>OZ014525.1:218697178-221122162 GCA_963966055.1 Lathyrus aphaca
GCAACATTTAAACAAAAAGGGTGAGATATCGAATAACATAAACAGGATACGATATTCAATATGTAAGCAAGATAATCATATAATCACACCACCTCACACAACAAGCAACATCAATTTACAACTTGCAACCAACAACCGATAACAACAAAAATAAAATGAAACTCGAATGTGAATCAATTTATATATGCATGTGGTACCATTTGGAGTAAACTCCCAACGTGAAATCTTGCCAGTGTATCGAGGCATCAACAACTTATTTGTCAATCCAGGACAACTTGAATTGAGCATTCACTCCAACTTGAAAATATGAAAATATATGCAACTATGAATTGCATACAACAACAACGACATAATCAACAACTTAGCAACATATCAACTTAACAACTCAGCAACATAAATCAACATTGGTCATAGGACATGCAACTTAATAATCTTCCCCAAGATCGGGACAACGCGACTTACAACAACTTGTGACAACTTCAACAATGAAAACGACAATTTACGGCTTAATCGTTTAGTTTACTAAATTAATTATTTTAAATCTTCAAATCCACTATAATCAACTTATTTTATCTTTACTTAAAGTCTAAGATCGAACCAACTCAAAATGGATGCGAAAACAGGACGAGCCAAAAACTGCATTTTTCTACACTCACTCTGCCCATACGCGTAATGGCCATCATGTTACGCGTATTTCCCTTGCTTGTTACACGTAAGGCCTATGTATTGGGAAGTGTTACGTGTAATGCCCTAGTGTGTTACGTGTAATGCCCTGGTGTGTTACACGTAATGCCAGATCTGTTACGAATTCCACCAGAATGCATACAATTCCAACTCTACTATGAATTCTCACAACTTCATCATTCTATTCAAGCCTAATTGGGTTTCTACATCGATTTTACACTAAAAAACTTTTGTATCTATTCATCTATCAAATTCTATGATCGATTTTACGAACCCTAACTTCTTCTCTACACAATTTCTGCAACATAAACCAGTAACTACAAAACAACAACGATTATCACAACCAGAATAGTTTTCAGATTAACAATACAACAAGAACAACATGCTTCTTTATCAGATATCAACACAAAACCGACAACAACAATTCATATCAAAACAACAACAAAAATCACACGAAAACCCAACCTACATACGATCATCTAGTCCCGGTTATGGAATTCGAACCCCACTCTTACCTTGGATTGAAGGCAGCTCGAATTCACCGTAGAAATCTCTGCGAAAATCCTCAACCTAGCCTCTTCTTTATCTCCCTCTAAGACTTGTTCTTCCTTCTCTTACAAATTTTTTGATTATTCTTCTAATTAGGTTTTCAGCTTGTTTTTACTAAACTCTCACTAATCAACCTCATTACTTATGGGCCTGACTTAGCACCCCCAACTTACTACTCTTACACCACAAACTAAGCCCAACTTAATATTATCTCAATAACACTTATTTTACTTATTTCCGACTTAATTAATCTGACTTATTCAACTTAAACAACCCAAACACATCTTAACCCGCAACATAAAATCAACTTAATCAGCTTTTATCAACTTATCAACACAAACGACACAATATACCAACTCAAACAACTTAATGACACAAACGACTAACAACACTCAACAACAAATAATTGGGAAAATACGCGACAATATTTAATTAAATTAATTAATTAAATATTGGCGTTACATAAATGGCAACCAATCTAAAGCAATTAGGACTATCATTAATAAAAAAGAGACATGTTGATCATCTGAAAGGATAATCTGAGGATTTAGGCGTGGAGCACAGAGACACCAAAAAGTTTGCAAACCTTACTCTCAAGGAGGATTGGGAATCAAATCACTTTCCATTGTTAATGTTGTAGCAAACCTCAAACTGTGCTTGGATCTATTCAATTCCACAAGTCAATGGGTTGTGCTTCTGAGGAGTAGGATGCTGAGAGAGAATTCTCACATCAACCATCACATCTCTTCATCTATTTGGGGAGACATTAAAAACAAATTCAATATTTTGAAGGACAACGCTTCTTGGATTTTGGGAGATGGTAAGAGGATTTAATTCTGGATTGAGTCTTAGTGTGGCCTTCCGTTGGTTCATCAGCTTCATGTTCCCTCTTGTATGCAAGTTGGTCTGAAATCTACTGTCTCAGATCTCATTATTGATGCACACTGGAATTTGACAGCAGAGCTCGAGGACTTTTTCCCTTAACTGGATTCAATCATTGAACAAGTGCATATTCCTATTCCCCCTAGAGTTGATGAACTCAACTGGAAGCATACAACTACTGGCTTTTTAACACTAAAGGATGCATAAAAGTTCTTGAATAATCCTATTGTTACTCTAAATTAGGTCAAAATGATTTGGAACCCTTATATTCCTCCTTCTAAGTCTTTATTTGTCTGGAAAATCTTTCTTGAAAAAGTCCGTACAGACGAGGACCTCGCAAGGAGAGGAATTATGTTATTTCCTTCTATATGTGTACTTTGTGGCAGATAGGCTAAAACAAATGAATACCTTTTCTGGTTTTGCCCTTATGCTCAAAAACTATGGAACTGGATTTCTTGCTCCTTTAACCGAAACCTTTTCACTCAACATCAAGGATATTTAGGACGTATGCTCTCAAACACAGTCAAAGCAAACTAGAATGGTAATGTTAGCAGATTTCATTCATATATTCAACTCCATATGGTGTTCTAGAAACCAAAAAAAAATTCAACAACAAAGGTATAACTTGGAACTCAGCAACTAATACCATCATAGTAAAGTTATCTCAAGTTGGACTTGCTATCAAAGTTACTTCTCCCTGCAACATTTCATACTTTTGTATATTAAAAAAAATTAAGGTTATTATTCTACCTCCTAAACACACGAGGATAGTTGAGGTATTTTGGATTCCCCCCCCCCCTCTAATCATGGAAAAATGCAACACTTATGGTATGGCTTTAAGTGCTCCAAGTAAAGCAGCTTGCGGTGGAATTTTCAAGGACCATTCGTCTTTATTTTTAGGGTGTTTCCCGGAAAATCTTGTGGAAACTTTTGCTATTAATACTGAATTCATAGTAGTAATGAGGACTATTGAAATTGCTTCTACAAGAAATTGGAGGCATTTGTTGGTTGGAATAGACTCAAAAATTATATTTATGGCATTAAACAACCCGCATTTCATTTTGTCTTCACTGAAGAATAGGTGGAGCAACTGATTTACAAATCTAGGAACATGTTTCTTCACTTATCTCACATATTTAGGGAAGAGAACCAGTGTGCAGACACTCTAGCTTCATTAGGCCGTAGCAGTGTTTGTGTTTGTCAACTTGGTTCGTAATAGTTTAGGTCTTTCTGCTTTTCGCTTTTCTAGATTTCGAGGGATTTGGTCTTTATCCCCTCCTTTGTATTTAAAAAAAAAATAAAAAATAAATAGATGATAATGTATATTAACACATAAATTAACCTTCCTTTATTTAAAATTTAAATTTTATAACAAATGAAACTTTAATCTACACAATACACATGAAGAAAGCTAAACATTGATTTTATTCTTTCAATAAAGTACAATCACTCACATCACCACTAACCACACTCATCTTTCTTCAAAAAATTCCAAATCCAATGCCCAAAAAAGGAACATAGAAATTCTCTATCACGACCAATCACTATTCACAAGCACCAATCACAATCACACATAATAAATCCTTTCTTGCTTCAAATTCAATCCAATATTTTAGAATAAATAAATCATCCACGGTCATTAGTCCATTTCAAAGCACAATAACAAAATAGCCTTATATACTTCTAGTTTCTTCCTAACAAAACACATAAACTAGTTTCTTTTCCTACTTTACGGGAAAACCGTCTTTACTGTCTAGTTTCTGCTTTTTTCTGTTCCAATTGGTGTTTCCTTTTTAAGAAAAAAATAATGGTGTCTCATAAACATGCAGATGAAGCAGTAGTTAGTAGCAATATCAATGATAGTACAAATCAGCAAGGAGTACTTGGAAAGGATGGAGATCAAGAACAAGATCATTCATTCAGTGTGAAGGATTTACTTTGGCATGGTGGTTCTGTCTATGATGCATGGTTCACATGTGCTTCAAATCAAGTATAAATCATTTCATAAAATATTAACTTTTTTTTTTTTTCTTCTTTCTTTTTTCTTTCTATTCTATATAATACCGACACTTCAGGAAAAAAAATTATATTAATGTCGATATCAGAGAATTACACTGACATTTGATATAATATTTAATTAATTCAGTATTTTAAATTATTATCTGTGTTACCGTGTCAGTGTCTGAATTGTATAGGTGTCCCAGCTTTATAGCATCTATTAAATCTTCATTATAATAATTTTGATGGTGGTTTATGTAGGTGGCTCAAGTGTTGTTGACACTGCCATATTCATTTTCTCAACTTGGCATGCTTTCTGGGATCTTGCTTCAAATATTCTATGGAATTCTTGGAAGCTGGACTGCTTATCTTATCAGTGCGCTCTATATGGAGTATCGAACAAGAAAAGAAAAGGAAAATGTTAAATTTAAGAACCATGTCATTCAAGTATGTTTCTTTTTCACCACCACTCGTTTCTAATCTGTTTCTTGAAAAGGGCATTTTTGCATATCTTATTTCATAGTATAACTTTTGCTATGTCATTCACTTTACATTCTAAATAATTATATAGATACTGTTTCTAATCTGTTACGAAATGATTATGTAAATATATGAATTTATTATTATTATTATTGTAAATTCAACAATTTAATATTTGGCAACAGAATTAAAGAAATTGACAAAAACCAATAAATTGGCATAATCATAATTTTAGTCTCCGATTTTACATGATTCAAATGAATCTTCTTATTTTAAATTCAAATTATTTTTATCTCATTCTCTTAAAACGATAAATTTCTTCTGAAAGATGACAAATTATCGTACGTAAACAAAAATATAAATTAAAAAATATATATTTTATCAATTTTCTATGAGAAAAAAAAGGTGGGAGGAAAACTAAAATTATTTAAATTTAAAATAGATTGAGTAATTTCTTGAATCGGATACATTGGAGAGACTAAAATTATAATTTAATCACATAATTTTATAATCATATCACTCTAATAGAAGAGTAGTTAACATTAATATTACTACTTTAAAATGAGAGTTTCACAATTCTAATCTTCAGAATATATAATTTAATATTAGTATATTATTTTAATTAAAATCAAATATTAAAAAATTTATAAAATAATTCAAGTTCTATAAATCATGAATATAAATTCAAATCAACCAAATATTTTTTAGTGAAATATAAAAGAAAATTGACAAATCAAGAAATGGAATCGAATTAATTTGACATAGAATAAAGCTCAATTCCTTTATATGATACATTGTTGGAGAATAAAGAATATTAAGTTGACACATCAATAAGGAATATTCACACTAAGTTATCATTATTAGCATTATTATTCTTATTATTAGTAGTATTATTTAAAACTAGCGTCCAAACGTATACGGGGAGTGCCCGTTTGTTCATTTTTATTTGTTCGCACACGCGTCAAAATACAAACAGGTATTTTTTTTTTATAAGTAATATTAATTAAAGGAGAAAAAGAGATTCTCCTTCCCAATACAAAAGTCTATCAAAAGAGAAAAGTAAAGGGAATAAACCAGACTATTTACAAAAATTGAATGGTAAAAATCCAAACGAAACAAAAAACCAACCTACCTCCTACAAAAAATCAAGAGGATGGTGCATCCAATCGTAAAGAAAACAAATCATATGTCTATATTCAACCACCTCCAAGAAATAAGAACTATATGAAGAAAAACGTATTCAACGGTATAAGTAGCTTCCTTAAAAATAATACTATTCCTCAAATTCCATATACCCCATACAGTAACAAATCAAGTAAAACACTTCATATCCTCCTTAATGAAATTCGGCATAAGCAAGAACCGTAATGCATGTTTGGTTAAAGAATCCTCTTGGAACGGAGATAGATCAAGTCAATGGTAAATCTTCCTCCAAACCAAAGATGAAAAGATACCTCTTCTTCTTGACAACAAAATAGACACACTTTGTACGATTCTTAAATAATAATTCCGCGAATGCCTAAACAGGTATTTTTTTTTTATACAAATTTAAATATTTTGTATGATCAATTTTGTAATAATAAGAAGTTAATAATAAAAATTAATAATTTAAATATTTTTTATGTGAAATTTAATAATAGAAATTATGTCAAAGTTACTACTAAGAAGAAGTTATTAAGTAAATCATAAAATAAAGAGTAAAAATTAAGTAAATCATAAAATAAAGAGTAAAAATGATAGAAAAAATGGCTACATCAAAACAAAGTATTCTCATAGATATATTATTATTATTATTATTATTATTATTATTATTATTATTATTATTGAATTAAAACACATTGTAATGGTTTTCAGTGGTTTGAAATTCTTGATGGATTACTGGGTCCATTTTGGAAAGCAGTGGGGCTAGCTGTAAATTGTACTTTCCTTGTCTTTGCATCTGTCATTCAGCTTATAGCTTGTGCAAGGTTAATGCTCTTCATTTCTTCCACAAATTTGTCCACACAAAATTCATTGTCAGTTTAAATATACACTCGTTGATTTAAACAAAATAATCTTATTATTATAATCTCAACTTTAACATATACTAAAACATCTTCTACACAGCAACATCTACTATGTAAGTGACAACTTAGACAAAAGAACTTGGACATATATATTTGGAGCATGTTGTGCTACAACTGTGTTCATTCCATCCTTCCAAAATTATCGTATTTGGTCTTTTCTTGGAGTTGGAATGACAACTTACACTGCTTGGTATCTCACCATAGCAGCTCTTGTTCATGGACAGGTAAATCAATTCAATTCTAAAATCTTTTTTATTCAAACAATCATCATCATCATCATCATTATTATTATTATAAGATAAGATATGAATTTTGCAGGCAGAAAATGTGACACATACTGGTCCAAAAAAACTAGTGCTATATTTCACTGGAGCAACCAATATACTATACACATTTGGTGGACATGCTGTTACAGTGTAAGTTTTTAGAATAATTTTTAGCTTTTTATAGAAATTCCAATGTTACTAATTATTTCGATTATTCGATTATCCAAATGAAAAATAATGCAGAGAGACTATGCACGCCATGTGGAAACCACAAAAGTTCAAGAACATATATTTGTTGGCAACTTTATATGTTTTCACATTAACGATTCCTTCTGCTTCGGTTGTTTATTGGGCATTTGGCGATCAACTTCTTAATCATTCCAATGCTTTCTCTCTTCTCCCTAAAACCCGTTTTCGTGATGCTGCTGTTATCCTTATGATCATTCACCAGGTAATAAACCATTGAATAAAAAATGATTGGCTAGAAAATATATATGAAAAAAATTATTCTAATTTGTTCCACTAATAAATGTGTGCAGTTCATCACATTTGGTTTTGTTTGTACTCCATTGTACTTTGTATGGGAGAAATTAATTGGAATGCATGATGCAAAAAGCATTTGTTTAAGAGCACTGGCAAGGTTACCAGTGGTGATACCTATTTGGTTTTTTGCCATTATTTTCCCTTTCTTTGGACCCATTAACTCTGCTGTTGGATCTCTTCTTGTTAGCTTCACTGTCTACATCATTCCTTCAATAGCTTATATGGTCACCTTTAGAAGCGCGTCCGCAAGACAGGTATATCGTTCGGGTATTATTCTTATTGGTATTGACGTGTTAGTATCAGTATCGTGTGTCTGATATTTGTTTGTATAGTAGTTATTGATTTAACTTTACAATGCTATTATTTTGTAGAATGCTGTTGAAAAGCCTCCATTTTTCATACCAAGTTGGACAGCAGTGTATATTGTTAATACATTTATTGTGGTATGGGTTTTGGTTGTTGGGTTTGGGTTTGGAGGATGGGCAAGTATGAAAAACATCATTGGACAAATTGACACATTTGGGCTTTTTGCTAAATGTTACCAATGTGACCCTCCAGCATCACCTATGGTTGCAGCTCCACCTCCTCATGCCCTTCATTGAAATTACAACTGATATACCTCAAAATCATACAAGAATTCAGCTCAAGCTACTCTTTATTGTGTTCTCTCATGGGTTCCTCAATATTTTGTAACATGCATAGAGGGATATAGTAGTAATACTTGGTTGTGTGATGTGCAAGTTTTTATATTCATATTTTATTGTTTAGTTTTTTTTTTCTTCTATCCTTTCAAGTTTTGATGATAAAATAATAATAATAATAATAATAATAATAATAATAATAATAATAATAATAATAATAAGAAGGTTGAATGGTTATGATTCATTTTCATATAAATGCATAGACTAATTAAATTACACATTGGTATCTTCCTTTTATATTTTTGTTTCTTATTTTCTTTTTTGTCCACCTTTGAGTTAGTATAAATATTTTTGTTTGCTATAAAAACATATGGTTCGGAGTAGAATTGTTTAATTAGACAATTTTATTAAATAATATTTAATAAATAAAAATTTGACACATATTCATTGGACAGATAAAAACTCGTAAAATGAGCTTGGACATGGACACATTTAAATATCTACTAAAATAAATGGATATGAGTGCGGATACAGATACAATAATACACAATCTGTCACATACTCGTACAATATATATTTATATATATTATTATTTATATCATAATATAAAAATACATGTCTATTAATTTCTTAAAAAATTCCATTATAAAATATCACAGATTTTAACATAAATATTTATTTATTTTATAATTCAACAATAAAATTTAGGTTTTTTTAATGTTAAAAAAATTTAAACTATTTGATATTTCATAATTGATTGATTTATTTTTACAAAAAATATAGGTAACAAGTATGGGTACTTAGGTATTCATAGGATACGGATACGAGTACAGACATTGACATCCACGCAACTAATGACTCGGGTATGAGAATCTTTTTAAAACTTGGATATAAGGACATGTACTATAGTACCTTACCTAAATCCTATACATTACCATCCTCGGTAGAGTAGAAGATAATTGAGACTTTTTTTTTACCAAGATGCCACTTTGCTGAAAATAAAGTCTCATAATATCAAATTTTGAAAAGAAAAAAAAATCTCATAATGCCACATGTTTTGTCATGTAGAGATATATTTATCATTTTTTCTACACATTATATTCAAGATGGCGGAGGTGACATGCAGCTAGTTGGGGTTCGCAACTCTGGTTGGAGTCATTTTTTTTTCCATTTTTATGATGTTTTTTTAATGTTTTTTAATATTTTATTTAATAAAATAGTATTTAATAATATTTTATTCAAGAACATTTATTTTTTTAAATTATTAATAGTTTTTTTTCCTTCTAATTTCTTTTTTCCCGCCAAAATTATTTTTTAATATTATTTTTCTCTCCATCTAATCATCTATAAATAAATGTGTCTAATACCCAAGAAATTTTTTTTTTGTCTTTGTCACTTGTTTCATCTATTTCATAATCATGTATGTGGTGTGTGTTGATTTTTTGAAACAGATAAGCACACGAGACTTTAGTTTGAATCCATAATGGAGGTTCAGAATATTGGTATCGACCATCAATGTGAGATTTCGACAGCTATGTGGTCCAATTTGACGTGTTAGTAAAATTAAATATTATTTTCCATACATAAATCAGATGGGTAATAACTCAGATGGTACCTACCTTCATTATTGGGATCGTGTAGAAAATGATTTAGATGTTGAATGAATGTTTTCCCCACATAGTGGAGAAGTCAACAAAGGTGTTGAAGATCCATTTGTCTTAGCTATTATAGTTTAATATGTTAACATGATTTTTGGCTTGGTATTATTTATTTGTTGTAACGTTATCATGAGTTAGTGTTTTGTTGTATTATTAAATGTATTATATATTTATTTTGAAGATTTTTGTCATGTTGTCATTGTGTATGTGTTGTTGTCTATATTTTTTAGCCCTAAATAAAAGTTGTTGTTGGAAAAGAAAATACATGACATTTAGAAATATAAGGACAATTAAATAAAATAAAATTTCTCACACAATGAACTAGAAGGTTTATCCTTGTTTGGACATTTTTTGCGTATATGTCTGATTTCTCGACAAATACCACACCTCTTTTTGTTCCTTCTTTTTCAACGTTTGGACGACTCTTCTTTTTCATTTGCATGTTATCATTGTGGCAAAGAGTGTCAACTTCATATTGCGGCCAAGTTGTTTCAGTAGGGACCCCGAGGAAGCACTTCTTGTAAACCTTAAAAACGTTAACAACTTTGAACACGTCATCTATATGAACAAAATAGTCTTGTCTAATGCTTGAACACGCTGCAATAGCATGTGAGCAAGGAACATGGAAAGTTTGCAAATTTCCACACCCACACATTTGGTTCCTGAGGTCAACGTTGAAATGGATAGTTGGTATTCCATCATTATGATTCAGGCACCTCTGACGATCAAATTGCTTAACGTTGTGGCTATTTGATTTGATTATCTCTTTATAAATACCCTTCATACAGTTATTAGTAAACACTTGTCCATAACCTAACATTTTAGTCCATTCATGTCCTTTTTCGCAAAAAGTGTGCCCAACCTATAGTATGTTGATTTTACCAAAGTTGTAATCGGTAGATTACGTGTGTCCTTCAAAATTGAGTTCATTGATTCAAAGAGGTTGGTAGTCATATGGCCCCATTTTTTTCGTCTATCAAACTCTAAGATCTATTTATCTCTAGGAATATTGTCTATCCATTGTAATGATTGTATGTTAGCTTTATGTATCTCTCCTCTGTAGTGTTCATATGTAGACTCAGTTAATGCATATCCTGAGTGTGAAAAAGAAATAAGATTAGTATATAGAAATTATTGCT
This sequence comes from Lathyrus aphaca, assembly GCA_963966055.1. NCBI lineage: Eukaryota > Viridiplantae > Streptophyta > Magnoliopsida > Fabales > Fabaceae > Lathyrus > Lathyrus aphaca. Next base: position 218,708,085 of record OZ014525.1, read on the forward strand.
AGATGTATAAACAATGATAATTTCAGGAAAATACCCATGTTAACAACTTTTTGGCGAAGTTCCTTATCTCTGATTTTCCTCATGAAATTGTGTTATGTGTCTGATGCAATAGACATGCTTTTGGTCTGGTACACATTATTAAGCCAATTTCATCCAAAAAAATTATTCTTACAATATTGTTTCAGATTAAATATCAGTTAAATTAATGGAAACATTTAGCTTTGACGATATAAAAACTCAGATACATCATGTCACTGAATAGGAGAGATAAATATGTGGTCTGTTCTACCGAAAACCATACATTAATGCGAATGGAATATTGATGTATGCATTAGTCAAAATTTGTAATGATGAATATGTATGAAAGATGTTTGAACATTATTTAAAGTTCATTACAATAGGTCCTTTAGAGCTATATGTTAGATTTCGTAGAACAGTTGATGAACTTTTATCTTTGTGCAAGAAAAATTAATAAAATTCAACTACTTATTTTATCACCTAAAAGCATTTAGTGTTTCGACTATAATAGTAGTTCTTCAGTTAATTTTGAAGGGAAATTTGCGATCTAAACACAACGGAAAATAAAAATTTCCCTTTAGTGATCCTAACGAAAGATCATGAGCTGTGATGGAAAGGTTACCTCTTGTGGCGATTGATAAGTGCCAATTTGTGTTATTATGTAGTATAGTTTTTGGCACTTTTCAAGAGCTTATTTGGATTTCTAATGCTTTTTCTCATTGTTTCCGATTAATATCTGTAGTTTAGTTTAATATTGTTACCATGGGTCGTCGTTTATCTATCCAAAGGTTATCTCATTATCTTGCGACGTCGTTTATCTTCCCGAAGGCTATCTTGAGACGTCGTTTATCTTCTCAAAAGCCATATTGTTACCTTGGGCCGTCTTTTATCTACCTAAAGGTTATCTCACTATCTTGGGACGTTGTTTATCTTCCCGAAGGCTATCTTGAGATTTCGTTTATCTTCTCAAAAGCCATATTGTTACCTTGGGCCGTCGTTTATCTACCCAAAGGTTATCTCATTATCTTGGGACGTTGTTTATCTTCTCGAAGGCTATCTTGAGACGTTGTTTATCTTCTCAAAATCCATATTGTTACCTTGGGCCATCGTTTATCTACCCAAAGGTTATCTCATTATCTTGGGACGTCGTTTATCTTCCCGAAGGATATTTTGGGACGTGGTTTATCTTCTCAAAAGCCATATCATTACCTTGGGAAGTTGTTTATCTTCCAAGGCCTCAAGTGAGTTTCATAAAATCCCACATGTATTCAAGAATCCCCATGTCAAGTTTCAAGGCTTTCCCAATAAGTTTGACCAGTCAAATGATCAGATATGCAAAAATCAGTCAAAGTAGTTAAAAAGTCAAATTGAGGTTAACTGTGGTCAAATTAAAGTCAAACTTCAAGATTTTTTGCCAACATAAATTTTATGAAGTAAAATTCATCATTTGATCAAGGTTTGATCATGATTCATCAAGAAGATCTCAGATCATCAAGAATAAAAAAGTTTCTAAAATAGGATTTCATAGTAAAAGTCAATTGAACTTTGACCAGCCATAACTTTCACATGCTTCATCAAACATTTCCCATCCAAAGCTCATTTTTAAGGAAATTGAATTCTATACAACTTTGTGTATCACAAGCCAAACCTAAAAATACTTCATTTGGAAGGTATGAGCTAAAACATTACAGGTCATTTCAAAAGTCAACAAAAAGTCAACTTTTTCCAAAGAGCATAATTTGAAAATGGTAAAAGATATGCACATGAGACCAAAGAGGTTTGTTAGGGTAATCTTTAAGCTTTCCAAAATGTCCAAGAAAACCTTCATAGCTTTAAAATTGAGGGATTTATGCCTTGTCAAAGTTGGGAGATTTTCAAGGGGTGTATGAAGCAAATAAGGTCTTAAATCCAAATATTTCCAAATGGGCCTATCATTTTGCAACCCAATCTTAACAATAACATCAAGAACGACCCAATTCAAATAATTTCTGATTTTTTAATTTATTTATTATTTATTTGGATTTTATTCATTAAAATTCATTTTAAATCAAAATAAAATATGAAAATACAAATATTTGATTTGATTCTTCTTCTAGAAGCTCTTAAAGACCATTCAAATTGATTTGATCTCATCCAAATTCGTGCACATCCTTTGAAGTATGTAAAGATATGATTTTTCATCACATTTATGGTTGATTTTGCTTCACACTCAAGGTATCCAAAAGCCCACACAATCCACCAATTTTCTGACCTAAAATCATTCTTCTATAAGTACACAAGTGAACCAAAGCATTGGACACGAATTTTTGCAGCTAAGAACACTAAAGCAAATCTCAAATTTTCATCAAAAAAAGCTTAATTCGGTTTCAATCCTAGAGGCATTCTCAAGACCAAACAAAGGTGGCAAATTGTTTATGGACATTCATAGAGTGAATATGCATCATCACATTGCTCCATAACATCTCATATTGACGAATCCGATCGCAACTTTTTTCATATTTTTTTATTTTTCGTTCTTGATCATTCATGTATCATTAACTAATTTTGTTTGTTGATTTGTGTTTAGTGGAGGTTTGTGATGAATTCTGGGCAAAAACATTATAGAAACCATGGCTAAACATAGAATGCCATTTTAGGGTTCATACTATTCAAATTAGGGTTTCTTGATTTAACTAATATAAACACATTTTAATACCACAAACAAGTTAAATGAACTGTATAGATCATGTTGGCATGATCAATTTGACTCAATCACATGTGTATGAGGTGGTGTGAATTTTGCAGGTTTTCATACGCAGATAAATTCGCAGGAAAGTTCACAATAAAATTCGCAGGAAAACCTGCAAAATTCCAAGGTTGAAGACGACCATAGCGCGGGAATTCTGTTTTTGAATTGTTAACTTATTTTATTTAGTTTTGTTTACGTTTATATATCAAAAACGCTGCATAGCTCATCTGGTAGAAGGGACGCGTATGGGAAGCAACGAACCTGGGTTCGAATCCTAGATTGTCAATTTTTTTTGGTTAATTTTCATTTGCTTTTCAGGTTTAAAATATAATAACTATTGCCCATCATACATACACAAGGCATGCGTAGCCTAGCTGGTTTATGGACATGTGACTGAAGGGTGGAGTCCTGGGTTCGACCCCAGGCTCCTTCAGGTATGTATTTTTTGTTGTTTTTTTCTAATTTTAACGTTTTTTTAAATCAAATTCGTTTATTTTAATTATTATTATTATATATATAAATTAGTTAATTAAATTAAATCTTTTCTAAATAAAAATAAAAACCTAAAAAATAATATTTTGTAAAAAAGTTTTACTTTTCTAATTTTTGTATAAATTTTTTATTATAAATGCATTTTTTTGTAAATAAATACTAATTATTTTTATAACTTTATTTTTTTATTACTCACTTATAATATTAAATCTTTTTATCTTTTGTAAATAATAAAAAGAAACTTAATTAATAATTTTATTAAAAATCTTAATGTTGTACATAATTAGTTATTTTTATAAATTAATTAATGTAAATAATTAAAATTAATTAAAGTTGTATTTTCTTAATAATCTTTAATTGTTTATTCTTTTTATTCTAAATCTAATTTTTTCCCACTAATTCTAACAACTTCTAATTAACCTTAAATTATTCCTCTAATTAAATTTCTAAACTTGTTTATTATTTATTTTGCTTTAATCTTATTACTATTATTATTGCTTTATTATTCTTGCTATTATTATATCTATTATTATTGCTTTATTATATATTCTTATCATAAGTTATTTTTATCCGATTATTATGTATTTGCCCATAAGCCTTGTAATAGCTTAGAGATTTATTTTTCCGTCATTATTTATTTTGTAAATATTTACTGCGTGGTTAGTAAATAGGGAGTGTGAAACTAATTGTGGTTAAATGGACTTAGATAGCTAATCAAAAAGAAAAAATATCTGGAAAATAACACTCACACACGTAAGTCGATCTATGATCGCCATCTGCACTTCCTAGGGTATTCCTCTTGGTTGCCTTATTTCAATCGTCAAGTCCCTCGAAAGTAGGGTGTCTTAAGCAAAGTCCCTCCAGGAAAATAAATCATCTTGTCCCTCCCAGATTCTAAAAGATCAAGTCCCTACGAGGTTGCCTACGATAAATGATCTTGTCCCTTCGGTTTAAAAGATGATAGTCCCTCCCAGTTGCTAAAGACACCCTATAGTTGCCTTCGTTGACCGTACGATGACCCTACGCTCGTCCCTTAAACAAATCCAAGGTAATGACTACATATTCCTTAATAATAGGGATAGTCTTACCCTTGAAAGGACATATAAGGACATGAATGACTTAGTCTAGGGTAGGTACCTCATAGTTACTTGCTCACTCTTTAAAAAATACTTTTCACACCTAATAATATTTTCAAACATTTTCAAATAAGGCTTTGTATACATCCATACGAGGATCATTACAAAGTACTTAGAAAATTTCTAATCACACACTACACTTTTCAAAAACATTCAAGTGAGCTAAGTAACTAAGAGCCCATGGATAACCATGGATATAAAGGGTGCTAACACCTTCCCTTTATATAACCTACCCCCCGAACCCAAGTCTTTTCAAAATGGTCTTTCCTGTTCTTTTATGTCCTTTCCTTATGGATAAAATAAAAGTCGGTGGCGATTCTTGTTATCCGTAACATTTATAGAAAGTCAGTTCTCCCACCGTGTTACAATAGTCTTAATGCTTTAAGGCTATCCCATTTCACATTAAAGCTCGACTATATATGCTTTAAGAATAATGTCCTTATGTTTAATGAAATCTCATGATTAAGTCACACTTAATATTTCATTAAACGAACTAGTTATTCTAGGGACTTTATCATTTTTGAAAAACAAACATAATAAAGAAATGCCTTTTATTATTAATAAATAATTTGATACAAGTACAAAAAGTATTGGCCTCTAGAGCTTACACCAACAATCTCCCACTAGAACTAGAGCCAATCAAGCATACCCATAATACCCATATAGATCTAGTGTGACCATCATGCTTCTGTTGCGCAAGAGGTTTTGTTAGTGGATCAACAATATTCTCAAGTGTAGGTATTTTGCATATCTTCACATCTTCACGATCTATTATCTCTCGAATGAGATGATAACGCCTAAGTATGTTTTTGGAATGTTGGTGAGATCTAGGCTCCTTAGCTTGTGCGATAGCACCATTGTTATCACAATTGAGATCAATGTGATCCATAATGATAGGGATTATGCGAAGTTCACTAATGAACCTCTTGATCCAAATAGTTTCCTTTGTTGCATTTGAGGCAACAATATATTCGACCTTGGTTGTAGAATCAACAATTGTCTCTTGCTTTGAACTTTTCCAACTCATAGTGCCACCATTAAAGTAGAACACAAAACCAGATTGCGATCTGAAGTCATCCTTATTTGTCTGGAAGCTAGCATCGGTGTAACCAATTACCGCGAGCTCTTTTTGACCTCCATATATAAAGAATGTATCATTAGTCCTCCTTAAGTACTTAAGGATATTCTTGACAGCTATCCAATGAGCATCACCATGATCAGATTGGTACCTACCCATCACACTTAAAGCATATGAGACATCTGGTCGAGTACATAACATGGTATACACGATAGATACATGCCATGTTTCATAGGTATGAACCCTTTCTTGGAATCATGCATATTAAAGTGTTTCAATACTTTGTCTATGTATGTACTCTGACTTACGCCAAGCAGTTTTTGTGATTTATCCCTATATATCCTGATTCCTAATATATAGGCTGCTTCACCAAGGTCCTTCTTAGAAAAGCATTTCCCTGGCCAAGTTTTTACTTGTTGCAAGGTAGGGATATCGTTTCCAATGAGTAATATGTCATCTACATATAATACTAGGAAAATTATCATTCTCCCACTAACCTTCTTGTAGACACAAGGCTCATCTTCATTCTTTATGAATCCATATTGTTTTACAATTTCATCAAAACGAACCAGTTTCTAGAAGCTTGCTTCAATCTGTAGATTCATTGTTGTAACTTGCATATATTTTGGGCTTCTTTGGGTATGTCTAATCCTTTAGGTTATGTCATGTACACATCCTCAAGAAGATTCCCATTAAGTTAAGCAGTGTTGACATCCATCTTCCATATTTCATAATCATTATATGCAACGATAGCAAGTAAAATCCGAACATATTTAAGCATTGCAACTGGGGAAAAGGTTTCATCATAGTCTACCCCATGAATTTGTTTATAACCTTTAGCAACCAGTCTTGCCTTATAGGTATGTACCATACCATCCATGTCAGCCTTCTTCTTGAAGACCCACTTGCATCCTATAGGATTAAATCCTATAGGAGGTTCTACCAAGGTCCAAACTTGAATTGTGTACATGGAATCCATTTCAGATTTCATGGATTCTAGCCACTTCTCAGTCTCAGAACCAATTATGGCCTCTTGGTAGGTTACATGCTCATCTTGATTCGTGAGTAATACATCACCTGGATCAGTTATGAGATATTCATATCTCTCTGGTTGGTGATGTATCCTGCTCGACCTACGCTGGTTTTGTTCTACTTGAGCAGGTTGCTCTTCCACAACTGTTTGTGATTCCTACTATAATTCCTCCATAGGTGTATCAATGCTTTGTGATTCTTGAGTTTCTTCAAGCTCTACTTTCCTCCCACTGATTACTTTGGAAATAGAGTCCCTTTCCAAGAAGACTCCAGTTCGAGCGACAAACACTTTTCCCTTAGAAGGATTGTAGAAGTAATATCCTCTTGTTTCATTATGATACCCCACAAATAAGCATTTGTCATATTTGGGCTCAAGCTTAGTTGAAACTTATCGTTTTACATAAACTTCACATCCCCAATCTTCATGTAAGACATATTTGGTTTCTTACCACTCCATATCTCATATGGTGTCTTTTCTACCTTTTTGGATGGAACACAATTAAGTATGTAAGCTGTTGTCAGTCGTGCATGTCCCTAAAAGGAGTTTGGAAGATCGGTGTGACTCATCATGGATCGTACCATGTCTAACAAGGTTCAATTTCTTCTCTCTCTCTCACACACACACACACACACCATTCCACCGTGGTATTCCAAGAGGAGTGAGTTGGGATAAAATCACATACTCTTTTAGATGGTCATCAAACTCTAGGCTTAAATATTTAATGCCTCGATCTGATCGAAGAGTTTTAATATTCTTACCTAATTGGTTTTTACTTCATTCTTGAACTCCTTGAACTTTTCAAAGGATTCTGATTTGTGTTTCATTAAATACACATAACCATATCTACTGAAATCATCGGTAAATGTGATGAAGTATTAAAAAACTCCTCTGGCTGGTATGTTCAATGGTCCACATACATCAATATGGATGAGGGCCAAAAGATCATTTTCCCTTTCACCTTTTCCTACGATTGGGGTCTTTGTCATTTTTCCAATTAAACAAGATATGCATGTATCATATGATTCGTAATCAAAAGAATCTAAGAGTCCATCTTTATGGAGTTTGGAGATGCGCCTCTCATTTATATGGCCTAAGCGACAATGCCAAAGGTAACTTGGATGTAACTCATTAGATTTCATCCTTTTAGTATTAATGTTATAAATTGGCATTTCAAGATCAAGGATATACAATCCATTGTTCATTTTTGTGTAGTAGCATAAAATATATCATTTAAAAAAATTGAGCAACAATTGTTCTTTATTATAAATGAAAAACCAAACTTATCAAAACAAGAAACAAAAATAATATTCATGCTAATTGCAGGTACATAATAATAGTTCTTTAACTCAATTATTAAACCACTAGGTAAATTCAAATCATAAATTCCTACGGCTAAAGCAGCTACCTTTGCTCCATTGTCAACTCGTAGGTCAACTTCACCTTTTTCCAAATCTCAACTCCTTTTTAGTCCCTGCACATTGGTGCAAATGTGAGAACCACATCCAATATCTAAAACCCATGATGCAGAAGTAGATAAATTAATTTCTATAACAAAAATACCTGAAGTTGAAGTCTCCACTCCATTCTTCTTATCTTCCAAGTACTTTGGGCAGTTTCTCTTGCAGTCTCCGATTTTACCGCAATAGAAACAAGTTCCCTCCTTAGCTAGGCCTCCACTAGGCTTCAAAGAAGGTGTAGTATGTTTGGGTATGGAAACTTCCTTGCCTTTCTATTTACCACCCTGCTTGGTGGGCATTTGTTTTTTTCTTTCCATTACTGACCATCAAAATGGATTTCCCTTTTGACTTCAAATTTTGCTCAACAGTTCTTAACATGCTTAGCAATTCAGGAAGAGATTTGTCCATGTCATTCATGTTGAAATTAAGGACAAATTGACTGAAACTCTCCAACAACGATTGCAGGATCAAATCAGTTGTAATCTCATTTTTTGGGGGAAAACCCAATCTTTCAAGATTCTCCACATACCCAATCATCTTGAGTACATGGGGACCTGTTGGGCTTCCCTCGGCTATTTTGGCTTGGAAAATAGCTTTTGAAACTTCAAACCTCCCATGCCTTTCCTGCTCTTGATACAACATCTTCATATGTTCGATCATATCGAACACTACCATGTTTTCATGTTGCTTTTGCAATTCAAAACTCATGGTAGCCAGCATGAGGCAAGAAGTTTCATTCGCATCATCGACATGCTTCTTATAAGCATCTCTTTCAGCCTTAGGAGAAGAACTAGGAGGTTACTCATCAGGAATAGGTGTCTCTAAGAAATACAACTTTTTGTCATGTTTGAGGATAATCCTTAAATTTCGGTGCCAATCAAGAAAATTTGTCCCAAACAAGTTTTCCTTATCAAGTATTGATCACAAAATGTTATTAGATGTGTTTGTTGTCATGGTAATCTACAAAATAGAATGTAAAGATATAAGTATCATTAATACAACATATTTAATTAGGCCTTTAATTAAATATGCTCCCACAATTTTACTCAAAACAAATGACCCTCATCATTTGATTCAGAAAATCCCGTTGGAAGATTTTCTAGTGGATCGAGATCCATATTTCGCTTTGTTTTAAGTCAATGTTAGGCTAATTACACAAAACTCGGATATTTAGGTAGGAACTCATTCCAATTTCATCCAATACAATTATCGAATATTTCAGTTGGCTGAATAACTCCTTATTTCAATCCATCATATGGATCATTCCCAACTCTTGCTTCTAAACGTACATAATCTTATTATATTTTGTTCGGTTAAGTTTGGCCCATCATTTTAGAAATTGGATATTACTTTTATCCCATCGCACCTTACTAATATAGAACATGCACCTCATGTTAGGCGAAACCTACAATATTCAATACTGGTCTTGATGAGTTCCAAAACTTGGAAAGCAAAAAAGTTAATATTAGCTTTGAAGGAATTTTAATTAGTTTGATCTCACTACTTATTTATCATATAAATTGTTCCTCACACAAGCATCAACATACATACAATATATATCAACATACATACAATGAAACAGTTATGGCCCCTAGCGCAATTATTCTCCCAAGCCAATGAGAGAACTTAAGCTAAACTTAATAACGATCTTCATTTCTCCAAGCAAGATATCCAAGGTTGTCCTTCTTTGTTTTGTAGTCTCCTATTTCTTCATAATAATATATTACATAAAGGAAACTCGTTTTACATACGAGGGAGTTAGATGAGAAAAGAAGTTACATGCTGAAAATAAGAGAGAGGCACGACACGCAGGTCGTATTTATAAAATCCAAAACAAACAAAATAAACTAAGGCCATAACTGATCACCACAAGAAAAATTAGAAATTATATTATTATTAATTTAACTCTTGTTAATTAAATAAATCAAATTAAATTTTCGGTGAGGGATCACATAGCCAGGGGTTCCGCTGTTCTCGTATGAGAAAAGAAGAGATTATGTATTGACGGCGCTTTCAATGATGACCATCAAACTTCATGATGACCGTTGAACTTCCTTTCTTGCCCTACGACGACCGTCACACCTAGTGTGGTGACCGTCACACTTTCAATGGTAGTGACCTTGACGCAAACCTCATTGACGGTGCAACCCTTGTTCCGTTGTAAACCCTAATGCAACAATTGCATACCATCAAAACACCATGATTAATAATTCAGTATGATTGAACTGTATGTCATCACTTCAACATACTAAAGTCGGATTCCGGAGCAGATGACCATAGATCACTAAAACGAATGATAATCATTACATGATTTGAACTAAAGAAATAAAATAGTATATCCAATATACCATCTTTACATCAAAGATAATCATATCACATATTAATTAGATCAATCATATATGTGTAACTTATGGACGATTGACATATCGATACTTCACCATATTATTGTCGGATTTTGAAGGATAATCAATATCAATCATCCAAATCGTACACAATCATATGCCAAAAATTCAATATATGGATTTGATTTAATTTTTGTTTACATGTTTTAATCCAATTAAAACAAAATAGCAAAAAATAAACAATTACCAGACTCATGGTTTCGTAAGTGGATCTGATACCACTGGAGGGAAATTAGCGATATAAACGCAGCGGAAAACAAAATTTCCCTTTAGAGGTCCTTACGAAGGGTCATGATCCGCGATAGAAAAATTACCTCTTGTGGCGATGAAACCTTTGAATCTGAATCGATGGATGATCACAAGCGTTGTACGATGAACAACGCCTCTACTCAGTCCACACAAACAACTTCCTTCAGTTACATAGCTAGCTTATTAGATTGAAGGTTTAGAGTGAGGGAGAGGAAAAATAGAATACAACCAGGATTTCAACACAACAACATTTGAGCTTCTGCATAAGGGTTATATTTATAGAACTACTTGTGTGGGATTCAAGCTAAAAGCCCAACTCAATAATAATATTATTATATTATTTTAATAACTATTATTATAATAAACATAATTTTATTATTATTATTATATCATATGTTAATTAAGTACATGGTACCTTACCATATTTCGTATTCCATTCTAGTACACCGTACCTTATACTGTACCTTATTTATTCTACCCATTCTCTAACTGTCCTTATGTGTGTGACCCTGTAGGATTTCGCGATGTTGGCAATCATGTATTTAACATTATAAATAATGAGCGGTATCTAGAAACACATCACTACTACCCAAGTCACAAAATTTTCATGTGATCTGACAAAACCTTTTGTGATAGTATTTATGTGTACAATTACCTTTTTCCCCTTATGTCTATATTGAACACAAGGCATATACCGTGTCATCCTTGTTCAATTAAATATTGGCCCCTTAGACATTTATCCTATTATGCAGGATGGACAAATTCCATCTAGGCTACTCATGTCCCTCAACATGCTTTGTGAAGTACCCATCAACTGTCTTTATGATTATCCAATTACGGACAATGTTTAATCAACAATAAAGTACTTGACTCTACATCTTGGGGCCATAATATTTTCAGGTTGAAGGGTGGTATACACCACTATCACCATGAGAGTAACTTATGACACTTTGCATAACATTCTATGTAGCACTCTCATAGTGGGTCAATCCAGTATAAATATGACTCCTAATATTCATACATATGTCAAGACTTGATAACTCCTTATCCACGATCCATGATATGTAATCATCAGTCTATCTACATAATAGTCATAATCTTTAAGGCTATCCCATTTCACATTAAAGCTCGACTATGGATCCTTAAAGAATAGTGTCCTCATGTTTAATGAAATCTTATGATTAAGTCACACTTAATATTTCACTAAACAAACTAGTTATTCTAGGGACTTTATCATTTTAGAAAAACAAACATAATAAAGAAATACCTTTTATTATTAATAAATATTTCGATACGAGTACCAAAAATATTGGCCTCTATGGCTTACACCCAATCATTTGTGACATAAGGGTTATCTTACCCTTTTCCTATTTCGAGGTTGAGGTTCTAGAGGTGTTCAACATTTACCGATTCCATATCATGCCTTATGGCGGAATTTTAATCCAGGTGTTCGGGATCATATGTCAACTACTTAGGGTTCATCCTACCCATAAGGAAATTTGATGGGCGCGAAGACGCAATATGTGTCTAGCGGTATCTGAACTGCAAGCGCACAGCCTATCGAAGTAATATAAAAGATTGTCGATCCCACAGGGACTTTATAATCACTTAGTGCTAGAGGGTCTACTAGTTTAGCTAAGGCAGATGTTTGTCACGAATTTGGTTTTAAGGATTAAAAACAGGAATTAAATTTACTTTTAATGAAATGATGAGAAGGCGGTCGGTATGTAATTATGCTAACCTATGTGGGTCAATCTAACCTAAGCTTATAAAGGTGGTTCACTTAAATTGTTTTGTAGAGATTATCAGTTTAAGTACCCTCGACTCACACTCTCGTGGTCTTATCTCAGATCTTACTCCTAAAGCCCTATGCCTGCTCTCGCTAGCCCATAAGTGTTTAGAAAATAATTTTTGAAAACTTAATAAGTCTAATTCATTTTAAAGCGCTCTCGCTGTATTTAAATCAAATGCCTAACTTTAGCTATCCAGTTAAAATCTCACACTCTCGTGGTCTCGACCTAACCTATTACACTTTTCTTACTCTCGTAACAAAAAGATTAATTTTAATTATAAAAAGTCTCAGCCAGAATATAAGTTCTTAATTATTTTAGCTTAGATTCGATTTTACCGGTTTGGTTTAGTTTATTACATACCGCCTAATTAATTTAGCTACTCATTTTTGTTGTACCAGACAGATGCAGAAACAGACAAATATTAATTAAAACATACATTATAAAATAATAACAATATCTTAACATAAACAAAGTAAATAACTTAATATAAATGCGAAAATATAAAAACCTGAATGATTGAAATCTTAAAACTCCTTCTTCCACAGACTGGTAAGCTCGGAGTGCGGAACCGGAATCAAAAACTAAAACTAAACAAATTCTGAAGGCTTAAAAAGAAATTAATAATAACAATTTCCTAATGTTGGAAATTGTTATTGAGTTTGGTTTGGATATAGAAGCAAAAAAATAACAAGAACAAATGCTAGAAAAATTAAACAAGGGTGCAACAAAATTACGGCAGAGCTTCCGCGGAAAAGTAGAAAAAATACTCTCTGTGTTTCAATTTGTAACTAGGCTATTTATAGAAAATAATTTATGGGCTTGGGCAGTTGAAATCCATCAGCGTGGGTATCGTTCCGTTGAAGAGAGAATCCAGGAAAAATGCATACTGGGTTTGACAAATAATAGGAGTCACTTTTTGACTCACGTTGCACGTCTTCATGACCAATTCAATTTAATTAAACCTATTTTCCTTTGTCACGTTCGTGACAAAGGCGTCACAGCCACTTTTTCCTTTTAAAGCGTGTCACGGTCGTGACACTTGAGTGACGATCGTGAGTGTTCCAAGTAGGGCTTCACGGTCGTGATGATGTGGTAACGACCGTGAGTGTTACAAATTATGCAGAATTACAGAATTCCTTTCTTCTTCTTCTTTTCATGCTTGTTTTTGTTCATTTGGTCTTTTTCCCATGATTTAGCTCTAGAAATGTTATACCTGCAATATGACATAAAAAACTCGAAGAATCGGGAGTTAATAGGATAAATGTGCGATAAAACAGACTTAAAACATAGTAATAAAGTGATACGATTTCTCGTTATCAAACTTCCCCAAACTTAAACCTTTGCTTGTCCTCAAGCAAATAGTCGGTTGAAAAATGATCGGACAATTTTTTTATCGGACGCATACACATAACAAACCATACGAGGAATCATTTAGCTAGATAAACCGGTACTGGAATAGAACATTAACGATACACTAATGACACAAGCAACAAGCTAAGTCGTCGACTCCCCGTTAAACGAAACATTCGGTAATTGCGTTACGATTTCTACCTAGAGTCTTTCGATCTTGTTTCACCCGGTTTCATTCTAGCGCAATCACATTAAGCCCTTTGCCTTAGCACGTATGTAGTGGAGTAGCCGGTTAGTGACTTTGATCCTTTATAAGCACGGGGTCTGGTACACGAATGTGGTAACCCTATATGTATTATCCGAATTGGAGGTTGTGGGGGATCGAGCCGTAGCACGCCCTACCAAGTTCAGAACCAGGTACCTCTGAACCAACCCGCAATGGACTCCTTCTTATATTTCTCGTTTCTTATATGCGACCGTGTACTTTGGTGCAATTTCTTTTTATTGGCATCGAGATATGAAGGATCGTTTATAGATTAGGCATCAAACACTTATGTTCATCGGCTCCCCACGTGGTTTGTGTTCAGACGGTGCTGACTGCTAGTATAAACTACTAGGGGTTACTTTAGAACTAAAACTTAAGGTGTAGTCGTAACAATTATCGAAACGGAATGCTTAAGTAGGAAGTCTAAGGTGTCAAGACTGTATTGATCTTGTTGGATCTTTCTCAGCTTCCTAACTACGATTTCATAGGTAAGTCGGGTAATGCGAAGATAAAACAAAAATTTTCGGTATGGCTAAATAAACGGGGAAAATTCGAAACTGAAGAAATAACACAAATATTACTTTGTTTAATTGAAATACGGAAAGGGAAATACAATGAAATGGAAAATGCGGAAAGGGAAAGGTATCTCTCCCACACTATATCAGACATTGTCCTCAATGTTGTGATATAATAGCGGGGAAAATACAATACAAAATCAGAAATGTGAAAACAAAAACATAAACTAAGGCTGCTGACGACCACGGCCTCGGCTTCTGGTGCGGGAGCGTCTGGTCGGAGTGGCTTCCTGATCAGAACCAGTGGTGGTGAGAGCAGTGATATCTATACGCAAAGCCTCCAGCTCGCTAAAAATATCTCCTAGCTTCTCATCTGTCGTCCTCTGGTTACTGGCAACAGCTGAAAGGAGTGCATCGTATTGCTCTTTTTGCCTTCGCTCAAGTGCGGCATTCATCTGATTCTGCTGATGAATGGCACGGAGGACGTCTTCAAGTGTGACGTCGGGTAAAGGTTCCTGGTGGAGGACTCAGGGATGTCCTGAACTGGTGCAGCAGCGTCCATGGTATCCTGCATCTCGTCCACAGGTGCATCAGTCTGCTCATCAATAATCGGAACGTGGCCTGCAGCATCCGGTAAAGCAAATAGCCAATTGGATCGGTTCGAAGGATCGATGCGGTCACTGCAAGGCAAGGTGATGTGATGATAGATGGTGCCTTGGGTCACAGGGTTGAACCTGCCATCCTCTTTCTGCGATATCAAATGTGCGGACTTGCAATAGCTCTTTGTAAGCAACTCTGCTGCTCTATGAGGCAAATGAGTAATCTGGTCACCAAGCTGCAGCTGTATGGCAAGGGTAGTGACAATCCCGCCAATGTAGAAGGGGGTTGCGCCTCTATGCGCTACAGACTGGATATGGGATAAAAGGAACGGGGCAGCATTGATGCGTTCCTCATTTAAGGCACAGTGCAAGAACAAGAGCTCTTTGGAATTAAGCTTATGGTTGCTCTCTCTTGCGAAGATAGTGTTGCAGATGATGCGATGGAAATACCGAATCATCGGATTATGGATGTGGGTGGCATTCAGACTCTGGTAGGCGGTATCACGGGTGTTAGTGATGTTGTGCCACAAAGTGAAAGCAACTTCGTTGAAGTTGTCGGGCACGCGGAGATGAGCATCGCTGTCGTGGCTGAAACCTAACAGTTCAGCGATCCTTGTTTGCGTGATTTGGAACTCTCTTCCGAGCATTCTGAACTTTGCAATGCAGGTGAGTTGACTTGTTGAACCGGGTGGTGTGAAATATTGAAACGAACTCAGAAACTCCAAGGTGAGGATTTCGAATGTCGGTTGTGGTTGACTGCACAGGTCCCACAAACCAACATGCTCAAGCAGTAGCTTCACGCCGTCTAGCAATCCTAACTCCCTCAAGCAGTCAAGGTCGACATACCGAGTGGGTTGGATGCCACGGTTTTGAAACCTGATAAACTTTTGTCTTTGTGCTTCTCCTTGGTCACCATCTCTAAACTGGATATTCTCCATTGCATGCAAGTAAGATAAATGAGAGATAAGAGTTTTTGAGGTTTTGTGAGAAAATGAAGAAATGTGAAGAATTTGTTCAGATTATAATGAAATGAGTGAATGTGAGAAGTTTGGAATAAATGGAGAGGTTGAACGGGTAAATGAAATTGATTGAGAGTAATGGGTGGTTACGGGAGAAGAGGAGATAATGGGAGGTTTCTATTTTGTGAGAATGAGAATGGGGTTCTGCGAAGGTGAACGGTTCTGTTTCTTCAGAATTCGTAAAATAGGGTTGTCACGGTCGTGAGGGGGGTCTTACGGTCGTGACGCGCTAAATAGCTCGTCACGATCGTTAGGGAATGGTGACGACCGTGATGGCTTCAAAACATGGAATTTTTCACATAATGCATTATCTCACTTCAGTTCAATGCAATTTCTTATCACTTTCATTTAATTCCAACATAATACATAATACATAATAGTGGATCAACATATATAAGCAGTAAATTTCATCACACGAGAATTCATAAAATATCAAGCAATTCAAATATATCAGCAAATAATGAAAAGCATAGAAATTGATTAGATTGGTGTCGCTCCCGACAAATGAAACAGGGTCAAATAAGGGTACAGACGCGAACGGTCGGCGAAAGGGAACAGTGAGAACACACAGCCGTGAACTCACTGGAGAATGAATAGAGTCGCCAGCTAGGCATTTTTATCCCGGAGGAAAGGCAATGCTGCATAGACCTAGGAAAAGATGGATAAGACGGTTTGCGAACCAGAGAGACTGAGAAAGGGGGTTGGTTACAACCTGGGAAGGTATTAGCACCCAGATTGTCCGTCGTACTCGACGGGATCCACGCTTAAAAGATTTGTGTTTTAAAGGGGTAGTGTCAGTGCAATCTGTGTATGAAATAGCTGGAAAGAGATGTACAGGTGTCAGTGTAAAAGAAGTGTATAAATGAAGTGTCAGTGCAGGAATGTGAATAAATTGCTCATGACCATGAGGCTAAAGAATGAAGCTGGAAAGAGGGGGAATGTACAGAGACTTTTGTTCGATAACTGTTAAGTTATGCCTACGTATCCTATCGTGCAATGAGGAAGTCAGAACACCGTAGTTCGACCCAAAGAGACTGAAAGATGAATTGACTTGTGAACTGCTTGCTTGTCAATGCTCAAGTGTATGATCTGTCTGGCACAGATGCAAACTGTCTTGCATTAGACGGAAGAAGCGAGTTCTCGTTTGTGAGTGAAGATGATGAGAAAAGAATCCCGGAGGAGACGATTATTGTTTGTTTTTGAGTTTTCAGTCTTTTATTGCTTTTGAAAGTTTGAGCTTAAGCCTAAACCAATGGGTTAGTAAACTCATCACATCTTCCCTCTGATTAGGGGTAATGAGAATACCTTAAGTGTGAAGTCAGATTCTCACACTTAATCACCTTTTGATGTAGGATTAAGATCATTAACCTACTTGTGATTATTTATATGTTTTTGGGTGTTTTTGTTTAGTGTTGAGTAATGAGGTTAAGCCATAATCACGGATTAAACAGACTCATTACACCATCTTAATAGAAGGATAATAGATGAGAATGTTTAAGCTGAGGAAAGCTCCTCAACTTAATCCATGATTAGGGATTAAACTTATGACAAAACAAGCCTTTGATTAAGTGGATTTTACATTAATGGTAAGATGATGAAATGATTTTTAGGGTTTGTAAGACAACTTGAGGGGGACTTGTCCATTAACACTAGGGTTAGTCCTTCTTAACCAATTAAGGAAGAATTAGAACCCTAATGCAAGGCCCAAGTTACAAGTGTGATGTCTTGATGATTATTAGATGGATTGATTAAGAGATTTAAACACATTAAGGGTTTAACACTTAGGATTAAAGTTATACACTCCATCCTAATAGAAGGATGCAGGCATAAGCTTAATCACAAAGCCTTAAAGCCTTTAGGGTTTAGTCCCTGATTATGAGATGAGAAGAGAGGACTCAAAGGAGACACAAAGGCAAGACTAAGAGGGGAGACTAATCAAAACCCTAATCATTGTCATGCTTGGTTGTTCCTAAGGTTTGTGTGGTTTTCAAGAGAAGTCTTCAATGGAACCACCAGGAAGCAGATGAACAGGATCAAGAGAAGCAAAGTAACTTGCTTCATTCAAGAAGTCAAGTCACTTGAAGAAAGAAGGTGGGAGGAACAAGAATGAGCAAGCTCAATCTCAAACACATATAAGAATGCAGCAATGGATGCAAGAGAGATGAAAAGAAAAGTTATGAGAAGTGAAGGCAAATTCACTTCTCAAGTTTACTTACCACCTGAAATGTTAGAAAGAAATGCAATGCAATGCTAAATGAAATGACATGATGCTAGACCAAACCAGAAGCATGTTGATGATGAAAGTGATGCTATGAGATACTGCAAACATGAAGCAAGGCATGGAGATGTTCATACAAGATTATGAATGCAAATGATGCAAGCTAAGGAGCATGAATGAACATGAAAAGTTATGAATCATACAAGACAAATGACATGGCAAATATGTAATGCAATGATCAAACATGCTTCCTACATGTCTTAAGATGTCAAATGGATCACAAGAATGCACAAAATGCAAAGACAAGTCATGTTATGCAAGAGAATGCAAGAAGGATGCAAAAGAAGGCCCAAATTAGGGTTCATGGATCAAACATCAAACAAAAACCCAAAATAGAAACAAATCCTAAGATAAAAAAATGGAAAATGGTACCCAAAGAAGCCCTAAACCTATAATGAACCACTGCCCAAAGGGGAGCCCTCAACTCTCAACCAAACTCAAGTTATGAATTTTCTAAGTTATTAGGGTTTTTTAGGGTTCTTAGCAAAAGAAATGCCAAACAATTGGAAAATGCAAGATCAAATCATGGCCATTTTACCCTAGAAACTACATGCCAAACACAAAACAATGCAAGAAGAATCAATGTCTCAACCTTCTCCAATAGGCAGAAATGAATTTTTGAACTTATGATCACATTAATGCACAAAATAGGATTTAATTCAATGAAAAATTCTTAAAATGCATCAAGATCAAAAAAGAAATTTGGTTTGAAGGTTGGACAATGTTTCTAAATGTCTTAGAACATTTCATGAATATTTTTGTAATTTTTAAATACCTAAAAGTATTTTTAATTAATTAATTTCCATTAATCAATTAAAAATAATCTTTTAAATATTTAAAAGTACTTTTTTAATGATAAAAAATAAAATAAAAATATTTTTGGGTCTTAAAAATTAATAAAACCTTAAAGAAAAAGTTTCATAATTTTTAAGATATTTTTGCTATTTTAAAATAAATATGCAAATTAAATGAAAGAAAATGGAATAAAAATCAAATAAAAAGAAAGTAATCAGGAAGGATGGCTGAGATTGAATCTGGAGATGGAACCATTGACTGCGCGCGCAGATCAAAGGCTGAAATTCAAACTTGGCTAAATATAATTATGAATTAATTAATTGAGATTTAGGGTTTAATGATGAATCTCAGCCACACACACGCGCGCGAAGTCAACAAAGTCCACTGATCCAACGCACGAAATTTAAACTGCCTTAATTATAGGATTAAAACCCTAATTATTTTCAGGTGGCCGGAGAAGACCTCCGGTCGTCTTCTCCGGTGGGAAGTCCACCTGAAAACCTCCAAACTTCCTCAAAACGTATCAAAAATGAAATCTAAGCACACCAAAATGATTCCCATGATCCCCTGAATCAAAACCCTAAGCCATAACAAATTTATTCTTCCTCAAATCCACGAATCAAGCAAAACAAATTTTAGGGCACGCAGGTTTCAGAAGCAAATTAAATACTCAAATCAAAGCCATTTCAAAAACTAAGAACATCAGGATGATCAGGACAACACAAAGAACAAGTTTGTAACAAGAAAAATGATTTCTGGAAAAATAATTTTCGAGCTACCTGAGATTTGGAGCTTTCAGTTTGAGGACTTTCTGGCCACTTCTCCTTGTGCAATCCACTCCACTTGGTCCACAGAAGATGCTTGAATGCTCAAAAGGAGTTTAAGTTGGCTGGATAATGAGATTCGAAAGCTCCTGCTCAAGCTTGATCAGAAATGGCAATGGTGTTTCTGGAGGTTTCAGGCCATTGTGAATGATGGTTTGTGATCCTGAGGATGAATGGAGAAGGTCTGGAGTGTTTGTTTGTGTGTTTGTGAGCTATGGTGAGAGTTTCGAATGAAACTGCAAAATGGAATGAGAAATGGCAGTGAGATGTTCAGGCTGTTTCAAGCTTGGGTTCTTGGTGCTGGGTGGTCTATGGAGCAAGGTGAGTTGAATGATGAAAATGGTTTGAGTGTTTGCAGGCTGTGTAGGCAGATTCGAAGCAAGATGCCAATGGGAGTGTTTTTGTGTATGTGATGAATGTGAGAGCTTCAGCCTTGCTTGAAGTGTGTTATGGCCAGCATTTGATCCACATAAACAAAGCCTATTGGTCAGTTGATGTGACTTGGCCTGCTGTGATAGGTGTGGCTACTTTTGCCAAAATGTCAACTTCTTGTAAGAGAGGCATGGGTCATGTTTCAGCCAAGTACAAGAGGTGTGGGCTGCGCAGCAAGGTGAGGGAGAAAGGCTAGGAGTGGTCAGCAGGCTAGGCAGCAAGTGGATGGAAGTGATCATGAGTTTTTGCAACTTGGCTTCCTTTGGTTCTCATGGAAAGATTTTGCTCCAAAGGCCATACAAACATGTGATTCCTTTGGTTCAAATCTGATTTTGGGACTTAGAGAATGTTTATGTGCTGGTTTGATACCAATTAGAAGCTGCAATTTGACTTAGCACATGATTTTGCAATTTTCACACTTGGTGCATATCTTGAAAACAAGTGATTTTAGCCAACTTTGCATTGCCATAACTTTTGATCCAAGAAGAGTTTGATCATGTTTTTGTACTTTTTGAAAAGGGAAAGATGAGATCTACAACTTTCATGACCAAAGTTTTTCCATTTGAAGCCTTTTTGGATCAAGAATCAAGGCTTGAAAAATGACCTAAAATGATGCATTCTTGAAAAGTCAACTATGCCCAAAAAGTCAACATTTGCAAAAACCCTAAATTCTTGATTTCTATGAACTTCAACCTTCTTCCATGATCAAATAAAGATCATATACACTCAAAATGATGAAGATCACCCATTGGTTGGGTCATTGGGGGCCTCAGATGCCCTGATTTTACACTGACTTGTCTGAAAAGTCATCCTTTGATCAGATGACTTCCCCATGGAATTTCTTCATGAAAATTGATATGCATACTCCCCATACCATATAGAGATCAATGGAAACAAGAATGACCAAAAAATTTGGTGTTATGGCCTCTGAAACCAAAACCCTAATTTTAGGTCAACTGTGCAGTTCATCCTGGCTCTGCATCCACTCAAACCCTAGTTCTTGTGATTCCTCTGCAATTTTGACTTTGAGGAGATGAAATATGACATAAGAACACACATGGACCACTTTGAGTTGATTGGTGGCCTTTGGAGTGGCCCAAGATGCTTTGGGATTGCTCAGATCACAAACCCTAGGTGCAGATGCCTTAGAAACTATGCAGTGAATCAAAAATGAGATGTGAGATGATATGATTGTGTTTATGCATATGAGATGATCACAAGCCATGGTGTGAAAGGGTGAGGGCAAATTTGGGGTGTTTACAATTGGAAAATTGCAAAACTAGAAGTACTTTGCTTTTGACATAATAGAAGGAAAATTACATTGGTAAAAATAAGCTACGAAATGTTTGCAAAATGTTAAAACTAACTAGAAACAAAAGCGAAAAGTAAAATAATTTAAATCACTACAGCATTATCAAAGTTGCTTCTTCAAATCTTCAAGTGCGGAGTTTAAATGATAGAATTGTTCACATGTTATGTCAGTTAAACCTATAACGTCCAATCGCATGCTTTTAACCTCATTCTTAACAACATTAATATCGGCTTGGTAAACTTCAAGAGTATTCATAATTTTCTTTAAGTTGTCAGCATATCCTACTTGATTTACTTCAGGGGTTTCAATAACTTCATCAGTGTGGTCGATGTCATGGTAACCAGGAGGTGTCTCAGGGTCACTTTCTACATCAGTCAGTATGTCATCCCTAATTTGGTAAGATTGTGGTGTTTCGGGAGTGGATGGATAGTCAGGAGGGGTAAGCTCATAAAGCCAATTATCTTTATTGTGAACACTGACTCTAGCATGGTTCGGTAATGTGAACAGGGTTACTACTTCATTTCTGATTAGGTACTCGTAAGGTGGTTGTCCTAAGTTTCTTATAATTTGGCGGTTAAAGCAGAAGTTCAGATTCATAGGACGGATGGTTCCTAAACGGTTGCACTTGTGTAATTGGTATCTAAGTCCGAGGGCATCAGCAATCATGGTGACCAGGCCTCCTACCAATATTGGTAGATCAGGTTCCTCTTGGATTCAGGTAAAAGTTTGCATCATGAATGGTACAACATTAACGGGTTTTCCAGTGGTCAAACAGGACATTATGAATATCTCATCTTTAGATACTCCAGTGAGGTTCTCTTCCTTTCCAAAGAAGGTGTGGGCAAGGATCTTATGGAAATAGCGGATAGCAGGGTTATGTATTTCATCATTGTTCATGTTATCCGGCTCAGGATGGTAATTTTCGGTTAAGGTTCCCCAAAAGAAGTCTAGCTCAATATCCATTAATTCTACCTGTGTGGTAGTAAAAGCAAAGGGTCCACTAGGGAATCCTAATAAGTCAGCTAGTTCCTTATGGTTAAAGTCATATTCGATCCCGAATAGTCGGAAACTAATAAATCCTTTTCTAAATCCAAATCCGCGCTCGGGTAAGTAAACTAAGGAGCTTAAGAACTCAAGGGTGAGCTCGCGGTAAGTCACAAACCTATGTTTTATGAGAGCATTCTCCCATCCAAGTTGGTTAAACAGGTATATGATGCTATCATGTATACCTAAAGTTTTCATGGTCTGTTCATCATAGTACAAAGTCAAATCCATTTGTCTCTGTGATAATTCCTCAAATTTCATTCTTTGGTTTCTACCTCTAAATTTGGTTTCCATAATGTTTCTTGGTTGGTTAGCCATAGTTAGTGTAAATGTGGAGGAAACAAATCAGGGGTAAAAGGAAAGTGGAAAAGACTTTAGAAAATCTGTAAAAGTGATTTAGAAAATAAAAATTAATATAAAGAAAATAAGAAAATAAATTCATAAATGAAATCAATAATGATAATAATGAAATAAAACAATAAAACAATAAAATGATAAAACGATAAAATGATAAAATGGTAAAATGGGTTGCCTCCCACTAAGCGTTGTTTTTATCGTCATAAGCCTGACGTAATGCTTAGGGGTAGATTAATCAGGGAAGTTAGTGGACAACTCTAAAAGCTTTAGACTATTCGCATAATCTCTATTTTCAATTTTATGGTAATGTTTTAATCGTTGTCCGTTTACTGTGAACGGTTCACTATTCCTACCCTTAATTTCTATTGCTCCGCTCGGGAACACTCTAGTTATTTCAAAGGGTCCTGACCATCTAGATTTTAGTTTTCCAGGAAAAAGCCTAAGTCTTGAATTAAAGAGGAGTAAAACGTCTCCCACACTAAATTCTTTCCTAGATAGGCGTTTATCATGCCATCGCTTGGTTCTTTCTTTATATATCTTAGCATTCTCATAAGCATCTAATCTTAATTCTTCTAATTCATTAATGTCGAGGATTCGCTTTTCTCCTGCGGCATTGTAGTTTATATTGAGTGTTTTAATCGCCCAATATGCTTTGTGTTCTAGTTCTACCGGGAGTTGACAAGCCTTCCCATACACTAGTTTGAAAGGTGTAGTTCCTATGGGTGTCTTGTAGGCTGTCCTATAAGCCCATAAAGCTTCATTAAGTTTAGATGACCAATCTTTCCTAGATATGGCGACAGTCTTTTCTAGGATTTGTTTAATTTCTCTGTTTGAGACTTCGACCTGTCCACTTGTTTGTGGATGATATGGTGTTGCTACACGATGTCTGACTCCATATTTAGATAGTAATTTGTCAAATATTTTCGAAATAAAATGCGAGCCACCGTCACTTATGACAAGTCTAGGCACACCAAATCTTGGAAAGATTATATTCTTGAAAAGCTTAATTACTACTCGTGTGTCATTTGTAGGAGAAGCTATAGCCTCAATCCATTTTGAAACATAATCGACATCTACGAGTATGTACTTATTACCGAAAGATGATGGGAATGGTCCCATGAAATCTATTCCCCAGACGTCAAAGATTTCTACTTCTAATATTCCTCTTTGAGGCATTTCATCTCTTCTTGAAATATTACCGGTGCGTTGACATCGATCGCAATTTATAACAGCGATGTGGACATCTTTCCATAGATTAGGCCAAAATAGACCGGCTTGTAAGATTTTTGCACAAGTCTTGGAAGTGCTTGCATGTCCACCATAAGGAGATGAATGACAATGAGCAATGACATCTTCTATTTCTTCTTCGGGAATACACCGACGAAAGATTCCGTCAGGTCCTCTTTTAAACAATAATGGTTCATCCCAATAGTAATGCTTGAGATTGTGAAAGAATTTCTTTTTCTGCTGATAGGTTAAGTCGGGCGGAAGTGCTCCTGCAGCTAAGTAGTTGACAATGTCAGTGTACCATGGCAGTCCTACGGTTGTTTGGATTGTTTCCACGGGTTCTAGTTCATCTATGTCTAACTGAACTGGGTCGCTTCCTATTTGTGCTATCAGCTGT
This sequence comes from Lathyrus aphaca, assembly GCA_963966055.1. NCBI lineage: Eukaryota > Viridiplantae > Streptophyta > Magnoliopsida > Fabales > Fabaceae > Lathyrus > Lathyrus aphaca. The sequence goes on from OZ014525.1 coordinate 218,732,885, forward strand.
TCATACGGAAAATCGTCGTTGATCGGCACTTGTTCGGGTTTAATACCTTCTATTCTAGATAAATGGTCTGCTACGACGTTTTCAGTACCTTTCTTATCTTTTATTTCAAGATCAAACTCTTGTAAGAGTAAAATCCATCTCAAGAGTCTTGGTTTAGCATCTTTCTTAGTTAATAAATATCTGATAGCAGCGTGGTCTGTGTAGACGATTATTTTTGCTCCCACTAAGTAGGAACGGAATTTGTCAAGCGTAAAGAAAACTGCTAACAATTCTTTTTCAGTAGTGGTGTAGTTCATCTGAGCATAATCTAAGGTTCTACTGGCATAGTAAATTGCGTGAAGTTTCTTGTCCTTCCTCTGTCCTAGAACTGTGCCTACAACATAGTCACTTGCATCGCACATGATTTCGAAAGGTAATCTCCAGTCAGGGGGTTGCATGATTGGTGTGGTGATGAGGGCTGTTTTTAGAGTTTCGAATGCTTTAAGACAATATTTATTGAATATGAACTCAGCGTCTTTCATTAATAAACCGGTAAGAGGTTTAGTGATTTTCGAGAAATCTTTGATGAATCGTCGGTAGAAACCGGCGTGTCCTAAAAAGCTTCGTATTTCTCGAACAGTCTTAGGGGGTTGAAGATCTTTTATGACTTCTATCTTAGCTTTATGAACTTCAATTCCCTTATCAGATATAACGTGTCCTAATATGATTCCTTCTCTGACCATAAAATGACATTTCTCCCAGTTAAGCACGAGGTTTACTTTTACACATCTTTCTAACACCATTTCTAAATTTGATAGACATCCTTCAAAACTTTGCCCACATACAGAGAAGTCGTCCATGAACACTTCCATGATGTTGTCTATGAAATCTGCGAAGATTGACATCATACATCTTTGAAAGGTTGCAGGAGCGTTGCATAATCCAAAGGGCATTCGTCTATAAGCGAACGTTCCATAAGGGCATGTGAATGTAGTCTTCTCTTGATCATCTTGGTGGATAGGGATTTGGAAAAATCCTGAGTAACCATCAAGATAACAGAAATACGAGTGCTTGGCTAATCGTTATAACATTTGATCTATAAAAGGTAGTGGGAAATGATCTTTTCTAGTGGCTTTGTTTAGTTTACGATAATCGATGCACACTCTATGTCCGGTCACTACTCTTTGTGATATCGATTCGCCTTTAGCGTTTTTCACAACAGTGATACCTCCTTTCTTTGGTACTACATGTACTGGACTAACCCATTTACTATCAGAGATTGGATATATTATTCCAGCGTCTAGTAGTTTCTTAACTTCTTCCTTTACTACAGTGCTAAGGATTAGGTTAATTCTTCTTTGAGATTCTCTGGAGGTTTTGCAATCTTCTTCTAGCAGAATACGATGCATACAGATTGAAGGACATATTCCTTTGAGATCAGATATGTTATATCCTAATGCAGTTGGATATTTCTTTAAGACATCTAAAAGTTTCTTTGTTTCAATTGTTCCTAAACTGGAATTGATTATAACTGGTCTTGTACATTCAGTGTCTAGGAATTCGTATCTTAGGTTCTTAGGTAAAGTTTTTAACTCTAATGTAGGTTTATTCTTACTTGGCATGGGATCCGGTGTAAGTGCTAAACTTTCACTTAGACTATCATCCTGATATGGTTTACGCCAATTGTCATCTTCGAAAATCGGAGGGATTTGAATTTTCATAATTTCAGAATAGGTAGTTTCTTTCATTTCCATTTCTCTTACAAATTCGTCAATTACATCCAATAAATAGCATGTATCCTCTATAGCTGGTGATTGTAAGAATTGTGTTAAAATAAATTCAACTTTCTCTTCACCTACTTCAAAGGTTAGCTTTCCTTTCTTTACGTCTATAATAGCTCCGGTGGTAGCTAAGAATGGTCTTCCTAGTATGATAGGTGTAGTGGAGTCTTCAGAGATGTCCATGATTATAAAATCAGTAGGAATATAGAATTGTCCTATACGTACTGGGACGTTTTCTAGTATGCCTACAGGATATTTAATAGAGCGGTCGGCTAGTTGAACAGACATTTTAGTTGGTCTTAGGTCTCCCATGTCTAGCCTTTTGCAAATTGTTAAGGGCATAACACTGATACTGGCTCCTAAATCGCATAGAGCTTTGTCAATGACGAATTTTCCTATTACACAGGGTATAGAGAAACTTCCTGGATCTTTTAACTTAGGAGGCATATTATTTTGAATTATTGCGCTACACTCAGCAGTAAGTGTAACGGTTCCGTTATCCTCTATCTTCTTCTTATTGGATAAGATTTCCTTTAGAAACTTAGCATACGAGGGCATTTGAGTGATAGCTTCTGTAAACGGAATAGTAATATTCAACTGTTTCAGAAGTTCAAAAAATTTCTTGAATTGGCCCATCGTCTTGGAATTGGTTAATATCTGAGGGTACGGAATTGGTGGTTTATAAGGTGGTGGAGGCACATAAGGCTTTTCTTTCTCCACTGCCTCTTGATTATTATCTTCCTTTTCTTCTGGTTCATTCACCTTTTCAGTCGGCTTATCCGGTTTTTGGTACATGGCTGGATTGTCAAGTCTTGGATCGGTAGGCCCGTCAAGTTCCTTGCCACTTCTTAATATCACAGCATTGGCCTGTCCTTTTGGATTAGGTTGGGGTTGTCCAGGAAATACTCCAGCTGGTGCAGCGGTAGGTGCTTGTTATTGAGCTACTTGTGAAATCTGAGTTTCAAGCATTTTGTTATGTGTAGCTAACGCATCTACCTTGCTCACTAATTGCTTAATCTGCTCACTAGTGTGTATGTTTTGATTTAGGAAATCCTTGTTTGTTTGAGATTGGGTAGCTATGAAGTTCTCCATCATCAACTCAAGGTTTGATTTTCTAGGAACATTAGGAGCAGTCTTTTGATATCCTGGTGGTGTAGCTGGTGCTTGACCTGGTGCGTATAAAGCATTGTTGTTCTTATAGGAGAAGTTCAGATGATTCTTCCAACCTGGGTTGTATGTGTTTGAGTACGGGTTTCCTTGAGCATAGTTCACTTGATCTGTGGGAATTCCTGCTAATAGTTGACAATCAGGAACATCATGTCCTGGAACTCCACATAACTCACAATTAGGGGTTACCGTAGCCACGGTGGCTGTTGTTGTTATGGCTAAGTTGTCGATCTTTTGGTTAAGTTGGTCAAACTTTGCATTGACTTAATCCATACTACTCACTTCGTACATACCTCCTTTTGTTGGTTTCTCAGTTGCGACTCTCTCACTTCCCCATTGATAATGGTTCTGAGCCATACTCTCGATAAGTGTATAAGCATCATTATATTCTTTGTCCATTAGTGCGCCGCCTGCGGCAGCGTCAATTGTCATTCTTGTATTGTACAAGAGTCCATTGTAGAAAGTATGGATGACCATCCATTCTACTAATCCGTGATGTGGACAAAGCCTCAGCATATCTTTGTAGCGTTCCCAAGCTTTGAAAAGTGACTCGTTTTCCTTTTGCTTAAATCCGTTGATTTGAGCTCTTAGCATAGCTGTCTTGCTAGGTGGGAAATATCTTGTCAAGAAGACTCTCTTTAGTTCCTCCCACGTAGTCACTGAATTCGAGGGCAGAGATTGAAGCCAGGATCTAGCTCTGTCTCGGAGTGAAAAAGGAAAAAGACGTAGTCTAATAGCTTCTTGGGTAACTCCATTAGCTTTTACAGTATCTGCGTACTGCACAAATATTGAAAGATGAAGGTTCAGATCCTCGGTAGGATTTCCGGCGAATTGATTTTGTTACACGACTGATATCAGCGAAGGTTTCAATTCGAAATCATTTCGGTTGATAGCCGGTGCAGTAATGCTGGAATGCGGCTCAACTTGTGAAGGACTAGCGTAATATTTGAGTGGATAATTTGGTTCTTCAGCCATCTCCGCGTCCTTTGATGTTCCAACCGGTTTAGGTGGATCAACTTGAAGATCTGGAATGTTGTATTTTCATTCGTAATCGAATATTCGTCTTCTTACGTGTAAGAAGCGTTCTAATTCTGGGACTGGAGGTTGCAAGTCTTCTCCTTGAGAGCGAGTACTTGGCATACACTCGGGAAATTAGATTAGGAAAAGAATAGTTGTTACCTTAGTCTAGACAATGCTACTCTAATAGTGCACTAGTAACTAAATTAAGGTCCCCGGCAACGGCGCCAAAAACTTGATGGGCGCGAAGACGCAATATGTGTCTAGCGGTATCTGAACTGCAAGCGCACAGCCTATCGAAGTAATATAAAAGATTGTCGATCCCACAGGGACTTTATAATCACTTAGTGCTAGAGGGTCTACTAGTTTAGCTAAGGAGGATGTTTGTCACGATTTTGGTTTTAAGGATTAAAAACGGGAATTAAATTTACTTTTAATGAAATGATGAGAAGGCGGTCGGTATGTAATTATGCTAACCTATGCGGGTCAATCTAACTTAAGCTTATAAAGGTGGTTCACTTAAATTGTTCTGTAGAGATTATCAGTTTAAGTACCCTCGACTCACACTCTCGTGGTCTTATCTCAGATCTTACTCCTAAAGCCCTATGCCTGCTCTCGCTAGCCCATAAGTGTTTAGAAAATAATTTTTGAAATCTTAATAAGTCTAATTCATTTTAAAGCTCTCTCGCTGTATTTAAATCAAATGCCTAACTTTAGATATCCGGTTAAAATCTCACACTCTCGTGGTCTCGACCTAACCTATTAAACTTTTCTTACTCTCGTAACAAAAAGATTAATTTTAATTATAAAAAGTCTCAGCCAAAATATAAGTTCTTAATTATTTTAGCTTAGATTCGATTTTACCGGTTTGGTTTAGTTTATTACATACCACCTAATTAATTTAGCTACTCATTTTTGTTGTACCAGACAGATGCAGAAACAGACAAATATTAATTAAAACATACATTATAAAATAATAACAATATCTTAACATAAACAAAGTAAATAACTTAATATAAATGCGAAAATATAAAAACCTGAATGATTGAAATCTTAAAACTCCTTCTTCCACAGACTGGTAAGCTCGGAGTGCGGAACCGGAATCAAAAACTAAAACTAAACAAATTCTGAAGGCTTAAAAAGAAATTAATAATAACAATTTCCTAATGTTGGAAATTGTTATTGAGTTTGGTTTGGATATAGAAGCAGAAAAATAACAAGAACAAATGCTAGAAAAATTAAACAAGGGTGCAACAAAATTACGGCAGAGCTTCCGCGGAAAAGTAGAAAAAATACTCTCTGTGTTTCAATTTGTAACTAGGCTATTTATAGAAAATAATTTTTGGGCTTGGGCAGTTGAAATCCATCAGCGTGGGTATCGTTCCGTTGAAGAGAGAATCCAGGAAAAATGCATACTGGGTTTGAGAAATAATAGGAGTCACTTTTTGACTCACGTTGCACGTCTTCATGACCAATTCAATTTAATTAAACCTATTTTCCTTTGTCACGTTCGTGACAAAGGCGTCACGGCCACTTTTTCCTTTTAAAGCATGTCACGGTCGTGACACTTGAGTGACGATCGTGAGTGTTCCAAGTAGGGTGTCACGGTCGTGATGATGTGGTAACGACCGTGAGTGTTACAAATTATGCAGAATTACAGAATTCCTTTCTTCTTCTTCTTTTCATGCTTGTTTTTGTTCATTTGGTCTTTTTCCCATGATTTAGCTCTAGAAATGTTATACCTGCAATATGACATAAAAAACTCGAAGAATCGGGAGTTAATAGGATAAATGTGCGATAAAACGGACTTAAAACGTAGTAATAAAGTGATACGATTTCTCGTTATCAAAATTCTTCTCCTTTTATGGAACCAAGGCGGATGTTTGTGGGGGATTGTATGAACCTAAGTGCCTTGCTTGGGATAGAGTTTTTCAAACACTATTCCAATCATAAAAGTGTTAGAATTACATGTTTGAGAGAGTGAGGCAACGAGATGGCTCCTCCATAATCATTAATAAGGAAAATAGCACTCGTCGATTTTCACCCGCCTCGATGGATAATTCTATGGAAATTATATAGTATGAATTTGATTACCTTACTATTGAAGAGGTGAATGTGGTCTAACTTTTAGATGAGTTTGGGATCATAGATTCCCGCACCAAGATTTTCTTGGACTAGGGTGACCATAAATACATGGATACATATCAAAGTAAGTTTAATGTAATAGTGGACCTTACTTGGAATCTTTTGCAGGTCATATGGATCATATTTGTCTCTATTCTTTTTGTAAAAAAGATGTGAAAAGTGTCCCTAATTAAGAGGAAAGACCACATGACGAAGAGGAAAGTTGAACGCTCGGGACTCGATAACCCCTGATCGCCTGGATGGCTTAAAAATCAGGATGGTTAAGAGGGAAATCAAAGGTGATACGCCTTCTGAACCTTCTGCTCCCAAAACCTAGAAACGGGAAGTCGATTCCTCCCCTTCTCTAAAGGGTAAAGCGGTACATATCACCACTACAAAGGGGCGAGCGACTAAACATCATCGATGAGGAAGGACCCACCTTATCAGTCCTCTATGTAGAATGAATATGATTTAAACTTCAAGTCTTTCAGTAGTCATGCATCCCTCAAGCTGTCTAACATCAAGGAAAAACACTTACTAAGGTTTGTATTAATGAAAAATGTTGATAGAGAGAAGCACACTCAAACTCATAATGAGATGAATTCAAAGATTACATGATACCAAAGGGACCTCTTCAACGGTCATGCAAAAATAAAGGCCTAATGGAAGGAGAAGTAGACCTTGAGAACCAAGCTCCAAAAAGAGGAAACCAAGGCCCAGGAGTTTTCCGTCTCGGAAAAAAAACTACACGTATCCCTGAACCACACCCTCATCTCTTAGAGGAAAATATAATAGGTAGTATATGTGCTTAAGGATGATCTAGTAGATACCTTTGATATCTACTTTGAGCAAGCAAAGGAGCAGGTGGCCTTCTTCCATCCTGGGCTGAATCCAACTTTTATGGACATATTAAAAATTGTCTGTATATTCCAACCGGTGGATGAGGAGTGAGGTCCTTTCCCTAACTAGCCAATTTCTTTTCTTATTAAGGATGCCCCAATTGAGCTTGTGTGTAATAAGGTGATGGATGAATTTAATCCATATGCGACCCTCCAAGAGGGAACTCTTGAAGAAAGGAAGGTTCTTGAGGAGGTTCAATGAGCTAAAGGTATTTTCCTATTTCCTTTTGGCCTTTTTTATGGCTTAACTATGTTACCATACTCTTGGTTGCTTTTTCAATTAGGACCTAGGAGCTCTTTATGTAATGTTGGGTGCTTTCGTTAAGGGATTTTATGTTTAAATCGTGTTTCTATTATTATTGTCTTTAAGTGAGTTGTTTGGTGATGTCTTTTCGACCAGGTTTTAGCCTTGGTGTTCTCGTGGAGAACAAGGATTCTTGGCTCAGGTTGAAAATGTTTCTCTAAGGGAAGTAAGGATTCATGTGTGAGGCTCCAACATCTGTGATTGCCTCAAGGGACATAAATGATTCCTTCATGGGAATTCAACACGTGTAATCTCCGCAAAAGGCAACAAGGATTCCTACACGAGGATTTGACATATTTGGTCACCTCATATGAAGGTTTTGATAAAATGTCTCTCCTTGTTTAGTTCCCTTCAAATAAAGCAACAATAATTCCGGTCCATAAAATAACCTGAGGGCTTCATTAAAAACCTTTATGTCCTGTTGGTAACGTAGGAGAAAATAGTGCACACCATAAAACAAATAATGTCACAAATTTAACCTTAGAAGTGGAAGATATTACAACTCACCAAAATAAACAAAAATAGTAAATGAAACTTCGCTAAACATGGCTTGATGCTTAATAAATTAACAACTTTAATTTAATATCTTTTCATATGCCTTCACACTTTCCTGAAATGGAGTTATCAGGTCTCCATCTCTGAGGGTTTTTTCTTGCGGTTTGTGTAACACCCTTTTACCTTAATTCAAATACACATATAATTCAAGTAAAATCAAAGTAGCCACATAAGGGTGTCACATTGAATTCAAAACATCAAATATATGTGTCATGTCCTGTAACTCGGGTTACATCATTAATTACCAATATTCATCAACTACACAGCGAAAAACATAAAAAAAACTTCATTTTTAATCCTCATAAAGATCTCAATAATTCAACATGATTCAAACTTAAGTCAAAACATCATGATCGATCTCAACTAGAACTTAATGTCATAAAACAAAACAAAACGAAGCAAAACAAAAAACACTAAGGTTCACATTCGTACCCAACCCGATGTTACATGACACAGAGCAAGACATTATTCCTTACATCTAAAACGGAACAAAAGACAGAACTTCAATGCTAAACTCCACACACCGATTTCAGTAGAAAAACCCTGCGATAATAACATCTTCCTTACTATGATTTCACATCCAAAACTCAGTATTTTTCTACAAATAATCACAGAAAACATCAGCATAACCTATCTTTATTATAACTTCCTCATCTACAATAAACATCACATATAAATCAGCAACATCCTTCAATTTTATCCATCAAAATCCTAGGTTTTTCCCTAAAACCCCAACTTCCTGTAATACCTAAACTCTACATCACGAACATTGAAAAGAGATACTCCCCATACCTTAAAATGTTGCTTTCATACGGTTTCTTCTTGGATTCACCGGAAATTCTTCAAGCCTTAGCCTCTTCTCCTTGTTCTTCAAAACGTTTCTCCTCTTTTATCTCCAAAATGTTATGAATGATTGTTTTCCCCTTCTCACTATCAGTATAACACATACCCCTAATACTCTTTTCCATCTTTATCCTCAACTTATCCTCCTCAAAAGACTAACATACCCTCAAGACCTCTAATTTTCTTATTTTAATTAAATAATAAGAATTTGAATAATATAATGTAATTATCCTTACTACTAATATTTAATAAATTAATTCAATTAATCTCATCAACTAACATAACAACAATTCAACAAACATCAACTAATCGACAACAACAAGCTTCAAAATTAAATCACGAAATCAGGGCGTTACAACTCTCCCCCACTTAAGGAATTTTTGTCCTCGAAAATGTACCTGAAGCAATCAGAGTTGGATATGACTCCTTCATTTGATCTTCATGCTCCCAAGTCCAACTTTCACCAGCTGGTCAACCCCTTAATACCTTCACCAAGGAAATCTATTTCCCTCGCAACTGCTTCATTTCTCAGCCATCAATCCTCATAGCTAAAGCCTCAATGGCCAGGTTATCTCTTACATGTACATCATCCATCTAAATCACATGTGACAGATCACACACATGCTTCCTCAGCCGCGACACATGAAACACATCATGAAAATTCGCAAACGACGATGGTAATGTTATTCGATATGCTACCTCTTTAATCCTTTGTGAAATCTGATACGGACCAACAAAACGTGAAGTGTGCTTTCTAGACTTCAAAGATCGCCCGACACTAGTCACCGAGGTAACTCTCAAGAACACATGATATCCCTCTTGGAACTCAAGTTCCTTCCTTCTCTTATCATGATAACTCTTCTGACGACTCTGTGACGCCTTCATTCTCTCCTGTATCATCTTAATCTTCTCGGTCGTCTCCTACACTATTTCAAGTCTAAGTACAACACTCTTGCCTAATTCGTACCAACACAAAGGAGTTCGACACCGTCTACCATACAACGCCTCATACGGTTCCATGCCAATACTCACATGAAAATTGTTGTTGTAGGTAAACTCGATCAATGGAAAATGACTGTCCCAAGCTTCCCCATGGTCCAACACAGATGCCCTCAACAAATCCTCTAAAAATTGGATAATCCTCTCTGTTTGTCCGTCTGTCTGTGGATGATATGCAGAACTCATATGATCTTTAACACAAACACCACTGCTGTTAACTCTAAATCATGCGTAGGATAATTTCTTTCATGAAATCTTAGTTGTCTAGAAGCATAAGCAACTACTTGCCCATTTTGCATCAAAACTCCTCCAAGTCCCATCTTCGACGTATCACTATACACCACAAAAGACTCACATGGGTGTTGCACCCCAAAATTTGCCCTCACAATACAAGACTTTGTGTGCTAAGAGGTTCACAAGGTTCACAAGATTCACAAGACCTCTTATGAGGTTCACAAGATTCCCAAGACACTTTATGAGGTTCACAAAGGTTCACAAGACCTTTCATGAGATTCACAAGGTTCACAAGACCTTTCATGAGGTTCACAAGGTTCACAAGACCTTTCATGAGGTTCATGAAGTTTACAAGACACTTTATGAGGTTCACAAGGTTCACAAGACCTTTCATGAGGTTCATGAAGTTTACAAGACACTTTATGAGGTTCACAAGGTTCACAAGACCTTTCATGAGATTCACAAGGTTCAAAAGACCTTTCATGAGGTTCACAAGACATCCTATGAGGTTCATAAGGTTCACAAAGTTCACAATTGGTCAGAAGATATGACAGTTCCCTCAGACAATGCATCCTCCTAAGTAGTGCATCTAAAACTAGGGTTTTGACTTTAGTCAGGCTAAATGGACTTCCAAGACTTCAAGTGAGCTTCATAACATCTTATATATGTCTAAGAATCCCTATGACAAATTTCAGAACTTTTCTCAAGGGTTTGCTCAGTCAAATGATCAGATAAGTCAAAGTCAGTCAAAGCAGTTAAAAAGTCAAACTGAGGTCAACTGTGGTCAAACCAAAGTCAAACTTCATGCTTTTTTTCCAACATCAAGTATATGAAGTAAAATTCATCATTTGATCAAGGGTTGATCATGATTCATCAAGAATATTTCAGATCATCAAGAATCAGAGGTTTCTAAATTAGGGTTTCCTCAGGAAAAGTCAACTGAACTTTGACCAGCCATAACTTTCACATGCTTCATCACATTTTTCCCATCCAAAGCTCATTTTGAAGGAAATTGAATTCTATACAACTTTGTGTCTCACAAGCCAAGCCCAAAAATGCTTCATTTGGAAGGTATGAGCTAAGACATTATAGGTCCTTTTGAAAGTCAACAAAAAGTCAACAACTTCAAAAGGGCATAACTTGAGAATGGTAAATGATATAGACATGAAACCAATGGGGTTGGTTAGAGGACTCTTTAAGCTTTCCAAAATGTCAAAGAACACCCTCATAGCATTAAAATTGAAGGATGTGTGCCCTTGCAAAGTTGGGAAATTTTTGGGTGGTGTATGAAGAAAATAGGGTCTTAAAACCAAATTTTTCTAAATGGGCTGAACTTTTTGTGACCCAAAGTGTTCCATGACATCATGCACGAAATTTATTTGATAGTTTCATAATTTTATTTTATTTTATTTATTTATTATGATTTTTTATATTAAAAATCATTTTAAATTTAAATAAAATATCAAATGTGAAAATTTAAAATATATTTTTGTTCTAGAAGGTCATTATTATAATTTGGATTGAATTGATTCACAATTGATGAAGATTGGATTGAAATAGAAAGGTCTCATTCACAAATATATGAAATTTAAGATCTAATCTTTTTCAATCTCCAAAATCAAAAAAATCCATACAATGATCAAATCTCTTGACCTAATTTCATTCTACTATAAGAATACAAGCTAACACAATGCAGAGGGACGATTCTTGCTGCCTCCAGAACCACTTTCAAAGTTCAAAAATTCTTAAAAAAAGTTGAATTCGGATTTTGAGATTGAGGCAATTTCAAAGCTTTATAAAGGTTGCAATGCATTCTATGATGCTTATTGAACGTATTTGGATCATTTTCATCATTCAAAACATCACATGGACCTCTAACCGAATCATCATATTCCATTAAACTTTAATTTTTAGATTTATCATGATTATGCCTTCTAACTTGTTTTTGACTGTTGATTATTGTTTAGAATGGTTCTTAGATTGATTCTGGACGTTTTATTGTGAAATTCGAAGCCGCAACCATCATATGCCATAGTTAGGGTTCAGAAGTTTGGAATTGGGGACATTGGATTACAGGCGATTTCATCTCAAATTAATGGGATAATTGGACTTTAGATGTTTCATATGATTGATTTTTGTTGTTGGAATGAATTTATTTCATGTTTAGCAGGTTTTTTGATTCGCAGGTCTTATAGTGACAGTCAAAATCCGTCACTAAAGCTTCTAGTGACGGACGATCCATAGGTAAAGGCTAAGACGACGGACAGAGGAAGAAGATGACCATGCGCGCGAATTTCAGTTTTCAAATTTAATATTATTATTTAATTAATATTTTGTGTTTAATATCAGTTGAAGGCAAGTGGCGTAGTGGCAAGCGTATACGCGTATGAGGCAAATGACCTGGGTTCGATTCCCAGGTTAATCTTTTTGTTCAAAATCTCTTTTATTTTGCAAGTTTTTTATATAATAATTAAGAACTATTCTGTAAGCACGTGATGTGCGTAGCTCAGCTGGTTGGTTTGCACATGAGGGAAGCCAGGAGTCCTGGGTTCGACCCCAGGCTCCAGCAGGTAAGTGGTTTTTTTTTTGTTTTTTTTTATTTTTTACCTTTTAATATACATTAATATAATTGATATTATTAATACTAATTCAAACCTATTTTTAAATAAAAACTTAAATATTATCACTATGTAAATTATAATCCAAATATTTATTCTCTAGAAACATTTTTTGTAAGTAAATACTAATTATTCTTTCTAAGTAATTTTATTAATCTATATTATATATATAAGTTATAAATATTTTTATTTTATTTAAATTCTAAACCTAAATAGAACCCTAATATTTTCATAAACTCTAATATATTTTTCTAAATAATCAAACCCTAATTTTGCTTTTACATAAAATCTAATTATATTGTAACTTTTAATTTATTTATTTATAAACCTTAATTATGTACATATTTTATAATTTGTTTATGATTATTATTTAATTCTTGTATGTAAATAGTTTTTAGTATATGCTTAAAAATAATTAAAATTTGCTAATTTAATTTTGTAAATATAATTTATTTTCATAATATGTTTATAATTAACCTAATTTTTTATAATTTGTATATAATTTAAAACTTTATAATAATTGGTATAATATGAATTGTTTATATTTTCTTCTTAATCTTAAAAAAATAATTGTTTATATAAAAAATTGATCTTTTAAATATTATGCTAATATTTTTGTTTATATTATTAATTATATTTATTTTCATATGATATTTATTTGATTATTACTAACCCCATTTATATATTGTGATTTATTATTATTTTTACTAACCCAATTATATTATTATTATTATTTTGCTTATTTATTGTGATTTAATTATTATTATTATGTAATTGTCTCCTTTATGTAATATTTTAGTAGTAATATTTAATATTTACTTTTAAATGCTATGGTTAGTAAAATAGGGAGTGAAACATGTTTGTATTTTAAAATTAATTTAGATCACTAATTTAAAAGATAAATATTTAAAATTGTACACTCACACACGTAAGTCGATCTTTGATCGCCATCTCACTTCCTTAAGGATACCTCTCATGTTGCCTAAAACAAAAGGTCAAGTAGGGTGTATAAAGTAAAGTCCCTCATTTCACATCATCTAGCCCCTAAACAGATAAAAAGATCAAGTCCCTTCGAACGTTGCCTTCGTAATGATCTTGTCCCTTTCGAATAAAGATGATAAGTCCCTTCGAGTTGCTTATACACCCCACAGTTGCCTAAATAACAGATGTCCCTTCACTTGTCCCTTACATCCAAGGTAATGACTACCTATTCCTTAATAATAGGGATAGTCTTACCATTTAAAGGATTCAAGAACAGAAAAGACTTAAACTTAGGGTAGGTTCCTCTTAGATACTTGCTCACTCTTCAAAACATTTCAAACACTTCATACATTTCAAACAATTTTCAAAACAAAGGTTTTATATACATCCGTACATGGATCATTATAAAATACTTAAGAAAATTTCTATTCACACACTTCACATTTCAAAAACATTTTAAAGTGAGCTAAGTAACTAAGAGCCCATGGATAACCATGGATGTAAAGGGTGCTAACACCTTCCCTTTACATAACCTACCCCCCGAACCCAAAAATCTTTTAAAAAGGTCTTTCCTGTTCTTTTATGCCTTTCCTTTGGATAAAATAAAAGTCGGTGGCGACTCTTGCTATCCGCAACATAACTAAAGTCAGTTCTCCCACCATGTTACAATGGGTTAGGCAAAATCAACTTTGGAGCAGACGTAAACTTCTTCTTTAATTCCATAAAACTATTTTCACATGCAACATCCTACACATAAGCTTGAATATTTCGAGTTAACTGAGTCAGAAGCAACGCCAACTCAGAAAAACCTTCAATAAACTTCCAGTAATAACTGGCTAATCCTAGAAAACTTTTGATTCCTGTAGCAGACTTTGGAGTCTCCCAATTTAACATAGCATCAATCTTCGAAGGATCCATAACTATCCCACCATTTTAAATCATATGACCAAGAAAGCTTACTTACTTCAACCAAAATTCACACTTTGATAATTTTGCATACAACTTCTTCTCCCTCAAAATCTGCAAAACAGTCCTAAGATGTTCAACATGTTCTTCTTCTGACTTAAAGTATATTAGTATGTCATCAATGAAAACTACAACAAACTCATCTAGATATGCATGAAAAATCTAATTCATGTACTCCATAAACACACCAGGTGCATTGGATACACCGAACCATATCTCGTCCTGAAAGCTCTCTTTGGAATATCATCGGGCTTAACTCGAATATGATAATAACCAGACCTCAAATCAATCTTCCTAAAGACACAAGCACCTACCAATTGATCCACCAAATCATCAATCCTTGGAAGTGGATACTTATTCTTAATAGTCATCTTATTCAACTTTCGATAATCAACACACAACCTCATACTACCATCTTTCTTCTTTACTAACAACACCGAAACACCCCACAGAGAAACACTTGGTCGAACAAACTTCTTCTCAAGTAATTCCTCTAGTTGATTCTTCTACTCACCAAATTCAGTTGCTGACATCTGATAAAGAGTCATCTACACTGAACTAGTACCTAGTACCAAATCCACTACAAACTCCACTTCACGTTCTAGAGGCAAATCACTTATATCGTTGGGAAATACATATGGAATTTCACTAAAAACTGGTAATTCGACACCCCCAACTTCCTGATCAACTTGCAACAACGCAAACATCGCAAACATCTAAGCTTCATCTCTTAGAATTTCATCAATCTGATTAGCCGACAAGAACATCAACTCACCACGGTTACCGACTTCTGGAAACTCTACCATCTTAGCATAACAATTGATATGCACAAAACTAAACTCTAACAAGTTCATCCCCAAAATAACATCGATTTGGTGTAAGGGTAAACTCACAAAATATATCAAGAAACACTTCCCAAAAATAGACAAAGGACAACTTAAACACACACGAGTAGTAGTGAAAGAACCATTTGCAGTCGTTTATATCACCATACCACCATTCATATTAGATAGTTTCAATCCCAACCTGGCCACACACTCAAGTGAAACAAATGAATGAGTAACACTAGTATCAATAATAACAATCAACTCAGCATCATTAATAAAGCATGTACCTCGAATCAAGTTATCCTTCTTGGGAACTTCTGAGCCACTCAAACCAAACACTCTGCCATTGGTCTAGGAAGTTGTAGTAGTATTCTTCGGTTTTTGACAATGAGTATTAATGTGTCCTTCTTCACCATAGTTGAAACAAGTTGGTCCTTCATTTGGTCAATCACCAACCCGATGACCTCTATTGCCGCATCTATAACATCTCACCACTTGCTTGTTGCACACATCAGACTTGTGACATGATTATCTACATTTGTAGAACTTGAGAGGAACAAAATCTGCTTCCTCACTGGGCTCTTCTCATCTTAAACCTTATATTTTCCCTTATCATCTGAATTCACATAAGGTTTTCCTCGAAATTTTCCTTTCTCTTTCTTCTCACCCAATTGCTAATCTCTAGAGAAGAGCAACCTTCTCACATAAAAGTTGTTATCAAAAGATAAGAATTGGATACAAACTCCTCATAAACTTCAAGTGTCACACCGCAAACCTAGCAAAATATCCAGGTGACACTAACAACCATAGGTTTGAAAATAAATCAAACATGACGCAATAACATCACAACCCAATGCTACAAGATCAGAACAATCCATCCTCCACTTCTAGGGAACATTCACACATCAAAACAACTTTTCAGTAGAACCCTTCTACCTTGACCATGAACCAAAAAGTATCCCCCTTGGATCTCATCCAGAAACAGACTAGGATGCTTGCTCTGATACCAATTTAAATTCTGGTATGATAGACTCAGATGTCGAGTATGATGCTGAGACATCTTATCTGTTACTTATAAACATGGCAAGGCATACACAACAATATTTAAAAAAAATCTGAAATATCAGATTCAAACATTCTTCAAGATGTTTAAACATCTTGTATTTGTAACACCCCAAAATTTGCCCTCTCATTTTCATGCCATTTATCATATCCTTTCATATATTGCATTGCATTTAGATCACAATTGCATCATAAACATACATGAACATACATCTCCATTTGAGATTTCATAGGTTGCGACTGACCTTTATTTCTTCATGCGGCACGTGCACAAGAATCTCAGAAGAAGTCAAAAGTTCTTGGTTGATTCAAAGGAGTTTAAGCAGAATATCAGTTTTATGGTGCAATTTGCAAAAGTTGCAACTTATCCTCGGAAACCCATTTTTCCTTGAAACTCAATACTTTAGACCATTTCGGTATTCTCTATAACTTTTGTGTTCGGCTCGAAGGCCAATTCATCAAGGAAAATGGTGGGAATTATTCGTTTCTGAAATTTCGGTTTCGCCGATTAACTGTGCTAGCAGTATTCAAGAGTTTGTAACTTCTGATTGGGTCAACATGTCTGAGAGATTCATATGCCAAAAGTTCTGTCTTGATATCCTTTCCAACGTTTGGGTTTTGGCCGAGAACTAATTCTTTGAAGAATATCTCCGAATGTGCGAGTTTTTAAAGTCGACATAGTGAAAAACAGTGTTGAACCGATGAGTTTTGAACACTAAAAAATCCATAACTCTTGGCTTTTTCATCAGATTGATGTCGTTCTGGTGCATAAAATTTTGTTTAGATGTTATCTTCATTATGTCAATTCAGTTTGGGTTAGGTCTGAGCAGAAGGATCCCAAAAATGCGAATTACCAGTAAGGTTCTTTGATGCAGTGCAATGTCTGTCAGATTTTGTAAAATTCATAACTCGGTCAATTTTTATCGGATTGCACCCGTTCTTGAAGCGTTGGTTCACAAATTTTATCCTCTTCAAGTTCAAAGACAAACGCGAGTTCGAATGTGTCGCTCCCTGGATTTCCATCCTGGTACTTTAACATGGTGGGAGAACTGACTTTAGTTATGTTGCGGATAGCAAGAGTCGCCATCGACTTTTATTTTATCCAAAAGGAAAAGACATAAAAGAACAGGAAAGACCTTAAAAATATTTTGAGTTCGGGGGGTAGGTTATATAAAGGGAAGGTGCTAGCACCCTTTATATCCATGGTTATCCATGGGCTCTTAGTTACTTAGCTCACTTAAATTGTTTTTGGAAAGTGTAGTGTGTGATTAGAAACTTTCTAAGTACTTTGTAATGATCCTCGTATGGATGTATACAAAGACTTGTTTTTGAAAATTTATTTGGAAAGTGTGGTGTGAAGAGTATTTTGAAAGGTGAGCAAGTAATTAAGAGAAACCTACCCTATATAAAGTCTTTACTGTTCTTATGTTCTTTCAATGATAAAACTATCCCTATTATTAAGGAATAGGTAGTCATTACCTTGGATGTGATAAGGGACATGTGTAGGGACATCTGAATATAAGCAACTGCAAGGTATCTTTAGCAATTCGTAAGGACTTATCATCTTTTATTCGAAGGGACTTTGCTTAAGACACCTTACTTGACCTTTTGAAATAGGCAACATGAGAGGTAACCCTAGAAAGTGCAAGATGGCGATCAAAGATCGACTTACGTGTGTGAGTGTTCATATTCAAATATTTATCTTTTTAAATTAATTATTCTAAATCAATGTTAATTACAAGTATGTTATACACACCCTAGAATTACTAACCATATAATAAACATATTCATAATGAAAATAAAGCAAAAATATAAACTAAACTATTACAAAGCTTCGGGGCAATTACAATATAATCGAGAAATATAATAACGATAAATAATAATAAATAGGCAATAATAAATAATAATAAGAGTGAAGATAAATGGTTAGAAAATAAAAATAGGAGAAAATAAGAAATTAGCAAAATAATTCAATATTAGAAAAGATTTTAAATATTTAATAAAGAAAATAGATTTTAAGAATAAATAAATACTAAATTATTCACATATTAAACAAATAATAAATAATTAATTATAATTTATAAAAATATTAGGTTAAATTTTAAAGGTTAAGAAAAATTAGGGTTAGGGTTAGGGTTAGAAAAAATTAGGGTTAGGGTTTTAATTATTAATTAAAATATATGATTAATCTATTTACAAAAAATATAATAACTATACATATATACATATTATAAAAGAAATATAAACAATTTAAATTTTAAGAAAATAAATTATGATTTTTAAGAATATAAAGAAAATATTATAATATTGTTTAGCAATTATTTTTATGATTTATATTTAATAATTTAAACAAAATAGAATTAATATATGAAAAGAAATTGAAAATAAGAAAAAAAAAATGAGAAAATTGGCTAAAAAGAAAGGACCTGGGATTTGAACCCAGGCCTCTTACCTCAATACACAGTATCAAAACGAATCAGGCCAGCATGCGCTAGTGATAGTATCATGGAACAAATTCATTATATTATAATCCTGCTAAAATAAAACAATTATGAACAAAAATGTGGGAACCTGGATTCGAACCCCTGCCCATCAGTCAACAACCAAACACTCCAACCACCAAGCCACATGAGGCGCGTCTGTTAGACAATCAACAACAAATCATAATATATTAAGTTACATGAACAAATAGAAAATTCAATAAAAAGAATGCTACCACCAAGAATCAAACCAAGGTCCTGAACAATAATACGCGCAACCATTACTACTGGGCCAACCAACGCTTGTTGAAATAAAACATAAACAATTTAATAAAATATTAAACCAATATTTGAATTCCTAGCTGGCGCCAAGAACTTCATCTTCTTCCTGCGAACAAAACCTACAAAACACATACTCCCACAAAAACATACAAATTCCACAATGATCATGCCAACATGATCTATACAGTTCATTGAATTCAATTATGGTCTCAAACAGTATTTATATGGTCTATTTTATGAAACCCTAAAACGGAAGCTCAAACCCTAGCAATGGCCATTTACGATTCAGGTCATGAATCTTCAATCTAATTATCCAAAAAGCTTGCAAACTTCATTCTAAACACAAATCAACAACCAAAATTAGTATATGATGCATAAACAATGAAAATCAAAAATCAAAAACTCAAGAACAATCTTGCTTCGGTTACGGCTTATGATCATGCTTTTGATGTGTATGATGATTGAAATATGTTCAATGAACATCAATAAAGCAATTGCAATGCATAAGAGTCTCTGAATATGGCTAGATTACCAAAACCGAAAATTGAAATTTGATGAAAATTTTGGAATTGATTTGATGCTCTTGGAGGCAGAAAATTCGTCCCTTGTCTTAGTAATAGGTTTGTGTATATATGGTGATCCAAATTAGGTCAAGAGTTTGTGGATTTGTGGGCTTTTTGAATGCCTTGAGTGTGAAGGAATGTCATGATCAAAAAATATGAAAAAAATCAAATATTTGTATACCAATCTGGTCTAGCACGAATTTTCACAAGATCCAATCATGTTAAACAACATTGATGAATTTCTAGAAGAAGAATCATGTCCAAATATTGATTTTTAGATTTTATTTTGATTTAATTTGATTTAAAATGAATAAAATTCAAATAAATATCAAATAAAATATAAAAAATCTGAATTTCTTGTCATTGGGTCGTGTGGGATGATATCACAAGGATTGGGTTGCACAATGGTAGGCCCATTTGGAAAAAATTGATTCTAAGACCCCATTTGCTTAATATTCTTCTCAAAAAATTCCCAACTTTTCAAAGACACAAATCCCTCAATTTTAAGGCTATAGAGGTGTTCTTGGAAATTTTGGAAAGCTTAAAGAGTCCTCTAACAAAACTCTTTGGTTTCATGTCCATATCCTTTACCATTCTCAAGTTATGCCCTTTGGAAGATGTTGACTTTTTGTTGACTTTTAAAATGACCTATAATGTCTTAGCTCATACCTTCAAAATGAAGCATTTTTGGGCTTGGCTTGTGAGACACAAAGTTGTAGAGAATTCAATTTCCTTCAAAATGAGATTTGGATGGAAAATTCTTGATGAAGCATGTGAAAGTTATGGCTGGTCAAAGTTCAGTTGACTTTTCCAATGAAAACCCTAATTTAGAAACTCCTGATTCTTGATGATCTGAAATATCCTTGATGAATCATGATCAAACCTTGATCAAATGATGAATTTTATTTCATAAACTTGATGTTGGAAAAGAATCATGAATTTTGACTTTGGTTTGACCACAATTGACCTCAGTTTGACTTTTTAACCACTTTGACTGATTTTCTCATATCTGATCATCTGACTGAGCAAACCTTTTGGGAAAGCCTTGAAACTTGACATAGGGATTCTTGAAGACATGTAGGATGTTATGAAGCTCACTTAAGGCCTTGAAAGTCCATTTAGCCTGATGAAATCCAAAACCCTAGTTTAGGATGCATTGCTTAGGAGGATGCATTGTCTGAGGGGATTGTCAAACTTTCTGACTAATTGTGAACCTTGTGAACCTCTTGGGATACATTGTGAACCTTGTGAACCTCTTGGGATACCTTGGAACATATTGTCTGGACTAGGGGAGGGCAAATTTTGGGGTGCAACAGCTGCCCCTATTCAATTTTCTGAAACCTGAGGAGTTAGATTGGCCTGTGTGCCATTCGTGACTTGGAAGGTTGAAGGGGATTGAACACAAAAGCCCAAAAATTTGCACTCTCCGGTGCGTAAAGTAAATCTATTGATTGGTTATGTATGCATGGAGTGGGCTTAAAGATGCCATCCATAATATCAGAAAGTAAGAGTATCAAAAGGTTGTCACTGGATATCAGTACTAGGTCTTCGTATAGGCCGTCTCTGAATTATTTTTGTAGCATGGTTTGAGTTGAATGCCAGCACTAGATCTTCGTATAGATCGTCTCTGCATTATCTCTGGGGGAAAGAATATCCTTCATTAGGTGTCAGTATTTAGATCTTCGTATAGATCGGCTCTGAACCATATCTAGGAACATACTTTAATTTAAGCATCAGAATCAAATCTTCGTGGCGATCTTTTCTGAATTGCTTGTAGTAATATCTTGGGCTAAGTACAAGATCTTCGTATCGATCATTATGTACCATCCAAAGATAAACTGTTAAATAGACCATTAGAAATAAATCTTCGTAGCGATTATATCTTCTGGAAATATCCTGGATTAGGTAATAGATCATCGTATAGACCGTTTACCTACCATCCCAAGGATAGAAAGAATATCAGGATTAAATCTTCGTGACGATTATATCCCTTGGAAATATCCTGGATTAAGCACCAGATCTTCGTATAGATCATTTACGTACCCCTCCAAGGACAAATTGAGTATGTAGCTATTATCTCTGAATTAAGTATCAGCACTAGACCTTCGTATAGATCGTCTCTGAATTGTTTTGAGTTGTTGATAGTGTTTATCTGCCTATAACTATCCTGAAAAGAAAAGGTTAGTTTATGCAATATGTATGCATGTATGGCATGATGTACTTAAGTAATTTTATTATGTATTATGGATGTGTATGATGTGATATGATGTAAATGATGTATGTATGCATCATGTAGCCTGAAATGTCTGGGTATCTCTGTATAACAACTGCTGGCTAGGGAAAATAAATCCCGATTCGTTACTGAGGAATATGAGGACTTCGTTCCCGTCTTGTTTGATAGTATAATACTTATAACCTCCCGTCTTCGTTCGTCGTACTTCTTATTGAAGGAATAAGTTCCTGAGTATCCCGACTGAGGATAAAAGAGATGGACATAAATTCAAGGGGAGATGTAACTCGAAGTATCTATAAAGATAGATTTGCTCTGCTGGGGATTTGTAGTTGTTCTGTGGGGATGAACTGGCGAAGTTTCGTTGAATTCCTACCCTCGTTCGTCCTTAGTAAATACTATTACTGCATTTTATGCATTTCTGGTAAACATCAATCATATTCAAAAGCATACATACATTCAAATACAACCAATGGACGTTTTCGTTTAAGTAAACAGGGTAAAAGTAAATCTGGATTCAAAGATGAGATTTTATTTATATTATAAAGTGGCCTATACACAGGTAGGTTTATACAAGGAGACAGAAATCCTAGTAAGAGGAATTCGTCATAAAAAACAAAAAAACAGCTATGTAAGAAATAATCCTATTGAGTTTCAATTCCACTATTGTCATTATCTTCAAGTATCTCATCTTCTACTGTTGAGACGGAAACGATTGGATTAATCTTTATCTGCTTGCACTTGATTTAGGTAGTACCACCAGTTGAAGTTACATGAGTGATCCAAACGAGACATAGTCATACGCTTTAATCCCTAACGTTTGCCTGGATTTCCCTTTCAGGTTTTCAATCCACCGGGATACCCTTTTTTTCCCAAGCCGCCCTTTCAGGTTTTCGACTTGCGGGGTGTACATTTTATATATATATCCCTAATTTTTGCCCAAACCCTTTTGGTTTGCCGGGATGCCCATATTTTTGCCTAGGCTAGTTAACCTAGCGGGTCTCTTTTT
Organism: Lathyrus aphaca; assembly: GCA_963966055.1. NCBI lineage: Eukaryota > Viridiplantae > Streptophyta > Magnoliopsida > Fabales > Fabaceae > Lathyrus > Lathyrus aphaca. Next base: position 218,755,805 of record OZ014525.1, read on the forward strand.
ATGCGTAGTATTTTTTAACTATGTCTGCGTTTACAGGTTGTGGGAAGTCTTCACCATCCATAGTAGTAAGCATCATGGCACCTCCTGAAAATACTCTCTTGACTACAAATGGTCCTTCGTATGTAGGAGTCCACTTGCCCCTAGGATCACCCTATGGTAATATGATACGCTTGATTACCAAGTCACCAATCTGATATACCTTTTACTTAACCTTCTTATTAAAAGCTTTGATCATCCGTTTCTGGTACATCTGACCATGGCAAACAGCTGCCAACCTTTTCTCATCAATCAAATTTATCTGGTCAAGTCGAGTCTGAATCCACTCATCTTCATCCAAGCCTGCATCCTTCATGATTCTCAAGGAAGGGATATGAACCTCAATGGGTAGAACTGCTTCCATACCATAGAATAAGGAGAATGGGGTTGCCCCCGTTGAAGTACGTATTGTAGTACGATAACCATGAAGAGCAAATGGTAACATCTCATGCCAATCTTTATAAGTAACAGTCATCTTTTGTAGAATCTTCTTAATGCTCTTATTAGCAGCCTCTACTGCCCCATTCATCTTTGGACGATACGGAGAAGAGTTGTGATGCTTAATCTTGAACTGCGTGCAAAGATCAGTAATCATAGTGTTGTTCATATTAGAGCCATTGTCTGTGATAATCCTTTCAGGGATGCCATACCTACATATGAGATTATTCTTAATGAATCGAGCCACAACATTCTTAGTAACAGATGCAAATGAGGCTGCCTCCACCCACTTTGTAAAGTAATCAATAGCAACCAGGATGAAACGATGCCCATTAGAAGCAGTAGGCTTGATCTCACCAATCATATCAATACCCCACATGGAAAAAGGCCAAGGAGCAGTCAACACATTCAATGGAGCTGGAGGTATATGCACCTTATCAACATAAATCTGACACTTGTGACATGTTTTGGAATGTTGATAGCAGTCAGCTTCCATGGTAGACCAATAGTAACCTGCTCTCAATATCTTCTTTTCCATGGTATGACCACTAAAATGAGTACCAAAAATCCCATCATGCATGTCTTCCATAATCTCTGTTGCTTCCTTCTTATACACACAACGAAGCAAAGTCGAATCATGATTGCGCTTGTACAAAATTCCATTAATAAAAAAGAACTTAGCAGAAAACCTCCTCAGAAACTTCTTATCTTTGACAGATGCCCCTTCAGGGAACTCCTGAGCTTCAAGATACCTTTTCACTTCATAGAACCAAGGCTTTCCCTCTCCTTCTTCAATGTAAATCTCATTGCAGTATGCAGGCTTCTCAAATCTGTCAATAGTAATCTTGGGAGCTTCATCATCCCAGCTAATCTCAAACATAGATGTCATGGTGGCTAGTGCATCTGCCAATTGATTGTCTCCTCGTGGAATATGTCCAAAAGTAATCTCTTCAAAATATGGGATCAAAGACAACAAATGCTCTCTGTAAAGAATGAGATTTTCATGCTTGGTATCCCAATCTCCTTTAATTTGACTAACTACCAGGGCTGAATCTCAGTATACGTCTAGGAACTGAATCTTCATCTCAATGGCAACCTTGATGCCCATGATACATGCCTCATACTCAGCCATGTTGTTAGTACAATAGAAACACAGTCTTGCAGTAATTGGAGTATGACAACCTTCAGGAGAAATGATCACAACACCAACACCATTACCAAGCGCATTAGAAGCTCCATCAAAAACCATAGTCCATCGGGATCCTTGTTCAGGTCCATCATATTGTCCAGGTTCTTTGGTAATAATCATAATATCTTCATCAGGGAACTCAAAACTCATTGACTGATAATCATCCACTGCCTGATGAGCCAAATGATCAGCTACCACACTTCCTTTAATGGCCTTCTGAGTAGTATACTGTATATCATATTCTGTTAAGATCATTTTCCATCTCGCTATTCGTCCAGAGAGAGCAGGTTTCTCAAATATGTACTTGATTGGATCCATCTTTGAAATCAACAAGGTAGTATGAGTCAACATATACTGTCTTAGTCGGCGAGCAGCCCATGCCAAAGCGCAACAAGTTTTCTCCAGCAGTGAGTATCTTGTTTCACAGTCGGTAAACTTTTTGCTAAGGTAGTATATTGCCTGCTCTTTTCGACCAGACTCGTCATGTTGCCCCAACACACACCCCATTGAGTTGTCTAATACTGTTAAGTACATAATTAAGGGTATTCCATCAACTGGTGGCATCAAGATTGGAGGTTCTAGAAGATATCTCTTGATTTCATCAAAGGCTATTTGGCACTCATCATTCCACTCCATTACCTGATCTTTCTTCAACAATTTGAAGATTGGCTCACAGGTAGCAGTTAGCTGGGAAATAAACCTTGCAATGTAATTTAGTCGTCCCAAGAAACCTCTAACCTCCTTTTCAGTACGGGGAGCTGGCATCTCTTGTATAGCTTTCACTTTTGCAGGGTCTACTTCAATACCTTTTCCACTGACAATGAAACCTAGGAGTTTACCAGACCTAACTCCAAAAGTACATTTGTTTGGATTCAATCTGAGCTTGTATTTCTTCAATCTTTCAAACAGCTTATGCAGATAATCAAGGTGTTGTTCTTCATTCTAGGACCTGACTATCATATCATCCACATATACTTCTATCTCATGATGAATCATATCGTGAAACAAAGCCACCATAGCACACTGATATGTTGCCCCGGCGTTCTTCAAACCAAATGGCATCACTTTATAACAAAAGGTGCCCCACTGTGTAACAAACATAGTCTTCTCCATATCTTTAGGTGCCATATTGATTTGATTGTAACCAGAGAAACCATCCATGAAAGAGAATACCTTATGCTGAACAGTGTTGTCTACCAGAACATCAATATGAGGAAGTGGAAAGTCATCTTTAGGGCTAGCCTTATTCAAATCTTTGTAATCCACACACATGCGTACCTTACCATCCTTCTTAGGTACTGATACCACGTTTGCAACCCATTGAGGATAAGAAGTCACAGCTAAGAACCCTGCATCAAACTGTTTCATCACCTCTGCTTTAATCTTTTCTGACATTTCGGGACGCATGCGATGAACCTTCTATTTCTTTGGACGACAATCTTCTTTTACCGGTAAACGGTGAACCACAATGTCAGTATCCAACCCTGGCATATCCTCATAAGACCAAGCAAAGATTTCCACATAGTCACGTAACATTTGAATTAGTCTGCTCTTAAAACCATCTTCTAGCTCATCCCCTATCTTGACCTCTTTCCTGTTTTCTTCAGTTCCCAGATTCACAACTTCGATTGGCTCTTCATGTGGCTGTATAGCTTTCTCTTCTTGTTGTAACAACCTAGCAAGCTCTACAGGTACTTCACAATCTTCCTCCTTTCCATCTTCAGCTTGATAGATCGGATTCTTGAAATTATAATTGGCAATAGTAGAACTGTTATCAACAGGATCCAGAGTGGATGAAGATCTACATTTTAGTGATGTGGGTGTGTGTAAGAACACATAGCTGATAAAACAAAAATAAAAAATAAAAAAGAAAAGAAAGACAAGGAGCACAATGTTTACGAAAACGAAACGTCCATTGATTTTTATTGAATGAAGTATGTAAATGAAATGACATCCCGAAATAAGCATACCATTGTGCCCCGGGTAAGACACAAGGCTTGAAAGTTTAATTGTTCGAAATTACAAACTTAAAATAAAAATACAGTAATAGTATTTACTCCTGACTAAAGGAGATAGGAATAGCGTCTTCGGTCTTCCAATTATTGAGCCCATCACCCATGGTAGGAAAGATCCAATCATCCAGGTTGTAGTCTTTACTCTAGTCACCCACAACATTGATTTGATCTCTTATGACCCCTCGATTAGTGATACGAACAACACGAGCACTACGAACAGCCTTCTGAGATTCTGCAGTGAAACCCAAACCAAACTTGTCAGACTTGTAAGGGATGTTGGGAAGCTGACCCCCAAATAGCAGAACCACCTTTTGCAACCATAGCCTTAGCATCCTTGAGGGAGACCATTGCAGGAGGTATATTAGGAACTCTTTCAGAAGCAGGAACAGATTGAGGAACAGGATCAGAGTAGGGAACAACTTCAAATGTTTGACATGGAGTTTCCACCATTTCACCCTCCATTTCTACATACTTGAAAGTATTCACGTGGCTAACCATGTACTCTTCTTCACCATAGACAATGACAATTTTGTTCTTCACCGGGTATTTCAACTTCTGATGCAAGGTGGAAGTCACAACACCCGCCCCATGGATCTGATGGGCTAAGGACGTGTCTACTTATGCATCTAGCGGTATCTTACTGCAAGTGCACAGCCTATCGAAGTAATATTTAAGATTATCGATCCATAGGGATTCTATGGTTACTTAGTGCTAGATGAACTTCTAGTTTAGCTAAGGCGAATGGTTGTCACGATTTTTTTTTGTTAATTTTTAAGACTACTAAAGGCGGAATTAAATTTAAGTTTTAATTAAGTAATTCTAAGGCGGTCGGTATGTAATTATATTAACTTAGGTGGGTCAATCTAACCTAGGCTTATTTAAGGTGTTCACTTAATCTATTCGGTAGAGATTACCAGTTTAAATACCCTCAACTCACACTCTCGTGGTCTTATATCAGATCTTATCCCTAAAGCCCTATGCCTGCTCTCGCTAGCCCATAAGTGTTTAGAGGTAATTTTTGGAAACTAAGTAATTCTAATTTATCTTAAAGCGCTCTCGCTGTGTTTAATTTAAATGCCTAACTTTAGCTATCTGGTTAAAATCTCACACTCTCGTGGTCTTGACCTAACCTAATACTCTTTTCTTACTCTCGTAACGAAAAGGTCTATTTAATTAAAAAGTCTCAGCCAGAAATGTTAAGTGATTAATTATTTTTAGCCTATGGTTATATTTTACCGGTTAAGTTTGTTCTAACTACATACCTCCCTAAGGTGTTTAGCTACTCATCGATGTTGAACCAGACAGAGACAGAAAATTAAATAATAAAATACTCATGGCAGGAAAATAAATAAACATTATAAATAATTAAATTGCAATATGAATAAAAAAAACCTGGTTAACAATATTAGAGCAGACTCCTTCTTCCACAGACCGGAAAGCTCGGAGTTGGCGAAATCAAAAATAACAAAGGCTGAAGGTTTAAAAAAAATATAAATGTATAACAATTTCCTGATGTTGGAAATTGTTATATGGCGGGTTTGGATACAATAAGAACGAAACAGAAAACTAAAACTAAAACAAAATAGAAAGGGTCGTAAATCAGTTCGGCAGAGCTTCCGCAGGAAATTCAATAGTAAAAATGCTCTGTGTTTTCTTCATAAACTTGGTGCTATTTATAGAAGGATTATTGGGCTGAATTTTTGGACTTTAGTTGAAATGGGCCTTGCTGAATTTGTGGAAGGAATGCAGGAACGTGGCAAATATTTAGGAAACAAATTCTTCACGTAATGGCTTGACGAAGTCTTGGTCAAAAACCTAGAATAATCCTTGTCACGGTCGTGACAATGCTTTTACGTTCGTGACTTGTGACTTTTAGGTGTCACGGTCGTGACACTACTCTCACGGTCGTGATGCTTCATTTTGGGGTGTCACGGTCGTGACACCCTTGTAACGGTCGTGACTGCTGCAAAATATGCAGTTTTGCAGAGAGCTTCATTTCTTCAACTTTTTATGACCGATTTTGTTCCTTTTTCTCTTAATTCATGATTTAGCTCCATATAATGATGTACCTGCAAAACGGTAAGAAAAACTCGAGAAATCGAGTGTTAAAACGATGATTATTCGATAAAACGCCAATGAAACCTAGCAATATAATCGATACGTTTTCTCGTTATCAAACTTCCCCAAACTTAAACCTTTGCTTGTCCTCAAGCAAATAGTCGGTTGAAAATCGGCGGACAAGATGTCATTCACGCATACTCCTAACAAATCATACGAGGGATCGCTTTGTTGGATAATCCGATACTTTGATAGAACACTACCGATACACTAATGACACAAGCAACAAGCTATGTCGTCGACTTCCCGTTAAATGAGCCAATCGGCAATTACTTTACGATTTCACCTAAAGTTTTTCGATCTTATTTCGCCCGGTTTCATTCTAGCGCAATCACATTAAGCCCTTTGCCTTAGCACGCACGTAGTGGAGTAGCCGGTTAGCGACTTTGATCCTTTTTGAGCACGGGGTCTGGTACACGAGTGTGGTAACCCTACATTTTGTATCCGATTTGGAGGTTGTGGGGGATCGAGCCGTAGCACGCCCTACCGAGTTCAGAACCAGTACCTCTGAACCAACCCGCAATGGACTCCTTCTCATATTTCTCGTTTCTTATATGCGACCGTGTACTTTGGTGCAATTTCTTTTCATTTTGCATCGAGATATGAAGGATCATTATTGATTAGGCATCAAACGCTTATATTCATCGGCTCCCCACGTGGTTTGTGTTCAGACGGTGCTGACTGCTAGTATAAACTACTCGGGGTTACTTTTGAACTAAAACTAGAAGTGTACTCGTAATGGTAATCGGAGATGGAATCGCTTAAGTAGGAAGTCAAAGTTGTCAAGATTGTATTGGTCTTGTTTAATCGTTCTCAGCTTCCTATTTACGATTTCGTAGGTAAGTCGGGTAATGCGAATAAAAAAAATTTTCGGTTATGGCTAAATAAACAGGAAGGTTTGAAACTAAAGAAAATATCATAAAGATTTTTGCACGCTTCATTAACTTGCTAAAAGAAATACAACGGAAATGAAAATACAACGAAAATGGAAAAGTGCGAAACGGAAAAATGCGGAAATGAAAGGTACCTCTCCCACACTATATCAGACATTGTCCTCAATGTTGTGATATAAATGAGGTAAAAGTACAGTACAAACGACAGGAACGAAAAACAAACATAAGAAAAACTAAACTAGAACTATGGCTGCTGAGGACCGCGGGGTCGGCTTCTGGTGCGGGAGCGGCGTCTGTAAGGAGTCGCTTCAGGATCAGAACCGGTGCTGGTGGTCCCAGTGATGTCGATACGCAAGGCTTCTAATTCGCTAAAAATCGCGTCAAATCTCTCATTAGTAGCTGCCTGGTTTGCTGCAATAGTGCCGAGCAAAGCATCGTACTGCTCCTTATGCCTTCGCTCCAGTGCGGCGTTCATCTGGTTCTGCTGATGAATCGCACGGAGGACATCCTCAAGAGTGAATTCCTGTGCAGGAGGCTGTCGGGTAGATGTCTCTGGTATATCCTGGACAGGCTCACCTGCATCCATAGCGTCCTGCATCTCATCCGCAGGGAGATCTGCCTGATCATGGATAGGAGCGTGGTCAGCAGCATCAGGTAGAACAAAGAGCCAGTTGGCTCGGCTGGATGGGTCGATGCGGTCGCGGGACGGCAGAGTGATATGATGAAATATGGTGCCATGGACAACAGGGCTATACCTGCCATCCTCTCGCTGCGCAATCAGGTGAGCGGACCTGCAATAACTCTTGGTGAGGAATTCAGCGGCTAGGTGAGGCTGATTTGCGATCACGTCACCAAGCCCCAACTGAATGGCGAGGGTGGTGACGATGCCGCCTATGAAGAACGGGGTGGAGCCTCTGTGTGCAATGGCCTGGATGTGGTAAAGCATGAAAGGGGCAGCGTTGATCGGCTCGTCATTAAGAGCACAATGCAAGAATAGAAGCTCCTTGGAGTTGAGCTTATGGTTGCTCTCTCGAGCGAAGATGGTGTTGCAAATGACTCTGTGGAAATAGCGGATTGCCGGATTGTGAATGTGCGTGGCGTTGAGGCTTTGGAAAGCTGATGCACGGGTATTGGTTAAGTCGTGCCATAGAGTGAAAGCTTGTTCACTAAAATTATCGGGCACGCGACGGTGAGCTTCAGTTCCGTGATGGAAGCCTAACAACTCGGCGATCCTGTCTTGCGAAAGGTTGAACTCTTGGCCATGCAATCTGAATTTTGCGAAACCGGTGAGCTGACTTAGAGAACCGGTGCCGGTGATGTAACTGAAGGAGCTTAAGAACTCCAGTGTCAGAAGTTCGAAGGTTGGCTGAGGTTGACTGCAAAGGTCCCAGAGCCCGACTTTTTGAAGCAGGTTCGTAACACTGGCAAGCATTCCGAGTTCCCTCAAACACACAGTGTCAATGTAACGTGTAGGTTGCACACCGTGGTTTTGGAATCGGAGAAATCGTTCTCTCTGAGTTTCTCCAGCATCACCTTCTCGAAAAGTGATAGAATCCATTGCATGCAAGAGCTTAGAGTGAAGAATGAAGATTTTTGAAGTTTTTGTGAAAAAAAATGGTAAAATGAGAGAAATATTGATTCGGGATAAATTATGGAGAGTGAGAATGTGGTAGGTTGTGATAATGGGGGGTTAATGAGATTAAAGTTGGTAATGGGGGGGTTACGGAGGTTATGTAGAAGATGGGTAGTTTTTTAGGAAGTTATGGAGAAGAAGAAGAAGAGGCACGAAGAGAAACAGTTCTGTTTCTCACGATTTCTGGTATAAGGGGCGTCACGGTCGTGACAGGGGTACGACGGTCGTGACACCCAAAAAGAGCGTGTCACGATCGTTATGGGGCAATGACGACCGTGAGGCTTGATACGTTAAATAATTTCCAGAAAAACACTTTCTCACTTGTTTTACATATTTTATATTAATGTATTTTCTTCACTAACACTCATATTAAATTATAAATACCACATAGTATATAGTTTCAACACAGTACTTCAATAACTTGCAAGGCATGAGAGATTTGTATATATAATGAATAAATGCAAGCATAAAAGTACATAGAATGAAAAATACATAAATTGCTAAAAATGGAGAAATTTTGGAATTAAAGATGCATTGCATAAAGTACTTGAAAATGAAATTACATAAATGGAAAAACGATAAGAAATTGTTGCGAAAAATAAATCTAACTAGAAACGAAAACAATGAGAAAATAAACTAAATCACTTATAACATTATCAAAAGCGTTTCTTCAAGTCTTCGATGGCGAAGTTCAAGTGATAGAATTGTTCGCAGGTTATGTCAGTCAAACCTATAATGTCCAATCGCATGCTCTTAATATCTTCTTTAAATAAGTTAATGTCAGTTTGGTAAGCATTGAGAGTGTTCATGATGTTTTGTAAGTTGTTAGCATACTCTCCTTAATTCACTTCAGGGGTTTCATAAACTTCTTCAGTGTGGTCAATGTCATGGTAACCAGGAGGCGTCTCAGGGTCAGTTTCGACATCGGTCATTGTATCATCTTTTATTTTGTACGACTGAGGTGTCTCAGGAGTGGGTGGATAATCAGGTGGGTTTAACTCATAAAGCCAGTTATCCTTATTATGAACACTTACTTTAGCATGGTTAGGCAATGTGAACAGGGTTACTACTTCGTTCCGGATTAGGTACTCAAAAGGTGGATGTCCTAAATTCCTTATGATATGTCTATTGAAGCAGAAGTTAAGATCCATAGGACGGATGTTACCTAAACGGTTGCACCTGTGCAATTGGTACCTAAGTCCTATGGCATCAGCAATCATGGTTACAAGACCTCCTACTAATATAGGTAATTCAGGTTCTTCTTGGATACGGGTGAAGGTTTGCATCATGAAAGGTACACCATTAACAGGCTGTCCATTAGTGAAACATGACATAATAAATATTTCATCTTTAGAAACTCCGGTAATGTTTTCTTCTTTTCCAAAGAATGTGTGGGCAAGGAATTTATGGAAGTAACGGAGAGCAGGATTATGGATCTCATCATTATTCATGTTATTTGGTTCAGGGTGGTAGTTTTCGGTTAAAGTTCCCCAAAAGAAATCTAGCTCAATATCCATCAATTCTACCTGTGTGGTAGTGAAAGCAAATGGTCCACTAGGGAATCCTAACAAGTCAGCTAGTTCTTTATGGTTAAAGTCATATTCTATTCCAAATAGGCGGAAACTAATAAATCCTTTCCTAAATCCAAAACCGCGCTCAGGTAGGTAAATTAAGGAGCTAAGGAACTCAAGAGTGAGCTCGCGGTAAGTCACAAACTTATGTTGAATCAATGCATTCTCCCATCCGAGTCGGTTAAACAAGTACATGATGCTATCATGTATACCTAAGGTTTCCATAGTCCGATCATCCGGGTACAGGGTCAAATCCATTTGCCTCTGTGATAACTCTTCAAATTTCATTCTTTGGTTCCTACCTCTAAATTTGGTTTCCATATGGTTAATTGGTTGGTTAGCCATGGTCAGTGCAAATATGGAGGAAACAAATCAGGAGAAGAAGGAAAATGGAAAAGACTTTTAGAAAATCTGTAAAAAGTGATTTAAAATAAATATAAGAAAATGAAATGCATAATGTAATGGCAATAATAGTAATATAAAATAAAACTATAAAATGACAAAACAATTAAACAAATAGTAAAACGATAAATAAAAAAAAAAAATGATAAAGAGAATAATTTAAATAATTTGATAAGTAAATGGGTTGCCTCCCACTAAGCGCTGTTTTTATCGTCTAAAGCCTGACGTAATGCTTAGGTTTAGATTAATCAGGGGAATTAGTGGACAACTCTAAAAGCTTTAGATTATTCGCATAATCTCTATTTTCAACTTTATGATAATGTTTTAAACGTTGTCCGTTTACTATGAATGATTCACTATTCCTACCCTTAATTTCTATTGCTCCACTCGGGAATACTTTAATTATTTCAAAGGGTCCTGACCATCTAGATTTTAATTTTCCAGGAAAGAGCCTAAGTCTTGCATTAAAGAGGAGTACAACGTCTCCCACACTAAATTCTTTCCTAGATAGGCGTTTATCATGCCATCGCTTAGTTCTTTCTTTATATATCTTAGCATTCTCATAAGCATCTAACCTTAATTCTTCTAATTCGTTAATGTCTAGGATTCGCTTTTCTCCTGCAGCATTATAGTTTATATTGAGAGTTCTAATCGCCCAATAAGCTTTGTGTTCTAGTTCTACTGGTAGGTGACAAGATTTTCCATAAACGAGTTTGAAAGGTGTAGTACCTATGGGTGTCTTGTAAGCGGTCCTATAAGCCCATAAAGCTTCATTAAGTTTAGATGACCAATCTTTCCGAGATATGGCGACAGTCTTTTCTAAGATTTGTTTAATTTCTCTGTTTGAGACTTCGACTTGTCCACTTGTTTGTGGGTGATATGGTGTAGCCACACGGTGTCTTACTCCATACTTAGATAGTAATTTGTCAAATATTTTTGAGATGAAGTGCGAGCCACCGTCACTTATGACGAGTCTAGGCACACCAAATCTGGGAAAGATTATATTTTTGAAAAGCTTTATTACTACTCGCGTATCGTTTGTAGGAGAAGCTATGGCTTCAATCCATTTCGAAACATAATCAACAGCTACGAGTATGTAATTATTACCGAAAGATGATGGGAACGGTCCCATGAAATCTATTCCCCAAACGTCAAAGATTTCTACTTCTAATATTCCTTTTTGAGGCATTTCATCCCTTCTTGAAATATTGCCAGTGCGTTGACACCGATCGCAATTTATAACAGCGATGTGGACATCCTTCCATAGATTAGGCCAGAATAAGCCGACTTGCAAGATTTTTGCACAAGTCTTGGAAGTGCTTGCATGTCCACCATAAGGAGATGAATGGCATTGAGCAATGACATCTTCTATTTCTTCTTCGGGAATACATCGGCGAAAGATTCCATCTGGTCCTCTTTTGAACAATAATGGTTCATCCCAATAGTAATGTTTCAGATTATGAAAGAATTTCTTTTTCTGCTGATAGGTTAGGTTGGGTGGAAGAGCTCCTGCAGCTAGGTAGTTGACAATGTCAGCGTACCATGGCAGTCCTACAGTTGTCTGGATTGTTTCCACGGATTCTGGTTCATTTATATCTAACTGAGCTAGGTCGCTTCCTAATTGTGCTATCAGCTGTTCATACGGAAAATCATCGTTAATCGGCACTTGTTCAGGTTTAATACCTTCTATTCTAGATAAATGGTCCGCTACGACGTTCTCAGTACCTTTCTTATCTTTTATTTCTAGGTCAAACTCTTGTAAGAGTAAAATCCATCTCAAGAGTCTTGGTTTAGCATCTTTCTTAGTTAATAGATATCGGATAGCAGCATGGTCTGTGTAAATGATTATTTTCGCTCCAACTAGGTAAGAACGGAATTTGTCAAGCGCAAAGACAACTGCTAACAATTCTTTTTCGGTAGTGGCGTAGTTCATCTGGGCAGAGTCTAAGGTTCTACTGGCATAGTAAATCGCATGAAGTTTCTTTTCCTTTCTCTGGCCTAGAACTGCGCCTACAGCATAGTCACTCGCATCGCACATGATTTCAAAAGGTAATCTCCAGTCAGGGGGTTGCATGATTGGTGCGGTGATGAAGGCTGTTTTTAGAGTTTCGAATGCTTTGAGACAATCTTCGTTGAATATGAACTCAGCGTCTTTCATTAATAAACCAGTAAGAGGTTTAGTAATTTTCGAGAAATCTTTGATGAATCGTCGGTAAAAACCGGCGTGTCCTAAAAAGCTTCTTATTTCTCGAATGGTTTTAGGGGGTTGAAGATCTTTTATTACTTCAATCTTAGCTTTATCAACTTCAATTCCCTTGTCGGATATTACATGACCTAATACGATTCCTTCGTTGACCATAAAATGACATTTCTCCCAGTTAAGCACAAGGTTTACTTTTACACATCTTTCTAATACCTTTTCTAAGTTCGATAAACATCCTTCAAAACTTTGCCCGCATACAGAGAAGTCGTCCATGAACACTTCCATGATGTTGTCTATAAAATATGCGAAGATTGACATCATACATCTTTGAAAGGTTGCAGGAGCGTTGCATAATCCAAAGGGCATTCGTCTATAAGCGAACGTTCCATAAGGGCATGTGAATGTAGTTTTCTCTTGATCGTCTGGATGGATAGGGATTTGGAAAAATCCTGAGTAACCGTCAAGATAACAGAAGTAAGAATGCTTGGCTAATCGTTCTAACATTTGATCTATAAAAGGTAGTGGGAAATGATCTTTTCGAGTGGCTTTGTTTAGTTTACGATAATCTATGCACACTCTATATCCCGTCACTACTCTTTGCGATATCGATTCTCCTTGAGCTTTTTTCACAACAGTGATACCTCCTTTCTTTGGCACTACATGTATTGGACTAACCCATTCACTATCAGAGATTGGATATATTATTCCGGCATCTAATAGTTTCTTAACTTCTTCTTTTACTACAGTGCTAAGGGTTGGGTTAATTCTTCTTTGAGATTCTCTGGAGGTTCTGCAATCTTCTTCTAGCAGAATACGATGCATACACACTGAAGGACATATTCCTTTGAGATCAGATATGTTATATCCTAATGCAGTCGGATATTTCTTCAAAACATCTAGAAGTTTCTTTGTTTCTATAGTTCCTAAACTGGAATTTACTATAACTGGTCTTTTACATTCAACGTCTAAGAATTCGTACCTTAGGTTATGAGGTAAAGTTTTTAATCCTAATGTAGGTTTATCTTTACTTGGCATAGGATCTGGTGTAAGTGCTAAACTTTCGCTTAGACTATCATCCTGATACGGTTTTCGCCAATTATCATCTTCGAAAATCAGAGGGATTTGAATTTTCATTATTTCAGAATAAGTGGTCTCTTTTAGTTCCATTTCTCTTACACATTCGTCAATTACGTCCAATAGATAGCATGTATCCTCTATAGCTGGTGATTGTAAGAATTGTGTTAAAATAAATTCAACTTTCTCTTCACCCACTTCAAAGGTTAGCTTTCCTCTTTTTACGTCTATTATAGCCCCGGCGGTAGCTAAGAATGGTCTTCCTAGTATGATAGGTGTAGTGGAGTCCTCAGAGATGTCCATGATTATAAAATCAGTAGGGATATAGAATTGTCCTATACGTACTGGGATGTTTTCTAGTATGCCTACAGGATATTTGACAGAGCGATCGGCTAGTTGAACAGACATTTTAGTTGGTCTTAGGTCACCCATGTCTAGCCTTTTGCATATTGTTAAGGGCATAACACTGATACTGGCTCCTAAATCGCATAGAGCTTTGTCAATGACGAATTTTCCTATTACACAGGGTATAGAGAAACTTCCTGGATCTTTTAGCTTAGGAGGCATTTTATTCTGAATTATTGCGCTACACTCGGCAGTAAGTGTAACTGTTCCGTTATCCTCTATCTTTTTCTTATTGGATAAGATTTCTTTTAAAAACTTAGCGTACGAGGGTATTTGAGTGATTGCTTCTGTAAACGGAATAGTAATATTCAACTGTTTCAGAAGTTCAACAAATTTCTTAAATTGACCCGTCGTCTTAGAATTTATTAATCTTTGAGGGTACGAAATTGGTGGTTTATAGGGTGGTGGAGGCACGCAAGGTTGTTCTTTCTCCACTACTTCTTGATTATCATCTTCCTTTTCTTCTGGATCATTCACCACTTCAGTCGGTTTATCCGGTTGTTGGTACATGGCTGGATTGTCAAGTCTTGGATCGGTAGGTCCGTCAAGTTCCTTGCCACTTCTTAATATCACAGCGTTAGCATGTCCTTTCGGATTTGGTTGAGGTTGTCCAGGGAACACTCCAGCTGGTGCAGCAGTAGGTGCTTGTTGTTGAGCTACTTGTGAAATCTGAGTTTCCAGCATTTTGTTATGTGTAGCTAATGCATCTACTTTGCTCACTAATTGTTTAATCTGCTCATTAGTGTGAATGTTTTGGTTTAAGAAGTCCTTGTTTGTTTGAGATTGGTTAGCTATAAAGTTCTCCATCATCAACTCAAGGTTCGATTTTCTAGGGATATTAGGAGCAGTCTTTTGATATCCTGGTGATGTAGCTGGTGCTTGACCTGGTGCGTATAAAACGTTGTTATTCTTATAGGAGAAGTTCAGATGATTCTTCCAACCTGGGTTATATGTGTTTGAGTAAGGGTTTCCTTGAGCATAATTCACTTGATCAGTGGGAGTTCCTGTCAATAGTTGACAATCCGAAACTTCGTGTCCTGAAACTCCACATAACTCACAGTTAGGTGTTACTGCAGCCACGGTGGCTGTTGGTGTTATGGCCAAGTTGTCGATCTTTTGGCTTAGTTGGTCAAACTTCGCATTGACTTGGTCCATACTACTTACTTCGTACATACCTCCCTTTGTTGGTTTCTCAGTTGCGACTCTCTCGCTTCCCCAAAGGTAATGATTTTGAGCCATACTTTCGATAAGTGCATAGGCATCATTATATTCTTTGTCCATCAATGCACCGCCCGCGGCAGCGTCAATTTTCATTCTTGTATTGTACAAGAGTCCATTATAGAAGGTATGGATGACCATCCATTCTATTAATCCATGATGTGGACAAAGTCTCAGTAGATCCTTATAGCGTTCCCAAGCTTCGAATAATGATTCACTTTCCCTTTGCTTAAATCCGTTGATCTGAGCTCTCAGCATAGCTGTCTTGCTAGGTGGAAAATATCTGTTCAAGAAAACTCTCTTAAGTTCCTCCCACGTAGTTACTGAGTTCGAAGGCAGAGATTGAAGCCAAGCTCTTGCTCTGTCTCGAAGCGAAAAAGGAAATAAACGTAGTCTAATAGCTTCTTGGGTAACTCCATTGGCTTTTACGGTATCTGCATATTGCACAAAGATCGAAAGATGAAGATTCGGATCCTCGGTAGGATTTCCGGCGAATTGATTTTGTTGCACGACTGATATCAACGAAGGTTTTAGTTCGAAATCGTTTCGGTTGATAGCCGGCGCTGCAATGCTTGAATGCGGTTCAGCTTGCGAAGGACTGGCGTAATACTTGAGTGGATGAGTTTGTTCTTCAGCCATCTCTGCGTCCTTTGATGTTACGACTGGTTTAGGCGGATCTGATTGAAGATCTGGAATACTGTAACTTTTTTCGTAATCGAATATACGTCTTCTTACGTGTAAGAAGCGTTCCGATTCAGGGATTAGAGGTTGCAAGTCTTCGCTTTTAGAGCGAGTACTTGGCATACACTCGGAAATTAAATTAAATCAAATAGTTGATACCTTAGTCTAGACAATGCTACCTAAATGCACTAGTAACTAAATTAAGGAATCCCCGGCAACGGCGCCAAAAACTTGATGGGCTAAGGACGTGTCTACTTATGCGTCTAGCGGTATCTTACTGCAAGTGCACAGCCCATCGAAGTAATATTTAAGATTATCGATCCACAGGGATTCTATGGTTACTTAGTGCTAGATGAACTTCTAGTTTAGCTAAGGCGAATGGTTGTCACGATTTTTTTTTTGTTAATTTTTAAGACTACTAAAGGCGGAATTAAATTTAAGTTTTAACTAAGTAATTCTAAGGCGGTCGGTATGTAATTATATTAACTTAGGTGGGTCAATCTAACCTAGGCTTATTTAAGGTGTTCACTTAATCTATTCGGTAGAGATTACCAGTTTAAATACCCTCAACTCACACTCTCGTGGTCTTATATCAGATCTTATCCCTAAATCCCTATGCCTGCTCTCGCTAGCCCATAAGTGTTTAGAGGTAATTTTTGGAAACTAAGTAATTCTAATTTATCCTAAAGCGCTCTCGCTGTGTTTAATTTAAATGCCTAACTTTAGCTATCTGGTTAAAATCTCACACTCTCGTGGTCTTGACCTAACCTAATACTCTTTTCTTACTCTCGTAACGAAAAGGTCTATTTAATTAAAAAGTCTCAGCCAGAAATGTTAAGTGATTAATTATTTTTAGCCTATGGTTATATTTTACCGATTAAGTTTGTTCTAACTACATACCTCCCTAAGGTGTTTAGCTACTCATCGATGTTGAACCAGACAGAGACAGAAAATTAAATAATAAAATACTCATGGCAGGAAAATAAATAAACATTATAAATAATTAAATTGCAATATAAATAAAAAAAACCTGGTTAACAATATTAGAGCAGACTCCTTCTTCCACAGACCGGAAAGCTCGGAGTTGGCGAAATCAAAAATAACAAAGGCTGAAGGTTTAAAAAAAATATAAATGTATAACAATTTCCTGATGTTGGAAATTGTTATATGGCGGGTTTGGATACAATAAGAACGAAACAGAAAACTAAAACTAAAACAAAATAGAAAGGGTCGTAAATCAGTTCGGCAGAGCTTCCGCAGGAAATTCAATAGTAAAAATGCTCTGTGTTTTCTTCATAAACTTGGTGCTATTTATAGAAGGATTATTGGGCTGAATTTTTGGACTTTAGTTGAAATGGGCCTTGCTGAATTTGTGGAAGGAATGCAGGAACGTGGCAAATATTTAGGAAACAAATTCTTCACGTAATGGCTTGACGAAGTCTTGGTCAAAAACCTAGAATAATCCTTGTCACGGTCGTGACAATGCTTTTACGTTCGTGACTTGTGACTTTTAGGTGTCACGGTCGTGACACTACTCTCACGGTCGTGATGCTTCATTTTGGGGTGTCACGGTCGTGACACCCTTGTAACGGTCGTGACTGCTGCAAAATATGCAGTTTTGCAGAGAGCTTCATTTCTTTAACTTTTTATGACCGATTTTGTTCCTTTTTCTCTTAATTCATGATTTAGCTCCATATAATGATGTACCTGCAAAACGGTAAGAAAAACTCGAGAAATCGAGTGTTAAAACGATGATTATTCGATAAAACGCCAATGAAACCTAGCAATATAATCGATACGTTTTCTCGTTATCAGGATCCAGGGGCGCCCAAGCAAACAAGAATACGCAGGACGAATATCCATTACATAGAAAGTAGAATTGAAAACTTGAGAGCCTACTTTGATCGGGAGGTCTACTTCTCCATGTACCACTCTTCTTGAGCCATCAAAGGCCCTCACCATTACATCACTTGGTCTTAACACAACATCTTCAGGACTGAGCTTGTTCAGAACCTCTTTAGGGAGCACATTTAATGAAGAACCATTGTCCACCAACACATGAGACAAGGTAGTGCCTTTGCATTCAATGGAAATATCTAGAGCTCTGTTATGGTTTCTTTTGGCAGGAGTCAAATCAGCATCAGAAAAACCCAACCCATTATCACAAGTCAGATGTGCCACACAATTCTCAAATTGATCCAGAGAGATCTCATTTGGCACATGAGTAGTTTTCAGGAACTTAATTAAGGCTTTAGCATGAGCCTCAGAACACAGCAACAAAGATAAAATGGAGATTTTGGAGGGAGTATGCCCCAACTGGTCAACAATATCATAATCACTCTTGCGAATGATCTTCAACACTTCGTCCATCTGTTTAGAAAGATTTTCAGCAGTCGGTGCCTCAACTTGCACCGGTTCAATTACAGGACTTTTTCCCCGAGTATCAGTATTTGGCTCAGAGGTCGAGGTAGTAGTTGGAGTAACTGCACTTTTGGAGGTAGCCTGGGGAGAGAAAATTCTTCCACTTCTGGTGATCTTACTAGATCCAGCAATATTATCAACATCAAGATTATTATCAGTAATAGGTGTATCAGCCAGGGGTTCTTGTTTGACACCATGGATATAAACATCTGAACCATAATTCCAGGGTATAGCTTTATCAGAAGTATAAGGAACAGGGCCAGGAGTGGTAATGATTATGGGAGCCACCCTAACTTTAGCAACAGTCTTCACAAGGCCTTCAGCAGTAATCCTGACAGGACCTTTAGAGGTGATCCTGACAGGGCCTTTGGAGGTAATCTTCACTGGCACTTTATCAACCATGGCTACATCTTCAAGCTTCGTACTTCGATTCAGATGTTCACACATACTTTCAACAGAAGGAGTTCTCTCAAACAATATAGTGTAATTGTCCATGAGGCGTTGAATACCATCCTTCAACTTCCAGTAGCTATCAGGTTTGTAGGCACAGTAAAAACAATCTTCATTGCAACCTGGAAAGAAACCAGCTTGCATCAACTTCTTCTTGATAATGGATAATGGAGTAGTCACATCTGCTATTGAGGAAACATAGGAAACCTCATCAACAACATTAACAGTCTTCTCATGGTTGGGCATAGGAGCAGTAATCACATTTGGGGCCCCAAGAGGGTCAAATTCAATCTCCCCAGCTTCAATCATGTCTTGAATCTTATTTTTCAATATCCAGCAGTTATTGGTGTCATGTCCCGGACTATTATAATGATAGGCACATCTTGCGTTAGGATTGTACTGAGGAGAGGAAGTATTAGGATTCTGAGGAGGATCCCTCAAAGTAATGAGTTCCCCTTTCAACATGTGTTACAAGGCTTGGGCCAGTGACATGTTGATCTTGGTGAACTGTCTTCTAGGCTTCTGTTTATTGTTTTGTTGTGGCTCTGGTGTTGCAGGAGTAGGATTGGAAATGTGAATTGCTCCCACAGATTGGTGACTCCTGTTACGACTATGTTGACCATACATAGCATTAGACTCATTCTTTCCACTAGGGGGATTCTTAGCAGTGCTTGATGAAGAGGCACCCACTTGTATCTTACCACTTCTTATACCACTCTCCACACGTTCTCCAGTCATTATCAGCTTGGTGAAACCAGATGACGAGCTTCCAATGAGGTGACTATAGAAAGGACCATTCAGTGTACTCATAAACATATCCACCAGCTCTCTGTCAGTCAGAGGAGGTTGAACCCTGCCAGCTAGGTCTCTCCATTTCTGGGCACACTCCTTGAAACTCTCCTTAGCACCCATAGACATGCTTTGGAGCTGCATGTGAGTAGGTGCTAAATCAGCATTATATTGGTATTGCCTATAGAAGGCCTCAGCAAGATCATTCCAATCATGAATATTGACACTTTCCAGTTGGTAGTACCATTCCAATTGAGCTCCAGACAAGCTCTCTTGGAAGAAATGAATCCATAATTTCTTATCAGCAATATATGGTTGAATCCTCCGGACATAAGATCTTAAATGCAGCTTAGGACATGAAACCCCATCATATACCACAAAAACAGGAACTTTGAAGCCAATAGGTATAACCACTCCAGAAACTAAACTCAGATCTTCAAAATCAAGCCCAGAAGATTTTTGCAATTCCATGGCATTCATTCTGTCCACCAGCATCTTGTACTTCTCCTCGTTAGCAGGATCATGATAATAATTTGCCTCGGAATCAAAATCTCCTACAGTATCATGGAGACTACCTCCCTCTTTCTCAGAATTTTCAGACTCGGAGTCCTCAATCTGTTCCTTTGTCTTGATAGGACCTCTGAACCTTCTTCCCAGATTAATAAGGCCTCCTGATTTCCTGGTCTTCTTCTTCTTCTTAGCCAGCAGTGTCTTCAACTCATCTTGTCCCTTGGACAAGTTCAGAATCAACTCTTGGAATTACACATTCTGAGCCTGGAGATCTTTGACAGTTTGTTCAAGAGCCATTTCTGCTGAAATAAACAGCGAGAAGATAAGATACCTGTTCATAAGAAACCTGTGATGCAATGCCATGGTATGTAAATGTATATGCAATGTTTTTAAGGACCGCGGGATTTAAATTTGTTTAAACAACCAAAAAGTAAACTTATATTAGTAATCAACAAACTAGTTTGCCTCTTGGGCTTACAACATAAATGAAATGAATACAAAGATGGGGTTTTAAGTCTCCCATGGACGTTTCCTCTTTGTGTTGAGGTATGAGTTGAGATTCCGCTCCTCGTGAAGTTGTTTTGTTAGCTCCATGATTCTTTCTTGACTAGCTTTGAAATGAGTCTCAAAAGTATCCCTTTGCTCCTTCAACTGGATCCAAGACATTTGTAACTCCTCCATGTCAGTGGGCATGTCTGGATGAAGAATGATATAAGAAGTATCTCCTTCAGCAACAGGCTCCATGGTAACTAGCAGGATAGCAAGATATGGCATCATAAGAGTCTGAGCACGAGATCACACCCATCTGAGATAAGGTTCCATAGGAATAGTGTACTTGGGTTCTAGAGTATTGCTGTCAACCTTGTTCACTTTACCCCATGCTCGTATAAACCTTTGTCGGTAACCTTGTAGATCGTTGTCGTAGTCGAACACACTACCCTGAATAAGCATGTCATAAGGACCATCACTCCGAGCGTAACCAAAATGACGTAGGGCTAAAGAAGGGTTGTAAGTAATGCCCCCTCTTATGCCAAGGAGTGGCACATTAGGGAACTCTCCACAACGGTCAATGATAGTAACATTCTCCATAGATCTAGAGCACCAATGAATATCTGAGTAAGAAAGTGACATGATCCTTTTAGACCACCTGAACCCTTGTTCATTCTTCATCACTGATCGAGGAAGGTGAGAAATAAACCACCTAGATAATAGAGGTATACAACACATCAGAGTTCCTCGTGCCTTCGTAGTACGGGTATGAAGAGAGTGTAAGATGTCTCCAAGTAATGTAGGCACTGGATTATGAGTAAGAAATATGTTGATGGCGTGTACGTCTATGAACTGGTCTGGATTAGGGAACAACACTAGGCCATAGATTACTAAGGCTAGGATCTCCTCAAAAGCATCATAACTCATAGCCTTCAAGAACTCTTGAGCTTTCTCCATTAATACCTTAGCAAGAATACCCTTAACTCCACTTCTTGTTTCTAGAACGATGTCTGATTTCTTCAAATGTAGGGCTGCAGCAATAACCTCAGGTTTAGGCTCTTTTTCTAAGCCTGTGAAGGGTCTCTGATCAAGGATAGGTATACCCAGAAGCTTGGAAAACTCTTCCATTGTAGGAACCAGCTGATAATCAGGGAATGTGAAGCAATGATGTTTAGGATCAAAGAACTGAAACAGAACACTCATCATGTCTTCATTGAACCCTGAAGTGACTAGATCCAGTAGGTGACCATGTCTCTTGATGAATTGGGAGTTTTCAAAAACTTGAGAGACCAATTCCTTAAGCTTAGGAGGCACCCCCACAAAGTTGATCCGGATAGTATTCCTACGAGCAGAAGCCATGACCTACAACAAAGAACAAAGATAAATCCTTTGGTCCTTGAAATGGTTAGTGAAAATGATATGCTTATGATGCATGATGATGCTATGATGTTATGCTCAATCACAAACATGTGGCACACACAAACAAGTTACACAATAGCCCTAGGTTTGAAGGCTTGCATGAGGTTTAAAGGTAAGTACCCTCCCCTGAAGTTTAGTTGGTTCATCCTGTCCTACAAAGTAACCAGGTTGTAAGGGATCTCAAAATCATTGATCCTTCACAAGGGTGGTTGTTCAGTAGGCAACTTACTTGCCAACCAAAACCCTCCAAGTTTAGGATCTCAATGAGTGTAGTATTGAGTATCAACCAACTTCAATCTTCACCAAAGCCGGCTATCTCACTACTTTTCTAAAGTCCAAGATAGGATGACTAGGGTTCTAAAAGTCAGTTAGTGTATTGACAACATATGGCAGCCTCATATTATCCTCAACTTTACTTAAGGAACATAAGCACCAACCAAGAAGTCACACTACCTATGGCCACCAGATCAACCATATCGGTATACGCCGTACAATTTCCTTGGTCTATTGCCATTTACCTAGGGTACACTAGATCCGGGTTAGGATCTTTCACACATAAGAGCCCAACAGATAAGTATAAAGCAAACAAAGAAAACAATTTAAAGTGATCTAATTCCTAAGGGTACCCCTCTTTTATTAATTCCCCAGCAGAGTCGCTAGTTCTGTAACACGGTGGGAGAACTGACTTTAGTTATGTTGTGGATAGCAAGAGTTGCCACCGACTTTTTTTTATCCAAAAGGAAAGGACATAAAAGAACAGGAAAGACCTTAAAAAGATTTTGAGTTCGTGGTGTAGGTTATATAAAGGGAAGGTGCTAGCACCCTTTATATCCATGATTATCCATGGACTCTTAGTTACTTAGCTCACTTAAATTGTTTTTGGAAAGTGTAGTGTGTGATTATAAAGTTTCTAAGTGCTTTGTAATGATCCTCGTATGGATGTATACAAAGACTTGTTTTTGAAAATTTATTTGAAAAATGTGGTGTGAAGAGTATTTTGAAAGGTGAGCAAGTAATTAAGAGAAACCTACCCTATATAAAGTCTTTACTGTTCTTATGTTCTTTCAATGATAAGACTATCCCTATTATTAAGGAATAAGTAGTCATTACCTTGGATGTGATAAGGGACATGTTAAGGGACATGTTAAGGGACATCTGAATATAGGCAACTGCAAGGTGTCTTTAGCAATTCGTAGGGACTTATCATCTTTTATTCGAAGGGACAAGATCATTTATCGTAGGCAACCTCGAAGGGACTTGATATTATAAACTGAAGGGACTTGATGATATTTATGAAGGGACTTTGCTTAAGACACCTTACTTGACCTTTTGAAATAGGCAACATGAGAGGTAACCCTAGAAATTGCAAGATGGCGATCAAAGATCGACTTACGTGTGTGAATGTTCATATTCAAATATTTATCTTTTTAAATTAATTATTCTAAATCAATGTTAATTACAAGTATGTTATACACACCCTAAAATTACTAACCATATAATAAACATATTCATAATGAAAATAAAGCAAAAATATAAACTAAACTATTACAAAGCTTCGGGGCAATTACAATATAATCGAGAAATATAATAACGATAAATAATAATAAATAGGCAATAATAAATAATAATAATAAGAGTGAAGATAAAAGGTTAGAAAATAAAAATAGGAGAAAATAAGAAATTAGCAAAATAATTCAATATTAGAAAAGATTTTAAATATTTAATAAAGAAAATAGATTTTAAGAATAAATAAATACTAAATTATTCACATATTAAACAAATAATAATTAATTAATTATAATTTATAAAAATATTAGGTTAAATTTTAAAGGTTAAGAAAAATTAGGGTTAGGGTTAGGATTAGAAAAAATTAGGGTTAGGGTTTTAATTATTAATTAAAATATATGATTAATCTATTTACAAAAAATATAATAACTATACATATATACATATTATAAAATAAATATAAACAATTTAAAATTTAAGAAAATAAATTATGATTTTTAAGAATATAAAGAAAATATTATAATATTGTTTAGAAATTATTTTTATGATTTATATTTAATAATTTAAACAAAATAGAATTAATATATGAAAAGAAATTGAAAATAAGAAAAAATAAAGAGAAAATTGGCTAAAAAGAAAGGACCTGGGATTTGAACCCAGGTCCCTTACCTCAATACACAGCATCAAAATCAATCAGGCCAGCATGCGCTGGTGATAGTATCATGGAAAAATTCATTATATTATAATCCTGCTAAAATAGAACAATTATGAACAAAAATGTGGGAACCTGGATTCGAACCCCTGCCCATCAGTCAACAACCAAACACTCCAACCACCAAGCCACATGGGGCGCGTCTGTTAGACAATCAACAACAAATCATAATATATTAAGTTACATGAACAAATAGAAAAATCAATAAAAAGAATGCTGCCACCAAGAATCGAACCAAGGTCCTGAACAATAATACGCGCAACCATTACAACTGGGCCAAGCAACGCTTGTTTAAATAAAACATAAACAATTTAATAAAATATTAAACCAATATTTGAATTCCCAGCTGGCGCCAAGAACTTCATCTTCTTCCTCTGAAATTCGTAGGTTTACCTGCGAATTATATTGTGAAATTTCCTGCAAGTTTTCCTGCGAACAAAACCTACAAAACACATACTCCCACAAAAACATACAAATTCCACAAATTGATCATGCGAACATGATCTATACAGTTCATTGAATTCAATTATGGTCTCAAACAATATTTATATGGTCTATTTATGAAACCCTAAAACGGAAGCTCAAACCCTAGCAATGGCCATTTACGATTCAGGTCATGAATCTTCAATCTAATTATCCAGAAAGCTTGAAAACTTCATTCTAAACACAAATCAACAACCAAAATTAGTATATGATGCATAAACAATGAAAATCAAAAATCAAAAACTCAAGAACAATCTTGCTTCGGTTACGGCTTATGATCATGCTTTTGATGTGTATGATGATTGAAATATGTTCAATGAACATCAATAAAACAATTGCAATGCATAAGAGTCTCTGAATATGGCTAGATTACCAAAACCGAAAATTGAAATTTGATGAAAATTTTGGAATTGGTTTGATGCTCTTGGAGGCAGAAAATTCGTCCCTTGTCTTAGTAATAGGTTTGTTTATATATGGTGATCCAAATTAGGTCAAGAGTTTGTGGATTTGTGGGCTTTTTGAATGCCTTGAGTGTGAAGGAATGTCATGATCAAAAAATATGAAAAAATCAAATATTTGTATACCAATCTGGTCTAGCACGAATTTGCACAAGATCCAATCATGTTAAACAGCATTGATGAATTTCTAGAAGAAGAATCATGTCCAAATATTGATTTTTAGATTTTATTTTGATTTAATTTGATTTAAAATGAATAAAATTCAAATAAATATCAAATAAAATATAAAAAAATCAGAATTTCTTGTCATTGGGTCGTGTGGGATGATATCACAAGGATTGGGTTGCACAATGGTAGGCCCATTTGGAAAAAATTGATTCTAAGACCCCATTTGCTTAATATTCTTCTCAAAAATTTCCCAACTTTGCAAAGACACAAATCCCTCAATTTTAAGGCTATAGAGGTGTTCTTGGACATTTTGGAGAGATTAAAGAGTACTCTAACAAACCTCTTTGGTTTCATGTCCATATCCTTTACCATTCTCAAGTTATGCCCTTTGGAAGATGTTGACTTTTTGTTGACTTTTAAAATGACCTATAATGTCTTAGCTCATACCTTCAAAATGAAGCATTTTTGGGCTTGGCTTGTGAGAAAAAAAGTTGTAGAGAATTCAATTTCCTTCAAAATGAGCTTTGGATAGAAAATTCTTGATGAAGCATGTGAAAGTTATGGCTGGTCAAAGTTCAGTTGACTTTTTCTGTGAAAACCCTAATTTAGAAACTCCTGATTCTTGATGATCTGAAATCTCCTTGATGAATCATGATCAACCCTTGATCAAATGATGAATTTTATTTCATAAAATTGATGTTGGCAAAGAATCATGAATTTTGACTTTGGTTTGACCACAGTTGACCTCAGTTTGACTTTTTAACCACTTTGACTGATTTTTGCATATCTGATCATCTGACTGAGCAAACCTTTTGGGAAAGCCTTGAAACTTGACATAGGGATTCTTGAAGACATGTAGGATGTTATGAAGCTCACTTGAGGCCTTGAAAGTCCATTTAGCCTGATGAAATCCAAAACCCTAGTTTAGGATGCATTGCTTAGGAGGATGCATTGTCTGAGGGGATTGTCAAACTTTCTGACTAATTGTGAACCTTGTGAACCTCTTGGGATACCTTGTGAACCTTGTGAACCTCTTGGGATACCTTGGAACATATTTTTTGGACTAGGGGAGGACAAATTTTGGGGTGCAACAGGTACAAACATGAAAGTGGCGCGGAAAAGGTTAGAGTCGCCAGCCAGGCATTTTTATCCCGAAGGAACGAGAATGGTAATGCTGCACAAACCAGAGAAAAGAAAAGGAAAGACACAGGTCCTGCGAACCAAAGAAACTGAGTTCGGGAGTCAGTTACGACCTGAGAAGGTATTAGCACCCCAGATCGTCCGTCGTACCCGACGGGATCCACGCTTGCAATGAAATCGATTTCAAAGGGTGAAGAAATGAAAGCTGCTGCAAAACTGGAACTGAAACTGGATGAGAAAGAAAAGAAAGGGGGAAAATGTAGGGAAAATAAAAGAGTGTGCTCGAACGGGCCCTACCCCGCTGCCTACGTACCTCATCTGGACAATGAGGATCAGAGTCGCCGTAGTTCCCCTAACTAGGGGTGGGAAAGATTGCTTGTGTCTTAAGGCTTGAACTGCCCATGTCAATGCTCAGGTGTTGCAGGCTCGGACGACGAGTGCGTAACCGTCTTGCAAAATGACAAGTAGTGACAAGTTCGTACGTAAGGAGTGAGTGAGGTTAGAAGAGAATTCCCGAAGGAGAGACTCTTATTGTTTGTTTGTGTTTTTTAGAAGTCTTTTAGAGAGTGTGGCACAAGGAGGTGAAGGTAAAGCCTTTTCTAAGGACATGTCCTTATTACCACATCCCAAGATAGAATGAGTAACAAGTTCATCAAGAATGAAGAAGATCCTCAAACTTGTTTCCTAAGATTAGTATTTAAATTCACTAACTTGTTTATATTATTAAGTGTTTTGGTGGATTAAAGTGAATAAGTTTATTTTATGCTTTTCTTTGAGAGGATGACAAAAGGGGAAGATCACCTCAACTGTTATTAATGCTTTTTATGATTTGTATGAAGATGAGAAAGAAAGAGCACCAAAAGGATCTCAAAGGTAAAATCTAATGGGGGACTAACAAATCCTAATGTTATCATGCATGGGAGTCCTAAGTTAGTGTGGTTTGAACTCTATCCTAAGAAAGAATAAGAACAAAAGAAGAAGAAGAAGAAGAAGAAGAAGAAAAAGAAAGAAGAAGCAGAACACCAACTTACTTCTCTTAAAGAAGGTAAGTTGTTCCCTAAGGGGGATGGGAAGGAGCTAAGCAAGTGATGGCATAAAGCACATCCTAAACAGAAATGAGAAAGCATATTGAAAGAAGAAGAGAAAAGAGTTGGAGATGTGGAAATCTCATCCACACCTCTCACTTACCTAAGTCCCTGGAATGGTTAGTAGCATAAACAGAAGGTAAGACAAAGACAAGTGAAATCAAATGAGATAGAAATGAACACAATATCATACCAAATCATTACAACCAGAAGTGAAAGTAAACATTAAATACACTAAGACAAATCACTAAGATAAACCAAACAATAGGTAAATCATACAAACTATCACTAAGCTTCACAAACCCCTATGAAGAAAGCAAGACTCAAATGAAACCCAAAAGACCTCATAAGTTGACAAACACTATGCATCACAATGTCAGAACCCTATCATTACAAGAATGAGCCTACCCAACACAAGAACCCAAGGTAAATAGCATACAAGTTCAATCACAAACAATATAGGAAATGGGAAGTGAAGTGGACATGTGAACAAGTGTAAGGACAAGTTAACACAAACCAAATCAAAGCATAATCATCATGTGAAAAACCAGGGACTTAATCATGTTAAAATGTGTCTAAGAAGCATGATAAAACATGGGGAGAAAGCATACAAACTCAATCATAAGCATAATGAAGAGATGGACAAAGGAGGTGAAGTGAACATGCATGCATTTGTGAAAAAAACTTTAAAGACAAGTATCACAAAACCTTTCAAAGTAACAACACCAAACAAAGACCAGGGATCAAACCTCATACAAAAGAACTCAAAACATCCTATAGGAGTTGGCACAAGTGCCCTCCTAGCCTAAGAACTAAGCATGCCAGCAAGAAAAGGCAAAACTAGGGCAATCTCACATGAAAATTCAAATCAAATCACCAACTCATGCAAAAATTATGAAAATAAGCACAAGTATTCATTAATCAAGTAATAACATCATGTCAAATGAACAAAGTCAGAATCAAAAAGTAACCAAGTCAAAAGATCTTAAGAACACTAATTAGGGTTTTGAAACTTCACACACAGGTCACCTATCAAAAATGTTCATGCAAGCTTCTAAAAATCAGAAGAAAAATCATCAACAAACTACCTCCTAATATGAACCAAATGCAAAAAGAACCAACTCAAAGTTCAAATTAATGATCAAGATATAAAATCTACAAGTCAGCATGCATTTAACATGAATTAAAAACAATTAATAAAAGAGGGAATTAATTCCTACATGGAAAATAAAAATAAATGAAAAGTAAAAATATAAAAAAATTAGAGAAAATTAAAAGAATTAGTCATGAATTAATTTGGAATTTTAGGATACATTTTACTATTTTTTAAAATTTAAAACCAAACTGAAATGAAAAGAAAAGAAAAGAAAAATATAAATGAACCAGGGGTGAGAATAGCAAGAGAAATCAGTTAAAAAACAATGGGCCTGGTGAAAGGGGGCGCAAGAAGCAAGTCAAGCCCAATGGGTGCTCAGTCAAACAAAAACAAAAAAGTATGCAGATCCAAAGGCTATGGGCAAAAGTAATCAAATCCAAGGGTCCATATGTGAAGTCAGCAAGACTTAGGTCAACAAATCAAAGGTACGCAAATCCCATGGTCCACAATCAAAGTCAGTGCAATCAATGGCCACAAACACAAGTCAACAAGACCAAGAAGTCCTCAGATCCAACGCACCAAATTCAAACTTACTAATTAAATGAAATCTAAGGGTCACGTTTTAAAGTTATCATAAACTTGATTAATTAAGATAATAAAACACAATTAACCTAATTAACCTAGATCCAATGGCCAGGATCCAAACTGGAGATCTAAAACCCTAATTATAAACCCTACCGGCCGGAGAAGCACCAGTCATCTTCTCCGGCCAACCAAAACTTGCAGAAACGCAAACCTTAATGAAAACAAGCAAATCATATACCAAAATGATCCTCAGGCCAAACATACCACGAATCATACATCAAAATAACATAACCTAACACACACAAGTTGAATCGAAGAGAAGAAGTTTGGATCTAAAACTTTCAGATCCACAGTTTTGCCTCATTTCATCACCATTTCAAAAACAAAACATATCATCAGACTCAGGGGAACATGCAGATCACAATGCACACCAAAAAATCAAGATCTAAAATGATGAAATTTGAAGGTACCTGAAGTTATGCAGACCTGGAAACACCTTCAGAAATCCAAGGAGAAGCTGCAGATCCACTCCAAATGAACTCTAATTGCAAAATAAATGCAATTAGAGCCTTGAGAATGACTAGATCTTGAAATCCGAATCAACTTGCACTGAATGTGAACCTTGTGAAATCCTTGCTTTCAAGCCAAACAAGTGATGGATTTGTGTTCCTTAGAGCTCACTGAACAAGAATATGGAAAGAAATCTCACTGAAATTCTATGGATGAAGAGTTTCGAAGAGATGAAAGAATTTGCAAGTTTTGTGAATTGGAGCAATTGAGTCCCTTCCCCCTTCTGAAATTCATGTGTTTAGCTTATATATGATGATGCTAGAGTACTGATTAGGGTTTTTGAAAGTTGGCACGTGAGAATCATGAGGTGGGGATGATTTTGCAAATTTGCATGAGAAGTGTGATTGCTTACTTGGTGCATGCATTGGCTTGCCCATGTGCATGATCTGATTCCCTTTCATTCAATCAACATCCTTGGATCAATCTTGGCCATTGGTTGTAAGTGAATCATGCATTCCTCATGATTTTGCTAAAATGCTACTTGTAAAATATCCTTTAATCCATGCATGAATTCTTGGGATTCCTTGGGAAAAATTGTTTGTTGTTAGTTGTTATTGAATGTGATGACCAGCATTGGTGTTTTAAAAGCCTTAAAAATGCGTTACAAGCCCTTTTACAAAGAGTGGAAACTTAAAAATGTGGAAAACCCCTAAAAAAAGATGAATTTCGATTGGCCATATCTTTTGATCCATGAAGGCTATGAAAATGTACTTGTACTTTTTAAAAATGGGAGACCATACTCTACAACTTTCTTGTTTAACGGAAGTTCATTTGAGGTCATCTTGGCCATGAAAGAATGGTTTGAAGATTAGGGCAAAACATGCCAAAATAGTAACTTCCTTTATAAGCCATATGCCAAAAATGGAAAGTTCCCCAAAACCTCTTGATTCTTGATCTTTGACTTTTCCAAACCTCTTATAGGACCTTAAGGACATCCCTTGGCTTGAAAAATGGGATTGGAACCCTTGAATTGTCACAGTTGACTTTTCAAATGATCAGTTTGACCAATTTCTTCTTATGCAAGCAACTAATGAAATAACTGCCTTCCTCAATGAATTTTCTCACCAAATTTCATCCATAGCCTTCTCATATCATATGAAGGACTTTGCCCACATGGAATGGCCAAAGTAACAAAGAATCCTTGCCTGACAAGAAACCCTAATTTGAGGATCATTTGTGTAGGAGCTTGCATTTCCTTGAATCATCTGATAACTTCCCAAACCCTTGAGCTCTTGTACAAGATCTTGAGCTTGTATAAGACCTAAAAAAACCTTGTGAGACTTGTCCAAGGTCCATTAACGTCTTGCTTTGACTTGTAAGGCTTTAATTGTAACATTGATTGATCATATGCCCAATGCTAGAACATGAGAATGTTATGCTTCATTTTTCTATGCAAAGATGCTAAAAATATGCCATGCTTATGATGATTATGATGATTATGACATGAAGATGATGGTAGAGACAAGAGGGCAAATTTGAGGTGTTACAACTGCCCCTATTCAAGCAACTGTTAATCTGAAAAGGACGATAGCACGAGCTATCGACCGTTCAAGATAAACTGTGGTTGAATACCAAGAAGACATGAAATTTGCACTCTGCTGGAGAATGCAAGCAATGGAAAATACACCCAACCAAATGACGCTTTGGCGACTGAAGCGGGGACAAAGCAGACGAGCTCCCTCCTATCGCTCCCGGGATTTACATCCTAGTACAAACGCGAAAGTGGCGTAGAAAAGGGTAAAGTCGCCAGCCAGACATCTTTATCCCGAAGGAACGGGAAAGGTAATGCTGCAAAAACCTGAGGAAGAAGGAAAGGACGAGGCCTTGCGAACCAAAGATCTGGGTTCGAGAGTCGGTTACGACCTGGGAAGGTATTAGCACCCCAGATCGTCCGCCGTACCCGACGGGATCCACGCTTGCTTGCTTGTTTCAAAGGGTGAGAAAATATATCTGTTGCTGAAAAAAATGAACTGCTACTGGCATGGAACTGGAATGGGAATGAGAAAGGGAACTGAAAAAGAAAAGGAACAAAAGGGGGAAATGTAGGGAAAATAAAGAATGTGCTCGAACGGGCCCTACCCCGCTGCCGACGTACCTCATCGGGATAATAAGGATCAGAGTCGACGTAGTTCGCCTAACTAAGGCGGGAACTTTGTTTGTGTTTTTTAAGATAACGTTGCCATAGCTCTAGCTCAGGTGTTACCGGCTCTGACTCGAGGGTGTTTACCGTATCGCTGTTTGAACCGTCGTGGCAAGTCACATTCGTCCGCAAAGAGTATGAGATGAGAAAAGAAGACGCATTGTCTTTGTTGATTGTCTTTTATGAGAAATGTTTGGAATTTGTTTGTGAACATTCTCATACTAAGACTTATCCATTGTGGTAGGGACTTACACCTCGCCCCGAAACAGGATGTGTATAAGAACTCCGCAACAAAGTCTCGTGTCGTATAAGAACATTCGTTTTTTATTAAGTATTTTATTGTTTTTCTTTATGAGATGAGAAAGAATGACTCAAGTGGAAAAAGGGAAAAAACTATGGGAGACTAAGACACAACCCTAAGTTATTTATTATATACAAAAGGGAGATCCTAATGGTTAGTGAGGTTTTCTAATCCTAAGGAGCAAAAGGAAGAGAAAGAATAAAAAAGGATGCAACTTACTTCCTAAGGAAGGTAAGTTGGTCATAACAGAGGGGGAAATCCTACCAAACACAAATATAAAAGGAAAAAATGAATTAAATGCATAAAAGAAATGCATAAAAAGAAAAGGATAGGGTTAAGGAAACTTACCTCAATC
The DNA here is from genome assembly GCA_963966055.1 of Lathyrus aphaca. Lineage (NCBI taxonomy): Eukaryota > Viridiplantae > Streptophyta > Magnoliopsida > Fabales > Fabaceae > Lathyrus > Lathyrus aphaca. The sequence goes on from OZ014525.1 coordinate 218,788,358, forward strand.
GTCCCCTCTACAAAATAAAGATTAATGTTGCATTTTATTAAAAATAATAAAGCAAACACAACAATTAAATCCTAATGACTTTCTTAATTCTAGAGGACTAAAAAATGCTAAGACAAAAATACAACACCTACTACAGCCCCTAATACACAAACAGCCATGAAAACAATGCATGATATCAAGCAGCTTTTTACAGCCAGCATGCAGCATGAAAAGATAGGTGTAAAAGGTCAAATACAGCATGCAAACAAACAAACAGCATACATTTTACAGCACCTATATGCAAAAGCAGCTATGAAATGCAAAATCCAGATTTGATTATTTTCATTTTTTAATGCACAAACTCAATGAAAAATGAACTAAATTCATCATGAACATGCATTTGAACCTAAATCAACATACACAAATGAAAGATCAATGAGCATTTTTTAGGATTATGCAAGAATGCATCACATGGTTGATTATGCAACAAGTAATGCAAAAATGTAGCACATGAATATGGTATATGAACATGAGGATTATTGATTATGAACATGCAATATGATAGCTCAACAAGAATGTCTAACTCAATGCAAAATTCAGAAGTGAATTAATGCAAATGATATGATCAAGCATGCAAACAAATGCAACCAAATGCACATACATACATGATTATGCCACATACATTGAGACAATGGAAATGCAAAATGATTTAATGCAATGTGAAACATGTAAAAACAGAATGCAACATGATTATTCACATGCCAAATAATGCACAAACATGGAAACAAATTGCAAGAGCTCAAGCTATACGCAAAAGAACACAAAAACGCATAATACGCAACATGAACAGAATCGTATCGAAACGAATCGAAATAGGGGAATGAGCTACTGGAAATGGACCCAAAAATTCCCTAAAATCACTAACTAAACATGTATGAACATTAGAGGCACTAGAAAGCAAGAATGTGCAATCAAATAAACTAAAAATCCAAAAATCAACAGCGTTAACCGGTTAACCAAATTGGTTAACCCGTTAACGGACCCTGGACAACACTAAAAATGGCCAAAAACGCATGCGTTAACCGGTTAACCAAATGCGTTAACCGGTTAACGCTGAACAGAAAGTGAAAAATGCTTTTGAAATAAGTGCTTTTGGAAACAAACTTACTTCTAATGCTCCCAAAATACCTAGGAACATGCTAACACTAATTTCTACTTAATTGGGGCTTATTTACACATGATAGAACCTATAACTATCAATACTTTAAATCCTAATCCATTAATAATCACAAATCGCAAGCAAAACGTAACGAAAATGTAATCAAACATAAGCAATACGAAAAGCACTTAAAGAATGCCGAAATGGCGAGATGAAGAGAATAACTTAAAGGAAAAGTGATTTAGATCACCAACCTACGAAGCGGAGAAGTGCTTCGATAATTGTTGCAAGAATCAGAGCTTAATCGAAGAGAAAACCAAGAAAACCGTGAAACCGCTAAATAAATGTGTTCTTGATGCTTGAACCTTCGTGTACTTCCGATAAGCCGAAATCTTCACAAAAATCACTAGTTTCTTCTTCTACAATCCACAATCAATGGAGGTTGGAGGCTAAAGCTTTAACGTCTTCAAGTTTTAATGTGAAACTTGAAGAGCTTATTCAAAAAAAGCTTTGGTGAAAATGGAAATGGAGGAAAAGTGAGAGAGAAAAAGTGATTGTGAAAGAGTGAAAATTTGGAAAATTGTGGGAACCCTTTGCATTGAAGTGATTAATGAATATATAGAGGCTAGGCTTGGAGCTAGGTTTGGGAATGGAATTAGGTTTGGGGCCCAAAAATTAGGCTTGGATCCAAAATTATGGTTTGGTAGTTAGTTAGGGTTAGGGTTGGAAAAGGAATATTCCTGGAATATTCCTTGGAACACTCTAGAAGATGGTAGAACATGGTAGAAACATCCAAGGGAAATGGAGTGGAATTGAAGTGGAAAACTAAGAGGGAAAGGATGAAAGGGAATGTGGAAGGAAAGTGGAAGGAAAAGGAAGGAAAGAGGAGAAAAAGGTGAAATCTTCCCTTTTGGTTGGTTAGCTTGGAAGTGGTTTGGATTATTTTTGGGATATAATTTTTCTCTTGAACTCCAATGTCTGGCAAGCCTCGATCGACCACACACCTCATGCGAAGGATGACGCATGATTTATTTATTTATTTTTCCGAATGCGATGCGATGATGTGCGGAATGATGCAAGAATGAAGCGTAAATCGCTCGAGGTTGATAATAAATAATAGGGCAAATTTTGGGGTGTTACTGCTGCCCCTATTCAATCACTGTAGACTTGAATGGATGATAGCAGTCACTTTCAGACATTTGAAGTATGAGGGGATTGAATACTAGAAACAACCAAAAAATTTGCACTCGGTGGAAGAGAAAAGGGAAATAAACCCAACCATCTGAACTCTGCTTGGGGAGAACTCGGATGTGATGAGTAGTGAATCTGATGAATGTTTTGGAATAACACTGAGAGATTACTGATTTGTCACGCTACGGGTGGACTTTTGACGGGATATTAATGACATGTCACACAACGGGTGGCCTTCTGAATGCTTCGCCATACTGCAGGGGATTTTAATGCTTTGCCACTCTATGGGGGCCGCTTCTCGTTACGGGAGACTTTTGATACCTTGCCACCAAGAGGACGGACTTTTGCTTACTCTGCGGGAATACGCTGCCACACTGCAGGGGCTTTGGAGATCTCGCCACACCACGGGAACACACTGCTCAGCTACGGGAGACTTTGAAAATCTTACCACTCTACGGGGCTACATTGCTCAGCTACGGGAGACTTCCAAAAAATTTTCCACACTACGGGTGCACATTGCTCAGCTACGGGAGACTTTGATGATTCGCCACACTACGGGGCTACATTGCTCAGCTACGGGAGACTTCTAGAAAATTTGCTACACTACGGGGGCACATTGCTCAGCTACAGGAGACTTTGATGATTCGCCACACTACGGGGGCACATTGCTCAACTACAGGAGACTTTGATGTTTTTGCCACACTACGGGGGTACATTGCTCAGCTATGGGAGACTTCCAGAAAATTTGCCACACTACGGGGGCACATTGCTCAGCTACGGGAGACTTCTGCTCACTACGGGAGACTTCTGCTCACTACGGGAGACTTTGATTTCTTGCCACACTACGGGGGCCGCTGCTCGCTACAGGAGACTTTTGCTCACTACGGGAGACTTCTGCTCACTACGGGAGACTTTGATTTCTTGCCACAATACGGGGGCTGATGCTCGCTACAGGAGACTTTGGCTCACTACAGGAGACTTTTGCTCACTACGGAAGACTTCTGCTCACTACGAAAGACTTTGATTTCTTGCCACACTACGGGGGATGCTGCTCGCTACGGGAGACTTTGGCTCACTACAGGAGACTTTTGCTCACTACGGGAGACTTCTGCTCACTATGGGAGACTTTGATTTCTTGCCACACTACGGGGGCTGTTGCTCGCTACGGGAGACTTTGGCTCACTATAGGAGACTTTTGCTCACTACGGGAGACTTCTGCTCACTACGGGAGACTTTGATTTCTTGCCACAATACGAGGGCTGATGCTCGCTACAGGAGACTTTGGCTCACTACAGGAGACGTTTGCTCACTACGGGAGACTTCTGCTCACTACGAAAGACTTTGATTTCTTGCCACACTACGGGGGATGCTGCTCGCTACGGGAGACTTTGGCTCACTACAGGAGACTTTTGCTCACTACGGGAGACTTCTGCTCACTATGGGAGACTTTGATTTCTTGCCACACTACGGGGGCTGCTGCTCGCTACGGGAGACTTTGGCTCACTATAAGAGACTTTTGCTCACTACGGGAGACTTCTTCTCACTACGAGAGACTTTGATTTCTTGCCACACTACGGGGGCTGCTGCTCGCTACGGGAGACTTTGGCTCACTACAGGAGACTTTTGCTCACTACGGGAGACTTCTGCTCACTACGGGAGACTTTGACTTCTTGCCACACTACGGGGGCTGCTGCTCGCTACGGGAGACTTTGGCTCACTACAGGAGACTTTTGCTCACTACGGGAGACTTCTGCTCACTACGGGAGACTTTGATTTCTTGCCACACTACGGGGGCTGCTGCTCGCTACGGGAGACTTTGGCTCACTACAAGAGACTTTTGCTCACTACGGGAGAGTTCTGCTCACTACGGGAGACTTCAATGTTTTGCCACACTACGGGGGCTACTACTCGCTACGGGAGACTTTGGCTCACTATAGGAGACTTTTGCTCACTACGGGAGACTTCAAGAATTCGCCACCCGGAGGAAGGACTTTGGCCATTCTGCGGCTGGACTTTACGAATTTTCCACCCAGAGGATGGACTTTGGCCAATCTTCGGTTGGACTTTGGATAAATTGCCACGCTGCGGGTGGACTTTGGATATCAACCTTGGATTTAATACACACATGCGAAATTGTATGACATGATGCCCCATGACACTGGGGGATCAGTAACAAATCTTTGCTGACTCTGTGGGGGATACAAATGATAGTCGATATTTTTGCTGGAGAAGAGTGTGACTAGTCTGCCTCGACTTATCACCTTTGCCAAAAATAAATTGGACTTTAGATTTGAAGACCCTGCTAGGGGATGCCTCAACTGCTGGGGATTGAATCTAACCTCACAAATTTTGCTGGGGAATCGACAACTTTTTGACTTAGCTGGGAGAAGACCTATCAAGGCTCTGCTAAGGAGAACTCTCTCGTCTACCTGAATTTTCCAAACCTCTGTGGGGAAGGGAACCGTTCAGCTAACTGCCGGGAATTTCTGGATTCTTGTAAGAAGTGCTTCACTACAGGAAGACGACTCTTGCTAGGGATGATCCTTACTGCTCTGCTGGGGAAGAGAAGGGTTTGGTTTGAGATCTTCTAGGAAACAAGATCGAGGAAACCTGCTGAAGAAAAGCTTGATGACTTTACTGGGGATAACTTCCATGCGTCTGTTGGGGATTACAAAACTGAACCGCGTCCTGCTGAGGAGGAAAGATTTCAAGTAGTCTCGTGCTAGGGATCATTTGCTTTGATTCGGACTTTACCTTAAGAGAATTTTACAAAAGACCTGGTGTCTTTAAACTCTTCAGGAGTATAATTGCCCCGGTATTCTGAACTTCCGATTATTTGTCTTCGGGAAAGAATGAATCCTCGTGCAATTGGGGTGGCTTGCCCCAGTATGAGTCTTTGAAGAGATTGCTCTAGGAGAGATCTGGATCTCGAGGTAATTGCCCCAGATTGGCTGACTCTTGAGGATATTGCTTGACATAACTGCCCCAGATTGGTTGGCTCTTACCATGACTGGTTGGGAAAGTCGTTACTCAATGGAGCTTTCTCGGAAAAGTGCACCTCGACGTGACTGTCTTTCAGAAGATTTGGACTTCTCAACTTGGCAAGCTTAAGCTTTTGGACTGAATTTCCACATGCGAGCTTTTTATGATGCCAAACAGATGTATGCAAGCAGAAAAATGTTTATTCTGAGAATGGAGATTCTAATGCAACACACATGTTAATCTCAAAGTTTTGAAAAGGTGTCGCAAACCTTTGTGAACGAATCACTGGTTAAGATGCGACATTATTTTTGAATGAAAGAAAGTATGTACATGCAATACCAACAAGTATCTTTGTGCACAACGCATAGGAGTCAGGAACGCGACCTCATGGTAGTAGGCTCTCAAATTAACCCTGTTTCAGTTAGGACTTTTGAGGGTTGTATCGTGGCCTGGTTCACAGTTATAGAAACAAAGGATATAGGCTTGAAGTTTATTTGTGCCCACCCCTCTTCGTGATGTTCTCCATTCCTATGTTCAGCTAATTTTTGCAAGCGTTCACCTTTCGTAAGGGTTTTGTGTTGGTTGAGGAACCATTGTTGTTATCGGTTCAAGCACCAGTCAGGTTATTGTTTGGAGTCAGACACCCCTTCGTCTTTCGTGTCTATGCCATGCGACTTTGTTCTTGCTCGAGGATCTTTCTTGTGTAATCCTTTTCGTCTTTCGCTTTTGCGTTATTTGGCTTATCCCTAACTTTTTCCTGGACTGATTCCTGTGAATCCTTGATTGTGAAGTCCAGCGGGATGCCCTAACTTTTGCCTAAGTCGCTTGTTTTCAAGTTTCGACTTAGCGGGCTTTTCATTTCTTTCTTTTTTGAACAAATCATGTGACACTATTTGTCTTGATTGCTTCGCGAGGGTTGTGACCACCTCATTCTTTGGTCGACGAAGGATAACCATTATGGTTTTCAATCTTTGGACCTATTGACTTGGATAACCATTGTGGTTTCGGGTCTTTGGACCTCTGGATTAGCATAGTAGAATGCAATGGATCCTCAAATACACTCCTTTATGAAAGCCTGAATGCTTGGTCCGACTAGCTGACATCTACCCTGCCCCTGGGTTACATGTGAGGGTTTTTCATGCGAGAAGAAACTCCTACTTCAAGGCTCAAGGGGGTTAGCGAGGGTCTATCTCCCTTATATCTCCAGTGTTTAGGGATTTGAAACAAAGCCTATACATCGTCAACAGGGTTTATTCGAGAGCTCACCATTTGAGATCCTTGCGTTTTTGTTTCGTCATTCTTCCTCATAGAGTTTAAGCACGACAATTGGTATTGCGATGTAAACATGCAAAATTAAATTGACAAATGACTTACTTCAAGAAAAACATGTGAGTTTTATTATTGATAACATTCAAAAGCAAAAAAATTTTCATACATGTATACAAATGATTCGCAAATAAAAGGAACTACAAATGGAAATGCAGTAAAGAAGCTGAATATTACCGTCATTGAGGAGGCTTGACTCCGTCTGGACCTGTCAGTCTTGGATACTTTTAGTGATCAATAGCTTTCTCATGGACTTGTAATCTCCAATTTGCAGCCGTATACCCAATCATACCTCTTCTTCTAATTATTCTGACTCTGACACGAGACATCTGAAGGAAAAAGTGAAGCTGGGGAGTAAGGTTGCCCCATAAGGTTGCTCGGAAAGACCTGACGATCTTCTACCTACGTATCTCCATTGACTGATGACCAATGAAGAATCAGAGCGACGTACTTCCCCTCAATAGGGAAGACAATGCATTAGAGAAAAACAAACAAACAGTTGCCATTGCTGAGAGTATATGGATACTGATGGCTTTATTTGCTTCCTGAAGATTCCAGCTTAACGTGGACCATCTGGTAAAACAACCGTGACACCGACTCCTTTGTGATTAGGCATTGGATTCTGGAGTACATTTGGGTGAGGCGCAAAATGATTGCCTTGGAGTCAATTAGGTCTTGTACCATGTTCTGAAAAGCCCAACATTTCTCAATATTGTGCCCCTGGGCACCCGAATGGAATTCGCATCTGGCATTTGCATCAAAGTTTGGAGGTAGATTATCAGGAGAATGAGCTATCATGGTACGAAGCTAGACCATGTTCAACTTTAGAAACTCTGGAAGCAATACAGCATATGGGCATGGGATGGGATCAAGTCTGCGGTTTCTCGCTCTTGTTCTTTCCTGATTTGGTCTTGGTGCCTGATATTGCTGACCTTGAGGTTGTGGTTGAACCTGTGGCGTAATAGTCACTGCAGCTATTTGGTAATAACCTTGTGAATGACCTTTGTCTCGGCCCCTATACACGGCATTGGTCTCGTCTTCTCTTCGTCTTTGGCCATTACCAAAAGGTTTCTTCACACCAGAAGAACTAGCACTGCTTGCATCCTGAATCTTTCCCAATTTTAGAAAGTTTTCTATCCTTTCTCCAGCAATGATAATATCAGAAAAACCAATAGACGGGCAGGAGGCCAGACGGTCCAAGTAAACACCTTGCAAGGTTCCCATAAACATGTCGGACATTCCCCGATCGAGCAATGGAGGTTGAACCTGTGCGGCCAGCTCGCGCCACCTCTGGGCATACTGCTTAAAAATTTCCTTATGTCCTTGAGACAAGTTCTACAACTGAGTGCGGTTCGGAGCCATATCAATATTGTATTGATACTGCTTGAGAAAAGCTTCAGCTAAATCTTTCCAGCATCGGATAGAGACCCTGCTTAGCTTCATGTACCAACTCTTTGAAGCTCCAGATAGACTATCTTGGAAGAAATGCATCCAAAGTTTCTCGTCATCAGTGTGAGCCGAGATTCTTCCAAAGTATGCATGAATGTGAGTTCTAGGGCACGTTCTGCCGTTGTACTTGTCAAATGATGGCACCTTGAACTTAGGAGGGATTCTGACTCCTGGCACTAACCCAAGACTGGTTACATCGATGCCCAGGGAATTCTAACATTCCATGGCCTTAATCGTCTCCGCCAGCTCTTCATACCTTCGATTGTTGACCTCATTCATGTTACCCATATCAGCATCCAGTAGAGTGAACTGGTCTTCCTGAGTGTCTTCATTACGGGCCGCAGTCCCATTTAGATTTGGTCCTCCGCCACGGGCAGCGTTAGGATCCAAATTCTCAGTCGGTGTTCCAACATTAGCATTCCCACGGGGTTGCTCAACCATCAACCTGAGACGCTCTTGATTCTGAGAAATTCCGATCATCATGTCCATGAATTGATCCATCCTCTGTCAGAGCTCATTGAGATCAGTCTGCATTCGTTCAGCCATTCTCACTCGGTTTCTTTTTGTTGGATACCGATGAACGTGTTGACCAACTATATTGCCTGAAGTTGAATAAGTTAGGAAGTCCAAATGACCTGTAAAAAAAAATGCAAATCATGCAGTAAATGCGTATGATATGTTCATGAGGATGTTACATGCGACCCTGCAAATGAGTAAGCATGTGTTAGTAATGCAAGCATGCAGAGGATGTTATGCAATGCACTGGAATGTGATCAAAGGTCTGGCAATCACTGGTCTGATGTTGGTGCTGAGAAGACAATCATGTGCTGGTGAAGAGTCGTACTAACGATACCACCGAAATCCCGGATTTCAAAACCAAAGGACCATGTAAAACCTGATCATAATACTGAACAATGCTGGCAAAGTGGGTATGTTGGAAGTTTCAGAGTTCCTGCAAATCTGTAAACCCCTTCCATCTCACGGGTGTGCTACTCCGAGTCAACATCACGGACTCTCAAAGCCGGATAGCAATAATACGTTCACCATTTCTGAGAAATGGCTCATGACCAAATCAGAGAATCGGTTTGGCATTATGTACTAACTAGGGAGGTCTCAGCTAAGTACGGGGAGAACAAACATCCCCCATAAGCCCTCAACTTCAAGCACTGAATCGAGAAACAATAGTACATTCATCCTGAAGGGTACAATACTATCGTCATATGAACAATTTGCCTTAACTGGATTCCTATGAGAGAACCAGGCCATCCTATGCGAGTTCCTTGTGGGTCCTCGGATGCGAGTGGGTTTGCCAACAAATGTGGTCTGCCACTGTCATCACTGAAGAGGGTTGTTTCCACTAAGGTTCTTAATGATCGGTCCCTTGACTGCACATAACTATCAAGGTAGCGTATTAACCCAGAAAGATTCCGGTATCAATACATTCCCGAGAAGGTCGCAAGTCAAGGTGTGGAACTCACTACTACCAACATAGCAAGATGCCATGAAGCCAAAGTGGAACCACTCTAAGTCCTAGGGTGCACACGAGCCCCGGTTACGAGCTCATCTCACAGTAACCCCATCCCACAGAAAAAATGAAAACCAAAAAGTCCAGCATATGATGCATGATAAATACTGAAAGCAGTAAATAAATGCCGTAAAGTAAAGCCGTAAAGTAAAACTGTAAATGAAAACAGTAAAGCTAAACTAAGGCACACAACAGCAAACAGATAAACACCGAAAGAAGTAAAACAAACAAGCGCTAGGATTGACTCTACAAGGGAAACTAGAGATTCTGGGTTCGATCCCCAGCAGAGTCGCCAGCTGTCGCTCCCGGGATTTTCATCCTAGTACAAACGCGAAAGTGACTCGGAAAAGGGTAGAGTCGCCAGCCAGGCATTTTAATCCCGAAGGAACGGGAAAGGTAATGCTTTACAAACCTGAGGAAGAAGGAAAGGACGAGGCCTTGCAAACCAAAGAGCTGGGTTCGGGAGTCAGTTACGACCTGGGAAGGAATTAGCACCCCAGATCGTCCGCCGTACCCGACGGGATCCACGCTTGCTTGCTTGTATCAAAGGGTGAGAAAATATAACTGCTGCTGAAAAAAATGAACCGCTACTGGCATGGAACTGGAATGGGAATGAGAAAGGGAACTGAAAAAGAAAAGGAACAGAAGGGGGAAATGTAGGGAAAATAAAGAATGTGCTCAAACGGGCCCTACCCCGCTGCCTACGTACCTCATCGGGATAATGATGATCAGAGTCGACGTAGTTCGCCTAACTAAGGCGGGAACTTTGTTTGTGTTTTTTAAGATAACGGTGCCATAGCTCTAGCTCAGGTATTACCAGCTCTGACTCGAGGGTGTTTATCGTATCGCTGTTTGAACCGTCGAGGCAAGTCACATTCATTCGCAAAGAGTATGAGATGAGAAAAGAAGACGCATTGTCTTTGTTGATTATCTTTTATGAGAAATGTTTGGAATTTGTTTGTGAACATTCTCATACTGAGACTTATCCATCGTGGTAGGGATTTACACCTCGCCCCGAAATAGGATGTGTATAAGAACTCCGCAACAAAGTCTCGTGTCATACAAGAACATTCGGTTTTTATTAAGTATTTTATTGTTTTTCTTTATGAGATGAGAAAGAATGACTCAAGTGGAAAAAGGGAAAAAACTATGGGAGACTAAGACACAACCCTAAGTTATTTATTATATACAAAAGGGAGATCCTAATGGTTAGTGAGGTTTTCTAATTCTAAGGAGCAAAAGGAAGAGAAAGAATAAAAAAGGATGCAACTTACTTCCTAAGGAAGGTAAGTTGCTCCTAACAAAGGGGAAAATCCTATCAAACACAAATATAGAAGGAAAAAATGAATTAAATGCATAAAAGAAATGCATAAAAAGAAAAGGATAGGGTGAAGGAAACTTACCTCAATCTTCCCCTCTACAAAACAAAGATTAATGTTGCATTTTATTAGAAATAATAAAGCAAACACACAACAATTAAATCCTAATGACTTTCTTAATTCTAGATGACTAAAAAATGCTAAGACAAAAATACAGCACCTACTACAGCCCCTAATACACAAACAACCATGAAAACAATGCATGATATCAAGAAGCTTTTTACAGCCAGCATGCATCATGAAAAGATAGGTGTAAAAGGTCAAATACAGCATGCAAACAAACAAACAACATACATTTTACAGCACCTATATGAAAAAACAGCTATGAAATGCAAAATCCAGATTTGATTATTTTCATTTTTTTATGCACAAACTCAATGAAAAATGCACTAAATTCATCATGAACATGCATTTGAACCTAAATCAACATACACAAATGAAAGATATATGAGCATTTTTGAGGATTATGCAAGAATGCGTCACCTGGTTGATTATGCAACAAGTAATGCAAAAATGTAGCACATGAATATGGTATATGAACATGCAATATGATAGCTCAACAAGAATGCCAAACTCAATGCAAAATTCATAAGTGAATTAATGCAAATGATATGATCAAGCATGCAAACAAATGCAACCAAATGCACATACATACATGATTATGCCACATACAATGAGACAATGGAAATGCAAAATGATTTAATGCAATGTGAAACATGTAAAAACAGAATGCAACATGATTATTCACATGCCAAATAATGCACAAACATGGAAACAAAGTGCAAGAAATCAAGCTATACACAAAAGAACACAAAAACGCATAATATGCAAAATGAACAGAATCGTGTCGAAACGGCTCGAAATGGGGGAATGAGCTACTGGAAATGGACCAAAAAATTCCCTAAAATCACTACCTAAACATGTATGAACATTAGAGGCACTAGAAAGCAAGAATGAGCAATCAAATAAACTAAAAATCCAAAAATCAACAGCGTTAACCGGTTAACCAAATTGGTTAACCCGTTAACGGACCCTGGACAACACTAAAAATGGCCAAAAACGCATGCGTTAACCGGTTAACCAAATGCGTTAACCGGTTAACACTGAACAGAAAGTGAAAAATGCTTTTGAAATAAGTGCTTTTGGACACAAACTTACTTCTAATGATCCCTAACATACCTAGGAACATGCTAACACTAATTTCTACTTAATTGGGGCTTATTTACACATGATAGAACCTATAACTATCAACACTTTGAATCCTAATCCTTTAATAATCACAAATCGCGAGCAAAACGTAACGAAAACGTAATCAAACATAAGCAATACGAAAAACACTTAAAGAATGCCGAAATGGCGAGATGAAGAGAATAACTTAAAGGAAAAGTGATTTAGATCACCAACCTACGAAGCGGGGAAGTGCTTCGGTAATTGTTGTAAGAATCGGAGCTTGATCGAAGAGACAACCAAGAAAACCGTGAAACCGCAAAAAAAATGCGTTCTTGATGCTTGAACCTTCGTGTACATCCGATAAGCCGAAATCCTCACAAAAATCACTAGCTTCTTCTTCTATAATCCATAATCAATGGAGGTTGGAGGCAAAAGCTTTAAGATCTTCAAGTTTCAATGTGAAACTTGAAGAGCTTATTCAAAAAAAGCTTTGGTGAAAAATGGAAATGGAGGAAAAGTGAGAGAGAAAAAGTGATTGTGAAAGAGTGGAAAGTTGGAAAATTGTGGGAACCCTTTGCATTGAAGTGATTAATGAATATATAGAGGCTAGGCTTGGAGCTAGGTTTGGGAATGGAATTAGGTTTAGGGCCCAAAAATTAGGCTTGGGATCCAAAATTATGGTTTGGTAGTTAGTTAGGGTTAGGGTTGGAAAAGGAATATTCCTTGGAGTATTCCTTGGAACACTCTAGAAGATGGTAGAACATGGTAGAAACATCCAAGGGAAATGGAGTGGAATTGAAGTGGAAAAATAAGAGGGAAAGGATGAAAGGGAATGTGGAAGGAAAGTGGAAGGAAAAGGAAGGAAAAAGGAGAAAAAGGTGAAATCTTCCCTTTTGGTTGGTTAGCTTGGAAGTGGTTTGGATTATTTTTGGGATATCATTTTTCTCTTGAACTCCAATGTCTGGCAAGCCTCGATCGACCACACACCTCATGCGAAGGATGACGAATGATTTATTTATTTTTTCGAATGTGATGCGATGATGTGTGGAATGATGCAAGAATGAAGCGTAAATCGCTCGAGGTTGATAATAAATAAGAGGGAAAATTTTGGAGAGTTACACCTCCGACCTAAACTGCTACTTCAGACAACAAAACCTAGACATACGAGTCTTCCTTGAACACAACTGTTACGCCAGGCGACTGGACATACGAGCCCTCTTCAAACAAACCTGTTACGTCAGGGACTGGACATACGAGCCCTCCTCTAGTAATCCTGTTATGCCAGGACCTTAGATGCACTTAAGTCTGCGGGATAGACATGCATAATCAGGATAGACGAACCCTCTTCATATATCCTTCATAGATATATGGTCTAAGGCAGACGAGCTTTCTTCAGATATCCTGTTACGCCAGGTGCGGCATTAGGATTGGACGAACTCTCTTCACGAATCTTACGTAGATAAGTGGTGCTTTGAGGCAGACGAACCTCCTTCGGATAACCTGTTACGCCAGGACCGGTAACCATTTTGACGTTTAATCCCACCGTCAGGACTTCAAACCTCTTCGACACAGACGAGTATTGGATGATCACCAAGAGAGCACAAACGAGTGCCATAAGTCAATGATACAAACGAATATTAGACGATGATCTAAGAAACGCAAACGAGCACTTCAGACGATGATACAGACGAATATCAGCCACTGATACAGACGAATATCAGCCACTGATACAGACGAATATCAGCCACTGATACAGACGAATACTAGAAATCCAACACAGACGAGCATTTGGAGCAGCAATACAGACGAGTACCAGAGTGATTATCAAATCAACACATATGGATATAAGCTAACACAGACGAGTGTGAGGGATGATACAGACGAGTATTCAAACAATGCAAACAAGCTTCAAACAGATAACAAACACAGACGAGCGTTGGGGAATGCAGGCGAGCAACAAGAAAATATCAAACACAAACGAGTGATGGGGCGTGCATACGAGAAAAAGCAACTATCAAACACCGACGAGTGCTGGGGGGTACATACAAGTATCAAAAAAAGGCCTGATTGGCAACAAGAATCACAACTATGCAGGGGAGAACCCGATCAAGAAGCTTTGTCACCTATCTCTGGTTGGGGTCTGCATCATCACATTGGCCAAAAATAAATTGGCAAACTCATTGGGGAATATTTCAATGACAAGAGTGAATCCCAAACATGAACTCTGTGGGGAAATCAGGCATTCAGCTGCCTGCTGAGAATACTTCACTTGTGGAAAGATAATCCGCTTGAGGATGAAAATACTTCAACTAGCCTTGGAGAGATATGACATTGTCGCTCCCCCGAAAAGACACCTGATCAAATAGGGTACATACGCGAATGGTCGGCGAAAGGATAGAATGAAATGAAGGTGAATAGAGTCGCCAGCTAGGCATTTTTATCCCGAAGGAAAGGTAATGCTGCATAAACCTAGGAAAAGATGGATAAGACGGTTGCGAACCAGAGAAACTGAGAAAGGGGGTTGGTTACAACCTGGGAAGGTATTAGCACCCAGATTGTCCGTCGTACTCGACGGGATCCACGCTTATAAGATTCTGTTTAAAGGGGTAATGTATGTGCTATCTGTGTGCAAAAGCTGGAAAAGGAATATACAAGTGTCAGTGCAAAAGGGTGAATTGCTCAGGAACTGAGGCTTAAAAGAGAATGTTGAAAGAGGGGGAAGAAAAAGAGACTTTTGTTCGATAACAGTTAAGTTATGCCTACGTATCCTCTCGTGCAATGAGGAAGTCAGAACACCGTAGTTCGACTCAAAGAGACTGAAAGATAAATTGACTGTGAACTGCTTACTTGCCTATGCTCAAGTGTATGACTCGTCTGGCTCGAGTGCTAACTGGCTTGCATTAGAAGGAAGAAGCAAGTTCTCGTTTGTGAATGAGTGTGATGAGAAAAGAATCCCGAAGGAGACGATTATTTGTTATTTTTTGTGTTTTTCAGTTTTGTTATTGTTTTTGGTGTTTTGCATAAGTTGATGAGCTTAAGCCTAAATCAAGGGCTTGTGAACTCATTATATCCTCCCGGATTAGGGATATGGAGCCTACTTAAGTATGAGATAAGCATCTCAACTTAATTACCATGATGATGTAGGATTAAGATCATTAACCTACTTGTGATTATTTTTAGATGTTTTTGGGTTTTTGTTTAGTGTTAAGTAATGAGTTTAATCTCTAATCACAGATTAATGAACTCATTACACCATCCTAATAGAAGGATAATAGATGAAAACACTTAAGATGAGGAAGATACCTCAACTTAATCCATGGTTAGGGATTAAATTCATTATATAACAAGCCTTTATTAAGTGGATTTTAATTAAGGGATGAGATTCAGAAGTGGATTTTATGGTTTGTAAGACAACTTGAGGGGGACTTGTCCATTAAACACTAGGGTTAGTCCTTCTTAACCATAAAGGAAGAATTAGAACCCTAATGTAAGGTCCAAGTTACAAGATGAAGTCTTAGTGATTATTAAGATGATTTGATTGAGAGCTTTAAACAAATTAAAGGTTTAACACTTAGGATTAAAGTTATACACTCCATCCTAAGAGAAGGATGCATGCATAACCCTAATTCCAAAGTCCTAAAACTTTAAGAGTTTAGTCTCTGATAATGAGATGAGAAGAGAGACTCAAGGAGACTCAAAAGGTAAAAACTAAGGGGGACTAATCACAACCCTAAGATTATCATGATTGGATGTTCCTATGGTTTATAAGGCTTGATAAAGATCTTCAAGGAAGCCACCAATGGAACAAGCAGAAGAAAGGATGAAGAAGCAGAAGAATAAGTTACTTACTTCATTGAAGAAGATAAGTAACTTAAAGAAACAAAGTGAGAGAGATGGAACACAAGTGAACAAGTTCAATTCAAATAAATCATCAAGATGCACATGAAAGAGATAAAGAGAGATGAGAAGTGAAGACAAATCCACTTCTCAAAGTAACTTACCACCTGAAAAGGTTAGCATGAATGCATAAAGTTTCAGGCATAAAGAAATGAAATGAAATGAGATGTAATGAGATGAAATGACCAAAGTCATAAGTGTTTATGCAATCTTAATGTCATGTGAGATGATTCAAAGGCATACAAAGTGCATATGAATAATCAAACAAGAATGATATGTCATGGAAACAAGCTTTGAAGTTTGAAAACACATGAAAGTTAATGAAATGAAATGAATGCAAATCATGGCAAAAGAATGAAGAAATTATCAAGCATGATTCTAACATGTCCTAAGATGTCTAAGATGATATATGAATGCAAGAAATGTCATGGAAAGTTCATGTATGGATGCATATGCAAGATGAATGCAAATGAACATGAGAAATTAGGGTTTTATGGACAAGCAAGATGAAAATGAACAAAACAGAAGCATATGACATGATAAAAAATTGAAACCAAGCTAAAACAAACCCTAATCCCATACTAGATCACACCCCAAAGGAGAAGGTCATAAGCCTTACCACTCAAAAGTTATGAATTTCCTAAGTTTCTAGGGTTTTTTGGGTGATCCTCAAAGGAAAATGCAAATCAATTCAAAAATTGAAGATAAATTCATGAGATAAATATCCTATAAACTAAATGCTATGCACAAAACAATTCAAAAAGAATCATCTTCAAACTCTTCTTGGTTAGGCAAAAAAGACTTTTTCAAGTTAGGGTTCAAAAATATGATTTAAACGACCCTTAATTCAAAGAAAATTCTCAAGTTATGATCAAACCTAAAAAAAAATTTGTATGAAGAGTTTCAAAATGTTTCTAAATGCAAAGGGATGATTCATGATATTTTTGGTGATTTTTAGAAACCTAAATGTATTTTTAATTAATTAAAAGACTTTAATTAATTAAAAATAACATTTAAATATTTTAAAAATACTTTTTGAATGCAAAGAATAAAATAAAAATCATTTTCTGATTAAGAAAAATATTTGAAACAAAAATGCAAAAGGAAATATTTTTTGAAAGCTTTTTGATATTTTTAATTAATTATGCAAAAGAAATAGAAAGAAAATATAATGAATAAAATGAGAAAGTAAACGCATCCTAAGGCTGAGGTTCAAACTCAAAAGGGGGGGGGGGGGGTTGTCTGCGCGTGTTTATGTAGGGTCAGGATTTAATCTGGCTAATTAATCTGATTTGAATTAATTAATTACATTTAGGGTTTAATGACCGAATCCTAGTCGTACACACACTAACCTTAATCTTAATCCTACGGCCCACATTCAAACTGGGGAGATTAGCCCTAATTAATCTCAGGTGACCGGAGCTAAGCTCTGGTCATCTTCTCTGGCCACACCTTCAAGCCATCTCACTCAAAACGCCACCAAAACGCATCAAACTCTCCAGAAATGATCAATGGACAACAATAAACAAGAATCCATCAACAAATTTCATTTATTTCACAACAACAACAAGAATCGAAGCAATCAAGTTTTACGGGGAAAATTTCAGAGAGTCAATACATGCTTATTTCTTGCTCATTTTCAAAACTAAACACATCCCCATGATCAGTGCAACATATAAAACAATATTTTAACAAGAAAACAAGATTCTGGAAATAAAAAGTTCTTAAGGTTACCTGAGATTGAGCTTCCTGATTCTGGGCTTTCTGGCCTCCTCCCTTGTGCAAACCAACTTCAATGAACCCCATGAGGATGATGTGAAGCTTGGAACAAGTTTATTTGGCCTCTTTCTGAAGTTTAGTTGTGAGAGGTGAAAAATCGTATTTGTTGTGTGATGTGTTTCAGCTCATTTTAATGGTTGGGATTTGTTCCTTAGGTGATGCTGAGTTGAATGGTGAAGAAAGTTTTGAGTTTGAGTGATTATGCTATGAATTTAGAAGAGGTGAAGGTATGAGGTGATTTTTTGGCAATCTGAGTATGGGGAAGATTTAGGCTTCAATGTGTTATGGAATGAGGTCCATGAGGTTCACATAAGTCATGCTGATTGGTTCAGAGAGTTGGTGTGGCATAGTTTGATTGGTATGGGCCAAATTGCAAAAAGTCAAGGTTATGTGTACTATGAGCATGGGTCATGGCAGGAGTGGTTCCAAGGCATGTCTGATCTCAGCTGGCTTTGTGGAAGGCCTTTGGATCAAAAGATTGCAGTTGGATGGCTTGGATGAAGAGATATCAGGCCTTATGCAATTTTCCCTCTTTGACATTTCTTGTGAATCAAGCCATAAAAACGCCAAGTTCTTGGGCCAATTATGATGTTTAGAAGTCACATAGGCATGATATGAAGTTTAGAAGTTGATTAGAGGTCATTAGAATGCTTGAACATGCCATCTTGCAAAATCCCTCTTTGGCATGAAACTTGAAATTTTAGGATTTTTGCCAACTTTGAAAGGCCATATCTTGAGTTCTAGGATGAATCAAGACACATTATTGTACTTTTTGAAAAGGGAAAGACCTAATCTACAACTTTCATGACCAAGAATTTTTCATTTGAAGCATTTTTGGTTGAGAAAGAGGAGGTTGAAAAACTTTCCCAAAATGGAAAGTTTCCATTACAAGTCATTTCCATTTTTGGCAAGTTTGCAAATGGCTCAAAATTCTTCAATCTTGTGAACTTCCAACCTCTTATAAGATCAAATAAAGATCATAGAAATTCAATTTGATGAAAATACCCCTTTGGTTCCATTGTTGGGGGCCTCAGATGCCCTGATTTTGACTTAACTTGCTCAAGAAGTTACCCAATGAACAGATGACTTCCACAATGAATTTCTTCATCAAACTTGGTACATATGATACTTATAACATCTTAAGAACATTAGAAACAATAATGGCCCAAAAATTTGGAGTTAAGGCCTCTGAAACCAAAACCCTAATTTTGGTCATCTGTGTAGTGAAAACCATAGCTCTGCTTCCATGTCTTGCCAGTTCTTGTGATTTCTTGACTTCCATGAACTTTTAGGGAAATAATATGATGGTAGAACACACATGAACCCTCTTGGAACACTTTGAGGCCTTTTTGAATGGCTCATATGGAATCTTGGATTGCTCAGATCACAAACCCTAGATGCAGATGAAACAAATATGCAATGTGATGTAATATGCTTATGCTTATGCAAAAATGAAAGATCACAAGCCATGGTGATAAAGAGTGAGGGCAAGTTTAGGGTGTTTACAGACATCATCCTGCAAAACCTGCAATAACAGTATACACACTTGTGCCCCAGGGACTTGCATGGTATGATCTGACCATCCATCGTCACCTGACACTCAAAGACAATTTTAAAATGTTTCCCTGTGATATCATTTTAGAAAATCACCGTGTTTATAATGCAATGTTCTTTTTTGCCAAAAACTCAGGACAATTTTGCAAACGAAATACACAAGACACAACACAGCTTTTGATTGAATATTCATTTATTGATGAACCTCTGAATAGGCAAAGTTTTACATTAGGAAGCAACCACCTGGAAAGAGGTAGCTACCATAAAATTGAGAAAAGAAACTATCCTAATGGCAATGTACATGGCGTTCCAATGAGTTTCCTACCTGCTATGACCAACATATCTTCAAGACTTTCTGCTCTTGCCTTTGCTTTCTGAAGAAGATGAGGGGACAGATTCCTACCCTTATGATATTGCCAGACTATGTGAAACGGTGATTCGGTTCAGATTGCCCGGATCGCAGTTGTTCTCTTATTCCCTTATTTTACGTGGATCGCCCTTTCGGGTTTTCAATCCACCGGGATACCCTTTTTTGCCTGAGCTGTCCGATGTGGCTTTTCAACTCAACGGGTGTACATTTTTTATTTATTTTCCCTAACTTTTGCCCGAGCTTTTTATTCTGCTTTTAGCTCGCCGGGATGCCCTTTTCTTGCCTGGACTTTAATTCTGTTTTTGTGTCCAGCGGGTCTCTTTATGCGAAGTATTTTTTAACTGCGTCCGAGTTAACAGGCGACTGGAAATTTTCTCCATCCATAGTAGTGAGCATTAGCGCTCCGCCTGAGAAAACTTTCTTTACTATGAACGGGCCTTCGTAGTTTGGGGTCCACTTGCCCCGGTGATCTGAACCTGGATGGATGATCCTCTTGAGCACAAGCTCGCCTACTTGATACTCCTGAGTACGTACTCGTTAGTCGAATGCTCGCTTCATTCTCCTCTGATAAAGCTGACCATAACAGGTAGCCGCTAATCTCTTTTCCTCAATTAGACACAACTAATTATACCGAGCACGTACCTATTCAGCCTCATCAAGCTTCACATCCATCATCACACGTAATGAATGAATTTCTACCTCAACAGGTAAGACTGCTTCCATGCCATATACAAAGGAGAAGGGAGTTGCCCCGGTTGACGTCCTGACTTACGTTCGATACCCATGCAGCGCAAACGGTAACATCTCATGCCAATCTTTGTAAGTGACAACCATCTTCTGCATAATCTTCTTAATATTCTTATTAGCTTCCTCCACCGCACCATTCATCTTTGGTCGGTAGGGAGAAGAATTGTGATGTTGAATCTTAAAGTCTTTACACAGTTCTGCCATCATCTTATTGTTAAAATTGGAACCATTGTCTGTGATGATTCGCTCGGGCACTCCGTATCTGCAAATGATGTCTCTTTTTAGAAATATGGCTATCACTTGACGAGTGACATTGGCATAAGATGTTGCTTCAACCCACTTGGTGAAGTAATCAATCGCCACCAAAATGAAACGATGGCCATTTGAAGCGGTAGGCTCTATCTTCCCGATCATGTCAATGCCCCACATAGAAAAGGGCCAAGGAGATGACATGACGTTGAGCGGGCTAGGAGGAACATGCACCTTGTCTGCATAGATCTGACACTTGTGGCACTTACGGGCATATGAACAACAGTCTGCAACCATTGTTAGCCAATAGTACCCTGACCTCAACAAATTCTTAGCCATTGCATGCCCTCCTGCATGAGTACCGAAAGATCCCTCATGGACCTCCTGCATTAACAAGTCTTCTTCGTGTCTATCCACGCATCTGAGCAAGACCATGTCAAAATTCCTCTTATACAGAACTCCGTCTGCGTTCAAGAAGAAACTAGCAAAAAGTCGTCTCGAGGTCTTCTTGTCGTTGGACGATGCTCTAGCTGGGTATTCTTATTTTCCCAGGAAAAGCTTGATATCAAAATACCAAGGTTTCTCGTCAGACACTGCGTCCACAGAGAAAGCATAAGCGGGTGTGTCAAGCCTGTAAATGTCAATCCTGGGTACATAGTTCCAACACAAGACTTTGATGGACGAAGAAAGAGTAGCCAAAGCATCGGCGAATTGATTCTCATCTCGTGGTATATACTACAACTTAACTGTTGTGAAGAACGTCAACAATCTTCTAGCATAATCCCTATAAGGAATTAAGTGTTCTTGATATGTATACCACTTGCCGGTAATCTGATTGATAACGAGGGTTGAATCTCTGAATATATCGAGGGTCTTAATCCGAAGATTAATAGCCTCATCTATTCCCATTTTGCACGCCTCGTATTCCGCTTCATTGTTGCTGCAACCAAAAGTAATTCTGGCAGCGAAGGGAAAGTGAACACCTTCAGGAGTGATAAGAACGGCACCAACTCCACGTCCGTTGATATTGACTGCCCCATGAAACATCAACTTCCATTAGGATTCAGGGTCTGGCCTCTCCTCCGGAAGTGGTTCCTCGCAATCTTTTGTTTTGAGGTACATGATGTCCTCATTAGGGAAATCAAATTTCATCGGCTGATAGTCGTCTTCAAGTGGCTGATGTGCAAGATAATCTAACAATACACTTCCTTTGATGGCTTTCTAGGAAGTATATTGTATATCATACTCTGTTAAGATCATTTTCCACCTTGCAACCCTTCCTGTTAATGATGGTTTCTCGGAAATATACTTAACAGGATCCATTTTTGAGATTAGCAATATGGTATGGGTCAACATGTACTGTTTCAGTCGGCGAGCAGCCCATGCCAAAGCACAACAAGTTTTCTCGAGCAGTGAATAACGGGATTCACAGTCGGTAAACTTTTTGCTAAGGTAGTAAATTGTATGCTCTTTTCGACCAGACTCGTCATGTTGGCCTAGCACACACCCCATTGACCCTTCTAACACAGTCAAGTACATGATAAGTGGCCGTCCTGGAACTAGAGGCATTAGAATTGGAGGCTCCTGCAAATATTCTTTTATCTTTTCAAAGGCTCTTTGACATTCCTCATTCCACCTGACCGTTTGTTCTTTTCTCAACAGTTTGAATATTGGCTCGCACGTGGCCGTTAGATGAGATATAAATCGAGAAATGTAGTTCAATCTCCCTAAAAACCCACGCACTTCTTTTTCTGTTTTTGGTGCAGGCATCTCTTCTATTGCTTTTACTTTTGCAGGATCCACCTTAATTCCTTTCTGGCTAACAATAAAACCCAACAATTTTCCGGAACGCACTCCGAAAGTGCACTTGTTTGGATTCAACCTTAATTTGTACTTTATCAACCTATCAAACAATGTTTTGAGATTGACCAAATGCTCCTCTTCATCCCGGGACTTGGCAATCATATCGTCCACATAGCATTCAATTTCTTTGTGTATCATATCGTGGAACAATGTTACCATAGCCCGTTGATACGTTGCCCCTGCATTCTTCAACCCAAAGGGCATGACCTTATAACAGATGTACCCCACGGGGTAATGAACGTTGTTTTCTCCATGTCTTCCAGTGCCATCTTGATTTGATTATACCCGGAGAAGCCATCCATGAAAGAAAATACTGAGAACTGAGCGGTGTTATCTACCAGTACATCAATGTGAGGTAATGGAAAGTCATCCCTTGGACTTGATCTGTTTAGATCTCGATAATCAACGCATATTTGAACCTTTCCGTCTTTCTTTGGTACAGGCCCAATGTTAGCTACCCAGGGTGGGTAACTAGTTACAGCAAGGAACCCGACATCCCACTGCTTTTGGACTTCCTCCTTGATCTTCATTGCCATGTCAGGGCGAGTTCTTATCAACTTTTGCTTTATCGGAGGACAATTTTCTCTTAATGGTAGCTTGTGTACAACAATGTCAGTATCTAATCCTGGCATATCTTGATATGACCAAGCAAAGATATCCACATATTCACGTAGCATACCAATCAATTCCTTCTTCACCTCGGCCTGCAGATTAGCCCCAATCTTTATCTCTCTCTTTACATCTTTAGTCTCGAGGTTGATGATCTCTATTTCTTCCTGATGAGGCTGAATGACCCTTTCCTCCTGTTTCAGCAACCTAGCCAATTCTTCCGGGAGTTCGCAGTCTTCCTCAACCCCTTCATCAGCTTGGTAGATAGGATTGTCGAAGTCATGCCTGGTCATAGCAGGAACGTTATCACAAGAATCTGAATGATCAGCACTGCACAATTGATGTGCTTATTTTAGAATTAGGATTTTTCTTCAAAGGAGACACAAACACATAAAAACATAGGAAAAAGAAAAACATTGCCATTTTATTTTTTTTGTGAAAAATTTTCAAAAAGAAAGAAAGAAAAAACAACACCATTGTTTGAAAAAACGTCCTTTATTTCATGGAAAAAGGTAAATGCATTAAAAGCATGGTGGCCCTACAAATGGATCCATGCACCCTGGATAAAATGGAAACAAAGAAAATTACTTTGACTGCCAAGTAACTTGAACAAAATCTTTAGCAGACCAGTTCCGGAGCTCCTCCCCAGGTTTACATGAGTGAATCTAGCTATCCCAGTCGCAGTCATTATCCCCATCTTCACTTGTTGCACAAATGTTGTTGTAATCGAGCATTCTGACACTTGTGAACGTTATGGACTTACTACCCTGAGACCAGTTGAACCCACCAGGTTGGTAACCAAGACCGAACTTGTCATCCTTCTTTTCCATGTCTAGCAACTTGCCCCATCCTTGGGCATTTCCGGATTGAACTACTTCTCCCAAGCTTGCTTGTAGGAGTATATAGGAGTCCTTTCCTTCTCATTGTTCTGAAATGCTGGAGACAAATTACTGACATTGACTGTCTCAAAAGCTTGACAAAGCGTTCGTGGATTTCCCCGTCCATTTCCACATACTTGAAGGTTGATAGATGGCTTACGAAAATGTCTTCTTCTCTGCACACGGTGATAACCTGGCCGTCTACCACATACTTCAACTTCTGATGCAACGTGGATGTCACTACGCCAGCAGCATGAATCCAGGCATGTCCCAGCAAACAACTATAAGCGAGTTGAATATCCATAACATAGAATGTGCTTTTGAACACTTGAGACCCAATCTTCACAGGTAGCTCTACCTCTCCGAACACAGATCTTCGTGACCCATCAAAGGCTTTTACAATTAAATCACTGGGTCGCAAAACAACACCCTTACACTCCATGGTGATGTGTAGGGCCTTATTGTGATTGCGGCCTTCAGAAGTAAGATCTCTATCCGTGAATCCCACCCCATGGCTGGCGTTTACGCTGCCTACCACAACTTCCAACTGGTTAACAGTTATCTCCTATGGTACATATGCCACTTGTAACACTTTCAGCAGAGCTTCCCGGTGAGCCTGAGAACACATTAACAAGGACATAATAGATATCTTGGACGGAGTTTGATTCAGTTGTTCAACCACCTTATAGTCGCTTTTCTTAATTATCCTCATGAACTCTTCAATTTCTTTTTCAAAAGTGCCTTTACTAGGAGCAGGAGTTGTCACCTCTTCAGTTGCTATATGCTTACCCTTAGCTTTTGCAGCAACCTCAGCCTCGGGATCACCTCTAAGAGCTTGAGGGGAAAAGAGACGCCCACTCCTTGTAAATCCACCAACTCCTCCGACATTCACCACAGTCGGGTCAATTGTTACTGTTTTATTCTCCACCTTCTGACCATCCACATACACGTCTGAGCCATAGTGCCAGTGAATGGCCTTGTTATCAGTATAAGGGACTGGTCCTGGAACAATAATGGTAACAGGACTCACCTCTGGAACATAGATAGTCATAGGCTCTCTCCGGACAGGAACCTCAGCAGGATCAAAGTAAATTGTGATGGTAGACACATAATTGCTTCTATCATCAAACACTGCAACTGTAGCGACCCCTCTTCAATCAAACACTGCAGCCCCACTTTCAAATCCCCACAGCCATTGATTGAGTTCAAACACTCCTTACAGTCACAACCACACCCTGGGAATACTTGCCCTTTCAGCAATCTATCTTTTACGACCAGCAACGAAGTCTTCACTTCATCCACATTCAAGATCAAGTTTAACCTCTCACCACTATCAACAACATTTATCCTGGCCCCTCCATGATTTGGAATGGGGTTTGATGTAACATTTGGAGGCGGTGCGAAGTTAATTGCTTTTGAATCAATCAAGTCTTGGACCTTATGATGTAATTCCATGCACTTCTCTGTTGAGTGCCCAGGAGCTCCTGAATGAAATATGCATCTTGCATTGGCATCATACCCCACTGGAAGCTCTCCAGGGGGTGGTGGTGCTAATGTCCTCAACTGAACCAAGTTTAAATCTAACAATATTTGAAGTAGTGTCGTGTATGTCATTGGGATGGCTTCAAGCACCCTATTAGCTGGATGAGCTTGTCTCTGTTGATATGGTATTTGCTGATAGTTATTGCGTTGTGGCTGTTGTTGTTGTTGTTGTTGCTGGGGTTGGGTTTGTTGCACAGGACTTGATGGAATAGTGACAACTGCAACTTGCTCATAGGGTCCTCTATATCCCCGGCCCTGACCTCGGTCATACACATCATTAGTTTCTCCCTCCCTTCTTCTTGGAGGTCCATTAAAAGCTTTTCTCATACCGCTTGAGCTACCTGGCCCAGTGTCTTGAATTTTCCCCATCTTTAGAAGAGTTTCAACCCTCTCTCCCGCTATCACGATGTCATTAAACTTTGTTGCTGAACAAGACGCCAGCGTCTCAATAAACACATCCTGTAGTGTTCCCATGAACATGTATGCCATTTCATTTTCCAACAAGGGAGGTTGCACCCTAGAATCAAGCTGACGCCACCTCTGAGCGTACTCTTTGAACCCTTCTTTAGCATTCTGAGACATGGTTTGTAACTGGGTACGATTTGGAGCCATATCCAAATTATACTGATATTGTTTCACAAACGCCTTAGCTAAATCCTTCCAGCTTCGAATATTAACACTGCTCAACTTCATGTACCACTCCAAGGAGGCTCCCACAAGACTATCCTGGAAGTAATACATCCACAACTTCTCATCGTCCGTATGTGCCGCAATCCTTCCCACAAAAGACTGGAGGTGAGTTTTCGGGAAAGTCGTGCCATTATACTTATCAAAAGTAGGGACCTTGAACTTGTAGGGAATTCTCACACCTGGCACCAAGCCCAAGTCAGTGATATCAAACCCCAGAGAACTCTGAGATTGAATGGCACGAATTTGCCCAGCCATCTCTTCGAACCTTCTATTCATGTCATTTCCTTGGCCTTCTGCCTCGTCCAGCAAAGTGAATTGTTCATCCTGCCTATCCTTATGCAAGTTATTCACTCCATCATTGACAATAGTGACCCCTGGTTGCACTACGGGGATTTCTATGTGACGGGCGCCAGCCCCATTGCGATTACCTCCATCTGCTGTCCCATTATTCCCGACTTGATTGTTTTCTACCATTTCGCGTAGACGCTCTTGAGTTTGACCCATCCCAGCCATGAGGGTCATGAAGTTATCCATTCTTGTCCTTAGGTCAGCCAGACCCGCTTGCATCTGATCCATTACTCTCTTTCTGTTCACTTTCGTAGGGTATTTGTGCACCGTTGGCTGTTCTCGAACCTTCCTAGGAGCTATAGTGCCTGAAATTGATACAAACGTTAGAAAACTGATGAACTACCTGCAAAACAAACAAACACGTTATATGCAATGTAATCTTCATGTTTTCATTATCAAGCCCTTATTGCCCCTAGTTCTGGTATCTCATGAGGAATCCAGATGGCTTTGGGAATCAACCTGTTATTATCCTCTCTTTCACTATTTTCACACCATTTCCACAACCAAGCTACGAAAGGAAACAATACAGCTCGAGGAACTTTGACAAAAGAAAGATGCAATAATATAAAGGCCTCAAGGCACACACAACATCCTTGTAGGGTTTAAAGTTTTACATAACACAAAAAATACAATGATTAAAATAGACCCCTACAACAATTCTGTAGGTGATCAACAATATAAAGAAAAACTAGAACTCCAAGATAAAAGAAGATTTTGTCTCTTCCCCTATCTCTACTCAAGTTCTCTTCACATATGTTCTTCTTCTAAGATCTGCTACCTCTTCCAGAGCCTCGTGCAGTTGCTGAGACACCTCCTGTTGCCTCTTGTATGCTTGTTCTAACTCTTCTCCTTGAGCAACAATTTGCAATTTTAACATCTCTTCTTTCTTCTGGTACTCTGCTTCATCTTGCTCTCTTTGACCATACACCCAAGTAAGAGATTGCCTAGCATCCCTGAGAGCCTTTTTATTTTTCTTGAATAATTCTTCTCTCTTGATATCCATCAACCCTCTCCTCTGGAAGTAAGCCTCTCTTTCTGCTAACTCATTGTCCTTAGCCTCTTGCTCCACCTGTACCTTGTGCAACTTCTCTTCTATGGTCAACTTGGAGAGTGCTAACTGATGATGCAATCTAACCATTTCTGTGTGTTCCAACTTCAACTTCTTCAGCTGAGCTTCAAGCCTTTGATACTCTTCCAAAGGAACAATGCTTGGTGCTACAGGACTCTGTGAAATTACCTCCTTTGGATAGATGGGAAGCTCCAAAGAAAAAGGCAACAAAGTAATCTTGACACGCTTCTTTAACCATGATGCAAAAGGCTCATACATGTTGGGGTCTACCCTCATAAATTCTTTTTTCCCTTTTTGAGTCCTGATATCCCAAGCTTGGAATACCTGGATGGCCATGTCAACATTCCCTTCAATAGGAAGATACAAGGATTCTCTCACATCCTCATCAAAAGGGGACTCTCTCAGAGGATATCCAAATTGCCTTCTTGCCAAAATTGGATTATAATTAATCATTCCTTTCCTACCAATCAAAGGGACATTAGGAAACCAGTTACACTTTACAATCATTTCCTTTCCTAACACATCCCTATCATACCCCCAACTGATATCACTTGCAGTCAATCTCATCAATCTTCGGGACCATTTCCATTCTCCCTTCAAATCCTTAAAGGGTCGCACTTTAGGCAACTGCGTAGCAAACTAGTCAGCAAACAGAGGCACACAACAGCTTACATGACCTCCTTTCTTCTCATTCATGTAGTGAACCCCATAATAGAAGTCACCTAACAAAGTAGGTGTGGGATTACTTCTGAAGAAAATGGCAATAGCCTCCAGACTTACCATTCCTTGGTCACTTGGAAAAAGACTGATTCCATAAACCATCAAGGCTAAAAGTACACAGAATTGTGCCCATTGATCATCTTGAGCATATACTAGAGCTTCCTGAATCAGCATATTGCAATACAACCCCTTCCCATTGCTACTCCTCAAGCTTTGATCCACTTTGCTTAAAGGCAAATGACACCTTTGAGAAATCTCCTCTGCCTAGAGTACTCTCCCTGAGTTGTAGTAAGGTTGTCTTCCTCTAAGGGGAACATGCAGCAAACTAGTAATCTCTTCCAGTGTAGGTGCTAAGATATAATCTTGGAATACAAAACAGCATAATGGAGCATCATAGAACTGAAGTAGAGTGTCAATGTTATCCCTTTGGTCTTCTATTGGCTTATCCATATACCTGAGAATCTGCCCAAACCTAGCCCTGAAATCTCCTAAAATATTATCATTCATCAGTCCCTTAAGCTGGTGTAATTTCTTCACCTCTGGTTATGGAAAGGTATAATGTTCATTATTCTTTTTGAGAACTGTGATGATGCTTGCCATCTGGATATAAGATATCAACAAATACCAGAACAAGGTGTGCAAATATGACCTGAAAAATGAAAACACTAAGATGTTAAGGATGCTATGATATGATGCAGTTGCAAATGCAAGGCAAGTATGATCAATCTGGGACTGTCTGGGTGCTGTTTGAAAGAATCAAGTGATCTCAAACTACAAGTCCTCTGAATAACAGCCCATATACCCTTGAAGGAGTCACAAATATCCTCAGATCAAACTACCAAACCAACTAGATCAAGAACACCACAGATCAAAAATGTCAGATCAACACATACAACTGTACTGGCAGTGGGTATGATGAGGTCAAAAGGGTTCCTGCAAACCTGTAAACCCCTCCCAATCTCACTGGTGTGCTCCGGGTCAAACATCACGGACTCTCAAAGCCGAATAGCAATAATACTTTCACCATTTCCGAGAAATGGCTCATGACCAAATTAGGGAATCGGTTTGGCATTATGTACTACTTAGGGAGGCCTCAGCTGAGTCCGGGAAACACAAGCATCCCTTATAAGTCTCCAGCTTTGAGCGTTGAAATCTAGAAACAATAGTACATTCAGCCCGTAGGATACAATACTATTGTCATGCGACCAGATGCTTTCGACTGAGTTCCTATAAGAGAACCAGACCATCCTATGCGAGTTCCAAGTGGGCCCTCGGGTGCGAATGGGTTTTCCACAAAATGTGGTATGCCACTGTCACCACTGGAGAGGGATGTTTCCACAAGGACCTCAATGATCGGTTCCCAGCCGCACATGACTGTCAAGGTTGTGTAATGAAGTAAGGAAGATCCCTATATCAAGACACTTCCAAGACGGTCGCGAATTTGGGTGTGAACGCACTAATACCCCCATGACAAGATGATATAGGGCCAAAGTGATTGTCCACGCTAAATCCTATGGTGCACTCAAGCCGGGTATTTGGCTAGTCTCATCTCACCACACACAAGTAACACCCAAGTCCCACCAAACAGAAAACCAGTCTAGACAGTCCAGTATATATATGATGCATGAAAATAAATACTGAAAAATGTAACAAAATGGTAAATAAAGCTGTAAATAAAATAACAGTAAAAATACACACACAACAGCAAACAATTAACACCCAATAAAACAGAAACACGCAAGCGCTAGGAGAGACTCTCAAGGGAACCAGAGATACTCTGGTTAGGAAGTCCCCGCCAGCTGTCGCTCCCCTGATTTCCATCCTGGTACAAACGCGAAAGTGGCGTGGAAAAGGTTAGAGTTTCAAGCCAGGCATTTTTATCCCGAAGGAACGAGAATGGTAATGCTGCACAAACCAGAGAAAAGAAAAGGAAAGACACAGGTCCTACGAACCAAGGAAACTGAGTTCGGAAGTCGGTTACGACCTAGGAAGGTATTAGCACCCCAGATCGTCCGCGGTACCCAACGGGATCCACGCTTGCAAAGAAATCTGTTTCAAAGGGTGAAGAAATGAAAGATGCTGCAAAACTGGAACTGAAACTGGATGAGAAAGAAAAGAAAGGGGGAAAATGTAGGGAAAATAAAAGAGTGTGCTCGAACGGCCCCTACCCCGCTGCCTACGTACCTCAATTGGAAAATGAGGATCAGAGTCGCCGTAGCTCCCCTAACTAGGGGTGGTAAATATTGCTTGTGTCTTAAGGCTTGAATTGCCTATGTCAATGCTCAGGCGTTGCAGGCTCAGACGACGAGTGTGTAACCGTCTTGCAAAATGACAAGTAGTGACAAGTTCGTACGTAAGGAGTGAGTGAGGTGAGAAGAGAATTCCCGAAGGAGAGACGCTTATTGTTTGTTTGTGTTTTTTAGAAGTCTTTTAGAGAGTGTGACACAAGGAGGTGAAGGTAAAGCCTTTTCTAAGGACATGTCCTTATTACCACATCCCAAGATAGAATGAGTAACAAGTCCATCAAGAATGAAGAAGATACTCAAACTTGTTTCCTAAGATTAGGATTTAAATTCACTAACTTGTTTATATTATTAAGTGTTTTGGTGGATTAAAGTGAAGAAGTGTTTTTTATGCTTTTCTTTGAGAGGATGGCAAAAGGGGAAGATCACCTCAACTGTTATTAATGCTTTTTATGATTTGTATGAAGATGAGAAAGAGAGAGCACCAAAAGGATCTCAAAGGTAAAATCTAATGGGGGACTAACAAATCCTAATGTTATCATGCATGGGAGTCCTAAGTTAGTTTGGTTTGAACTTTATCCTAAGAAAGAAGAAGAACAAAAGAAGAAGAAGAAGAAGAAGAAGAAAGAAGAAGCAGAACACCAAATTACTTCTCTTAAAGAAGGTAAGTTAATCCCTAAGGGGGATGGGAAGGAGCTAAGAAAGTGATGGCATAAAGCACATCCTAAACACAAATGAGAAAACATATTGAAAGAAGAAGAGAAAAGAGTTGGAGATGAGGAAATCTCATCTACACCTCTCACTTACCTAAGCCCCTGAAATGGTTAGTAGCATAAACAGAAGGTAAGACAAAGACAAGTGAAATCAAATGAGATACAAATGAATACAATATCATACCAAATCATTACAAACATAAGTGAAAGCAAACATTAAATACACTAAGACAAATCACTAAGATAAACCAAACAATAGGTAAATCATACAAACTATCACTAAGCTTCACAAACCCCTATGAAGAAAGCAAGACTCAAATGAAACCCAAAAGACCTCACAAGTTGACAAACACTATGCAACACAAGGTCAGAACCCTATCATTACAAGAATGAGCATACCCAACACAAGAACCCAATGTAAATACATACAAGTTCAATCACAAACAATATAGGAAATGGGAAGTGAAGTGGACATGTGAACAAGTGTAAGGACAAGTTAACACAAACCAAATCAAAGCATAATCATCATGTGAAAAACCAGGGAGTTAATCATGTTAAGATGTGTCTAAGAAGCATGATAAAACATGGGGAAAAAGCATACAAACTCAATCATAAGCATAATGAAGAGATGAACAAAGGAGGTGAAGTGAACATGCATGCATTTGTGAAAAAAACTTTAAAGACAAGTATCACAAAACCTTTCAAAGTAACAACACCAAAGAAAGACCAGGGATTAAACCTCATACAAAAGAACTCAAAACATCCTATAGGAGTTGGCACAAGTGCCATCCTAGCCTAAGAACTAAGCATGCCAACAAGAAAAGGCAAAACTAGGGCAATCTCACATGAAAATTCAAATCAAATCACCAAATCATGCAAAAATTATGAAAATAAGCACAAGTATTCATTAATCAAGTAATAACATCATGTCAAAAGAACAAAGTCAGAATCAAAAAGTAACCAAGTCAAAAGACCTTAAGAACACTAATTAGGGTTTTGAAACTTCACACACAAGTCACCTATCAAAAATGTTCATGCAAGCTTCTAAAAATCAGAAGAAAAATCATCAACAAACTACCTCCTAATATGAACCAAATGCAAAAAGAACCAACTCAAAATTCAAATTAATGATCAAGATATAAAATCTACAAGTCAGCATGCATTTAACATGAATTAAAAACAATTAATAAAAGAGGGAATTAATTCCTATGTGGAAAATAAAAATAAATGAAAAGTAAAAATATCAAAAATTAGAGAAAATTAAAAGGATTAGTCATGAATTAATTTGGAATTTTAGGATACATTTTACTCTTTTTTAAAATTTAAAACCAAACTAAAATGAAAAGAAAAGAAAATAAAAATATAAATGAACCAGGGGTGAGAATAGCAAGAGAAATCAGTTAAAAAACAATGGGCCTGGTGAAAGGGGGCGCAAGAAGCAAGTCAAGCCCAATGGGTGCTCAGTCAAATAAAAACAAAAAAAAGTATGCAGATCCAAAGGCTATGGGCAAAAGTAATCAAATCCAAGGGTCCATATGTGAAGTCAGCAAGACTTAGGTCAACAAAGTCAAAGGTACACAAATCCCATGGTCCACAATCAAAGTCAGTGCAATCAATGGCCACAAATACAAGTCAACAAGACCAAGAAGTCCTCAGATCCAACGCACCAAATTCAAACTTACTAATTAAATGAAATCTAAGGGTCACGTTTTAAAGTTATCATAAACCTGATTAATTAAGATAATAAAACACAATTAACCTAATTAACCTAGATCCAACGGCCAGGATCCAAACTGGAGATCTAAAACCCTAATTATAAACCCTACCGACCGGAGAAGCACCGATCATCTTCTCCGGCCAACCAAAA
This sequence comes from Lathyrus aphaca, assembly GCA_963966055.1. Taxonomy (NCBI): domain Eukaryota; kingdom Viridiplantae; phylum Streptophyta; class Magnoliopsida; order Fabales; family Fabaceae; genus Lathyrus; species Lathyrus aphaca. The sequence continues at coordinate 218,821,656 of OZ014525.1, forward strand.
CTTGCATAAACGCAAACCTCAATGAAAACAAGCAAATCATATACCAAAATGATCCTCAGGACAAACATATCACGAATCATACATCAAAATCACATAACCTAACACACACAAGTTGAATTGAAGAGAAGAAGTTTGGATCTAAACCTTTCAGATCCACAGTTTTGCCTCATTTCATCACCATTTCAAAAACAAAACATATCATCAGACTCAGGGGAACACACAGATCACAATGCACACCAAAAAAACAAGATCTAAGATGATGAAATTTGAAGGTTCCTGAAGTTATGCAGACTTGGAAACACCTTCAGAAATCCAAGGAGAAGCTGCAGATCCACTCCAAATGAACTCTAATTGCAAAATAAATGCAATTAGAGCCTTGCGAATGACTAGATCTTGAAATCCGAATCAACTTGCACTGAATGTGAACCTTGTGAAATCCTTGCTTTCAAGCCAAACAAGTGATGGATTTGTGTTCCTTAGAGCTCACTGAACAAGAATATGGAAAGAAATCTCACTAAAACTCTATGGATGAAGAGTTTCGAAGAGATGAAAGAATTTGCAAGTTTTGTGAATTGGAGCAATTGAGTCCCTCCCCCCTTCTGAAATTCATGTGTTTAACTTATATATGATGATGCTAGAGTACTGATTAGGGTTTTTGAAAGTTGGCACGTGAGAATCATGAGGTGGGGATGATTTTGCAAATTGGCATGAGAAGTGTGATTGCTTACTTGGTGCGTGCATTGGCTTTCCCATGTGCATGATTTGATTCCCTTTCATTTAATCAGCATCCTCAGATCAATCTTGGCCATTGGTTGTAAGTGAATCATGCATTCCTCATGATTTTTCTAAAATGCAACTTGTAAAATATCCTTTAATCCATGCATGAATAATTGGGATTCCTTGGGCAAAATTGTTTGTTGTTAGTTGTTATTGAATGTGATGACCATCATTGGTGTTTTAGAAGCCTTAAAAATGCATTACAAGCCCTTTTGCAAAGAGTGGAAACTTGAAAATGTGGAAAAACCCTAAAAAAAGATGAATTTCGATTGGCCATATCTTTTGATCCATGAAGGCTATGAAAATGTACTTGTACTTTTTAAAAATGGGAGACCATACTCTACAACTTTAATGTTTAATGGAAGTTCATTTGAGGTCATCTTGGCCATGAAAGAATGGTTTGAAGATTAGGGCAAAACTTGCGAAAAATAGTAACTTCCTTTATAAGCCATATGCCAAAAATGGAAAGTTCCCCAAAACCTCTTGATTCTTGATCTTTGACTTTTCCAAAACTCTTATAGGACCTTAAGGACATCCCTTGGCTTGAAAAATGGGATTAGAACCCTTGAATTGTCACAGTTGACTTTTCAAATGATTAGTTTGACCAATTTCTTCTTATGCAAGCAACTGATGAAATAACTGCCTTCCTCAATATATTTTCTCACCAAATTTCATCCATAGCCTTCTCATATCATATGAAGGACTTTTCCCACATGGAATTTCCAAAGTCACAAAGAATCCTTTCCTGACAAGAAACTTTAATTTGAGGATCATTTGTGTAGGAGCTTGGATTTCCTTGAATCATCTGATAACTTCCCAAACCCTTGGGCTCTTGTACAAGATCTTGAGCTTGTATAAGACCTAAGAACACCTTGTGAGACTTGTCCAAGGTCCATTAACTTCTTTCTTTGATTTGTAAGGCTTTAACTGTACCATTGATTGATCATAGGCCCAATGCTAGAACATGAGAATGTTATGCTTCATTTTTCTATGCAAAGATGCTAAAAATATGCCATGATTATGAAGATTATGATGATTATGACATGAAGATGATGGTAGAGAAAAGAGGGAAAATTTGAGGTGTTACAGAATGGTGCTCCAAAGATTGTAGTTTTGGTTTATTTCACAAAACTGAAGTGCTGAACCGAAGAAAAAGGGTGAAAGTGATTTCACGAGAAAATTCATATCTCCCTCGTTGTTTGTCCAGTTGAGCTTACATTTTAACACCAGGTCACTGACTCATAGATCTACAACTTTGCTAAAAAAGTCGAGTCAAGATTATGCTCTGAAGAGGTTGACCTCGTCACATTTTCGAGTAGCGGACACCAAATAAGCCGAAAAAACAACTTATTCAATGATGTCTTGCAGCTTAAACGTATCGGTCGCACTCGATTTTGATCATATGATAACCGTTATTTTTGCGTTGCAACCGTGATTCAAAGGCGAAAGATGTTGTGGAAGGCTCAGAGTCAAAATTTCTTGCCGAAGATATTGTTATTTTCACTTAAGCCGAAATTCTACCTTTTGCCTTTCATTTTTCACTTCACTATATATTCTTTTGACCCACAATTTGTCTCATAACTTTGTAAACACCCTGTAAACACCCCAAATTTTCCCTCACCCATTCACACCATGGCTTGTGATCATTTCATAAGCATAAACTCAATCATAGCATCTCATACCACAATTTTGATTCACTGCATAGATTCAAAGTCATCTGCATCTAGGGTTTGTGATCTGAGCAATCCAAAAGCTTCTTGAGCCACTCCAAAGGCCATCAATCATTTCAAAGGGGTCCATATATGTTCAAACATCATGTTATATCCTCTCAAAGTCAAGAATGCCAAAAAAATCACAAGAACTGAGATTGGAATGGAAGCAGAGCCAGGCTTGACTGCACAGTTGACCTAAAATTAGGGTTTTGGTTTCAGAGGCCATAACTCCAAATTTTTTTGGTCATTCTTGTTTCTATTGGTCTCTATATGGTATAGGGAGTATGCATATCAATTTTCATGAAGAAATTCCATGGGGAAGTCATCTGATCAAGAGTTGACTTTTCAGGCAAGTCAGTGTAAAATCAGGGCATCTGAGGCCCCCAATGACCCAACCAAAGGGTGTTCTTCATCATTTTGATTGTGTATGATCTTTATTTGATCATATAAGAGGTTGGAAGTTCAAAAATTGAGAAATTTCAAGTCTTTTGCAAAGTTGACTTTTTGGGCAAGTTTGACTTTTAATGAAAATGTCATTTTATGCAACTTTTTCAACCCTTACTTTTTGATTCAAGAAAGCTTCAAATGGAAAAAACTTTGGTCATGAAAGTTGTAGAATAGATCTTTACCTTTTCAAAAAGTACAAGAACATGACCTAATTCATTTTGGATCAAAAGTTATGGCTCATCAAAGTTGGCAAAAATCACTAAATTTCAAGTTATGCACCAAATGGGAAACTTGCAAAATCTTGTATCAAGGCAATTTGTGACTTCTAATTGATGTCAAACCATTACACAAACATCACACAAGTCCTAAAAATCAGAATGGGCCAAGAGTTTCTCATATTTTTTGGCCTTTGGAGCAAGATATTTTCATGAAGATCAAAAGCAAGCCAAGTTGCAAAAGTCATCATATCTCCTCACCCACTTGTTGCCTAGCCTGCTGATCAATCCTAGCCTTTCTCTCTCACCTTGCTGCGCAGCCCACTCTCCATGTACTTGGCTAGAAATTGCCCATGCCCTTCTTACACAAAAGTTGACATTTTGGCAAAAGCAACCATACATATCACAAAAGGACATGTCATGTCATCTGACCAATGAGCATTGTTTATACAAACAAATTGCAAGCCAAACATAACAATACACAAGCCTGAAGCCATCCATAGCAACACATTCTCATTTTCACTCTCAAAAGCAAAGCTTTCGAAACTCAGCATACAAGCCACAAACTCATAAACAAACTTCATACATCAACTCAACTCATCTTCCTGGTCACAAAGCACCCATCATCCTTGCCTTAAACTGCCAGAATCACAAACACGATCCTCACCTGACCTTGAACAGAACTTGTTCAAACTTCCAAACTAGCCAACACAAACTCCTTCTAAGCATCAATATGTCATCAGGGGCTTAAAAGGAGTGGATTGCACAAAGGAAAGAGGTCAGAAAGTTGCAAACTGAAGAGCTTCAAACTCAGGTAGCTTCATGAACATTTTTTCCAGAAATGATTTTTTAAGTTCCTAAGTTGTTCTTCATGATTCACTGATCACTCTGATGTTGTTGGTTTTGAAAATGGTGAAGAAATGAGAGTTTAATCTTGTTCTGAAACTTTTTGCCCTAAAACTATTTTGATTCGATTCTCTCTGTTTAGGAATGATAAATGTTGTTTGAATGGGGGTTTTGATTCGTGATTGAGTGAGGAAGAGTTCTGGGCAATTAGATTTCGTTTTAGATGCGTTTAGAGAGAGTTTGAAGTTTTGTTTGATCGGAGAAGACGACCGGAACAGTGTTCCGGTCGCCTGAAAGTCATTAGGGCACGAATTAGGGCTTAATCAGTGTAATTAGTGAGTTTGAATTCCAGCCGTTGGATATGGCGCCAGGTCAATTCGCGCGCGTGTACATTTGAATCGGGACCTTTAGATTGGCATACTTTTCCTTTTTCAGCTTTAATTCATTTTATTTTTCATATTATTTCATTTAATTTCTACATTTTATTTAAAATAGTAAAACTTATTCAAAAATTCTGGAATTTTTTATACAAACTTTTATTAAATTTCAGAACACAAATATTTTTTTTATTTTTATTTTTTGATTTTGAAAAATATTTTTAAATATTTAAAAGTTTATTTTTAATTAATTAATGAGAATTAATTAATTAAAAATACTTTTAGGTATTTAAAAATCACCAAAAAATTCATGAAACATTCAAAACCATTTAGAAACATTGTCCAACCCTCAAACCAAATTTCTTTTTTGATCTTGATGCATTTTGAGAATTTTTCATGGAATTAAAATCATTTTAATGCATTATTTTGATCCAAACTTCCAAAAATCATTTCTGCCTAACCATTGAGAGTTGGACCTTGATTCTTTTTGCATTGCATTGTGTTTAGCATGTAGTATGTGAGATTAAATGGGCATGATTTGATCTTTCATTTTCCATTTGTTTGACATTTTCCATTTGTTTTCCATTTGATTAAATGGGCATGTAGTATGTGAGATTAAATGGGCATGATTTGATCTTGTGCATCCATTTGATTCATTTGACATCTTAAGACATATTGTAAACATGTTTGATCATTGCATCTTGCATTTGCCATGTTGTATGCCATTTGCACCTCATAACTTTTCATGTATATTCATGGTTCTTAACTTGCTTCATTTGCATTCATAAGTTTGTATGATCATCCCCATGTGTTGTTTCATGTTTGCATCATCCCATAGCATCATTATCATCATGTATATGCTTCTGGTTTTGGTTTTCATCATGCCATTTCATTTCATTTTGCATTGCATTGCATTTCTTTCATTAACTTTTCAGGTGGTAAGTAACTTTGAGAAGTGAATTTGCCTTCACTTCTCACATTTTCTTCTCATCCCTTTCATGCATCCTTGCTGCATTTTTATTATGTGTTTGAGATTGAGCTTGCTCATTCTTCTTTTCCTTACTTTCTTTCTTCAAGTGACTTGTCTTCTTCAATGAAGCAAGTTACTTTGCTTCTCCTGATCCTTTCATCTGCTTCCTGGTGGTTCCATTGAAGACTTCTCTTGTAAACCTCACAAACCTTAGGAACAACCAAGCATGACAATGATTAGGGTCTTGATTAGTCCCCCACTTAGTTTTACCTTTGTGTCTCATTGAGTCTTCTCTTCTCACCTCATAATCAGGGACTAAACCCTAAAGGCTTTAAGGCTTTGTGATTAAGTTTATGCCTGCATCCTTCTATTAGGATGGAGTGTATAACTTTAATCCTAAGTGTTAAACCCTTAATGTGTTTAAATCTCTTAATCAATTCACTTAATAATCATCAAGACATCACACTTGTAACTTGGGCCTTGCATTAGGGTTCTAATTCTTCCTTAATTGGTTAAGAAGGACTAACCCTAGTGTTAATGGACAAGTCCTCCTCAAGTTGTCTTACAAACCCTAAAAAGCATTTCATCATCATATCATTCAATAAAATCCACTTAATCAAAAGCTTGTTTTGTCATGAGTCTAATCCCTAATCATGGATTAAGTTGAGGAGCTTTCCTCAGCTTAAACATTCTCATCTATTATCCTTCTATTAGGATGGTGTAATGAGTCTGTTTAATCCCTGATTATGGCTTAACCTCATTACTTAACACTAAACAAAAACACCAAAAACATATAAATAATCATAAGTAGGTTAATGATCTTAATCCTACACCAAAGGTGATTAAGTGTGAGAATCTGACTTCACACTTAAGGTATTCTCATTACCCCTAATCAGAGGGAAGATGTGATGAGTTTACTAACCCATTGGTCTAGGCTTAAGCTCATTAACTTATGACAAACTTTCAAAAGCAATAAAAGACTGAAAACTCAAAACAAACAATAATCGTCTCCTTCGGGATTCTTTCCTCATCTCATTCACTCATAAACGAGAATTTGCTTCTTCCGTCTAATGCAAGACAGTTTGCACCTGAGCCAGACAGGTCATACACTTGAGCATAGGCAAGTAAGCAGTTCACCAGTCAATTCATCTTTCAGTCTCTTTGGGTCGAACTACGGTGTTCTGACTTCCTCATTGCACGAGAGGATACGTAGGCATAACTTAACAGTTATCGAACAAAAGTCTCTGTATATTCCCCCTCTTTCAGCATCATCCTCTTAGCCTCATAGTCTTGAGCATTATACTCCTGTTCTTACACTGACACTGTTCTTATACACTTCACATCTCTTTTGCACTGACACTTGCATTCTTTTCCAGCTTCTTGTACACAAAATAGCACTGACACTACCCCTTTTAAACACAAATCTTTTAAGCGTGGATCCCGTCGAGTACGACGGACAATCTGGGTGCTAATACCTTCCCAGGTTGTAACCAACCCCCTTTCTCAGTATCTCTGGTTCGCAACCGTCTTATCCATATCTTTTCTAGGCCCATGCAGCATTGCCTTTCCTCCGGGATAAAAATGCTTAGCTGGCGACTCTATTCATTCCCTGTGAGTTCACTCCTGTGTGTTCTCACATCCTCCTTTCGCCGATCGTTCGCGTCTGTACCCCATTTGACTCGGCTTCATTTGGTGGGAGCGACAGCTTGGCGACTCTGTTGGGGACCCTTTATACTGTAACCGGGGCTTCTGGTTCTTTTTGTGGGTTCCTCCTAGCGCTTGTTTGATTTGTGTTTACTGGGATGTTATGTGCTATTTGTGCTTGTATTTGTATTTATTTTTGCTTTATGTACAGTTGTTTATTTGCTTTCTTTATAGCTTTACATATATCATACTGTCATACTGTGCTGGCTGGATCTGTTTGTTGCTTTGGTGGGTGGGTGTTTTATTGAGAGTTGAGGTTCTACACCTGGGACCTGAGTGACACCTAGGCTAGAGTGGTTCATGTTCTTTCCCATTCCATTTCGGTCTGGTGCGGGAATATGAAACACGGTTCAGATATGGGTTTCTTCTTGAGAACTCTGTGCTGCAGATTTCCTGTAGTGCTAGGGCTATCTGGGAAGCCTGCTAAGTCTGGATGACCTTTAGTATTGACCTTCAGAAACTGAGGTGAATTAGAGGAGGATCTTTTATGGTTATTGTAAACACTGTACCTCCGGGTTAGAAGTGTTTACACTTCTCATAACTGATCCAAGTCTGAGGATCCTTGTTTTAGAGCATCACCTGTGAGCGGGGTTGGGTTGTTTACAGGTTTGCAGGTACCCTTGACCTCAGCATACCCTGTTACTTTTGTTTTGTTTAAGAGTACTCCATCTTGGAACAGTTCTTGTGATTCTAAACCCTGGACATGTGACTCTTTATTTGAGTCCCCCACCTTGGTTACTGGACTTATGAACCTCCATCCGGATTTCTTGAACATACATGGATATATATCAAGGCAGTTAATCAGATCCAGCTCAGTCACAAACCCTTGCATATCATTTGCATACATCCTCATTGCATCATTTTAACATGTGTTTATTTGTTTTTCAGGGTATCCATCCTACATTTTGGCTTGGTTTTGACCCCTTCTTCAGCATAGACCTGTCTTCATCAGTGCTTACTTCAGCTATCAGCTACCTGCTTCGGTCCTCTGCATCGCCAGTCTCAGCCTGTCAGAGGCCTATCTTCAGTGTTATTCTCAGCATCTGTCTCAACAACATGGCACCTAAGAAGTGTAACATCTCCTATCACATCTTTGAGCCTGAGTTGGCCAGCATCAGGAAGATTCAGACCCTGATTACTCCAGACCATATACCACTTTTCAGAGAACATTATGGAGGAATCCTTGATGTGGTTATGGATTTGGACCCTTCACAGAGAAGCCTGATACATACTTGCCTGCAGTTCTATGATCCCCCTCTGAGGTGCTTCACCTTCCAGAATTTTCAGTTGGGACCCTTATTGGAAGAATATTCATCATTGGTTGGTGTACCTATCAGGGGTGGAATCCCCTTCAACCCTGAGATGGCTTTCCCAAGTAATGAGGAGATAGCAAAAGCATTACATCTGGAACCAGTTCTGATTGGGCAGAATTTGACATCTAAAGCTGGAATCTCTGGTTTTCATCTGGATTTCTTGACTTCTCAGGCTATTTTGAAGGCCTCGTTGGGGGAGTGGAAGACAGTATGTGCTTTGTTGGCCCTTAGCATATATGGGATCATACTTTTTGCAGATGAGCCTAGGTTTGTTAGCAAGAATGCAGTCCATCTTTTCATCCTGAGAAACCCAGTGCCCACCTTACTGGGAGATCTTTACTACTCTGTTCATCAAAGGAATGAAAAGCAAAGGGGAAGATTAGTGAGATGCTGTGCTCCTTTGTTCCATACTTGGCTGCTCAAGCATTTGCCAAAGACTGATGCCTTCTTGAACCCTCACCAGCAAAGAAATTGGGCTAAGAGGCTTGTTGCTCTAACCTCAGATGACATCAGGTGGTGCACTCAGAGCACCAAGGGCAGAGACATCATTACAAGTTGTGGGCAATTTCCCAATGTGCCTCTGATAGGAGTGAAGGGTTGCATCAACTACAACCCTCTGCTATTCAAAAGACAAATGGGCTATGCATTGGTCCATCCTCCTAGAGCACAGGATCTGACTGAGACCCTCTATTGTGAAATCAAGCCTAATCTGGCTATTGTCAGGCAGGCATCCTGGGCCTGGGACAATGTGCAGACTAAGGGGGTAACCATTCTTGGGAGATGCAATAATGTAGCCTCAGCTCAGTACTATGAGTGGTCTCATGCCAGAGCTCAAATTACTGGAATGCCTTTCACTATTGAAGATGTGCCTGGACATTCCACAACACCACCTCCAGCAACTGTCAGCTTAGAGGAGTTTGAGAAATTGAAAGAGAGAAATGAGAATCTGACTCAGGCTTTACAGAAGACCCTCTGGGAGAGGAGTGATGGTCTCTTGGACATTGAAAGGTTAGAAAAGCTAAAGGTGGAGCATCTAGCCAGGATTGAGAAGTCAGAAGACTATATCAAGAAGGCAAGGGCTGGAGAACAGATCTTGAAGAATGCCTGCAAGGAGGCCCAATTCCAGAGACCTAGGACTGATTTGTATCTGAAGGAGAGTCAGGCTAGGTGGGTCAGGATCTCCGAGGCCCGTACTCAGGAGGATAAGAGGACTCAGGACAAGATTGAGCAGCTGGAAGCTAGTGTAAAAGAGCAACAGGAAGCCCTGGCAGCAGCCCAGAGGGAGATCTCAGAATTGAAGATTAGAGCTGGTGTAAAGAGGTCAAAGGACCAAAGTCAATACAAGAGGCTAACTGCAGCTGTTGCTACCAGGAATCTCCTCATCAGGAATCTTACAGAGCGTCCAGCTGATCCTGTGACTGAAGCACTTCTCAAGGAAGTTCAGGAGGATGAGTTTGGTCTTGGTGTTTGACTTTTGCTTGTTGTTGCCTTCATTTTATGTACTTTTCTTCATATTGTACTTTTGACCCCTCAGAGGGCATGTATTGTAAAAAACAAACTATGTATCATTTACTTTTTGTAATATATGTGTGGATTTGTTTATCTGAATTCTTCCAAAGCAACATCACAAGCATCTTCTTCAAGGGTCTGGAAAGGTCAAAACCAAATGCCAAGTCGGATACCTTGGAAACAAATAGACATACTGCATTGCATGCTAACCCTTTGTTTTGTTTTGTAGGTTTTTGTTTTATTGTTACTAACTCTGTTGTGACTCAGGAACTATTGCTCGACGTCGAGGGTTTCCACTCAACCGTCCACACAGATATCCCACCCGCAACAATCTTCCGGGCATACAGATGGACCAAGTACAGCAGGACCTTACAGAGGTCAGGAATCAAATGGCCAACGAGAGGTTGGAAATGAGAAATCAGATGACACAGTTTATGGAGGTGATGAATAATATGGCTCAAATCCAGGAGAGGTTAAGAGCATTGGTAGAGGGGAGGAATCAGGAAGACCATCATCCAGGGACTGCTGGGACAAGCAACAATGAGAGGGTCCAACCTCATGTCAACCCCCCTGTATTTGGACCCCACCTGCATCCGGAAATCAACATCCCTGCTAATGTGCAAGGGACTGCCACAGCAGGTAGAGTACTGCAAGAAGACCCCCAGGAAGATCAATTCACAGTGATGGGAGCTGGGGAGGAAGCCTATGACAGAAGGCTATATGAGATTGCTGAAAAACTAAGATCCCTGGAGTCCCAGAATTCTTTGGGCTTTGATGTTATGGACATGGGCCTAGTGGACGGGGTCAGGATTCCGCACAAATTTAAACCACCATGCTTTGAGAAGTATAACGGGACTTCCTGTCCCCGGACCCATTTACAGTCTTTTCTGGGGAGGCTGAAGGCATATACCATGGACGAAAAGCTATGGATGTTTTATTTTGAGGATAGCTTAACTGGAGCTTCGAGGGAATGGTACTCCCATCTGACCAGAGCAACCATTAGATGCTGGAAGGACCTGGCAGAGGCCTTTATCAGACAGTATCAGTACAACTTGGATATGGCTCCCAACAGGACCCTCCTGATGGGGATGTCTCAATCATCCAGGGAAAGTTTCTGAGAGTACGCTCAAAGGTGGAGACAGCTTGCTGCTGCTGTCCAGCCACCTATGTCAGAGAGGGAGATGGCTGATATGTTTATGAACACCCTCCAAGGAACATACATTGACAGGCTGGCTGCCTTTTCTTCCACTAGCTTTGCTGATGTAGTCATAGCCGGGGAAAGAATTGAAAGCCTATTAAAAATGGGCAAAATTTCTGACAACGGTGCCAGCTCATCCAGCAACCCAAGAAAGCCTTTTGTGGGCCCAAGAAGAACTGGCGAGACCAATGCTATCCATACCAACAGGGGCAGACCCCAATATGTTCATAGGTCTGTGGCAGCAGTCACCATTCCCGCTCCAATTCATCCTCAACCAGTTTATCAACCTCAGCAACAGAATTACCAGCAACAAACTCCTTATCCTCCTCAGAGAAATTATAACAACAGCAACACCAACAACAACAATCAGCAAAGACCATTTCAACAGAGACCCTCTCAGGCCAATAGGGTGATCGATCTGATACCTATGCCTTATGCCACATTATTGCCACAACTCTTGAAACTCAACCTGGTTGAGCTAAGGACGTTGGCACCTCCAGATCCTGCCAGTCTGCCCAGAAATTACGACGCCAGTGCCAAATGTGCTTTTCACTCAAATGCACCTGGCCATAGTACAGAGAAGTGCAGAGCCTTGCACATGAAGGTACAAGACCTGGTAGACTCCAAAGCTCTAAACTTTGCACCACCACCAAATATTAACAAGAACCCTATGCCACACCATGGTGGTCCCAGAATCAATGCTATTGAAGAAGACAAGCCGTCTTACTTGATAACCAGTATGGGTCAGATTCGGACACCCTTGGTGGAGATTAAAGCTCAACTCCTTGAATGTCAAATGTTCCCGGGATGTGAGTTAGGGTGTGCTTATTGCAACATTTCAGTGAATGGTTGTGATAACTTGAGGGATGGCATAGACGGCCTCATCCAGAGTGGCCTGCTTCAAATCACAACATCAATACCCACCAATCCAGCAATCTCCCTAACAACAGTTCCAGAATCTGCTACAACTACAACAACCATTGTTCCAAACAACTTTTCAGTTTCATCAACAAACGCTTCATCTGTTACTTCTACGGACCAGATATCAGCAAACATCCCTTCTACAACTTCAGCACCCCTTCATTCAGAGTCTCCTACAACAACAACACCCATCCTTCCAACAATGTCTCCTACAACATCAGCAGCAAACAGTGCAAGTGTCTCGACGGTTACAATTTATTATGATCCTGCCATTGATTCTGCCTACAACTCACAAAATGCCACTCCTGCCAGAGCACCAGTCACAATATACTATGATCCACAGACTATCACAGTCCCTTCTGCAGCTGCCATCAGTCCAGTCACTGTCACAGTGCCTGGGCCAGTACCTTATGAAAGCAGTAATGCCATCCCTTGGCATTACGGCTCCGACCTATACTGCGAAGGACAGAAAATTACTCTTGAATCATCAACTTCTTCACCACAAATAGACAATGTGGGAGGAGGCGGAGGCTTCACTCGAAGCGGACGTCTCTTTGCCCTGCAAATTCAAAGACCCACTGCTGAAGCAGAAGTTGCTGCCAAGGCAAAAGGGAAGAGCATGGTGCAAGAAGAGCAGGTTGTTAGAGAAGCTTTGAAAACACCTTTTGATCAAGAAGTTGATGAATTCATGAGAATCATCAAGAAAAGTGATTACAAGATAGTGGACCAGCTTCACCAGACACCTTCTAAGATCTCCATTCTATCACTGCTCATGTGCTCCGAGGCTCATCGGAACGCACTACTCAAAGTTTTGCACGCAACTTATGTTCCAGAAGAGATCACGGTCAATCAGTTGGAAGCTGTGGTTGGAAATGTTAATGCTAGTAATGGACTAGGATTCACCAACACTGATTTGACTTCGGAAGGCCGCAATCACAACAAGGCTTTGCACATTACCATGGAGTGTAAGGGTGCAGTTCTTTCACATGTACTGGTAGACACAGGATCATCCCTCAATGTCTTGCCTAAAAAAGCCCTTGTGAAGCTGGAATATGAAGGATTGGCATTACGACCCAGTAACTTGGTAGTGAGAGCTTTTGACGGCTCTAAGGGATCAGTTCTGGGAGAAATTGAGTTGCCTGTAACGATTGGCCCACAAACTTTCAAAACAACCTTCTACGTGATGGACATTCAGCCTGCCTACAGCTGTTTGTTGGGTAGACCATGGATTCATGCCGCTGGCGCAGTTACGTCTACCCTTCACCAGAAGTTAAAATTCGAGTGGGAGGGCCAAGTCGTTACTATTTGTGGAGAGGAGGATATTTTTGTTAGCCATCTGGCTACCTACAAATATATTGAGATGGATGGGGAGATCCACGAGACCATGAGTCAGGGGTTTGAGGCCCTGAATATTAATGAAACCTCTGCTGTACTTGGGACTTCCATGACATCCTACCAGCAGGCCCGGAAGGTGGTGGAAGAAGGAAACGCTCAAGGCTGGGGCAAATTGTTGCCTGTGGAGAAGAAAGAAGATAGATTTGGGTTGGGTTACAAACCAACTCAAGAAGATCAAGCAGAGGCTACTAAGAAGCCCAACTTTGTTAGTGGGGAGATGCTCACCCCTGATGCTGTCAACAACTTGGAAGATGAGTCGGAAGATGAACGCAACCTGGAAAGCTGGATTCGTCCAAAGGTCCCGGGGAGCAGTACCTCAAACTGGTCTTCCCAGGAAATTATAAGAGTTACTCCTGCAGAGTAATTATTATTTCCTGTATATTTTAAGCATGCATCAAGTCTTGCATCTTGCCCAAGATGACAAGACTCATTTTGTAATCGGGCCATCTGTAATTTTTGTGCAACAAGATTAATCAATGAAATATCAGACATCTTTTGCAAATGAGTCTTTTTTCTTTTCCGCTCACTGTTTTTCCATTTTTCTTTTTGTACAAAAAAATAAATGGCAATGTTTTCAAAATGACAACCTTATTTCACTTTTCTAAACAAGATTAAAATCAATCACTAAAATGAACAAACTGAACCCCTGCAGAGAGTGCCTTCCAGACCGCACCGACAACAGCACGGCTATGACTTCGTATGACTTTGACAATCCAATCAATCAAGCTGATGAAGGGGTTGAAGAAGATTATGAGCTTCCTGAAGAGCTAGCCAGATTGTTGAGGCAAGAGGAAAAGGTTATCACTCCTCATCAGGAGGAGGTCGAAGCGATTAATCTTGGTATAGATGAAGATGTGAAAGAAGTTAAAATCGGGGCCTGCTTACAAGACTCAGTGAAGAGACAACTGATTGACTTGCTACAGGAGTATGTGGATGTGTTTGCTTGGTCTTATCAGGATATGCCAGGGTTGGACACCAACATTGTTACGCACAAGCTGCCTTTAAGAGAAGAATGCCCACCGGTCAAACAGAAACTGCGCCGTACTCACCCAGACATGGCAATGAAGATCAAAGAAGAGGTACAAAAGCAATGGGACGCCGGGTTCCTTGCTGTAACTAGCTATCCGCCGTGGGTTGCTAACATAGTACCTGTGCCTAAGAAAGAGGGCAAAGTAAGGATGTGTGTTGACTACCGGGATCTAAACAGAGCCAGCCCGAAAGATGATTTTCCATTACCTCACATTGACGTATTGGTTGATAATACGGCTCAGTTCTCGGTATTCTCCTTCATGGACGGATTTTCAGGATACAATCAGATCAAAATGTCACCTGAAGACATGGAGAAGACAACCTTCATCACACCCTGGGGCACGTTCTGTTACAAGGTGATGCCATTCGGGTTGAAGAATGCTGGTGCAACATATCAACGGGCTATGGTAACATTATTCCACGATATGATCCATAAGGAAATCGAGTGTTATGTAGATGACATGATTGCCAAGTCCCTTACAGAGGAAGACCACCTGGTAAATCTGCTGAAGCTATTCAAGCGTCTGAGGAAGTACCAACTGAAGTTGAACCCCAACAAGTGCACATTCGGGGTGCGATCCGGTAAGCTGCTGGGCTTTATTGTAAGCGAGAAAGGGATTGAAGTGGACCCTGATAAAGTCAAAGCCATTCAAGAAATGCCTGCACCGAAGTCTGAAAAAGAAGTTCGAGGGTTTCTAGGTAGATTGAACTACATCTCAAGGTTCATATCTCACCTTACAGCAACCTGTGAACCCTTGTTCAAACTGTTAAGAAAAGAACAGACGGTCAGGTGGAACGAAGACTGCCAGAAGGCTTTTGATAAGATCAAAGAATACCTGCAAGAACCACCAATCCTTATGCCTCCAGTTGAAGGAAGACCTCTGATAATGTACTTAACGGTATTAGAAGAATCAATGGGGTGTGTGCTGGGCCAACATGACGAGTCTGGTCGAAAAGAGTATGAAATATACTACCTGAGCAAAAAGTTTACCGACTGTGAACAACGTTATTCATTGCTCGAGAAAACTTGTTGTGCTTTAGCGTGGGCTGCTCGCCGACTGAGACAGTATATGCTGACCCACACTACTTTATTGATCTCCAAAATGGACCCAGTTAAGTACATTTTCGAGAAGCCAGCTCTTACCGGACGGGTTGCAAGATGGCAAATGATTCTCACAGAATATGACATCCAATACACATCTCAGAAAGCCATCAAGGGCAGTGTACTATCTGAATATCTTGCTGAGCAACCTATTGATGACTACCAACCTATGAGATTTGACTTCCCTGATGAAGACATCATGTTCATAAAAGCGAAAGATCATGAAGAGCCTGTTCACACTGAAGGGCCTGACCCGGAAGTAGAATGGACTATGATGTTTGATGGGGCTGTTAATATGAATGGTCGTGGCGTTGGTGCAGTGCTCATTACACCTAAGGGAGTTCACATGCCTTTCTCGGCAAAACTCACCTTCAACTGCACTAACAACGAAGCTGAATACGAAGCTTGCATTATGGGTCTTGAGGAAGCCATTGACCTCAGGATCAAGACATTGACTGTATTCAGAGATTCAGCTCTGGTAGTTAATCAAACCAACGGCAAATGGTACACTCACCAGGATCATCTAATACCTTACAGGAATTATACAAGGAGGTTACTGACTTTCTTTACAACGGTCAAGCTTGAGTATATCCCTAGGGACGAGAATCAGTTTGCAGACGCTCTGGCTACCATTTCATCAATGATCAAAGTTCAGGCTGCCAACTTTGTACCTCAGATTTCAGTGTCCAGACTTGACAGACCAGCATATGCATTTGCAGCAGATATTGTCAAGGATGATAAGCCTTGGTTCCATGACATCAAGTGCTTTTTGGAGGATCAGACATACCCACCCGGGGCATCTTCCAATGATAAGAAGACTTTGTGAAGGCTTGCTGGCAGTTTCTTTCTGAACGCTGATGGTTCCCTATACAAGAGAAACTTTGATATGGTACTCCTCAGATGTGTTGATAGAACAGAAGCAGACTTGTTGATGCATGAAGTGCACGAAGGATCCTTTGGTACCCATGCTGGAGGGCATGCTATGGCTAAGAAATTGCTAAGATCAGGGTATTACTGGATCACAATGGATGCCGACTGTTGTGCCTATGCCAGGAAATGCCATAAATGCCAGATTTATGCGGATAAGGTGCATGTGCCTCCCGGTCCTTTGAATATAATGTCTTCACCCTGGCCCTTTGCCATGTGGGGCATTGATATGATCGGCAAGATTGAGCCAACTGCTTCAAATGGCCACAGATTCATCCTGGTCGCCATTGATTATTTCACCAAGTGGGTTGAAGCAGCCTCATATGCAAATGTTACAAGGCAAGTGGTAGCCAGATTCCTGAAAAGAGATATCATCTGTCGGTATGGAGTGCCCGAGCGAATCATTACCGATAATGGTTCCAACTTGAACAACAAAATGATGGCTGAACTGTGCCGGGACTTCAAGATCCAACACCACAATTCTTCCCCTTACAGGCCAAAGATGAACGGCGCTGTTGAGGCAGCTAATAAGAATATTAAGAAGATTGCGCAGAAGATGGTAGTCACCTACAAAGACTGGCATGAGATGCTACCGTTTGCCTTGCATGGGTACCGCACGTCAATCAGAACATCCACTGGGGCAACACCGTATCAGCTTGTGTATGGTATGGAGGCAGTCCTACCTGTTGAAGTTGAATTACCCTCCTTGCGAGTACTGATGGATGTTAAGCTGAACGAAGCAGAATGGGTTCGGTCACGATACGAGCAACTGAGTCTGATTGAAGAGAAAAGATTGGCTGCAATCTGTCATGGGCAGTTGTATCAGAAAAGAATGAAAAGAGCCTTCGATCAGAAAGTCAGGCACCGAGAGTACCAAGTGGGAGATCTTGTGTTGAAGAGAATCCTCCCTCCTCATACAGACCACAGGGGCAAATGGACTCCAAACTATGAAGGGCCATTCGTGGTAAGGAAAGTTTTCTCTGGTGGAGCACTGATGCTCAGCACCATGGATGGCGAAGACTTCCCGTCCCCTGTGAATTCAGATGCAGTTAAAAAATACTTCGCATAAAATGACCCGCTGGACATAAAAACAGAATGAAAGTCCAGGAAAAAATAGGGCATCCCGGCGAGTCAAAAACAGAATAAAAGACTCGGGCAAAAATAAGGGAAAATAAACAAAAAAAATGTACACCCGCTAAGTTGAAAAGCCGCATTGGACAGCTCAGGCAAAAATGGGTATCCCGATGGATTGAAAACCCGAAAGGGCGATCCATGCAAGATAAGGGAATAAGCGAACAACTGTATTCTGAATTCGTCTGTATCACCGGCAACTTGGTAAACATCGAAAGGATCAAGCTCCTGTCAGAATCAGCCTTCTTCAGAAAGCAATACGAGAAGAACGTCAAAAGTCATACGAGTCATAGCAAGAGGGAAGCTCCTTGAAGCGTCGACAACATTGCCAGCATTTTGTTTCTCAATTTGTAACAATCTCCTCATTTCAGGAGATGTGTTTCTTTGACTGTATCTTGCCAATTCAGGGCACATGAATTAATAAAAACAGATTTTTCAGTCACACGTTGTCTCGTATATTTTCATTTGCAAAAATGTCTGATAAAAACTGGTTGCATGAATACAGATGTTTATCTTTAAAAATAAAGAAAATAAAACACGTGCTTGCAGGAAATATACTTACTCTCAGAAGTGTCTCACTCCTATGACGGAACCCGGTAAGGGATGCCTCGGGACACTTGTACATTTCTCTGTCTTTGCAGGATTGCAGGTATTCAAAAGCGCAACATGGGACGTGAAAGCTTCATCCCAGCAGGCTGGCAAATCAACACTCACTCAGTCTTAGCACTCAAGGTGTTTTCTCCCCAACTGAGTTGTCACTTGTCGCTTCTCCCAACCGAGTTGCCAATCATTCTTCCCCAGCCGAGTACAAAAGCCAGGGAACCATCTCCCCACAGAGTTTCAGCCTCTATCCAGAAGAGCAACGCACGAAGGAATCACAACAGAGTGACGAAAGCTTCTACAAACCCCAGCTGGGTCCCTCGTTACTAGGAAAAGGTCTATCATTGACCCTTTTCCCCAGGCAGTATCATTTCATCAGATCTACCAACGATCTCATCCCCAGCTGGGATGTTCACTTCAAACGAGATCGATCAGAGATCTTCACGGCAATGGGATCCGAATCCCGTTTGAGTACCTTTGCATAATCATGGCATTCGCATCATATTCACCCACAAAGCGTAGCATTCCGTCTAACACGGAGCATTACGGCAAAATCAAACATATTGCATAATTATAAGTCATGGTCTGAATCAAACACTTGTGAATATTATCAACCCATCAACGAAATACGGAATACCCCCCAGATTCCCCAGCGGAGAGTTAAAGCTAAAGCAGTTGCCTCACATTCACCAATACAAATACACACTCCTTTGGCACTCGTCCGTGTCATCATTCCCCAGTAAAGTCGCCTGAACACCCTTTACAAACAGACCATCTGTATTACAGATATTCCTTGACACCCGTCCGTGTCATACCCCCAGCAGAAAGCCAAAGACACCCTCTTTGCACTCACATATACATGTATATACACTTTCTTGACGTCCGTCCATGTCATTTTCCCAGCACAGTAACATAAACACTTTGTATACCAGATATTTGTTTATACTACACCTTTCTCTTTTTGGCACTAGCCTGTGTCATTCTCCCCAGCAGATTGAACACTCATCTATGCATCACTCATACTTTCTACTCATATTTTCTACTCATACTTATACAGATACTCTTCCGTATCTTGTATACACCATTTACATCCCCGCAGATACAACACTCGTCCGTGTTCTCTGTTAACCAGTTGGTACTCGTCCGTATCATCATCTCAGAACATGCGTCAAGCGTTTGTTTCTACGTGATACTCGTCCGTATCATAGTCTTAAGGATGCTCGTCCGCATCTTTAATACATACACTGTGTCAAACACTTACGTCTTCTTGAATGTAGATACTCGCCTGTGTCTACTATTCCCCAGAAGAGTCCCTTCAGATTCAACACTCATCCGTGTTCTTTGTTAACCAGTTGATACTCGTCCGTATCATCATCTCTGAACACGTGTCAGTACTTGTTTCTACCTGATACTCGTCCGTATCATAGTCTTAAGGATGCTCGTCCGCATCTTTAATCTATACACAATACCAAACACTTATACCTTTTATTTCTTGGATGTAAACACTCGTCCGTGTTTACTACTCCCCAGTAAAGCAGATTTCTTTTTATCTGACATTCGTCCTATGTCATAATAAACCTTGAGAGCAGCCGTACCCTGCTAGGTGGTCGTCCTCCACCTCTTGATGGTCGTCCTCCATCATGCTCATCCGATGGCCGTCCCCATCGTCGACTTTTCTATCCGACATTCGTCCTATGTCGTGATATTTAGCAGCCGTCCCCTGCTAGGTGGTCGTCCTCCACCTTTTGATGATCGTCCTTTATCATTTTATCCAATGGCCGTCCCCATTGTTGATTTTGGTTATCTGGCGTTCGTCCTACGTCATGATAAACTTTGAGAGCAGCCGTCCCCTGCTAGGTGGTCGTCCTCCACCTCTTGATGGTCGTCCTCCATCGTGCTCATCCGATGGCCGTCCCCATCGTTGACCTTTTATCCGACATTCGTCCTATGTCGCGATATTTTCGGCAGCTGTACCCTGCCAGGTGGCCGTCCTCCACCTTAGATGACCATCCCTCATCTTAAACCCCAACAGAGCAGCCGTCCCCTGCTAGGTGATCGTCCTTCACCTTTGATGACCGTACCTCATCATCTGTTTATTTCATTTATTCTTTAACCCGATGGTCGTCCCCGTTGTGGTCCCTTTTCTTTTTAGCCCGATGGCCGTCCCCATCGTTGGTTACTTTGCTTTATGAACTTGATGGCCATCCCCATCATGATCCCTTTATATCCCCAGCACGTCGGCCGTCCCCGTCATTGCTTTATTTTCCGCACTTTTCCCAGCATGTCGGTCATCCCCGTCATTGCTCTTTACCCAGCAGTCGTCCTCTGCTCGACGGTCGTCCTCCGTCGCCCATACTTTACAATATACTTTATTTTCCTTTACAATCTATATCCCTTTTCTTCTTCATTCTGTGAGTGCAAATTTTGGACTGTCTTTGGTATTCAACCACAAGTTATCTTGTTTGCCTGATAAGCCACCGCTTACATCCTGCACAGCTAACTCATGTTTGAATAGGGGCAGCTGTAAACACCCCAAATTTGCCCTCACCCATTCACACCATGGCTTGTGATCATTTCATAATCATAAACTCAATCATAGCATCTCATACCACAATTTTGATTCACTGCATAGATTCAAAGTCATCTGCATCTAGGGTTTGTGATCTGAGCAATCCAAAAGCTTCTTGAACCACTCCAAAGGCCATCAATCATTTCAAAGGGGTCCATATATGTTCAAACATCATGTTATATCCTCTCAAAGTCAAGAATGCCAAAAAAATCACAAGAACTGAGATTGGGATGGAAGCAGAGCCAGGCTTGACTGCACAGTTGACCTAAAATTAGGGTTTTGGTTTCAGAGGCCATAACTCCAAATTTTTTTGGTCATTCTTGTTTCTATTGGTCTCTATATGGTATAGGGAGTATGCATATCAATTTTCATGAAGAAATTCCATGGGGAAGTCATCTGATCAAGAGTTGACTTTTCAGGCAAGTCAGTGTAAAATCAGGGCATCTGAGGCCCCCAATGACCCAACCAAAGGGTGTTCTTCATCATTTTGATTGTGTATGATCTTTATTTGATCATATAAGAGGTTGTAAGTTCACAAATTGAGAAATTTCAAGTCTTTTGCAAAGTTGACTTTTTGGGCAAGTTTGACTTTTAATGAAAATGTCATTTTATGCAACTTTTTCAACCCTTACTTTTTGATTCAAGAAAGCTTCAAATGGAAAAAACTTTGGTCATGAAAGTTGTAGAACAGATCTTTCCCTTTTCAAAAAGTACAAGAACATGACCTAATTCATTTTGGATCAAAAGTTATGGCTCATCAAAGTTGGCAAAAATCACTAAATTTCAAGTTATGCACCAAATGGGAAACTTGCAAAATCTTGTATCAAGGCAATCTGTGACTTCTAATTGATGTCAAACCATTACACAAACATCACACAAGTCCTAAAATTCAGAATGTGCCAAGAGTTTCTCATATTGTTTGGCCTTTGGAGCAAGATATTTTCATGAAGATCAAAAGCAAGCCAAGTTGCAAAAGTCATCATATCTCCTCACCCACTTGTTGCCTAGCCTGCTGATCAATCCTATCCTTTCTCTCTCACCTTGCTGCGCAGCCCACTCTCCATGTACTTGGCTAGAAGTTGCCCATGCCCTTCTTACACAAAAGTTGACATTTTGGCAAAAGCAACCATACCTATCACAAAAGGACATGTCATGTCATCTGACCAATGAGCATTGTTTATACAAACAAATTGCAAGCCAAACATAACAATACACAAGCCTGAAGCCAGCCATAGCAACACATTCTCATTTTCACTATCAAAAGCAAAAGCTTTCGAAACTCAGCATACAAGCCACAAACTCATAAACAAACTTCATACATCAACTCAACTCATCTTCCTGGTCACAAAGCACCCATCATCCTTGCCTTAAACTGCCAGAATCACAAACACGATCCTCACCTGACCTTGAACAGAACTTGTTCAAACTTCCAAACCAGCCAACACAAACTCCTTCTAAGCATCAATATGTCATCAGGGGCTTAAAAGGAGTGGATTGCACAAAGGAAAGAGGTCAGAAAGTTGCAAACTGAAGAGCTTCAAACTCAGGTAGCTTCATGGACATTTTTTCCAGAAATGATTTTTTAAGTTCCTAAGTTGTTCTTCATGATTCACTGATCACTCTGATGTTGTTGGTTTTGAAAATGGTGAAGAAATGAGAGTTTAATCTTGTTCTGAAACTTTTTGCCCTAAAACTATTTTGATTCGATTCTCTCTGTTTAGGAATGATAAATGTTGTTTGAATGGGGGTTTTGATTCGTGATTGAGTGAGGAAGAGTTTTGGGCAATTAGATTTCGTTTTAGATGCGTTTAGAGAGAGTTTGAAGTTTTGTTTGATCGGAGAAGACGACCGGAACAGTGTTCCGGTCGCCTGAAAGTCATTAGGGCACGAATTAGGGCTTAATCAGTGTAATTAGTGAGTTTGAATTCCAGCCGTTGGATATGGCGCCAGGTCAATTCGCGCGCGTGTACATTTGAATCTGGACCTTTAGATTGGCATACTTTTCCTTTTTCAGCTTTAATTCATTTTATTTTTCATATTATTTCATTTAATTTCGACATTTTATTTAAAATAGTAAAACTTATTCAAAAATTCTGGAATTTTTTATACAAACTTTTATTAAATTTCAGAACACAAAAATTATTTTTATTTTTATTTTTTGATTTTGAAAAATATTTTTAAATATTTAAAAGTTTATTTTTAATTAATTAATGAGAATTAATTAATTAAAAATACTTTTAGGTATTTAAAAATCACCAAAAAATTCATGAAACATTCAAAACCATTTAGAAACATTGTCCAACCCTCAAACCAAATTTCTTTTTTGATCTTGATGCATTTTGAGAATTTTTCATGGAATTAAAATCATTTTAATGCATTATTTTGATCCAAACTTCCAAAAATCATTTCTGCCTAACCATTGAGAGTTGGACCTTGACTCTTTTTGCATTGCATTGTGTTTAGCATGTAGTATGTGAGATTAAATGGGCATGATTTGATTTTTCATTTTCCATTTGTTTGACATTTTTCTTGTTAAGGAACCCTAAAACCCTAGAAAACTTAGGAAAATCATAACTTGAATTAGGTTAGGAGTTGGAACTTCTCCTTTGGGCAGTGAGTTAGTATAGGATTAGGGATCCTTTGAATGCATTTTCATTTTTTTGTATTGATGTTTGCTTCTGATTTTGGTTTTTGTTTGATGCATTGATCATAAACCCTAATTTGGGCTTCCATATGCATCCATCTTGCATTTGTTTGCATACCTTGACTTGCCATAGCATTTTGTGCATCCATTTGATTCATTTGACATCTTAAGACATATTGTAAACATGTTTGATCATTGCATCTTGCATTTGCCATGTTGTATGCCATTTGCACCTCATAACTTTTCATGTATATTCATGGTTCTTAACTTGCTTCATTTGCATTCATAAGTTTGTATGATCATCCCCATGTGTTGTTTCATGTTTGCATCATCCCATAGCATCATTATCATCATGTATATGCTTCTGGTTTTGGTTTTCATCATGCCATTTCATTTCATTTTGCATTGCATTGCATTTCTTTCATTAACTTTTCAGGTGGTAAGTAACTTTGAGAAGTGAATTTGCCTTCACTTCTCACATTTTCTTCTCATCTCTTTCATGCATCCTTGCTGCATTTTTATTATGTGTTTGAGATTGAGCTTGCTCATTCTTCTTTTCCTTACTTTCTTTCTTCAAGTGACTTGTCTTCTTCAATGAAGCAAGTTACTTTGCTTCTCCTGATCCTTTCATCTGCTTCCTGGTGGTTCCATTGAAGACTTATCTTGTAAACCTCACAAACCTTAGGAACAACCAAGCATGACAATGATTAGGGTCTTGATTAGTCCCCCAATTAGTTTTACCTTTGTGTCTCATTGAGTCTTCTCTTCTCACCTCATAATCAGGGACTAAACCCTAAAGGCTTTAAGGCTTTGTGATTAAGTTTATGCCTGCATCCTTCTATTAGGATGGAGTGTATAACTTTAATCCTAAGTGTTAAACCCTTAATGTATTTAAATCTCTTAATCAATTCACTTAATAATCATCAATACATCACACTTGTAACTTGGGCCTTGCATTAGGGTTCTAATTCTTCCTTAATTGGTTAAGAAGGACTAACCCTAGTGTTAATGGACAAGTCCTCCTCAAGTTGTCTTACAAACCCTAAAAAGCATTTCATCATCATATCATTCAATAAAATCCACTTAATCAAAAGCTTGTTTTGTCATGAGTCTAATCCCTAATCATGGATTAAGTTGAGGAGCTTTGCTCAGCTTAAACATTCTCATCTATTATCCTTCTATTAGGATGGTGTAATGAGTCTGTTTAATCCCTGATTATGGCTTAACCTCATTACTTAACACTAAACAAAAACACCAAAAACATATAAATAATCATAAGTAGGTTAATGATCTTAATCCTACACCAAAGGTGATTAAGTGTGAGAATCTGACTTCACACTTAAGGTATTCTCATTACCCCTAATCAGAGGGAAGATGTGATGAGTTTACTAACCCATTGGTCTAGGCTTAAGCTCATTAACTTATGACAAACTTTCAAAAGCAATAAAAGACTGAAAACTCAAAACAAACAATAATCGTCTCCTTCGAGATTCTTTCCTCATCTCATTCACTCATAAACGAGAATTTGCTTCTTCCGTCTAATGCAAGACAGTTTGCACCTGAGCCAGACAGGTCATACACTTGAGCATAGGCAAGTAAGCAGTTCACCAGTCAATTCATCTTTCAGTCTTTTTGGGTCGAACTAGGGTGTTCTGACTTCCTCATTGCACGAGAGGATACGTAGGCATAACTTAACAGTTATCGAACAAAAGTCTCTGTATATTCCCCCTCTTTCAGCATCATCCTCTTAGCCTCATAGTCTTGAGCATTATACTCCTGTTCTTACACTGACACTGTTCTTATACACTTCACATCTCTTTTGCACTGACACTTGCATTCTTTTCCAGCTTCTTGTACACAAAATAGCACTGACACTACCCCTTTTAAACACAAATATTTTAAGCGTGGATCCCGTCGAGTACGACGGACAATCTGGGTGCTAATACCTTCCCAGGTTGTAACCAACCCCCTTTCTCAGTCTCTCTGGTTCGCAACCGTCTTATCCATATCTTTTCTAGGCCCATGCAGCATTGCCTTTCCTCCGGGATAAAAATGCTTAGCTGGCGACTCTATTCATTCCCTGTGAGTTCACTCCTGTGTGTTCTCACATCCTCCTTTCGCCGACCGTTCGCGTCTGTACCCCATTTGACCCGGCTTCATTTGGTGGGAGCGACACACCCCAAATTTTCCCTCACTAAGTTCACAACATGGCTTGTGATCTTTCATATTTTCATTAGTTTAATCATATCATATCATGTTGCATTTTTGCTTCACTGCATTAGTTCAAGTTCATCTACATATAGGGTTTGTGACTTGAGCCATCCAAGATCCATATGAGCCACTCCAAATTCCATAAATCATTTCAAGAGGGTCCATGTATTTTCAAACATCATTTTATATCCCTCAAAGATCAAGGGAGTCAAGGGATCACAAGAACTTGCAAAGCATGTAAGCAGAGCTAGGGTTTAACTACACAAATGACCTAAAATTAGGGTTTTGGTTTCAGAGGCTAAACTCCAAAAATTTTGGTCATTCTTGTTTCTATTGGTCTCAATATGTTATGAGGATCATGCATACCAAGTTTGATGAAGAAATTCATTGTGGAAGTCATCTGATCACTAGGTAACTTCTTGAGCAAGTCAGAGCAAAATCAGGGCATCTGAGGCCCCCCAACATGGAACCAAAGTGGATTTTTCATCAAATTGAAGTTATATGATCTTTATTTGATCATTGAAGAGCTTAGAAGTTCACAAAATTGAAGAAAAGTGAGCTAAACCAAAAGTTACCAAAAATGGAAATAACTTGTAATGAAAACTTTCCATTTTGGGAAAGTTTTTCAACCTCCTCTTTCTCAACCAAAAATGCTTCAAATGAAAAATTGTTGGTCATGAAAGTGGTAGATTGGATCATTCCCTTTTCAAAAAGTACAAGAACAAGATCTAATTCATTTTGGAACTCAAGATATGGCTTGTCAAAGTTGGCAAAAATCCCATAAATTTCAAGAATGCACCAAAAGGGATTCTTTGCAAAACCACTTGCCAAGGCTTTTTGTGACTTCAAACACACTTCAATGTATCACAACATCATAGTTCATTTCCTCTAGATCAGAATTGCCCAAAGAATTGCAAGATTGCATGCCTTGAACATCAAGATTTCTCAAAAGGGCCAAAACTTCACATAATTGCAAAACCCCCCATAACTTTATTCCCACATGCAGAATTGCCTCAAGATTGAATTTGTGGACATCCATGAAGTCAGTTGTGCATGGACATGCCCAAAGGTCAGCTGCATCTTGCCTATACCTCAAGTACACAAGTTGGTGACTTTTTGCAAGAAGGCCATACCAATCACCATAGGGCACAACCACTCCTCTGACCTATCACCACTTGATATGTGGACCAAATGTTGATCATAGCGCACAAGAACACAGGCTGAAACCTACGAATCATCAAGTTCCCAAAATATCTCCCTCTTGCATTTTCCTTTGAATCTCCCAGCTTACTTGCTCAAACTCAAAACTAATTCCACCATTCATCTCTAAATCACTCACTGATCACAAACCAACCATTGAAACAGCCAAAATCACTCCATACACCAAACACGATTTCTGACCAGTTGGATTGCTACCACTCAAACCAGCCATCCTCAAAGTTTTCCAAGCATTGCAACTGCCTCAGAGGGTTCAAGGGAGTCTTTTTGCACCAAGGAAGTGGCCAGAAAGCTCAAGGGTGAAAAGCTCCATCTCAGGTAGCCATCTGAATTTATTTTTCCAGAAACTCTTTTTTATGTTACAAAATGAATAAGCATGCTTCACTGATCACACTGAACTTGGAATTTTCGAAAATGGTGGAGAAATGAGTTTGTATGGTTGTTCTGAAATTTATGCCATTTTTGTTCTTCCTTTCGAATCTTGAATTTGAGCATGAATAAATGTGATTTGAGTGTGGATTTGAGCTTAGGGGAGTGAGGGGAGTTGATCTGGAGCTTTAGAGCTCCAGAAATTACCTAGGGAAGAAGTTGGAAACTTTCAGGTGAGAGTGTCACCGGAGAAGACGACCGTAGCTCTTCTCCGGTGACCTGAAAATCATTAGTGTTTTAATTAGGTTTAGGGTTTCATTTGAATTCTGGCCGTAGGATTTCGCTTCCCCGCGTGTTTGAATGGCCCAGATGCTATCATTAAACCCTAATTCTGTTTTAATTAAGTTTAATTATTTAGTTAATGAAAATTAGCCAAGAGTGAATCCTGTCCACTCATTCACGCGTCAGTCAACCAAAATCCCTCAACTTTGAATGTGAGCCTTCAGATCAGATTACTTTTATTTAATTCAGTTTTAATTCATATTTTTCTCATTTATTTTGTTCCATTTATTAAAAATAGCTAAAAATTTCCAAATATATTTGTATTCTGCATTTTTATTTCAAATAATTTTCTCAACCCAAAAATATTTTTATTTTTATTTTTTGCATTAAAAAATCATTTTTTAAACATTTAAATGTTTATTTTAATTAATTAATGAAAATTAATTAATTAAAATATCATTTAGGTTTCTAAAAAATCCCAAAAAATTCACATTGCATCTTTAAACATTTAGAGACATTGTCATACCATCCACACAAATTTCTTTTTGGTTTTGAACCATCTTTGATAATTTTGTTGAATTTAGGGTTCATAAAATTCACATTTTAGAACCCTAACTTCAAGAATTATTTTCTGCCTAATCAAGAATGGTATGACAATGGTTAATTTTGCATTGATCTTCATTTGACATGTAGTTTCTAGCATAATTTTGTCACAAATTTCTTCTGCCTTTTTGAATTGATTGGCATTTTTTCCCTTTAGGTACCTTAAAACCCTAGATAACTTAGAAAATTCATAACTTTCATTAGGTTAAGAGTTAGGTCTTCTCCTTTGGGATGTGAAATCATATGGGGTTAGGGTTATTTTGATTGCATGAAAATCCTAATTTCTCATCTTCTCTTGCATACATCTTGCATATGCTTGCATTCATGAACTTGCCATGACATTTTATGCATTCACATGACATATAAGACATCATATGACACATTAGAATCATTCTTGATCATATCTTCATCCATTTGCCATGTTATTCATTCATTTCATTTCATGTGCTTTCATGAACTTTTAGGTTCCTTTCATGCTTCATTTGCATTCTCATCACTTGTATGAACATTCATAAATCTTGACATGCTTTCATATCATCTCATAACATCATTTGCATCATGAACATGCTTCTGGTTTTGGTTTGCATCCTTGAATTAATTTCATTTTCATTTCATTTCATTTCTTTATGCTAACTTTTCAGGTGGTAAGTACTTTGAGAAGTGAATTTTCCTTCACTTCTCACTTCTCTTCTCATCTCTTCTTCTATGCATCTTGTCGTTCCCGCCTGATGACACACGGTCAAGAGGGGTACAGACGCGAACGGTCGGCGAAAGAGAGAACATAAGGGTGAACTGAAAAGAGTCGCCAGCTAGGCATTTTTATCCCAAAGGAAAGGTAATGTTGCATAGACCTAGAAAGATATGGATAAGACGGTTGCGAACCAGAGAAACTGAGAAAAGGGGTTGGTTACAACCTGGGAAGGTATTAGCACCCAGATTGTCCGCCGTACTCGACGAGATCCACGCTTGAAAGTTAGTGTTTTAAAGGGGTAGTGTCAGTGCTAATTTGTGTGCAAAAGCTGGAAAAGAATGCAAGTGTCAGTGTAAAAGAAGTGTGAAGAGAATAAGAGAAGTGTCAATGCTGGAAAGAAGTGCAAAGCTCAAGACTATGAGGCTTAAAGAATAATGCTGGAAAGGGGGGGATATACAGAGACTTTTGTTCGATAACTGTTAAGTTATGCCTCCGTATCCTCTCGTGCAATGAGGAAGTCAGAACACCGTAGTTCGAGTCAAAGAGACTGAAAATGAATTGACTGTGAATTTCTTACTTGTATATGCTCAAGTGTATGACCTGTCTGGCTCAGGTGCTAACTGTCTTGCATTAGACGGAAGAAGCAAGTTCTCGTTTGTGAGTGAATGAGATGAGAAAAGAATCCCGGAGGAGACGATTATTGCTTGTTTTTGTGTTTTCAGTTTTGTTATTGCTTTTGTGTTTGTCATAAGAAAATGAGCTTAAGCCTAAACCAAGGGTTAGTAAACTCATCACATCCTCCCTCTGATTAGGGGTAATGAGAATACCTTAAGTGTGAAGTAAGCACCTCACACTTAATCACCATGATGTAGGATTAAGATCATTAACCTACTTGCATTTATTTAGATGTTTTTGGAGTTTTTGTTTAGTGTTAAGTAATGAGTTTAAGCCATAATCAAGGATTTAATGGACCCATTACACCATCCTAATATAAGGATAATATATGAGAACATTTAAGCTGAGGAAGGCTCCTCAACTTAATCCATGATTAGGGATTAACCTCATGACATAACAAAGCCTTTATTAAATGGATTTTACTTAATGGTAAGATTAAGAAGTGGATTTTATGGTTTGTAAGACAACTTGAGGGGGACTTGTCCATTAACACTAGGGTTAGTCCTTCTTAACCAATTAAGGAAGAATTAGAACCCTAATGCAAGGCCCAAGTTACAAGCTTGATGTCTTAGTGATTATTTGATGAATTGATTAAAGGGTTTAAACACATTAAGGGTTTAACACTTAAGATTAAAGTTATACACTCCATCCTAATAGAAGGATGCGGGCATAAGCTTAATCACAAAGCCTTAAAACCTTTAAGGTTTAGTCCTTGGTTATGAGATGAGAAGAGAAGACACAAACGATGACACAAAGGTAAAACTAATGTGGGGACTAATCAAACCCTAATTGTGATCATGCTTGGATGTTCCTAGGGTTTATGAAGCTTGCAAGAAATCTTCAAGAAGAGCCACCAAGGAAGAAGTAGATGAAAGGAGGAGAAGCAGAAGAAGCAAGTCAACTTACTTCACTTAAGAAGGTAAGTTGCTTGAAGAAAGAATGTGAGAAAGGAGCATGAATGAACAAGCTCACTCTAATTCACAAGTAAAATGAAGCAATGGATGCATAAAAGAGATGAGAAGAGATTATGAGAAGTGAAGGCAAATTCACTTCTCAAACACTTACCACCTGAAAAGTTAGCAACAAGAAATGAAATGAAAATGAGATGAAATGCAAATATGAAAACCAAACTCAGAAGCATAATCATGATGCAAATGATGTTATGAGATGGTATAAAAGCATGTCAAGAAATGAGGATGATCATACAAGTAATGAAGATGCAAATGAGACATGGAAGGAAGCATGAAAGTTCATGAAAACTTATGAAATGCAATGGATGCATAACATGGTAAATGGATGATGCAATGATCAAACATGATTCTAATATGTCCTAAGATGTCTTATATGTCATGTGGATGCACAATATGCCATGGCAAGTTCATGTATGCAAGCATATGAAGAATGAATGCAAATGAAGACAAAGATTAGGGTTTATGTACAAGATGCAATGCAAAATTCAAAATCAGAAGCAAATGACAAGATAAAAAATTGAAAATGGGATCAAAGGTACCCTAAACCTATACAAGTTCACTACCCACAGGGGAAGGTCAGAAGCTAAACCCTAAATGAATTATGATTTTTCTAAGTTTGTTAGGGTTTTAAGGTACCTCACAAGGAAAAATGCAAAACAAATTAAAAATGAAAGATAAATTCATGCCAATTTTATCCTAGAAACTATATGATATGTGGGATGCAATGCAAAAAGAATCATTATCAAACCCTTCATGGTTAGGCAGAAAAGATTTTTCTAAGTTATGGTCAAAAATATTGATTTTTAAGAACCCTAAATCCAAAGAAAATGTCAAAATGGATCAAGAACCAAAAAGAAATTTGTATGAATGGTTTGATAATGTCTCTAAATGTGTCAAGATGCAATGTGATTTTTTTGTGATTTTTAGAAACTTAAATGGTATTTTAATTAATTAATTTCCATTAATTAATTAAAATAAACATTTAAATATTTTAAAAATACAAATTTTATGCAAAAAATAAAATAAAAATTATTTTTGGGTTAAGAAAAATATTTGAATGCAAAATGCAGAAGAAAATATTTTTTAGGGTTTTCTAGGTATTTTAAATAAATGGTGCAAAATAAATGATAAAAAATGAAATTAAAACTGAATTAAATGGATGTAATCTGATCTAAAGGCTTAGATTGAAACTGGGGATATTGAGGTTGACCACGCGCCAGATCCTAGGGGTCTAATTCAAACTTAGCTAATCTTATTTAATTAAATTAATTAATTCAATTAGGGTTTAATGACAACATCCTAGCCATCCAAACACGCGGGGAAATAAAATCCTATGGCCATAATTTTAACTAGCCCTAATTAATGAGGTTTTGCCCTAATCACTTTCAGGCCACCGGAGAAGAGCTCTGATCGTCTTCTCCGGCAGCCTCCCCACCCTATCTCTCTCAATACGCAATGCAAACTCACCAAACTCTCCAGAAACACTCCTCTAACAATTCTAAACAAGATTCAGCCCTCAAAATCCATTTATTTTCACTCAAAGTCAAGAATCGAAAGCAAACGGAAAAATATGCAGAAATTTCAGAGATTCAATACATGCTTAATACTTGATCATTTTCGAAAATAAACACATCAGGATCATCAGTGAATCATGGAGAATCAATTAGAAACTTAAAAACACATTTCTGGAAAAAAGTTTGAAGAGGTTACCTGAGCTTTGAACCTTGCAACTTTGAGCTTTATGGACCTCTTCCTTGTGCAAACTCACTCCCTTTGACCTCCTGATGAAGCTGCAATGCTTGAAAAGCTTTGAGAATGGCTGGTTTGAGTGGTAGCAACTCAACTGGTCAAGAATCGTGTTTTGTCTATGGGTGCTTTGAGGCTGTTTTAATGGTTGCTTTGTGGTCAGTGGATGGTTTTGAGATGAATGATGAAATTGGTTTTGAGTTTTAGTGAGTGAGCTGAGAGATTCAAAGGATTTTGCAAGTTGAAGTGATTTTGGAAATGCTGAGTTCTTGGAGGTTTCAGCTTGTGTGTGTTATGAAAAATGACCCTTGAGGCATGCTTGTAAGGTCTGGATTGGGCAAAGAGTGGGTGGTGGACTGTTGTGATTGGTATGGGTGTTTTTGCCAAAAAGTCAAAAGTGTTGTACTTGAGGTATTGGCAATGGTGTAGTTGGATCATTGGCTTGTCCATGCGCAACATGGATTAAGGATGTCCATAGAATCAGTCTTGAGGCAATGCAGCAAGTGGATGGAAGTTTATGTGGTGTTTTGCAAATTCATGAAGCTTTGGCCCTTTTGTAATTTCTTGATGTTCATGAAATGGAATGATGAAATTCTTTGGGCAATTCCGATATTCATGCAATGTACTATGATGTTATGATACATAGAAGTGTGTTTGAAGTCACAAAATGCTTTGGCAAGTGGTTTTGCAAGAATCCCTCTTTGGTACATAAGTGAAATTTTGTGATTTTTCCCAACTTTGCAAGGCCATAACTTGAGTTCTATGATGAATTAGATCAAGTTCTTGTACTTTTTGAAAAAGGAATGATCCAATCTACAAATTTTATGACCAATAATTTTTCATTTGAAGCATTTTTGAATCAAAAAGAGGAGGTTGAAAAACTTTCCCAAAATGGCAAGTTTGCATTACAAGTCACTTTCCCAAAATGGCAACTTTGCAAATGGCTTGAAATTCTTCAATTTTGTGAACTTCTAACTTCTTCTAAGATCAAATAAAGATCATATATACCAAAATGATGGAGAAAACCCTTTGGATGGATGATTGGGGGCCTCAAATGCCCTTATTTTACACTGACTTGCTCAAGAAGTCATCTATTGATCAGATGCCTTCCCCATTGAATTTCTTCATGAAAATTGGTATGCATGATCATCATATCATATAGAGACCAATAGAAACAAGAATGACCAAAAAAATTGGAGTTATGGCCTCTGAAACCAAAACCCTAATTTCAGGTTATCTGTGCAGTTAAGCTTGGCTCTGCTTCCATGCTTTTTCAGTTCTTGTGATTTTCTTGACTTCTTTGAACTTGGGAGGATATAATATGATGCTTGAACATATATGGACCCTCCTGAGATGATTGAAGACCTTTGGAGTGGCTCAAATGGCTCATGGATTGCTCAGATCACAAACCCTAGATGCAGATGACTTGAATCAATGCAGTGAAGCAAAAAATGTAATATGAGAAGATATGATTGAACTTATGCAAATGAAATGAATCATAAGCCATAGAAAAAAGAGTGAGGGCAAATTTAGGGTGTTTACAGCTGCCCCTATTCAAACATGAGTTAGCTGTGTAGGATGTAAGCGCCTGGCTTAACAGACAAACAAGATAACTTGTGGTTGAATACCAAAGACAGTCCAAAATTTGCACTCATTGGTTATGAAGAAGAAAAAGGATATAGATTGTAAAAGGAAGTAAAGTATGATTATAAAGTGCGGGCGATGAAGGACGACTGCTGGGGATGAAGCAATGACGGGGACGACCGACATGCTGGGGAAATGAAGAGATGATGATGGGGACGACCATCAAACAAAGAAACAAGATTCTCTGGGGATTAAAGGTAAAGTCAATGATGGAGACGACCATCAGGTTCAAGGGATAAATGAGATAACGATGAGGGACGGTCATCAGAGGTGAAGGACGATCACCTGGCAGGGGACGGCTGCTCTGCTGGGGATAAGATGAGGGACAGTCATCTAAGGTGAAGGACGATCACCTGGCAAGGTATGGTTGCCAAAAGTATCACGACATAGGACGAATGTCGGATAAAAAGGTCGACGATGGGGACGACCATTGGATAAACACGATGAAGGACGATCATCAAGAGGTGAAGGACGATCACCTAGCAGGGTATGGCTGCTCTTCAGGGTTTATCATGACATAGGACGAATGTCAGATAACAAGATCAACGACGGGGACGGCCATCGGATAAAATGATGAAGGACGATCATCGAAGGGTGAAGGACGATCACCTAGCAGGGTACGGCTGCTAAAAATATCACGACATAGGACGAATGTCGGATAGGAAAGGGTTCCAATAATGGAGACTCCGCGGGGGGAATGATGAAGGAAGATCATCAAAAGGTGAAGGACGATCACCTGGCAGGGTACGGGTGCCGAAAGTATCATGACATAGGTCGAATGTCAGATATAAAAGAAATAATTTATTGGGATTTGCTGGGAACTCTTCTGGGGAATGGTAGACACAGAAGAGTGTCTAATTTCAAGAAAGAAAAGGTATAAGTGTTTGACACTGTGTATAGATTAAAGATGCGGACGAGCATCCTTAGGACCACGATACGGACGAGTATCAGTAGAAACAAACGCTGACGTATGTTCAAAGATGATGGTACAGACGAGTACCAACTGGTTAACAAAGAACACGGACGAGTTTCAAATCTGAGGAAGATAAGTGGTGTATACAAGATACGGACGAATATCTGTATGAGTTAAAAAAGTAAGCATGAGTGAGACACAGACGAGTGTTCAACTTACTGGGGAGAGTATGATACGAACGAGTATCATGAGAGGGAATGTATAAGTCACGAACTTATGAGTGCAAAAGATATTCTGGAGATCTTAAGATGACACAGACGGGTGTCATAAGAAGTGTGTTATAAACAAGTGTTTGGGTTTGCAATGAGTGTTTAGGCAACCATGCTGGGGGAACGGTGACGCGGACGAGTGTCCAGAGAGTGTATAGATATCTGTTTGTGGTTTATATCTGCAGGGGAGTGATACGACACGGACGAGTATCGGAAAAAGTATATATGTGTATTAGTGAGTGCAAAAGGGATGCTTTGGCTTTCTGCTGCTACTGTGAGTCTTCATATATACACATTGCTGATGGAATGTTGGTACATACAGGTGCTTGATTCAAAACATGACTTGTGATTATGCAATATGTTTGATTTTTGCCGTAATGCTCTGTATTAGACGGAATGCTACGCTCTGGGGGGAAATATGATGTGAATGCAATGATTATGCAAAGATACCGATCCAGGATTCGGATCCCGTTGTGGTGAAGATCTCTGGCTGATCTGCTTTGAAAAGATATCCCAGCTGGGGATGAGATCATTGGTAGATCTAATAAGGTGTATGACTCTGCTTGGGGAAATAGGTCGCTGATAGACCTATCTTGGTAATGAGGAACCCAGCTGGGGTCTGTGGAAGCTTTCGTCACTTTGTTGTGAGATCCTCAGACATTGCTCTTCTGGATAGAGGTTGAGACTCTGCGGGGAGATGATTTCCTGCCTAACACTTGGCTGGGGAGGAATGATCACTGAACGATCTTCCTAGAGATTTCTGTGGGGATCCTGCTGAGGATGATGATGTCTGACAACTCAGCTGGGGAGAAAGCATCTCTGGTGCTATTTGGAAGATGTGCTGAGTAAATAATGATTTGGCAGCTTGCTAGGGAGAAGCTTTCATGCCCCATGTTGCACTTTGAATACCTGCAATCCTGTTATGACAAAGAAACGTACAAGTATCCCGAGGTATCCCCTACTGGATCCCATCATAGGAGTTTAGACACTCCCGGGAGCAAATCCATTTCCTGTAAGCATGTAATTTAGAAAAGACGCATTTGTATTTATGCAATCAATATTATAAGGACATCGGACATTTTTGCAAATGAAAATGTACGAGACGAAACGTGACTGAAAATCTGATTTATTAATTTGTGTGCCCTGAATTGGCAAGTACAGTCAAAGAAACAGATCCCCTGAAATGAGGAGATTGTTACAAATTGAGAAACAAAAAGGTGCTGGCAATGTTGATGACGCTTCAGTGAGCTTCCCTTTTGCTATGACTTGTATGACATTGACGTTCTTCTCATCTTGCTCTTGAAGAAGGTTGATTCTGACTGATGCTCGAACCTTTCGAAGCTTGCCATGTTGTAAGTGATACAGACGAATTCAAAATTCAGTTGTTCGCTTATTCCCTTATTTTGCGTGGATCTCCCTTTCGGGTTTTCAACCCACCGGGATACCCATTTTTGCCTGAGTTGTCCAATGCGGCTTTTCAACTCAGCGGGTGTACATTTTTTTTAATTTATTTTCCCTTATTTTTGCCCGAGTCTCTTATTCTATTTTTGACTCGTCGGGATGCCCTATTTTTTCCTGGACTTACATTCTGTTTTTGTGTCTAGCGGGTCATTTTATGCGAAGTATTTTTTAACTGCATCTGAATTCACAGGGGACAGGAAGTCTTCACCATCCATAGTACTGAGCATCAGTGCTCCACCAGAGAAGACTTTCTTTACTATGAATGGACCACCGTAATTCGGAGTCCACTTGCCCCTGTGGTCTGTATGAGGAGGAATGAGTCTTTTCAGCACAAGATCTCCTACTTGGTATTCCCGAAGCCTGACTTTCTGATCGAAGGCTTTCTTCATTCTTTTCTGATATAACTGCCCATGACAGATTGCAGCTAATCTCTTCTCTTCAATCAGATTCAGTTGTTCGTACCGGGATCGGACCCATCCTGCTTCACTCAGTTTAACATCCATTAGTACCCGCAAGGAGGGTAGTTCAACTTCAACAGGTAGGACTCCCTCCATACCATACACAAGCTGATACGGTGTTGCCCCAGTGGATGTTCTCATTGAGGTATGATATCCATGCAAGGCAAATGGTAGCATTTCATGCCAGTCCTTGTAGGTAACAACCATCTTCTGCACAATCTTCTTGATATTATTGTTAGCTGCCTCTACAGCGCCATTCATCTTTGGCCTGTAAGGAGAAGAGTTGTGATGTTGGATCTTGAAGTCCCGACATAGTTCTGCCATCATTTTATTGTTCAAGTTGGAACCATTATCAATAATGATTCGCTCGGGCACTCCATACCGACAGATGATGTCTCTCTTCAGGAATCGGGCTACCACTTACCTGGTGATATTGGCATAGGAAGCTGCTTCAACCCACTTGGTAAAATAGTCAATGGCTACCAGGATGAATCTGTGGCCATTTGAAGCAGTCGGTTCAATCTTGCCAATCATATCTATGCCCCACATGGAAAAGGGCCAGGGTGAAGACATCACATTCAGAGGATTCGGAGGCACATGCACTTTGTCTGCATAAATCTGGCATTTATGACATTTCCTGGCATAAGCACAACAGTCTGCATCCATTGTGATCCAATAATAGCCCGATCTCAACAACGTTTTCGCCATAGCATGCCCTCCAGCATGGGTACCAAAAGATCCTTCATGCACCTCGTGCATCAACAAATCTGCCTCTGTCTTATCAACACATCTGAGAAATACCATATCAAAGTTTCTCTTGTACAAGGAACCATCAGTATTCAGGAAGAAACTACCAGCCAGCCTTCTTAATGTCTTCTTATCATTGGATGATGCCCCAGGTGGGTATGTTTGATCCTCCAAGAAGCATTTGATGTCATGGAACCAAGGCTTATCATCTTTAGCAAGGTCTGCCGAGAATACGTATGTTGGTCTGTCAAGTCTGGATACTGAAATCCGAGGCACAAAGTTGGCAGCTTGAACTTTGATCATGGATGAAATGGTAGCCAGAGCATCTGCAAACTGATTTTCATCTCGAGGGATATACTCCAGTTTGACTGTAGTGAAGAAAGTCAGTAATCTCCTTGTATAATCCCGGTAAGGTATCAAATGCTCCTGGTGAGTATACCATTTGCCATTGGTTTGATTGATTACCAGAGCTGAATCTCCGAATACAATCTAAGTCTTGATCCCGAGGTCAATGGCTTCCTCAAGACCCATAATACAAGCTTCGTATTCAGCTTCATTATTAGTGCAGTTAAAGGTGAGTTTTGCCGAGAAAGGCATGTGAGCTCCCTTAGGTGTAATGAGTACTGCACCAACACCACGACCATTCATATTAACAGCCCCATCGAACATCATTGTCCATTCTTCTTCTGGGTCATGCCCTTCAGTGTGAATAGGATTTTCATGATCTTTTGCTTTTATGAACATGATGTCTTCATCAGGGAAGTCAAATCTCATTGGCTGGTAATCATCAATGGGTTGCTCAACAAGATAATCAGACAGTACACTTCCTTTGATGGCTTTCTGAGATGTGTACTGAATGTCATATTCTGTGAGAATCATTTGCCATCTTGCAACCCGTCCGGTAAGTGCTGGCTTCTCAAAAATGTACTTGACCGGATCCATCTTTGAGATCAATAAGGTAGTATGGGTCAACATATACTGCCTTAGTCGGCGAGTAGTCCACGCTAAAGCACAACAAGTTTTCTCGAGCAGTGAATAACGTTGTTCACAGTCGGTAAACTTTTTGCTTAGGTAGTATATTGCATACTCTTTTCGACCAGTCTCGTCATGCTGGCCCAGCACACACCCCATTGACTCTTCTAAAACTGTCAAGTACATGATTAGAGGTCTTCCTTCAACTGGAGGCATAAGGATCGGAGGCTCTTGTAAGTATTCCTTGATTTTGTCAAACGCCCTTTGGCAGTCTTCATTCCACCTGACTGTTTGTTCTTTTCTTAACAGCTTGAACAAAGGCTCACATGTTGTAGTAAGGTGAGATATGAACCGTGAAATGTAGTTCAATCTACCTAGAAACCCCCGAACTTCTTTTTTAGTCTTTGGTGCAGGCATTTCTTGAATGGCTTTGACTTTGTCAGGGTCAACTTCAATTCCTTTCTCACTTACAATAAATCCCAACAGCTTACCGGATCGCACCCCGAATGTGCATTTGTTGGGGTTTAACTTCAATTGGTACTTCCTCAGACGCTTGAATAGCTTCAACAGATTCACCAGGTGGTCTTCTTCTGTGAGGGACTTGGCAATCATGTCATCCACATAACATTCAATTTCTTTGTGGATCATGTCATGGAATAATGTTACCATAGCCCGTTGATAAGTGGCACCAACATTCTTCAGTCCGAATGGCATTACCTTATAACAGAATGTGCCCCATGGTGTGATGAAAGTTGTCTTCTCCATGTCTTCAGGTGACATCTTGATCTGATTATATCCTGAAAATTCATCCATGAAGGAGAACACCGAGAACTGAGCCGTGTTGTCGACCAATACATCAATGTGAGGTAATGGGAAGTCATCTTTCGGGCTGGCTCTGTTCAGGTCCCGGTAATCCACACACATCCTCACCTTGCCATCCTTCTTAGGCACAGGTACAATGTTAGCAACCCACAACGGGTAACTAGTTACAGCAAGGAAACCGGCGTCCCACTGTTTCTGTACCTCTTCTTTTATCTTCATGGCCATATCTGGACGAGTACGGCGCAGCTTCTGTTTTACTGGCGGACAGTCTTCTTTCAGAGGCAGCTTGTGCATAACAATGTCGGTGTCCAACCCTGGCATATCCTGATAAGACCAAGCAAAAACATCCACATACTCCCGAAGCATGTCAATAAGTTGTTCTTTTACTGAATCTTGCAGGCAGGCCCCAATTTTGACTTCTTTCAGGTCTTCTTCTGTACCAAGATTAACCGTCTCAACCTCCTCCTGATGAGGAGTAATAACCTTCTCCTCTTGTCTCAACAACCTGGCTAGCTCTTCAGGTAGCTCATAATCTTCTTCAACCCCTTCATCGACTTGATTAATCGGATTGTCAAAGTCATACGAAGTCATAGCGGTGTTGTTGTCGGTGCAGTCTGGAGGGCACTCTCTGCAAGGGTCACTACTAAAAAAAAAGACATTTGGTTAAATGATTTTACATCAGGTATTTGTTAAAAATGATGTAAAAAATAACGCGGTGGCAGTTTCGTAAATAATAACATAAATTGTTATAAGGGATATTACATCGGTTATTGATAAAAACCGATGTAAAAAGTAATGCGGTGGCAGTTTTGTAAATAACAAAAAATTCATCTAATGCCTTTTACATCGGTTTTTCTAAAACCGATTTAAAAACCCGTTTAAAAAAACAATTAAAAAGACAATTAAAATACATATTACATCGGTTATTAGAATAACCGATTTAAAAAAACTATAAAAAAACAATTCAAAATAATTAAAAACTTCGTTAAAAAAAATTTAAAAAATTCATCAAAAAAGACCCTATTACATCAGTTATTGAAAAATCCGATGTAATATGTTTCTAAAAAAAATAATTTAAAATTCGTTAAAAAAATAATTAAAAAATTCATTAAAAAAAGTTATTACATCGGTTATAATGTTAACCCGATGTAATAAGTCAAGCCTAATTAAAAATTCGTAAAATAAAGAATTAAAAAATTTGGAATACTATTACATCGGTTATTATGTAACCCGATGTAATAAGTCAAGCCTAAAAAAATAATTAAAATATTACTTATATCATGTTACATCTGTTTTAATATAACCCGAATTAAAAAATCAATAAAAAATTTAAAACCCTAAAAACCTAAAAACATAACTTCTTTCTTCCTCACAGTAACTTTTCCTCTCACAACAACTTCTCAAAGCATTGCCGTCGTTCGCAGGCTTATCGTCCATTCGAAGCCTTCGCCGTTCGTCTCCGCCGTTCGCAGCCTTCACCTTCGCCGTTCGCAGCCTTCACCTTCGCCGTTCGTTCGAAGCCTTGCCGTCCGTTCGTCCTCACGCTGTTCGCACAGCCGTCTTCCAATTTACAGAAAAACAAGTAATCACTCCCACATGTATTCTTTTCCTTTTCATACTTGATTTTTGAATACTTTAGTTTGTATTATTTGCCTTTAAATTCACCCTTTCCATAAATGCAGGTTCTGTTTACACTGGTGTGGATTTTTGCAAAAGGTTGTGTGGTGTCTCTGTCATCAGAAGGTATTAAATGTTTTCCAAAATCTTGAGTTACATGGATATTTGATGAAATGTTCTCCAAAATCCTTGCTTCAGTGTGTTCAATAATTTTTTTTTGCAATTCTTTTTTTAAGAGTTGGTATTCAATAGTTTAGATATTTTAAAGAAAAGTTGAAGTTTTTGTGTTGTTGTTTGTTTACTTTTATGATGAAAATCATTTTGTAAAATATAGCGTCTTAAGGAATTAGCTCCTCCCTCCTCTCCTTGGTTTGATGTGAAAATATATCTCTGTAGCGCTTTATCAATATATAGGTACTGTTTTCTTTAAAATATATATATATATATATATATATATATATATATATATATAGGTACTGTTTGCAATTGTAGTTTTATATATATTTAGGTACTGTTATATATATATATATATATATATATATATATATATATATATATATATATATATATATATATAGTTTTGTATATATATATATATTTATATATATATATATATATATATATAGTTTTGTGTATATATATATATATATATATATATATAGTTTTATATACATTATTTATTATAGGTGTCTAAATAATTTATCTGATCTGTATGCATTAATTCCGGAACATAGGTATGAATCGTAGTTGGATAAAAACTAATCGATTAAGTGTTGAGTACGAACATGGAGTGAAGGAATTTCTACAGTTTGCTGAAAGCAATGCTAAAAAAAATCTTCCTCCTCCTAAAAGTAATGGTGAAAAAAGTGTTGATGTGCTTTTTCTCTGTCCATGTGTTCGTTGCGCAAATCGCGAACCAAAACTTAATAAGAAGGCAATCATGGATCATCTAATTTGTCATGGGATTTGTCAAAGTTATACACAATGGATATGGCACGGTGAGGTAGTAGAAAAGTCATATGTGTCCCAAAAAGATAATATTGGTGTAGAAATGGATGATGATCGTCTGGAAGATATGATGCGTGATATTGGACAAGATTCGTTTAAAAAGGCACATGCGTATGATACTTTATGCAGTGACAAGGATCAACCTTTGTACCCGGGATGCACTAATTTTACACGTTTGTCAGCCGTGTTAAAATTGTTTAATTTGAAGGCAAATAATGGGTGGAGTGACAAAAGTTTTACCGAATTGCTTGAATTGTTGACACAGATGCTTCCAGAAGGTAACGTATTGCCAAATCGTTATTACGAGGCAAAAAAGATATTGTGTCCAATGGGTTTGGAGTATGAAAAGATCCATGCATGTCCTAATGATTGCATATTATACAGAAAAGAGTATGTAAACTATAATCATTGTCCGAAGTGCAAGGCGTCACGCTACAAAAAGAAAGATGGTGATTCTAGTGATGATGAGGTTGTCAAAAAGGGTCCTCCCGCGAAAGTGGTATGGTACCTACCAATAATTCCAAGGTTCAAGAGACTCTTCGCAAATGCAAATGACGCAAGGAATCTTAGATGGCATGCCGAAGAAAGAAAATGTGATGGACAAATTCGTCATGTAGCTGATTCTTTGCAGTGGAAGAAAATAGATTCTTTGTTTCCAAATTTTGGCAAAGAGTCGAGAAACCTTAGACTTGGACTTTCTACTGATGGAATGAATCCGTTTGGTAATCTAAGTACTAATCATTCTTCTTGGCCTGTTCTCCTGATGATTTACAACCTGTCTCCTAGGTTATGCATGAAGCGTAAATATATTATGTTATCCATGATGATTTCTGGCCCAAAACAACCGGGAAATGACATAGATGTTTATCTAAGTCCCTTGATTGATGATTTAAGAGTATTATGGGATGAAGGGGTGGATGTTTTTGATGCGTATTCTGGTGAACATTTCAATATGCATGCCATGTTGTTTTGCACCATCAACGATTTTCCGGCGTATGGCAATTTGTCTGGTTATAAAGTTAAAGGGCATAATGCATGTCCTATATGTGAAGAAGACACAAGTTACCTCCAACTTGAGAAAGGAAAGAAAACTGTTTATCTTGGACATAGAAAATTTCTAGCTCGTTATCATCCATATCGTAGATTGCGAAAAGCTTTCAATGGGGAACAAGAGCATGGTGAAGCTCCAAAGCCCTTAACTGGAGAGGAAGTTTATCAACGACAACAGGGCATTAATGTTGAGTTTGGTAAATACAAAAAGAAATCAAATACGAAAAATTTATGGAAAAAGAGGTCAGTTTTCTTCGATCTTCCATATTGGTCTAGTCTTGATGTAAGGCATTGTATTGATGTGATGCACGTGGAGAAAAATGTATGTGATAGTTTACTCGGAACACTTCTAAACATTCATGGCAAAACAAAAGATAGTTATAATGCTCGTGTGGAGTTGGGTTTGATGGGTATACGAGAAGAGTTAACTCCACAACATATAGGCAACAAGATATATTTGCCTCCTGCCTGCTACACTTTGTCTAAAAAAGAGAAAACAAGTTTTTGTGAGTGTTTACAAAGTATTAAAGTTCCGCATGGTTACTCATCAAATGTCAAGAGGCTTGTATCTATTAAAGATCTCAAACTAATTGGCTTAAAATCTCATGACTGTCATGTCTTAATGCAACAACTACTACCAGTGGCTATTCGTGGGATATTGCCTAACAATGTTAGGAAGACTATAACCAGGCTGTGCTTATTTTTCAATGCAATTTGTTGTAAATCCATTGATCCATCAAAGTTAGATGTT
The DNA here is from genome assembly GCA_963966055.1 of Lathyrus aphaca. Classification (NCBI taxonomy): domain Eukaryota; kingdom Viridiplantae; phylum Streptophyta; class Magnoliopsida; order Fabales; family Fabaceae; genus Lathyrus; species Lathyrus aphaca. The sequence continues at coordinate 218,865,520 of OZ014525.1, forward strand.
TTGGAAAATGAGGCTTCAGTTATCTTGTGCCAATTAGAGATGTATTTTCCTCCTTCATTTTTTGACATTATGGTTCACTTGATTGTTCATCTAGTAAGGGAGATTAGAATTTGTGGCCCAATTTTTTTACGATGGATGTATCCAACAGAACGATACATGAAGATCCTAAAAGGTTATACAAAAAATCCACACCGGCCGGAAGCATCGATTGTTGAGAGGTACATTGCAGAAGAGGCAATTGAGTTTTGTTCAAACTATTTGTCAGAAGTGGATGCTGTAGGGGTTCCTAAGTCTCGTCATGATGGAAGATGTGAGGGTATGGGTACACAAGGTTTAAATGTCAAGAGTTTAAGTATTGATGTGGTTGTTCAAGCTCATTTGTATATTTTGAATAACACGGATGAAGTTCAACCTTACTTATCTGCTCACAAAAGCATCATAAAGAAAAGGCACCCCAAGATGAATGAAAGATGGTTGTTAAAATAGCACAATAAGAGTTTCTCTGAGTGGTTTAAAGAGAAAATTGCTAATGATGATAGTGCATCTAATACAATTAAGTGGTTGTCCTATGAGCCGAAATGTAACATAATAACTTGGAGTGGATATGATATTAATAAAACTTGCGTTTATACAAAGTCAAAGGATGACCGTAGTACCACACAAAATAGTGGGGTGATGATTGTGGCCGAGTCCATGCACTTCTCTAGTGCTAAAGATAAAAATCCGGTTATGGCATCTACACCCTACTTTGGGGTGATTGAAGAGATTTGGGAAGTTGATTATGTTGTGTTTAAAGTTCCCGTTTTTAAATGCAAATGGATTGATATCAATAGTGGTGTAAGAATCGATGAATTTGGAGTTACATTGGTTGATCTTAGCAAGTTAGCTTATGCGGACGAACCTTTCATTATGGCGTCTCAAGCAAAACAAGTGTTTTATGTCACAGATCCTTCTGATAAAAGGTGGTCGGTGGTTATACAAGGAAAGATGCATGATAGTGATGAAAATCAAGATGCCAACCTTGATATTTCCGAAACTCCTCCTTTCTCAAGAAATGTGCCTACCTTCATTGAAGAAAATGAAGAGGATGATGTGCATGCTATTCGCACAGATCATGGAGAAGGGATATGGGAGGACTAGTAAGTTATTTATTTATTTATTTTGTGCTTGCTTTGATGTCTAATTGTTTATATTTTTGCTTAATTTAATGTATAATTTTTTATATTTTTGCTATATTTTTTGTCTAATTTGATGTCTAATTGTTTTTATTTTATGTGAACAGATACATGGCTGATTCAACAGACAACCCTTCTTCATCTAGTGACCCTACAAAAAAAAGAGTTAGAGGTCCCACTTTAATGACACAAATTGACAAAGTTCACCAAACAGGTGAGAAGATAAAGGTGAAGTTTGATCCAAGGACCCATGAATGTACGGGTTTTGGTAAAAATGCTTCAAATTTTAAGAGTTACATAGCATCTCTTGCTCGACAGAGATGTAGTATTTTGAAAGATGAGTGGAAAAACGTAGATAATGACATAAAAGAGGCCATTTGGACTGATGTTCAGGTATTTTTGCTTATTTTGATGTCTAATTATGTTTTATATTCATATGCTAATAACATATGCTATATATTATATGTGTAGGCTCATTTCACTATTCCAGAACCTCTTGATGCAAAAAAGGATCCATTGAGGAAAGAGTGGATTAAATATGCTGGAGAGCGATAGAGAGGTTTTAAGACATAGCTCACAAGTGAATATATTAGAAAGCCCAAAGATGGTCTCGCTCCTGCATATATCAGATATCCTTATATTAAAGAAGAAGTATGGAAAGAATTTCTGAAGTCTCGGGATTCATCTGAATTTAAGGTTAGTATGAGTTATAAATTTTATTATGTTTATTGTGCTTAGTAACATTGTTATTATATTTAGTATGATTAGTAACTTTTTCAATTTTTAATAGGAAAAAAGTGAAAAGGGTGCAAAAAATGTGGCTAAGAATGCATACCCACATGTATTATCTCGTGGAGGGTATCGTTTACTTGAAGAGAAAATGATAAATGAAAGGAGATTATCGAGAGATGATTCTAATGTAGATGATACGGGTAGCCCATCTCCACCTTCACGCCATGAGTTATGGAAGAGAGCACGACAAAAGAAAGGGGGAGAATACACATCACAGGCTACACAAGTTGTTGCAGAGAAAATTGTAAGTAAAATTCTTCAAGTATCATTATAATTTTGTTTGATAAAAACTATATTGACAAAGTTGTGGTGCATTTGTAGGACTCTCTAGTTGAAGAAGTTGAAAAGGGTGCATTTGTTCCGGATGGACGTCACGATATCTTAACAGCGGCCGTGTTCGTGGTGTTGGAAAACACCATAAACAAAGCACTTTCTTTGGAAGATCACGTCAAAGACAAGATATCGATGTATCGAAACAATTTGCACAATTGTCATCTCAATTGGAAGCAAAAATTAGAGCGGATTTAGCGCAACAGTGGGTTGAAGAGCGTAAGGCAATGCAACAATCTTTCATGGAGACACTTAAGTCTATGGGTATCTCCCAAAGCACAGCAAATAATAATTGCATTGAACAAAGGGAAACTGTGGATGGAAGCGGAAAAGGAAGTTGTTCAATTGTAAAAGTAAGCAAAATGGAAGAGGAAGACAATGTTGAGAGATTAGTAAAAATGGTTCTGAAAAGGAGTGACACACAAATGGATTACTTTGAATTAGAATTAAGTCATTGTGTGAATGTCTCAAATTTTCATATGTCAGCAAAATGTATCAGAGAGTTGTTGATGGGACAACATTGACTTGACGTTTCTACTTTGCAAGTATGGTCCACGTAAGTATATTTTCTTTTTTATTACTCTCAAATATTTTCATATGTTATAACTCCTGTCACTTTGATTCTAATGTTTATGTTATAATTAGGTATATTCATCGTTTGTGTATTGATACATCACAATAAGAAGTATATGGGATATTGGACTCTGCTTTGTGTTCGTATGTTGATAATGTGGCAAAAACTGAAGCAAAAGTTAGAAAATACATACAAGACATGTTACGTGATCACGAAGAGAAAGTGTGTCACTTGCTACCATTTATTCATGGGTATGTGTATGAAATTCTATTTTATAACTTTGTTAATATGAAATTCTGACTGTACTTCATCACGCACATACAGATCTCATTGGCAATTAATAGTCATTTGTCCAAAAGACAATACGGTGGTCGTCTTCTGTTCACTTCATCGGGAACTTAATCAAACCATGACGAAACTTGTTACAACGTAAGTTTATCTTTTATGTTCACTATATCTTATATACATAATTTGTTACAAAAGTAATTCCATATTTTATGTGGCTTTATATGGATTTTTTGCCTTCTTTATTAGTGCTTTAGGGGTTCATCAAGCGGCACATGGCATTAGAAGAAAGCCTACATGGCTTCGACCCATAGTAAGTTGTGTAAATTATAAGTATAAATTTAATTTTATCATATAAGTATTGGAAAATGATGTCATATATTCATTTGTAGACAAGGAAACAAAATAACTCTGATGATTGTGGGTACTATGTGATGAAAAATATGTTGGATATTGTCTCTGCAAAGATAACCGATAATTGGATGACGGTAATAAATATAACTTTACTTTGTTATTTACTTTGCATTTTGCAACTTAATGTGAATTTTCCAAAATAACTCTATATTGTTATTTATGTGTTGTAGGTATTTAATGATCCAACAGAATTAAAAGAAGATGATTTGTATGATTTGCGACTCCGTTGGGCAACATGTTTCTTTGAGTTGTATAAAAGTTAAGCTTTATCTGGTAAGATATATAGAATTCTCTATTTGAAGATATTGACTTTGGTGTTATCTTTTGGTTAGTTGGTGTTATTATTTATTTTCAGGAAATTTGATTTTTGTGTTTTCTACCGAAGTTACAACTCATATTCTTGTGGATATTGTAAGTTGATATTCAAGTGGGGGAAATATTGGTTGAATGTGTATTTTTTGTTGTTGTTGTTGTAGTAGTAAATTTTAGTATAAACCTCCTATATATTGAGATGATTATATGTGTATACTAGTACATTTGGAAGAATATATGTGTACTTGTACATTTGGAAGAATATATGTGTACTAGATATTTGGTTTATTGAATATTGGTGAGAAATATATGAAAATAGCGACCTAAATATGGTCTATGTGAAGGAAATATTAGGTACCAAAAAAATTTACAGGAATTACTAAATAATTAGGTACCAAAAAAATTACAGGAACTGCTAAAAAATAGTAAAATTATATAAATTTTCTACATCGGGCGAAAGGGGAACCGATGTAAAAAGTACTATATGGCACACTTTTTACATCGGGCGAAAGGGGAACCGATGTAAAAAGTACTATATGACACACTTTTTACATCGGGCGTAAGTAGAACCGATGTAAAAAGTACCCTGTATGGCACACTTTTTACATCGGGCTAAAGGGGGGAACCGATGTAAAAAGTACCCTGTATGGCACACTTTTTACATCGATTATTTTAAAGCACCGATGTAAAAGCCAACCTATTACATCGGTTTTAACTTCCAACCGATGTAAAAAGTCCTTTTTACATTAGAAAAAAAAATTATATTTTTGTTTTACATCAGACTTAAAAATTAACCGATGTGGTTGATATATTTTTTACATCGGTCCTAAAACCGATGTAAAATGTCTATGACTTATTACATCGGCTGCCTTTACATCAGACTCGGAACCGATGTAAAAAGTCATTTTCGCCCGATGTAAAAAGTCATTTCTGCACTAGTGGGTTTAGATTTGTTCATTTTAGCGATCAGTTTTATCTTGTTTAGAGAAAGTGAAAAATGAAGTTATTATTTTGAAAAACATTGCCATTTTATTTTTGTACAACAAATGAAAAATGAAAAACAGTGAGCGGAAAAGAAAATACTCATTTGCAAAAGATGTCCTGATATTCATTAATTGATCGTTTGCACAAAATACAAGATGACCCGATTACAAAATGAGCCCTGACATCTTGGGCAAGATGCAGGACTTGATGCATGCTTTAAGACAGGAAATAATAATTACTCTGCAGGAGTAACTCTTATAATTTCCTGGGAAGACCAGTTTGAGACATGGTTCCCCGGGATCCTTGGACGTATCCAGCTTTCCAGGTTGCGCTCGTCTTCTGACTCATCTTCCAAACTATTCACAGCATCCGGGGTGAGCATCCCCCCGCTGAAAAACTTGGGCTCCGTTGCAGCCTCTGGTTGATCTTGTCGAGTTGGTCTGTAACCCAACCTGAATCGGTCTTCTTTCTTTTCAACTGGCAGCAGCTTGCCCCAGCCTTGAGCGGTACCTTCCTTAACAACCTTCCGGGCTTGTTGATATGATGTGATGGAGGTCCTAGACACAGCAGATGCTTCATTGATATTAAGGGCCTCAAACCCTTGAATCATGGTCTCATGGATCTCCCCATCCATTTCAATGTATTTGAAAGTAGCCAACTCACTAACGAAGATATCCTCTTCCCCACAAATGGTAATGACTTGGCCCTCCCACTCAAATTTTAACTTCTGGTGAAGGGTTTACGTCACGGCGCCAATGGCATGTATCCATGGTCTACCCAATAGACAGTTGTAGGCAGGCTGTATATCCATCACAAAGAAGGCCGTTTTGAAAACCTGTGGACCAATCATTATTGGAAACTCTATCTCTCCCAGAACTGATCTTTTAGAACCGTCAAAGACTCTCACTACCAAGTTGCTTGGGCGTAGTGCCAATCCATCATGTTCCAGCTTCACAAGGGCTTTCTTGGGTAGGACATTGAGTGATGACCCTGTGTCCACCAATACTTGAGAAAGAACTGCATCCTTACACTCCAAGGTAATGTGCAAAGCCTTGTTGTGATTGTGACCTTCCGTTGTCAGACCAGCGTTGGTAAATCCTAGTCCATGACTAGCGTTGACATTTCCAACCAAAGGCTCTAACTGATTGACGGTAATCTCCTCCGGCACGTAAGCTGCATGCAGGACCTTTAGTAGTGCGTTCCGATGAGCCTCGGAGCACATTAGTAATGATAGTATGGAGATTTTGGAAGGTGTTTGGTGAAGCTGGTCCACCACCTTATAATCACTTTTCTTGATTATCCGCATGAATTCATCAACCTCTTGATCAAAAGGAGTCTTCAAAGTTTCTTTAGCAACTGATTCTTCTTGCACCACGTGCTTCCCTTTTGCCTTAGCAGTAGCTTCTGCTTCAGCAATGGGTCTTGGTATTTGCGAGGCAAAGAGACGTCCGCTTCTAGTGAAGCCTCCGCCTCCCCCCACATTGTCTATCTGAGGTGAAGAATTTGATGACTCTAAAGTGATTTTCTGCCCCTCGCAGTATAGATCTGAGCCATAATGCCAAGGGATGGTGTTATTGCTTTCGTAAGGAACTGGCCCAGGCACTGTGATAGTGACCGGACTGATAGCAGCTGTAGAGGGGACCACAATGGTGTGTGGATCATAATATATGGTAACCGGAGCTCTGACAGGAGTAGCATTTTGTTGTGAGTTGTTGGAAGGAATGTTTGCGGGATCGTAGTATATCGTAACCGTTGAGACGCTTTCATTAACTGTTGCTGATGTTGTAGACGGTATTGTTGACTGGACGGGTGTTGAAGTTGTAGCAGGAACTGTGATTGAATCTGTATCCGTTGAAGTGATTGATTGAATATTTGTTGGAGTTGTAGCAGAATCTGTTGGAACAATGGTTGCTGACGTTGTAGGAGTATTTGTTTTTGTTGATGAAGGAATTGTTGGAGTTGTAGTCGCTGTTATCGTAATCTGAAGAATTCCATCTCTAATGAGGCCATCTATGTCGTTTCTCAGTCTCTTGCATCCATTAAAAGCAATGTTGCAATATCCACAACCGACCTCACATCTGGGGAACACTTGGCATTCTAATAGCTGAGCTTTGATTTCAACCAAGGGTGTTCGGATTTGTGCAACATTGTTAATTAATGTGGATGGTTTGCCCTCCTCAATAGCATTAATCCTAGGCCCGTTGTTACTAGGCATGGTATTTCTTGTAACGTTCGGAGGAGGTGCAAAATTGAGAGCTTTTGAGTCCACCAGATCCTGGACTTTCATCTGTAGGGCCCTGCATTTTTCAGTATTATGCCCCGGTGCGTTTGAGTGGAATGCACACCTGGCATTTGCATCATAGTTCTTTGGCATATTGAAAGGATCCGGAGGTGCCAACGTCCTTAATTCAACTAGGTTGAGCTTTAGGAGTTGTGGCAAGAGTGCAGCATACGGCATTGGGATTGGGTCAATTACCATGTTTGCTTGTGATGGCCTTTGTTGGAAGGGACGTTGCTGCTAGTTGCTATTGCTGTTGTTGTACGACCTTTGTTGCGGATAATGAGCTTGTTGTTGATACTGTGGTTGTTGTTGTTGAGGATATGATGATTGTTGTGGAATTGGAGCTGGGATGGTAACAGCTGCTACTGACCGGTGAGCATATTGAGGCCTGCCCCTGCTTGTATGAATGGAATTTGTTTCACCTGCCCTTCGGGGTCCCGTAAAAGGTTTTTTGGGATTGCTGGAGGAACTTGCACCACTGTCGGAGATTTTGCCCATCTTTAAGAGACTTTCAATCCTCTCACCAACTATGACCACATCAGAAAAACTGGTAGAGGAGAAGGCAACAAGTCTATCAATATAAGTCCCTTGCAATGTGTTCATGAACATGTCAGCCATTTCCCTTTCTGACATGGGTGGTTGGACAGCAGCAGCAAGCTGTCTCCACCTCTGAGCATAATCCCGTAAGCTCTCTCTGGAAGACTGAGACATGCCCATTAGAAGAGTTCTATTGGGAGCCATGTCCAGGTTGTACTGATATTGACGGATGAAAGCCTCGGCCAAATCCTTCCAACATCTTATGGTGGCCCTAGACAAATGCGAATACCATTCTCTCGAAGCTCCAGTCGGACTGTCCTCAAAGTAGAACATCCATAACTTTTCATCCATGGTATACGCTTTGAGCCTTCCCAAGAAAGACTGCAGATGAGTGCGAGGACAAGAGGTACCATTGTACTTTTCAAAGCACGGGGGTTTGAATTTGTGGGGAATTCTCACCCCATCCACTAGTCCCATATCCATCACATCGAAGCCCAAAGAATTTTGGGATTCCAAAGATCTTAACTTTTCAGCAATCTCGTCCAATCTCCTGTCGTATATCTCATCTCCAGCCCCAATGACAGTAAACTGTTCTCCCTGGGGATCCTCCTGCAGGATTTGGCCCCCAATAGCATTACCTTGACCATTTCTTGGGATGTTAACTTCTGGATTTAGGTGAGGTCCATACTCCGGTGGGTCAATACGAGGCTGGCCCCGTTCATTGTTGCTAGTTCCTCCTGTTCCAAGATGAGGTTCCTCAGGAGTTTGTCTTTCCACCAGCTCTCTTAACCTTTCTTGACTCTGGGCCAAGCCAGTCATCACTGCCATAAACTGAGACATCTGATTTCTCATCTCTACTCTCTCATTGGCCATCTGATTTCTGACCTCACTCAGATCCTGCTGTACTTGTTCCATTTGAATGCCGGGAAGATTGTTACGAGTCGGGTACCGATGCGTGCGGTTGACAGGGAACACTCGGCGACGAGCAATGTTTCCTGAGATCACAACAAAGTTAGAAACAAAAATAACAACAAAACCTACAAAACAAAAACAAAGTTAGTATACAATGTAGTATGCTTATTTGTTTTCCAAGGTATCCGGTTTGGTTCTTGGTTTTGACCTTTCCAGACCTCGAGGAAGATGCTTGATGTTGTTGAGAGAAAAACCCAAATGAAAACAAACTAAAATATATTACAAATGGTGAACAATACATAGTTTGTTTTACAATACATGCCCATGGAGGGTCAAAATACAACAAAAGGAAAAGTACATCAAATGGAAACAAACAACAAGCAAAGGATCAGACATCCAGTCCAAACTCATCCTCTCTGACCTCCTTCAGGAGTGCCTCAGTCACTGGACTAGCTGGGTGCTCTGTAATGGTTCTAATTAGGAGGTTCCTGGTAGCAATGGCAGTAGTCAGCTTCTTATGCCTGTCCTGGTCCTTTGATCTCTTCAATCCTGCTCTGAGCTTCAACTCTGATATCTCTTTCTGAGCTGCCAACAAAGCTTCCTGCTGCTTCTTCTCATTGGCCTCTAGCTGTTCAATCTTGGCTTGAGTCTTCTGGTCTTCTTGTGTACGGGCTTCGGTGATCCTGACCCACCTAGCCTGACTCTCTTGCAGATAGTGCTCAGCCCTAGCTTTCTGAATCTTGGCCTCCTTGCAGGCATTCTTCAATATCTGTTCCCCAGCCCTTGCTTTCCTTATGTAGTCTTCTGTCTTCTCAATTTTGGCAAGATGCTCCACCCTGAGCTTTTCCAATCTCTCAATGTCCAGGCGACCATCAATTCTTTCCCAAAGAGTCTTCTTCAAAGCCTGGGCTAGCTGTACATTCCTTTCCTTCAACTTTTCAAATTCCTCTAGGCTAACTGTTGCTGCAGGCTGTACTGTGGATGGCCCAGGTATGTCTTCCAAGGTGAAAGGCATTCTGGTAATCTGAGCTCTAGTACGGGACCAGTCTGAGTACTAAGCTGAAGCAACATTGTTACATCTTCCAAGAATAGCTATCCCTTTTGTCAGGATGTTGTCCCAAGCCCAGGATGCTTGTCTGACAACAGCTGAATTAGGTTGCACTTCACAATATAGGGTCTCAGCTAAATCCTGTCCTCTGGGAGGGTGAACCAAGGCATAACCCAGTTGTCTCTTAAACAGTAAAGGATTGTAATTGATGCAACCATTTACTCCTATCAGAGGCACATTTGGGTATTGTCCACAGCTAGTGATAATGTCCTTGCCTTTGGTGCTCTGGGTGCACCATCTGATTTCATCTGAAGTCAAGGAAATGAACCTCTTGGCCCAATTCTTCTGCTGGTGGGGGTTCAAGAAATCATCTGACCTAGGCAGGTGTCTGAGCAGCCATGAGTAAAACAAAGGAGCACAACATCTTACCAACTTCCCCCTTTGTTTCTCATTCCTCTGATGAATGGAGTAGTAAAAATCTCCTAGCAGTGTAGGTATTGGGTTCTTCAGGAGAAACAGATGGATGGCATTCTTGCTGACAAATTTGGGCTCATCTGCAAACAATATAGCCCCATATATGCTGAGGGCCAACAGTGCACAGACTGCCCTCCACTCTCCCAATGAAGCCTTCAGGATGGCCTGAGAAATCAAGAAGTCCAAATGCAAACCAGGAATCCCAGCTTTTGTTGTCATACTTTGCTCAATAAGGGCAGGCTCCAAGTACAATGCCCTTGCTATCTCTTCATTCCTAGGAGCAGTAATCTCTGGGTTGAAAGGGATTCCACCTCTGATAGGTACTCCAATCAATAAAGAAAACTCTTCCAACAGAGGCCCTAAATGAAAGTCTGGAAAGGTGAAGCATCTCAGTGGTGGGTCATAGAACTGCAAGCATGTGTGAATCATGCTCCTCTGAGAGGGATCCAGGTCCATAACCATATCCAAGATACCTCCATAGTGCTCTCTGAACAGTGGGATATGGTCAGGGGTGATGAGTGACTGGACCTGCCTGATACCAGTCAACACAAGCTCAAAAAAGTGGTAGGATATGTTGCTCTTCCTGGGAGTAGCCATGAGTGTTGCTGAAGAAGCTGAAGACAAATGCTGATGAAGCTCACAGACTGATGCTGGAAGTAAACCTCTGACAGACTAATGCTGGTGAGGATGGAGATGACTGAAGCAGATAACTGATGAAGACAGCTGAAGCAGAGGTCTATGCAGAAGAAGGGGTCAAAACCAAAACCAAGATATAATGAGGTGGATACCCTGAAAAGCAAATAAGAAAATGTTAAATGATACAATGATGATATATGCAAATGATATGCAAGGGTTTGTGATCAAGATGGATATGATTATTTGTCTTGATATAAGGCCCATGTGTGTTCAAAAAGTCCAGATGGAGGTTTAAGAATCCAGTAACCAGGGTGGGGGACTCAAATAAAGAGTCACATGTCCAAGGTTAATCACAAGAACTGTCCAAAGTGGAGTAATCTTAAACAAAACAGTAACAAGGTATGATGTGGCCAATGGTTCACGCAAACCTGTAACAGCCCAACCCCCTCACAGGTAGTGTTCTAGAACAAGGATCCTCAGATTTGGATTAGTTATGAGAAGTGTAAACACTTCTAACCCAGAGGTACAGTGTTTACAATAACCATAAAAGATCCTCCTCTAATTCACCTCAGCTTCTGAAGGTCACAATAAAGGTCATCCATACTTAGAAGGCTTCCCAAATAGCCCTAGTACTACAGGAAATCTGTAGCACAGAGTTCTCAAGAAGAAACCCACATCTGAACCGTGTTTCATATTCCCGCACCAGACCGAAATGGAATGGGAAAGAACATGAACCACTCTAGCCTAGGTGTCACTCAGGTCCCAGGTATAGGACCTTAAACTCTCAATGGAACCCCACCCACCAAAGAAAACCAGATCCAACAATGACAGTATGAAATATGCAAAAGACTGTAAAGAAAGCAAATAAATAAAGTTGTACATAAAGCAATAAATAAAGAAAAATAAATAAACACACATAGCACATAACACCCCAGTAAACACAACCCAAACAAGCGCTAGGAGGAACCCACAAAAAGAACCAGAAGCCCTGGTTGCAGTATAAGGGTCCCCAGCAGAGTCGTCAAGCTGTCGCTCCCGCCTGATGACACACGGTCAAGAGGGGTACAGACGCTAACGGTCGGCGAAAGAGAGAACACGAGGGTGAACTGAAAAGAGTCTCTAGCTAGGCATTTTTATCCCGAAGGAAAGGTAATGTTGCATAGACCTAGAAAGATATGGATAAGACGGTTGCGAACCAGAGAAACTGAGAAAGGGGGTTGGTTACAACCTGGGAAGGTATTAGCACCCAGATTGTCCGCCGTACTCGACGGGATCCACGCTTGAAAGTTTGTGTTTTAAAGGGGTTGTGTCAGTGCTAATTTGTGTGCAAAAGCTGGAAAAGAATGCAAGTGTCAGTGTAAAAGAAGTGTGAAGAGAATAAGAGAAGTGTCAGTGCTGGAAAGAAGTGCAAAGCTCAAGACTATGAGGCTTAAAGAATAATGCTGGTAGGGGGGATACACAGAGACTTTTGTTCGATAACTATTAAGTTATGCTTACGTATCCTCTCTTGCAATGAGGAAGTCAGAACACCGTAGTTCGACTCAAAGAGACTGAAAATGAATTGACTATGAACTGCTTACTTGTCTATTCTCAAGTGTATGACCTGTCTGGCTCAGGTGCTAACTGTCTTGCATTAGACGGAAGAAGCAAGTTCTCGTTTGTGAGTGAATGAGATGAGAAAAGAATTCCGGAGGAGACGATTATTGCTTGTTTTTGTGTTTTCAGTTTTGTTATTGCTTTTGTGTTTGTCATAAGAAAATGAGCTTAAGCCTAAACCAAGGGTTAGTAAACTCATCACATCCTCCCTCTGATTAGGGGTAATGAGAATACCTTAAGTGTGAAGTAAGCACCTCACACTTAATCACCATGATGTAGGATTAAGATCATTAACCTACTTGCATTTATTTAGATGTTTTTGGAGTTTTTGTTTAGTGTTAAGTAATGAGTTTAAGCCATAATCAAGGATTTAATGGACCCATTACACCATCCTAATAGAAGGATAATAGATGAGAACATTTAAGCTGAGGAAGGCTCCTCAACTTAATCCATGATTAGGGATTAACCTCATGACATAACAAAGCCTTTATTAAATGGATTTTAGTTAACGGTAAGATTAAGAAGTGGATTTTATGGTTTGTAAGACAACTTGAGGGGGACTTGTCCATTAACACTAGGGTTAGTCCTTCTTAAGTAATTAAGGAAGAATTAGAACCCTAATGCAAGGCCCAAGTTACCAGCTTGATGTCTTAGTGATTATTAGATGAATTGATTAAAGGGTTTAAACACATTAAGGGTTTAACACTTAGGATTAAAGTTATACACTCCATCCTAATAGAAGGATGCATGCATAAGCTTAATCACAAAGCCTTAAAACCTTTAAGGTTTAGTCCTTGGTTATGAGATGAGAAGAGAAGACACAAAAGATGACACAAAGGTAAAACTAATGGGGGGACTAATCAAACCCTAATTGTGATCATGCTTGGATGTTCCTAGTTTTATGAAGCTTGCAAGAAATCTTCAAGAAGAGCCACCAAGGAAGAAGCAGGTGAAAGGAGGAGAAGCAGAAGAAGCAAGTCAACTTACTTCACTTAAGAAGGTAAGTTGCTTGAAGAAAGAAGGTGAGAAAGGAGCATGAATGAACAAGCTCACTCTAATTCACAAGTAAAATGCAGCAATGGATGCATAAAATAGATGAGAAGAGATTATGATAAGTGAAGGCAAATTCACTTCTCAAACACTTACCACCTGAAAAGTTAGCAACAAGAAATGAAATGAAATGAAAATGAGATGAAATGCAAATATGAAAACCAAAGTCAGAAGCATAATCATGATGCAAATGATGCTATGAGATGGTATGAAAGCATGTCAAGAAATGAGGATGATCATACAAGTAATGAAGATGCAAATGAGACATGGAAGGAAGCATGAAAGTTCATGAAAACTTATGAAATGCAATGGATGCATAACATGGTAAATGGATGATGCAATGATCAAACATGATTCTAATATGTCCTAAGATGTCTTATATGTCATGTGGATGCACAATATGTCATGGCAAGTTCATGTATGCAAGCATATGAAGAATAAATGCAAATGAAGACAAAGATTAGGGTTTATGTACAAGATGCAATGCAAAATTCAAAATCAGAAGCAAATGACAAGATAAAAAATTGAAAATGGGATCAAAGGTACCCTAAACCTATACAAGTTAACTACCCAAAGGGGAAGGTCAGAAGCTAAACCCTAAATGACTTATGATTTTTCTAAGTTAATTACCCAAATTAAAAATGAAAGATAAATTCATGCTAATTTTATCCTAGAAACTATATGATATGTGGGATGCAATGCAAAAAGAATCATTATCAAACCCTTCATGGTTAGGCAGAAAAGATTTTTCTAAGTTAGGGTCAAAAATATTGATTTTTAAGAACCCTAAATCCAAAGAAAATGTCAAAATGGATCAAGAACCAAAAAGAAATTTGTATGAATGGTTTGATAATCTCTCTAAATGTGTCAAGATGCAATGTGATTTTTTTGTGATTTTTAGAAACTTAAATGGTATTTTAATTAATTAATTTCCATTAATTAATTAAAATAAACATTTAAATATTTTAAAAATACAAATTTTATGCAAAAAATAAAATAAAAATTATTTTTGGGTTAAGAAAAATATTTGAATGCAAAATGCAGAAGAAAAGATTTTATAGGGTTTTCTAGATATTTTAAATAAATTGTGCAAAATAAATGATAAAAAATGAAATTAAAACTGAATTAAATGGAAGTAATCTGATCTAAAGGCTTAGATTGAAACTGGGGATATTGAGGTTGACCACGCGCCAGATCCTAGGGCTCTAATTCAAACTCAGCTAATCTTATTTAATTAAATTAATTAATTCAATTAGGGTTTAATGACAACATCCTAGCCATCCAAAAACGCGAGGAAATCAAATCCTACGACCATAATTTAAACTAGCCCTAATTAATGAGGTTTTGCCCTAAATACTTTCAGGCCACCGGAGAAGAGATTCGGTCGTCTTCTCCGGCAGCCTCCTCACCCTATCTCTCTCCATACGCAATGCAAACTCACCAAACTCTCCAGAAACACTCGACTAACAATTCTAAACAAGATTCAGCCCTCAAAATCCATTTATTTTCACTCAAAGTCAAGAATCGAAAGCAAACGGAAAAATATGCAGAAATTTCAGAGATTCAATACATGCTCAATACTTGATCATTTTCGAAAATAAACACATCAGGATCATCAGTGAATCATGGAGAATCAATTAGAAACTTAAAAACACATTTCTGGAAAAACGTTTGAAGAGTTTACATTAGCTTTGAACCTTGCAACTTTGAGCTTTCTGGACCTCTTCCTTGTGCAAACTCACTCCCTTTGACCTCCTGATGAAGCTACAATGCTTGAAAAGCTTTGAGAATGGCTGGTTTGAGTGGTAGCAACTCAACTGGTCAAGAATCGTGTTTTGTCTATGGGTGCTTTGAGGTTGTTTTAATGGTTGCTTTGTGGTCAGTGGATGATTTTGAGATGAATGGTGAAATTGGTTTTGAGTTTTAGTGAGTGAGCTGAGAGATTCGAAGGATTTTGCAAGTTGAAGAGATTTTGGAAATGTTGAGTTCTTGAAGGTTTCAGCTTGTGTGTGTTATGAAAAATGACCCTTGAGGCATGCTTGTAAGGTCTGGATTGGGCAGAGAGTGGGTGGTGGACTGTTGTGATTGGTATGGGTTTTTTTGCCAAAAAGTCAAAAGTGTTGTACTTGAGGTATGGGCAATGGTATAGCTGGCTCATTGGCTTGTCCATGCGCATCATAGGTTAAGGATGTCCATAGAATCAGTCTTGAGGCAATGTAGCAAGTGGATGGAAGTTTATGTGGTGTTTTGCAAATTCATGAAGCTTTGGCCCTTTTGTAATTTCTTGATGTTCAAGGCATGGAATGATGCAATTCTTTGGGCAATTATGATATTCATGCAATGTACTATGATGTTATGATACATAGAAGTGTGTTTGAAGTCACAAAATGCTTTGGCAAGTGGTTTTGCAAGAATCCCTCTTTGGTACATAAGTGAAATTTTGTGATTTTTCTCAACTTTGCAAGGCCATAACTTGAGTTCTATGATGAATTAGATCAATTTCTTGCACTTTTTGTAAATGGAATGATCCAATCTACAACTTTCATGACCAGGAATTTTTCATTTGAAGCATTTTTGAATCATAAAGAGGAGGTTGAAAAACTTTCCCAAAATGGCAAGTTTGCATTACAAGTCACTTTCCCAAAATGGCAACTTTGCAAATGGCTTGAAATTCTTCAATTTTGTGAACTTCTAACTTCTTCTAAGATCAAATAAAGATCATATACACCCAAAATGATGGAGAAGACCCTTTGGTTGGATGATTGGGGGCCTCAGATGCCCTGATTTTACACTGACTTGCTCAAGAAGTCATTTATTGATCAGATGCCTTCCCCATTGAATTTCTTCATGAAAATTGGTATGAATGATCCTCATATCATATAGAGACCAATAGAAACAAGAATGACCAAACAAATTGGAGTTATGGCCTCTGAAACTAAAACCCTAATTTCAGGTTATCTGTGTAGTTAAGCTTGGCTTTGCTTCCATGCTTTTTCAGTTCTTGTGATTTTCTTGACTTCTTTGAACTTGGGAGGATATAATATGATGCTTGAACATACATGGACCCTCCTGAGATGATTGAAGACCTTTGGAGTGGCTCAGATGGCTCATGGATTGCTCAGATCACAAACCCTAGATGCAGATGACTTGAATCAATGCAGTGAAGCAAAAAATGTAATATGAGAAGATATGATTGAACTTATGCAAATGAAATGAATCATAAGCCATGGAAAAAAGAGTGAGGGCAAATTTGGGGTGTTTACACATATTTGCTACATTTTGTGTTTGTCTTAGAGTGAGCTTGCTCATTCATGTTACTTATTCACTTTCTTTCTTTAAGCAACTTATCTTCCTAAGTGAAGTAAGTTGACTTGCTTCTTATGCTTCTTCGTTGGTGGCTCTTCTTGAAGATCTCTTGCAAGCCTCATAAACCCTAAGAACACCCAAGCATGATCACCATTAGGGTTTGATTAGTCCCCCCATTAGTTTTACCTTTGTGTCATCTTTGGTGTCTCTCCTCTCATCTCATAACTAGGGACTAAACCTTCAAGTCTTTAAGGCTTTGTGATTAAGATTATGCCTGCATCCTTCTCTTAGGATGGAGTGCATAACTTTAATCCTAAGTGTTAAACTCTTAATCTGTTTAAATCTCTTAATTAATCCATCTAATAATCACTAAGACATCAAGCTTGTAACTTGGGCCTTGCATTAGGGTTCTAATTCTTCCTTAATTGGTTAAGAAGGACTAACCCTAGTGTTAATGGACAAGTCCCCCTCAAGTTGTCTTACAAACCATAAAAGTCACTTCTTAATCTTATCATTAACTAAAATCCACTCTAATAAAGGTTTTGTTTTGTCATGAGGTTAATCCCTAATCATGGATTAAGTTGAGGTATCTTCCTCAGCTTAAATGTTCTCATCTATTATCCTTCTATTTGGATGGTGTAATGGGTCCATTAAATCCTTGATTATGGCTTAAACTCATTACTTAACACTAAATAAAAACATCAAAAGCATCTAAATAATTGTAAGTAGGTTAATGATCTTAATCTTACATCATGGTGATTAAGTGTGAGGTGCTTACTTCATACTTAAGGTATTTTCATTACCCCTAATCAGAGGGAGGATGTGATGAATTTACTAACCCTTGGTTTAGGCTTAAGCTCATTTTCTTATGACAAACTCCAAAAATCAATAAAAGATTGAAAACACAAAAACAAACAATAATCGTCTCCTCCGGGATTCTTTTCTCACCTTATTCACTCACAAACGAGAACTTGCTTCTTCCGTCTAATGCAAGTCTCTGTATATTCCCCCTCTTCCAGCATTATTCTTTAAGCCTCATTTATGAGCAATTTACTTCACATTTCTTTTGCACTGATACCTGTACATTCTTTTCCAGCTTTTGCACACAGACAGCACTGACACTACCCCTTTTAAAACACAAACTTTCAAGCGTGGATCCCGTCGAGTACGACGGACAATCTGGGTGCTAATACCTTCCCAGATTGTAACCAACCCCCTTTCTCAGTTTCTCTGGTTCGCAAACATCTTATCCATCTCTTTCTAGGTTTATGCAGCATTACCTTTCCTTCGGGATAAAAATGCCTAGTTGGCGACTCTTTTCACTTCATTTCTTCATCTCCTTTCGCCGACCGTTCGCGTTTGTACCCTATCTGACCCTGGTGTCATTTGGTGGGAGCGAAAGCTTGGCGACTCTGCTGGGGACCCTTATATTGCAACCAGGGCTTCTGGTTCTTTTTTTTGGGTTCCTCCTAGCGCTTGTTTGATTTGTGTTTTCAGGGGTGTTATGTGCTAATTGTGCTTGTTCATTTGCTTTATTTATTGCTTTATGTACAATTTTATTTACTGCTTTCTTTACAGGTTTTTATACATCATACTATCATTATCATTGCTGGATCTGGCTTCTGTTTTGGTGGGTGAGGTTCCACTGAGTGATTAAGGTCCTATACTTGGGACCTGAGTGACACCTAGGCTAGAGTGGTTCATATTCTTTCCCATTCCATTTCGGTCTAGCGCGGGAATATGAAACACGGTTCAGATGTGGGTTTCTTCTTGAGAACTTTGTGCTACAAATTTCCTATAGTGATAGGGCTATCTGGGAAGCTTGCTAAGTCTGGATGACCTTTATTATGACCTTCAGAATCTGGGGTGAATTAGAGGAGGATCCTTTATGGTTATTGTAAACAATGTACCTCCGGGTTAGAAGTGTTTACACTTCTCATAACTGATCCAAGTCTGAGGATCCTTGTTATGGAACATTACATGTGAGGGGGGTTGGGTTGTTTACAGGTTTTGCAGGAACCCTTGACCACATCATACCCAGTTACTAGTATTGTTTTAAGAATGCATCACTTTGGACAGTTCTTGTGATTAGCCCTGGACATGTGACTCTTTATTTGAGTCCCCACCCTGGTTACTGGATTTATGAACCTCCATCCGGACCTTTGAACATACATGGACCTTATACCAAGATAGATAATCAGATCCAGCTCTTGATCACAAACCCTTTCATATCATTTGCATATATCATCATTGCATCATTTAACATTTGTTTATTTGTTTTTCAGGGTATCCATCATATCATATTTGGTTTGGTTTTGACCCCTTCTATTGCTTAGACCTCTGCTTCAGTTATCTTCTTATGCATCTGCTTCAGTTATCTCCCTCATTACCTGCATCAGTCTGTCAGAGACTTACCTCCAGCTTCTCAGTTTGTGATCATCATCAGCATTTGACTTCAGTTTCTTCATCAGCACTCATGGACATTCCAAGGAAAAACAACATATCTTATCACTTCTTTGAGCCCACCTTGACTGGTATCAGGCAGGTCCAGTCTCTTATCACACCTGACCACATGCCACTGTTTAGAGAGTACTATGGGGGTATTTTGGACATGGTTATGGATCTTGATTCATCTCAGAGGAGCATGATCCACACATGCTTGCAGTTTTATAACCCTCCACTCAGATGCTTCACTTTTCCAGATTCCAGATGGGGCCTCTGTTGGAAGAGTTTTCCTTGTTGATTGGAGTACCTATCAGAAGGGGGATCCCCTTCAACCCAGAGATGACTGCTCCCAGAAGTGAAGAGATATCAAGGGCATTGCATTTGGAGCCTGCCCTCATTGAGCAAAACATGACAACAAAAGTTGGGATTCCTGGCTTACACCTAGACTTCTTGATTTCTCAGGCCACCCTGAAGGCTGCAGTGGGAGAATGGAAGGCAGTCTGTGCACTTTTAGCCCTCAGCATATATGGGGTTATATTGTTTGCAGATGAGCCCAAATTTGTGAGTAAGAATGCCATCCGCTTGTTTCTGCTGAGGAACCCAGTGCCTACATTGCTGGGAGACTTCTACTACTCCATCCATCAAAGAAATGAAAAGCAAAGGGGGAAGTTAGTCAGATGTTGTGCTCCTTTGTTCTACTCTTGGCTACTCAGACGCTTGCCTATATCAGATGCCTTCTTGAACCCACATCAGCAGAGGAATTGGGCCAAGAGGTTCATTGCCTTAACATCAGATGATATCAGGTGGTGCACCTAGAGCACCAAAGGCAAGGATATTATTACCAGCTGTGGGCAATACCCCAATGTGCCTCTAATAGGAGTAAAAGGTTGCATCAACTACAACCCTTTACTATTTAAGAGACAATTGGGATATGCTTTGGTTCACCCTCCCAGAGGACAGGATTTAGCTGAGACCCTATACTGTGAAGTTCAGCCTAACTCAGCTGTTGTCAGGCAAGCTGTCTGGGCTTGGGACAACATCCAGACCAAAGGGACAGCCATCCTTGGAAGGTGTAACAATATTGCTTCAGCCCAGTACTCTGACTGGTCCCGTACTAGAGCTCAAATCACCAGGATGACTTTCACCTTGGAAGACACACCTAAACCTTCTACAGTACAGCCTGCAGCAACTGTTAGCCTGGAGGAATTTGAAAAGTTGAAAGAGAGGAATAATCAGCTATCTGAAGCCCTAAAGAAGACTCTCTGGGAGAGAAATGAGAGTCGTCTGGACATTGAGAGATTGGAAAGACTCAAGACTAAGCATCTGACCAAGATTGAAAAGACAGATGACTACATAAGGAAAGCAAGAGCAGGAGAGTTGGTTTTGAAGAATTCCTACAAGGAGGCCAAGATTCAGAAGGCTAGGGCTGAGCATTATCTGGAGGAAAGCCAGGCTAGATGGATCAGGATCACTAAAGCCCATGCACAAGAAGACCAGAGGACTCAGGCCAAGATTGAGCAGCTGGAGGCCAATGAGAAGAAGCAGCAGGAAGCTTTATTGGCGGCTCAGAAGGAGATATCAGAATTGAAACTCCGGGCGGGGTTAAAGAGATCAAAGGATCAGGATAGGCATAAGAAGCTGACTAATGCCATTGCTACCAGAAACCTCCTCATTAGGACTATTACAGAGCACCCAACTGGTCCAATGACGGAGTCCCTCCTGAAGGAAGTCAGGGAGGATGACTTTGGATTGGATGTCTGATTCCTTTTGCTTGTATTTCTTTCTTTTGATGCACTTTTCTTTTGATTTTTGTATTTTGACCCACCACGGGCGTGTATTGTAAACAAACTATGTATTTTTCATCATTTGTAATATATCAGTTCGTTTTATTGGTGGGCTTTATCTCAACATCATCAAGCATTTCCTCGAGTTCTGGAAAGGTCAAAACCAAAACCGAAGCGGATACCCTTGGAAGACAAATAAGCATATTGCATTGCATACTAACATTTTCTTTGTTTTGTAGGTTTTTGTTTGTTATTTGTTTCTCACTTTGTTATGGTTTCAGGAAACATTGCTCGTCGCAGAGTGTTCCCTGTCAACCGAACACACCGGTATCCAACGCGAAACAACCTTCCGGGCATTCAAATGGATCAGGTACAGCAGGACCTGAATGAAGTAAGAAACCAAATGGAAAACAAAAGGGTTGAAATGAGAAACCAAATGACCCAGTTTATGGCTGTGATGACTGGCTTAGCTCAGAGCCAGGAAAGGCTGAGAGAGCTAGTAGAAAGGCAGACACCTGAAGAGCCCCACCCTGGAACAGGAGGAACCAGCAATAATGAACGCGGGAAGCCTCACATCGACCCACCAGAGTTTGGGCCACATTTGAACCCAGATGTTAATATCCTAAGGAATATTCAAGGAAACACTGCTGCAGGCAGGATCTTACAAGAAGATCATCAGGAGGAGCAGTTCACAGTTATTGGGGCTGGGGATGAGGTGTATGACAGAAGGTTGGATGAGATTGCTGAAAAACTAAGGTCTTTGGAATCCCAAAATTCTTTAGGCTTTGACGTAATGGATATGGGGCTGGTAGATGGGGTGAGGATTCCCCACAAATTCAAACCCCCATGCTTTGAAAAATACAATGGTACCTCCTATCCGCGTACTCATCTGGAATCCTTCTTGGGGAGACTCAAGGCTTATACCATGGACGAGAAATTATGGATGTTCTATTTTGAGGACAGCCTGACTGGAGCATCAAGAGAATGGTATTCACATCTGACCAGGGCCACTATAAGATGTTGGAAAGACTTGGCTGAAGCCTTCATCCGTCAATACCAGTACAACCTAGACATGGCTCCCAATAGAACTCTTCTAATGGGCATGTCTCAGTCTTTAAGGGAAAGTTTTCGGGATTATGCTCAGAGGTGGAGACAGCTTGCTACTGCTGTCCAGCCACCCATGTCTGAAAGAGAAATGGATGACATGTTTATGAACACCTTGCAAGGAACTTATATTGAAAGACTTGCTGCTTTCTCTTCCACCAGTTTTGCCGATGTAGTTATAGTTGGTGAGAGAATTGAGAGTCTTTTGAAAATGGGCAAAATCTATGACAACGGTGCAAGCTCCTCCAACAATACAAGAAAACCTTTTTAGGACCCCGAAGGACGGGTGAAACAAATGCTATTCATTCAGGCAGGGGCATACCCCAATATTCTCACAGATCAATAGCAGTTGTTACCATCCCGGCTCCAGCTCCACAACAACCACATTTTCCTCAACAACAACAACAACAACATCACTATCAGCAACAACCACACTTTCCGCAACAAAGAACGTACAACAATAACAACAACAACCAACAGCAGCGCCCATTTCAGCAGAGGCCATCTCAGGCAAATAGGGTGATTGACCCCATTCCAATGCCTTATGCCGCTTTACTGCCACAACTTTTGAAGCTTAACCTGGTTGAGTTAAGGACGTTGGCTCCACCAGATCCTCTCAATCTCCCAAAGAATTATGATGCTAATGCTAGGTGTGCCTTTCACTCCAACGCACCTGGTCACAATACCGAGAAGTGTAGAGCCTTGCAAATGAAGGTTCAGGATTTGGTCGATTCCAAAGCTCTCAATTTCGCACCTCCTCCGAATGTTAACAGAAATCCTATGCCTAATCATGGTGGGCCCAGGATTAATGCCATAGAGGAAGATCAACCATCTTCACTGATTGACAATGTTGCACAGATTCAAACACCGTTGGCAGAAGTCAAAGCTCAACTCCTGAGATGCCAGGTGTTCCCGAGCTGTGAGGCCGGTTGCGAATCATGCAAGACTGCTATTAATGGTCGTGAGAGGCTAAGGTTTGGCATAGATGGCCTTATCAGAGATGGAATTTTGCAAATTACCACAACGGCTCCTTCAACATCAACAACTCTTTCTTCAGCAACAATGGATTCTCCTACAACATCAACAATTCTTTCTTTAGCAACAGCATATCCTCGTACAATGGCAACAACTATCATTCCCACTGATTCATCCACAACTCTAGCAATCACTCCATCCATTATTTCAATAGATCAGAGTTCAGCAACATTTACTTCAACAACATCAGCACTCATCTTATCAACGGAATCGCCTACAACACCAACAAACACTAATGAAGAGGTCTCAACGGTCACGATCTATTATGACTCGGCAAATGTTCGTCCCAACAACAATTTCCAACAACAAACTGCAACACCTCCAATCAGATCACCAGTCACAATCTATTACGACCAGCATACCATCACAGTTCCTTCCGCTGCAACAATCAGTCCGGTCACCATTATGGTGCCTGGACCTGTTCCTTATGAAAGCAGTAATGCCATACCTTGGCACTACGGCTCTGATCTCTACTGCGACGGAAAGAAGATCACTCTAGATTCATCAACCTCTTCACCATAAGTTGACAATGTTGGGGGAGGCAGAGGCTTCACCAGAAGCGGACACCTTTTTGCCTCACAAAGACCAAGACCCAATGCTGAAGCAGAAGCTGCTGCTAAGGCAAAAGGGAAGAATGTGGTGCTTGAAGAGCCAACTGTTAAAGAAACTCCGAAGACGTCTTTTGAACAAGAGGTGGACGAGTTCATGAGAATAATAAAAAAGAGTGATTACAAGGTGGTGGACCAGCTTCATCAGACACCCTCCAAAATCTCTATATTATCATTGTTAATGTGTTCCGAAGCCCATAGGAATGCACTGTTGAGGGTCCTGCACACAGCCTACGTGCCGAAAGAGATTACGATTAATCAGCTGGAAACAGTGGTTGCAAATGTTAACACCAGTCATGGACTGGTCTTCACAAATGATGGTTTAACAACGGAGGGACGCAATCATAACAAGGCTTTACATATCACCTTAGAATGCAAAGGTGTTGTTCTTTCTCATGTGCTGGTAGACATTGGGTCCTTGCTCAATGTCCTCCCAAAGAAAGCCTTGGTGAACCTGGATTAAGATGGTTTGGCATTACGTCCAAGTAACTTGGTGGTGAGAGCATTTGATGGCTCTAAGAGATCAGTGCTTGGAGAGATTGATCTACCAGTGATGATTGGCCCACAAACCTTTAAAACTACTTTCTTCGTGATGGACATACAGCCGGCCTACAGCTGTTTGTTGGGTAGACCCTGGATCCACGCCGCTGGCGTTGTTACATCTACCCTTCACCAGAAATTAAAATTTGAGTGGGAAGGCCAGATCATCACAATCTGCGGGGAGGAAGACATTTTCGTTAGCCAGCTGGCCACTTACAAGTATATAGAGATGGATGGGGAGATCCATGAGACTATGAGTCAGGGGTTTGAGGCCCTTAACATCAATGAAGAAATTGTTGTGTCTGGAACTTCCATCACTTCATATCAACAAGCCCGAAAGGTTGTTGAGGAGGGTACCACTCAAGGCTGGGGAAAGCTGCTGCCAGTGGAAAAGAAAGAAGACAAATTCAGGTTGGGTTACAGACCAACTCGACAAGATCAACCAGAGGCTGCAGCAGAGCCCAAATTTGTCAGCGGGGGAATGCTTACCCCGGATGCTGTGAACAGTCTGGAAGACGAGGAAGAAGACGAACGCAACCTGGAAAACTGGATACGTCCAAGGATCCCGGGGAACCAAGTCTCTAACTGGTCTTCCCAGGAAATTATAAGAGTTACTCCTGCAGAGTAATTATTATTTCCTATCTTTTAAGCATGCATCAAGTCCTGCATCTTGCCCAAGATGTCAGGACTCATTTTGTAATCGGGCAATCTTGTATTTTGTGCAAACGATCAATTAATGAATATCATGACATCTTTTGCAAACGAATCTTTTTCCCGCTCACTATTTTTCATTTTTCATTTTTTGTACAAAACAATAAAATGGCAAGGTTTTCAAAATTTTCACTTTTTTTAAAACAAGATAAAACTGATCACTAAAATGAACCAATCTAAACCCTTGTAGAGAGTGCCCTCCAGACTGCACCGACAGCGACACTGCTATGGCTTCGTATGACTTCGACAATCCGATTAATCAAGCCGATAAAGGGGTTGAAGAAGATTATGAGCTACCTGAAGAAATAGCCAGACTGTTAAGGCAAAAGGAGAAGGTTATCACTCCTCATCAGGAGGAAGTTGAGACAGTTAACCTTGGTACCGAAGAAAACTTGAAAGAAGTAAAGATCGGGGCCCGTCTGCAGGATTCAGTGAAGGAACAGCTTATTGACATGCTGCGAGAGTACGTTGATGTTTTTGCTTGGTCTTATCAAGATATGCCAGGTCTAGATACCGACATTGTTATGCACAAGCTGCCTTTGAATGAAGATTGTCCTCCAGTAAAACAGAAGTTGCGTCGTTCTCGTCCGGATATGGCCATGAAGATTAAAGAAGAGGTACAAAAACAGTGGGACACCGGTTTCCTTGCTGTAACTAGTTACCCGCCGTGGGTTGCTATGATTGTACCGGTGCCTAAGAAGGATGGCAAAGTACGGATGTGTGTAGATTACCAGGATCTGAACAGAACTAGCCCGAAAGACGACTTCCCATTACCTTACATTGATGTATTGGTCGACAAAACGACTCAGTTCTCGGTATTCTCCTTCATGGATGGATTTTCAGGATATAATCAGATCAAGATGTCACCGGAAGACATGGAGAAGACAACTTTCATCACACCCTAGGGCACATTCTGTTATAAGGTAATGCCATTTGGAGTGAATAATGCTGGTGCCACTTATCAACGGGCTATGGTAACATTATTCCACGACATGATCCACAAAGAAATTGAATGTTATGTGGATGACATGATTGCCAAGTCCCTCACAGAAGAAGACCACCTGGTAAATCTGTTGAAGCTGTTTAAGCTTCTGAGGAAATACCAGCTGAAGCTAAACCCCAACAAATGCACATTCGGGGTACGTTCCGGTAAACTGATGGGGTTCATTGTAAGTGAAAAAGGAATTGAAGTTGACCCTGACAAAGTCAAAGCCATTCAAGAGATGCCTGCACCAAAGACTAAAAAAGAAGTTCGGGGGTTCCTAGGTAGATTGAACTACATTTCACGATTCATATCTCACCTTACTGCAACTTGTGAGCCCCTGTTCAAAATTTTAAGGAAAGAACAAGCGGTCAGGTGGAACGAAGACTGCCAAAGGGCTTTTGACAAAATCAAGGAATACTTACAAGAACCTCCAATTCTTATGCCTCCAGTGGAAGGAAGACCTCTAATAATGTACCTGACAATATTAGAAGGATCAATGGGGTGTGTGTTGGGCCAGCATGACGAGTCTGGTCGAAAAGAGTACGCAATATACTACCTAAGAAAAAAGTTTACCGACTGTGAACAACGTTATTCACTGCTCGAGAAAACTTGTTGTGCTTTAGCGTGGGCTGCTCGCCGACTAAGACAGTATATGTTGACCCACACTACTTTATTGATCTCAAAGATGGACCCCGTCAAGTACATATTTGAGAAGCCAGCACTTACCAGAAGGGTTTCGAGATGGCAAATGATTCTGACAGAGTATGTCATTCAGTACACATTTCAAAAAGCCATCAAAGGTAGTGTATTGTCTGACTATCTGGCTGAGCAACCCATTGATGATTACCAGCCAATGAGATTTGACTTCCCTGATGAAGACATCATGTTCCTAAAAGCTAAAGATCATGAAGAGCATGTTCACACTGAAGGACCTGACCCAGAAGAAGAATGGACAATGATGTTTGATGGGGCTGTTAACATGAACGATCGTGGAGTTGGTGCAGTGCTCATAACACCTAAAGGAGTTCATGTGCCTTTCTCGGCAAAACTCACCTTTGCATGCACTAACAACGAAGCTGAATACGAAGCCTGTATCATGGGTCTTGAGGAAGCCATTGACCTCAGGATCAAGACATTAACTGTATTCGGAGATTCAGCTTTGGTAATCAATCAGACCAACAACAAATGGTACACTCACCAAGAGCATCTGATTCTATACCGTGACTATACGAGGAGATTATTGACTTTCTTCACAACTGTCAAACTTGAGTACATCCCTTGAGATGAAAATCAGTTCGCAGATGCTTTGGCTACCATTTCCTCCATGATCAAGGTTCAGACTGCCAATTACGTGCCTCGGATTTCGATATCCAGACTTGACCGACCGGCATATGTATTCTCCGTGGACATTGCTAAAGATGACAAGCCTTGGTTCCATGACATCAAATGCTTCTTAGAAGATCAGACATACCCACCTGGGGCATCATCTAATGACAAGAACACATTGAGAAGGCTGGCCGGTAGTTTCTTCCTGAATGCTGATGGTTCATTATACAAGAGAAACTTTGACATGGTCCTTCTCAGATGTGTTAAAAAGAAAGAGGCAGACTTGCTGATGCACGAGGTGCATGAAGGATCCTTCGGTACCCATGCTGGAGGACATGCAATGGCTAAGAAATTGTTAAGATCAGGTTACTACTGGATCACAATGGATGCAAACTGTTGTGCCTATGCCAGGAAGTGTCATAAATGCCAGATTTATGCAGACAAAGTGCATGTACCTCCAAATCCTTTGAACGTAATGTCTTCACCTTGGCCCTTTGCCATGTGGGGCATTGACATGATTGGAAAGATCGAGCTGACTACTTCAAATGGCCACAGATTCATCCTTGTAGCCATTGATTACTTCACCAAATGGGTTGAAGCAGCTTCGTATGCAAATGTCACCAGACAAGTGGTAGCCAGATTCTTGAAGAGAGACATCATCTGTCGGTATGGAGTACCCGAGCGAATCATTACTGATAATGGTTCCAACTTGAACAATAAAATGATGGCATAACTATGTCGGGACTTCAAGATTCAACATCACAACTCTTCTCCTTATATGCCAAAGATGAATGGCGCTGTTGAGGAAGCTAACAAGAATATCAAGAAGATTGTGCAAAAGATGGTGGTCACATACAAAGACTGGCATGAGATGCTACCATTTTCCTTGCATGGGTACCGTACCTCAATCAGAACATCCACTGGGGCAACATCGTATCAGCTTGTGTATGGTATGGAGGCAGTCCTACCTGTTGAAGTTGAATTACCCTCCTTACGGGTACTGATGGATGTCAAGTTGAATGAAGCAGAATGGGTCCGATCTCGGTATAATCAACTGAATCTGATCGAATAAAAGAGATTAGCTGCAATATGTCATGGGCAGCTATATCAGAAAAGAATGAAGAAAGCCTTCGATCAGAAAGTCAGGCTTCGGGAATACCAAGTAGGAGATCTTGTGCTGAAAAGACTCCTTCCCCCTCATTCAGACCACAGGAGCAAGTGGACTCCGAACTATGATGGTCCGTTCATATTAAAGAAAGTTTTCTCTGGTGGAGCACTGATGCTCACTACTATGGATGGTGAAGATTTCCTGTCCCCTGTGAATTCAGATGCAGTTAAAAAATACTTCGCATAAAATGACCCGCTGGACATAAAAACAAAATGTAAGTCCAGGAAAAAATAAGGCATCCCAGCGAGTCAAGAACAGAATAAAAGACTCGGGCAAAAATAAGGGGAAAATCAAAAAATGTACACCCGCTGAGTTGAAAAGCCGCATTGGACAGCTCAGGCAAAAATGGGTATCCCGGTGGATTGAAAACCCGAAAGGGCGATCCACGCAAAATTAGGGAATAAGCGAACAAATGCATTCTGAATTCGTCTGTATCACTTACAACATGGCAAACTTCGAAAGGTTAAAGCATCAGTCAGAATCAACCTTCTTCAGAAAGCAGGATAAGAAGAACGTCAAGGTCATACGGGTCATAGCAAGGGGAAGCTCACTAAAGCGTCATCAACATTGCCAGCTGTAAACACCCCAAATTTGCCCTCACTCATTTCACCATGGCTTGTGATTCTTTTTCATTTGCATAAGTTCAATCATATCATCTCACATTGCATTTTTGCTTCATTGCATTGATTCAAGGCCATCTGCATCTAGGGTTTGTGATCTGAGCCAACCCTAAGCCATTTGAGCCACTCCAAAGGCCTTCAATCATCTCAAGAGGGTCCATGTATGTTCAAGCATCATATTATATCCTCCCAAGATCAAAGAAGTCAAGGAATCACAAGAACTGAGGAAGGTGTGGAAGCAGAGCCAGGCTTAACTGCACAAATGACCTAAAATTAGGGTTTTGGTTTCAGAGGCCATAACTCCAAATTTTTTGGTTATTCTTGATTCTATTAGTCCCTATATGTTCTGAGGATCATGCATATCAATTTTCATGAAGAAATTCCATGGGGAAGGCATCTGATCAAAAAGTGACTTCTTGAGCAAGTCAGTGCAAAATCAGGGCATCTGAGGCCCCCAATCACACAACCAAAGGGTGTTCTCCATCATTTTAAATATGTATGGTCTTTATTTGATCTTAGAAGATGTTAGAAGTTCACAAAATTGAATAATTTCAAGCCATTTGCAAAGTTGCCATTTTGGGAAAGTGACTTGTAATGTAAACTTGCCATTTTGGGAAAGTTTTTCAACCTCCTCTTTTTGATCCAAAAATGCTTCAAATGAAAAATTCTTGGTCATGAAAGTTGTAGATTGGATCATTCCCTTTTCAAAAAGTACAATAACTCATTCTAATTCATTTTAGATCAAAAGTTATGGCCTTGCAAAGTTGGATAAAATCACTAAATTTTCACTTTTACACAAAGAGGGAAACTTGCAAATTCTCATGCCAAGCATTTCCATGACTTCAAAATGACTTCTAAGCATCACATAAACACAATACATGACCTAAAACTCAGAATGGCCCAAAGAATCACTCATTTTCATGCCTTGATCATTAAGAAATCCAAAAGGGGCCAAAACTCCATGAATTTGCAAAATGACCCAAAGCTTCCCATCCACTTGTACCAGCTGCCAAATATGACTTCCATGGACCTCCTTGAAGCAAGCTGATTCGAACCATGCCCTTGTACCATGACTGAACCAGCCCATACCTTCACTTACACAAAAGTTGACTTTATGCAACTTGAGCCATACCAATCAAACTGAGCCACACCAACTACTCTGACCAATCATAACTTCACATACATGCCTCAAGGATCACATTTCACACAATCTTGGAGCCTAAAATCAGAGCATCACCATAGTTCACAAAACCTCCCTCTTTGCATTTTCATTCGAATCTCATCACACAAGCCTCAAACCTCAAAACAAACTTCACAGAACAACTCACCACGATCCACTGATCATTTCCCAACCATCACTTTGCCCTAAAAAGCCTTGAATCAAAAACACGATTTCCACACTTCACAAACTGAACCTCTGCCATTTTCATTTTGAGACCATATAAACTCCAGCTAAGCATCACAAACATTTGGGGAGGATCATTGGAGCTTGTTTGAAGCAAAGAACTTGCTAGAAAGCACCATTTTCGAAAGCTTCAGTTCAGGTATCATCAAGAACAATTTTTCCAGAAACGTGTTTTTAAGTTACCAATTGGTTCTCCATGATTCACTGATGATTCTAATGTGTTTAGTTTTGAAAATGGTCAAGTATTAAGCATGTATTAAACCTCTGAAACTTTCTGCGTTTTTTTCCGTTTGGCTTTGATTCCTGTTCTTGAGTGAAAATAAATGAGTTTTAGTGCTGGATTCATGTTTAGGGTTGTTAGATGATAGATTCTGGAGAGTTAGAGAGCTTAAGATTGCGTTTTGAGTGAGATTGAAGGATTGGATGGCCGGAGAAGATGACCGGAACACTGTTCCGGTCATCTGAAAGTGATTAGGGTTCAGGATTAGGGTTTAATCATAATTAGTGGGATTTGAATTTCAGCCGTTCGTTCGCGCGCGTAGTCAACTCCCGCCCCCCTAGGTTTGAATCTGGGCCTTTAGATCAGCTGACTTTCTCATTTTCTCTTTAATTTCTTTTTTATTTCATTTGTTTTGTATTTAATTTCCACGAATTTTCAAAAATAGTAAAACACATTAAAAAATTTTGAAAATTTTTATCAAATCTTTTATTAATTTTCAGAACCCAAAAATATTTTTATTTTTATTTTTTGCATTAAAAATTATTTTTAAATCATTTAAGTGCTTATTTTTAATTAGTTAATGGAAATTAATTAATTAAAAATGCATTTAGGTATTTAAAAATCACAAAAAAAATCACATTGCATCTTAATACATTTAGAAACATTATCAAACTCTTCAAACAAATTTCTTTTTGGTTCTTGACCTATTTTGACATTTTTCTTTGGAATTAAAGTTCTTTAAAGGCAATATTTTTGTTCTAACTTAGAAAAATTCATTCTGCCTAACCATGAAGAGTTTGATTATGGTTCTTCTTGCATTGCATTCTTCATAGCATGTAGTTTCTAGGGTAAAATTGATTTGGATTTATCTTTCATTTTCAAATTGATGTGAATTTTTCCTTTTGAAGTGATTTAAAACCCTAGCTAACTTGAGAAAATCATAACTTCCATTAGGTTAAGACTTAGGTCCCCTCCTTTGGGCAGTGAACTTGTGTAGGGTTAGGGTTCCTTTGATCCCATTTTTAATTTTTTATCATGTCATTTGCTTCTGGTTTTGAATTTTGCATTGCATGTTATGTATAAACCCTAATTCTTGCCTTCCTTTGCATCCATCTCTCATTTGCTTGCATACATGAACTTGCCATGACATTTTGTGCATCAACATGACATATAAGACATCTTAGGACATATTAGAATCATGTTTGATCATTGCATCTTTCATTTGCCATGTTGTGCATTCATTTCATTACATAAACTTTCATGAACTTTCATGGTCCAAAACATGCTTCATTTGCATCCTCATCCTTGTATGATCATCCACAACTCTTGGCATGTGTTTGCATCATCTCTTAGCATCATTAAAATAATGTTTATGCTTCTGACTTTGGTTTGCATCATTACATTCATCTCATTTTCACTTCATTTCACTTCCTTGTTACTAACTTTTCAGGTGGTAAGCCATTGAGAAGTGAATTTGCCTTCACTTCTCATAATCTCTTTTCATCCCTCTTATGCATTCATTTCTGCATTTCACTTGTATATTAGAGTGAGCTTGATCATTCATGTTCATCTCTTACTTTCTTTCTTCAAGTAACTTATCTTCTTAAGTGAAGTAAGTCAGCTTGTTTCTCTTTTCTCCTTCTCCTTTCATCTTGTTCCTCCTTGGTGGCTCTTTGAAGATCTTTCTCTCTTAAGCCTCACAAACCCTAGGATCTCCAAGTATGATAACAATTAGGGTTTTATTAGTTTCCCCATTTAGTTTTACCTTTGTGTCATCTTTGAATCTTCTCTTCTCATCTCATAATCAAGGACTAAACCTTAAAGGTTTTAAGGCTTTATGATTAAGCTTATGCCTACATCCTTCTATTAGGATGGAGTATATAACTTTAATCCTAAGTGTTAAACCCTTAATGTGTTTAAATCCTTTAATCAATCCATCTAATGATCACTAAGACATCAAGCTTGTAACTTGGGCCTTGCATTAGGGTTCTAATTCTTCCTTAATTGGTTAAGAAGGACTAACCCTAGTGTTAATGGACAAGTCCCCCTCAAGTTGTCTTACAAATCATAAAATTCACTTCTTAATCTTACCATTAACTAAAATCCACTTGAATAAAGGCTTTGTTTTGTCATGAGGTTAATCCCTAATCATGGATTAAGTTGAGGAGCCTTCCTCAGCTTAAGTGTTCTCATCTATTATCCTTCTATTAGGATGGTGTAATGAGTCCATTAAATCCTTGATTATGGCTTAAACTCATTACTTAACACTAAACAAAAACAACAAAAGCATCTAAGTAAATACAAGTAGGTTAATGATCTTAATCCTACATCATGGTGGTTAGGTGTGAGGTGTTTACTTCATACTTAAGGTATTCTCATTACCCCTAATCAGAGGGAGGATGTGATGAGTTTACTAACCATTGGTTTAGGCTTAAGCTCATTCTCTTATGACAAACACAAAAATCAATAAAAGATTAAAAACACCAAAAACAAACAATAATCGTCTCCTTCGGGATTCTTTCCTCATCTCTTTCACTCATAAACGAGAACTTGCTTCTTCCGTCTAATGCAAGACAGTTTGCGCCTGAGCCAGATAGGTCATACACTTGAGCATAGACAAGCAAGCAGTTCACAAGTCAATTTATCTTTCAGTCTCTTTGAGTCGAACTACGGTGTTCTGACTTCCTCATTGCACGAGAGGATACGTTGGCATAACTTAACAGTTATCGAACAAAAGTCTCTGTATATTCCCCCTCCTTCCAGCATTATTCTTTGAGCCTCATAGTCTTGAGCATTTCATTCTTGTCCTTGCACTGACACTTCTCTTATACACTTCACATTTCTTTTGCACTGACACTTGCATTCTTTCCAGTTTTGATACACGGATTGCACTGACACCACCCCTTTAAACACAAATCTTTTAAGCGTGGATCCCGTCGAGTACGACGGACAATCTGGGTGCTAATACCTTCCCAGGTTGTAACCAACCCCCTTTCTCAGTTTCTCTGGTTCGCGACCGTCTTATCCATCTTTTCTTAGGTTTATGCAGCATTACCTTTCCTTCGGGATAAAAATGCCTAGCTGGCGACTCTATTCATTCCCTCTCTTTCGCCGACCGTTCGCGTCTGTACCCCTTCTGACCAGGTGTCATTTGGTGGGAGCGACACCAGCACTTTTACTTTTTTCAATTTTGTAACAATCTCCTCATTTCAGGAGATTTGTTTCTTTGACTGTACTTGCCAAGTCAGGGCACACAAATTAATAAAACCAGAATTTTTCAGTCACATTTCGTCTTGTTTCGTTTGCAAAATGTCCAATATTCATGATATGATACTTGCATAAAACAGATGTGCCTTTCTAACACATGCTTGTAGGAAATGTATTTTACTCCCAAAGAGTATCTAAACTCCTATGATGGAATCCAGTAAGGGATACCTCGGGGCACTTATGTGTTTCTTTGTCTTAACAGGATTGCAGGTATTCAATTCGCGACTTGGGGCACGCCAAGCATACTTCCTCCCCTAACAGTATCTGGATTGTTTTTCCCCAGCGAAGTTTCCAAGGCATCACTCCTCCAGCACATCTTCCTCAAGCAGCATCAGTAAATGCTCATTTCCCCAGCTGAATTGTCAAGTCTCCTCATCCTCAGCAGGATCCCCACAGAAATCTCTTAGAAGATCGTTCAGTGGTCTTTCCTCCCCCAACAGAGTACCAGACAGGGAATCATCTCCCCACAGAGCTCCGGAAGAGCGATGTCTGAATTTCCCACACAACAAAGTGACGAAAGCCTCCTCATCCCCAGCTGGGTTATACCATTACCGGATAGACCTATCAGCGATCTAATTCCCCAACAAGGTTACCCAAACACTTATTATAATACACTCTCATCGACACCCCGTCCGTGTCATCCTATCCCCACAAATTGCCTGAACACCTTTTACACTTATAAGTTCATACACTTTTCTCTTTTGACACTCGTCCGTGTCGCTTTTCCCAGCAAGTTGAGCACTCGCCCGTGCATTGCTCATACTTCACAATGCTTATTTTTATTCATACAGATACTCGTCTGTATCTTGTATGCACGCTTATTTCCCCTCAGAGTCGACACTCGTCCATGTTCTTTGTTAACCAGTTGATACTCGTCCGTATCATCATCTCTGAACATGTGTCAGCGTTGTTTCTACTGATACTCGTTCGTATCGTAGTCTTAAGGATGCTCGTCCGCATTTTTAATCTATACACAGTGTCAAACACTTATACCTTTGCTTCTTAAAAGCGTGAGCACTCGTCCGTGTTCACCATTCCCTAGTAAAGCAATCTTTCTATTATCTGACATTCGTCCTATGTCATGATACTTTCGGCAGCCGTACCCTTCCAGGTGATCGTACTTCACCTTT
This sequence comes from Lathyrus aphaca, assembly GCA_963966055.1. Lineage (NCBI taxonomy): Eukaryota > Viridiplantae > Streptophyta > Magnoliopsida > Fabales > Fabaceae > Lathyrus > Lathyrus aphaca. Next base: position 218,900,574 of record OZ014525.1, read on the forward strand.
GGATGACCGTACCTCATCCTTTCCCCAGCGGAGTCTCCATTATTGGAACCCTTTTATGTCCAGCATTCGTCCTATGTCGTGATATTTAGCAGCCGTCCCCTGTTAGGTGATTGTCCTTCACCTTTTTGATAATCGTCCTTCATCATTTTATGTGATGGCTGTCCCCATCGTTGATCTTGTTATCTGACATTCGTCCTATGTCATGATGAACCCCGAGAGTAGCCGTACCCTGCTAGGTGATCGTCCTTCACCTCTTGATGATCGTCCTTCATCATGTTTATCCGATGGCCGTCCCCATCGTTGACTTTTTCTATCTGACATTCGTCTTATGTCGTGGTAAAGAGCAGTCGTCCCCTGCTAGGTGATTGTCCTTCACCATTGATGTTCGTCCCTCATCATTGCTTCATTTGTTCTCTGAACCTGACGGCCGCCCCCATCATTGCCTTTATTTTAATCCCCAGAGAGTCTTGATTCTTTACTTGATGGTCGTCCCCATCATGATCTTTTTATTTCCCAAGCATGTCGGTTTTCCCGTCATTGCTTTATCCCCAGCAGTCGTCCTCTGCTCAATGGTCGTCCTCCATCGCCCACACTTTATAATCATGCTATACTTTCCTTTTACAATCTATATCCCTTTTCTTCTTCTCCCCAGTGAGTGCAAATTTTGGACTGTCTTTGGTATTCAACAACAAGTTATCTTGTTTGTCTGTTAAGCCCGTCGCTTACATCCTACACAGCTAACTCATGTTTGAATAGGGGCAGCTGTAAACACCCTAAATTTTCCCTCACTAAGTTCACACCATGGCTTGTGATCTTTCACATTTGCATTAGTTTAATCATATCATATCATGTTGCATTTTTGCTTCACTGCATTAGTTCAAGTTCATCTGCATATAGGGTTTGTGACTTGAGCCATCCAATATCCATCTGAGCCACTCCAAAGGCCATCAATCATTTCAAGAGGGTCCATGTATGTTCAAACATCATTTTATATCCCTCAAAGATCAAGGGAGTCAAGGAATCACAAGAACTTGCAAAGCATGTAAGCAGAGCCAGGGTTTAACTGCACAGATGACCTGAAATTAGGGTTTTGGTTTCAGAGGCCATACTCCAAATTTTTTGGTAATTCTTGTTTCTATTGGTCTCAATATGTTATGAGGATCATGCATACTAAGTTTGATGAAGAAATTCATTGTGGAAGTCATCTGATCACTAGGTAACTTCTTGAGCAAGTCAGAGCAAAATCAGGGCATCTGAGGCCCCCCAACATGGAACCAAAGTGGATTTTTCATCAAATTAAAGTTATATGATCTTTATTTGATCATTGAAGAGCTTGTAAGTTCACAAAATTGAAGAAAACTGAGCTAAACCAAAAGTTGCCAAAAATGGAAATGACTTGTAATGTAAACTTTCCATTTTGGGAAAGTTTTTCAACCTCCTCTTTCTCAACCAAAAATGCTTCAAATGAAAAATTGTTGGTCATGAAAGTTGTAGATTGGATCATTCCCTTTTCAAAAAGTACAAGAACAAGATCTAATTCATTTTGGAACTCAAGATATGGCTTGTCAAAGTTGGCAAAAATCCCATAAATTTCAAGAAAGCACCAAAAGGGATTCTTTGCAAAACCACTTGCCAAGGCTTTTTGTGACTTCAAACACACTTAAATGTATCACAACATCATAGTTCATTGCCTCTAGATCAGAATTGCCCAAAGAATTTCAAGATCGCATGCCTTGAACATCAAGATTTCTCAAAAAGGCCAAAACTTCACATAATTGCAAAACCCCCAATAACTTTATTCGCACATGCTGAATTGCCTCAAGATTGAATTTGTGGACATCCATGAAGTCAGCTGCGCATGGACATTCCCAAAGGCCAGCTGCATCCTTGCCCATACCTCAAGTACACAAGTAGGTGACTTTTTGCAAGAAGGCCATACCAATCCCCATAGGGCACAACCACTCTTCTGATCTATCACCACTTGATATGTGGACCAAATGCTGATCATAGCACACAAGAACACAGGCTGAAACCTAAGAATCATCAATTTCCCAAAATCTCTCCCTCTTGCATTTTCCTTCGAATCTCCCAGCTTACTTGCTCAAACTCAAAATCAATTCCACCATTCATCTCTAAATCACTCACTGATCACAAACCAACCATTGAAACAGCCAAAATCACTCCTTACACCAAACACGATTTCTGACCAGTTGGATTGCTACCACTCAAACCAGCCATCCTCAAAGCTTTCCAAGCATTGCAACTGCCTCAGATGGGTTCAAGGGAGTCTTTTTGCACCAAGGAAGTGGCCAGAAAGCTCAAGGGTGAAAAGCTCCATCTCAGGTAGCCATCTGAATTTATTTTTCCATAAACTCTCTTTTATGTTACAAAATGAATAAGCATGCTTTACTGATCACATTGAACTTGGAATTTTCGAAAATGGTGGAGAAATGAGTTTGTATGGTTGTTCTGAAATTTCTGCCATTTTTGTTCTTCCTTTCGAATCTTGAATTTGAGCATGAATAAATGTGATTTGAGTGTGGATTTGAGCTTAGGGGAGTGAGGGGAGTTGATTTGGAGCTTTAGAGCTCCAGAAATTACCTAGGGAAGAAGTTGGAAACTTTCAGGTGAGAGTGTCACCGGAGAAGACGACCGGAGCTCTTCTCCGGTGACCTGAAAATCGTTAGTGTTTTAATTAGGTTTAGGGTTTCATTTGAATTCTGGCAGTAGGATTTAGCTTCCCTGCGTGTTTGAATGGCCCAGATGATATCATTAAACCCTAATTCTGTTTTAATTAAGTTTAATTATTTTGTTAATGAAAATTAGCCCAGAGTGAATCCTGTCCACTCATTCACGCGTCAGTCAACCAAAATCCCTCAGCTTTGAATGTGAGCCTTCAGATCAGATTACTTTTATTTAATTCAGTTTTAATTCATATTTTTCTCATTTATTTTGTTCCATTTATTAAAAATAGCTAAAAATTTCCAAAAATATTTTTATTCTGCATTTTTATTTCAAATAATTTTCTCAACCCAAAAATATTTTTATTTTTATTTTTTGCATTAAAAAATCATTTTTTAAATATTTAAATGTTTATTTTAATTAATTAATGAAAATTAATTAATTAAAATATCATTTAGGTTTCTAAAAAATCCCAAAAAATTCACATTGCATCTTTAAACATTTAGAGACATTGTCATACCATCCACACAAATTTCTTTTTGGTTTTGAACCATCTTTGATAATTTTCTTGAATTTAGGGTTCATAAAATTCACATTTTAGAACCCTAACTTCAAGAATTATTTTCTGCCTAATCAAGAATGGTATGACAATGGTTCTTTTTGCATTGATCTTCATTTGACATGTAGTTTCTAGCATAATTTTGTCACAAATTTATTCTGCCTTTTTGAATTGATTGGCATTTTTTTCCCTTTAGGTACCTTAAAACCCTAGATAACTTAGAAAATTCATAACTTTCATTAGGTTAAGAGTTAGGTCTTCTCCTTTGGGATGTGAAATCATATGGGGTTAGGGTTATTTTGATTGCATGAAAACCCTAATTTCTCATCTTCTCTTGCATACATCTTGCATATGCTTGCATTCATGAACTTTTCATGACATTTTATGCATTCACATGACATATAAGACATCATAGGACACATTAGAATAATGCTTGATCATTTCTTCATCCATTTGCCATGTTATGCATTCATTTCATTTCATATGCTTTCATGAACTTTTATGTTCCTTTCATGCTTCATTTGCATTCTCATCACTTGTATGAACATTCATAACTCTTGACATGCTTTCATATCATCTTATAACATAATTTGCATCATGAACATGCTTCTGGTTTTGGTTTGCATCCTTGCATTCATTTCATTTTCATTTCATTTCATTTCTTTATGCTAACTTTTCAGGTGGTAAGTACTTTGAGAAGTGAATTTGCCTTCACTTCTCACTTCTCTTCTCATCTCTTCTTCTATGCATCTTTGCTGCATTTTGTGTTTGTCTTAGAGTGAGCTTGCTCATTCTTGTTCCTTCTTCACTTTCTTTCTTCAAGCAACTTATCTTCCTAAGTGAAGTAAGTTGACTTGCTTCTTCTGCTTCTTCCTTGGTGGCTCTTCTTGAAGATCTCTTGCAAGCCTCATAAACCCTAGGAACACCCAAGTATGATCACCATTAGGGTTTGATTAGTCCCCCCATTAGTTTTACCTTTGTGTCATCTTTGGTGTCTCTCCTCTCATCTCATAACCAGGGATTAAACCTTCAAGGATTTAAGGCTTTGTGGTTAAGATTATGCCTGCATCCTTCTCTTAGGATGGACTGCATAAATTTAATCCTAAGTGTTAAACCCTTAATGAGTTTAAATCTCTTAATCAATCCATCTAATAATCACTAAGACATCAAGCTTGTAACTTAGGCCTTGCATCAGGGTTCTAATTCTGCCTTAATTGGTTAAGAAGGACTAACCCTAGTGTTAATGGACAAGTCCCCCTCAAGTTGTCTTACAAACCATACAATTCACTTCTTAATCTTATCATTAACTAAAATCCCCTCTAATAAAGGTTTTGTTTTGTCATGAGGTTAATCCTTAATCATGGATTAAGTTGAGGTATCTTCCTCAGCTTAAATGTTCTCATCTATTATCCTTCTATTAGGATGGTGTAATGGGTCCATTAAATCCTTGATTATGGCTTAAACTCATTACTTAACACTAAACAAAAACACCAAAAGCATCTAAATAATTGCAAGTAGGTTAGTGATCTTAATCCTACATCATGGTGATTAAGTGTGAGGTACTTACTTCATACTTAAGTTATTCTCATTACCCCTAATCAGAGGGAGGATGTGATGAGTTTACTAACCCTTGGTTTAGGCTTAAGCTCATTTTCTTATGACAAACTCCAAAAAGCAATAAAAGATTGAAAACACAAAAACAAACAATAATCGTCTCCTCCGGGATTCTTTTCTCACCTCATTCACTCACAAACGAGAACTTGCTTCTTCCGTCTAATGCAAGACAGTTTGCACCTGAGCTAGACAGGTCATACACTTGAGCATAGGCAAGCAAGCAGTTCACAAGTCAATTTATCTTTCAGTCTCTTTGAGTCGAACTACGGTGTTCTGACTTCCTCATTGCACGAGAGGATACGTAGGCATAACTTAACTGTTATCGAACAAAAGTCTCTGTATATTCCCCCTCTTCCAGCATTATTTTTTAAGCCTCATTCCTGAGCAATTCACTTCACATTTATTTTGCACTGACACCTGTACATTATTTTCCAGCTTTTGCACACAGACAACACTGACACTACCCCTTTTAAAACACAAACTTTCAAGCGTGGATCCCGTCGAGTACGACGGACAATCTGGGTGCTAATACCTTCCTAGATTGCAACCAATCCCCTTTCTCAGTTTCTTTGGTTCGCAAACGTCTTATCCATCTCTTTCTAGGTTTATGCAGCATTACCTTTCCTTCGGGATAAAAATGCCTAGCTGGCGACTCTTTTCACTTCATTTCTTCACTCCTTTCACCGACCATTCGCATCTGTACCCTATCTGACCCTGGTGTCATTTGGTGGGAGCGAAAAACTTCAATCACAATTTATAAATACCAAAAAAACTCTCTCAAACTCTCTCTAAATGATCGAAGTTCATTCTCTCAACTCTTTCTCAAGAACACAACAACAACTTCATCAAGAACTCAAGAACACAACAATTTCGATCAAGCTTCCGGTAGCCGAGCCACCACGAACCACCACTTCCGGTCAACTTCACCACTGTGCGACCACCATCTTCTGCCACCGGTAGTGTAACACGGTGGGAGAACTGACTTTCTATAAATTTTGCGGATAGCATGGGTCGCCACCGACTTTTATTTTATCCAAAAGGAAAGGACATAAAAGAACAGGAAAGACCTATTTTAAAAGACTTGAGTTCGGGGGGTAGGTTATACAAAGGGAAGGTGTTAGCACCCTTTATATCCATGGTTATCCATGGGCTCTTAGTTACTTAGCTCACTTAAATTGTTTTTGAAGAGTGTAGTGTGTGATTAGAAAAATTTCTTTAAGTACTTCGTAATGACCCTCGTATGGGTGTATACAAAGCCTAGTTTAGAAATTGTGAGGTGTAAAAAGTATTTTGAAATGTGAGCAAGCAACTAAGAGGTACCTACCCTAGATTAAGTCTTTCATGTTCTCGTATGTTCTTTCAATGGTAAGACTATTCCTATTATTAAGGAATAGGTAGTCATTACCTTGGATGTGAAGGGACAAGCGTAGGGTCATCGTATGGTCATAGAAAGCAACTTTGAGGGGTGTCTTTAGCAATTCATAGGGACTATCATCATTTATTCGAAGGGACAAAATCGTTATTCCGTAGGCAACCTCGAAGGGACTTGATCTTTTAAACGGTAGGGACTTGATGATCTATACTTGAAGAGACTTTGTTTAAGACACCCATATATTTGAGGGACTTGACCATATTTAAGGCAACCAAGAGGGGTAACCTAGGAAGTGCAAGATGGCGATCAAAGATCGACTTACGTATGTGAGTGTTTATATTCAGGTATTTATCTTGTTTAAATTGATTTTCTAAGTTCAATTTAATTACATATAAGTTATGCACACCCTAAGGTTACTAACCATACAATAAAATAATTACAAAAATAAAATAAAGACGGAAAGTAAACTTATTACATGGCTTTAACAGTTACATAATAATAAAAATAATAATGATAATAATAAATATAATAAGAATAATAAATAAACAATAATCACATATTAGTAATAATAAAAAAATAAAAATAATAATGGTTAGAATAATAAATAAAGAGAATAAAAATTCACAAGAAAAGTTATTTTTAGGTTAAACCAATATTAGAAATTTTTAAGGGTTAATTAAGAAAATATAATAAATTTAATAATAATAAACAAAATAATAAATTATTTACATATTAACAACAATTAAGATTAATAATTAGGGTTTAGAAAAATTAGGTTAAGTATTTAAATTAAGAAAATTAAGGTTTTTAATTATAATTAAAATACATTATTAATTTATTTACAAAAATACATAATAATTATATATAAACATATTATAAAATTAATACAAATAATTTACATTTAAGAAAATAAATATGAATTTTAGAAAATATAAAGTTTTATGAAAATACTATTGTTTATTAATTTAGAAATTATTTTAATTATATTAATTTAAATTAAAATAAATAAAACAATTGAAAATAAGCAAAACAAAGAAAATCACTAAAAAGATAGGACCTGGGATTTGAACCCAGGTCCCTTACCTCAACAGCAACATACAAAACCAGCTGAGCCAGCACGCGCTGGTGTTATCCATCTACAACACAATCCTTATATTATAAACCTGCAAAAAAAATGAAATTTAAAACAAAATGGCATGCGGCCAGATTTGAACCCAGGACCATCACAACAACAACCAAACACTCCAACCAACTGAGCCACATGGGGCGCGTCTGCAAGCTAAGCAACAAACAATCATAATATATTAAGTTAACTGAATAATGGAAAAATTGAACAAAATATGGTGTCACCAAGGATCGAACACAGGTCACAGCCATCACACACACACGCCTACACCACTGGGCCAAGCAACATTAGTTGAAATAATATGAAAACAATTCAATAAAATAATAAGTTAAATATTTGAATTTCCTCCTGCACGCCAAACATCTTCATCTTCTTCCTCGTACCTGCGAAATTACCTGCAAAAGTTGCTACGAAATTTCCTGCGAATTAAGATTCGCAGGAAAACCTATGTTTCTTCAAATACCATGAAAACTGTCAAATTTTATCAAATTGATCATATCATTGTGATCCACGCATCATACATAGTTCATTGATGTCATTAGAATTTATTTATATTGGTTTAATTAAGAAACCCTAAACGGCCACCATAAACCCTAACAATGGTGGAATGTGATTGAGGTCACGAAACTTCAATATTGTTACCCAGAAACGATCCTCACACCAATACAAACAATAATATAAGATCAAAAATAAGAAACAGTGCATGAATTAAGAGAATCGAAAATCAAAAATGCAAGAACAATCTTGATTCGGTTACGGCTTATGAGCATGCTTTTGATATGTATAATGATGCAAGTAGCTTCAATGAACATCCAGGAAGGTATTGCAACCTTTAAAACTTCTTGATATGGCCTGCAAATTGAAATCTGAATGTGAGTTTTTGTATGAAATTTTGAAGTTGAATGATGTTCTTGGAGGCTCTGAATTTCGTCCCTTGAGCTTGTAATAGGTTTGTGAACTTATAGTGATGTGAATTAGGTCAAGACTTTGTGGATTTGTGGGATTTCTTGAATAACTTGAGTGTGAAGGAATGTCATGATCAAAATATATGAAAAATCAAATCTTTGCATACCAATCTATTCTAGCACGAATTTGAATCAGATCAATTATCTCTAAATAATGTTTATGACCTTCTAGAACAAGAATCAAATTTAAATATTGAGTTTTCATATTTTATTTTAATTTAAATTGATTTTTAATGAATAAAATCAAAATAAATAAAAAATAAACTATAAAAATCTGAATAAATGATATTTGATTCGTGCATGATGTCATGGTAGAGATTTGGTCATAAAAATGCAAGCCCATGTGGAAAGAATTGGTTCTAAGACCCCATTTGCTCAATAAACCTCTCAAATATTTCCCAACTTCACAAAGACACAAATCCTTCAATTTTAAGTCTATGAAGTGTTATTTGACATTTTAGAAAGCTTAGAGAGTCCTCTAACCAACCTCTTTGGTCTCATGTCCATATCCTTTACCATTTTCAAATTATGCCCTTTGGAAGATGTTGACTTTTTGTTGACTTTTAAAATGACCTATAATGTCTTAGCTCATACCTTCCAAATGAAGCATTTTTGGGCTTTGCTTGTGAGACAAAAAGTTGTATAGAATTCAATTTCCTTCAAAATGAGCTTTGGATGGGAAATTTTTGATGAAGCATGTGAAAGTTATGGCTGGTCAAAGTTAAGTTGACTTTTCCTGTGAAAACCCTAATTTAGAAACTCCTGATTCTTGATGATCTGAAACTTCCTTGATGAATCATGATCAACCCTTGATCAAATGATGAATTTTAATTCATATAATTGATGTTGGCAAAAAATCATGAAGTTTGACTTTGGTTTGACCACAGTTGACCTTAGTTTGACTTTTTAACTGCTTTGACTGATTTCAGCCTATCTGATCATCTGACTGAGCAAACCTTTTGGGAAAATCTTGAAACTTGACATAGGGATTATTGAAGACATATAGGATGATATGAAGCTCACTTGAAGCCTTGGAAGTTCATTTAGCCTGATGAAACTCAAAACCCTAGTTTAGGATGCATTGCTTAGGAGGATGCTTTGTCTGAGGGAATTGTCAAACTTTCTGACTAATTGTGAACCTTATGAACCTCTTGGGATACCTTGTGAACCTTGTTAAACTTGGGAACCTCTTGGGATACATTGTGAACCTCTTGGGATACCTTGTGAACCTTGTGAACCGCTTGGGACACCTTGGTACACAATGTCTTGTCTAGGTGAGGGCAAATTTTGGGGTGCAACAGCTGCCCCTATTCAATTTTATGAAACCTGAGGAGTTAGATTGGCCTGTATGCCATTCGTGACTTGGAAGGTTGAAGGGGATTGAACACAAAAGCCCAAAAATTTGCACTCGCCGGTGCGCAAAGTAACACTGCTGATTAGTTGTATATGCTTGAATGGGCTTAAAGATGCCACTCGGAGGAACCGAAGATGGGCTTATAGATGCCATCCATAATATCAGAAGGTGATAGTATCTTTATGTTGTCATTGGATATCAGTACTAGGTCTTCATATAGGTCGTCTCTGAATCATTTATGTAACATGGTTTGAGTTGAATGCCAGCACTAGATCTTCGTATAGATCGTCTCTGCATTATCTCTGGGGAAAAAGGATATCCTTCATTAAGTGTCAGTGCTTAGATCTTCATATAGATCGTCTCTGAACCGTCTTTAGGAACATACTTTAACTTAAGCATCAGAATCAAATCTTCGTGACGATCTTTTCTGGATTGCCTTTGGTAATATCTTGGGCTAAGTACAAGATCTTCGTATCAATCATTTATGTACCATCCCACAGATAAACGGTTGCATAGACCATTAGAAATAAATCTTCGTAGTGATTATCTCTTCTGGAAATATCCCGGATTAGGTAATAGATCTTTGTATAGACCATTTACATACCTTCCCAAGGATAAAAAGAATATCAGGATTAAATCTTCGTGGCGATTATCCCTGAACTTCTTCTGAAAGAATATTTTGGATTAAGTGATAGATCTTCGTATAGATCATTTACACACAATCCCAAAGATAGTTGACCATCAGAAATAAATCTTCGTAGAGATTATCTCTTCTGGAAATATCCTGGATTAAGCACTAGATCTTCGTATAGATCATTTACGTACCCTTCCAAGGGCAACTTGAGTATTGATCATCAGAAATGAATCTTCGTAACGATTATCTCTGAATTAAGTATCAGCACTAGATCTTCGTATAGATCGTCTCTGAACTGTTTCGAATTGTTGATAGTGTTTATTTGTCTGCAACTATCCTGAAAAAAGAAGGTTAGTTTATGCCAGATTATTTGATGTATGCATGTATGGCATGATGTACTTAAGAAAATGTCTTATGCACTATGGATGCGTATGCTATGATATGATGTAAATGATGTATGTATGAATCATGCATCCTGAAGCGTCTGGGTATCTCTGTATAACAACTGCTGGCTAGGGAAAATAAATCTCGGTTCGTTGCTGAGGATTATGAGGACTTTGTTCCCGTCTTGTTTAATAATATGGTACTCAGAACCTCCCGTCTTCGTTCGTTGTACTTTTTATTGAAGGAATAAGTTCCTGGATATCCTGACTGAGGATAAAAGAGATGAACATAAATCCGAGAGACTTAATTCTTCGGAGGATATGAAACTACTTGAAGACTTCGTTGAGTGGGAAGTATAAGATATTAATTGAAGTATTTCATAAGGATTACTCTGTAGGGATGAACCGGTGAAGTTTCGTTGAATTCCTACCTTCGTTCGTCCTTAGTAAATACTATTACTGCATTTTATGCATTTCTGATAAACATCAATCATATTTAAAAGCATACATACATTCAAACACAACCAATGGACGTTTTCGTTTAAGTAAACAAGGTAAAAGTAAATTTGAATTCAAAGATGAGACATACTTTATTTATTTTAGAAAGTGACCTATACACAGGCAGTTTTGTACAAGGAAACAGAAATCCTAGTAAGAGGAATTTGTCATAAAAGTTTTACAAAAACAAAGAAAAACAGCTATGTGAAAAATAATCCTATTGAGTTCCAATTCTACTATTGCCATTATCTTCAAGTATCTCATCCTTTGCTGTCGAGATAGAAATGATTGGATTGATCTTTATCTGCTTGAACTTGATTCAGGTAACACAACTGTTGGAGTTACATGAGTGATCCAAACGAGACATAATCATATGCTTTAATCCTTAACTTTTGCCTGGATTTCCTTTTCAGGTTTTCAATCCACCGGGATACCCTTTTTTGCCCAAGCCGCCTTTTCAGGTTTTCGACTTGCCGGGTGTACATTATATATATATATATATATATATATATATATATATATATATATATATCCCTAATTTTTGCCCGAACCTTTTTGGTTCGCCGGGATGCCCTTATTTTTGCCTAGGTCAGTCAACCTAGCGGGTCTCTTTTTATGCGAAGTATTTTTTAACTATGTCTGCGTTTACGGGCTGTGGGAAATCTTCACCATCCATAGTAGTAAGCACCATGGCACCTCCTGAAAATACCCTCTTGATGACAAATGGTCCTTCATATGTAGGAGTCCATTTTCCCCTAGGATCACCCTGTGGTAATATAATACGCTTGATTACCAAGTCTCCAGTATGATATACCTTTTGCTTAACCTTTTTATTAAAAGCTTTGATCATCCTTTTCTGGTACATCTGACCGTGACAAACAGCTGCCAACCTTTTCTCATCAATCAAATTTATCTGGTCAAGTCGAGTCTGAATCCACTCATCTTCACCCAAGCCTGCATCCTTCATGATTCTTAAGGAGGGGATCTGAACTTCAATGGATAGAACTGCTTCCATACCATATACTAAGGAGAATGGGGTTGCCCCTGTTGAAATACGTATTGTAGTACGATAACCATGAAGAGAAAATGGTAACATCTCATGCCAATCCTTATAAGTAACAGTCATCTTCTGTAGAATCTTCTTGATGTTCTTATTAGCAACTTCTACTGCACCATTCATCTTTGGACGATACAGAGAAGAATTATGATGCTTAATCTTGAACTGCGTGCAGAGATCAGTAATCATAGTGTTGTTCAGATTTGGGACATTATCTTTGATAATCCTTTCAGGGATGCCATACCTACATATGAGATTATTCTTAATGAATCGAGCCACAAAATTCTTAGTAACAAATGCAAATGAGGCTGCCTCCACCCACTTTGTAAAGTAATCAATGGCAACAAGGATGAAACGATGTCCATTGGAAGCAGTAGGCTTGATCTCACCAATCATATCAATGCACCACATGGCAAAAGGCCAAGGAGCAGTCAACACATTTAACGGAACTAGAGGTACATGCACCTTATAAGCATAAATCTGACACTTGTGACATGTTTTGGAATGTTGATAGAAGTCAGCTTCCATGGTATACCAATAGTAACATGCTCTCAATATCTTCTTTGCCATGGTATGGCCACTAGAATGAGTGCCAAAGATCCCATCATGCATGTCTTCCATAATCTCTGTTGCTTCCTTTTTATCCACACAACGAAGCAAAGTCGAATCGTGATTGCGCTTGTACAAAATTCCATTACTCAAGAAGAATTTAGCAGAAAACCTCCTCAGAAATTTCTTATCATTAACAGATGCCCCTTAGGGAACTCCTGAGCTTCAAGATACCTTTTCACTTCATAGAACCAAGGATTTACCTTTACTCCTGCAGTGTCAATCTCATTACAATATGCAGGCTTCTCAAATCTATCAATAATGATCTTGGGAGCTTCATCATCCCAGCTAATCTCAAACATAGATTCCATGGTGGCTAATGCGTCGGCTAACTGATTCTCTCCTCGTGGAATATGTCCAAAGGTAATCTCTTCAAAATATGGGATCAAAGACAACACATGCTCTCTGTAAGGAATGATATTTTCATGCTTGGTATCCCAATCTCCTTTAATCTGACTAACTACCAGGGTTGAATCTCCATATACGTCCAGGAACTGAATCTTCATCTCAATGGCAGCTTTGATACCCATGATACATGCCTCATATTCAGCCATGTTATTGGTACAATAGAAACAAATTCTAGCAGTAATCGGGGTATGACAACCTTCAGGGGAAATGATCACAACACCAACACCATTACCAAGCACATTAGAAGCTCCATCAAAAACCATAGTCCATCGGGATCCCTGTTCAGGTTCGTCATATTTTCTAGGTTCTTTGGTAATAATCATAATGTCTTCATCTGGGAACTCAAAATTCATAGACTGATAATCATCCACTGCCTGATGAGCCAAATGATCAGCTATAACACTTCCTTTGATTGCCTTCTGAGTGGTGTACTGTATATCATATTCTGTCAAAATCATTTGCCATCTCGCTATTCGTCCGGAGAGAGCAGGTTTCTCGAATATGTACTTGATTGGATCCATCTTTGAAATCAATAAGGTAGTATGAGTCAACATATATTTTCTTAGTCGGCGAGCAGCCCATGCCAAAGCGCAGCAATTTTTCTCGAGCAGTGAGTATCTTGTTTCACAGTCGGTAAACTTTTTGCTAAGGTAGTATATTGCCTGCTCTTTTCGACCAGACTCGCCATGTTGCCCCAACACACACCCCATTGAGTTGTCTAATACTGTTAAGTACATAATCAAGGGTCTTCCATCAACTGGTGGCATCAAAATTGGAGGTTCTTGAAGGTATCTCTTGATTTCATCAAAGGCTACCTGGCACTCGTCATTCCATTCCATTACCTGATCTTTCTTCAACAACTTGAAGATTGGCTCACAGGTAGCAGTTAGCTGGGAAATAAATCTTGCAATGTAATTCAGTCATCCCAAGAAACCTATAACTTCCTTTTCAGTACGGGGTGCCGGCATCTCTTGTATAGCTTTTACTTTTGCAGGATCCACTTCAATACCTTTTCCACTGACAATGAAACCCAGGAGTTTACCAGACCTAACTCCGAAAGTACACTTTTTTGGATTCAATCTTAGTTTATACTTCTTCAACCTCTCAAACAACTTGTGCAGGTGATCAAGGTGTTGTTCCTCATTCTGGGACCTGGCTATCATATCATCCACATATACCTCTATCTCATGGTGAATCATATCATGAAACAAAGCCACCATAGCACGCTGATATGTTACCCCAGCGTTCTTCAAACCAAATGGCATCACCTTATAACAAAAAGTGCCCCATTGTGTAACAAATGTAGTCTTCTCCATATCTTTAAGTGCCATCTTAATCTGATTGTAACCAGAGAAACCATCCATGAAAGAGAATACCTTATGCTGAGCAGTGTTGTCTACCAAAACATCAATATGCAGAAGTGGAAAGTCATCTTTAGGGTTGGCCTTGTTCAAATCCCTGTAATCCACACACATACGTACCTTACCATCCTTCTTAGGTACTGGTACCACATTTGCAACCCATTGAGGATAAGAAGTCACATTTAAGAACCCTGCATCAAATTGTTTCATGACCTCTGCTTTAATTTTTTCTGACATTTCAAGACACATGCGACGAACCTTTTGCTTCTTTGAACGACAATATTCTTTTACCGGTAAACGGTGAACCACAATGTCTGTATCCAACCCTGGCATATCTTCATAAGACCAAGCAAAGATTTCCACATAGTCACGTAACATCTGGATTAGTTTGTTCTTAACACCATCCTCTAATTCAGCCCCTATCTTGACCTCTTTCCTATTTTCTTTAGTTCCCAGATTCACAACTTCGATTGGCTCTTCATGTGGCTGTATAGCTTTCTCTTCTTGTTGTAACAACCTAGCAAGCTCTACAGGTACTTCACAATCTACCTCCTTTCCATCTTCAGCTTTATAGATCGGATTCTTGAAATTATAATTGGCAATAGTAGAACTGTTATGAACAGGATCCAAAGTGGATGAGGATCTTTATTTTAGTGATGTGGGTGTGTGTAAGAACACATAGCTGATAAAAATAGAAATAATAATAAAAGAAAGACAATGAGCACAATATTTACGAAAACGAAACGTCCATTGATTTTTTTTGAATGAAGTATGCAAATGAAATGACATCCCAAAACAAGCATACCATTGTGCCCCGGGCAAGACACAAGGCTTAAAAGGTTTTATTGTTCGAAATTACAAACTTAAAACAAAACATAGTAATAGTATTTACTCCTGACTAAAGGAGATAAGAATAACATCTTCAACCTTCCAATTGTTGAGCCCATCACCCATGGTAGGAAAGATCCAATCATCCAGGTTGTAGTCTTCATTATAGTCACCCACATCATTGATTTGATCTCTTATGACCCCTTGATTAGTGATACGAACAGCACGAGCACGACGAACATCCCTCTGAGATTCTGCAGTGAAACCTAAACCAAACTTGTCAGCCTTGTAAGGGATATTGGGAAGCTGAACCCAAATAGCACAACCACCTTTTTCAACCACAACCTTAGCATCTTTGAGGGAGGCCATTGCAGGAGGTATTCTAGTAACCACATGAGCTTTTTCAGAAGCAGGGACAGACTAAGGAACTGGAGCAGAACAAGGAACAACTTCAAATGTTTGACACAGAGTTTCAACCAATTCACCCTCCATTTCTACATATTTGAAAGTATTCACATGGCTAACCATGTACTCTTCTTCACCATAGACAGTGACAATTTTGTTTTTCACCGGATATTTCAACTTCTGATGCAAGGTGGAAGTCACAGCACCTGCCCCATGGATCCAGGGGCGCCCAAGCAAACAAGAATATGCAGGACGAATATCCATCACATAGAAAGTAGAGTTGAAGACTTGAGAGCCTACTTTGATTGGGAGGTCTACTTCTCCATGTACCACTCTTCTTGAACCATCAAAGGCCCTTACCACCACATTACTTGGTCTTAACACCACATCTTCAGGACTGAGCTTGTCCAGAACCTCTTTAGGGAGCACATTTAATGAATAACCATTGTCCACCAGTACATGAGACAAAGTAATGCCCCTACATTCAATGGAGATATGCAGAGCTCTGTTATGGTTTCTCTTGGCAGGAGACAGATCAACATCAGAAAAACCCAGACCATTATCACTAGTCAGATGTGCAACACAATTCTCAAATTGATCCACAGAAATTTCATTTGGCACATGGGCAGCCTTTAAGAACTTGATTAAGGCTTTAGCATGGGCCTCAGAACACAGCAGCAAAGATAACATGGAGATTTTGGAGGGAGTATGCCCCAACTGGTCAACAATATCATAATCACTTTTACGAATGATCTTCAGTACTTCTTCCATCTGTTTAGAAAGATTTTCAGAATCACAGGACCCTTGCCCCGGGCATCAGTACTTGGCCCAGGAGTAACTGCGTTTTTAGAGGTATCTTGAGGGGAGAATATTCTTCCACTTCTGGTGATCTTACTAGATCCAACAATATTGTCCACATCAAGACTGACATCAGTAATAGGTGCATCAGTCAAAGGTTCTTGTTTGACACCATGGATATAAACATCAGAACCATAATTCCAGGGTATAGCTTTATCAGAAGTATAAGGAATAGGGCCAGGAGTGGTAATGATCATGGGAGCCACTCTAGCTTCAGCAACAGTCTTCACAGGGCCTTCAGCAGTAATCCTGACAGGACCTTTAGAGGTGATCCTAACGGGACCTTTGGAGGTAATCTTCACCGGTACTCTATCAACCATAGCTACATCTTCAAGCTTCGTGCTTCGAGTCAGATGTTCACACATACTTTCAACAGAAGGAGTCCTCTCAAACAATATAGTGTAATTTTCCATGAGGCGTTGAATACCATCCTTCAACTTCCAGCAACTATCAAGCTTATAGGCACAGTAAAAACAGTCATCATAGCAACCTGGAAAGAACTCAGCCTGCACCAGCTTCTTCTTGATAATGGATAGAGGAGTAGTCACATCTGCTACTGAGGAAGCATAGGAAACTTCATCAACAACATTAACAGTCTTCTCATGATTGGGCATAGGAGCAGTGATCACATTTGGGGTCCCAGGAGGGTCAAATTCAATTTCTCCAGCTTCGATCATGTCTTGAATCTTGTTTTTCAACACCCAGCAGTTGTTGGTGTCATGTCCCGGACTATTAGAATGATATGCACATCTTGCATTAGGATTGTACCAAGGAGAGGATGTATTAGGATTCTGAGGAGGATCCCTTAAAGTAATTAGCTCCCCTTTCAACATGTGTTGCAAGGCTTGGGCCAGTGACATGTTGATCTTGGTGAACTGTCTTCTAAGCTTCTGTTGATTGTTTTGTTGTTGCTCTGGTGCTGTTGGGGCAGGATTGGAGATGTGAACTGCTCCCACAGATTGTTGACTCCTGTTACGACTATGTTGACCATACACGGCATTAGACGCCTTCTTTCCACTAGGGGACTTCTTAGCAGTGCTTGATGAAGAGGCACCCACCTGTATCTTACCACTTCTTATCCCACTTTCTACATGTTCTCCAGTCATTATCAGCTCAGTGAAACCAGATGATGAGCTTCCAATGCGGTGACTATAAAAAGGACCATTCAGTGTACTCATAAACATATCCACCAGCTACCTGTCAGTCAAAGGAGGTTGAACTCTGCCAGCTAGGTCTCTCCATTTCTGGGCATACTCTTTGAAACTCTCCTTAACACCCATAGACATGCTTTGGAGCTGCATGCGAGTTGGTGCTAAATCAGCATTATATTGGTATTGCCTATAGAAGGCCTCATCAAGATCATTCCAATCACGAATATTAACACTTTCAAGTTGATAATACCATTCCAATTGAACTCCAGATAAACTCTCTTGGAAGAAATGAATCCACAGTTTCTTGTCAGCAGTATGTGGTTGAATCCTCCGGACATAGGACCTCAAATGCAGTTTAGGACATGAAACACCATCATACACCACAAAAACAGGAACCTTGAAGCCAATAGGTATAACCACTCCAGAAACTAAACTCAAATCTTCAAAATCAAGCCCAGAAGATTTTTGTAGTTCCATAGCGTTCATTCTGTCTACCAACATCTTATACTTCTCCTTACTAGCAGGATCATGATAATAGTTTGCCTCAGAATCAGAATCTTCCACAGTATCATGAAGACTACCTCCTTCTTTCTCAGAATTTGCAGACTCAAGATCCTCAACTTCTTCTTTTGTCTTGATAGGACCTCTGAATCTTCTACCCAGGTTGATGAGGCCCCCTGATTTTCTAGTCTTTTTCTTCTTCTTAGTCAGAAGTGCCTTCAGCTCATCTTGTCCCTTAGACAAGTTCAAGATCAGTTCTTGAAATTGTGCATTCTGAGCCTGGAGATCCTTGACAGTCTGTTCGAGAGCCATTTCTGCTGAAATAAACAGAGAGAAGATAAGATACCTATTCATAAGAAACCTGTGATGCAATGATATGGTATGTAAATTCATATGCAATGTTTTCAAGGACCGCAGGATTTAAATTTGTTTAAACAACCAGAAAGTAAACTTTTATTAGTAAGCAATAAACTTGTTTGCCTCTTGGGCTTACAATAAAATGAAATAAATACAAAGATGGGGTTTTAAGTCTCCCATGGACGTTTCCTCTTTGTATTGAGGTATGTGTTGATATTTCGCTCCTCGTGAAGTTGTTTTGTCAGCTCCAAGAGTCTTTCTTGACTAGCTTTAAAATGAGTCTCAAAAGTATCCCTTTGTTCCTTCAACTGGATCCAGGATCTCTGCAACTCTTCCATGTCAGTGGGCATGTCTGGATGGAGGATGATATTGTAAACACCCCAAATTTTCCCTCACCCATTTCACTATGGCTTGTGATCTTTTCATATGCATAAGTTCAATCATAGCATCTCATATCACATTTTTAATTCACTGCATTGGTTCAAAGTCATCTGCATCTAGGGTTTGTAATTTGAGCCATCCAAGAGCCATTTGAGCCACTCCAAAGGTCATCAATCACTTCAAAGGGGTCCATGTATGTTCAAGTATCATATTATATCCCCACAAAGTCAAGAAAGTCAAAGAATCACAAGAACTGAGAATGGCATGGAAGTAGAGTCAGGCTTAACTGCACAGATTACATAGAATTAGGGTTTTGGTTTCAGAGGCCATAACTCCAAATTTTTTGGTCATTTTTGTTTCTATTTGTCTCTATATGTTATAAGGATCATGCATATCAAGTTTCATGAAGAAATTCCATGGGGAAGGCATCTAATCAAGAGTTGACTTCTTGAGCAAGTCAGTGCAAAATCAGGGCATCTGAGGCCCCCAATGACCCAACCAAAGGGTGTTCTCCATCATTTTGAATGTCTGTGATCTTTATTTGATCATAGAAGATGTTATAAGTTCACAAAATTGAAGAATTTCAAGCCATTTGCAAAATTGCCTTTTTGGGGAAGTGACTTGTAATGGAAACTTGCCATTTTGGGAAAGTTTTTCAACCTCCTCAAATTGATTCAAAAATGCCTCAAATGAGAAAACTTTGGTCATGAAAGTTGTAGAATGGATCATTCCCTTTTCAAAAAGTACAAGAACTCATTCTAATTCATTATGGATCAAAAGTTATGGCTTGTCAAAGTTGGACAAAATCACATAAATTCATGTTTTACACCAAAGAGGCAATTTGCATAATGGTATGATAAGGCATTCTAAAGGCCTCAAATGTGCACAAACACTTCACAACATGTCAAGTGGACCTCTAAGGATCAGAATGGTGCTTTGAATTATTCCATTTCATGCCTTAAACTTGAAGAATTTCCAAAAGGGGCAAAGTTGTGCCAATTTGCAAAATAGATCAAAGCTTCTCATCCACTTGCCTCAGTTCACAAAATCTGATCCACAAGCATTCCATGATCTCAGCTGAACCAAGCCATGCCCCTAAACCAGCCTGCCATGACCCATACCTCAAGTACACCAACTTTTGACATTTTGGCAACTTGCCCATACCAATCAGCATAGGCCAGCACCCACTCTCTGACCTATCACACTTCTTTATGTGGATCAAATGCAAGCAAAAGCACATAACAACACAACCTGAAGCTCCCAGAACACAGCACACTCAAAAATCCCCAAATTTGCAAAAGCTTTCGAATCTCTTGATTCAGCCATCAAACCTTCAAACTTTTTCCACCATTCAACTCCATAAACCTCACTGATCATTTCCCACCCTCCATTTTGCCCTAAAACCTCCACAATCAAAAACACTATTTTCACATTTCACAAATTGAACTTCTGCCATTTCCATTTCAAGGCCATATAAACTCCAGCCAAGCATCTCAAGCTTCTGGGGAGGATCATTGGAGCTTGTTTGAAGCAAAGAACTGGCCAGAAAGCACCATTTTCGAAAGCTCCAGTTCAGGTGAGCTCAAGAACTTTTTTTCCAGAAACGTGTTTTTAAGTTTCCAATTGATTCTCCATGACTCACTGATAATGCTGATGTGTTTGTTTTTGAAAATAGTCAAGTATTAAGCATGTATTGATCTTCTGAAATTTTCTGCCATACTTTCCGTTTTGCTTCGATTCATGATTTTGGGGTTGAATAAATAAGTTTTGATGTTTGATTCTTACTGGGGTTGAGGAGAGGATCATTTCTGGAGCTTTAGGGGTCTTGGGGTTGCGTATTGAGGGAGATGGAGTGAGGAGCTGGCCGGAGAAGATGACCGGAACACTATTCCGGTCATCTGAAAGTAATTAGGGTTTTGGATTAGGGCTTAATCATAATTACGTAAGTTTGAATTCTGGCCGTCCATTCGCGCGCGTAGTCAACTCCCGCCTCCTGGAATTTGAATCCTGGCCTTCAGATCCTTTGACTTTCTCTTTTTCCATTTAATTTCATTTTTATTTCATTTGTTTTATATTAAATTTGCACGAATTATTAAAAATAGCAAAATACATTTTAAAATTCTGAAAATTTTTGTCAAGCATTTCATTATTTTTCAGAACCCAAAAATATTTTTATTTTTATTTTTTGCATTAAAAATTATTTTTAAATCATTTAAATGTTTATTTTTAATTAGTTAATGAAAATTAATTAATTAAAAATGCATTTAGGTATTTAAAAATCACCAAAAAAATCACATTGCATTTAAAAAACATTTAGAAACATTACCAAACTCTCAAACCAAATTTCTTTTTTGTCCTTGATGCATTTTGATCATTTTCTTTGGAATTAAATTCATTTTAAGGCAATATTTTTGTGCAAACTTTGAAAAATCCATTCTGCCTAACCTTGGAGAGTTTGATGATGGATCTTCTTGCATTGCATCCTTCATGGCATGTAGTTTATAGGATAAAATTGGCTTGATTTGATCTTCCATTTTCAATTTGTTTTGCATTTTTCATGATGAGGCACCTTAAAACCCTAATTGACTTAAGAAAATCATAACTTTCACTAGGTTAGGAGTTAGGTCCCCTCCTTTAGGAAGTGAACTTGTATAGGTTTAGGGTATCTTTGATTGCATTTTCAATTTTTTATCATGTCATATGCTTCTGATTTTGAATTTTGCTTTGTGTGTTGATCATAAACCCTAATTTGTGCCTTCCTTTGCATCCATCTTTCATTTGCTTGCATCCAATGACTTGCCATGACATTTTGTGCATCCACGTGATTCATAATACATCTTAGGACATGTTAGAATCATGTTTGATCATTGCATCTTTCATTTGCCATGTTGTATGTCCATTGCATTCCATAAACTTTTCTTGAACTTTCATGGTTCAAAGCCTGCCTCATTTGCATCCTTATGCTTGTATGATCATTCTCATCTCTTGTCATGTGTTTGCATCATCTCTTAGAATCATTAACATCATGTTCTTGCTTCTGGTTTTGGTTTGCATCATGGCATTGCATCTCATTCTCATTGCATTTCATTTTCTTGTGCTAACATTTCAGGTGGTAAGTTGTTTGAGAAGTGAATTTGCCTTCACTTATCACAATATCTTTTCATCTCTTTCATACTTTCTTTGATGAATTTTGTATGTGTATTAGAGTGAGCTTGCTCATTCATGTTCATCTCTTACTTTCTTCCTTCAAGCAACTTGTCTTCTCAAGTGAAGCAAGTTGTTTTGCTTCTCTTTGCTCTTTTCCTCTGCTTCCTTCCTGGTGGTTTCTCTGAAGATCTTCTTGCAAACCTCATTAACCCTAGGAATGACCAAG
The DNA here is from genome assembly GCA_963966055.1 of Lathyrus aphaca. Lineage (NCBI taxonomy): Eukaryota > Viridiplantae > Streptophyta > Magnoliopsida > Fabales > Fabaceae > Lathyrus > Lathyrus aphaca. The sequence goes on from OZ014525.1 coordinate 218,923,050, forward strand.
CATGATAATAATTAGGGTTTGATTAGTCCCCCATTTAGTTTTACCTTTGTGTCTTCTTTGAGTCTTCTCTCCTCATCTCATAATCAAGGACTAAACCCTAAAGGTTTTAAGGCTTTGTGATTAAGATTATGCCTGCGTCCTTCTATTAGGGTGGAGTGTATAACTTTAATCCTAAGTGTTGAACCCTTAATGTGTTTAAATCCTTTAATCAACTCACTTAATAATCATCAAGACATCAAGCTTGTAACTTGGGCCTTGTATTAGGGTTCTATTTCTTCCTTAATTGGTTAAGAAGGACTAACCCTAGTGTTAATGGACAAGTCCCCCTCAAGTTGTCTTACAAACCATAAAAATCATTTCTTCATCTTATCATTAACTAAAATCCACCTACTAAAGGCTTTGTTTTGTCATGAGGTTAATCCCTAATCATGGATTAAGTTGAGGAGTCTTCCTCAGCTTAAATATTCTCATCTATTATCCTTCTATTAGGATGGTGTAATGAGTCCATTAAATCCTTGATTATGGCTTAATCTCATTACTCAACACTAAACAAAAACCACAAAAACATCTAAATAAATCACAAGTAGGTTAATGATCTTAATCCTGCATCATGGTGTTTAAGTGTGAGGTGCTTACTTCACACTTAAGGTATTCTCATTACCCCTAATCAGAGGGAGGATGTGATGAGTTTACTAACCCTTGGTTTAGGCTTAAGCTCATTTTCCTATGACAAACTTCCAAAATCAATAAAAGACTGAAAACACAAAAAAAAAAACAATAATCGTCTCCTCCGGGATTTTTTTCTCATCTCACTCACTCATAAACGAGAACTTGCTTCTTCCGTCTAATGCAAGACAGTTTGCACCTGAGCCAGACAGGTCATACACTTGAGCATAGACAAGTGAGCAGTTCACAAGTCAATTTATCTTTCAGTCTCTTTGAGTCGAACTACGGTGTTCTGACTTCCTCATTGCACGAGAGGATACATAGGCATAACTTAACAGTTATCGAACAAAAGTCTCTGTATATCCCCCCTCTTTCCAGTATTATTCTTTTAGCCTCATTATCTTGAGCATTCCATTCTTGTTCTTACACTGACACTTCACTTATACACTTCACTTTTCTTTTACACTGACACTTGCATTCTTTCCAGCTTTGATACACAAATTGCACTGACACTACCCCTTTAAAACACAAATCTTTTAAGCGTGGATCCCGTTGAGTACGGCGGACAATCTGGGTGCTAATACCTTCCCAGGTTGTAACCAACCGCCTTTCTCAGTCTCTCTGGTTCGCGACCGTCTTATCCATCTTTTCTTAGGTTTATGCAGCATTACCTTTCCTTCGGGATAAAAATGCCTAGCTGGCGACTTTTTTCTCCCGAGTTCACCCTTGTGTGTTCTCCATCCTTTCGCTGACCATTCGTGTCTGTACCCCTTCTGACCAGGTGTCATTTTGGTGGGAGCGACAGATATAAGGAGTATCTCCTTCAGCAACAGGCTTCATGGTAACTGGCAAGATAGAAGGATATGGCATCATAAGAGTTTGAGCACGTGCTCGTACCCATCAAAGATTAGGTTCCATGGGAATGGAGTACTTTGGTTCCAGAGTCTTGCTGTCAACCTTATTCACCTTACCCCAAGCTCGTATAAACCTTTGCCGGTAACCTTGTAGATTATTGTCGTAATCGAACATAATACCCTGAATAAGCATGTCATGAGGACCATCACTCCGAGCATAACCAAACTGACGTAGAGCTAAAGAAGGATTATAGGTAATGCCCCCTCTTATGCCAAGGAGTGACACATTAGGGAACTCCCCACAACGGTCAATGATAGTAACATTCTCCATAGATTGTGTGCACCAATGAATATCTGAATGAGAAAGTGACATAATCCTCTTGGACCACCTGAACCCTTGTTCATTCTTCATCACTGATAGAGGAAGGTGAGAAATAAACCACCTGGATAGTAAAGGTATGCAGCACATCAGAGTTCCTCGTGCCTTCGTAGTATGAGTATGGAGAGAATGTAAGATGTCTCCAAGTAATGTAGGCACTGGATTGTGAGTCAGAAATATGTTGATGGCGTGTATGTCTATGAACTGGTCTAGATTAGGGAACAACACTAAGCCATAGATCAATAGGGCTAAGATCTCCTCAAAAGCATCATAACTCATAGCCTTCAGGAACATTTGAGCTTTCGCCATCAATACCTTGGCAAGGATACCCTTAACTCCACTTCTTGTTTCTAGGACAATGTCTGATTTTTTCAGATGTAGGGCTGCAACAATGACTTCAGGTTTAGGCTCCTTTTCTAAGCCTGTGAAGGGTCTCTGATCAAGGATAGGTATACCCAGTAGCTTGGAGAAATCTTCCATTGTGGGAACCAGCTGATAGTCGGGGAATGTGAAGCAATGATGTTTAGGGTCAAAGAACTGAAACAGAACACTCATCATGTCTTCATTGAACCCTGAAGTGACTAGATCCAGTAGGTGACCATGCCTCTTGATGAATTAGGAGTTTTCAGAAACTTGAGAGACCAATTCCTTAAGCTTAGGAGGTATCCCTACAAAGTTGATCCGGATAGTATTCCTACGAGCAGAAGCCATGACCTGCAACAAAGAACAAAGATAAATCTTTTGGTCCTTGAAATAGTTAGTGAAAATGCTATGCTTATGATGCATGATGATGTTATGATGTTATGCTCAATCACAAACATGTGGCACACACAAACAAGTCACACAATAGCCCTAAGTTTGAAGGATTGCATGAGGTTTAAAGGTAAGTACCCTCCCCTGAAGTTAGTTGGTTCATCCTGTCCTACAAAAGTAACCAGGTTCTAAGGGATCTCAATATCACTGATCCTTCCGAAGGGTGGTTGTTCAGTAGGCAACTTATTTGCCAACCAAAACCCTCCAAGTTTAGGATCTCAATGAGCGTAGTATCGAGTATCAACCAACTTCAATCTTCACCAAAGCCGGTTATCTCATTACTTTCTAAAGGCCAAGATGGGATGACTAAGGTTCTAAAAGTCAGTTAGTGTATTGACAACATATGGCATCCCCATATTATCCTTAACTTACTTAAGTAACATAAGCACCAACCAAGAAGTCACACTAACTATGGCCACCAGATCAACCATATCGGTATACGCCATACAATTTCCTTGGTCTATTGCCATTTACCTAAGGTACACTAGATCCGGTTTAGGATCTTTCACACAAAAAGCCCAACAAATAATATAAAGCAAAAAAAGCAAACAATTTAAGTGATCTAATTCCTAAGGGTACCCCACTTTTACTTAGTAAGTCCCCAGCAGAGTCGCCAGTTCTGTAACACGGTGGGAGAACTGACTTTCTATAAATGTTGCGGATAGAAAGAGTCGCCACCGACTTTTATTTTATCCAAAAGGAAAGGACATAAAAGAACAGGAAAGACCTATTTTAAAAGACTTGAGTTCGAGGGGGTAGGTTATACAAAGGGAAGGTGTTAGCACCCTTTATATCCATGGTTATCCATGGGCTCTTAGTTACTTAGCTCACTTAAATTGTTTTTGAAGAGTGTAGTGTGTGATTAGAAAAATTTCTTTAAGTACTTCGTAATGACCCTCGTATGGGTGTATACAAAGCCTAGTTTAGAAATTGTGAGGTGTAAAAAGTATTTTGAAATGTGAGCAAGCAACTAAGAGGTACCTACCCTAGATTAAGTCTTTCATGTTCTCGTATGTTCTTTCAATGGTAAGACTATTCCTATTATTAAGGAGTAGGTAGTCATTACCTTGGATGTGAAGGGACAAGCGTAGGGTCATCGTATGGTCATAGAAAGCAACTTTGAGGGGTGTCTTTAGCAATTCGTAGGGACTATCATCATTTATTCGAAGGGACAAGATCATTATTTTGTAGGCAACCTCGAAGGGACTTGATCTTTTAAACTGTAGGGACTTGATGATCTATACTTGAAGAGACTTTGCTTAAGACACCCCTATATTTGAGGGACTTGACCATATTTAAGGCAACCAAGAGGGATAACCTAGGAAGTGCAAGATGGCGATCAAAGATCGACTTACGTGTGTGAGTGTTTATATTCAGGTATTTATCTTGTTTAAATTGATTTTCTAAGTTCAATTTAATTACATATAAGTTATGCACACCCTAAGGTTACTAACCATACAGTAAAATAATTACAAAAATAAAATAAAGACGGAAAGTAAACCTATTACATGGCTTTAACAGTTACATAATAATAAAAATAATAATGATAATAATAAATATAATAAGAATAATAAATAAACAATAATCACATATTAGTAATAATAAAATAATAAAAATAATAATGGTTAGAATAATAAATAAAGAGAATAAAAATTCACAAAAAAAGTTATTTTTAGGTTAAACCAATATTAGAAATTTTTAAAGGTTAATTAAGAAAATTTAATAAATTTAATAATAATAAACAAAATAATAAATTATTTACATATTAACAACAATTAAGATTAATAATTAGGGTTTAGAAAAATTAGGTTAAGTATTTAAATTAAGAAAATTAGGGTGTTTAATTATAATTAAAATACATTATTAATTTATTTACAAAAATACATAATAATTATATATAAACATATTATAAAATTAATACAAATAATTTACATTTAAGAAAATAAATATGAATTTTAGAAAATATAAAGTTTTATGAAAATACTATTGTTTATTAATTTAGAAATTATTTTAATTATATTAATTTAAATTAAAATAAATAAAACAATTGAAAATAAGCAAAACAAAGAAAATCACTAAAAAGATAGGAATGCACACATAACATCATAGAATTCCAGCACACATGTTCAGTTATTTCCGAGGATCACATGTTTGAATCATGCCATTAGACTTTTTCTGTGTAAAAACATGAATCAAAGCAGATAGATTCCTCAGAAATAACTGAACATGGCTCTTGCATTCATTACAGGTGTTCAGAGACAGATAATTATCCTGACTTGATTTCTCATCAAAGTGGTCAACTTGAATCACAACTATCAAGGTATAACTCCGGGCGGAGGTAATCAAACGAAGACCCAGCTGAGGCCATTCAGGGCAGAGGTACAAGCTTTATTTCAGAACCAAAAACTGCTGAAAGAAGAAGTCAACCAGATGAAGACTCAGATGAGCTTGGTAATCCTGAATGTCGTGTCAAAGAAATGAATCTATTTTCATCCTTAGTGAGGGGAACTACACTGCTCTGATTCTCCATTGGTCAATGGAGATACGTAGGTGTCGCTCCCAAAGATTTGCATCCCGGTACAAGCGCGAACGGTCAGCGAAAGGAGGAAAATGAAAGTGAAATGAATAGAGTCGCCAGCTAGGCATTTTTATCCCGAAGGAAAGGTAATGTTGCATAAACCTGGAAAGATATGGATAAGACGGTCGCGAACCAGAGAAAATGAGAAAGGGGGTTGGTTACAACTTGGGAAGGTATTAGCACCCAGATTGTCCGCCGTACTCGATGGGATCCACGCTTAAACGATTTGTGTTTAAAGAGGTAAGTGTATGTGCTATTTGTGTGCAAAAGCTGGAAATGAATGTACAAGTGTCAGTGCAAAAAGGGGTGAACGCTCAGGAACTGAGGCTTAGAAAGAATGCTTAAAGAGGGGAAAGATACAGAGACTTGTGTTCGATAACTGTTCAGTTATGCCTACGTATCCTCTCGTGCAATGAGGAAGTCAGAACACCGTAGTTCGACTCAAAGAGACTGTAGATAAATTGACTGATGAACTGCTTGCTTGTCTATGCTCAAGTGTATGACTTGTCTGGCTCAAGTGCTAATTGTCTTGCATTAGACGGAAGAAGCAAATTCTCGGTTGTGAATGAAGATGATGAGAAAAGAATCCCGAAGGAGACGATTATTGTTTGTTTTTTGTGTTTTCAATCTTTTATTTTTTTTTTTGTGTTTGTCATAAGTTAATGAGCTTAAGCCTAAACCAAGGGTTAGTAAACTCATCATATCCTCCCTTTGATTAGGGATAATGAGAATACCTTAAGTATGAGATAAGCATCTCAACTCAATTACCATGATTATGTAGGATTAAGATCATTAACCTACTTGTGATTATTTAGATGTTTTTTGGGTTTTTGTTTAGTGTTAAGTAATAAGTTTAAGCCATAATCAAGGATTAGTGAACTCATTACACCATCCTAATAGAAGGATAATTGATGAGCACACTTAAGCTGAGGAAGATACCTCAACTTAATCCATGATTAGGGATTAACCTCGTGACAAAACAAGCCTTTATTAAAGTGGATTTTAATTAAGGGTGAGATTAAGAAGTGGATTTTATGGTTTGTAAGACAACTTGAGAGGGACTTGTCCATTAAACACTAGGGTTAGTCCTTCTTAACCAATAAAGGAAGAATTAGAACCCTAATGCAAGGCCCAAGTTACAAGTTAATGTCTTAGTGATTATTAAGATTGATTGATTAAGAGGTTTAAACAAATTAAGGGTTTAACACTTAGGATTAAAGTTATACACTCCATCCTAAGAGAAGGATGCAGGCATAACCTTAATTCCAAAGTCTTAAAACCTTAAAGGTTTAGTCTCTAATGATGAGGTGAGAAGAGAGACACAAAGAAGACACAAAGGTGAAAACTAAAGGGAGACTAATCACAACCCTAATTATTGTCATGCTTGGATGTTCCTATGTTTTGTGAGGCTTAAAAGATATCTTCAGAGAAGCCACCAATGGAAGAAGCAGATGGAAGGAGGAAGAAGCAGAAGAAATAAGTTACTTACTTCAATGAAGAAGATAAGTAACTAGGAGAAAGAAAGTGAGGGATGAACATGAATGAGAAAGCTCACTCAAAGACAAATAAAAATGCAGCAAAGATGTATATGAAGAAGATGAAGAGAAATGAGAAGTGAAGGCAAATTCACTTCTCAAGTTAACTTACCACCTGAAAATGTTAGCATAAGGAAAGAGATGAAGTGAAATGAAGCATATGAAATGACAAAGAAACAAAACCAGAAGCAATCACATGATGCAAATGATGCTATGAGATGATGCAAAGGCATACCAAGTGTTATGAATGTTCATACAAAGAGAATGGATGCAAAAGAAGCAAATGGGAAACATGAAAACACATGGATGTTTATGAAATGAAATGGATGCAAAGCATGGCAAATGTATGAATAAATGACCAAGAAATGTTAAATCAATGGCTTAAGATGTCTAAGATGACATACAAGTGCTTAGAATGTCATGACAAGTTCACATGTTCATGCAATGCAATGTAAGATGCAAGTATGGATGCAAAATTAGGGTTACATGAAAGGATGAGATGCAAATGATCAAAACAGAAACAATTCACATGATAAAAATTTGAAAATGAGCTCAAACAAACCCTAACCCCATATGCTATCACACCCCAAAGGAGAAGGTCCAACTCTTAACCTAAAAGAAGTTATGATTTTTCTAAGTTCACTAGGGTTTTTGGGTACCTTAAGAGGAAAAATGCAAATCAAATTGAAAATGAAAGATAAATTCATGACAAAAATATCCTAGAAACTACATGCTACATGGAAAACAATGCAAAAAGAATCATTGTCAAACCCTTCATGGTTAGGCAGAAAAGAATTTTCAAAGTTAGGGTTCCAAAAAGGGAATTTTATGAACCCTAAATTCAAGAAAAATGTCAAAATTGGATCAAAACCAAAAAGAAATTTGTATGAATGGTTTGAAAATGTTTCTAAATGTCCTAAGATGCAATGTGAAGTTTTTTTGAATTTTTAGAAACCTAAATGGTATTTTAATTAATTAATTTCCATTAATTAATTAAAATAAACATTTAAATATTTTTAAAATGATTTTCTAATGCAAAAAATAAAAATAAAAACTTTTTTAGGTGAAGAAAAATATTTGAAATTAAAATGCAGAAGGAAATATTTTTATGATTTTTCTATGTATTTTAAATAAAATGCACAAAATAAATGAATAAAAATGAAAATAAAATTAATTAAAGGGAAAATCAACTGATCCTAAGGCTGAAATTTAAACCTGGAGGGGAGGGATTGACTGCGCGCGCAATCCTGTGGCTGGGATTGAATCTGGGATTTAATTAGGTTATATAATTAATTAATCAGGTTTAATCCTAATGAACTAATCTGAGCCATTCACTGCCTAACCCTAATCCTCATCTAACAGCCTAGATTCAAATTTCCCTAATTACATGGATTAAGCCCTAATCAGTTTCAGGTGGTGGGAGAAGACCTCCGGTCGTCTTCTCCGGCGAGACCAAACTGCAAACTTCTTCCCTATATCATTTCCAGAGCTCTAAAGCTCCAGATCACTTCCTCTAACAACCCTAAACATGATTCAACCCTCAAAATTCATTTCTCATGCATCAAACTCAAGATTCGAAGAAAAACATAAAAATGGCAAAACTTTCAGAAACACGATACAGGCTCAATACTCAATCATTTTCAAAACCAACAAGTGCAGTGTGATCAGTGAAGCATATAGATCATTTCTATAACATAAAAAACAAGTTCTGGAAAAAAGTTTGAAGGTGGCTACCTGAGCTGAAGCTTTCTCTTCTAGAGCTTTTGGACCTCTTCTTTTGTGCAAATCCACCTCACTTGACCCCCTGATGACGTTGCAATGCTTTGATAGAGTTTAGAATGGATGGATTGAGTGGTTGCACCTCAGCTGGTCTGAAATTGTGTTTGTGTTTGGCTGGCGTTTATGGCTTGGTAATGGTTGGGAAATGTTCTAATGATGATGGTGAGTTGAATGGTGAAGTTTATTTGAAGTTTGAGTGGCTGGACAGAGTGTTTCGAAAGTTTGAAGCTTAAAGGTGATTTTGTGAAACTTGGTGTATCCGAGGTTTCAGGCTTGTGTGTGTTATGCATTGGCTTGCTTTTGGTCCACATAACATAACCCTATTGGCCAGAGAGTGGTTGTGGCTGCAGCTGATTAGTATGGGTCCTTTTGCAAAAAGTCAACAAATTGTGTACTTGAGGTATGGGCTCATGTAGCAGCTGTTCTATGGCATGTCATGGCTCAGCATTGATCAAGGAGAGCCATGGGATTGAGATTGTACAGCTGGATGACTTGGAGGGAATGATCTCATAGGTTTTGCAAGTATTATGTAATTTCCCCCCTTTGAGAAATCTTGAAGTGCAAGGCATGGGAACTTGTGATTCCTTGGGCAATTTTGGTCACAATGCAATGTATTATGTTTGTATGATGTTTAGAGAGTGATTAGAGGTCACAAAATGACTTGGTATGTGAAATTGCAAAAAATCCTCTTTGGTGTGAAAGTGAAAATTATAGGATTTTTGCCAACTTTTCAAGGCCATAACTTGTGTTCCATAATGAATCAGAACTTGTTCTTGTACTTTTTGAAAAGGGAATGATCCAATCTACAACTTTCATGACCAACAATTTTTCATTTGAAGCATTTTTGGTTGAGAAAGAGGAGGTTGAAAAACTTTCCCAAAATGGAAAGTTTCCATTACAAGTCATTTCCATTTTTGGCAACTTTTAGTTTAGCTCAAATTTCTTAAATTTTGTGAACTTCCAAGCACATAAATGATCAAATAAAGATCATATAACTTTAATTTGATGAAAATTCCACTTTGGTTCCATTGTTGGGGGCCTCAGATGCCCTGATTTTGCTATGACTTACTCAAGAAGTTACCCAGTGAACAGATGACTTCCACAATGAATTTCTTCATCAAACTTGGTACACATGATCCTTATAACATATTGAGACTATTAGAAACAATAATGGCCAAAAAATTTGGAGTTATGGCCTCTGAAACCAAAACCCTAATTTCAGGTCATCTGTGTAGTGAAATCCTAGCTCTACTTCCATGCCTTGCCAGTTCTTGTGATTTCTTGACTTCCTTGATCTTTGAGGGATATAATATGATGATAGAACACACAGTGACCCTCTTGGAATGATTGGAGGCCTTTGGAGTGGCTCAGATGGATCCTTGGATTGCTCAGATCACAAACCCTAGATGCAGATGAACTTGAACTATGCAGATGAAACAAATATGCAATATGAGATGATATGCTTAAACTTATGCAAACATGAAAGATCACAAGACATGGTGTGAAATTAGTGAGGGAAAATTTGGGGTGTTTACAGCTGCCCCTATTCAAACATGAGTTAGCTGTGCAGGGTGTAAGCGCCTGGCTTAACAGCAAACAAGATAACTTGTCGTTGAATACCAAAGACAGTCCAAAATTTGCACTCACTGGGGAGAAGAAGAAAAGGGATATAAATTGTAATAGAAAGTAAAGTATCATTATCAAATGCGGACGAGGGAGGACGACCATCGGGCAGAGGACGACTGCTGGGATAAAGCAATGACGGGTAGGCCGACATGCTGGGGAAATAAAGAGATCATGATGGGGACGGCCATCATGCTCGGAAAGTAAAGTAAACAATGATGGGGATGACCATCGAGTTTGAAGAATAAATGAAATAAATGATGAGGGACGGTCATCAGTGGTGAAGGACGTTCACCTAGCAGGGGACGACTGCTCTTTACCACGACATAGGACGAAAGTCGGATAGAAAAGGTCGATGATGGGGACGGCCATTGGATAAGCATGATGAAGGACGATCATCAAGAGGTGAAGGACGATCACCTAGCAGGGTACGGCTGCTCTCGGGGTAGTATTATGACATAGGACGAATGTCAGACAACAAGATCAACGATGGGGACGGCCATCGGATAAAATGATGAAGGATGATCATCAAAAGGTGAAGGACGATCACCTAGCAGAGGACGGCTGCTCTTTATCACGACATAGGACGAATTTCGGATAGAAAAAAGGTTCCCCTAATGGGGACTCCGTCGGGGAAAGGATGATGGACGGTCATCCAAAGGTGAAGGACGATCACCTGGCAGGGGACGGCTGCCGAAAGTATCACGACATAGGACGAATGTCGGATAGGAGAAAGTTGTTCTGTTGGGGAGATGGTGTTGCACCCCAAAATTTTCCCTCCACAAGACAAGACATTGTGTACTAAGAGGTCCACAAGGTTCACAAATTTCACAATACATCTCATGAGGTTCACAAGGTTCACAATTAGTCAGAAAGTTTGACAATCCCCTCAGACAATGCATCCTCCTAAGCAATGCATCTTAAACTAGGGTTTTGACTTTCATCTGGATAAATGGACTTCCAAGGCTTCAAGTGAGATTCATAGCATCCTATATGTGTTCAAGAATCCCCATGTCAAGTTTCAAGACTTTCCCAAAAGATTTAATCAGTCAGATGATCAGATAGGTTAAAATCAGTCAAAGCAGTTAAAAAGTCAAACTGAGGTCAACTGTGCTCAAACCAAAGTCAAACATCATGATTTTTTGCCAACATCAAGTATATGAAGTAAAATTCATTATTTGATCAAGGTTTGATCATGATTCATCAAGGAGATTTCAGATCATCAAGAATCAGGAGTTATAAATTAGGGTTTTCATAGGAAAAGTCAACTGAACTTTGACCAGCCATAACTTTCACATGCTTCATCAAATATTTTCCATCCAGAGCCCATTTTGAAGGAAATTGAATTCTCTACAACTTTGTGTCTCACAAGCCAAGCCCAAAAATGCTTCATTTGGAAGGTATGAGCTAAGACATTATAGGTCCTTTTAAAAGTCAACAAAAAGTCAACAACTTCCAAAGAGCATAACTTGAGAATGGTAAAAGATATGGACATGAGACCAAAGAGGTTGGTTAGAGGACTCCTTAAGCTTTCAAAAATGTCCAAGAACACCTTAATAGCATTAAAATTGAAGGATTTGTGCCCTTGCAAAGTTGGGAAATGTTTGGGAATTTTATGAAGCAAATAAGGCCTTAAAGTCAATTTTTGCTAAATGAGCCCACCTAATTGCCATTCAAACTTTACAAACTCATCAAGCACGACCTAACCCACTCATTTTCTGATTTTTTATTTTTTATCTCATATTTATTTGAATTTTATTCATTAAAATACAAATTAAATTGAAATAAAATATAAAAATCATATATTTGATTTGATTTTTGGTTCTAGAAAGTTTCAACACTCATTTAAACTTGATTGATACCATTTAAATTCAGATCATCCAAACATAGCAATGTGAGATCAAGGATATTCAAGTTTTAAGACCAAATCTTTTTCAATCTCTATGGATCAAAAAATTCAAAGGATGGACCAAACTCTTGACCTAATTTCATTCACTCATATATATACAACACATAGCAGCCACCAAGGGACGAATTCAGAGCCTCACAAACCATCTTCAAACTTCACAAAATTGTTCAAAAAACTCAAATTCGGATTCACTCTTGCAAGGCATTTAAAGGTATTTTAAAGGCATAGGAAGGATCCTTGGACATCACTGAATCGATCCCAACTCTCAAAAACACCTGAAGCTTGCTCATATGACATAACCGAATGCATCTTCATCCTCATATTTTGAATTTTCGATTTCATATATTTATGTAATATAAATCGTTTTTTATCATTGATACTTGTTTGTGAAGGTATTTGGAATGTTTTTGTATGCTTGGATTGAATTTTCATTACAGGTTAAGGGATTCACCATGGCTAGGGTTTCGGCCTCTTGTTTGGGGTTTCATGATAAACCAAATATAAATAATTTTTTAAGAACATAAGAAGATTGTATGAGTTCTGAGGATTATATTTCACTAATCAATTTAAAGAAATTTCACTGTTTTGTTGATGTTTGAAATTCGTAGGTTCTGAACATGATGAACTTCGCAAGAAAAAACGCAGCTAAACTCCTAGTTATTTTCGCAGGAAATTTGAGGAAGATGAAGATCAGATGGCGCCAAAATCCAGTTTAAAAAATTGATTTAAAATATAATGTTTATTTGTTGGATATGTTGAATGTGTAGTAGTGGCTCAGTTGGTTAGTGTGCGCGTTTGTTATATAGATGGTCCTGGGTTCAAATCCTCCCCAGGCCATTTTGCTTTGTTTTATTTTTTGAGAATTTTTGCAGGTTGACAATAAAACCAATTGGTCTCCAATATTAGCACCAGCGCGCGCTTGGCCTGGTGGAGATGTTGTTGGTCCAGTGTTGACAAAGCCTAGGGCGTGGGTTCAATCCCTGCCCCAGGTAAGTTTTGGTTTTTATTTTCTTTAATTATTTTGTTTTATTATTATTGTTTTCTAATTAATTTTAATTACAATAAAAATATATTTAGATAATAATATGTAAATATATATGTATAACTTCATATTTTTCTAAAAAAACTTCTAATTTATTTTCTAAACTTTTAATCCTAATTTTTTTATTTTATGAATATATTTATTTAATAATCAAATTAATAATGTAAATTATAAAACCCTAATTTTATTTTTTTAACTTCCTAACCCTAGTTCTTATTTAATTTAAATATTAAAAATTAATTAATTTTTTTCTAATATCTAATTAAAATAATTAATAATATTTTCTTTGTAAATAATTATTAGATGGTTTATCATTATTATTTTCATCTCAAAAATTCTTTAAAGTTGTTTATTTAAATCTTAAAAAAATACTTAATTGAATTTTATATATATATATATATATATATATATATATATATATATATATATATATATATATATATATATATATATATATATATATATATATATATATATATATATATATATATATATATATATATATATATATATATATATATATATATATATATATATATATATATATATATATATATATATATATTGTATATTATTACTAACCTTTTCTTCTTAATTCTTTTTTTTACTAACCTTTTATTTAATTGCTTATTTTATTATATAGTTATTATTTAATTTGTTTTTATTATAATGTAACTGCAAAAGCCGTGTAATAGTCGTAGGTTTTATTTTTTGTCTTTATTTTATTGCTTGTAAATATTTATATTGCCTTGGTTAGTAATTATAGGGAGTGATAACTTATTTATATTTTAAAATTAATTTAGAATCACTAATAATAAGATAAATATATGAACCTATACACGCACACACGTAAGTCGATCTTTGATCGCCATCTCACTTCTGAGGGATATCTCTCATGTTGCCTAAACAAAAAGGTCAAGTAAGGTGTCTAAAAAGCAAAGTCCCTTCTCATGAACAAATCATCTAGTCCCTTTCAATATCAAAAGATCAAGTCCCTTCGAGGTTGCCTTCGTAAATGATCTTGTCCCTTTCGAATAAAAGATGATAAGTCCCTTCGTATTGCTAAGACACCTTACAGTTGCCTAAACACAGATGACCTTTCACGTGTCCCTTATAACATCCAAGGTAATGACTACCTATTCCTTAATAATAGGGATAGTCTTACCATTGAAAGAACATTTAAGAACAGTAAAGATTCAAATTAGGGTAGGTTCCTCTTAAGTACTTGCTCACTTTATTCAAAAAAATAATTCATTACACTTTACATTTTAAACAATTTTCAAAACATAGTCTTTATATACATCCGTACAAGGATCATTATAAAGTACTTAAGAAAATTTTTAATCACACACTACACTTCTTAAAAACAATTTAAAGTGAGCTAAGTAACTAAGAGCCCATGGATAACCATGGATGTAAAGGGTGCTAACACCTTCCCTTTACATAACCTACCCCCCGAACTCAAAAATCTTTTAAGGTCTTTCCTGTTCTTTTATGCCCTTTCCTTTGGATAAAATAAAAGTTGGTGGCAACTCTTGCTATCCGCAACATAACTAAAAGTCAGTTCTTCCACCGTGTTACAGAACTGGCGACTCTGCTGGGGATTTAAAAAAAAGAGAGGGGTACCCTTAGGAATTAGATCACTTTAAAATTGTTTGCCTTGTTTGCTTTATACTTATTTGTTGGGTGCTCTTATGTGTGAAAGATCCTAACCCGGATCTAGTGTACCTTAGGTAAATGGCAATAGACCAAGGAAACTGTACGGCGTATACCGATATGGTTGATCTGGTGGCCATAGTTAGTGTGACTTCTTGGTTGGTGCTTATGTTCCTTAAGTCAAGTTGAGGATAATATGAGGTTTCCATATGTTGTCAATGCACTAACTAACTTTTAGAACCCTAGTTATCCCATCTTGGCCTTTAGAAAAGTAGTGAGATAGCCGGCTTTGGTGAAAACTGAAGTTGGTTGATACTCGATGCTACACTCATTGAGATTCCAAACTTGGAGGGTTTTGGTTGGCAAGTAAGTTGCCTACTGAACAACCACCCTTGTGAAGGATCAATGATATTGAGATCCCTTAGAACCTTGTTACTTTATAGGACAGGATGAACCCACTAAACTTCAGGGGAGGGTACTTACCTTTGAACCTCATGCAAGCCTTCAAACCTAGGGCTATTGTGTGACTTGTTTGTGTGTGCCACATGTTTGTGATTGAGCATTACATCATAGCATCATCATGCATCATAAGCATAGCATTTTCACTAACCATTTCAAGGACCAAAGGATTTCTCTTTGTTCTTTGTTGTAGGTCATGGCTTCTGCTCGTAGGAATACTATCAGGATCAACTTTGTAGGAATACCTCCTAAGCTTAAGGAATTGGTTTCTCAAGTTTCTGAAAACTCCCAGTTCATCAAGAGACATGGTCACCTACTGGATCTAGTCACCTCAGGGTTCAATGAAGACATGATGAGTGTCCTGTTTCAGTTCTTTGACCCTAAACATCATTGTTTCACATTCCCCGATTATCAGCTGGTTCCTACAATGGAAGAGTTCTCCAAACTTCTGGGTATACCTATCCTTGATCAGAAACACTTCACAGACTTAGAAAAAGAGCCTAAACCTGAAGTCATTGTTGCAGCCCTACATTTGAAGAAATCAGACATTGTCTTGGAAACAAGGAGTGGAGTTAGGGGCATTCTTGCTAAGGTATTGATGGAGAAAGCTCAAGTGTTCCTGAAAGCTATGAGTTATGATGCTTTTGAGGAGATCTTAGCCCTATTGATCTATGTCTTAGTGTTGTTCCCCAATCCAGACCAGTTCATAGACGTTCACGCCATCAACATATTTCTGAGTCATAATCCAGTACCTACATTACTTGGAGATATCTTACACTCTCTTCATACCCGTACTACAAAGGCACGAGGAACTCTGATGTGATGCATACCTTTTCTATCTAGGTGGTTTATTTCTCACCTTCCCCGATCAGTGATGAAGAATGAACAAGGGTTCAGGTGGTCCAAGAGGATTATGTCACTCTCTCATTCAGATATTCATTGGTTCTCTAGAGCTATGGAGATTGTTACTATCATTGACCGTTGTGGGGAATTCCCTAATGTGCCACTCCTTGGCATAAGAGGGGACATTACCTACAACCCATCCTTAGCTCTACGTTAGTTTGGTTATGCTCGGAGTGATGGTCCTCATGACATGCTTATTCAGGGTATTGTGTTCGACTACGACAACGATCTACAAGGTTACCGTCAAAGGTTCATACGAGCATGGGGTAAAGTGAACAAGGTTGACAGCAAGACTCTGGAACCAAAGTACACTATTCCTATGGAAGCTTATCTCAGATGGGTGCGATCTCGTGCTCAGACTCTTATGATGCCATATCCTGCTATCCTGCCAGTTACCATGGAGCCTGTTGCTGAAGGAGATACTTCTTATATCATTCTTCATCCAGACATGCCCACTGACATGGAGGAGTTACAAAGGTCCTGGATCCAGTTGAAGAAGCAAAGAGATACTTTTGAGACTCATTACAAAGCAAGTCAAGAAAGAATCTTGGAGCTAACAAAACAACTTCACGAGGAGCGGAATCTCAACTCATATTTCAACACAAAGAGGAAACGTCCATGGGAGACTTAAAACCCCATTTTTTGTACTCATTTCATTTTTATTGTAAGCCCAAGGTGCAAACAAATTTATTACTAATAAAAGTTTACCTTTTTGGTTGTTTAAACAAATTTAAATCCTGCGGTCCTTGAAAACATTGCATATACATTTATACACCATGTCATTGCATCACAGGTTTCTTATGTACAGGTATCTTATCTTCTCGCTGTTTATTTCAGCAGAAATGGCTCTTGAACAAACTGTCAAGGATCTCCAGGCTCAGAATGCTCAGTTCCAAGAAGTGATCCTGAATTTGTCCAAGGGGCAAGAAGAGTTGAAAGCACTCCTCTCTGAAAATCCTGAAGATAACAAGGATAATCAGTTGAAACAACTGCAAGCTGAGATGACAAAAATGAGGACCCAGATGAATGACCAGGTGGCTCTTATTCAAAGTTTAGCTCAGGGGCAAGAAGAGCTAAGAACCTTTGTCCACAAACTTCAAAGTAATGGAGTCAGGAATCTAATTGTCAATCAACCTCCATTAAAACAAGCTGATTTGGTTGAAAGGAAAATGAGGATAAAAGAAGGTAAGAGACAGGTTGCCACTGATTGTTCTTCAGTTGAAGAAGAAAGACCTGATAAGGTTAATCCACCTCAACACAAGGAATGTAGAAGGCAGTTTATCAAGTTCAGCACTCCAATGTCACAAGATCTGCAATGCTTGTTGGAGATGAAACTAATTTCTTTGAAAAGTCCTCCTCAAAATCCTAATATTGCCTCTCCTCACTATAATTCCAAGGCAAGGTGTGAGTATCACTCCGATAGTCCTGGACATGATACTAATAGTTGTTGGACATTGAAGAAAAAGATTCAAGACCTGATTGACGAAGGAATCCTAGAGGTTACTCCAGAAGGTCAAATTGAGTTCTACTATCGTCCATCAAACATCAAAGCTGCAAGACAAGTTGCCCAAAGTAGCAAGAAAGGAAGACTACCTATTCCTGTTGAGATATGGGGCACCTTGGGACATCCAAGTGAAAAATTTGATTTCATGGTGAAATATACTGCTCCTCAAAGTTCACAGATTGCAATTGAAGACATTCAGCCAACTGGATGGGACAACATTTGAATTTTCATTTGTAATTTCTTTTATTTGTTTAAACACTTACTATTATGTTAAACTTTTGTTTTCATTAATGCATTGTATATGTTTGTCTTGAATTAATCCATTCGTTTCGCTATATTTTGAACTATGCTTCATATTTCTATTTTGTGATATTTAACTCCTGATAAAGCTATAAGCCTGTAGAAGGAGGATGACGAAAACCATACCATAATCTTAGGCAGTATGCTTTTGAACAGATTATGTTGACGATGTACATGCATTGTTTCAATTCCTAAACAGTGGAGATATAAGGAAGTTAATCCATAGTCAACCCTTTTGAGCCTGTGACATAGGAGTTTTCATTCTCACGCAAATTAAAACCCTTATTCATAACCTGGGGCAGGGTAGTTACTCGGTTAACTCAACTATGCCAATTGTTTGTGTTGTACACAACTAATGATGTTTCCCTGTAATCACTAAAGTTTGCAAGTCAATATCTAGCAAAAGAAAAACCCACTAAGTCAAAACCTATGAAGGAGACTTAGTAAAAAAAATTGAGAAATTCCGCTGGTTGTAACCTTGAAATAAACAGTTCAGGCAAAAAGAAGGGATAACAAAGTCAAATGAAAAAAGGAGGTCACTATAGATCCTCAATGAAGAAAGATGACTGAATTTTCAAATAATTTTTTTTTCGGTTTCTGAACCATCACAAATGTCAGTGTTACAATTCCAAACTCCTTTGAGCCTCAATGCATAAGTTACCTGAGCATAGGACTGAAGAACATCATGGAGATTGGGTTGGGTACAAATAAAATTTGAGCCTTTATCCTTTGTTTTTTAAACCGTGAACCATGCCACGTTATAACCCCTTAAAAGTCCTAACTGAAGCATGGTTAGTTTGAAAGCGTATTGCCACAAAAAGGTATCCTGAATCCTTTAGGGCTTATTATAAAACTTGAGTTAATATCACAGTTTTCATAAAAATTGTTTTTCTAAAAATAACTTTTTTTCAAAATTTCAAGACAGACATAAGCATTGCATTTTTGAATATATTTATTTGCATATACTTGAGTGTTTGATAAACAGAGAAACTTACAGGATGAATGTTCAAAGTCCTTCCGATAAACAAATTTGCTTCCTGGATCAAAGTCCATGTATACAAAGGGGCATAGTCATTATCTCCCAATCAAGGGGGCAGGCCATGATACTGCCTAACTCATTTGGGGCAATCAAGACGGGATTCAACTATGTTTAAGTAGCCAGGGGAAGATCTCCTCATCTATCTAAGTTACCAAGAGTAACATTACAGAGTTCATAATGCCAGGGGCATAGTCACTGTTTCCCAATCAAGGGGGCATACCAACTTACTGTTCAATTTATTCGGGGCAATCAGGTCTAGATTCAACAATGCTTAATAGTCAGGGGCAGCTCTCCTCATATATTTAAATTACCAAGGGTAACATTATAAAGTTCATGATGTCAGGGGCATATTATTGTGGGGCATTCTGCTTATTTCTCTTGAGGTAACTACATTCAGATACTTCCATTATGGGACAATTCATCCTCAACCAAGGGGCAATGCTTTCTTTTCAAATCTAATACCCGGAGCGTATATGATCCATCACAATTTGAAAACACATTCCTCTCATTGTATTACCTTGATATTGGATTCTCAGCAGAAGCCATTGTGGAAATTAATTGTCTACGCCAGTAGTATCAGATGGTGTCAGTATCATATCTTCAGATCCAGCCATGAGGATTTCTGGGGAGGTATTCAAGAAAGTTAAGAATCTCAGGAGCTCTAAATCCAATTGGTTATACACTCTCGAAGTTGAAACGATTATGTTTTCAAGTTCAGCTTTACTTTTCCCTCTGAATCCAGATTTACTTTTACCCTATTTACATAAGCGGAACGTCCATTGGTTATGTTTGAATATATGTATGCTTTTTAATATGATTGATGTTTACCAGAAATGCATAAAATGCAGTAATAGTATTTACTAAGGACTAACGAAGGTCGGAATTCAACGAAGCTTCGCCGGTTCATCCCCACCAGACAACTACAAATCCCCAGTACAGCAAATTTATGCTTCAAGTTACATCTCCTCTTGAATTTATGTCCATCTCTTTTATCCTCAGTCGGGATACTCAGGAACTTATTCCTTCAAAGTACGACGAACGAAGACGGGAGGTTATAAATGCTATACTATCAAACAAAACGGGAACAAGTTCCTCATATTCTTCAGCAACGAAGCGGGATTTATTTTCCCTAGCCAACAGTTGTTATACAAAGATATCCAGACGCTTCAGGCTGCATGATTCATACATCATTTACATCATACCACAACATATCCATAAATGCATAATACATTTACTTAGATGCACCATGCCATGCATGCATACATATTGCATAAACTAACCTTTTTTCCTTGCAGGACAGTTATATGCAGATGAAATACTATCAACAATTCACAAAATGTCAGAAATGATCTATACATTACTTAAGATGTCCTCGGAGAGTAGGCAAACGGTCTGTAAGAAGATTCATTCCCTAATCCAGGATATTTTCAGGAGACTTGATCCTGACACTCTTTTTTGTCCTCAGAGAGTAGGCAAACGGTCTGTACAAAGATCCATTCCCTAATCCAGGATATTTTCAGGAGGTTCAATCCTGACACTTTTTTGTCCTCGGAGAGTAGGCAAACGGTCTGTACAAAGATCCATTCCCTAATCCAGGATATTTTCAGGAGGTTCAATCCTGACACTTTTTGTCCTCGGAGAGTAGGCAAACGGTTTGTACAAAGATCCATTCCCTAATCCAGGATATTTTCAGGAGATTTAATTTTGACACTCTTTTTTTCCTCGGAGAGTAGGCAAACGGTCTGTACAAAGATCCATTCCCTAATCCAGGATACTTCCAGAAGATTTCATCTATCTAGTCTTGAATAGTAGGCAAACGGTCTGTACAAAGATCCATTCCCTAGTTCAAGATATTTTCAGAAGATTTAATCTATTTGCTCTTGAATAGTAGGCAAACGGTCTGTACAAAGATCCATTCCCTAGTTCAAGATATTTTTCAGAAGAATTAATCCTGACATTTTTTTTTCCTCGGAGAGTAGGCAAACGGTCTGTACAAAGATCCATTCCCTAATCCAGGATACTTCCAGAAGATTTCATCTATCTGGTCTTGAATAGTAGGCAAACGGTCTGTACAAAGATCCATTCCCTAATCTAAGATATTTTTCAGAAGAATTAATCCTAACATTCTTTTGACCTTGGAGAGTAGGCAAACGGTCTGTACAAAGATCCATTCCCTAATCCAAGATACTTCCAGAAGAGATAATCGTCACGAAGATTTATTTCTACTGGTCCATTCAACAATTAAAACTATGTTGCATAAACGATTCAGAGACGGCCTATACGAAGACCTAGTACTGATATACAGTATCAACATCAAGATATTATCACCTCCTGATATTATGGATGGCATCTGTAAGCCCATCTCTAGTTCTTCCAAGTGGAATCTTCAAGCCCACTCAAGCATATACAACTAATCATCAGTGTTACTTTACGCACCGGCGAGTGCAAATTTTTGGGCTTTTGTGTTCAATCCCCTTCAACCTTCCAGGTCACGACTGGCAAATATACCAATCTAACCCTTCAGGTTTCAGAAAATTGAACAGGGGCAGCTGTTGCACCCCAAAATTTTCCCTCCACAAGACACGACATTGTGTACTAAGAGGTTCACAAGGTTCACAAAGTTCACAATACATCTCATGAGGTTCACAAGGTTCACAATTAGTCAGAAAGTTTGACAATCCCCTCAGACAATGCATCCTCCTAAGCAATGCATCTTAAACTAGGGTTTTGACTTTCATCAGGCTAAATGGACTTCCAAGGCTTCAAGTGAGCTTCATAGCATCCTATATGTGTTCAAGAATCCCCATTTCAAGTTTCAAGACTTTCCCAAACGATTTGCTCAGTCAGATGATCAGATAGGTTAAAATCAGTCAAAGCAGTTAAAAAGTCAAACTGAGGTCAACTGTGGTCAAACCAAAGTCAAACTTCATGATTTTTTGCCAACATCAATTATATGAAGTAAAATTCATCATTTGATCAAGGGTTGATCATGATTCATCAAGGAGATTTCAGATCATCAAGAATCAGGAGTTTCTAAATTAGGGTTTTCACAGGAAAAGTCAACTGAACTTTGACCAGCCATAACATTCACATGCTTCATCAAATTTTTTCCATCCAAAGCCCATTTTGAAGTAAATTGAATTCTATACAACTTTGTGTCTCACAAGCCAAGCCCAAAAATGCTTCATTTGGAAGGTATGAGCTAAGACATTATAGGTCCTTTTAAAAGTCAACAAAAAGTCAACAACTTCCAAAGAGCATAACTTGAGAATGGTAAAAGATATGGACATGAGACCAAAGAGGTTGGTTATAGGACTCCTTAAGCTTTCAAAAATGTCCAAGAACACCTTCATAGCATTAAAATTGAAGGATTTGTGCCCTTGCAAATTTGGGAAATTTTTGGGAATTTTATGAAGCAAATAAGGCCTTAAAGTCAATTTTTGCTAAATGAGCCCACCTAATTGCCATTCAAACTTTACAAACTCATCAAGCACGACCCAACCCACTCATTTTCTGATTTTTTATTTTTTATTTCATATTTATTTGAATTTTATTCATTAAAATACAAATTAAATTGAAATAAAATATAAAAATCATATATTTGATTTGATTTTTGGTTCTAGAAAGTTTTAACACTCATTTAAACTTGATTGATACCATTTAAATTCAGATCATCCAAACATAGCAATGTGAGATCAAGGATATTCAAGTTTTAAGACCAAATCTTTTTCAATCTCTATGGATCAAAAAATTCAAAGGATGGACCAAACTCTTGACCTAATTTCATTCACTCATATATATATATATATATATATATATATACAACACATAGCAGCCACCAAGGGACGAATTCAGAGACTCACAAACCATCTTCAAACTTCACAAAATTGTTCAAAAAACTCAAATTCGGATTCACTCTTGCAAGGCATTTAAAGGTATTTTAAAGGCATAGGAAGGATCCTTGGACATCACTGAATCGATCCCAACTCTCAAAAACACCTGAAGCTTGCTCATATGCCATAACCGAATGCATCTTCATCCTCATATTTTGAATTTTCGATTTCATATATTTATGTAATATAAATCATTTTTGATCATTGATACTTGTTTGTGAAGGTATTTGGAATGTTTCTGTATGCTTGGATTGAATTTTCATTACAGGTTAAGGGATTCACCATGGCTAGGGTTTCGGCCTCTTGTTTGGGGTTTCATGATAAACCAAATATAAATAATTTTTTAAGAACATAAGAAGATTGTATGAGTTCTGAGGATTATATTTCACTAATCAATTTGAAGATATTTCACTATTTTGTTGATGTTTGAAATTCGTAGGTTCTGAACATGATGAACTTCGCAGGAAAAAACGCAGCTAAACTCCTAGTTATTTTCGCAGGAAATTTGAGGAAGATGAAGATCAGATGGCGCCAAAATCCAGTTTAAAAAATTGATTTAAAATATAATGTTTATTTGTTGGTTATATGTTGAATGTGTAGTAGTGGCTCAGTTGGTTAGTGTGCGCGTTTGTTATATATATGGTCCTGGGTTCAAATCCTCCCCAGGCCATTTTGCTTTGTTTTATTTTTTGAGAATTTTTGCAGGTTGACAATAAAACCAATTGGTCTCCAATATTAGCACCAGCGCGCGCTTGGCCTGGTGGAGATGTTGCTGGTCCAGTGTTGGCAAAGCCTAGGGCGTGGGTTCAATCCCTGCCTCAGGTAAGTTTTGGTTTTTATTTTCTTTAATTATTTTGTTTTATTATTATTGTTTTCTAATTAATTTTAATTACAATAAAAATATATTTAGATAATAATATGTAAATATATATGTATAAATTCATATTTTTCTTAAAAAAATTCTAATTTATTTTCTAAACTCTTAATCCTAATTTTTTTATTTTATGTATATATTTATTTAATAATCAAATTAATAATGTAAATTATAAAACCCTAATTTTATTTTTTTAACTTCCTAACCCTTGTTCTTATTTAATTTAAATATTAAAAATTAATTAATTTTTTTCTAATATCTAATTAAAATAATTAATAATATTTTCTTTGTAAATAATTATTAGATGGTTTATCATTATTATTTTCATCTCAACAATTCTTTAAAGTTGTTTATTTAAATCTAAAAAAAATACTTAATTGAATTATATATATTTTTTGTATATTATTACTAACCTTTTCTTCTTAATTATTATTTTTACTAACCTTTTATTTAATTGCTTATTTTATTATATAGTTATTATTTAATTTTTTTTATTATAATGTAACTACAAAAGCCGTGTAATAGTCGTAGGTTTTATTTTTTGTCTTTATTTTATTGCTTGTAAATATTTATATTGCCTTGGTTAGTAATTATAGGGAGTGATAACTTATTTGTATTTTAAAATTAATTTAGAATCACTAATAATAAGATAAATATATGAACCTATACACGCACACACGTAAGTCGATCTTTGATCGCCATCTCACTTCTTAGGGACATCTCTCATGTTGCCTAAACAAAAAGGTCAAGTAAGGTGTCTAAAAAGCAAAGTCCCTTCTCATGAACAAATCATCTAGTCCCTTTCAATATTAAAAGATCAAGTCCCTTCGAGGTTGCCTTCGTAAATGATCTTGTCCCTTTCGAATAAAAGATGATAAGTCCCTTCGTATTGCTAAGACACCTTACAGTTGCCTAAACACAGATGACCTTTCATGTGTCCCTTATAACATCCAAGGTAATGACTACCTATTCCTTATAATAGGGATAGTCTTACCATTGAAAGAACATTTAAGAACAGTAAAGATTCAAATTAGGGTAGGTTCCTCTTAAGTACTTTCTCACTTTATTCAAAAAAATACTTCATTACACTTTACATTTTAAACAATTTTCAAAACATAGTCTTTATATACATCCATACAAGGATCATTATAAAGTACTTAAGAAACTATTTAATCACACACTACACTTCTTAAAAACAATTTAAAGTGAGCTAAGTAACTAAGAGCCCGTGGATAACCATGGATGTAAAGGGTTCTAACACCTTTCCTTTACATAACCTACCCCCCGAACTCAAAAATCTTTTAAGGTCTTTCCTGTTCTTTTATGCCCTTTCCTTTGGATAAAATAAAAGTCGGTGGCGACTCTTGCTATCCGCAACATAACTAAAAGTCAGTTCTTCCACCGTGTTACAGATGGTAAACACGGACGAGTGTTTACGCTTTCCGAAGTAAAAAGATATAATTGTTTGACGCTGTGTATAGATTAAAGATGCGGACGAGCATCCTTAAGACCATGATACGGACGAGTATCGGTAGATACAAACGCTGACGCGTGTCCAGAGATGATGATATGGACGAGTACCAACTGGTTAACAAAGAACACAGACGAGTGTCGAATCTGTGGGGAATGAATATATATACAAGATACGGACGAGTATCTGTGTAAGTATGAGTGAATATTGTTGGTGAAGTATGAGCAAGACACAGACGAGTGTTCAACTTACTGGGGACAGTATGACACGGACGTGTGTCAATGGAGAATGCGTATAAGTTATGAACTTATGAGTGTAAAAGGTGTTCTGGCGACCTGCGGGGCTAGGATGACACAGACAGATGTCAAAAGGAGTATATTATGAACGAGTACTTGGTTTGCAATAAGTGTTTGGGCAACCATGCTAGGGAGTGATGACACGGACGGGTGTCAAGAAAGTGTATAGGTATCTCTAATCACAGAGGATGTTTGTGGCTTATATCTGCAGGGGAATAATATGACACGGACGAGTGTCGAAAATGTATATATGAACAGGCATTTGTGTTGGGGAGTGCGAAGGGGACGCTTTGGCTTTTCTTACTTTTTACTTGCAAGGGGTGTGAGCTTTTATATACATTGTTGGTGAAATGTTTGCAGGTAACTGGTTTGAATCTGACTTGTGATCATACAAATGTTTGATTTTTGTCGTAATGCTCCGTATTAGACGGGATGCTACGCTTTGTGGGGAAAAATGATGTGAATGCTATGATTATGAAAAAGAAACCGATTCGGGATCCGGATCCCGCTGTTGTGGAGATCTCTGGCTGATCTGCTTGGAAGGATATCCCAGCTGGGGAAGATCATTGGTAGATCTGTTAAGATATACAGTTTTGCTTGGGGAAGTAGATCATTGCTAGACATGTCCTGTAAGGAGAAACCCAGCTGGGGATGAGGAGACTTCCGTCACTTTGTTGTGTAAGAGTTTCAGGCATTGCTCTTCTGGGGAGAGGCTGGAACTCTGCGGGGAGATAGTTCTCAGAGACCTGGCACTCTGTTTGGGGAAGACAAGATCACCGAACAATCTTCCTAGAGGACCCGATGGGGATCCCGGCTGGGGAAGCTCCTGCTGCATAGACTCGTGCTGGATACGAGGAGGCTTTGACAACT
Source organism: Lathyrus aphaca (assembly GCA_963966055.1). Lineage (NCBI taxonomy): Eukaryota > Viridiplantae > Streptophyta > Magnoliopsida > Fabales > Fabaceae > Lathyrus > Lathyrus aphaca. The sequence continues at coordinate 218,949,493 of OZ014525.1, forward strand.
TTGCTGGGGAAAAGCATTCCAGATGCTGCTTGGAGGAGGTATGCTGGGGAAGGGTGCTTGGCATACCCCATGCTGCATATTTGAATACCTGCAATCCTGTTAAGACAAAGAAACGCACAAGTATCCCGAGGTAACCCTTACCGGATTCCGTCATAGGAGTTAGATATTCCTGGAAGTAAGATTATTTCCTGCAAGCATTTATTAGAAATGGCTCATTTATTTTATGCAAACATTATATTATGGATATTGGACATTTTGCAAACGAAACAAAAATGTACAAAACGAGGTGTGACTGAAAATCTGATTTTATTAATCCGGGTGCCCTGAATTGGCAAATACAGTCAAAGAAACAGACCCCCTGAAATGAGGAGATTGTTACAAATTGAGAAAAGTAAAAGTGTTGGCAATGTTGATGACGCTTTGGCGAGCTTCCTTTGCTATGACCCGTATGACCTTGATGTTCTTCTTATCTTGCTTTCTGAAGAAGGTTGATTCTGACTGATGCTTTATCCTTTCGAAGCTTTTCGTGTCGTAAGTGATACAGACGAATTCAGAATGCAGTTGTTCGCTTATTCCCTAATTTTGCGTGGTTTGCCCTTTCGGGTTTTCAATCCACCGGGATACCCATTTTTGCCTGAGTTGTTCAATGCGGTTTTTCAACTCGGCGGGTGTACATATTTTTTTTAATTTTCCCTTATTTTTGCCCGAGTCCTTTATTCTGTTTTTGACTCGCCGGGATGCCCTATTTTTGCCTGGACTTACATTCTGTTTTTATGTCTAGCGGGTCATTTTATGTGAAGTATTTTTTAACTGTATCTGAGTTCACAAGGGATAAGAAATCTTCACCATCCATAGTAGTGAGCATCAGTGCTCCACCAGAGAAAACATTCTTTACTATGAAAGGACCATCGTAATTCGGAGTCCATTTGCCCCTGTGGTATGTATGAGGAAGAAGAACTCTTCAACACAAGATCTCCCACATGGTATTCTTGAAGCTTGACTTTCTGATCAAAGGCTTTCTTCATCCTTTTCTGATATAACTGCCCATGACAGATTGTAGCGAATCTCTTTTCTTCGATCAGATTTAGTTGATTGTACCGAGATCGGACCCATTCTGCTTCATTCAAGGCTGATACGGTGTTTCTCCAATAGACGTTCTGATTGAGGTCTGATACCAATGCAAGGCAAATGGTAGCATCTCGTGCCAGTCTTTGTAAGTTACCACCATCTTTTGCACAATCTTCTTAATGTTTTTGTTAGCCGCCATAATAGCGCCATTCATCTTTGGCTTGTAAGGAGAAGAGTTGTGATGTTGGATTTTGAAGTCCCGACACAGTTCTGCCATCATCTTGTTGTTCAAATTGGAACCATTATCAGTAATGACTCGCTCGGGTACTCCATATCGTCAGATGATGTCTCGTTTTAGAAATCTGGCTACCACTTGTCTGGTGACGTTTGCATATGAAGCTGCTTTGACCCATTTGGTGAAGTAGTCAATGGCTACCAGGATGAATCTGTGGCCATTTGATGCAGTCGGTTCAATCTTTCCAATCATGTCAATGCCCCACATGGAAAAGGGCCAAGGTGTAGACATTACGTTCAACGGATTCAGAGGCACATGCACCTAGTCTGCATAAATCTGGCATTTATGACACTTCCTGGCTTAGGCACAACAGTCTGCATCCATTTTGATCCAGTAGTAACCTGATCTTAATAATTGTTTAGCCATTGCATGTCCTTCAGCATGGGTACCGAAAGATCCTTCATGCACCTCGTGCATCAGTAAGTCTTCTTCTTTCTTATCAACACATCTGAGAAGAACCATGTCAAAGTTTCGCTTGTATAGTGAACCATCAGCATTAAGGAAGAAACTACCATCCAACCTTCTTAATGTCTTCTTATCATTGGATGATGCCCCAAGTGGGTATGTCTGATCCTCTAAGAAGCTTTTGATGTCATGGAACCATGGCTTGTCATCTTTAGAAATGTCCACAGAGAATATGTATGATGGTCGGTCTAGTCTGGATACCGAAATTCGAGGCACATAATTTGCAGTTTGAACTTTGATCATGGAGGAAATGGTAGCTAGAGCATCTGTGAACTGATTTTCGTCTCGAGGGATGTACTCAAGTTTGACTGTTGTGAAGAAATTTAATAATCTCCTCGTATAGTCACGGTATGGGACCAGATGCTCTTGGTGAGTGTACCATTTGTCGTTGGTCTGATTGATTACCAAAGCTGAATCTCCGAATACAGTTAAAGTCTTGATCCTGAGGTCAATGGCTTCCTCAAGATCCATGATACAGGCTTCGTATTCAGCTTCATTGTTAGTGCAGGCAAAGGTGAGTTTTGCCGAGAAAGGCATATGAACTCCTTTAGGTGTAATGAGCACTGCACCAACTCCACGACCATTCATATTGACAGCCTCATCAAACATCATAGTCCATTCTTCTTATGGGTCAGGCCCTTCAGTGTGAACAGGCTCTTCATGGTCTTTTGCTTTCAGAAACATGATGTCTTCATCAGGGAAATTAAATCTCATTGGTTGGTAATCATCAATGGGTTGCTCAGCCAGATAATCAGACAGTACACTACCCTTGATGGCTTTTTGAGATGTGTACTGAATGTCATACTCTGTCAGAATCATTTGCCATCTTGCAACCCTTCCGGTAAGTGTTGGCTTCTCAAATATGTACTTGACTGGATCCATTTTTGAGATCAACAAAGTAGTATGAGTCAATATATACTGTCTTAGTCGGCGAGCAGCCCACGCTAAAGCACAACAAGTTTTCTCGAGCAGTGAATAACGTTGTTCACAATTGGTAAGCATTTTGCTTAGGTAGTATAATGCATACTCTTTTCGACCAGACTCATCATGCTAGCCCAACACACACCCCATTGATCCTTCTAATACTGTCAGGTACATTATTAGAGGTCTTCCTTCAACTGGAGGCATGAGAATCGGAGGTTCTTGCAGGTACTCCTTGATTTTGTCAAAAGCCTTATGACAATCTTCATTCCACCTGACCGTTTGTTCCTTTCTTAACAGTTTGAATAGGGGCTCACAGGTTGCTGTAAGGTGAGATATGAACCTTGATATGTAGTTCAATCTACCTAAGAACCCTCGAACTTCCTTTTCAGTCCTAGGTGCAGGCATCTCCTGAATGGCTTTGACTTTGTCAGGATCAACTTCAATTCCCTTTTCACTTACTATAAATCCCAGCAGTTTACCGGACCGTACCCCGAATGTGCATTTGTTGGGGTTCAACTTCAACTGATATTTCCTCAGACGCTTGAACAACTTCAGCAGATTTACCAGATGGTCTTCTTCAGTGAGGGCCTTGGCAATCATATCATCCACGTAGCATTCAATTTCTTTGTGGATCATATCGTGGAATAATGTTACCATAGCCCGTTGATAAGTAGCACCGACATTCTTCAGTCCAAAAGGCATTACCTTATAACAAAATGTGCCCCAAGGTGTAATGAAGGTTGTCTTCTCCATATCTTCGGGTGACATTCTGATCTGATTATAACCGGAAAAACCATCCATTAAGGAAAACACTGAGAACTGAGCTGTGTTGTCGACCAATACATCAATGTGAGGTAGAGGGAAATCTTCCTTCGGTATAGCTCTATTCAGATCCCGGTAATCCACACACATCTGTACTTTGCCATCCTTCTTAGGCACTGGTACAATATTAGCAACCCACGGTGTGTAACTAGTTACAGCAAGGAAACCGGCATCCCACTATTTTTGTACTTCTTCTTTAATCTTCTTGGCCATATCTGGACGAGTACGGCGTAGCTTCTGCTTTATTGGAGGAAAATCTTCTTTCAAAGGCAGCTTGTGCATAACAATATATGTGTCCAGACCAGGCATGTCTTGATAGGACCAAGCAAAGACGTCGACGTATTCTCGAAGCATGTCAATAAGCTGTTCTTTTACTGAAGCCTGCAGACTGGCCCCAATTTTTACTTCTTTCAAATCCTCTTCGGTACCAAGATTAATTGTTTCAACCTCCTCCCGATGAGGAGTAACCACTTTCTATTCTTGCCTCAACAACCTGGCTAACTCTTCAGGTAACTCATAGTCTTCTTCAACCCCTTCATCAGCTTGATTAATCGGATTGTCAAAGTCATACAAGGTCATAGCAGTGTTGTTGTTGGTGCAATCTGGAGGATAATCTCTGCAAGGGTTGAGATTGGTTCGTTTTAGTGATCAGTTTTAATCTTGTTTAGAAAAAGTGAAAATGAAGTTATTTATTTTGAAAACATTGCCATTTTATTGTTTTGTACAAAAGTGAAAAATGAAAAGACAGTGAGCGAAAAAGAGACTCGTTTGCAAAAGATGTTTGATATTCATTGATTAATCATTTGCACAAAATTACAATATGGCCCTATTACAAAATGAGTCCTGACACCTTGGGCAAGATGTAGGACTTGATGCATGCTAAAAAGACAGGAAATAATAATTACTCTGCAGGAGTAACCCTTATAATTTCCTGGGAAGACCAGTTAAGGACTTGGTTCCCCGGGATCCTTGGACGTATCCAGCTCTCTAGGTTGCGGTCGCTTTCCGCCTCGTCTTCCAGATTGTTAACAGCATCTGGGGTGAGCATCCCCCCACTGATGAACTTGGGCTCTTTTGCAGCCTCTGATTGATCTTGTCATAATGGTTTGTAACCCGAACTGAATCTATCTTCCTTCTTTTCTACTGGCAGCAGCTTGCCCCAACCTTTAGCATTACTGTCTTCAACAACCTTTCGGGCTTGCTGATAGGAGACAATTGAAGTACCCATTCTGTCTTCCTGGGATGCAGCAAATACTTCATTAGCCTCATTGACATTCAGGGCCTCGAACCCTTGGCTCATTGTCTCATGGATTTTACCATCCATCTCAATATATTTATATGTAGCCAGATGGCTAACAAATATGTCCTCCTCACCACAGATGGTGATAATCTGTCCTTCCCATTCATACTTCAGTTTCTGGTGAAGGATTGACGTTACTGCGTCTGCAGCGTGAATCCAAGGTCGACCTAGCAAACAACTGTAAGCAGGTTGTATGCCCATCACATAAAAAATTGTCTTAAAGACTTGTGGACCGATTATCACTGGAAGCTCCATCTCTCCAAGAACATATCTTTTGGAGCCATCAAAAGCCCTGACCACAAGATTACTTGGCCGGAGAGCTATCCCATCATACTCGAGCTTGACAAGGGCTTTCTTGGGTAAGAAATTGAGTGAGGACCCCGTGTCTACAAGAACATGAGATAGTACAACTCCTTTGCACTCTAGGGTTATGTGCAAAGCTTTGTTGTGGTGACGTCCTTCTGTCGTCAAATTAGCATCAGTGAAACCTAGCCCATGGCTAGTATTGATATTTGACACTACTGTTTCAAGCTGATTCATAGTGATCTCTTCTGGCATGTAGGCAGCTTGCAGAACTTTGAGTAGTGCATCCCGATGGGCTTCGGAACACAGCAGCAGAGATAAGATTGAGATCTTTGAAGGAGTCTGGTGGAGCTGGTCCACAACTTTATAGTCGCTTCTTTTAATAATTCTCATAAACTCATCCACATCTTGATTGAAGGATGATCTATGAGTTTCTTTTGGTGTAGATTCTTCAGGTATTACACTTTTCCCTTTGGCTTTGGCAGCAGCCTCTGCCTCAGTACTGGTTCTTGGAACTTGTGACGCGAAGAGGCGTCCGCTACGGGTGAAGCCTCTACCTCCCCCGACATTATCCACTTAGGGAGTAGGAACTGAAGAGTCAAGAAGGACTTTTTCTCCATTGCAGTAAAGGTCAGCACCATAATGCCATGGTACAACACTGTCTTTATCATATGGAATAGGCCCTGGCACCGTGATGGTGACTAGGCTTACTGCAGCGGATGTTGGAACTGTAATAGTCTGTGGATCATAGAAAATAGTAACAGGGCCTCTGGTGGATGTTGGTGGAGGTGAATTGAAGCTTTGTTGAACAGTTCTTGGGGCTGTTGAAAGTTGTTGGAATTTGGGACCGTTGTCGGGTCATAATAGATTGTGACAGTGGAAACATCATTATTGGTGGGTGCTGAAGTTGTAGTAGTGGGTACAAATGAATTGTTGTGTGTTGAAGTGACGGATGAAATGATTGTTGAAGTTGTAGTTGAATCAGTTGGAACAATGGTTGCTGCAGTTGTAGAAGAACCAATAGGAAAGATGGTTGTTGCATTTGTAGAAGATTCACTTGTTGTTGATAAAAGAGTTGCTGGTGTTGTAGAAGTGGTGGTTGTAATTTGCAGAATGCCTTCTTTGATCAAGCCATTAATTCCACTCCTCAAGCTAGCACACCCATTCTCAGAAAGTTTGCATAATTCACAATAGGCCTCACAACCTAGGAACACTTGGAACTTTAAAAGCTGGGCTTTAACCTCTGCCAGAGGTGTCTGAATACATGCAATATCTTCTATTAAACTCATGGGTGAGCCATCCTCTACAGCATTAATCCTTGGCCCACTGTAGCTTGGCATAAGATTTTTCATCACATTGGGAGGAGGTGCAAAGTTCAGGGCTTTTGAATCTACCAGATGCTGAACCTTCATATGCAGAGCTCTGCATTTTTCCGTAGAGTGACCAGGTGCGTTGGAATGAAAAGCACACCTAGCATTGACATCATAGTTTCTCGGAAGGTTTTGAGGATCAGGTGGTGCCAATGTCCTCAACTCAACAAGATTGAGCTTTAGGAGTTGTGGCAGTAGTGTAGCATATGGCATTGGAATGGGGTCAATCACCCTGTTGATCTGAGATGGCCGCTGTTGAAAAGGGCGTTGTTGTTGATTGTTGTTATTATTGTTGTATGATCTCTGTTGTGAAAACTGTTGTTGTTGCGGAAAATGTTGTGGTTGTTGAGTATACTGAGGAGGTGGAGCAGGGATAGTAATAGCAGCAACTGTTCTGGGCAAGTATTGGGGTATCCCTCTCCCCATGTGCACAGAGTTTGTCTCACCAGATCTACGGGGCCCAGCAAATGGTTTTCTTGTACTGCTTGAACTGGCACCGTTATCGGGGATCTTTCCCATCTTTAGAAGGCTCTCTATTCTTTCCCCAGCTATCACCACATCTGCAAAGCTGGTAGAAGAAAATGCAGCCAATCTGTCAATGTAGGTTCCTTGGAGAGTATTCATGAACATGTCTGCCATTTCCCTTTTAGACATGGGGGTTGAACTGCAGCAGCCAGTTGCCTCCACCTTTGGGCATATTCTCTGAAGCTCTCACGGGAAGACTGAGACATTCCCATTAGAAGGGTCCTGTTTTGAGCCATGTCCAGGTTATACTGATACTGACGGATAAAAGCTTCAGCCAAGTCCTTCCAGTTTCTTACCGTGGCTCTAGTCAAATGGGAATACCATTCTCGGGATGCCCCTATTAGACTATCCTCGAAGTAAAACATCCACAGCTTTTCATCCATGGTGTATGCTTTTAATCTTCCCAAGAATGATTGAAGGTGGGTGCGTGGGCAGGATGTGCCATTATACCTTTCAAAACACGGGGGTTTGAACTTGTGAGGAATTCTCACCCCTTCCACCAATCCCATGTCCATTACATCAAAACCCAGGGAATTTTGGGATTCAAGAGACCTCAGCTTCTCTTCAATTTCATCTAGCCTACGGTCGTAAACTTCGTCTCCAGCCCCGACAACTGTAAACTGCTCTTCTTGAGGATCCTCTTGCAAGACCCTTCCTCCAGCAGTGTTACCCTGAGTATTCCTTATGGCATTGATTTCTGGGTTTAGATGAGGCCCAAACTCTGGTGGATTAGTGCGAGGTCGCACGTGATCGTTGTTACTGGTACCTCCTGTACCTGGATGGTGTTCTTCAGGAGTTTGTCTCTCAACCAACTCCCTCAGGCTTTCCTGGCTTTGAGCTAAACCAGTCATTACAGTCATGAATTGAGTCATCTGATTCCTCATCTCAACCCTTTCATTGGCCATCTGGGCCCTTACTTCATTCAAGTCTTGCTGAACTTGATCCATTTGGAGTCTCGGAAGGTTGTTTCTTGTCGGGTACCAGTGTGTTCTGTTGACAGGGAACACTCTTCTGCGAGCAATGTTTCCTGAAACCACAACAAAGTGAGAAACAACAATAAAACAAAAACCTACAAAACAAAAAAAGTGTCAGTATGCAATGCAATATGCCTATTTGTCTTCCAAGGGTATCCAATTTGGTTCTTTGGTTTTAACCTTTCCAGACCTCGAGGAAATGCTGATGATGTTGTAGAGATAGATAAAGCCCACCAATAATACAAACTGATATATTACAAAGAGTGAAAATACATAGTTTGATTACAATAACATCCCCATGGTGGGTCAAAATAAAACAACAAAAGAAAAGTACAACAAAAGAAAAGTACAAACAAAAGAATCAAACATCTAATCCAAAATCATCCTCTCTGACTTCCTTCAGGAGGGCCTCAGTCACTGGACCTATTGGGTGCTCTGTGATAGTTCTAATGAGGAGGTTCCTGGTAGCAATGGCATTGGTTAAGTTCTTTTTCTTGTCCTGGTCCTTTGACCTCTTCAACCCCGCCCGAAGTTTCAATTCAGATATTTCCCTCTGTGCTGCCAATAATGACTCCTAATGCTTATTTTCACTAGCCTCCAACTGCTCTATCTTAGCCTGAGTCCTTTGATCTTCCTGTGCACGGGCTTCAGTGATCCTGATCCACCTAGCCTGGCTCTCCTCTAGATAATGCTCTGCCCTAGCCTTCTGAGTCTTTGCTTCCTTGCAAGCATTCTTCAGTACTAACTCCCCTGCTCTTGCCTTCCTGATGTAGTCATCCGTCTTCTCAATCTTGGTCAAGTGCTCAATCCTAAGCCTTTCCAATCTCTCATTATCCAGACGGTTGTCATTTCTCTCCCAGAGGGTCTTCTTCAAGGCTTCAGAGAGCTGAAATTCCTCTCTTTCAATTTCTCAAACTCTTCAAAACTAACAGTAGCTGCAGGTTGCATTGTTGAAGGTCCAGGTATATCTTCTAAGGTGAATGGCATCCGGGTGATCTGAGCTCTAGTACGAGACCAATCAGAATATTATGCTGAAGAAATGTTGTTGCACTTGCCAAGGATGGTTGTTCCCTTAGTCTGAATGTTATCCCAAGCCCAGGCAGCTTGTCTGACAACAGCAGAGTTAGGCTGGATTTCACAGTAGAGGGTCTCAGTCAAGTCTTGCCCTCTGGGAGGATGAACCAAAGCATACCCTAATTGTCTCTTAAAAAGTAAAGGGTTGTAATTGATGCAACCTTTTACTCCAATTAAAGGCACATTAGGATACTGCCCACAACTAGTAATGATGTCCTTGCCCTTGGTGCTCTGAGTGCACCATCTGATGTCTTCTGATGTCAAGGCAATAAATCTCTTAGCCCAATTCTTTGGCTGATGAGGGTTCAGGAAAGTATCTGACTTTGGTAAATGTCTTAGCAGCCAATAGTAATAAAGGGGAGCACAACATCTGACTAGTCTTCTTCTTTGCTTCTCATTCCTCTGGTGTACTGAATAGTAGGAGTCTCCAAGCAAGGTAGGAACTGGGTTCCTCAGTAAGAATAGGTGAATAGCATTCTTGCTTACAAACTTTGGCTCATCTGCAAACAAGATAACCCCATATATACTGAGGGCTAAAAGTGCACAGACAACATTCCATTTTCCTGTGGCAGCATGCAAGGTGGCCTGGGAGATCAAGAAATCCAAGTGAAGGCCTGAAATCTCAGCCTTGGTGGTCATGCTCTGATCAATGAGGGCAGGCTCCAAATGCAATGCCCTAGCTATGTCTTCATTCTTGGGAGCAACCATCTCAGGGTTGAAAGGAATCCCTTTCCTGATAGGAACTCCTAACAACATGGAGAATTCTTCTAGCAGAGGTCCCAACTGAAAATCAGGAAATGTGAAGCATCTGAGTGGAGGATCATAAAACTGCAAGAAAGTATGGATCATGCTCCTCTGAGATGCATCCAGGTCCATGACCATGTCCAATATGCCTCCATAATGTTCTCTGAATAGTGGGACATGATCAGGAGTAATGAGAGACTGGATATGCCTGATGCCATTCAGGGTGGGCTCAAAGAAGTGGTAAGTGATGTTGCTCTTCCTGGAAGTATCCATGCTGATAATGGATGCTGGTGAAGAAGCTGAGATAAACCCTGATGAAGGTCACTGAATGAGATGCTGGAGATGAGTCTCTGATGAAGATAGCTGGAGAAGAATCTCAGACAAACTGATAGAGATGCTGGAGATGAGTCTCTGATGAAGATAGCTGGAGAAGAATCTCAGACAAACTGATAGAGATGCTGGAGAGGATAACTGAAGAAGTCTGAGCAGCAGAAGGGGTCAAAACCAAACCAAAGACAATATGGTGGATACCCTGTAAAACAAATAGGCAAATGTTAAATGATGCAAAAATGATGTATGCAAAATGATATGCAAAGGGTTTGTGATCAAGTGCTGGATCTAGTTATCTGCCTTGGTAAGGTCCATGTGTTTATAAGTCCGGATGGAGGCTTAGAAATCCAGTAACCAGGTGGGGGACTCAAATAAAGAGTCACAAATCCAGGGTAATCACAAGAACTGTCCAAATAATACAACCTTAACAAATCTAGTAACAAGGTATGATGGGGCCAAGGGTTCCTGCAAACCTGTAAACATCCCAACCCCCTCACATGTATGTTCTAGAACAAGGATCCTCAAACTTGGATCAGTTATGAGAAGTGTAAACACTTCTAACCCGGAGGTACAGTGTTTACAATAACCATAAAGGATCCTCCTATAATTCACCTCAGATGCTGAAGGTCATAAAAAGGTTATCCAGACCTAGCAGGCTTCCCAGATAGCCCTAGTACTACAGGAAATCCGTAGCACAGAGTTCTCAAGAAGAAACCCATGTCTGAACCGTGTTTCATATTCCTGCACCAGACCAAAATGGAATGGGAAAGAATATGAAACCACTCTAGCCTATGTGTCACTCAGGTCCCCGGTATAGGACCTTAATCACTCAATGATCCCCACCCACCAAAGAGACAGCAGATCCAGCACATGATAATGACAGTATGAAATGCATAAAAACTGTAAATGAAAGCAGTAAATAAAGCTTTACAGAAAGCAATAAATAAAGCAAATAAATAAGCATACGTAGCACATAACACCCCTGTAAACACAAATCAAACAAGCGCTAGGAGAAACCCACAAAAAGAACCAGAAGCCCTGGTTGCAATATAAGGGTCCCCAGCAGAGTCGCCAAGCTTTCACTCCTAAAGATTTGCATCCCGGTACAAGCGCGAACGGTCGGCGAAAGGAGGAAAATAAAAGTGAAATGAATAGATTCGCCAGCTAGGCATTTTTATCCCGAAGGAAAGGTAATGCTGCATAAACCTGGAAAGATATGGATAAGACGGTCGCGAACCAGAGAAACTGAGAAAGGGGGTTGGTTAAAACCTGGGAAGGTATTAGCACCCAGATTTTCCGTCGTACTCGACGGGATCCACGCATAAATGATTTGTGTTTAAAGGGGTAAGTGTATGTGCTATCTGTGTGTAAAAGCTGGAAATGAATGTACAGGTGTCAGTGCAAAAAGGGGTGAACGCGCAGGAACTGAGGCTTAGAAAGAATGCTGAAAGAGGGGGAAGATACAGAGACTTTTGTTCGATAACTGTTAAGTTATTCCTACGTATCCTCTCGTGCAATTCGGAAGTCAGAACACCGTAGTTCGACTGAAAGAGACTGCAGATAAATTGACTGATGAACTGCTTGCTTATCTATGCTCAAGTGTATGACTTGTCTGGCTCAAGTGCTAACTGTCTTGCATTAGACGGAAGAAGCAAATTCTCGGTTGTGAATGAAGATGATGAGAAAAGAATCCCGAAGGAGACGATTATTGTTTGTTTTTTGTGTTTTCAATCTTTTATTGTTTTTTTTGGTGTTTGTCATAAGTTAATGAGCTTAAGCCTAAACCAAGGGTTAGTAAACTCATCATATCCTCCCTTTGATTAGGGATAATGAGAATACCTTAAGTATGAGATAAGCATCTCAACTCAATTACCATGATGATGTAGGATTAAGATCATTAACCTACTTGTGATTATTTAGATGTTTTTTGGGTTTTTGTTTAGTGTTAAGTAATGAGTTTAATCCATAATCAAGGATTAGTGAACTCATTACACCATCCTAATAGAAGGATATTAGATGAGCACACTTAAGCTGAGGAAGATACCTCAACTTAATCCATGATTAGGGATTAACCTCGTGACAAAACAAGCCTTTATTAAAGTGGATTTTAATTAAGGGTGAGATTAAGAAGTGGATTTTATGGTTTGTAAGACAACTTGAGAGGGACTTGTCCATTAAACACTAGGGTTAGTCCTTCTTAACCAATAAAGGAAGAATTAGAACCCTAATGCAAGGCCAAAGTTACAAGTTAATGTCTTAGTGATTATTAAGATGGATTGATTAAGAGGTTTAAACAGATTAAGGGTTTAACACTTAGGATTAAAGTTATACACTCCTAAGAGAAGGATGCAGGCATAACCCTAATTCCAAAGTCTTAAAACCTTAAAGGTTTAGTCTCTAATGATGAGGTGAGAAGAGAGACACAAAGAAGACGCAAAGGTGAAAACTAAAGGGGGACTAATCACAACCCTAATTATTGTCATGCTTGGATGTTCCTATGGTTTGTGAGGCTTAAAAGAGATCTTCAGAGAAGCCACCAATGGAAGAATCAGATGGAAGGAGGAAGAAGCAGAAGAAATAAGTTACTTACTTCAATGAAGAAGATAAGTAACTAGGAGAAAGAAAGTGAGGGATGAACATGAATGAGCAAGCTCACTCAAAGACAAATAAAAATGCAGCAAAGATGCATATGAAGAAGATGAAGAGAAATGAGAAGTGAAGGCAAATTCACTTCTCAAGTTAACTTACCACCTGAAAATGTTAGCATAAGGAAAGAGATGAAGTGAAATGAAGCATATGAAATGACAAAGAAACAAAACCAGAAGCAATCACATGATGAAAATGATGCTATGAGATGATGCAAAGGCATACCAAGTGTTATGAATGTTCATACAAAGAGAATGGATGCAAAAGAAGCAAATGGGAAACATGAAAACACATGGATGTTTATGAAATGAAATGGATGCAAAGCATGGAAAATGTATGAATAAATGACCAAGCAATGTTCAAGCAATGTCTTAAGATGTCTAAGATGGCATACAAGTGCTTAGAATGTCATGACAAGTTCACATGTTCATGCAATGCAATGTAAGATGCAAGTATGGATGCAAAATTAGGGTTACATGAAAGGATGAGATGCAAATGATCAAAACAGAAACAATTCACATGATAAAATTTTCAAATGAGCTCCAACAAACCCTAACCCCATATGCTATCACACCCCAAAGGAGAAGGTCCAACTCTTAACCTAAAAGAAGTTATGATTTTTCTAAGTTAACTAGAGTTTTTGGGTACCTTAAGAGGAAAAATGCAAATCAAATTGAAAATGAAAGATAAATTCATGACAAAAATATCCTAGAAACTACATGCTACATGGAAAACAATTCAAAAAGAATCATTGTCAAACCCTTCATGGTTAGGCAGAAAAGAATTTTCAAAGTTAGGGTTCCAAAAAGGGAATTTTATGAACCCTAAATTCAAGAAAAATGTCAAAATTGGATCAAAACCAAAAAGAAATTTGTATGAATGGTTTGACAATGTTTCTAAATGTCCTAAGATACAATGTGATTTTTTTTGGAATATTTAGAAACCTAAATGGTATTTTAATTAATTAATTTCCATTAATTATTTAAAATAAATATTTAAATATTTTTAAAATGATTTTCTAATGCAAAAAATAAAAATAAAAATGTTTTTGGGTGAAGAAAAATATTTGAAATTAAAATGCAGATGGAAATATTTTTATGATTTTTCTAAGTATTTTAAATAAAATGCACAAAATAAATGAATAAAAATGAAAATAATATGAATTAAAGGGAAAGTCAACTAATCCTAAGGCTGAAATTTAAACTTGGAGGGGAGGGATTTTCTCCGCGCGCAATCCAGTGGTTGGGATTGAATCTGGGATTTAATTAGGTTTTATAATTAATTAATCAGGTTTAATCCTAATGAACTAATCTGAGTCATTCACTGCCTAACCCTAATCCTCATCTAACGGCCTAGATTCAAATTTCCCTAATTACGTGGATTAAGCCCTAATCAGTTTCAGGTGGCCGGAGAAGACCTTCGGTCGTCTTCTCCGGCGAGACCTAACTGCAAACTTCTTCCATAGATCATTTCCAGAGCTCTAAAGCTCCAGATCACTTCCTCTAACAACCCTAAACATGATTCAACCCTCAAAATTCATTTATCATGCATCAAACTCAAGATTTGAAGAAAAACATAAAAATGGCAAAACTTTCAGAAACACGATACAGGCTCAATACTCAATCATTTTCAAAACCAACAAGTGCAGTGTGATCAGTGAAGCATATAGATCATTTCTATAACATAAAAAACAAGTTATGGAAAAACGTTTGAAGGTGGCTACTTGAGCTGAAGCTTTCTCTTCTGGAACTTTTGGACCTCTTCTTTTGTACAAATCCACCTCACTTGACCCCCTGATGATGTTGCAATGCTTTGATAGAGTTTAGAATGGCTGGATTGAATGGTTGCACCTCAACTGGTCTGAAATCATGTTTGTGTTTGGCTGGCTTTTAGGGCTTGGTAATGGTTGGGAAATGTTCTAATGATGATGGTGAGTTGAATGGTGAAGTTTATTTGAAGTTTGAGTGGCTAGACAGAGTGTTTCAAAAGTTTGAAGCTTGAAGGTGATTTTGTGAAACTTGGTGTATCTGAGGTTTCAGGCTTGTGTGTGTTATGTAGTGGCTTGCTTTTGGTCCACATAACATAACCCTATTGGCCAGAGAGTGGTTGTGGCTGCAGCTGATTGGTATGGGTCCTCTTGCAAAAAGTCAACAAATTGTGTACTTGAGGTATGGGCTCATGTAGCAGCTGTTCTATGGCATGTCCTGGCTCAACATTGATCAAGGAGAGCCATGGGATTGAGATTGTGCAGCTGGATGACTTGGAGGGAAAGATCTCATAGGTTTTGCAAGTGTTATGTGATTTTCCCCCTTTGAGAAATCTTGAAGTGCAAGGCATGGAAACTTGTGATTCCTTGGGCAATTTTGGTCACAATGCAATGTATTATGTTCGTATGATGTTTAGAGAGTGATTAGAGGTCACAAAATGACTTGGTATGTGAAATAGCAAAAAATCCTCTTTGGTGTGAAAGTGATAATTATAGGATTTTTGCCAACTTTGCAAGGCCATAACTTGAGTTCCATAATGAATTAGAACTTGTTCTTGCACTTCTTGAAAAGGGAATGATCCAATCTACAACTTTCATGACCAACAATTTTTCATTTGAAGCATTTTTGGTTGAGAAAGAGGAGGTTGAAAAACTTTCCCAAAATGGAAAGTTTCCATTACAAGTCATTTCCATTTTTGGAAACTTTTGGTTTAGCTCAAATTTCTTCAATTTTGTGAACTTCCAAGCACTTCAATGTTCAAATAAAGATCATATAACTTTAATTTAATGAAAATTCCACTTTGGTTCTATTTTTGGGGGCCTCAGATGCCCTGATTTTGCTCTGACTTGCTCAAGAAGTTACCCAGTGAACAGATGACTTCCACAATGAATTTCTTCATCAAACTTGGTACACATGATCCTTATAACATATTGAGACTATTAGAAACAAGAATGTCCAAAAATTTTGGAGTTATGGTCTCTGAAACTAAAACCCTAATTTCAGGTCATTTGTGTAGTGAAACCCTAGCTCTGCTTCCATGCCTTGCCAGTTCTTGTGATTTCTTGACTTCCTTGATCTTTGAGGGATATAATATGATGATAGAACACACATGGACCCTCTTGGAATGATTGGAGGCCTTTGGAGTGGCTCAGATGGATCCTTGGATTGCTCAGATCACAAACCCTAGATGCAGATGAACTTGAACTATGTAGATGAAACAAATATGCAATATGAGATGATATGCTTAAACTTATGCAAACATGAAAGATCACAAGCCATGGTGTGAAATTAGTGAGGGCAAATTTGGGGTGTTTATAGTAGGCAGGAGATCACATGAGATCTTTGCAAACAACCTTATCTATTAATTTTATCAACCTCTTCCCTCCTGATGTCATTTATTAGCATCCAACCTGAGCTTCCCAAGAGATTCCTATGGGAAGAGCATATGGTTAAAGGCCAGAGAACAACTTGAGAAGAAGTTTGATCATATTCTGATGTCGTACACGCAACAGGTTTCCTCATTTACTCAAATTCGAACTGGTTGAGCTAGTTGCATCAGGATCATCCCCGACAAAGCTTCCTTTGGGGTTTCAATGCCAAGTATGATTACCATTCTGGGGCACCTGGCCTTTTAATTGAAGATTGCAAGTCTTTTAGGGGCAAAGGTGAAGACAAGGTCCCGAATTTGATTGACTCCAAGACTATTATGTTCACACCAGGTAAAAGTGAGAATATGGCACCAAAACAGTAATGGAATGAATATCCAGATTGCTGACTGCTGAAAGTCTCTGAGAGCAATAAATCCAGATGGAGTCAAACCTCCTCAACAATGACCACCATAATATGAAGGCTAGAGGCAAGTACCGCTCAGGGGCATTTAGGCATACCATTTGACCAATGTGATGTGTTCAAGTATAAGGTGCAAAGTTTGATCGACTCAAAGGTCATCTTGCTAGAAAGGTTGCTCACATATTAAAGTCTTCTTATCAAATGGACCTCTCAATTTGCAAAGGCATCTTCAAAAGCAATAAGTCCAGACGGAGTCAAGTCTCCTCAATGACGACAATCTTCAGCTTCTTTACTGCATTTCCATTTATAGTTTCTATTGTTTGTTTAAACATTTGTATGCATGCATGAAACTTATTTGTTTTTGAATGTTAATCATAATATAACGCACATGTTTTTCTTGAAGTAATCCATTCGTATTCACTCATGATTTTGTGTATGTGCATTGCAATACCAACTGTTGTGCTTAAACTCTGTGAGGGAGGATGACGAAATGAAAACGCAAAAATCTCTAGTTGTGTGCTTTTGAGAAAGACCCTATTGACGATGTATATGAATTGTTTTAAATCCTAAACACCGGAGATATAAGGGAGATAGACCCTCGCCAACCCATTTTAGCCTTGAAGTAGGAGTTTCTTTTCGCATGAAAAAACCCTTGCATTTAACCCAGGGGCAGGATAAGCGTCAGTTAGTTTGACCGAGCGTTCAAATTTCAAAAAGGAGTGCAAATTTGAGGATCCATTACCTTTCGTTGTACCAAATCAAGAGGTCCAATTACCAGAAATCACAGTGGCTATCCCAATCAAGAAGTCCAAAGACCGGAAACCGTAAAGGTTATTCTTCATCAACCAAGAAGTGAGACAGACACGATCCTTTCAAAGAAATCAAGACAAACAGTGTCACACGATTTGTTCAAAAAAAAAGAATTGAAAAAAAATGATGAGAAAGCCCGCTAAGTCGAAACTTGAAAACAAGCGACTTAGGCAAAAGTTAGGGCATCCCGCTGTACTTCACAATCAAAGATTCACAAGAATCAGTCCAGGAAAAATTTAGGGATAAGCAAAAGAACGAAAATGCGAAAAACGAAAAGGATTACACAAAAAAAGATCCTTAAACAAGAACAAAGTTGTGTGGCACAAACACGAAAGACAAAGGGGTGAATGACTTCCAGCAACAACCTGATTGGTGCTTAAACCGTTAGTGTAATTGGTTCCTTAACCATCACAAACCCCTTTTTGAGAGGTGAGCGCTTGTCAAAGCTAGCTGAACATAGGAATCGAGAACATCACGAAGATGGGTAGGCACAAATAAACTTCGAGCCTATATCTTTTGTTTCTATAACCGTGAACCAGACCACGATACAACCCTCAAAAGCCCTAACTGAAACATGGTTATTTTTGAGAGCGTACTACCATGCGACCGCGTTCCTGACTCCTATGAGTGGTGTTGAAAGATCTTTGTTGGTGTTGCATGTGCATGCTTTCTATTATTCAAAAATTAATGTCGAATCTTAACCAGTGATTCGCTCACAAAGGTTTGCGACATCTTTTTCAGTAAAACTTCAAGATTAACATGTGTGTTGCATTAGAATTTTCATTCTTAGAATAAACATTTTCTGCTTGCATACATTTGTTGGGCATCATAAAAATTCACATACGAAACTTCAGTCCAGAAGCTTAATCTTGCCAAGTTGAGAAGTCTAAAACTTCCGCAGGACAATCTATCGAGATGCACTTTTCCAAGAAACTCTATTGAGTGGGGACTTTCCCAACCAATTGTGGTAAGAGCCAGCCAATCCGGGGCAATCACGTCGAGCAATCACTTCAAAATTCAGCCAAGTTGGGGCAATCACTTCGAGTTTCAAATCTCTCAAAGAGCCATTAGTTTGAGGCATGCATGCAAATTTCAGCCAAACTGGGGCAATTACTTCGAGATCCAATCTCTCAAAGAACAATTGGTATGGGTGTTTTCTTCAAAACACGGTCAGTTACAGGTGATCACTTCAAGGATCATACTGGGGCAGGCCACCCCAAGAGCACTAGAAGTTACTTTCTCTCGAAGAAGGTTAATCAGAAGCACCTACCCAAAGTTCAAAATACTGGGGCAGAATATCTCACAGTGATATGAGGTTTTTCATAAATCCTCGCGAGGCAAATTCTTTCATAGACTATGCAATCTGGGGGAGTTATTTCGAGATCCAACAAATCTCTCCAAGACTTTGAAGACACTGAGGCATTTCATATGCCATGTTTTCTGTAAAATCCTCTTGACACATTTTCTTCTGATGGACCTTAATCTGAGGCGAGTTGAAAATTGCAAAGGACCATTATTCAATCATGGTTAGTTGGCAATCTATCAACCTAGAGGCTAGAAGCAAAGCCATTGTCAGCACGGTACTTCAAGAGTTGTTTCATCAGCAGGCTTCATTGATCAGAATTCCTTAGCAAGTCTCATTAGACCATCTCTTCTCCACCGGAGTGACAAGGAGAAAGTTTCTTCCCGAGCAGAATGGTATCATCACCATCTTATCCCCAGAATGAGATTGTATTCTCTGATCCCCAGCATGAGACCCTTCTTATCTCTCATTCTCAACGAGAGACGACCAAAGCTTTTATTTGCAACATGAGTTATTCTCATTTGATATTATCCATCATCCCCAGTAGAGGTGGAAGTTGAAATCTCCCTCAGCAAGGCAACATAAATTGGTTTCCTCCCCAAGCAGAGACTTCCCTTCGATACAGGGGCAATCCCCAGCTGTACAAGGAGTGTATTTCCTCCCCAGCAGGAAGCCTCCTCAGCAGTACCATACTTCTAGTTCCCCAGCCAAGTCAGAAGTGTCCTCACTTCCCCACCAAAGTTCAAGAAGGGTCCATCTCCGGGATGGTCTTGGCTCTCCAATCTTAAAGTCCAATTTATTTTGGCAATAACGATAGTTCAGGGCCGGTGCATCATTAACAGCTTTCCCCGCAGAGTTGTTTCCTCCTCATCAGGATGGACCAAATCAGTGCAGTGATCACCAATTCTCCCCAGTCAAGCCATCTGGGATACTTGTAGTCTCCTTATCAGGAGATCCTTTTGCATTAGCATATGCATAATCATCATTACATTCGCATCCTCAAAAAGTGTAGCATTTCCATCATCATGGAGCATTACACCATAAACCCAAGCATACGCATGCCAGCATGGGCCAGTTTTGAGGTACATTACATATGACCCGGAACATCTTCTCAACCTGAGATATTCCCCGTAGAAGATACTTATACCATTTGCCAGACATCTTTGTCTTTCCAAGTCAATTTTGTCATTTTTCTTTGTGGCTTGATTCACTCAGCAGTCACATTTCTGAGCTCTATTTTGTACAATGGTCTCGTTCAAATCCATGTTTTGTACAACAGGCTCCCTTTTCGTGGCTTGATTCACTCAGCAGTCGCGTATTTTCTTTGTGGCTTGATTCGCTCAGCAGTCACATTGTCGAGTCCCATTCCGTTAATGGTCTCGTTAAGCCTTGTTTCGCCAACAGGCAACTTCCGTGTATTGATTAGCTCAGCAGTCGCGTGTTTTCTTTGTGGCTTGGTTTGCCCAGCAGTCACATTGTCGAGTTCTGTTTCGCTAATGGTCTCGTTAAGCCCTGTTTCGCCAACATGCACCTTCCATGGCTTGATTCGCTCAACAGTCACATTTTTTCTTTGTGGCTTGATTCGCTCAGCAGTCACATTGTCGAGTCCCATTCCGCTAATGGTCTCGTTAAGCCCTGTTTCGTCAACAGGCACCTTCCGTGACTTGATTCACTCAGCGGTCGCGTGTTGCCTTTGTGGTTTGGTCCTCCCAACAGTCACATTGTCGAGTTCTGTTTCGCTAATGGTCTCGTTAAGCCCTGTTTCGCCAACAGGCACCCTCGTTGTGGCTTGATCCGCTCAGCAGTCACAATGCAGGTTATTGCATTGATTCTATTCCACCTGATTCTATTTGCGCTACCTATTCAGAGGTAAAAAAAATAAAGGGCAAATGGAATTTCTATTATCCATTGAGTTCAAATTTCCAGGTTTTATTCGAGTATTCAATCACTCCACACCTTGAATGTCTAAAAGCTGTTACAATTATTCATTCAGGTCTGCAGATGATTGAATAGGGGCAGCTGTAACACCCCAAAATTTTCCCTCATTTTCATGCCATTTATCATATACTTTCATACATTGCATTGCATTTAGATCACAATTGCATCATAAACATACATGAACATACATCTCCATTTGAGATTTAATAGGTTGCGACTGTCCTTTATTTCTTCATGTGGCACGTGCACAAGAATCTCAGAAGAAGCCAAAAGTTCTCGGTTGATTCAGAGGAGTTTAAGCAGAATATCGGTTTTATGGTGCAGTTTGCAAAAGTTGCAACTTATGCTTGGAAACCCATTTTTCCTTGAAACTCAATAGTTTAGACCATTTCGGTATTCTCTACAACTTTTGTGTTCGGCTCGGAGGCTAATTCATCGAGGAAAATGGTGGGAATTATTTGTTTCTGAAATTTCGGTTTCACCGATTAACTGTGCTAGCGGTATTCAAGAGTTTGTAACTTCTGATTGGGTCAACATGTCTGAGAGATTCATATGCCAAAAGTTCTGTCTTGATATCCTTTCCAACTTTTGGGTTTTGGCCGAGAACTAATTCTTTGAAGAATATCTCTGAATGTGGGAGTTTTTAGAGTCGACATAGTGAAAAATAGTGCTGAACCGATGAGTTTTGAACACTAAAAAATTCATAACTCTTGGCTCGTTCATCGGATTGATGTCGTTACGGTGCCTAAAATTCCGTTTAGATGTTATCTTCATTATGTGAATTCAGTTTGGGTTAGGTCCAAGCGGAAGGATCCAGAAAATATGAATTACCAGTAAGGTTCTTTGATGCAGTGCATTATCTGTCAGATTTTGTAAAATTCATAACTCGGTCAATTTTTATTGGATTGCACCCGTTCTTGAAGTGTAGGTTCACAAATTTTATCCTCTTCAAGTTCAAAGACAAACACGAGTTCGAATGGTGCTCCAAAGATTTTAGTTTTGGTTTATTTCACAAAACTAAAGTGTTGAACCGAAGAAAAAGAGTGAAAGTGGTTTCACGAGAAAATTCATATCTCCCTCGTTGTTTGTCTAGTTGAGCTTTCATTTTAACACCTGGTCACTGACTCATAGATCTACAACTTTGCTGACAAAGTCGAGTCGAGATTATGCTCCGAAGAGGTTGACCTCGTCACATTTTCGAGTAGCGGACACCAAATAAGCCGAAAAAACAACGTATTCAATGACGTCTTGCAGCTTAAACGTATCGATCGCACTCGATTTTGATCATATGATGTCCGTTATTTTTGCGTTGCAACCATGATTCAGAGGCGAATGATGTTGTGGAAGGCTCATAGTCGAAATTTCTTGTCGAAGATATTAATATTTTCACTTAAGCCGAAATTCTACCTTTTGCCTTTCATTTTACACTCCACTATATATTCTTTTGACCCACAATTTGTCTCATAACATCAATCACAATTTACAAACACCAAAAAAACTCTCACAAACTCTCTCTAAAGGATCGAAGTTCATTCTCTCAATTCTTTCTCAAGAACACAACAACAACTTCATCAAGAACTCAAGAACACAACAATTTCGATCAAGCTTCCGGTAGCCGAGCCGCCACGAACCACCACCTCCGGTCAACTTCACCACCGTGCGACCACCATCTTCCGCCGCCGATAGCCACGCGACCTCTCCCTCTATCCTCCGTTCACGATCATATCTCACTTCCTTCGAATTCGCAATTTCTTCGTCGATTCTTCATTCGGTAAGCTTCTTAAACTTTAATTCATGAATAATTGTTGCATTGTTTCTTGAATTGAATTTTCAAGTTGAATTAATCTTATGGAGATTATATGCATTGATTCATGATTTGATTGTTGATTGATGCTTGATTAATTGATCCTAATAATTGTTGTGGTGCATAATTGGAAATGATTGTTAAAATTGACATAGAATAATCGGTGCATGTTAGGTGTTTGACAAAATTCTTAGGAGAGTTAATTATTATGACTTGATATTGATTGAAGTGCTTGACTTTTAAATTCATGCTTGTTTCAATGTGCAAATTCGAAATAGGATAGGTTGAGGCTTAATCGATGATGTTGTAAATGTATCGCATGTCGAGAATATGTTTTGGTCATAACTTCCTAACCGTAGCGCGTTTTCGCGAATTTGAACAGTGTAAATTGACTTTGTTGATTATTCCGGAGCCATTGGTAAGCTTTTTAGTCGATTTCAGACAATTTTTTCGGCTATTTCGCTACTGCCAGCCGACGAAATCGGCCAAAAAATATTACTTCTGAGCGGAATTTTCAAAAAACGATTGCATATTTGAATCTGTTGGCACGTTTTCTAGTTACCATGTGATTTTCGTTCAATTCCGAGTCGGTGATTTTTGACGCGTTTTTTCCGTTTTAAGGCTTTTTAAGTTCGGTTTGGTGCGATTTTGATGCATTGATCTTTTTTTGACTTGTACTTATGTTTTTTGATCATTTGCCATTTATTGCATGTAAATTTGTTTGATTTTGGTTTGAGTTTGCATGTTGTTTATGTTAGAGCATAAGTGCTGCCCCGTTTTGAAACGTAAATTTCAATGCATGTCCATGACTCGTATATTCATCTTTCTACTCGATTTTGAGTTATGAGGCATAAGTGCAACTTCCGGTTGCACCTCTTTTTGGTTTCTAATGCGTTTGTTGAGTTCATGCAAGGTTCTCACAAAGATCTTAACGACGGTCGTTTGGTTGGTATTCCACTTTATTTGTGGGATACCTTTGGATTCAAATGATATTTTGTGCCGTTGTTTTTGTTTCGATTATGGTGGATCTTCACAAAGCTAATATGGAAGATAAGCATTTATTTTGCTCATGGGAGATTACAAGACTTGGCAAGGAGTTTTTGGATTTCTTTTATATGAAGAATCGGTACTTCGATCAAGTAAGTAATCTCGATGCTCCACTTGTATGCATCATTCTAGTTGTATGCGGCTTATGATCATATAACTTAAGGTGCATATTGAGCCCTCCCACCTGAGGCACTAGATTTATTTATGATTTTTATTATATGTGTCGATTTTGGAGCTTAGGGATTAGGTTACGAATTGTAGAATTCACTTCCTCTCGCTTTCCCTTAAAACATCATTTTTTGCCCGTTTCGTCACAATTAGTAAAAATAGTTTTATATGGGATAAAATTCTGGAAAAATTCATGAATGATCCTCATCCTCTTAATTAATTTTTCATATTTTTTTATTCCAGGTTTGATTGGTTTTAGTAAGGACCTATAGCATGTAGCTACTGACTTTAGAAGTCATGTAACCTTTAGGTACCTTCACCTTTAGACTTAGGTCTTACTTTGAACCCTAGTTTTATTCTAGGACGTTTATGGTACTTAATCGCTTTTATGCTTTGATTTTACTTTCAATATGCATTGTCATGCTAACATTTGTTTTGTAGGGGAGAAGATTGAGGTAAGCCTCACTTAATTCATATCTCTTATGCATTATAATTGTGTTTCCTTAGCACCTTGTGCTTTGCTCTTAGGTTTTCCCTTTCTTTAGAGACAACTTAACTTCCTTAGGAAGTAAGTTAGTTTCTAACTCTCTTTTCTTCTTTTCCTTTTCTTCTTTAGGATTAGAAAACCACACAAACCATTAGGATCTCCCTCTTGTACATAATAAATAACTTAGGGTTGTGTCTTAGTCCCCCATTAGCTTTGACATTTTTCCACCTGAGTCTTTCTTTCTCACCTCATGAAGAAAATAATAAAAATACCTAATAAAGGTTGAATATTCTTATACGCCATGAGACTTTGTTGCGGAGTACTTATACGCGTCCTGTTTCGGGGCGAGGTGTAAGTATTTACCACGATGGATAGGTCTTAGTATGAGAATGTTCACAAACAAATTCAAAACATTTCTCATAAAAGACAAAACCAAACAATAAGCAACTATCCTGCGAGAACTTCTCTTTCTCACCTCATTCACTCACAACGCGAACTTGCGACGACTTGTCTCGCATGCAAGACGGTAAATGCACTCGTACCAGACGAGCATACAACACTTAAGCATATACATACGCAGTTCCAGCTATAAAAAACACAAATAAATAGTTCTTGCCTTAGTTAGGAGAACTACGTCGACTCTGATCCTCATTTTCCCGATGAGGTACGTAGGCAGCGGGGTAGGGCCCGTTCAAGCACATTCTTTATTTTCCCTACATTTTCCCTATTCTTTCTTTTTGTTCTCTTTTCCAGTTCCCTTCTCATTTCTCATTCCCATTCTAGTTCAAGCAGCAGTTCTTTTGTTCAGCAACATCTTATTCCTCACCCTTTGAAACAAACAAGCAAGCGTGGATCCCGTCGGGTACGGCGGATAATCTGGGTGCTAATACCTTCTCAGGTCGTAACCGACTCCCGAACCCAGATCTTTGGTTCGCAAGGCCTCGTCCTTTCCTTCTTCCTCAGGTTTGTGAAGCATTAACTTTCCCGTTCCTTCGGGATAAAAATGCCTGGCTGGTGACTCTACCTTTTCCGTGGCACTTTCGCGTTTGTACTAGGATGAAAATCCCGGGAGCGACAGTATGACGTTCAACACATATACTACATAAAATAAACTGAAAGCTGTCAAAAACATATTCAAATTGTTAACCCAGTTAGATGCTAACTCATCTACTCTAGGGGATACCAAGCCAGGAAGGAAATCCATTATATAGTATCAATTCAAAGACTTCTCAGCAAACAGCTAAAGTTTACACTCTTCTCACTTAATCACTACCCGTGCAAATTCTACTTAGGAACTCCTAAATATGAGAAACTCATCCTCACTTCCAATCACCTCAATGATGTCTCACAGTCCTCAACAGTCAGTTACTGATATTGACGGCTCTTTACCTATACAACAATCCAAAATAGAAGCCACACTTCCATGACAATACCTTAACCTTTCTTAGCAGCTTCACTTAAGTACAATCCACCTCTTACTTAGCAGCTTCGAGGTTTACAAATAAAATAGCCACAATAGGGTTCCTTGTTACACACGGCTTCCATAAGAACATAACCCTAATAATGTTTACATTTTCGGTTGGTTGGTTCTAAACCTAGGTTACAAGGTTTCTTTTTATAACCTATTCCCAACTGGATTTGGGCCTAAAAAATCACAGCATAACAACTGCTACAAAATATGTAGAAAAATATGCTACAAATATACAAAAAGATCTTCAAATAAAACTCCTAAAATATCTCTAAATATTGAAACTATATATTCTTTAATATTTGATTTTGTCTTCAATGCACATTTGAGTCTTCAAGATCTTTTACAATCAGTGCCACTGGATTGATTTAAATCTTCAATAATAATCTGTTTCTGTTGAAACCTAACAGAATATTCAATCCATCTTCAGCAATTCATGATGTCGAATGAACTATCTTAACATCTTCTTCGACATGTTGATCCAGATGTTGAAACATTTAAACACAACATGTTTAGGCGCACACAAAAAGATTCCTTGCTTAATGTTTTCTTTTCTTTGCAAAGATCATGTGCATACATTGCTGCTATATTTGTTTTACAAAATTAATGCCAATATAAAAATACAGAACTTACAATCTCCCCCTTTGGCAAATTTTGGCTAAAACAAATATTACAAAAATACATCAAAAATAACAGCAACAAAAACAAACAACAGCAAAATCTCCATTATGTCAGGACATGTTATGTGACATTTTCAGCAGCATTCACAACTTAACAAAAATAACAGTCACCTATTCTTCCAGTGGATGAGTTGCTACCTCTTCTTCTAGTGGAAACAGTGGCAGTGAAATAAGGAGTAAAAAGTCATGAACTCTTGATCGAACTAATCCGTTTCTACTTACGTTCTTTTCAAATTCCCAGAAATATTCTCCACAAGTTGTTGAACATCCTCCATCTAAAAGACCAATGGTGGCCTAAGAGAAAGACTTCACATTCCCTTATGTAACTCAGAACATGAGTCACAATTGTGTTCTTTAAATCGGGACACAAGTCACAAAGACTAGAACTTAACATCCATCTTGACATCCTGACATCCACCATACATGAACATAACAGATGCAACTGCAGTGACAATAGTTCCAAACACACCATCTGCACACACTCTTTCTCCCCCTTTTTAGCCAAAACTTTGCAAACACATCCCTCAAAACACCACACCCATGAATTATTCATCCAAATACAAAAGAACCCCATTAGAAGGAAAGGTGAAAGGATAAAAAAAATTAAAACTCATATGCTGGAGGAGGAGGAAATACGCTTCTATAATTAGGGAGCAAGGACATAGATAATAACGAGCTATCTTGAAAAATAAGCGTTCTTGGTCCAATATCTTTATGATAGGAGCAAAAACTTCTGCACCATTCAATGAGGAACAAAAAACTGACCTTGACCAGCTGACTTGCTCACCCAAAATAAACGGCCCAATAATCAACATGCATGAATAAACCCGTGTTTTAGATTTTTCTGATAGCGTCGTCCACAAATATTCCTCAAAATTAAACAATATACACATGTTGTGAAACATGTTCTGACATCCAACCATATACTGTCTGCTAGCAGTGCAACAACATGGTTCACAACTCCTTCAGAATCTAACATAAACTGCAGAGAGCAGCTTTATACAATATAGCCTTCTGGACTCCTATGACACTTCTGGATCACAAGGACATGCACACCAAAACCACTAAGTAATAAAAATTAATCAAGAAAACATATTTAGTAGCATATGTCACAACATCATGTGTAACATCATAGAACCTGTTTAAGGTACTACTCCCTATTAACTTCATAAAATCAGCTGCACAAAATTGTAACAAACTCCCCCTAACTAGGATACTCCATGCTTCTTTGCACTATGATTAAAGGAAAACATAAGACGCATATTCATGTCTTCAAGAGCTCACCCTCTGTTTAATTCCCAATTGAACATATTCACTTCTTGTGCCAAAGCACACTTGATCCCTTCTAAGTTTGTTGTTACCACAAACTACACAAGCTGAACATCTTCTGCACACAGGTTCTTGACACTGGCCCAACATAATATATTTACAATCCTTTGGTCATGCAATCCAGACAAAAGTCATTCAATCTAATTTTGAAATTAGAAAGAATGTCCACAACCAGACTTCTAAGCAATCAATACCTGATCTACTTTAGTCTCTTCTAAATGTTTCTTCCAATACAAATCATCTACTTCATCATTGTCCCATATGATTAGGTAGTCTAATAATAGAAACCATGTATACAACCACCCCAGATAATGTCCTAACAGTTATTTAGAACATTTTCCAAACACCAAGACCTTATTACTAATAATCTTGATGTGTTCCACCAATTGAACTTACTATAGCATATTAATCCAAGAATTGAAAATCTTCAACAATACTTTGCCATCATCTTGAATCAGAAATCCAAAAAGAGAGATAAACTCTCATCCACCTTCAAGAAGAACAAATCTCCTTGAGTCTTCAACTCGTCACTCTTCTGCCCAATAGCAACTTGTTCTAAGACGATCCTCAAGAACAACCAGCTGCCACACTCTGATCATCTTGATTCTTTGAATCCACTTTAGAGATCAACCAATTACCACAATTTGATCACCTCCTTTATGAATCCTCATATGAAAAAGCCAATTTCCACACTTGTCTATTTCACGTTTATCAGAAATATTCCAAAGATATCCTAATCAATAAAGTTAATCTTTAGCAAGCTGTCAAGATAACGATCCTTATGAAGCATTCAATCCATGTAGATCACTCTATCTTAAATTGATGTTCCACTTCACCAATTAGACTCAGATGTTGAACTATATGTTTGAACATTGTTAGTCCACATCCAGCTGTTAAATTCAGCTCCTTCTTTTGCCACATGAAAGAACCTTTTTCCTTAACAGGTCAAGAGTTTCATGCTCTCATAGACTTGATTCATCAATCAAGTTTGAGTAAACAACCTCCATTCTGTTGGTTTTGCAGAAATTCCTAGCAATATCACATATTGATAAGAAACTTCCAATGTTTCTCCAAAGTCTTCAAACTTGCCCCTATCTGAATCTTCAGAAGGAATAGTTTAGAACTACACCTTGCAGATATACCAAAGATGACATTTCTCCCTGAATAAAGCAATCTTCACAAAGTCCTGATGATTTTTAAATTATAACTTCATGATTGTACACACCTTCCTTGTTGAAGGAAGAGCAAAACTCCAGTGGTACACACCATACAATAATCTTCATCCTTGCACCAATAGGCCCCAGATAGAACTTCTTAACTCCCCCTTTCATGAACAACCAAAGCTCCTTTTGAAGATGAGCATTGGTTACTCATAACACTTTTTGAACCATAAGATTCAGACTGCAGATGTGCATACTTACCAGATAAATACAAAGTCTCCCGTCAAATTATTCACTTTTATGCATCATACAAACAATAGACAAACACCAAGTCTCCCGTCAAGGTATTTACTATAGGTCAGATAGGATTACCTTCTCACACAAGGTAGGACATGAGTCCGACTTCTTCTTCTTCTGCAGGCATCTGACACTTTCTAAGATGATGTTCTAACATCCTTTCAGACATCGGTATCAGTCACAAACACCTCCACATAAGCTCATGCAGGTAAACATAGGGGAAACAACCACCAGTAGTTAATCAGGCCAAAACACAGACACACAACAATTGGAACACTTCAACAGACTTCTCCTTCAGACCCAGTATTCAGATTGTCTGACTTGAGATGTCTTCACACATAATATAGCTACTGATCAACTATATCCACATTAGTCAATTCCACTAGTTGACACATCTTGACCTTCATGTAAAAGGAGTCTCTCTGAAATCACACCTCTTGAAGCTCAGGTACTTCACTCCTACAACAAGGAACATGAATAAACTGTCCTCGGGAGAAAAAGAAATGTTCATCACTCCTTGATCAACACACACAACTAAGAGAAGTTCCATGGCCAGAACCTTCTTAGACACACCATGCAGATTCCTCCTATTCCAGATCAGGAGTAGGTTCCAAACATGTGTGAAATAAACACAACACTTTAGCACCCAAGAATTTATACATCCATTCCTTGGACAACAAAATCATGCCTAATTCTGATGTGATGTTCTATCATGGGATAAGACATCATTCCAAGGATCACACAAAGATCTGCAGACAAGAGATAGGTCTGCTTAAAACAATCTTCAGATCTCAAAACAACCATTTCTCTTCACAGTGCCTTGAGTGGACTTGAAAAATATTCTTCAAGTGTCATTAGCACAGCTAACAGAAGTAGATAGATAGATATATATATATCCCCAACATCATAGGATATATCTCCAGAGAAGAGAAACCTTCTCACACAAAAGGAGTTATCAGAAGATAAGTAGTGGATACAAACTCCTCAGAAAATTCAAGTGTCACACTACAACCCTAGCAAAATATCCAGGTGACACTAACAGCCATAGGTTTGAAAATAAATCAAACCTATCACAATAACATCATAGCCCCATTGTACAACATCAGAACAATCCATCCTCCACTTCTAGGGACCATTCACACATCAAAACAGCTTTTCAGTAGAACCCTTCTACCTTGACCATGAACCAAAAAGTATCCCCCTTGAATCTCATCCAGAAACAGACTAGGATGCCTGCTCTGATACCAATTGAAATTATGGTATGATAGACTCAGATGTCGAATATGATGTTGAGACATCTTATCTATTACTTATAAACACGACAAGGCATACACAACAGTATTTAAAAAATTATGATATATCAGATTCAAACATTCTTCAAGATGTTTAAACATCTGATATGACATTCAACACATATACTGCATAAAATAAACTGAAATTTGTAAAGAACACATTCAAATTGTTAACCCAGTTCGATGTTAACTCATCTACTCTAGGGGCTACCAAGCCAGGAAGGAAATCCATTATGTAGTATCAATTCAAAGACTTCTCAACAAACACCTACAGTTTACAGTCTTCTCACTTAATCACTACCCGTTCAACTTCTACTTAGGAACTCCTAAATATGAGAAACTCATCCTCAATTCCAATCACCTCAGTGATGTCTCATAGTCCTCAAAATTTAGTTGTTGATATTGACTGCTCTTTACCTACACAACAATCCAAAACAGAAGCCACACTTCCATGACAATACCTTAACCTTTCTTAGCAACTTCTATTAAGTACAATCCACCTCTTACTTAGAAGCTTCGAGGTTTACAAATAAAACAACTTCAATAAGGTTCCTTGTTGCGCATGGCTTCCACAAGAACACAACCCTAATAATGTTTACATTTTCGGTTGGTTGGTTGGTTCTAAACCTAGGTTACAAGGTTTATTTTTATAACCTATTCCCAACTGGATTTGGGCCTACAAAATCACAGCATAACAGCTGCTACAAAATATGTAGAAAAATATGCTACAAATATACAAAACGATCTTCAAATAAAACTCCTAAAATATCTCTAAATATTGAAACTACATATTCTTTAATATTTGATTTTGTCTTTAATGCACATTTGAGTCTTCAAGATCTTTTACAATCAGCGCCACTGGATTGATTTAAATCTTCAATAATATTTTGTTTCTGTTGAAACCTAACAGAATATTCAATCCATCTTCAGCAATTCATGATGTCGAATGAACTGTCTTAACATCTTCTTCGACATGTTGATCCAGATGTTGAAACATTTCAACACAACATGTTTAGGCGCACACAAAAAGATTCCTTGCTTAATGTTTTATTTTCCTTGCAAAGATATTTTACATACATTGTTTCTATATTTGTTTTACAAAATTAAGGCCAGTCTAAAACTACAGAACTTACAAAAATCCAATTGGATACTTACACTTTTGTGGACCGGACCTCGTGTTAGTCATGTAATCCTAAAGTGATTGATCTTTTTGTATTAATATCCAAGACTTGTTAAGTTTGATGTGTAGTTACTTTGGATATCCCAATCTTCTTTAAAATTTCATTGAATTTGGATCTAATCGCCTTGATTAATCACTATAGTGTAAGATACTAAGTGGAATTGGTTGCCTTTTTGGTTTTTGGTACTAAGTACCTTGGTTACTCTTTTGGTTGTGGATGATTAAGTTCACCATACCACTATTATGTATAATATTATTATTACTATACTAACATTTTAATTTACTTCTCGCACCTTTATCTCCTTTATTTTTATTATGCTTTATATTTCTTTATCATCCATTATCATGTTTATATTCTTGCTATTATATTGTTGTATTGATTTTTTGTTTGTCCACTTGAACACAAAAATATTAATAAATGATTAAACCACTAAAAACTTGTGATCTTGATCTTGTACTATTGGCTACTATCCTTTGCATCAAAATTGGAGTTTTGGACTTAGATTCTAGGACACCTTCCCTTTGCTTTAATCTTCATGGAGTTGGTATTTTTGCCTTTATTTGGCCTTTTGCTAGCTTATAAGGATGAAACTCTTGTGCTCATAATTGGAAGCATCATCAAGTTTGGTTAGATCTTTTCTCCGTTATCTCTTTTATTTTCTTTTTTTAGGTTAGCCTCTTCATCTCTTCCCCCTTCTTAAATTTTCAAAACTTCCCTCTTTTTCAAAGGATTCTCTTTTTTTAATACCATCACCTCTTTAATAAATAAAACCTTGACTTTTGTCAAGTGGATTTTACTACTTTTCTTTTTAAAAAATCAATGAATTTAATCATCTTGACTTTAATTAAAAAAATAAAAAGAACCAAAGTCATTCAAGTTGTTTTGTGCCTTTGTGCACTTTTGTTTGTTTCTTTACAAGTGTCGATTATGCATCATTATTCTTTAGTCAGGTGCATGTCTCTCAATCTCTATGGTTGTAGTTTAATGTAATTGAGTCTCTTGTCATTCGTGGGGGTTTAGTGGCATACTCGTCGATTTTATCCGATTTGGTGCCCTCCTGATAATGATGTATGAGTCCATGCCCTCATTCTCATGGAAGATTTGTTAGGCTATCCACTTAAAAATGACAAATTCTCTTCACTTAATAAAATAAATCATAACCAACCCTTTCCAATATTTGTACCATGAACTACAGGGTTTTGATCTCGCATTTCACGTTGTGGGTACATAGGCATGAGGTGGTAAACTTCTCCAAACACAAAAACATTTAAAAATTAATTCTTTTCTCATCTCTCCACTCTCATTTCCAAAAAAAATTCAAACTAAAAGCAATAAATTTTTCAAAGGTTCCCGTAGAGTACCACAGACATTTTGGGTGTGTAAAACCTTCCCATTTTGTAACCTATCCCCTTACCCGTTTCTCTACTTATTTCTTTAGCTTTTTGCTTTTAGATTCATTAGGATTTATTCGCTCTTTTTCCCCTTTTCACTTGGAATAAAATAAAAGAGCGGTGGCAACTCTGTTTACTTTGAGTTAAGTTAACTAATAGCTTACACTCATGATTTTACCACTACATAGCCACGTATGGGCGTCACATTGAATTCAAAATCATCAAACATCTTTGTCTTGTCCTGTAACACGGGTTACATCATTAATTACCATTATTCATCAACTATGCAACGGAAAACTTAAAAAACTTCATTTTTAATCCTCATAAGGATCTCAATAATGCAACATGATTCAAACTTAAGTTGAAACATCATGATCAATCTCAACTAGAACTTAATGCCATAAAACAAAATATAAAAAAAAAGCAAAACAAAGAACGCTAAGGTTCACATTTGTCCCTAACCCGATGTTACATTACACAGAGCATGACACCATTCCTTACATCTAAACGGAACAAAAGACGGAACTTCAATGCTAAACTCCACACACTGATAGCTATCCTTCTTAAGTATTTGCACATTACCCACATAGAGGTAACATTCAAACAGACAGGGTGAGTATTCACAAATCAATATAAATGACATAAAGTAAAGGAAACAAACAACATTCATCACATGGAATCACATCACAAATTCTCACCCATCATAGTACACAACTCATCAACATCTAATCAATACAAAATGCATTATGCTATGTCACCAATAATGAAATGCATCTTCTTAAATTCATGTGGTACCGATTTCAACATATGATGGACATTGGGCCATCTACCCTCCACAAGGGAGTATAACATAATCAACATCACCCTGATCCATACTATGGGATCGAAGCCTCCAACAACATAGGTATGCCATGGATGCAAGACGCAACAACATCATAATTATCAACATATTAAATCAACATTTGTATCCGCATTTATGAAAATTCATCACTTAACACTACACACATCCTACATCATGTTCATCATATACATCATGAGATAATCCATAAAACATCAAAATAACACCTAACAACAAGTACAACACATCATAACATCACTATTTCATACCTACACACCACTAAATAATTTTTTAGAATTAAAATAATCATTTTTTCACTTCCAGGTCTAGCTAAGCGTACCACCCCCGCGCTAAGCGCGTAACTCACTGACTCATGGGGTCGAAAATTCTCAATTGTGCACTAAGTGGGCTCGACCGTGCTAAGTGGGCATTGTGATTTCAGTAGAAAACTCTTGTGATAATCACATCTTTCTTGCTACAATTTCACATCCAAAACTCAGTATTTTTCCATAAATAATCATAGAAAACATCATCATAACCAATCTCTATTATAACTACCTCATCTACAACAAACATCACATATAAATCACCAAAATCCTTCAATTTTATCCATCAAAATCCTATGTTTTTCCCTAAAACCCCAACTACCCATAATACCTAAACTCTACATCATGAACATTGAAAAGCGATACTCCTCATACCTTAAAATGTCACTTTCCTATGGGTTCTTCTTGGACTCATCGGAAATTCTTCAAGCCCTAGCCTTTTCTCCTTGTTATTCAGAGCTTTTCTCCTTTTTTTCTCCAAAATGTAAGGAATGATCATTTTCCCCGTGTCACTATCAATATAACACATACCCTTAATACTTTTTTCCATCTTTACCCTCAACTTATCCTCCTTAAAAGACCAACATACCCTCAAGACCTCTAATTTTCTTATTTTAATTAAATAATCATAATTTGAATAATATAACGTGATTATTCTTATTACTAATATTTAATAAAATAATTCAATTAATATCATCAACCAACACAACAAAAATTCAACAAACATCAATTAATCGACAACAACAAACTTCACAATTAAATCAAGAAATCGGGGCGTTGCAGTTTGGCCCCTAAATTTACCCTTACAACATTCACCCACACATTCCTAATATTTTTCAACTTCAGGCTCTCTACGTAGCACTTCATGGCGATCTCTTAATCCCACTGGATTCCCTGACTCACCCATTTGGGAGTGGGTAGTTCAAGCATATATATAATATAGATAGGGTAGCTCCAAGTTGGTTTAAAGCATGTCTTCTATAATCCCGTTATATGTAGAAATTGCATTTATGAAAATATACCTTACCTTAATCTTCCTAATGTCCTATTCTACTATAAAGACGGTCTTTAATTTTATATAACCCTTCGCCTACCCTTGCTTGTCCAAAAATCCCACCAATTATTTTTTGAAGGCTTTGAGGTTATCTAAGTCCAAGTGAAGTCTCTCATAAGCATCCAAGTGGAGGATGTCTGTAGAGCTTCTTTGATCAACCAATACTATCATAATCTTTTAATCGTCATATCTCATAGTGATAAGTATGGGATCATCATTATATGGGTGAATGCTTTCAACATCCTTATTAAAAAGTCTATCTCAACTTCTAGGGCTTCTAGCTCTCCCAAGCCAGAATTGGTGGGTGAGCCTTCAACGATCAGGATCTAGCGAGCGTAACTTCTACATGTAGAACAAGTACATCTACCTCTAGTGAATCCTCTTGGGATGATATTAAGAGTGTGGCGTACAACTTATCATCACCTACATTGGTTTATTATTTTCCCTTCTTGGACCTAAGAACCTCAGAGGTATCTTGTCCTTGTGAGTTATATTAGTATGACCTTTGAGCGGAGTCGCCCTTGACATACATCTTTAAGTGACCCTCTTAGATCAGACACTCCATCTCCTTAGTATGGTTCACTTTGACTTTGTGGAACTTACACCATGTGTTGGGCTCAAACCCCCATGACATTTGACGATGATCATGTTTTTGTGCCTGCTTGCTTCAAACTGGTGGACTAGTTTCTTCACCAAGTCTTGATAGTTGGTGATGGAGAGTCAAGGCAAACCCATATAACATCTTAGGGCCACATCTATTTAAGTGTCAGAGAGAAGCATGCATTTCAAGTAGTTAGGATCTCCAATGATTTCGATCTGCATGTTAATGGAGGTGACATGTTCATACGAGTCATCGAGTCCATCAAACTTAGCCAATGAAGACGACTTAAAACTCTATAAAATGGGTGTATTCCATATCTCATATGAAAATATTGTGGGTCTAGTTTCTCCTACCCTTCTATATGGCAAACCTCCTGCTGGCGCGATATTGGATATGGAGTATGATATTCTCCAGAGTTTAGTATTGGTGACATAGGTCGTTTATGGAAACACGCATCTCTACCTTGACACTTTCCTCACCATCAGATGTTTCGCTGGCTTGAGTTTTTATCTTTTTGTTCACCATGATAGACAGAGAAGTTGAAAATGAGGACATCAATCCAGCTGAATGTTGTAACTGGTGGCTCAGGTAATTTTACTAGACTCCACGATGTAGCAAGTTATACTTGTTAAAAGTACAATACGTGACAACCCCTAATGATTAAGAGTTGTGATAGATTTTTAAGATTTGTTGTTGGGTGTAAAGTTATCTCACATAAGGAGGTGAGAATCCCTATCTAGCAAATATTTGTTTAATTGTGAGACTATTCCCGCTTTAATTCTAGGTTGAAATATTTATAGAAGTTGTTAGACTTGAATCCTAGACACTTAAGAATTACCAACCACTCCTCAAAGAACATGGAAACGGACATCTAATCCCCTATTATTTAGAAGAACATTGTTATTTTGATTTTTTTTTTAAAATAACGTAGTTTGATAAATAAAAAATTCCAAAATAACATTGTTTTCAAAATAATTATTAAAATGACTTACTTTTGGTGTACATTCGGCAATTGATGGGGCGGATGAGAACCAACCTGAAAACTTTTTGCATGGATTCACCATTTGATATGGCTAAACAATTTTTTTAATCTTCATTCACCACACCATTTGGCGAAAGAGTGTTATTTTTTAAATGGATTTGCCATTTGATATGGCGAATGTGTTATGAGTGTTTTATTTTTTATTTTTCTTAATGCTTTCCTAATTTATTTGGCATATATATATATATATATATATATATATATATATATATATATATATATATATATATATATATATATATATATATATATATTGTTAATTTTTTTACTTAATATTTATAATTTAATAAATTAAATTAAAAAAATTCGACAAATAAAAATATAATCGAAAATTATTATTGATAATTCAACAATGGTATTACAAAAGATTAATTTCCTTCCCGGTCTAATTGTTCCCCAGTACCACATCCACGGGGATGACCCCGTCTTCGAACTCTACCACGAGGTGGTTGAGGTGCCTCATGTCTTTGTGTGTTTCGTGGAGGCGGTTGTTCTTGAGCCGATGATCCCCAATAACCCAGAGGGTTGCTGCCAAAGGCGCTTCCGTAACTTAGTTTAGTGCCCATGTTTTCAAAGTTGGGTCTTATTAGTTGGGCTGGGTTGAATTGGGTTTTGTGAGGATGGTACAATTGACCGAATGAGGATATTGCCTCATTTTGAGAATGATACAAAAGTGGGGGGGCTATGGTAGGCTGGTGTGGAGTTGAAGGAGTTATCGGGGGTATATTGCTGTGAGTTAGGCTTTTGTTGTTGTGATTGGGTTTGTGGCATGAATGGGTTACGGGTTTGGAAGAATGGTCTATGGGTGTTTGAAGTTGATGGCTGGAGTTGGGTGGGTAGGTCATGGTGTGGGGTTGGTGGTTGGGCGTATCCTGCGGCCTGCGAGCGCGGGTCAATACAGTATGGATTATCAGACACCCACTGTTGCGTTGTAACTGACCTAAACCAAACTAAATATTCTCTAGTTAGTCTAACATTTTGCAGGACTGGGTCTGTTAGGACATGTTGGCCGAGATCTCTGTAGATACAAATGATATAAATTGACATAAGTAAAAATTATATATAATTGACATAAGTAAAAATTATATATAATAGCATAAGTAAAAATAATTGATGGTTAAAAAAAACTTAAAAATGTAGCAATATTTTTTATTGTGCCTCTATGTTGGTCACTCATTGTTAGTAGAGCCATTGGATCTTAAATATTAGAAGAATATTAAGGAATATTAGAAGAATATTAGAAGAATATTAGAGTGTTATTTTATGAGGATGGTTAAGAAATAAGATTGCTGGATTTATTTATAGGGAAAAAATCAAAACATATCAGCCATGTGATATGGCAAATGGGTAAGAAAAACCTAAGAGAATTCGCCAATCTGATTGGTGAATGGGTTTAAATGGCGTGCCCTAGTTTCTGATTGGTTCACTTCCATTTGTGACGATTGTCACTCTGCATTTTGATTGGCGAATGGGCTTTACGCATGATCACTAATATCTTTTCACATGCAATGCTTTCACCAATATTTATGAGAATCTTGACCCATGCAAAGCATTAATCAAATGGCAGGGAATCTTGTAAGGATGCTTGCTGGGAATCACGCAACCTGCAAAATGCAGAGGACATGCATGCAAATTTTTCAGCTTTATGACTTTGAACATGTCGCTGAATTGATTGGTGAATCCGTATTAAGTTTTGCCGTTTGGATTGGCGAATGAGTGTTATTTCAAAACCCTTAGCCAATCTGAATGGTGAATGAAGGCATTGCAATATTTTTTGTAGGGACAATTTATTATTATGTATGAACATATAACTGAATTGGGTGTATTGTTTATATTATCAGTAGGGAAAAATAATTGTGTATGAAAAATAATTGAATACTTAGAGATAGGTGAATAGGAAAAATAATTGAATACTTAGAGATAAGTCAATAGGAAAAGATAAGTGATCATATGTGATGAGGTTGCGTGATAATATCAGTAAAAGCCTACGAAAATAATTGAATAGGAAAACAATATAAGATAAGCCTACGAATATAATTGTACACAACTTTCATAGAAAAAGAAAACAGTAAACATATCATAAAATAATTGTACACAATTCTATTTATAGAAAACTTCAAAACATTAATCATATCTCAAAGTGTCTTCGTATTTGAATTATGGCTCAATCACTGTAGTATATGATCAACGCCCATATAAATGGTGAAATATTCGATTGTAACCTATATGGGTTCAACTTTCATAACACCGAGGTTACTCGGTTCTCAATTACCCGACGGTCCAATTTTGCTCATCTGAAATAGAGGTTGGAAAAGAAAATACAGCGTGGTCCAGTAGATGTCATCATTTACAAAAATCTAGTCTTTTATGAGGATAACCAGGTGTAACACGGTGGGAGAACTGGCTTTCTATAAATATTGCGGATAGCAAGAGTCGTCACCGACTTTTATTTTATCCATAAGGAAGGGACATAAAAGAACAGGAAAGACCGTTTTGAAAAGACTTGGGTTCGGGGGGTAGGTTATATAAAGGGAATGTGTTAGCACCCTTTATATCCATGGTTATCCATGGGCTCTTAGTTACTTAGCTCACTTAATTGTTTTTGAAAGAGAAAGTGTAGTGTGTGTATTTAGAAAAAAATTCTAAGTACTTTGTAATGACCCTCGTATGGGTGTATACAAAGCCTTGTTTGAAAATGTTTGAAAATGTGTGAAAAGTAGTTTTAAGATGTGAGCAAGTAACTAGGAGATACCTACCCTAAGCTAAGGCATTCAAGTTCCTTTATGTTTCTTCAAGAGTAAGACTATCCCTATTATTAAGGAATAGGTAGTCATTACTTTGGATTTGTTAAGGGACAGACGTAGGGTCATCATATGGTCAATGAAGGCAACATGTAAGGGTGTCTTTAGCAATTCGTAGGGACTATCATCATTTATTCGAAGGGACAAGATCATTATCCGTAGGCAACCTCGAAGGGACTTTATCTTTTAAAATCTTTAAAGGGACAGTGATGATTTATTCTTAAAGGGACTTTGCTTAAGACATCCCTATATTCGAGGGACTTGACCATATTAAAAGGCAGCCAAGAGGAATACCCTAGGAAGTGCAGATGACGATCAAGGATCGACTTACGTGTGTGAATGTTTATTTTTAAATATTTATCTTTTTAAAGTTAATTATCTAAATTAATTTTAATTACAAGTAGGTTTTCACACCCTATTTTCTAACCATGCAGTAAATATTTACAAAGACAATAATGACGGAAAATAAACCTACAAATTATTATATGGCTTTGGCAGATACATAATAATTGGATAAAAAGAATTATAGAGCAATAGAAAAATAATAAATAAACAATAGTAATAAAGCAATGATAAAAATAAATTCATAATGAAAAGAAATTAAGATTAGAATTTGAAAAGAAATTATTTTAGGTTAGACAAATTAGATTTTTAGAAATTATTAGAAAAATATAAGTTTAAATAATTTAGTAATAATAATAAAAGAATAAGATGTTATAAAAGAATATAATTAATGTACAAATTATAAGATAAAAAGGGTTATTATGAAAAAAAAATAGTATTTATTTAGTGTTAGAGAAAATTAGAATTTATTAGAGTTAGTCAAAAAAATAAGGTTTTGGAAGAATTAATTAAACTTAATTAATTAGTTTTATTTACAAATTAAAATATAAAAAGATTAATATTATTAATATTTAAAATAAAAGACTAAATATTTTATACAAAATTAGTGTAGCTTTTTTTTAAGAAAAAAGATTTTTATAATAAATTATAATATACATAAGTTAATTATTTTATTAATATTTGAAAAGAAATTAATTAAAAAAAGAATAAAAAGAAGAACACATGAAAAAAACAAAGAAATTGCCCAAAAAGAAGGACCTGGGAATCGAACCCAAGTCCTGTACCTCTAAGAAGTGCAAGCCTAACCAACTGAGTTGCGCGCGTGTGCTGATGTCCAATGGCCAACATACATAATATATCAATCCTGCAAAATATAATGAAATTAAAACGAAATATGCAAAACTTGGGAATCGAACCCAGGCCAAAGAGCTTTAACGTGCGCGTCCTTGCCAACTAAGCTATTGAGCCATTCTGAAATTATAACGCAAATAATACATAATAAAATAAGCAAAAATTCAAATTCCAGATTTCGCGCCACACTTCTTCTTCTTCCTCTGGCTGTCGTCTTAGGCTATAGCTACAGCCGTTCGTCACTAAAGGTTTTAGTGACGATTCTTGTTCGTCACTAAAACACCTGGAAATTTCAAAACTCAAATCGCGTCAAATAAATTGGTTTAAATGATATTCTTTTATTACAAATCATCCTATGAACTCATTGAGACCATCAATTGTCCTTGAAATCACGTTTAATAAAGGTTTCCAAAACTCGAACCCTAAACCCTAATAATGGCGAATTGCCATACCTGCACTGAAACTTGAATTAAACCACCCATAAACATTGCAAAGATCATGGTGAACAACATTATACAATCAAATTTAAGTTATATAGCATGTATAATAGAAATAGAAATTCAAAAATTTCAAGAAATATATGAATGTGGTTTATCCGTTTTGGCACGTTCTGGATGCTTATGATGATGTGGATAGTATCAAGAGTGCCCAAGGATCATGTCTAGACCATTATAATACCTTAATTCAACCTGTATACAAGAAACTGCAAATTGAAATTTTTGACAAAATTTGAGAGTGACAATGTGGTTTTTGGCTTTGAATCCGTGTCCCCTTGCTTTGTGTATTATATGTACTTATAGTAGAGTCAAATTAGGTTAGAATTTGGGCTTGGTCTTTGTGGATTTTTGTTTCTTGATTGTGAAGAAATCTCATCCATAATTGTGAGAAAAATCTAATCTTTTCATACCTCAAGGGCTGTGCACGAATTAGGAGAGTATCCAATCAAGTTAAATGGTGTTTATGAGCTTCTAGAAGAAAGATAAAATCCAATATTTTAGTTTTTATATTTTATTTTGTTTTAAAATGAATTTTAAAGAAAAAAATCCAAATAAATAATAAATAAATTATAAAAAATCATAGAATGCTTGAATTAGGTCGTGTTTGATGTTATCATGAAGATTGGGTTGCAAAATGATAGGCCCATTTGGAAATAATTAGCTTTAAGCCCTTATTTTCTTCATACACCCCTTGAAAATCTCCCAACTTTGACAAGGCATAAATACTTCAATTTTGAGGATATGAGGGTGTTCTTGGACATTTTTGAAATCTTAAAGAGTCCTCTAACAAACCTATTTGGTCTCATATCCATATTGTTCACCATTTTCAAATTATCCCCTTTGGAAAAAGTTGACTTTTTATTGACTTTTGAAATGACCTGTAATGTTTTAGCTCATACCTTCCAAATGAAGCATTTTTAGGCTTGGCTTGTGAGACACAAAGTTGTAGAGAATTCAATTTTCTTCAAAATTAGCTTTGGATGGAAAAAAATTTATGAAGCATCTGAAAGTTATGGCTGGTCAAAGTTCAGTTGACTTTTCTTAAGAAAACCCTAATTTAGAAACTCCTGATTCTTGATGATTTGAAACTTCCTTGATGAATCATGATCAGCCCTTGATCAAATGATGAATTTTACTTCATAAACTTGATGTTGGTAAAAAATCTTGAAGTTTGACTTTGATTTGACCACAATTGACCTCAGTTTGACTTCTTAACTACTTTGACTGATTTTTGCATATCTGATCATCTGTCTGGGCAAGATCTTTGGGAAAGCTTTGAAACTTGACATAGGGATTCTTGAAGTCATATGGGATGATATGAAACTCATTTGAAGCCTTGAAAGTAATTTTAACCTAAGGAAACTCAAAACCCTATTTTTGGACACTTTGCTTAGGAGGATGCATTGTCTGGGGAAACTTCCACACTTCTTGATCCATTGGGAATCTTGAGAACCTTATGATCATTTAGAAGTCTTGAGAGACATTGTATTGATTTTAGGAGGGAAAATTTTGGGGTACAACACCAGGTCATGTTTTCCCAATTAACTATATAAGATGACGAAAGTGTCCGTACTATGTTTCTCAGCCATGAGTTATCTGGTTTCAATGA
Source organism: Lathyrus aphaca (assembly GCA_963966055.1). Classification (NCBI taxonomy): domain Eukaryota; kingdom Viridiplantae; phylum Streptophyta; class Magnoliopsida; order Fabales; family Fabaceae; genus Lathyrus; species Lathyrus aphaca. The sequence continues at coordinate 218,992,426 of OZ014525.1, forward strand.
TATTGAGATTTATGTTACGCTACACCAACAACAGATGTCTCAAACCGTTGATCCTTCACAAGTGTTTTTCGAATCTGACAATAATTTAGCTGAAGCCGATGTTGTTGATGAGGACGAGGAAGAAGAGGAGGCAATTGTTGATGAAATGGTCAATGAAAATGAGGTTCCGGCCAGTCATGGATATCGTCCTCCTCAACACATGACAAGCCTGAACTTGGGAGGTGATGACCCATCTTCAGATATATTTTACGATCCGTATCCTCAAAGACAAGGTGCATTAAAGGAGGGCGACCATTTTCGAACAAAAGAAGAATGCGCCTGAGCGATAAAACATTACCACATGGATTTATCAGTTGATTTAAGGTCGACCGAACGAACCCTACACTGTATAAGATATGTTGTCGTAACATGGCGTGTCCGTTTCGATTGACAACATCGTACAAAAAGAGAAGTGGGGATTGGAAGGTTGCGTCTATGGGTCCAGAGCATACTTGTGTAATAACTAACGCATTGCAGGATCATCGATAACTGCGCTCTCAACTAATATGCAATGATATCATCAATCGTTGATGACGACCCTTCGGTAAAGGTCATCACAATAATTAAGCACATAGTTCATAAACACAAGTATACTTCGTCGTACAAGAAAGCATGGATAGCTAAAACGAAGGTTGTTGCCGTTGTATTTGGAAATTGGGAGGACTCGTACAAAGAACTCCCAAAGTTTTTGTTGGCACTTAAGCACTATGCTCCAGGGACTGTTGTCATTATTGAGACCTTGTCGACGTATACTCTAGAAAGTCATTGTGTTAGTGGAAATGGCATATTCCACCGACTCTTTTGGACATTTGACCCATGTATAAAGGGTTTTTCCTTCCGCAAGCCTATAATCCAAATTGATGGAATATGGCTCTACGGTAAATACAAAGGAACTCTATTGATGGCAGTGGCCCAGGACGGAAATAACAACATCTTCCCAATTGCATTCGCTCTAGTCGAGGGAGAGATTGCTGAGGGATTGAGTTTTTTCTTAGAAAATCTCCAACTTCACGTGGCTCCCTAGTCTAACTTATGTTTGATTTCGGACAGACATGCATCAATTGAGAGTGCATGGAAGAATGTTGATAACAGATGGCAGGATCCTCCTTCAACACATGTCTATTGCATTAGACACGTCGCTCAAAATTTCATGAGAGAGATCAAAGACAAGGCATTGCGGAAGAAGGCCGTGAATGTGGGGTATTCATTAACCGAACCGTTATTCAAACATTATCGTGACGAAATCAGACTGACAAATGAAGATGCATTTAGATGGATCAACCAAATTCCATTGGATAAGTGGACCAGGGCCTACGACAAAGGACAACGATGGGGTCACATTACCACAAATATCATGGAATCAATGAACTCTGTTTTCAAAGGCATCTGTAACCTACCAATAACCGCTTTGGTGAGGTCAACCTACTTTAGGCTCGGGGAACTTTTTGACACCAGGCGTTCAAAATGGAGTTCTATCCTACAGCCTGGTCAAGTGTTCAACGATAGTTCAATGACATTCATTAAAGAGGAAGCTTCCAAATCTAACACACATGTGGTCACAATGTTTAATCGCAATAAAGGACATTTCAATGTTGATGAGATAATGGATCACCATGAAGGGAGACCGTGGGGATCCTATCGGGTAGAACTTGATAACAATTGGTGCGACTGCGGAAAATTTCAAGCCTTTCGTATGCCTTGCTCCCATATCATAACGGAATGTTCAAAGGTTCGGTTGGACCCTTCAAACTTACTGTCCCATGTTTACTAAGTGCACAATCTTTGCAACGTCTACAACAAAAGCTTTCCGGTTGTTGCAAATGAGGACTACTGGCCCACATACAACGGGGAAATAGTCTAGCACAATGAAAACATGCGAAGAAAGAAAAATGGGCGTCCTAATAGCACGCATATTCGCACAGAAATGGATACGACAAACAAAATGGTGAGACTATGCAGTTCATGTCGTCATCCTGGGCACAATCGTAAGAAATGTCCCAATGTTGGACCAAGCACAACGACATAATTTAAACCATTGTAACTGTATCTATTTATAATAGAAGCCTCATTCGTTTCATTCATATCAATAAAATCTTACAACCACATACAAGAACATACATAAATAAAACAAGAAAATACATAATTTAAAGCATGATCATACATAAATAAAACAACTAGAACATTCAACATATCTAGCCTATTACAACCATCAAGACAACTTCATCTCGACCTAACATCATCATAAGAACACCCACATCATTGACCATTTTTCTCCATTTCATCACACCTGACTCCACAACCCGCTTCTAAATTTTAATGATCTTTTCTTTATGCCTGATTTCTCCTTCTAACCAGCGGTTTAATTCTCTATGCAAGTGTTCCAAAGTTTGCGTGTTCCAGAGCAACATCTTCAAAGGAGGCTTTGTTGGTGAGAAAAACACCAAAGCATTTTTCTTCAAAATATCAAATTTTGGAAGCGGTTCTTCTGATGTTGAGGATGATAGTGTTGATGCTGATGTATATGGACGAGGAGAAGCCATGTTGTGAGACGGATGGATCGAAAGGAATTAATGAGAGAGAGATTGAAAGGAAGGAGTGAGAGAAGATTGATGTTATTGAGTGATAACTTTGTTTACGGGACATGTATTTATAGGAAATAGAAATCACAAAGTAACACTTTCACCAAATGATATGATGAATGCCTTTAAAACTTAAACAAAGAATTTGCACACATTCGTCATATCAAGTGGCGAATTCCTTTAAGCATTTGCACACATTCGTCAAATGGTGTGGTGAATGTGTGATAAAAAGAATAACTTAGCCAAATGGTGTGGCGAATCCATATACATTTTGTTCCCATTCGCCCAATCAATTGGCAAATGTATACCAAAAGTAAGTCATTTTGATAATTTTTTTTAAAACCATATTATTTTGGAATTTTTTTTATTAAAATGAGTTATTTAAAAAAAAAAATCTGTTATTTTCTCCCCACATATTTTTTCACTTCTGACAAATTATTTCAGAAATATAAAATATATCGGAAGAAAGGGTGTCATATCTAATAAATAATAGATAGACGATCAATCTAAACTACAAACAATCACAAAGGTATTGTAGGCAGAACAATGTATCGCTTGCCTTCCACGTTAACTCCTGTAAACCGTTCACAATGAATACACATAAAACCAACTTGGAACGCATAGGGGAGAAAAACTACTTTTCTAGATGCTGCTGGTAATAGAAAAAGTTAATTCTATGTCTGTGCCTGCTTGCTTAAGAGTTAACAATTCTTAGAATCAGTTTATAAACCGAATAGACAGATGAAGACTATAAAGGCAGGATAGGGTAGCTATTCAATGTCCATAATCATATTGAGTTGAGTACAAAGTCTGTACGCAATCATAAGAAGCCGTAATAGCTGCTCATGCAGAATGGATTGTCACTATTGATGTCGATAGTGGTGACATCCACCCATACCTAATACCCGGACCGGATCCAAAACAGTCCAACATATAGTGTTGAAATAGCATTGCAGAATAAATAAGCACCGAAATAATAGAATTTGTAAATCACTTAAATTTAATTCAGTTAGTTTGACTAATAAATTAGTAATATTTTAGATCATATAGTTCATACATCATAAAACAATATCAAACAATTAATTGCATGGAATTGATTTCAATCGTACAAAATTCTATGATGAGCAAAAAAAAATAGTTGTTAAACCATATTGTCTTGCTTGTCGTTTTCAAATACTTTTTTCAACAAATAATTCAATATACACCCACTGTTTGCTAGGATTTGACATAGTCTTTAAATGCCGTTACAATTTGTTTAATTCAACTCAATTAATAATAAGTATACTCTTTTTTCTTTCGATTGGAATTAACAAGAATATAAGGCGTATTTAACTCTTACAAAAATTAAATAAATAAAAAAAAACTTTCAATGAGATTCTCCTTCAATACAAAACTAGCTCAATCTCCTAATAGATCCATATAAAAAAGTCAAAAAACTGAAGTTGGGATGAGAAATATCACTTTTTTTATATAGAAAACATAATTTTACTAATTAAATCAACCAGAAATACAAATAATATAATGAAAATGATATGGAACATACTTCATACACCCTAAAAGTACTTCTAAAAAAAACATTTTATAATTATAAGAGACATTAAATATAAATTTTAATTTTTCAGAAACTAAGACACAACTAAACCAAAAACCACAACATATTAATTAATAATCCATTCTCTTGCAAACACCATCAATGGTGATGTCGAGTGAGAATTCATTGTCTTTTTCCAAATCCAATTACGAATGATTTCTTTGACTTATGTATGCGCTTTTCAACTTTCTTTGGTCTTAAAATTACCCAACCTTTTCGAGTATTCACAAATTAATAGATAACCAGTAGTAATGTTGAAATGAAAGTTGAACTCATAACCTTCCTTAATCACTATGAAGTACCCATAAATAGACATAAAAAACTACAAGACACCCAACTCTTTTGAGGCATTTTATCAAACACCAAAAGTTCAACATTTACCACTAAAACACAAACACAGATAACAGAAAATAGAATAGAAAATATGTGGCCTAAATTAATTAAAAGATGAAAACTCATACTGTAGAACAATTATGACGGTTTCAGTGGTGGTCGAAATAATGTCGATAACGAAACTGTAGGGACAACTTCAAGGAAGAGAGGTGTATCCACCATTGTTGTTTTTGAGATGTACAACAAACTCATAACTAACTCATCGTTTCTTGTCGGTGGTGGCTCCTGTGGCAACCGCAAAAACAGAGAAAGAAGCTTGGTGGATGATAGTGGTGGAGAGAAAGGGTGTCCGATGAGAGGCTTCGTTATGGTGAGGATATGAGAATGAAGATGGATAGAGAGAAAAGTGCTCTCAAAAGAGAGGGATGTAGCCACACAAAAATTGACCATTTTCATGCAAAAAATTTGATTAAAGTATATTTTTTCTTCAATCCCACGATATAAATGTATTGTTTAAAACATATGATATTTAAGTACTCCCTCCTACTCATAAAAGTATCACATTTAAATAATGTGTAGTTTAAAAAAAATTGATGTATTGATTTTAAGTCATTTTTATCCCTGCCATATAGGTGGTGTTTGAAAAAATCTCCTGCAAAAAAAAGTTGTATGAATTCTCCTAACATTTAAAGATTCTCTCAGTTTTGATCTTCAACACATCTAATCAATAAAAAATCTAACGTGAAAGGTATTTTTTTTTATTGAATTGGATGGCCAAGTGACATGCAAAAACACTGACGTGAAAGGCATTTTTTTTATTGAATTGGATGGCCAAGTAACATTTTATTTTAATTTATTATTAAATTTTTTAGACTTGGATGATCAATGTGGGTTTTTATTTTATTTAATTATTATTTTTAATGTCATGTAGACATTTTATATTTTTTTTTCATTTTTGGTTAATGTTTCAAAATTGTTAAATATTTAAAAGAGTTAATATCTATTTTTCTTCTGCCATATAAGCGTTTTTTGAAAAATTCCCCTACAAAAAAAAAGTAAAAAACTGACGATTTCGTTTTATTTTATTTTTGGATTGGTGTATGTTATCAGTATGTTATAAAACATATTATATACTCCAAAAATTGTAAGAAATGGGTGTTGAACCCATCAACTTTGTAATTAAAGGCAAGCATTTCCCCTGGACCAAATGCTTTTTAATAATATATATTGCTTTTCAATATATATATATATATATATATATATATATATATATATATATATATATATATATATATATATATATATATATATATATATATATATATATATATATATATATTATATTTCGTATTTATTCCATTTATTTATAATATATTTTAGAGTTTGCAAAATTATATTATATATTCCATTTAGTTCTATTATTAAACTAACATTTTACTATTATTTAAATTAAATTAATAAATTAATTATTTAAAATAATTTAATTTAAAAAAATTAATATTTAATAATTTAGTTTAAATAATTAATATTTAATAATTTAGTTTAAATAATTAATATTTAATAATTTAGTACAATTTAATGTGAAAATTTGTTTCCTGCGAAAATTAAAGTCGCAACAAAATTCGTAGGAATTCCTAAGACTTTACCTGCGACTTTTAATTTTATAATAATATATTTTATTTTCCTGCGGATTTTATTGCGATTTAGTTCGCAGGAATTAGCTAACCATTGAAAACTTAAATCCTCTGGAAGGTGTGGATGATTGTATTGGGTGGATTCTTGAGAAAACGCTTACGTTTACTGTTCATTCTGCATATAGCGTGTTGAGTTCTAGGCATCTGCATAATACCATTTCGTCTAGAGTGAGTTACACCATCAAGGTGTTGTGGAATATTTTGGCTCTGTCAAACATTTTACTATTTGGGTGGCGTTGGATTCTCAACAAAATACCAACTAGAGATCAATTATCGAAGAGGAATATTTTGGTGAATGTTAGAGACAAATGTTACGTTTTATGCTTCAAGGGGACAAAACAAGAGATCATGTTTTTGGTACTTGTATTTTCAACAAGAAACATTAGATAACAATAACTAGATGACTTGGTTCTGATATCGCGTCGAATTGGGAGGAATTAACCGAGTTTTCTTTCACGGTTATCTTGATAAAGGGAAGGAGGTTCATAGGGCTATCAATGTCATTTGGTTGGTTACCTCTTGGATCATTTGGACTATGCATAATGAAGTTATTTTTAATGGGACAATTCCAAACTTTGATGAGTGTTGGTCGAAATTCAAGATCTTATTTTGAGAATTTTATTTTTAAAGAAAAATGAATTAAAGAGAATACAAGGGATATTCTAACCCTTACAAAAAAAAGAGCAAGAAAAATTCACTACCAACACCACTCTAGAGCATAACTATGATTCATACAAAACTCTAGAAACGATGGGTTGGAGTAGAGAATCTCACCTAAACAACCTCATTTCCACACTAAATTTTTTACACTCCAACAAACACTATTAATGTTACACAAAATTGAACTAAAGATATAGTTATTTCTCTCCTTCCATAAAGCCCAAATGCATGCCAACCAAACAGTTCCTTAAAAACTTTTCGAACCTTCCCTAGTACAATTAAAAAAAAATGTCGCCACCTCCCATTGAAAACGTTCGGAAGCGCCACACCAAGAGGATAAAATCCTCCACACTTTAACAACAAAGTGACACGAGAAAAGAAGATATATGAACCAAATCCTCTTCTGCCGCATTACACAAACCGCAAAGACCACCCACCTCCATACCTCTATTTCTCTGCGCTATTATAGTTGGAATTCTATTCCACATAACCTTCTAGCCGAACACTTTAAATTTTGCTAAAACTTTCGACTTCCAAATTTTATCGTAAGCCTTCCGCTGATCTTCTTGAATAAAATCACACTCATCGGTTTTCATCATCTTATTGTAAATCGTGTTGACCAAGTAACTCTCGTTTCCATCCAATACCCACTTAATAATATCCTTACTTGAAGTAGATAAAACCAGATCTTGAACAACAATCAACAAACAAAAAAAAAACAATTAGGATGCGCTGACCACCCTGGGTTGAAATGTTGAAATCGCCCCACTGCTGCCCACCTTCAAGCCAAAATCCCATGTCTCTTATCATTCCAAACGTCCTACTGCTGGCCTGAAAAAGAAAAGAATCTTATTTTAGGAATGTTATCGTATTGTTTTTTAATCTTTGTTTCCGATTAATTTCTCTAAGTGATGTAATGTTCCCTTATCTCATTTTTATTGATTAATCCTTCGTAAAGGATTCAAATACCTCTTGTAATCGTCATTTAATCGAATCATTACTTATTAAAAAAAATACTTTTTAATTACAATATTGGGTCAATACTTTTAAATAATTAGGATTGATACATTTGATATAGTCCTAGAAGATATTCGATGGCAAAGCCATTGATTGATAATATTAACTCCTTCTAACTCTTAATTTGATTATAAGAGAATGAAAATAAATTGAAATTATGGAAGCATAGGATAGGCTGCATTACGATCTCAAATCCATGCAGTGTTTGAACATATACAGGATCTTAATAAGTGTGGATCGCAGAAGACAGTGTATGGGGCTCAAATGAGTGGTGATGGCATGCTGTGGACACTGATAAGGTGTTGTTAGAAACTGTCACCAGCAGTTTTGCACCAAGAAGAGGACGACACATTATTTATTTGGATACCGACCAGATGAGAGGATTTATAACATATTTATTTGCAAATCTGTCACTTTTATAAAGGGGTATAAACTCCCCCATAAATTATTGGTTTGAAGTGAAAAATGCATTAGCTTCACCTAAATTCCAATGAGTTATATATATTGTACTGTTGGGATTGGAGTGGTTGTTCAAAGCTTTCAATTTGATTTTACAGCTGCCAAATATGGATAGATTCCTTGATGTAGACGGATTTGGAAATCATATATAAACACTAAAATTGGACTAATTAATGTTACATCATTTTTATATTTTAAAATAATTTAAAGTCATTTAAAAAAAATAAAAATAAAAACAATTTAAAGTCAATTTTAATTTTAAGGGGGAGCCTTAATATTTAATATTTGTAATAAGTAGGGAAAATCTTAGATCGTGAGAGTGTTTTTTTTTTTTTTTTTTTAATTTCAAATTTAAATCTTATTAATAATTCTTGTGTTGAGTTAATTCATCTAAAACTTTGTTCTGACTTTAAATGAAAACCTCACTAATAATAATTAAATTGTCACTCTTAAATTAATCGATCATCTGATATCAAATTTCTTTTTTTATTTATTTAAAAAAACTCCAAAATTTATGGGGCCGTCAAGAGTCACTCATCCCACATCTACTCAAGCCCACCACCAATATTAACACTATGTGGAAAACAATGGCCACCAGCTAATATAGAAAATATTTTTTGTGAAATTATTCAAAATCAATTAAAAGCACACCAACTTTTAAAAATAATGCAATCTCATTATTGAAACAAATTGCGCACCATTTAAATCGTTAAATATGTTAACCAATAGAAAAGAAACTTTTCAAGTCAATTTTCATGGTAACTGATTTAAAAAAACATCTTGATTTTTTTTTCTTTTTTTCAACATGATTTAAAATGTTTTTTTTAAATATATTTTAACACAAAACTAGTAAGGAATATGTTGACATAACTATAATTACAAATATCCAACTATATTCACCAATTAGGGATGGCAAAACGGGCCGCCCGCTCCGTCTCACCCCACGCCCGTTTAATGCCCGTAAAAAAAAAGAGCGGGGCGGACATTGCCCGCCAAATTGAAATGGTCATAAAAGTCTAGTCCGCCCCGCCAAGATGGCGGATTGGCGGGCTTGCCCTTTTTTTATTTTTTATTTTTTATTTTTTTAAATAAATTAGATGGTTTTTTTTTTACATTTCAATAAAAAAACATTAAACAAACATTTAGAAAGCTTAAATTGGTTATTTGCAAGGTAAAACTAAATTGATTTATGATTTGAAACAAGTTATATAATCAATTTTAGTATTGGTTTTTTGTAAAATACCTTAAAAAGTGTTTATTTTATAGGTGCGACGGGCTTTGGCGGGCGGCGGGTTTTGGTGGGGCGGATTTTGGCGGTTTGCGGTCCCAAAATCCCAGTCCAACCCTCCATTTTATGGCGGGTGCGCGGGGCAGCTTTGCGGGCCACGACCCGTTTTGCCACCCCTATCACCAACCACACATATTTTGGATATGCTTGGTTTGCATAATCATTTTTCTAGGTTAGATGAGTCATGTTTTAGAAGAGGGGTTGAAGGGGTGAATGGTTAGAAATTAAATTTCTAGATTTGATGAAAATATATGTTAAGGGCCAAATAGATTTATTTTTTATTACATTAAAAAGTTTTGGAATCTTATGAAAGATGAAGTAGAATCATGTTAGACTAGTTCCATGAGAATACATGTATCCTAAAAATTCTACTATCATATTTTAATACACTAATTTTGATGGAAAATCACTTCACTCTTTGAGTGATTTCTGGCATATCTCTTTGCTTGAATGTCTCTATAAAGTGGTATCTAAAATGCATGCAACAAGCCTTGCAAAGGGGGATTTAGTTGGTGGATATCTAAAGAGGATTTAGTTGGTGGATGATGTGTTTGTGATTAATAAGTTCATTGATTATGCTAATTAACAACAATAATAAGGGACAAAATGAACTTCAAAAAGACGTATAATAACACTCGAGGTTGAAGAGGACGGAGAGTGATTACATGTACCTGAGGATGAGGGAGCGGTTGTCGGTGCACGAGGTATGACAATGAGACACTTCTAACAACTTTTAGGGAAAAACCGAATTCACATCGGAATGAGAGGGATCCTGAGGCTATGCAATAATGAGACTACATGGTTGAAGGAAGACTTATATGAATTAATTAATACTACCTATACAAACAAGATGCATCTTCTTTCTGGGAATTTTCTCGAAATACATGTGATGTTACACGTATGATTATGTTCATTAGGATTTTGAAATATATGTTGGATAAATTAACATCAACGTCTTTTTCACCAAAAGATTTGTTAGAATTATCTCAAGTATCCATAATACATTTTTTCCCTTTGAATCTATTTCTCTTTGGATTTTCCTTTTCTGATTTTGGAAATTCATAATACTCTATGAAAATTGACTTTGGATTCCTTCTTGGTTTGTTCTAGTTTAGTTTAATCTTATGACTTTGGAGGGAACACATGAGCTTTTCGAGTATTAGCTTATTTAAGTCATTTTTCTTATTGAATAACAATGACCTTTGATATATATCATTTGGAAGACTTATAAGAATTTTCTTGACACGTTCAATAGAGGGTGTCGCTTTTATTTAGAACTTTGAATCCATATATCAGAGCTTAGAATCTTGAAACCAATTTTCTACATCTTTATGTGAAACAATTCATATTGCATATCCAAGACATTTCCCTTGGATTCTTTGTCTTGATAAATCATTATGTGTGAGGTCATTTCCCTTGAATTTTAGGTTATATTTAAGTCCAAGTAATGTCATTTATCCATGTTAGGTTTGACTTTAATTAAATTAGGATATAACACATTAGGTTCTCTCTTTTGTTATTTTTATGTGTTTTGTGTTTGTGCAAAAAAAGATCTGATGCCATATTTTGTCATGCCAGGAAATCAGGAACACCATCATGTAGACCTTGAGATCGCAAATGCTAGTATGGTTTCTCAACTTCACTAATAAAACTGACGTTACATTTCCTATGGGATAAAAAAAGAGGAATACACTTTATTTTTTGGCCACATCAATGGATAATAAAGAGGCCCATTATCCAAAGTCTGAGAGCAACCCTAGTAGTAAAAAGACTTGCGTTGGGATTGAAGCACTACTATAAATGATACATTTCATGATAAAACTTTCACCTCACCTAATCAAAAACCAAGGTAAAAGATCAAGGTGCGCCATGTTTTATTTTTTTAATAATAAATATCACACATTCCCTTGGTTTCTAAATATAATTGAGGGGGAAAATAATTCAGGACTTGCTTTGAATCCTAACAACAACAATTTATGTTTTTATTTTATTTTTTATAAAAGCGATGCTTTAAAAAAAATTTAAATTAATGATCTATACCTTCGATTTTATTTAACAACTGAGGGATTAAATTACCATATTTTACTATAAAAGCATTCGTTAATCAGATTTTACCCTAAACCTAACTTATATGTAACAGTTCCAAAGTCTTAAGCATCATTCTTTGAGATGGATTGCAAGACAGAAAAAATCTTCAATGTTGTCCAATCTTGAACAAAATATTTTTTTCCCTTTGTTGTACCCCAAAATTTGCCCTCTATTTTTAACTCTAATCGACTTTTTGTTTCGCATTCATTTGCATCATTTTCATAGCATAACATGTATTTCATCTTAATATTAGCCGGAATAATTTCTCGGAATTTACAGACAGACTGGTCAAATTAATTTTTTTTAACTGTGCCTAAAATTAGTCAACAAAAAAATGTCAAGTTTAAGTTTGCAAATGTCGGTAACATTAATCTGCGGTTCACGTGATTTAATTTGACATGCTAAAAATATTTTTACGACTATTTTTGGTCATATGTTGATCAGTCTGAGCAGTTTAAACAATCATAAATTTTATTTCAAAATCCGACCAAACGCTGTATTTTACCGAGTCATTTATTTCGTGCTTTTATTTTGACATGTTCATTTTATTTTTTCGATCACTTTAGCACCCAAATTTTATTTTTGAGTCTGTTTATTTTTATATTGGGTATAGAATAAAAAAATAGAATTGTTAGTTTTTATTTTAATTTTAACTATTTTAATATTAAACTTTATTTTGTTTTAAATTAATATTTTATTGGGTATAAAAATAAACACTTAAGTCCATTTGCACTAACCCTAATTGGTCCCTATATATCCTTATGTTATGTGGTTGTTAGAGGGACCGGAAAAAAAAGAGGAGAAAGAAAAAGCTAAACGGTGCATCCACAGATTCATCTGTGTTTCACATTCGGTTTGCTATTATTCATATAGTTTAACTCTTCTGGTTTTAACTTCATTTGAGGCATACTAATCTTTACATAGATTTATATAACATGATCATTGTTTCACATTTGTATACAAGAATGACATCTATTATATACTTTTGTATCAACACATCCACACATGTACATATTGGTTTTTAAATTTCACGTTTTTGTATATGTACTGACACTTTTTTTGTTGTGAATTTTATATATAATTTAAGTTATCATACTATAACTATTTTGTAGTGAGTTTTATTATATACATATTTTTATACTGATAATTTCATATAATATAGTGTTCATGTTCCTATTTGTTCTTACAATTTACATGATGATGAATTTGCCATGATACTAGTCAAAAGCGTTTTACTGGTGGAATAGGTTGGCTATTAACATTTTTTTTCTCTCCATTTTTTTGGATACTGTTAGTTAGTGTATACATTTTGTTACATATTTTAATTAATTAATCTAAATAAGTTTTGTTGTTTTGGACAAATTATACTCTTTTCGAAGGTTTTGATTTTGTTGTTTTGGACAAATTATACTCTTTTCGAAGGTTTTGATTTTGCAGGTTACCTACAAAAAAAATTCGCAGCAAAACCCCCAACTAATTTCGCAGGAAATTCAATAGGTCTGAAGGTTTATTCACAAATGCAAGCATAGCTTAGTGGCCAAGGCTGAAGTTGATGAAGGCTAGGGTTTGGATTCAAACCCTGACCACAACATTTTGATGAAGAAACATGGTTTCTTTAATTCTCTCTAATGCCATTTAATTTCTTAAACCTCTCAATTTATTAACCTTTAAACCTTAATTTTTCATGTAAACCTTAAAAATTTCTTATAAACTTTAACCGTGTTATTTTCTCTAAACCATAAACTTTTTTTTCATTAAAAACCTAAAAAAGAAACCTTAAACTTAATTCATTTTTTTTCGTAAAAATTATAATTTATTTTCTTTTAATTTAAATTGCTCTATTTATTTTTTAGAGAATTGTATAGGTCATAATTGATGTAATTTATTTTTCGCTCTTATTATGTAACTGCTTCCTATATGTAATAGCTTAGGTTTTCTTTTCTTTTACCTATATTATTATGTAACTGCCCCGAAGCCATGTAATAGCTTAGGAACTTTGAATTTCTGTCTTTAAAATTCTGTAAATATTTAAATTGCGTGGTTAGTAATTTAGGGAGTGCAAAGAATAATTGAAAAATAATTTGGACTTAGATCACTAATCATAAGATAAATATCTGAAAATAAATATTCACACACGTAAGTCGATCTTTGATCGCCATCTGCACTTCCTAGGGTATTCCTCTCAGTTGCCTTATTAAACGGTTAAGTCCCTCGAATATAGGGGTGTCTTAAGCAAAGCCCCTTTAAGTATAAATCATCATAGTCCCTTCAGATTAAAAGATCAAGTCCCTTCGAGGTTGCCTATGGAATTATGATCTTGTCCCTTCGAATAAAATGATGATAGTCCCCATGAATTGCTAAAGACACACCTTAAGTTGCCTTCATTGACCATACGATGACCCTACGCATGTCCCTTAATAAAATCCAAGGTAATGACTACCTATTCCTTAATAATAGGGATAGTCTTACCCTTGAAAGAACATATAAGAACATGAATGACTTAGTTTAGGGTAGGTACCTCCTAGTTACTTGCTCACATCTTAAAATTACTTTTTACACCTCACTTTCTTAAACATTTTTCAAAACAAGGCTTTGTATACATCCATACGAGGATCATTACAAAGTACTTAGAAAAATTTCTAATCACACTCTACACTCTTCAAAAACAATTTAAGTGAGCTAAGTAACTAAGAGCCCATGGATAACCATGGATATAAAGGGTGCTAACACCTTCCCTTTATATAACCTACCCCCTGAACCCAAGTCTTTTAAAAATAGGTCTTCCCTGTTCTTTTATGTCCTTTCCACTTGGATAAAATAAAAGTCGATGGCGACTCTTGCTATCCGCAACATGACTAAAAAGTCAGTTCTCCCACCGTGTTACAAAACTGGCGACTCTGCTGGGGAGTTACTAAGTAAAAGAGGGGTACCCTTAGGAATTAGATCACTTAAATTGTTTGTCTTGTTTGCTTTACTTTTCTGTTGGGCTTTTTGTGTGAAAGATCCTAACCCGGATCTAGTGTACCCTAGGTAAATGGCAATAGACCAAGGAAACTGTACGGCGTATACCGATATGGTTGATCTGGTGGCCATAGTTAGTGTGACTTCTTGGTTGGTGCTTATGTTCCTTAAGTAAGTTAAGGATAATATGGGGCTGCCATATGTTGTCAATACACTAACTGACTTTTAAAACCCTAGTTATCCCATCTTGGCCTTTAGAAAGTAGTGAGATAGCCGACTTTGGTGAAGACTGAAGTTGGTTGATACTCGATACTACGCTCATTGAGATCCTAAACTTGGAGGGTTTTGGTTGGCAAGTAAGTTGCCTACTAAACAACCACCCTTGGGAAGGATCAGTGATATTGAGATCCCTTAGAACGTGGTTACTTTTGTAGGACAGGATGAACCAACTAAACTTCAGGGGAGGGTACTTACCTTTAAACCTCATGCAAGCCATTAAACATAGGGCTATTGTGTGACTTATTTGTGTGTGCCACATGTTTGTGATTGAGCATAACATCATAACATCATCATGACATCATAAGCATAGCATTTTCACTAACCATTTCAAGGACCAAAGGATTTATCTTTGTTCTTTTTGCAGGTCATGGCTTATGCTTGTAGGAATACTATTCGGATCAACTTTGTAGGAATACCTTCTAAGCTTAAATAATTGGTCTCTCAAGTTTCTGAAAACTCCCAATTCATCAAGAAGCATGGTTACCTACTGGATCTAGTCACTTCAGGGTTCAATGAAGACATGATGAGTGTCCTATTTCAGTTCTTTGATCCTAAACATTTTTGCTTCACATTCCCCGACTATCAGTTGGTTCCTACAATTGAGGAATTCTCCAAACTATTGGGTATACCTATCCTTGATCAGAGACTATTCACAGGCTTAGAGAAGGAGCCTAAACCTGAAGTCATTGCTGCAGCCCTACATCTAAAGAAATCATACATTGTCCTAGAAACGAGAAGCGTAGTTAAGGGTATTCTTTCTAAGGTATTGATAGAGAAAGCTCAAGTGTTCTTGAAGGCTATGAGTTATGATGCTTTTGAGGAAATCTTGGCCTTATTGATCTATGGCTTAATGTTGTTCCCTAATCCAGACCAGTTCATAGACATACACACCATCAATATATTTCTGACTCGCAACCCAGTGCCTACATTACTTGGAGACATCTTACATTCTCTTCACACTCGTACTACGAAGACGAGGGGAACTCTGATGTGTTGCATACCTTTATTGGCTAGGTGGTTTATTTCTCACCTTCCTCGATCAGTGATAAAGAATGAACAAGGGTTAAGGTGGTCTAAGAGGATCATGTCACTTTCTCATTCAGACATTCATTGGTGCTCTCGATCTATGGAGAATGTTACTATCATTGACCGTTGTGGGGAGTTCCCTAATGTGCCACTCCTAGGCATAAGAGGGGGAATTACCTACAACCCTTCTTTAGCTCTACGCCAGTTTGGTTATGCTTGGAGTAATGATCCTCATAACATGCTTATTCAGGGTATTTTGTTCGACTACGACAACGATCTTCAGGGTTACCGTCAAAGGTTTATACAATCTTGGAACAAGGTGAATAGGATTGATAACAAGACCTTGGAGCCAAAGTATTCTATTCCTATGGAGCCTTATCTCAGATGGGTGCAATCTCGTGCTCAGACTCTTATGATGCCATATCACGTTGTTCTACCAATCACTATGGAGCCTGTTGCTGAAGGAGATGTTCCTTATACCATCCTTCATCCAGACATGCCCACTGATTTGGAAGAGTTGCAAAAGTCCTGGATTCAGTTGCGGGAGCAAAGGGATACCTTTGAGACTCATTTCAGGGCTAGTCAAGAAAGAGTTCTAGAGCTGACAAGGCAACTTCACAAGGAGCGAAATCTCAACAAATACCTCCACACAAAGAGGAAGCGTCCATGGGAGACTTAAAACCCCATATATTTATTTTTTTACTTTATTATTATTTCCTTTCATTGTAAGTCCAATGGGAAAATTACTTAAACACTTACTAATAAAATTTTGTTTTTGTTTTCTTTAAACAAATTTAAATCATTCGGTCCTTGAAAACATTGCATATGCATCTACATACCATATCATTGCATGACAGGTTTCTATAGCAGGTTTCTCAATCTTCTCACTATTTATTTCAGCAAAAATGGCTCTCGAACAAACTGTCAAGGATCTCTAGGCTCAGAATGCTCAGTTCCAAGAAGTGATCCTGAATTTGTCCAAGAGGCAAGAAGAGTTGAAAGCATCCCTCTCTGAAAATCCTGAAGATAACAAGAATGGTCAGTTGGAACAATTGCAAGCTGAGATGGAAGAAATGAGGATCCAGATGAATGGCCAGGTGGCTCTTATCCAAAGTTTAACTCAAGGGCAAGAAGAGCTGAGAACCTTTGTCCACAAACTTCAAAGTAATGGAGTCAGGAATCTAATCGTCAGTCAACCTCCGTTAAAACAAGCTGACTTGGTTGAAAAGAAGATAAGGATAAAAGAAGGTAAGAGAAAGGTTACCACTGCTTGTTCTTCAGTTGAAGAAAAAAACCTTGTAAGGATAATCCACTTTAACACAAGGTGTATGAAAGACAGTTTATCAAATTCAGCACTCCAATGTCGCAAGTTTTGCAATGCTTGTTGGAGATGAAACTAATTTCCTTGAAAAATCCTCCTCAAAATCCTAATACTTCCTCTCCTCGCTATAATCCCAAGGCAAGGTGTGGGTATCACTCCAACTACCTCGGACATGATACTAATAGTTGTTGGGCATTGAAGAAAAAGAATCAAGACCTGATTGACGAAGGAATCCTCGAGGTTACGCCAGAAGGTCAAATTGAATTCTAATATCGTCCATCAAACATCGAAGCTGCAAGACAAATTGCCCAAAGTAGCAAGAAAGAAAGACTACCTTTTCCTGTTGAGATATGGGGCACCTTGGGACATCCAAGTGGCAAATTTGATTTCATGGTGAAATATATTGCTCCTGAAAGTTCACAGATTGCAATTGAAGACATTCAGCCAACTGGGTGGGACAACATTTGAATTTTCATTTGTAATTTCTTTTATTTGTTTAAACACTTACTATTATGTTAAACTTTTGTTTTCATTAATGCATTACATATGTTTGTCTTGAATTAATCCATTCGTTTCACTATATTTTGAACTATACTTCATATTTCTATTTTGTGATATTTAACTCCTGATAAAGCTATAAGCCTGTAGAGGGAGGATGACGAAAACAATACCATAATCTTAGGCAATATGCTTTTGAACAGACTATACTGACGATGTACATGCATTGTTTCAATTCCTAAATAGTGGAGATATAAGGAAGTTAATCCCTAGTCAACCCTTTTGAGCCTATGAAGTAGGAGTTTTCATTCTCATGCAAATTAAAACCCTTATTCATAACCTGGGGCAGGGTAGTTACTCGGTTAACTCAAATATGCCAATTATCTGTGTTGTACACAACTAATGATGGTTCTCTGTAATCATTAAACATGACAGTAAATATCCAGCAAAAGAAAAACCCACTAAGTCAAAACCTATGAAGGAGACTTAGTAAAAAAATTGAGAAATCCTGCTGACTGTAATTTTGAAACAAACAGTTCAGGCAAAAAGAAGGGATAACAAAGTCAAAAGAAAAAAGAGGTCACTATGAATCCTCAACAAAGAAAGATGACTAAATGTTCAAATAAATTTTTGGTTTCTGAACCATTACAAATGTTAGTGTTACAATTCCAAACTCCTTTGGAGCCTCAATGCATAAGTTAACTGAGTATAGGACTGGAGAACATCATGGAGATTGGGTTGGGTACAAATAAAATTTGAGCCTTTATCCTTTGTTTCTTAAACCGTGAACCAGGCCACGTTATAACCCTTTAAAAGACCTAACTGAAGCATGGTTAGTCCAAAAAGCATACTACTACAAAAGGTATCCTGACTCCTTTAGGGCTTATTATAAAACTTGAGTTAATATCACAGTTTTCATAAAAATTGTTTTACTAAAATAATTCTTTTTCAAAACTTCAAGACAGACATAAGCATTGCATTTTTGAATATCATTGTTTGCATATAATTGAGTGTTTGACAAACAGAGAAACTTACAAGATGAATGCTCAATAAACCAAAGTCCTTCTGATAGACAAATTTGCTTCCTGAATCAAAGCCAATGTATACAAGGGGCATAGTCACTGTTTCCCAAACATTGGGGCGTACCATGATACTGCCTATTTCATTTGGGGCATCAGGTCAAGATTCAACTATGCTTAAGTAGCCAGGGGAAGATCTCCTCATCTATCTGAAGTACCAAGGGTAACATTACAGAGTTCATGATGCCAGGGGCATATTATTATAGGGCCTTTTGTTTATTTCTCTTGAAGTAGCTCCTTTCAGATACTCTCATTATGGGACAATTCATTCTCAACCAAGGGGCAACGCTCTCTTTCCAAATCTAATACCCGGAGTGTATATGGTCCATCACAATTTGAAAGCACGTTCCTCTCATAGTATTACCTTGATATTTGATTCTCAGCAGAAGACATTATGAAAATTAACTGTCTATGCCAGTAGTATCAGATGGTGTCAGTATCATGTCTTCAGATCCAGCTATGAGAATTTCTGGTAAGGTATTCAGGAAAGTTAAGAACCTTAGAAGCTCTAAATCCAATTGGTTATACACTCTCAAAGTTGAAACAATTATGCTTCGAGTTCGGGTTTACTTTTCCCTCTTTATTCAAGAAGAAATGTTTTCCGAATTCAGGTTTACTTTTCCCCTTTTACTAAAACGAGAAATGTTCGTTGGTTATGTTGGAATGTATATATGCTTTTGAATATGATTGATGTTTACCATAAATGCATAAAATACAATAATAGCATTTACTAAGAACAAACAGAGGTAGGAATTCAACGGATCTTCGTCGATTCATCCCCACAGATTAATCTCTACGGATATCCTTACGGATTACTTCAAGTAATATCTTATACGTGCAACTCTGCGAAGATCACCAAAAGGTTTCATATCGTCCGAAGAATTGACATTTGACTGGATAAGTCTCCTGGATCTATGTCCATCTCTTTTATCCTCAGTCAGGACATTTAGGAACTTAATCCTTCAAAAAAGTATGAAGAACGAAAAAAGCGGGAGGTTCTAAGTACAAATATTCTTAAACAAGACAGGAACGAAGTCTTCATGCTCCTCAGCAGCGAATCAGAATTTATTTTCCCCAGTCGGCAGTTATTCTACGAAGCTACTTATACACTTCAGCTACATAATTCATTCATACATACATCATATCATATCATATCATATCATATCATATCATATCATATCATATCATATCATATCATATCATACACATATATCATTATATTTGCACCAAACTAACCTTGTTTTTTAGGTTAATTCTCCAGCAGACAAACTTCATCGACAACTTACCTTGGGTCGTCGTTTATTCTTCCCAATGGTTATCTTGTTACCTCGGGCCGTCGTTTATTCTTCCTGAAAGTTATCTCATTTTGGGTCGTAGTTTATTCCTCCCAAAAGCCAACTTACCTTGGGCCGTCGTTTATTCTTCCCAATGGTTATCTTGTTACCTCGGGCCGTCGTTCATTCTTCCCGAAGGTTATCTCATTTTTGGGCCGTCGTTTATTCTTCCCAAAAGCCATATTGATACCTTGGGCCGTCGTTTATTCTTCCCAATGGTTATCTTATTACCTCGGGCCGTTGTTTATTCTTCCCGAAGGTTATCTCATTTTAGGTCGTCGTTTATTCTTCCCAAAAGCCAACTTACCTTGGGCCGTCGTTTATTCTTCCCAATGGTTATCTTATTACCTCAGGCCGTCGTTCATTCTTCCCGAAGGTTATCTCATTTTTGGGCCGTCGTTTATTCTTCCCAAAAGCTATATTGATACCTTGGGCCGTCGTTTATTCTTCCCAAAAGCCATATTGATACCTTGGGCCGTCGTTTATTCTTCCAAATGGTTATCTTATTACCTCGGGCCATCGTTTATTCTTCCCGAAGGTTATCTCATTTTGGGCCGTCGTTTATTCTTCCCAAAAGCCAACTTACCTTGGGCCGTCGTTTATTCTTCCCAATGTTTATCTTGTTACCTCGTGCCATCGTTCATTTTTCCCGAAGATTATCTCATTTTTGGGCCTTCGTTTATTCTTCCAAAAAGCCATATTAATACCTTGGGTCGTCGTTTATTCTTCTCAATGGTTATCTTGTTACCTCGGGCCGTCGTTTATTCTTCCAGAAGGTTATCTCATTTTTGGGTCGTCGTTTATTCTTCCCAAAAGCCATATTGATACCTTAGGCCGTCGTTTATTCTTCCCAATGGTTATCTTGTTACCTCGGGCCGTCGTTTATACTTCCCGAAGGTTATCTCATTTTTGGGCCATCATTTATTCTTCCCAAAAGCCTTATTAATACCTTGGGCCGTCGTTTATTTTTCCCAAAGGTTATCTTGTTACCTCGGGCCGTCGTTTATTCTTCCCGAAGTTTATCTCATTTTTGGGCCGTTATTTATTCTTCCCAAAAAGTTATCTTCATATTTAAGAAACATATCTGAAGACTCTTTATCTTAATGGCATCTTTAAACCCATTCAAGCATCACATTCAACCAACAATATCATTCTACACACCAGCGAGTGCAAATTTTTGGGCTTTTGTGTTCAATCCTCTTCAATCTTCAAGTCACGAATGGCATACATGTCAATCTAACTCCTCAGATTCCAGAAAATTGAACAAGGGGCAGCTGTTGTACCCCAAAATTTGCCCTCTATTTTAAACTCTAATTGACTTTTTGTTTCACACTCATTTGCATCATTTTCATAGCATAACATGTCTTTCATCTTAATATTAGCAGGAATAATTTCTCGGAATTTACAGACAGACTGGTCAAATTAATGTTTTTTAACTGTGCCTAATATCAGTCAACAAAAAAATGTCAAGTTTAAGTTTGCAAATGTCGGTAACATTAATCTGCGGTTCACGTGATTTAATTTGACATGCTAAAAATATTTTTACGACTATTTTTGGTCATATGTTGATCAGTCTGAGCAGTTTAAACAATCATAATTTTTATTTCAAAATTCGACCAAATGCTGTATTTTCCTGAGTCATTTATTTCGCACTGTTTATTTTGACATGTTCATTTTATTTTTTCGATCACTTTAGCACCCAAATTTTATTTTTGAGTCTGTTTATTTTTATATTGGGTATAGAATAAATAAATAGAATTGTTAGTTTTTATTTTAATTTTAACTATTTTAATATTAAACTTTATTTTGTTTTAAATTAATATTTTATTGGGTCTCAAAATAAACACTTAAGTCCATTTGCAATAACCCTAATTAGTCACTATTTATACTTATGTTATGTGGCTGTTAGAGGGACCGAAAAAAAAGTAGGAGAAAGAAAAAGCTAAACGGCGCATCCACTTATTCATCTGTGTTTCACATTAGGTTTGCTATTATTCATATATTTTAACTCTTCCGGTTTTAACTTCATTTGAGGCATACTAATCTTTACATAGATTTATATAACATGATCATTATTTCACATTTGTATTCAAGAATGACGTCTACTATATACTTTTGTATCAACACATCCACACATCCACACATGTACATATTGCTTTTTAAATTGCACGTTTTTGTATATGTACTGTAGATGTTAGAAATTGGCAGAATTTTTGACAAAAAAGAAGTTATGAACTTAGTTCAGGACATCAGGATGTCACACCAGATGTTGTGACATTGACAAACAAAGTAAAAGTTATGAAATTAGTTCAGGACATCAGGATGTCCCACCAGATGTTGTGACATCGCAAACCTGCTATCTGACTTAAATGATGCGTAACAGAAGTGATTAAATTCAGGAGAAAATATCTGGAATTAATTGTAAAAGGATAAGCACTCCAAGGCGCATCTTTAGGAAGCTTAGTTATCTGATTCCAGTGTAAAGGAAATAGAAAAACTAACTCACGTTGATTCAAGGAGATAACAAACTAACTCACCTTAATTCAAGGAGATGACTGTGGGATTTATCAAAGTCTGGATAATTTGCAAAAAGCCCACAAACCAAGCATCTATTTAAGGAACTGAAACACTCAAGAAAAGATCACGAATTTTAGAAGACTGTCGAGGGTGTTAGTGAAGCTAGTTATAAGCAGGTTTTAATTGTTAGTCACTTTATGAGCTTTTAAGCAAAAAGTGAATTGTGTCTTGATTGAAACTATTAAGTAAGATCAAGCTGGTGTGTATGAAGTGTGACTTCAAATTTATTAATCATTGTAAAGATCACTGTGTGATTGAGGGGGAGTGAGTAGGAACTCATATCTAAGTAGAGTCTTAGGTAGAAATTGCCTTGGGTAGATATTAAGTGAAGGATTAAACTGATTGGTTTAACTCCATAATTAATATTACTTATATTGGATTTCCTTCCTGGCTTGGTAGCCCCCAGATGTAAGTGTGGAGATACACTGAACTGGGTTAACAATTTCCTGTGTTATTTAATTTACTAGCTCATTAATTTTTGTTTAGGATTTCAAGTGTTTAAACATCTGGTTCGACATCACATATCTGATTCAAGAAAACGTAGTGAACGCAACTCCAATATCTGTAGTACCAATGGATGCTACACCTATAAATGTGATCAGAGGAAGCATTCCCATTGCTCAAAAGCCCAGGACTCCCCATGCAAGAAGACCCAAGGAGCCAGTCTTTAGCAAAAGTAAGGGAACCCCTTCATCTTCCAGTACTCCTAAAGCTTCTGCTTACGTGGATGCATCAATCAAACAGCTTGTAAACAGGATCCTGGCAGAATAAAGGGTTGTGCCTGGGGTCTCAGTTCCCCTGAACAGTATGTCTGCTCCACAAGATGACCCAAGCAACCAAGCTGAAGAGGACATACCTGCTCCACAGGATGTCCCAATCAATGTTGAAACAACTAAGGGCCAGGACAAAGCCCCAAATGATAATGATAAAGCTCCTGATGATCAAGCTCCTGATGATCAAGCTGCTGAGAATGAGGCTTCCCAACCTCCACCAGTTGAAAACCTGGATGATGACTCTAACACAGAGATCATAGCATCTGTTAATCCTAGCATATCCAAGAGGCTTAGGGCTAGGAAGGATAAGAATCCAGCTGCTCATGCAACTCCTGAGAAGAGACAGTCAACTCCCAAGAAGGACAAGGTCAAAACTGTTTTTGGACCTACAAAGCAATGGAGTAAGGTCAGCACTCAGAAGAGGAAGGCCACAACTCCATCTGACTCTGATGTCGAGGAGGATGTCCCAACATCCCAACCCAGAAAGAGGCCAACACCTCATAGGACTGCCACTGCTGTCCCTGAAGCACCCATGGACAATGTGTCCTTCCACCATGTCTCCAGTGTAAGCAAGTGGAAATATGTCTATCAAAGAAGGGTGGCTCTGGAACGAGATCTGGGAAGCAATGCCTTGGAATGCAATGAGGTAATTGATTTAATCTCCAATGCTGGTCTATTCAAGACTGTTTCTGAGTTTTCTCCTTGTTATGAACTGCTGGTAAAAGAGTTTATAGTTAACCTACAAGAAGGGTGTGCTGATGGGAAATCTGAGGATTTCAGGAAAGTATATGTAAGGGAAAGATGTGTAGATTTTTCTCCTAGGGTGATAAATCAGTACCTGGGGAGAGAATCAGATGGACCAAATGAGCTTGGCAAGACTGACAATCAAGTCTGCAAAATAATCACAGCCAACCAGGTCAAGTCATGGCCAGTCAAAGGCAAACTCTCTGTCAGCTTGTTAACCAGGAAGTATGCCATGTTGCACAGGATTGGAACAGTCAATTGGGTCCCAACCAACCATACCTCATCTATAGCTACTGGGCTTGGGAGGTTTATCTGTGCTGTAGGCACCCAAACCAAGCTGGATTATGGGGCATATATCTTTGACCAGACTCTCAAGCATGCAGGAACCTCAGCCATCAAGCTTCCAATAGCCTTCCCATCACTGCTTTGTGGAGTAATTCTCAACCAATATCCAGGCATCCTTACTGACAAGGATTCTGTCTGTAAAAGGGAGAGTCCATTGTCCTTTCATTACAAACTGTTTCTAGGTCATCATGCTGCAGATGTTGAAGCACCAGGTGGGACATCTGCTGGGACATCTGCTGTCAAGACACCTATCTCAAAGGCAGCCCTGATTGCAGAGCTCAGGACAACCTGCAAAGAGATGGATGAAAGGAAGAAGAAGCTTGAGAACATAATTCAAAGACTGGAGCTAGAAGAGGTTGCTGGGAATGTTGATGGATCTGATGCTGAGTCTGAGGATACATAGTATACTGAGTCTGAGTGAAGCTATGAGTGGTGGAAAATGTATTGTTTGTTCTGCATTGTATTTCTGAGTGTTTTTTTGTTTCTGTAATGTTTGGCCCCAAATTTATGTCTAACAAGGGGGAGAAGTGTATTGATCAATGATTGAACAATGCTGCTGCTGTTGATGTCTGTTTGATGAACAATGCTGATGTTAACTTCTGTCCTTTGAACTAAGTTGAATTTGAATTTTCATTGGTATATCAAAGTTTGTTGGGCCAAGTCATAGCAATATACATACAGGTTTGAGGGGGAGCAAATTATTAGCTCTCACATGATCCAACAGAAAGGAACTCCGCTGCTCTCTGACAAAATCAGAAGAATATGTTAGCCAAAAATTAGCCAAAGGGGGAGTTTGTAGATGTTAGAAATTGGCAGAATTTTTGAAAAACAAGAAGTTATGAACTTAGTTCAGGACATCAGGATGTCACACCAGATGTTGTGACATTGACAAACAAAGTAAAAGTTATGAAATTAGTTCAGGACATCAGGATGTCACACCAGATGTTGTGACATTGCAAACCTGCTATCTGACTTAAATGATGCGTAACAGAAGTGATTAAATTCAGGAGAAAATATCTGGAATTAATTGTAAAAGGATAAGCACTCCAAGGCGCATCTTTAGGAAGCTTAGTTATATGATTCCAGTGTAAAGGAAACAGAAAAACTAACTCACCTTGATTCAAGGAAATAACAAACTAACTCACCTTAATTCAAGGAGATGACTGTGGGATTTATCAAAGTCTGGATAATTTGCAAAAAGCCCACAAACCAAGCATTTATTTAAGGAACTGAAACACTCAAGAAAAGATTACGAATTTTAGAATACTGTCGAGGGTGTTAGTGAAGCTAGTTATAAGCAGGTTTTAATTGTTAGTCACTTTATGAGCTTTTAAGCAAAAAGTGAATTGTGTCTTGATTGAAACTATTAAGTAAGATCAAGCTGGTGTGTATGAAGTGTGACTTCAAATTTATTAATCATTGTAAAGATCACTGTGTGATTGAGGGGGAGTGAGTAGGAACTCATATCTAAGTAGATTCTTAGGTAGAAATTGCCTTGGGTAGATATTAAGTGAAGGATTAAACTGATTGGTTTAACTTCATAATTAATATTACTTATATTGGATTTCCTTCCTAGCTTGGTAGCCCCCAGATGTAAGTGTGGAGATACACTGAACTGGGTTAACAATTTCCTGTGTTATTTAATTTACTAGTTCATTAATTTTTGTTTAGGATTTCAAGTGTTTAAACATCTGGTTCGACATCACATATCTGATCCCAAAATTTCATGTACTGACACTTTTTTTATGTGAATTTTATATAAAATTTTAGTTATCATACTATAACTATTTTTTAGTGAGTTTTATAATATACATATTTTTATATTGATAGTTTCATATAATATATTGTTCATGTTCCTATTTGTTCTTACAATTTACATGATGATGAATTTGCCATGATACTAGTCAAAAGCGTTTTACTGGTGGAATAGGTTGGCTATTAACATTTTTTTCTCTCCATTTTTTTGGGTACTGTTAGTTAGTGTATACATTTTGTTACATATTTTAGTCTTTACGAAGGTTTGTTGTTTTGGACAAATTATACTGTTTTTGAAGGTTTTGATTTTGCAGGTTACCTACAAAAAAAATTCGTAGCAAAACCCCCAACTAGTTTCTCAGGAAATTCAATAGGTCTGAAGGTTTATTCACAAACGCAGGCATAACTTAGTGACCAAGGCTGAAGTTGATGAAGGCTAGGGCGTGGATTCAAACCCTGACCACAACATTTTGATGAAGAAACATGGTTTCTTTAATTCTCTCTAATGCCATTTAATTTCTTAAACCTCTCAATTTATTAACCTTAAACCTTAATTTTTCATGTAAACCTTAAAATTTTCTTATAAACTTTAACCGTGTTATTTTCTCTAAACCATAAACTTTTTTTTTCATTACAAACCTAAAAAGAAACCTTAAACTTAATTCATTTTTTTTCATAAAAATTATAATTTCTTTTCTTTTAATTTAAATTGCTCTATTTATTTTTTAGAGAATTGTATAGGTCATAATTGATGTAATTTATTTTTCGCTCTTATTATGTAACATCTTAGGTTTTCTTTTCTTTTGCCTATATTATTATGTAACTGCCCCGAAGCCATGTAATAGCGTAGGAACTTTAAATTTCTGTCTTTAAAACTCTGTAAATATTTAAATTGCGTGGTTAATAATTTAGGGAGTGCAAAGAATAATTGAAAAATAATTTGGACTTAGATCACTAATGATAAGATAAATATCTGAAAATAAATATTCACACACGTAAGTCGATCTTTGATTGCCATGTGCACTTCCTAGGGTATTCCTCTCAGTTGCCTTATTAAACGGTCAAGTCCCTCGAATATAGGGGTGTCTTAAGCAAAGCCCCGTCAAGTATAAATCATCATAGTCCCTTCAGATTAAAAGATCAAGTCCCTTCGAGGTTGCCTACAGAATAATGATCTTGTCCCTTCGAATAAAATGATGATAGTCCCCACGAATTGCTAAAGACACCGCTTAGTTGCCTTCATTGACCATACGATGACCCTACGCATGTCCCTTAATAAAATCCAAGGTAATGACTACCTATTCCTTAATAATAGGGATAGTCTTACCCTTGAAAGAACATATAAGAACATGAATGACTTAGTCTAGGGTAGGTACCTCCTAGTTACTTGCTCATATCTTAAAATTACTTTTTACACCTCACTTTCTTAAACATTTTTCAAAACAAGGCTTTGTATACATCTATACGAGGATCATTACAAGGTACTTAGAAAAATTTCTAATCACACCCTACACTCTTCAAAAACAATTTAAGTGAGCTAAGTAACTAAGAGCCCATGGATAACCATGGATATAAAGGGTGCTAACACCTTCCCTTTATATAACCTACCCCCCGAACCCAAGTCTTTTGAAAATAGGTCTTCCTTGTTATTTTATGTCCTTTCCACTTGGATAAAATAAAAGTCGGTGGCGACTCTTGCTATCCGCAACATGACTAAAAAGTCAGTTCTCCCACCGTGTTACACCCTTGTTATCTGTCATACCCTAATTTTTACCCCTAAGATCTCACCTCATTTCCATAATTTTCATAACATCAAGAATTTCATGTATGTGTCTTTTATGCATTACTAACCTCATTGAAAATACAAAAAATACATGCCTTGCTTGTTTTGTTTACAAGTTAGGGTTTTTCCATAAAGAAAATCAAGTAAATGATCAATCAAGGATTTGTGTGATCCTCAACATCTCAAACTCCCACTCATTCATTGTGATCAAGATATTCCCTTCATCAATAATCAAGTTCAAGTTTGCATAAATTCAAGTTCATTAAGCTCAATTCATCTGACACTCCAAATTAGAGTTTTTTACCAAAGACAGTTTGACTTTTCATCTGAGCATGATCTCACACCTAAAAATATGATTCAAGGGTTTCAAATACCTCTTGGTGTCACATCCATGTGATTTAATTAGCTCAAGAAGTTTAATTCATTGATGATTGAGGAATTTAATGTAATTTCTAAAAAGTCAACAAATGCACAAAGTCAAAGTTTAATTTTTGACATTTCCGATCAACCATGGACTTCTCAAGTAAATGGTCAAGAAAATATGAAACATGATTGATTTTTATCAAGCTAAATCAAAGAAATCATTCAAAGATGCAAAGTTGTCAAATTAGGGTTCTTGAAATTTTTCTAAGTACAAAAATGCATGATCAAGTGACTTACTCTCCAAGGCCATGAGTTTTTATTCAAGCATCCAATGGAAACACTTGAGTACTTCACTTAAAGATGGAATTTGATAGTACAAGTTGATGAAAATTACAAGCCCAAAGTTTCCTTGAAGTGGAAGATATTAATGATCAAAGCTTGGGTTTCAAGTTACAAAATCCAAAACACTTACAAAAATTTCGAAGTTTTTAACATTTCCAAGTGCATGAATTTATGCTCAATTTGTAAAGAACTAAAAACACCACTCTTTATGATTGATAGATGCATTTAAAGACTACACTTCATACTTCATATTGGTGGAAAAGTTGATCCAATAGCTCTTACCAATTGAGAGACATGAGTGGCCAAAGTAGAGGTTTCATCATAATCAACATAGTCCAAACTGAACCAGATTTTTCTAAGTCCTAGTCAGTTTTGGCCACACGAATTTGAGGCATCTTTTGGACACTTTCCAAGCACTTTATTAGATTTTGATCAACATGAAACTTGTAGTATCACATAATATCTTCACCTTGGTACCAAACTTTTGCAGAATTGATCTTAATACACAAGAGAAAGGCTTGATCCAATGTATGGATTACATTTTGGACAACATAAGAAAGTTTCTTTTTGTACAATACTTGTTCCATAAGTCAAAAGGATTTGATCTGAATGTTAGAGGTAACGTGTACAACCAGAAGAATAGCTGAAGCATGTCAACTTAAGAGCTATCCAAAAGCAAGGTTATGTTGTACCTTTCACCCACTTTATGTAAAAGTATCATTATCCATTGCACTATAGTTTTACTTTATCCAAATTTAGCTCCCTATCAGAATTAGATCCTCTATATAAACAAGCCTTGTAGCATTGTTTCAGAAACCAACAAAAACACATAAAAACCCCAATAAAAACATTCATCTCTAAGCAAGAAATGCATAAGATCATCCATGCATTTCTTCAATTTCTCAAGTCATTTTTACTTTCCAAACCATAAAACCATCAAACATCCATTTTCTTCACTCAAACATATTCCATGAACTTCAGTTGACTTTCAAAAACACACAAGAACACCTCTTTCCACTCAGAACCAGAAATCAAACTTCTCCAAAACTCCATTGTTGCAAGAGAGACAAAACTTCAAATCTCTTGATTCTTCTATTTTCATTCCAATTTCTTTCCACAAACACCTTTGATGCGCGTTTTTCGCAAGTGTACGAACACGTCAGAGTAATATAAAAGATTGTCGAATCCACAAAGACCAAGTGTCAATCTATCGTACCTGTTGTTATGGTGTGTATCTTGCAACTAAATATAATGGTTTTAAGGAGAGTGCAATGGTAAATAAAACGGTAATTTTAAACAATTAATAAAGACAGGCTCGAATGTAATTCACATAATCAATTGATAATCCGGTACTTGTTAATAGAACTACTTATGGGCAATGTTTTCCACTTTGAAAAGAACTAATTTAACAGGAACTGTCGCTTTCGTGTATTCAGAACTGAGTTGTACTCTCTAATCAACCCCTCCTATTGTCACGGATAAAAAGGTGTGTACTGCGTTAGAGTAGTAAACCTATTTTTAAGAAATATAGTATCTTAACTTAGTTGAAAAGTATTTTAACCTGGATTTCTTAGCAAAAAAAGGTTCTCACGAACCAGACTCTAAACTTCATAACGCGTCCGAAAATCGTTTTAAAATCTCTTTTCTTTTTAGTCTAAAAATCCTAATGAACTAGACAAAGCGCTTTTGGCTGTTTTTGAAATAGTTAAAAACAATTACTTAAATTGAAAGATAAAATATCCCTTAAGTGTTTCCACGAACAATTGTACGGATTACTGGTTCAATTACGATCCTTACATTCTAACCTTTATAGATTTAGTTAGACATGATAAAGTAAAAGTTCTTTTTATAATTTTTCATAAAAGTAATTAGTGCGAGTGCGGAAGGTAAATAAAAGTAGTGCGGGTGCGGAAAGTAAATAAAAGTAGTGCGAGTGCGAGAAATAAAGGTATTTAAAGCGAGTGCGAGAAATAAATAAAAGTAAAGCGAGTGCGGGAAATAAATAAAAGTAAAGCAATGCGGAAAAGTAAAATACGAACTGGAATTAAAATGGCGGCAGGATTAACTTCCTCCCAGAGTGCTCCAAAACTCGATCACACAGACATATACAGACTCGATCACTCGATTGCAGTAACACCCTGGTGTGGAATGATAACTGCTTTAAAACTGATATATGCCTAAGAGATTCTAAGTTTGGATGAAGAAAAACGAAAATCTAAGGTCCTATTTATAGGAAAACAAAAAGCAGGAAAAGACCAGGATGCCCCCTCCACTAAAAAGTGGAGGGAAATTTGTTGCCTTGTGGCGCCCGCCACAAGGCCATGGCGCCCGCCATGAGGCTAATGGGGAATGAAAGAGTGGGGATCGTGGGTATTGGCAGTTGTGGAGTGGTCTTGAGACGTGGCCACGTCATGGCAGACCCCATGGCGCCCGCCATGGTGGATGCCCTAAGTGTAAAACGCTGAATTTCTTGGTTTTCATCCGTTTCCACTCCTTTTTCGCTCCTTTTCTCGATTTAGGCCCCGATTACAAAGAAAACCTGAAAACAAAGAAAAACAAAGTAATAACATAACAAAATAACAATAAAAGCTAAGAATGCATGTGAAATCGGAGTCAGAAATACGGTGAATTTTAGTGTTATCAACCTTCCATAATCATTATAGAAGATCTTTTCTAATTCTAACCACCAAGAACAAACCTCTTGGGTATGACAAATTTTAAAGTCCGAACGAGATTCACTTTCTCACACACGGACCTCTTGTATCCATAAATCGGAAACAAGGTAAGCCTTACTAACTTATCTCTAACAATCCTAAAGATAAGTAGTAATAAAAGAAGAAAAATGTTGAATTATTTTTTGTATAAGTGGATGACGATGAAAGCTTGAATTTTTATCAAGATGAATATTAATCTTCTCATTGATATATATATATATATATATATATATATATATATATATATATATATATATATATATATATATATATATATATATATATATATATTTCACTCACAAAAATAATGAAACTAAGATGAGATATATAAAAGTTTTATGCAAAGTTTCACTCTCTTGAAATTTAGAATAAGTACACTCAAAGATTTTATGAAAATGTGAAGAAAAGTGAGTGAGAAAATTAATTATGAAAAATATTGGAGGTGTCTAAAAACTCTGATGAGAATGAGTTTATATAATGCTCAAGACACCTTCCTAAAATGGTATAAAAATTATGAAGAGATGCCATAATTTAAAACAAAGAAAACAACATATTTTTTCATGAAAAAGTACAATTTTTCTTGCAGGAACAGTTGTAACCGGTTACTACCACAATGGTAACAGATTACTTGTTGTAATGTTACTTTTATTTTTCAAAAATGCATTAGAGTAACTGGTTACTACCTACTTGGTAACCGGTTATTTGAAGATTTTTCTGAAAAATTCTTAAAAAAACTAGTATTAAAAAGAAGAGTTAATGCATCATATATGTTCATTTGTTATGGCATGAGTGTATCCTATATTTGAACACTTATGTTTATTTTTGCTTCAGGAAAAATAAAATTATACCTTTTGATCAATTTAATCAAGACTTTAAATAATCCATTCTTGTTCATACTTCAAGGTCTTTGATCAATCCTTTTTATGCTTGTATGAAGTAAGTTGATGTAATGTTGTTGTCATCAAAATATGCTTGAGAAGCTATGCCTTCACATTCTCCCCTTTTTTGATGATGACAATCACAAATGTGAAAATTTTGATCTTGATCCTTTATTTCTCTAAAACTCCCCCATTGATAATGCTCCTCCTTAATTTGATACTAGGAGCTTTAAAAATTCTACATTTGTTAGAGAAATAAGAATACACAATAATACCTATAATTCTTCTCCCCCTTTGTCATTAACAAAAAGGATGGGAAAAGACTTTGAAAGATGAAACATAAACATACACAAGACATACACCATTCACACACAATTATAACACAAATCATACTTAAAATAAAATTTGTACGAAACAAAATACGAAACATAGTACGAAACATAAAGATTGTACGAAAAAACATAAAAACTAAACTCTAAGCATAATAGGATTTAGACAAGAAACAAATTACTTAAACATAACTTAAATGCCTAGAAAACATAGAAATAAACTAATCACTTTCGGAACCCATATCTTCTCATTCATCCTCTGAATTCCCCTCATTAGTAGCTTGGCTTGGAGTGAATTTCCAGAAAAGTTTCATCAACTTGTTGATTCCCCAAGTTGTCTTTTGCTGGTTGTGATTCATGGTGTTCTTCATACTCACAATTTCATGATATAAGAACTCATTGGTATATCCACCTTCGGGAGGATCCAGAGCGGTAACTTTTGCTTTGTACCTAAAAACACCATCAGGACCAATAATGATA
This sequence comes from Lathyrus aphaca, assembly GCA_963966055.1. Lineage (NCBI taxonomy): Eukaryota > Viridiplantae > Streptophyta > Magnoliopsida > Fabales > Fabaceae > Lathyrus > Lathyrus aphaca. The sequence continues at coordinate 219,025,755 of OZ014525.1, forward strand.
CATGTGTTCTTTGTAACCGTGAAAGCATTAATTTCATTGAGTTTGGAAGTCATATCAAATTATGGTTCCCTTGAGTTAGCAATTCGACAATATTCCAAAAAATTTAAAACAAAACGCACATATGGAAGACCACCACCAAGATTGAGTTGGTGCTTCATATGATGAAAAATCACAAATTCCCAGTTGATTGGCCAATATTCCTTCATAGCCCGAAACAAGTTAACCTCTAGTTCACTCACTTGTACAAAATTGGAGTTTTTTGGCACCAAAATATATGCCAAGATATAGTGAAGCATGCGGTCACTAACCAACAAGGATTTTGCATACTTAATAATCCTAGACGATTGAACTTGTCTACCTATCAAATCATCATGGGTGCCTCTAGAGTGTTCAATAAAATATTCTAAGGAATTAAATTTGTTCCACCTATCAGTGTCAGACACAAAACCAACCTTTAATTTTTCTCCCTCAGATGGAATACCTAAATATTTCCCTAGGTCTTCTATAGTCACAAAAATGATTTTCTTATTAATAGTAGCAGTAAAATGTTCATCACCCAATTCATCATGTCCGAAAACAATAGTATGATAAAATTGTCGAACCATATCAGGATAAATCACACCTACTTCTGAGACCAGATCCTTCAAACTAGAAGCTTCAAGAAGTTCTTCAAAGGTGAAACTATGAATTGGGAAAGCTTCAAAGTTGACATATTTGACACTCATGAAATTTCTTGTTCTAATGTCAATATCCAATCTCCCTTGCTTTTGTGGGTTCATATATTGCTCATCAACAGCTTCAAATATCTCATTGATTTTTTTATTTCCTTTGTTCCTTGAAGAAGCCATAAAGAGTTTTTGAGAGATAGGGTTTGGAAGGAATTTTCGGATTTAGGGTTGTAAGAGTGATGGAGATGAAGTTTGTGAGAGGTGGAGTTTATAAGGAGTGTGAAATTTTAGTGGGGTTTGATTTTGATTTAATATGGTCAAGAGTTTTGAAGAGAGAAAGTTGGGAAGAGGAAAAGAATGAAATTTGAATGAGTTCCCAAGAAATGATTTTAACTTAGACTTATATTACCAATAAGTGCTTTTGACTCACATTAATGAAAAAAAATAAAAGAAATTATATAAAACACACTTACATACATGCTGTAAAAATACGTGTTAATTTTTTTCACACAGAGTCAGTGGTAATCGGTTACTACCTCTGGGGTAACCGGTTACGCGTTGAAAAGTAGCGCAGATTTTCCCAAAAAAATAACAGGTGACCGGTTACTACCTTTGTGGTAACCGATTACTGCTGTAAAAAAAACAATAACTTTGCAGGGCCAAAATTGTGATGGGTCTCAATATAAAAGGTTATGAACATGTTAGCACATATAATAAGGCAACTTTTGATCAAAAATATTTAACAAAAAATAACTTAATGATATGCGTAAATAGAAAAAACCATAAAAATTCACAAACATCATGTATTTTAATATATCACAACAAATTGTTAAAGTAAAATAAATTTAATTTTATGTACCTTGACTTCATTATAAACTATAATGAACAATTTTAGAGGAATTCGATGTCACCTTCATCGAGAATTCTGAGTTCTTGCCGAATCTTGAAAAATGGTTATTTTGCGAGTGGTTTTGTTAAGATATCCGCAAGTTGATTATGCGTATCTATAAAGGTAACATCGACATCTCCTTTAAGCACATGATCACGAAGGAAATGATGTTGAATGTATATGTGTTTGGTCCTTGAGTGCATGGCCTGATTTTTTGTAATGTTGATTTCACTTGTGTTATTGCATCGGAGTGGAATGCATCCAAGATCGATTCGTAGTCACTTAATTGTTGCTTTAGCCAAAGGTTTTGTGCACAACAACTACCCGTTGCTATGTATTCTGCTTCGGCCGTACTAAGAGAAACACATTCTTGTTTCTTACATGACCAAAAAACTAATGCATTTCCAAGGATGTGACAAGTTCCACTAGTACTTTTTCTATCTGTCTTACAACTTGCATAATCCGCGTCAGAATAGCCTATTAAATTACACATTATACCTTTAGGATACCATAAGCCAACGTTCGTCATTACCTTGAGATACTTCATGATTGTTTTGACCGCCGTGAGATGTGACTCCTTTGGATTTACTTGGAAGCGAGCATATAAACACATACTAAACATTATGTCAGGATGACTTGTCGTCAAATACAATAAAGAGCTAATCATACCTCGATACTTTTTAATATCAACCGATATTCCCGACTCGTCTTGATCAACGTAGGTTCCGGAACCCATAGGTGTTGACATAGCTTTACAACCATCCATTTCGAATCTTTTTAATAACTCTTTGCAATATTTTGATTGGTTGATAAAAAATTCGTCTTTTAGTTGCTTGATTTGCAATCCAAGGAAGTAATTTATCTTACCTATCATAGACATTTCAAATTCACCTTGCATCATCAACGAAATTTTTTCACATAGTTCCTTATTTGTTGAACCAAAGATTATGTTATCCACGTAGACTTGAACTAGTAAGGTATTACCCTTTATCTTTTTAATAAATAAAGTGTTGTCTACCTTGCCTTTTTCAAAACCTTTTTCGCATAAAAAAGTTACTTAGACGATCATACCATGCCCTTGGTGCTTATTTTAATCCATAGAGCATTTTCTTTAATTTGTACACATGTGAAGGATGCTTGAAGTCTTCAAAGCCTCGGGGTTGTTTCACATAGAATTATTTGTTGATATATCCATTCAAGAAGGCGCTTTTGACGTCCATTTGAAATAACTGAAAATTCATTGGACATGTATAAGCAATTAATAAATGAATAGCTTCTAACCTTGCAATCGAAGCGAAAGTTTCTTCAAAGTCAATTCCTTCCTCTTGATTTTACCCTTGAGCCACCAATCTTGCTTTATTTCAAACAATTATTCCATTCTCATCAAGTTTGTTCTTAAACACCCATCTTGTTCCGATGATGTGCTTATTACTTGGCCTAGAAACAAGTTCCTAAACTTGATTTCTTTCGAATTGGTTTAATTCCTCTTGCATATCAATAATCCATTGATCATCTCCAAGAGCTTCATCAACTTTGGAAGGTTCAATTTGTGAAACGAACGCCATGTTCAAGCATGCATCCTTGAGATTCAATCTTGTAGCAACACCTTGACTTATGTCTCCAATAACTTTGTCAATAGGATGATCTCTATGAGTCCTTAATTCCTTTGGTAAGTTATTGATATTGGAATCTTGTTGAATTGGTTTATCTTAATGTTCTACTTGATTTTCAATGATATCTTTAGAAGTATCTTCTTTAGGGATTTCTACAAAATCATCATCATTATCACAAACAACAATATCCTCTTTCAAGGGGTTTGATTCATCAAACTTGACATGCATAAACTCTTATATAGTTAAAGTTCTCTTATTATATATTCTAAAAGCCTTACTTGAAAAAGAGTAACTAAGAAATATACCTTCATCCGACTTTTTGTCGAACTTACCAAGATTATCTTTGTCGTTGTTCAAGACAAAGCATTTGCATCCAAAGATGTGAAAGAAAGATATGTTTGGTTTCCTCCCTTTGAAGAGTTCATAGGGGGTTTTCTTGAGAATAGGCCTACTGTTGACACGATTACTTACAAAAAAAGTCGTGCTCACTGCATCCGCCCCAAAATATTTCAAAAGGTTTGAATCACTTAGCATTATCCTTGCAAGTTCCACCAATGACATATTCTTCCTTTCTACGACACCATTTTTCTGTGGAGTTCTTGGTGCTGAGAAGTTGTGTGAGATTACATGTTCTTCACAAAATTCTTTAAATAAAGCATTTTGGAATTCTCCACTATGATCATTTCTAATGGAGGCAATTATAAGAGACTTCTCATTTTGAATTTGTTTTGCATACTTCTTAAATTCCTTGAGAGCTTCACTTTTCTGCATTAAGAAGAAATTCCAAGTGTATCTAGAAAAATCATCTACAATTAATAATGCATAAACATTACCTCCGAAACTCTTTGTTCTTGATGGGCCAAAAAGATCCATGTACAACAATTATAGTGGCCTTATTATGGACACCACATATTTGGATTTGAAAGTTGCTTTGGTTTGTTTCCCTTTTTGGCAAGCGCCACATAGCCTATCTTTGATGAATTTAATCTTCGACAATCCAATGACTAAGTCATGTTTAATAAATTTATTCTAATGCTCCATGTGAATGTGAGCAAACCTCTTATACCATAACCATGAGTCGTTGTTGTTTTCCATGAGACATCTAACCTTCAAAGACAAGTTATCAAAGGAAATCATAAATATGTTGTTAACTCTTTTACCTTTAGCATTACTTCATGAGTGACTTCATTTTCCATCAAGCATTCATCTTTGGTGAAGTTGATTTTGAAACCTCGGTCACACAATTGACTAATGCTAAGGAGACTATACTTTAGACCTTTTACATAAAGGACATATTCTATAGTTGTCGAAGGCGATAAACCAATGATGTCTACGCCAAGGATTCTTTCTTTGTTGTTATCACCATAAGTCACAAATACTTTGGCCTTAAGCGTTAGATGTGAAAATTTGCTTAAGTCACCTGTCATATGCCTTTAACACCCACTATCAATATACCATTGATTTGAAGAGGTCTTCAAGCACATCTACAAAAAAGAGTTAAGTTTTATTAGGTACCCAAATTGCTTTGGGTCCTTCAAAGTTAGTCCCTTTCTTGACCCATACATAATGGCCTTGAGCAACACTAAAATTTCTTACATAACTTGCATTTGGAGTATGTCCTTTTATACCACAATAAAAACAAATGGGCTCAAAGTTACTTTTATATATAGGGGGATAAGACTTCTTCTTACTATATCTTTTCTTTTTAGAGTATTGATGAACCACTTTAGACTTGTCAACTTTCTCTTTAGGAATTTGTTCGTTAGCATTTACAAAGATGGTATTGTTAGAAGTTGGTTTAGAAAATTTTGAGTAACCAAGAGCACTCTTATCATTCGAGTATCTTTGATGACTAAGAACACATTCCAATCCAATTTGTCCTTTTTCATATCTTTTTAGGACTCTTTTTAATTGAACAATTTGGAACGAAAGTGATTCACATTTTGTGCATACGAAATTTTGTTTTTGATCACTAATTAATTTTTCTTTTTCATCTTTGAAATCATTTTCCATTGTCTCAATCTTTTCTTCTAAAGTTGAGATTTGTTACTTTTGTGATGGAATAGTTTTGTACATAATTTGCATTCACTTAAGAGTTCATCAATTTCTCCTTGAGCATCATTATCATAAATTAAAAAATTACTACTAACCTCATCGTCTTCATCGTCGAAATTATGTGAGTCCATTAATGCTAGATTTGTACTTTGATGACTATCTGAGTCCGATGAAGAGCTAATTTCATTATCATTCCAAGCAATATAGGTCTTCTTTTTGTGATCCTTTTTCCCTTTATTGTCACGGTTCTTCGAGATTTTAGGACAATCCGGTTTGATATGGCCTTATTTTCCACATTCATAGCATTTAATATCTTTATTGGATTTTGATGTTTCTTTCTCCTTGTTCTTTGAAAATTTCTTCCTCCTGATATAACTAGAATTTCTAATATTATTCTTTGCACCAAAATATTTTCCTAATCTTTTTACAAGAAGCATAAAATTTTCTTCTTCTTCTTCTTCTGGATTTTCTTCTTTCTCAACTTCTTTGGAATCAACCTTTAATGCAATGCTCTTAGATTTCTTTTCTTGAATCTCATGCTTTTCCAATCGCCCAAGTTATGTCTCATATTCTTAAAGTTTTCGGAATAAAGTAGCGGATGTCATCGTGGATAGACTTTTCTTTTCGGATATTTCCGTCACTTTGGGTTGCATTCTCTGGACAAAGATCTAAACACTCTAAGATTAAGTTCTTCGTTAGTTAGTATCTTACCAAGTGCATTCAAATGATTTGTCAAGTGTAAAAATATTTTATGCAAATCACGGATTGATTCTCCTGGCAGCATTCTGAATAATTCCTATTCTTGACTTAACGTATTTAATCTAGATCTCTTAACTTCGGAGGTTCCTTCATGAGTTTCTACTAAAGTATCCCAAATTTGTTTGGTCGTTGTACATGTTGAAACGCGAATGAATTCATCCATGCCTAGTGCACTTTGTAGAAGATTTATTGCCTTTTTTTCATAGAGAACCTTCTTTTTATCTTCATCATCCCATGAACCTTGAGGTTTTGTTGAACTAACTCCATTGACAACCGTTGTAGGAATAAAAGGACCATTTTGGACAGCCTCCCATATATCACTTCCTTGTGCTTCTAAATGAGCTTTCATGCGTATTTTCCAGAAGTCAAAGTATTCACCACAAAACAATGGAGGCTTGTTGCTACTCCCATCGTCTCTAAACACAAGATTGTTATTTGCAGAAGCCATTCTGAATCGATTAGGAACATGTTACCTAACACATTCTCTGATGCCAATTGAAACTTATAAATGTGCCTAAGAGGGGGGAAGGTGAATTAGGTTTATCAAAATTTCTTATAAGTTTTCTACCGATTCTCAATTTTTCCTTTCCTTATGACTTGTTAAGTGCTGAAAAATAAAATACGGAAAGTAAAAGAGACACATTGGTTTATCCTGGTTCCCCTCACAATCCGAGAGTACATCCAGTCCCCTTTCCAAATAGAGGGAGATTTCCACTATCTGTTAGAAACATAGAACACGACACATCTAGTCTTTTCTAATTCTAACCACCAAGAGCAAACCTCATGGGTATTACAAATTTTAAATTCCGAACGAGATTCACTTTCTCACACATGGACCTCTTGTATCCACAAACCGGAAACAAGGTAAGCCTTACTAACTTATATCTAACAATCCTAAAGATAAGTAGTAGTCAAAGAAGAAAAATCTTGAATTATTTTTTGTATAAGTGGATGAAGATGAAAGCTTGAATTTTTTATCAATATGAATATTGATATTCTCCTTGATATATATTTTTCACTCACAAAAATATATAAGTATTCACTAAGATGAAATCAAACTAAGATGAGATATATAAAAGTTTTATGCAAAGTTCCACTATCTTGAAATTTAGAATAAGTACACTCAAAGATTTTATGAAAATGTGAAGAAAAGTGAGTGAGAAAATTAATTATGAAAAATATTGGAAGTGTCTAAAAAATCTGATATGAATGAGTTTATATAATGCTCAAGACACCTTTCTAAAAAGGTATAAAAATTATGAAGAGATGCCATAATTTTAAAAAAAAGAAAACAACATATTTTTTCATGAAAAGGCACAATTTTTCGTGCAGGAACAATCGTAACTGGTTACTACCACAATGATAACTGGTTACTTGTTGTAACATTACTTTTATTTTTCAAAAATGAGTTAGAGTAACTGATTACTACCTACTTGGTAATCGGTTACTTGAATATTTTTCTGAAAAATTCTTAAGAAAACCAGTATTAAAATAAGAGTTAATGCATCGTATATGTTCATATGTTATGACATGAGTGTATCCTATATTTGAACACCTATGTTTATTTTTGCTTCATGAAAAATAAAATTATACCTTTTGATCAATTTAATCAAGAGTTTAATTAATCCATTCTTGTTCATACTTCAAGGTTTTTGATCAATCATTTTTATGCTTGTATGAAGTAAGTTGATGTAATGTTGTTGTCATCAAACTATGCTTGAGAAGTCATGCCTTCACATACTCCATATGTGTGTTTAAATTATCCATTGAGTATTTTTTGTTGAGATTTTGGAGTTGACTTAGTGTGTCTTTCGTTAGATCAACTTGATGTTATCCTTGTGATGAAATGGTAGTAATTCAACCATGTTTATATCAACTGTTTTGATAAGACAATTATTTTTCTTGAACTCGAGAAGGAAAGAGACTTGTTTATGTCTGCTAAGAAAATCAACGAGTTGGTGCAGGATGGTGCTGAGATATTTATGTTAAGGGAAACATTGAATATTTGTGAAAGTGGAGAAGTTGGTGTTTTGTCGATTGTTCGTGATTTTATAGAAGTTTTTCCTGAAAAGATAAGTGATTTACCGCCTAAAAGTGAAGTGGAGTTTACAATCGACTTAATTACTGGAACTAATCCAATATCAATGACTCCAAATCGTATGTCAGCATTGTAACATCCCGATTCTAGTAATTATTTATTTATTATATTAATTGATTAATTATGTGATTTTGTGCCTAATGGATTTAATTGAATAGTTGGATTAATATGAATTAATTAGTTTAATTGAACTATGTGATTTAATTTAATTAATTGATTTATTTGGTTTATTGAAAATAATTTAAAAATTTGATTTAATTGAATTATTAAATTGTTAGATTTATTTTATTTAGTGAAATAAAATAGATTTAATGTATTTATCTAATTGGGTTATTTTGAGAGTGTGATTAGTAAGTTAGTAAGCGTGAGTTAGAAAGCCCAATAAGAGTTAGAATGTTTATAAATAAATGTTAGGGTTTTAATAAAGATAGAAAGAGTAGAAGATAGAATAGGCTAGGAGAGGAGGAAGAAAAGAGAGCTCAAGAACAAGCATGAAAGTTCAAGAAAATCCAAGGTAAGGGTGGGTTTTTATTAAATTATTTGAGATTGTTGGATAATATATAATGGTTAGAAATGTGGTTAGGATAAAACCCCAATTTTCATGATATTTAGAATTTTTAGGTTTTACTAAAAATCTTGATTTAATTGTGTTTGAAATGAGTATATCGATATACCTTAGAGACCCATTATAAATTGGAATGGAACAAAGACATAATAATTCTCGTACACTGTAGCAAGATGGAACCCTGTTTTTCTTTTACTTGCTACGACATACATATAAATATTTATTCAAGATAAAGGCAACAAGATTTATTAATGAGAAAGCCCTTTATTCCACTTTTCCTCCTTTTACTAGTAAAGAGTCTAAAAATGATGTAGATTCAATTAAGTGCCTTGGCAGCCTATAAACATATAGTTCTGCATATGTGAATTGAACATTAAATGAAAAGGTAATATTACATGTGAATTGAATACTATATTATTATTATTTTTTTGTTATAATTGAATACTATATTAAGTGCTACTCTATTGTGATTTCTAAAGTGAATATATTTATACCCATCTAAATTTATACCATATTTGCGGTAATTGTTGGCAAGTGTAAATAACCATGTAGCATTTGTATACTAGTGTATATACTTAATAGTGGTCTGTTAGTGTAGATACTGTTACTGTTGGCAATTCATGATGTAGCTAACTAACATCATTTAAAATATGAAATGATAATACTACTGGTACTTACTACAAGTGTGAATTTTATAAGGAAATATAATGAATTTATATTTATAAATTTATAGAACAAACATTAGAGGTTAATTGAAATATGATGAATTGTATGGATTAGGAATTATATTAAAATAATAATCAGTATATATTTCAATTTAAATAATAATATTAAATTTAATATTATTAGTATAATTTTTTTAGGTGTTTTGAGTTAGAGATAAATATTCGGCTTAATTGATTCCATTAAGTTATTTTCAATTTTATTAGAGTTGTCCATAGAGTTGTTAGAGTATTTTGGAAACTCTTCCGAATTATAATTTTGAATGATAATTCTAATTATACTATTGATAATTAATTTGGTGATTAATTTGATGATTAATTTAGTGATTAATTTGGTATTTAATTTGATGATTAATTTAGTGATTAATTTGGTATTTAATTTGATGATTAATTTAGTGATTAATTTGGTGATTAATTTGGTGATTATTTTGATGGATTGATTATTTTAGATTTAATCGGTATCGTATGGATTTTGAATTGAGATTGAATTGTGTTAATACCTTGATTATTGTTTACTAACTGTGGTGGCCATATTAGAATGATGAATATTGTGATTTGGAAATGTGTTGTATGTGTAATTGTGTGGTAATTCAAATGTCATGAATTATTGAAGATATACAAGAATATTAATATTAGAGGACGGTCTTAATTGCATATGGTTGTTGAACTTGCACATGTATCATTTTGTTAAGAGGCAATGCTTGTTAGTTTCGTGGGAGCTAGTGACTTGTCCCAAACCTAGAGGACGAGTTTGAAAGCTTAGAGGACGGGCTTTTGATGTTTTATCGGTCTAGAGGACGGACCCGGTTTAAATGTAAAAACCGAAAAATGATAACAAGTGATTGGTACCACATGCATGAGTTGCATTTGAGTCTTGCATCAAGTCTCATTGTGTTTATGGTTACAGTATGAGATTATATGGAATATATGAATCGTTGAATTGGTAAAATTGTAAATTGTGAGTATATACTTGTGAATAGTATGACTACTTGAGTGATATTCTGTTGATGGAACTTTTGAAGTGTGAGAATAATTGTGATTATACTTGTATGCCTTAAATTATATATTATCTTATGATTTCGATAATTATATAAATTCTCACCCTTCTGTTGGAATGATGTTTTATACGACATCGTTCAGGTACCGAGGAGTAGAGTTGTTTCAAGAACGAGGTAGCTGTTGGAGTAACTTGTCTTAGTTGCTTATTTATTTTGGGTCGAGTCGTGCTCTGATTATGTAACACTGGGGAACAATTTCGATTTATGTTTTGAGAGATACTTTATGTACTCTACTTTATTTTGCTATTGTTATTTGAATTACATGAAGTATTGGCTTTTATGCCTAAGTCATGATTATAAAATGAGTTGATAATGAGATTTTCATTATGTCTATTATGACTGAAGTATATCCGCTGCTACATGCTAATGTGAAAGTATATGTAAAACATGAATTATTTTAAGTGTTATTGAGCATGACAGGTATTTGTATGATGTTTTGAATTATGTAGGACAACCTTATTTGTGATACATGATAAATTACTCTGATTATTTGTATATTTTACGCGGGGTTTAGAAGGGTGTTACAAGCATCGGAATTGAAAGAGTTGAAAAATCAACTTGAAGATCTGTTTGAGAATAAATTCATTCGTCCAAGTGTGTCACCATAGGGTGCACCAGTCTTATTGGTTAAGAAAGAATGTACTATGAGGCTTTGTGTGGACTATAGAAAACTGAATAAGGTAACTATTAAGAATAAGTATCGACTTCTAAGGATTGATGACCTGATGGATCAATTGGTTGGTGGAAGTGTGTTCAATAAGAGAGATTTTAGATCTAGGTATCATCAGATTCATGTAAAGGCTAAAGATATTCAGAACACTTCTTTTAGAACAAGGTATGGTCACTAATAGTATTCCATGATGTCGTTCAGTGTGACCAATGCGCCGGGTGTATTTATGGAGTACATGAACAGGATTTTCCACCTGTATTTGGACAAATTTATGGTTGTTTTTATTGATGATATTTTGATCTATTCAAAGAGTGAAGAGGATCATGTTGAGCATATGAAAACTATGTTAAAATTGTTGAAGGAGAATTAGTTGTCTGATAAACTCTCCAAGTGTGAGATTTGGTTAAAGGAAGCGAGTTTCCTTGGCCATGTAATTTCTAGTAGAGGTATTGTAGTCGATCCATCAAAGGTTGAAGTTGTAACACAATGGGAAGCTCTGAAATCAATTTTTGAGATTAAAAGATTTCTTAGTTAGGCAGGTTATTATCGGAAATTCATTAAAGGATTTTCCATGTTAGCTTTGTCGTTGACACAATTTACTAGAAAGGGTCAAGATTTTGTTTGGAATACAAAGTGTGAAGAAAGTTTTCAAGAACTTAAGAGAAGGTTGACGACAACTCTTGTTTTGATTTTGCCTAATTTGACAGAACCATTTGTTGTATATTGTGATGCTTCATTGATGGGATTGGGAGGTGTGTTAATCCAAGATCAACAAGTTGTAGCTTGTGCTTCAAGGAAACTTAAAGAGTATGAAAGGAATTATCCGACACATGATTTAGAGTTGGCTGATATGTTGTTTGTATTGAAGCTTTGGAGGCATTATTTGTTCATATCAAGATTTAAAGTGTTTAGTGATCATAAGAGTTTGATATATCTCTTTGATCAGAAATAATTGAATACAAGGCAGAGGATATGGTTGGAACTTCTGAAAGATTATGGTTTTGGTTTGAATTATCATCTGGGTAAAGCAAACGTAGTAGTTGATGCATTGAGTACAAAATATTTGCATATGTCGATGATGATGGTAAGAGAGTTCAAACTCATTGAGCATCTTCGAGACATGAGTTTGGTTTGTGAAGAGACTTCTTATGGAGTAAAGCTTGGTATGTTGAAGCTTACTAGTGGTATTCTTGACGAGATTCAGGAGACTTCTTATGGAGTAAAGCTTGGTATGTTGAAGCTTACTAGTGGTATATTGAAGAGACTTCTTATGAAAAAGCGCTACTATAAGTTAAATAAAAAATAAAACACAGAAACCGTATACAAAAAAGAGTAAAAGCGCTGCTAAAAGGCCTACCTTAGACAACACTTTTTGAAAAGCGCTGGTAAGGGACCACATTAGTCAGCGCTTCTGGGAAGCGCTACTAAAGGCCTATATTAGCCAACGTTTTTCTCAAAAACGCTGTCTAGAGTCATATAAATGTTTTTAAAAAATAATCTCAAAAGCGCTGCTAAAGGCCCATATTAGCCCGCACTTGTCAAAAGTGCTGCTAAAGGCCTATATTAACCAGCACTTTTCTCAAAAGCGTTGTCTAAGGTCTTATTAATTAAAATAAAAAATTGAATAGTATCAGTATTATATTTTTCATATCTCTATTATTTCCCTCTCTGTTGCGAACTGTGAACGATGAACGAAGAACAACTCTCGCCACCGTCGTCCACCGTCTCGGTTACAGTCTCGTCGTCATCATTCCTCTATTGTCCTCCACCGTCCTCCACCATACTCCACCGTTCTCCAGCATTTCAATATGATTTCTTCTTTTTTGTTAGGATTAACATTAGAGATGATAAATAGTGGTTCTACTCATGAATATAGCTTGGTACCGACTTTGGGATAGATGGTTAGGGTAGACTCCATTACTTTAATCATTACAAGTTTTTTCTCAGTCATCCAACAAATGTTCCATGGATTTGTAAGGTTCATTTTCTGATATGAACATTTCAATTCTCAATGGATAATACATGTAACATATAACTATATTGACCATCATGATTCTAGTTAGGCTGTTAGATTCATTTTGTTTACTAAGCCTTCATATGAAGTTTATAAGATGCCTATCAGTTATGTATTCTTTATAAAAGTTTGAGTAGAACTCCTCTTAAGTATAATCAGTTTAGTCTTTTACAAATTGGTTTTATTGATTTCATATTTCAAAGCTCAAATTTAGTTACTATTAATATTTGTTCATGACTTAGTCTTAAATATGTCTAAATTTGTATTCTGTTATTGTTTTGTGACCTATTAAGCGCATACATTCCGAATACGACCCCAACACCGACACATTGGCATTGATAATAATTTTTAAAAATGAATAAATTAATGTAATTACAATTTGTATTTTGTTATTGTTTTGTGACCTATGAAACACATACATCAGGAATACGTCTTTTTTCAAAGGTGTCGATGTTATATAATTTGCAACAGCTAGCACATTCGTAATGACTCCTTTTAGTCTTAACCACCGTCAATATTTGCATATATTAATGTTACAAGTTTGAGGCACTATTTTTTAAGATGTTGTCTGCTTTGGTTTTTATGTGAGCCTTTAGTATTGTTTTTAGTTTAAAAAAAAATAACTCAATTGATTGAATTGATGAGATTGGAATGTGGAGCTTTTTTTATTGTACTAGGATTAACACTTTAAATATGTTGGTATCCAACCATGTTAGATTAAGCTTACAACATAATAATCAGTAGCTTTATAACTTTATAATATTATTTATTTATTATATTAATTGATTAATTATGTGATTTTGTGCCTAATTGATTTAATTGAATAGTTGGATTAATATGAATTAATTAGTTTAATTGAACTATGTGATTTAATTTAATTAATTGATTTATTTGGTATATTGGAAATAATTTAATTATTTGATTTAAGAATTATTAAATTGTTAGATTTATTTTATTTAGTGAAATAAAATAGCTTTAATGTATTTGTCTAATTGGGCTATTTTGAGAGTGTGATTAGTAAGTTAGTAAGTGTGAGTTAGAAAGCCCAATAAGAGTTAGAATGTTTATAAATAAATGTTAGGGTTTTAACAAAGATAGAAAGAGTAGAATATAGAATAGGCTAGGAGAGGAGGAAGAAAAGAGAGCTCAAGAACAAGCATGAAAGTTCAAGAAAATCAAGGTAAGGGTGAGTTTTTATTAAATTATTTGAGATTGTTGGATAATATATAATGGTTAGAAATGTGGTTAGGATAAAACCCCAATTTTCATGATATTTAGAATTTTTAGGTTTTACTAAAAATCTTGATTTAATTGTGTTTGAAATGAGTATATTGATATACCTTAGAGACCCATTAAAAAATTGGAATGGAACAAAGACATAATAATTCTCGTACACTGTAGCAAGATGGAACCCCTGTTTTTCTTTTACTTGCTGCGACATACATATAGATATTTGATCTTACCTGATCAGGAGGACCTTCCAATGACTTGATGTACGACCAAAGAACGTGAGAAATGAACGGGGGGGCTTGTACCTGCAAGGCACTCCAATGCTTAAGTAAGTAGAGGTACAATAGAATAGGTAAGTTATATGTGAATCAGGATACCTGACCCTTTAGTGAAAAAGGGTATTTATAGTGAGCCCCCAGCGTTGGGCCAAGGTCCTTCTTTGGGATGGATCAGCTAGGCCCAAGGAAGAACTGCCAAGGAACGCGTGAGAAGCGTGAAGACCTAGCTAAGAGGTCTGGTCCTTGGTCCAACTTCCCCTATATTTCAGGAGATAATAAGGGACAATTGGGTGGTGTGGCAAGTGACCTGGCAGACTTGCTCTTCGCCCGTCCTGAATGTATGCCCGACCATTAGATGTCCCTACCCGTCTGCTAGGCGTCCCTGCTCGAGTATATGGGCCTCTACTCGGTAAATTGGGCCATAGCTCAATTTAATCTTGGGGCCCAATCCGGAACAGGAGCCCCCCAAGTCGAGTCTCCGAGTCGGAGCGATGATTTGTAATGTATTCGGGCGCAAGCACATTGGGTAAAACAGCGGGCGTATAGCCGAGTCGAGCATGATGTTTATAGAGTTGACTGTAGTATTCTTTTTCGTCGGGCGTGTGACGTTCGACAGAGTCAAGGACGTTTCATGGGGTCGAGGACGTCTCATGGAGTCGTGGATGTTTCGTAGAGTCGAGTTTGAAAATCTTTGTCGGACACATGACGTTTAAGAGAGTCGGGGACGTCTCATAGGATCGAGGACGTTTCATAGAGTCGGGGAGGTGTATGGTTGCTCGGCGTCGTTCAAGATTCCTTATGGATTGATGTGACTCAGCATTAATGGTGTGTCGCTTCGTTTATTGTGCAAACGGCGGTGTAGGCAGTAGGTAATGATGACTTGACGCGTCAATCCACGCGCTTATAGATATAAAAAGGGGGTAAACTATTTCATTTGAACTTTTTCGCTCAGACGTTCACCGAAAGCTCTGAAGAAAACTCCTCTCTCTGCCCGTCTCCGCCACCTGAAACGCCGTTTTTGCTCGAGCGCTGCCATTCCATTTCCTTGTTTTCACTATGTCAGGTACCACCTCTAATCCTTTGTTTTTTATGTTTTTTGCGTCTGGTAGCTAGGGATTGCATGATTTATTTGTATAGAGTAGGTAGAATTAGCCTAGAAACAACTTATTAGATTATAAGTGTGAAAATTTTCGGTAGGGTTAGGATATCCCGGGCAAACATTTCATATGCGTATGAAGGAACCGGGCAAAAATTCCATATGCGTATGAATGAACCGGGCTTAAAATTCATACACATATGACTGTCACGGTCAGGTATGTGTGTGAATTTTCCCAAGTGAGGGTCTGGTGGTCCCGGGCATAGAGTCTACGTCAGTTTCACTTCACGGGCCAGGACTTCACTTGCTCGCGAGGGTCGCCCCTTCGTCAGTCCTAGACCAGTAGTCAGGTTTTGGGGCATGCGTTTTTAGTCCTACGCCCTTTCACTTGACTTGCGGTGGAAGAGTGGATTTCATGCGATGTCGAATTCACTTTTTCTGTCTGCGTTTCAGGTACGACCGGGCGTCTTCAACCCAGAGGAGAAGATACTGAACCGCGGCCCGTAGAAGAAGATGTTGTGCGCTTAAATGTAGAGGAGGGAAGTGTCGGGGGGCACTGAGCACGTCTTCTCGTCTGGGAAAAACGACCTCTCCTGGGTTGCGGACGAACTCTTGGACGAGGAATCTTATTTTTGCGATGAATCGACCCGTGCCTACGCTGTGGTGGAAGATCTGGGTCCCGAGGAGTCTGAAAATTGGCAGTGTCGTGTTCCTAAAGAGGCGGACCGGATATGTCATCGCTTCCCGGGGAAACAATTTGCCATGTACGAGTTCGCTTTTCGAGAGGCGAGGGTCAGGCTTCCCTTCAACTCATTTCAAATGTCGATCTTCAAGTGGCTTCGGCTAGCGCCGTCGCAGTTGCACCCCAACGCCATCGCTTTCATGCGGGCGTATGAATTAGTTTGTCGTTTCCTCGGCATCGGGTGCACTCGGCCTCTCTTCTTCCATATTTTTCACCTTCAACGGTCCGGTCTTTGAGGGCGTCAAAATTGGGTTTCCTTTAAGCAGCCGGTGAGGCTATTCAAGACGTACGTGGATTCCGCCCGACACTTCAAAGGGAGATGGTATGTGGTGAGGCCGATCACCTGTTTCGCCCTGCATTCTCTTTATTATTACAAGCGAGATGCGGAAGGGGAGGAGAAGCTCATGTCGAGGATACCGTTGAGGTGGCAGCCCGACCATTTTGATCTTTCCACCAGCCATTATCGGGTGAAGTTCTCGAGTCTGGGTGTCGAGGACAGACTTGCTTACAAAAAGCTGGTGGAATTCGTGCAGAGTTTCAACCTAGCGGTTTGGACCGAAAAGGTGTCCCTTATGTCATTGAGGTCGGGATGTCGCTGTGTGAACCCCGTCTCATCAACACGAAGGCTCTGCTCGAATGTGATACTGACGATCAGGCTATGGAATTATTGAGTAGGTGTTCTTTTATTTCTATGTTCCTTTGTCTCGTGTTTTGCCCGCTGACATTTGTGTTTTTGTTTTGTAGGTGCTATGCCCTCTGCTCGTGACCGAGTTCTCAAGCTGGCCAATCAAGCAGGAGCCCCAGACAGGGTTCCCAAGAAAAAGAAGAAGGCGGCTCCTCGTGTCCAGGAAGTAGCTGGTGACTTTGCGGCGGGAACCTCGAACACCGCTAGCCCGGTGCCTACTTGCCCACCGCCCGTCCCGCGCTCCTCTCCGATCCATATACCAGATAGCCCGCCTCCATCTACCTCCCCTCTCCACAAGCGGAAGCGCTCGGATGGGACACTTGCTAGGTCTGCCTTGGTGGGGGGCAGCAGTCCGGGTGGCCCCGGGAGCTATTTACTACCTCCTTGCTATATAGAGCAGGATATTTTCAAAGTTGAAGGTGTTGTTGTTGTGTCAGCGCCCTAGGCGAAGGCTATTCTGAGCCAGGAGGCTGATGTCCGGCGAAAGGAGTTGGCGAGGGATCTGGCTGCAGTCATCAGGGTGATGGAGACGGCCATGGTTCTGACCGATACATCCGTATCCACGGCTTCCCTGGAGGATGCCCTTCTGAAGGTCCGTTCTGAAAATGACAAGTTGTCAAAGGACCTGTCGGACTATAAGGAGGAGCATCAGCTGCAGGAAGGACTGAAGAAAGAGCTGGAGGAAGTGAAAGGGGAGCGGGATATGCTGAAGACGGAAAAGGCGAGCTTGGAGGGGTAAGCCGCTGAGCATAAGAAAATGGCCGAGGAAAATGCTGAGATCCATGCTCGTCTGGCTCTGCTCGAGGATACCGTTCGTCCCTTGGCGGATGAGAATGAAGAGGAGCTCGCTCTCCTTTCCCGGGGTGAACTGGTAGGACACATCCATTCGCTCAACCAGGATCTGGTGGTCGTGTTCAAAGAAGGGTTTGACAATGCTGTCGACCAGCTGAGGATACTGAACCCTGGGTTGGCGACGAAGGGGTCAGCTCACAATTACTGTGTCCAGGACGGGGAGATTGTGTGTCCCTTCAAAGCGGAGTCTGGATTTTTATTTTGTTTATTTGTATGGCCTGCGTGCCTAATTTATAAGGCCTGCGTGCCCAGCTTGTATGAATATTGGCCTTCGGGCATACTTGTATTTTCTTCGGTTACAGCCGCGTTTGAATGAATGTTTTGTTTTAGCTGTTACCTTGCTCGGTTCTATTCATTTTATATTTGCTATATATTGAATTGTTTATGCTCGACTATGTTGGTCTCGCCGGTTTAGGGAACCGATGAGGTAGCGGGCGTTGCGCTCGCCTAAAATCAAAGCCGAGTTCGCGATTGGAGAACTCCGACCTCGGGGCTTGGGCCTTCCCATCGCGAGCTGGGTGCCCTACCAATCTTGGTACTGCGACGCTGGGGCTCGCTTGAGGTCCCAACTGTCGGGGAGGGTTGTGTCCGCTGGAGGGGTCGTGTTCATCCTTTGGTAGCGTGGATCCTCCCTGTAGTTTGGTGGTGGAGAATGTGGTCGTACCTCCCATGTCTCCCCGCGACATATTTAGCTGTAATATTTTCTAAGTTTCTTTGCGTTCCATGGTCGAGCGAGTTCTTCACCTTGTAGGATTTCCAGATAGTAGGCCCCGTTGCTCGTCTTGTCGCGGACGCGGTAGGGACCTTCCCAGTTGGCGGCCAGTTTACCCTCTCTTGGGTTTTTTTTATTTCTTCTGAGGACCAGGCTGCCCACCTGGAACTTTCTCTTTATGACCTTCGCGTCGTGGCGCAAGGCTATTTTTTGTTTGAGGGATATTTCCCTAAGGGCTGCTTCGGAGCGGATCTCGTCGACGAGATCCAGCTCAGCTCTAAGTGCCTCGTCGTTCATCTCCTCGTCGAGGGGTTCCTCTATGCGTCTCGTCGGCTCTCGTATTTCTATTGGGATGACTGCTTCGGTGCCGTATGTTAGTCGTAATGGGGTTTCCCCGGTCATGGAATATGGTGTCATGTGGTATGCCCACATGACGCTGTGTAATTCCTCGACCCATGTCCTTTTTGCCTCACCGAGTCTGCGCTTCAGCCCGTGCAGGATTACCATGTTGGTCGCCTCCGCTTGCCCATTGGTTTGAGGGTGCTCGACGGATGTGAAATGTTGTTTAGTACCTAAGCTAGCCACGAAGTCCTGAAATCCTCCGTCCGTGTATTGCGTCCCGTTGTCCATGATGAGGACCTGAGGTATGCCGAACCGAGCGAGAATATTTCGTTTGAAAAATCGAAGAATGTTCTGTGCTGTTATTTTGGCCAGTGCCTCTGCTTCGATCCATTTGGTGAAATAGTCTACCCCTACAATGAGGTATTTATTCTGGTATGATCCAGTTACGAAGGGTCCGAGGATGTCCATGCTCCACCACGCGAAGGGCCAAGGAGAGGAGAGTGTTTTTAGTTTGTTCGGGGGTACAAGGTACATGTCGGCGTGTCGTTGACATTTGTCGCATTTTTTGACGTGTTCCTTGGAGTCGTGTTGCATAGTCGGCCAATAGTAGCCTGCTCGAAGAGCCTTTCGTGCGAGCGATCTTCCGCCGGGATGTTGGGCGTTGATTCCTCGGTGCATTTCCCCTAATATGTCGGGAACTTTCTCTTCTTCGATGCATTTGAGTAACGGGATGGAGAGTCCTCTACGGTAGAGTTTCCCTTCGAGGAGGACGTACGAGCACGCCCTACTTTTGGTGACGCTCTCCTCTTTAGGGTCAATGAGGAGTCACCCTTTGTGAGGTAATCATAGATGGGTATCATCCAACAATGAGTATCCCCGATCACGTTAACCTCAAGTGGGGGAGGCGGCTTCTCGATACTAGGTCGAGGAAGGATTTCCTGGATTACTGATTTGTTTTCTCCCTTCTTTCTCATGCTAGCTAGTTTCGATAGGATGTCTACTCGTGTGTTGTGCTCGCGAGGTACGTGTTAAACTTCCCACTTCTCGAATTTTTCGAGTCTTTCTTTGACTAGAGCTAAGTACTCGATGAGGTTGTCGTTCTTGGTTTGGTACTCTCCTCGTACTTGTGATGCTACGAGCTGGGAGTCTGTTGATATTTTTACTTCCTTTGCTCCTAAGTCCTCGGCTAGAATCAGGCCGGCGATGAAAGCTTCATATTCGGCTTGGTTGTTGGATGTTGGGAAAGTTAATGCTAATGAGACCTCAATCAGGATTCCGTCCTCGTTTTCGAGGATGATCCCGGCCCCGCTGCCCGTCGTGCCGGAGGCGCCGTCGTCGAAGATCGTCCATTTATGGGCGCCGTCCGTTGGTGCCGGGCTGTGAGTCATTTCCGCTACAAAGTTGGCCAGGGCTTGAGCTTTCAGAGCTTTCCTGTTCTCGTATTGTATATCGAATTTGGAAAGTTCCAGCGACCATTTTAGCATTCTGCCGGCCATGTCTGGCCGCCCGAGGAGTTGTTTTATTGGTTGATCAGTTCTTACCTTGACCGTGTGAGCGAGGAAGTAATGACGTAATCTCCTCGCGGAGTTTATGAGAGCTAATGCAACCTTTTCAATTTGTTGGTATTTGAGCTCGGGGCCTTGGAGTGCTTTGCTCGTGAAGTAGATGGGTTTTTGTCCCTCGTCGGTTTCTCTGATTAGAGCGGCACTGACGGCCTCGGTTGCTACGGACAGATATAAGTATAAGGTTTCCCTTTCCAATGGTCGTGATAGGACCGGGGGTTCGGAGAGAACCCTCTTCAAATGGAGTAGTGGCCGTTCACATTCGTCGGTCCATTCGAAGTTGGCCTCCTTACGGAGGAGTCTAAAGAAAGGTAGCGCGTGCTGGGCGGATTTGGCGATGAAACGGGAGAGCGAGGCGAGCACCCCGTTGAGGGATTGGATGGATTTTTTAGATTTCGGGGTCGGAAATTCCGAGAATGCTTGACATTTGTCGGGGTTGGCCTCGATTCCCCTCTCGGTGAGGTAGAAACCTAGGAATTTTCCTTCCCGGATGCCGAATGTGCATTTCTCAGGGTTAAACCTCATTTTGCATTGTCTCGCCTGCTCGAAGACTTTGTAGAGGTGTCGAGCGTGGTCGGCATCCTCGTGTGATTTGATGATCATGTCGTCCCTGTATACCTCGAGCATATCCCTGATTTCTCCTCGGAAGACTTTGTTCATCATGCGCTGGTACGTGGCCCCGACGTTCTTGAGTCTAAAGGGCATTACGTTGTAGTAGTAATTGCCGGTCGGGGTCATGAATGTCATGTGTCTCTTGTCCGTGTCCGACATAGGGATTTTATTATATCCGCTGTATGCATCCATGAAGGAAAAGAGTTTGAAACCTACAGAGTTGTCAACGAGTTTATTTATGTTAGGGAGAGGGAAAGCATCTTTGGGACAAGCCCTATTAAGATCAGTATAATCAACACACATACGTCATTTTCCATTATTTTTCTTAACGAGGACCACATTAGAGAGCCAGGTTGTGTACTGGGCTTCAAAAATAAAATTTGCCTCTAAGAGGTCTTTTACAGCTCGCTCGGCAGCCTCCGCTTTCTCGGGGGACTGCTTGCGCCTACGCTGCGCTACGGGCTTGATTGCCCGGTCCAAAGCTAATTGGTGACATGCGACCTCAGGGTCTAGGTCGGGCATTTCCGCGGCGTTCCAAGCGAAGAGATCGGAGTTCTCCCTGAGGCATATCGCGAGTTGCTTCCTTGTTTCTTCGGACAGACCCTTGCCTATCTTTACTGCTCTGTCAGGGTTGTCGCCCAGAGGGACGAGCTCGAACTCTCCGTCTGGGAATGGGCGGAACGGGTGAGCGGGAGCCTTCTCCTCGGTGGGTTTCCACTCTTCAGTTTCGTCCTGGCCGATGCGGCAATCGAGGTCGATGGCGTTGATTCCCAGGAGGGGAGGCTCCTCGGCCCTGGGCTTTTTGTTACTCTTTGTATTGACTGTGACCTGTCCTTTTATTGCGGCATCGTAACACGTTCGGGCAGCTTCGATGTCGCCGTGGATGGTGACTACGCGGCCTAGTTTGGTGTAATATTTCATCTTCAAGTGGACGGTAGACGGGACCGCGGTCAGCTCAGCTAGAGTCGGGCGGCCGAGGATGCAGTTGTAAAGAGAGGGACATTCTATGACCAGGAACTGGATCTTGATTTCTCTGGCCGTCTCTTGCTCTCCGAAGGTGACGAGGAGCTCGACGTAACCCCAAGGCTTTTTCGTGGCTCCGTTGAATCCTTGGAGGTCGCACCCGACGTAGGGAGATAGGTTGGTTTTGTCCAATTTTAGGGTCTTGAAAAGGTGGACGTACATGATGTCCACCGAGCTGCCTTGATCGACCAGAATGCGTCGGACGTCGAAGTGAGCCATCTTGGCTCTAAACAACAATGGGATTCCCGAGTTTGGGGAACCGCCCGAAAGCTCCTCTAGAAAGAAAGATATTGGGTTGGATTTGCCTCGGTACTTTGTCAGCGTTGCCTTTTACTCGGGCGTGGTCAGAAGGAGCTCGTCGAACTTGTGCTTTACCGAAAGGGCGGCGGCCTCGCCGTTCATCCCTCCGCCTGATATGACAAGGGCAGTCGGAAAGTCTTCCCAGGGGCTGAGAGCAGTGACCCGCCCTTCGGGTGGTGTACCGGGGAAGTTGAAGTCTTCTGGTCGTGATATGCAAAGGGCCACCTGATAGGAAGACTTGTCGGGGGGAGTGTCCTCCCGGGGTCTCTTCTTTTCTGGCTCTTCGTGTTTGGAGGTTTCGTTCCTCCTAGTGTATTGCTTGAGATTCCCTTCTTGGATCAAGATCTCTATTGCGTCTTTCAGGTGAATGCAGTCTTCAGTCACATGCCCATGGCTTCTGTGGAACCAGCAGTACTTGGATTTCTCGGTGTGAGGCTTGGGTGCAGACGGTTTTGGGAACCTTACCCTACCCTGTTTGAACTCGGAGATGATGCATTCGGCGAGGATGCGCTCGCGGGGAGCTGTCAGTAATGTATACTCGTTGTATCGGCCCGCTGGGCCTCTTCCTTCCCGGGGTTCGCGGGGTTTCTCTTCCCTTCGTCTGTCCCTGTTGCGACGGGGAACGTTCGGATCTTCGCGCTTGGGGTGATCGGTTTCCCCAGTGTTGCGGCTGCTGCGAGCGTTGTGGGCTACCTGCTTTTCCTCGTATCTGATGTAAGCATGGGCTTTATGCAGGAGGTCATTCAGAGTGCGGGGAGGTTCTATCACAACTACTCGGCTAAGCTCGCTTCCGGGCAAGAGTCCCCTCTCAAGGAGATATTTCTTCATATGTTCCATGGTGTCCACCTCGACAACCTCTTGGTTGAATCGTTCGATGTACGAGCGCAATGTCTCATTTTTCCTTTGCACTATGGCTTCAAGGGTCGCCTCCGTCTTGGAATGGCGTCGGGAGGCTGTGAAATGCCTCGTGAACATGGATCTTATAACTCTCCAGGATGTGATGGACTCTGGGGCCAAGCTTTTGTACCAGGTCATGGCTCCTTTCCTGGGGGTCGTTGAGAACAGCCTGCATTTGAGATGCCCGGTGATGTCGTTGCGGTAGTCGAGCATTGCATTGACATTGTCGACGTGATCGTCGGGGTCAGTGGTCCCGTCGTAGTTGGCCAGGTTTTGGGGTTTCTCCATGCCTTTGGGGAGTGGAGCTTCCATTATTTCCCGTGACAGGGGGCAATGTAGGTCTTCTTTGTCGCTCCTCGGTGGGGAGAGCTCGTTGTAGTCGGGGCTTCGATCGCGCCTTGGCGAGGCTCTTGATCGGCCGGAGTCGCGGCGGGCACGTGCCCTACTCATATTGGGCTCTGGGGAGCGGCGTCCACGTTTCTTTGTCGCCTCTGGACGTTGTTGCGTCCTCCTTTCTTGTTGAGGTCGGCCCTCTTGTCGATCAGCTTCTAGGGCCATGATTCTCTCGTGCTGCTGGTAGAGCATAAAGTTGGCCTGGTTGAGGGCGTTCACCATAGCAATCAGGGTGGCGTCCCCTTCAACGGGAACAGGGATGGGTTGGAACGTGTCACTCACCTGGTTTTGAACTTGAGGCAGGTTTCCATTATTCTCGGGTTCAGGAGACGGGGTGGCTGGGCGCCCATCTTGGGCGTCAACCTCATGGTATTGCAGATTGTCCTCCATCGTGTAGTCGACGAGGGGACGGTTGCGTTCGTTGAGTTGTTCTCCAGACATGCTGGAAGGATGGTGTTTGAGTTTTGATCTTCTGTTGTGGAAGAAGGGGAAGCTAGTTTCCCACAGACGGTGCCACTGATCTTACCTGATCAGGAGGACCTTCCAATGACTTGATGTACGACCAAAGAACGCGAGAAATGAATGGGGAGGGTTGTACCTGCAAGGAACTCCAATGCTTAAGTAAGTAGAGGTACAATAGAATAGGTAAGTTATATGTGAATCAGGATACCTGACCCTTTAGTGAAAAAGGGTATTTATAGTGAGCCCCCAGCGCTGGGCCAAGGTCCTTCTTTGGGCTGGATCAGCTAGGCCCAAGGAAGAACTGCCAAGGAACGCGTGAGAAGCGAGAAAACCTAGCTAAGAGGTCTGGTCCTTGGTCCAACTGCCCCTATCTTTCAGGAGATAATAAGGGACAGTTGGGTGGTGTGGCAAGTGACCTGGCAGACTTGCTCTTCGCCCGTCCTGAATGTATGCCCGGCCGTTAGATGTCCTTGCCCGTCTGCTAGGCGTCCCTGCTCGAGTATATGGGCCTCTGCTCGGTAAATTGGGCCATAGCTCAATTTAATCTTGGGGCCCAATCCGGAACAATATTTATTCAAGATAAAGGCAACAAGATTTATTAATGAGAAAGCCCTTTATTCCACTTTTCCTCCTTTTACTAGTAAAGAGTCTAAAAATGATGTAGATTCAATTAAGTGCCTTGGCAGCCTATAAACATATAGTTCTGCAGCATATGTGAATTGAACACTAAATGAAAAGGTAATACTACATGTGAATTGAATACTATATTATTATTATTATTATTTTTTGTTATAATTGAATACTATATTAAGTGCTACTGTATTGTGATTTCTAAAGTGAATATATTTATACCCATCTAAATTTATACCATGTTTGCGGTAACTGTTGGCAAGTGTAAATAACCATGTAGCATTTGTATACTAGTGTATATACTTAATAGTGGTCTGTTAGTGTAGACACTGTTACTGTTGGCAATTCATGATGTAGCTAACTAACATCATTTAAAAGATGAAATGATAATACTATTGGTACTTACTACAAGTGTGAATTTTATAAGGAAATATAATGAATTTATATTTATAAATTTATTGAACAAACATTAGAGGTTAATTGTAATATGATGAATTGTATGGATTATGAATTATATTAAAATAATAATCAGTATATATTTAAATTTAAATAATAATATTAAATTTAATATTATTAGTATAATTTTTTTTAGGTGTTTTGAGTTAGAGATAAATATTCGGCTTAATTGATTCCATTAAGTTATTTTCAATTTTATTAGAGTTGTCCATAGAGTTGTTAGAGTATTTTGGAAACTCTTCCGAATTATAATTTTGAATGATAATTCTAATTATACTATTGATGATTAATTTGGTGATTAATTTGATGATTAATTTAGTGATTAATTTGGTATTTAATTTGATGATTAATTTAGTGATTAATTTGGTATTTAATTTGATGATTAATTTAGTGATTAATTTGATGATTAATTTGGTGATTAATTTGGTGATTATTTTGATGGATTGATTATTCTAGATTTAATCGGTATCGTGTGGATTTTGAATTGAGATTGAATTGTGTTAATACCTTGATTATTGTTTACTAAGTGTGGTGGCCATATTAGAATGATGAATATTGTGATTTGGAAATGTGTTGTATGTGTAATTGTGTGGTAATTCAAATGTGATGAATTATTGAAGATATACAAGAATATTAAAATTAGAGGACGGTCTTAATTGCATATGGTTGTTGAACTTGCACATGTATCATTTTGTTAAGAGGCAATGCTTGTTAGTTCCGTGGGAGCTAGTGACTTGTCCCAAACCTAGAGGACGGGTTTGAAAGCTTAGAGGACGGGCTTTTGATGTGTTATCGGTCTAGAGGACGGACCCGGTTTAAATGTAAAAACCGAAAAATGATAACAAGTGATTGGTACCACATGCATGAGTTGCATTTGAGTCTTGCATCAAGTCTCATTGTGTTTATGGTTACAGTATGAGATTATGTGGAATATATGAATCGTTGAATTGGTAAAATTGTGAATTGTGAGTATATACTTGTGAATAGTATGACTACTTGAGTGATATTCTGTTGATGGAACTTTTGAAGTGTGAGAATAATTGTGATTATGCTTGTATGCCTTAAATTATATATCATCTTATGATTTCGATAATTATATAAATTCTCACCCTTCTGTTGGAATGATGTTTTATACGACATCGCTCAGGTACCGAGGAGTAGAGTTGTTTCAAGAACGAGGTAGCTGTTGGATTAACTTGTTTTAGTTGCTTATTTATTTTGGATCGAGTCGTGCTTTGATTATGTAACACTGGGGAACAATTTCGATTTATGTTTTGAGAGATACTTTATGTAATCTACTTTATTTTGCTATTGTTATTTGAATTACATGAAGTATTGGCTTTTATGCCTAAGTCATGATTATAAAATGAGTTGATAATGATATTTTCATTATGTTTATTATGACTGAAGTATATCCGCTGCTACATGCTAATATGAAAGTATATGAAAAACATGAATTATTTTAAGTGTTATTGAGCATGACAGGTATTTGTATGATGTTTTGAATTATGTGTGACACCCTTATTTATGATGCATGATAAATTACTCTGATTATTTGTATATTTTACGTGGGGTTTAGAAGGGTGTTACAAGCATCGGAATTGAAAGAGTTGAAAAATCAACTTGAAGATCTGCTTGAGAATAAATTCATCCGTCCAAGTGTGTCACCATAGGGTGCACCAGTCTTATTGGTTAAGAAAGAATGTACTATGAGGATTTGTGTGGACTATAGAAAACTAAATAAGGTGACTATTAAGAATAAGTATCCACTTCTAAGGATTGATGACCTGATGGGTCAATTAGTTGGTGGAAGTGTGTTAAATAAGAGAGATTTGAGATCTGGGTATCATCAGATTCATGTAAAGGCTGAAGATATTCAGAACACTGCTTTTAGAACAAGGTATGGTCACTAATAGTATTCCATGATGTCGTTCAGTGTGACCAATGCGCCGGGTGTATTTATGGAGTACATGAACAGGATTTTCCACCTGTATTTGTACAAATTTATGGTTGTTTTTATTGATGATATTTTGATCTATTCAAAGAGTGAAGAGGATCATGTTGAGCATCTGAAGACTATGTTAAAATTGTTGAAGGAGAATTAGTTGTCTGATAAACTCTCCAAGTGTGAGTTTTGGTTAAAGGAAGCGAGTTTCCTTGCCATGTAATTTCTAGTAGAGGTATTGTAGTCGATCCATCAAAGGTTGAAGTTGTAACATAATGGGAAGCTCTGAAATCAATTTTTGAGATTAAAAGATTTCTTGGTTAGGCAGTTTATTATCGGAAATTCATTAAAGGATTTTCCATGTTAGCTTTGCCGTTGACACAATTTACTAGAAAGGGTCAAGATTTTGTTTGGAATACAAAGTGTGAAGAAAGTTTTCAAGAACTTAAGAGAAGGTTGACGACAACTCTTGTTTTGATTTTGCCTAATTTGACATAACTATTTGTTGTATATTGTGATGCTTTATTGATGGGATTGGGAGGTGTGTTAATCCAAGATCAACAAGTTGTAGCTTGTGCTTCAAGGAAACTTAAGGAGTATGAAAGGAATTATCCGACACATGATTTAGAGTTGGCTGATGTGTTGTTTGTATTGAAGCTTTGGAGGCATTATTTGTTCAGATCAAGATTTAAAGTGTTTAGTGATCATAAGAGTTTGAAATATCTCTTTGATCAGAAATAATTGAATACAAGGCAGAGGATATGGTTGGAACTTCTGAAAGATTATGGTTTTGGTTTGAATTATCATCTGGGTAAAGCAAACGTAGTAGCTGATGCATTGAGTACAAAATCTTTGCATATGTCGATGATGATGGTAAGAGAGTTAAAAATCATTGAGCATCTTCGAGACATGAGTTTGGTTTGTGAAGAGACTTCTTATGGAGTAAAGCTTGGTATGTTGAAGCTTACTAGTGGTATTCTTGACGAGATTCGGGAGGGTCAAAAATCTGATTTGGGTTTGGTAGATCAATTAGGGTCAAGGTGGTGATTTTTGGATTGATGAAAATGGTATAATGAGATGTCGTGATAGAGTTTGTGCTCCGGATATAGCTGAGCTAAAAAAGAGTATCCTTGAGGAAGAGAATCATAGTGTATTAAGTATTCATCCGGGTGCTACGAAGATGTATCAGGATTTGAGGAAACTATTTTGGTGTGTCGGTATGAAGAAAAAAATTACAGAGTTTGTGTATTCTTGTTCAACTTGTCAGAAGTTGAAGATAGAACATTAGAAACCATCGGGTTTGATGCAACCGTTATCTCACTACGCCAAAAATGACTTTTACTAGTGCATCTTAGACAACGCTTTTATGAAAAAGCGCTACTATAAGTTAAATAAAAAATAAAACACAGAAACCGTATACAAAAAAGAGTAAAAGCGCTGCTAAAAGGCCTACCTTAGACAACACTTTTTGAAAAGCGCTGGTAAAGGACCACATTAGCTAGCGCTTCTGGGAAGCGCTACTAAAGGCCTATATTAGCCAACGTTTTTCTCAAAAATGCTGTCTAGAGTCATATAAATGTTTTTAAAAAATAATCTCAAAAGCGCTGCTAAAGGCCCATATTAGCCCGCACTTGTCAAAAGCGCTGCTAAAGGCCTATATTAGCCAACACTTTTCTCAAAAGCGCTGTCTAAGGTCTTATTAATTAAAATAAAAAATTGAATAGTATCAGTATTATATTTTGCATATATCTATTATTTCCCTCTCTGTTGCGAACTGTGAACGACGAACGAAGAACAACTCTCGCCACCGTCGTTCACCGTCTCGGTTACAGTCTCGTCGTCGTCATTCCTCTATTGTCCTCCACCGTCCTCCACCGTTCTCCAGCATTTCAGTAAGATTTCTTCTTTTTTGTTAGGGTTAACATTAGAGATGATAAATAGTGGTTCTACTCATGAATGTAGCTTGGTACTGACTTTGGGATAAATGGTTAGGGTAGACTCCATTACTTTAATCATTACAAGTTTTTTCTCAGTCATCCAGCAATTGTTCCATGGATTTGTACGGTCCATTTTCTGATATGAACATTTCAATTCTCAATGGATAATACATGTAACATATAACTATATTGACCATCATGATTCTAGTTAGGCTGTTAGATTCATTTTGTTTACTAAGCCTTCATATGAAGTTTATAAGATGCCTATCAGTTATGTATTCTTTATAAAAGTTTGAGTAGAACTCCTCTTAAGTATAATCAGTTTAGTCTTTTACAAATTGGTTTTATTAATTTCATATTTCAAAGCTCAAATTTAGTTACTATTAATATTTGTTCATGACTTAGTCTTAAATATGTCTAAATTTGTATTCTGTTATTGTTTTGTGACCTATTAAGCACATACATCCCGAATACGACCCCAACACCGACACGTTGGCATTGATAATAATTTTTAAAAATGAATAAATTAATGTAATTACAATTTGTATTCTGTTATTGTTTTGTGACCTATGAAGCACATACATCAGGAATACGTCTTTTTTCAAAGGTGTCGATGTTATATAATCTGCAACAGCTGACACATTCGTAATGACTCCTTTTAGTCTTAACCACCGTCAATATTTGCATATATTAATGTTACAAGTTTGAGGCACTATTTTTTAAGATGTTGTCTGCTTTGGTTTTTATGTGAGCCTTTAGTATTGTTTTTAGTTTTAAAAAAAATAACTCAATTGATTGAATTGATGAGATTGAAATGTGGAGCTTTTTTATTGTACTAGGATTAAAACTTTAAATATGCTGGTATCCAACCATGTTAGATTAAGCTTACGACATAATAATCAGTAGCTTTATAACTTTATAATATAAAAAAATCATCATGATTGTAATCTAAGCTAGTACATTATATTTAACAATAAACATAGAAGCAATAGTTGCGTGAATAATTATAGAAGAAATATAAAGTACTAGCTTAGGAAAATCTTCTTTCTATGACGCGAAAGTGTTTTTCTTAGGAAAATCTTCTTTTATGTTATTTTGAAATAGTTGCGTGAATAATTATAGTAATGTTTTTGTTTACCTTAATAAGTAGGAAAACTATGGATAAAAAATGGATATCTATCGATCGATTGTCCAAAGAGTACGAGAATGGGGTATTGGAATTCGTTAAGTTTGTTGTTCAACACATTGAAGACCCTAGTCGAATGAAATGTCCTTGCTTGGGTTATTGTTATGTGGGTAAGGTTAACGCAGATGGATTGGAATTGCATTTACTGATGCATGGAATTGATCGAAGTTATAAGTGTTGGATATTTCATGGTGAGAAAATTAACATGAATGTTGAACCAATGGGGAGAAGTAATACGACATATGATTCAGACGATAAAGACACGGAAATATACAATTGTGATCGAGTCGAAGAGATTGCAAAAGCACTTGAAGAAGATCTTCATGATGTCCCAAAATGTTTGAGAGGTTGGTAAGCAATGCATAGAAATCGTTGTATAAAGGTTGCATTAAATTCACAAGATTGTCTATGGTATTAAAGTTGTACAACTTGTAAGGAATGGGGTTCCAATTAGTTGTGATGATTGGAGAAATAAACAGTTGAACAAAGCTAAAGAAAAAATTTGGACTGAGATAAAGGTACCTAATTATGTCTTTAATTATGCCAACTAATTATGTCTTTTAAATTACTTATACTAACTCACAATGTTTATGTTTTCCTTAAAGATGTTTCAACATTAATGACGATAAAAGACCTTTTTGTCTCAAGTTGGCTGGAAAACTACTAAGAGGATTAGAACATTTTTATCAACCAAGTTTCTTAGGGATGCAGAAGGTAAGTTTGTTGATGCAGAGCTTCCATATAAATATGGAAGTTTGATTTCACAAAAATAATGGGACACGTTTAAATCCAAACAAAAAAATCCATAATTTCAAAGTGTAAGTGAAACAAATCGGGAAAGAGCATCAAGTCCCATGTATCCATATAGAAAAGGACGTGTTGGATATGGAGGCTTAGAACATTCTATGGTAAGTATCTATAAATTGAAATGATATACTTGTTAATCATGATTTATATTTGATCATATTATTTGTCTTAATGTGTAGTTACAAAAGGAGAATAGTTCTGAAACATCTCTTCCAACATATGTTTTATGGAAGGAAGGTTGTGTGAACAAGAATGGAGTTGTTAAAAAAGATGTTCAACATGTATTTGAGAAATGTGTAAGTATAACATTATTTATTTAATTAAATAAAAACTTTATTAACAAATATTTGAAAAATATTCGATATTCGTCTTATTTTCAGGAGGCTCTATCTCAGTCTTTATCTCCAGATGAAGCCAGTGATTCCAGGAGCATACTTAGTCGGGCATTAGATGTCCGTGAGTATTATGGTCAGTGAGGGGTAAGGGATTTTGGATCACTCCGACATCCTTGAATATTAAAAAAAAGGCTCATAGTAATAAAGAACTTCAATAAACATTGGAAGCAATGCAAGCTGAAGTTCGTGAATTAAGAAAGAAAAAAGAAAGAGATAACGCTTCAGGTTTTAAAGATACTTCAGACAAAGATAGTATCAACTGTAAATTTAAACTGAATATTCCAGAGGTAATTATATATATTTTTATGAAATTAAATTATTAGATTAAATTATTTAATTGACATATATACACATTAACAATGTCATATTTATTATTGGTTTTAGGGCATTTCCCTTTGTCACCTCTACTTATCGTCACCAACTTATCGGATGGTTGGAAAGGGAAAAATGTATAACACTCTGAGAGAATTAGTTCACACTAAACCACTCCCTATTGGATGTTTGAAAGTCTCGGTTGATATTGCTTTAGGGATGGATGCATTATTACCATATCCTGACGATGTTTCAGATGCAACATTGATGGGAGATGCAATATGTTTGTTTGTTGCATTGTCGTCAGGCCTCATTAGTGTAGGATATGAGATATGCTTAAAACCATTATGAACCTTTAAGTATTCAAAATGTTTACGCGCATTTTACGTACATTTTTTAAATGGTAATGTTAATTAGACTCCAACAAAATACAAAGCAAAAGATAAGGGGATCCCGCAACATACCGAGTCCGTTGTTTCAAAAAAAGAGGTACATCACAATTATATGATATTTATGCATGAAAAATGTTAAATTTGTGACCTTATACTTCATATAACTAATTATATGATATATAACTTCATGGTAAAGAGATTAGCAACGTTTCCACACAAAAAAAAGTTGTTGCTAAGAAGACCGCGCCTAGAAAAATACCTACTTCCAAGTATAGGTCGTACCTTCAGACATTTCTAGAAATGACAAATATTCCAAAAGGAGGTACTCGTCTTGTACGTATGGAGGAAGGTATTTATGGCTTCCAATATGAACAATCAATTGGTAATGAGGAATTTGAGCAAGTTTTTCGTCATGAAGAATTAGGCATCAGTGCTATCAATATATACGTGAGGTATATCCGATGTACTTTGTTATATTAATTGAACAACTTATTTACTTTATGTTTCAAATAAATAGTCTAATGTTAATGATGATTTTATTTAAGTTTTTTGTATGACAAATTGATGCGCCCACGTGGATTGGAGAAAAGATTCGCATTCTTAAGTCCCGCGTGTATCCACTTAGGGTTAATCATAAATAAACCAGATGATTTCATGGTGTATGTACGCAACTGCTATATGGCCGACAAAGATACAAAAAAGTTGTTCTTTTTACCGTTTAATATTGGGTTAGATTTTCATTATAAATTCATCTATTATATTTTTTTTTGTATTTTGACGCCGTGTAGAAAGTTTCCATCTAACATTTATTTAATCTTACAATGAACATTGGTTGTTGATCGCGATTAATCCTATCAGAGAAGTTGTGTATTATCTGGATTCGTTAGGAAATGATTGGACAACATACCCGAATATGAAGAATATGATTGATATGTGAGTGAGATTGTTCTAAATATTCATGTGTATATTTATTTATGTGAATTGTTCTAAATATTCATTTATATTTTATTAGCATTATACAAGTTTTTTGGGCACAAAGAGATATCCAAGTACCAAAGAGGACAACCAACAACATTACATGGATTGGAGTGGAGGTATATTAATTATCACATTTTTTATTATATTAGTGATGATACTTGATAAAACTTAGGATTTATCCATATTTTCTTTTCATGTGCAGTGTCCCCGACAACGTAATGGTATAGATTGCGGTTATTTCATGTTGAGGTTTATGAGAGAAACTCTTTTTTTTATCGAATAGAGATTCTATCCGATGTATGTATTTCTAACTTATGAGTTATTTTAATATTTAACACATATTTCTCATATAATTAAATAGTTGAAACTAAATCAAACTATGTTATATTATTATGTAGTACTTTGATGAATTCAAGTGTGCATATTAATCAAGAGATCATTTGGATGAACTTAAAGAGGATTATTGTCAATTCATTATTGAGCTCGGAGTTTTATAAGGTATATTGTACTCTTACTTTAATTGATGAGAATTTTGAATATGTATAACTTTGTAACTATAGACATTGTTTATGTCTTGTTTTAATTGAGTTACAATCTTTTTGTGTTGTTTCAAGTTATATGTGAAAAGTAGAAGATAGAGTTATATTGATGCGTATTGCTTTTTGCTTAGCATTTCTATAAGTAATATGTAGATTTGAAACAAAATGTTTTGTTGGATGAAATGATTTGTATCATCAATTGTTTTGTATATACAAATTGTTGGATGAAAATTTTATATATAAATAGGAAATTTTGGTGCGTATATATTGGTTTGAAGCTCCAATTTATTATATTTTGGTGCAAAATGTGGTTGAAAAACAGGTGCAAATTGTGGTTGAAAACCTGGTGCAAATTGTGGTTTAAAAACAGGTGCATATAAACTGTATAAAACAAACAACGCTTTTTTAAAAGTAATTTATATAAAACAATTTGGATACCTTAGACAACTCTTTACACTAAAAGCGCTTTCTAAGGTGGGATTTAGACAGCGCTTTCACAAAAAGTGTTGGCTAAAGTGGGGTTTAAACAGTGCTTTGAGAAAAAAGCGTTGTTTAAGGTATACCAAAAAAAGAAAAAGTGATGTCTAAGGTATACTAAAAAAAGGCAAAAAGCGTTGTCTAATGGTAGTCTGTAAAAAAAACAAAAAGCGTTGTCTAAAGTACCATTAAGACAACGCTTTACAATAAAAACACTGTCTAAAATATAAGCAAAAGCGTTGTCTAAAGCGGTGCTTTGACAACGTTTTTTTCTTCCAGTCAAAGCACCCATTTGGACAGTGCTTTTGACATTAACTAAAGCAATGTCTAATCTTTTAGCAGCGCCAGTTTAGACAACGCTTTTAAGCGTTGTGTAATGCCAAAAAAGCGATGTCTAAAGGATTTTATGGCATAGTGTTTATTCCTGAGTAGAAATGAGATAATATATCGATGGATTTTGTGTCCGGTTTACCCAGAATGCCAAGTAATTGTGAGGCTATTTGGGTTATTGTGAATAGATTAACGAAATATGCTCACTTTATTCCAATGAGAATGGATTACCCATTGGAGAAGCTAACAAAGTTGTACATTGAGAGAATCGTCAGTTTGCATGGTATTCCGTATAGTATTTTGTCAAATAGAGATTCGAGATTTCAGGAAAGTTTGCAAAGTTCTTTCGGTACGAAGTTGTGTTTGAGTTCTGCATATGATCCGCAGACAAATGGTTAGACAGAGAGGACGATTTAGTCACTTGAGGATCTTTTGAGAGCTTGTGTGTTGGAAAAAGGAGGTGCTTAGGATAACTACTTACCTTTAATTGAATTTACTTACAACAACCGTTTTCATTCGAGTATTGGAATGACACCGTTTGAATCATTGCATGATTGGAGGTGTAGGACACCATTGTGTTGGTATGAGTCGGGAGAGAGTGTTGTGGTTGGACTTGAGATAGTCCAAAAGACTACTGATAAGATTAAGATGATTCGGGAGAAGATGAAGATTTCTCAAAGTCGTCATAAGAGTTATCATGACAAGAGGAGGAAAACACTTAAATTTCAAGAAGAGATCATGTGTTTCTTCAGGTTACTCCGATAACTGGTGTTGCTCGAGCATTGAAGTCACATAAGCTAACACTGCGTTTTATTGGTCCATACCAAATTTTGTAGAGGATTGGGGTGGTGGCCAATCAGATTGCTTTGCCATCGTCGCTTGTTAATCTCCATGATGTGTTTCATGTATCTCAATTGAGGAAATACATTGTAGATCTGTCTCATGTGGGTCAAGTAGATGATGTGAAAGTGAGAGATAACCTGACTTTGGAGACATCACCTAAGCAGAAAGAGGATCTGGAGTTGAAGAGATTTCCTTAGTGAAGGTAGCTTGGGGAGGACCAGTGGGTGTAAACGTGACTTGGGAGCTTGAGAGTCAGATGAAGGAGTCATATCCTTATCTATTCGT
Organism: Lathyrus aphaca; assembly: GCA_963966055.1. NCBI lineage: Eukaryota > Viridiplantae > Streptophyta > Magnoliopsida > Fabales > Fabaceae > Lathyrus > Lathyrus aphaca. The sequence continues at coordinate 219,061,564 of OZ014525.1, forward strand.
TTGAGGTAATTTTCGAGGGCAAATATAACTGAATATTTTATTTTATTTATATAATATTTTTTTATGTTTTATATCAGACATTTGTTTTTCCTCAAGATCAATGAAATGAGGATCCCCAGCATTTTCTCTTCTTCAAGATATCCAACATTTGTTCTTCATCAACATCGATGAATCATATGCAACGTTTTTACATTAATATTATTCACAAACAATGTATTATTTTGTATAAACAATATAGTTTATAAACAAAATATTTTTTTAATATTTTTTTTAAACAATGTAATGTGTATTAAAAATAGAGTGAAATACTAATTAAGATACTCATGACAGATGAAGGTGGAGAATACAATTCCCTTGAGTTCAAGAAATTATTTCATGAAAGTGGCATCTTTCATGAAGTAACTCTCCCTACACATCCCAACAGAATCGTATGGCTGAAAGAAGGAATAGAAGCTTGGTCGAAATGGCTTGGAGCATGCTAAAAGAAAGTCATTTCTTCATACAAATTGGGGTGCAGTGCCTACTAATGCATAATTTATCAATAAATGTTCTATTAAGAATTTAAAGAATCAAGTGCCAGAAGAATTCTGGTAAGGAAGTAAGCCTTGTATCACTTATCTCAAGGTATTTAGATCATTATGCTATAGACATGTGCCAAATGAAAGAAGAACCAAACTTAAAAGATAAAAGTGACCATAAAATGTAAGCCTTCCCTTTCACTCCAAAACACTCTATCTTTCTCTCAATTTAACTTTCGCATTTACAAGATGTAATAACACAAACATTAAATTTTATAAGCCTCATCTTCATCAACAGATCTTTATTCTAGTGCTGCAAGATCCTTCCACAACCACAAATATCGAACACAATATACCAAAGATAAGAATCACTTAAGTGGACAATAGCAGCAATTAATGGCATGCATGCTTTTATTAAGAGTTGAAAAGAGAGACAACAAAATAAAACAGTAATGAAGCCAAGCCTAGTTTGTTTGATTAGAGACGAAAGTGGCGTAAATAAACTAAAATGTAGGCTAATTGAATGTAATGGAGGCGTTGGTATTGACTTCTAACTACTCAGACGCCTCCTTCCAACCACAAAATACAACTATTTCTTAACCTTCTTTACTTTACTCATCACACCCAACTTTCTTATTCATTCATCATCTATGTTTTTTTATTTGAATTTCTATGGAATTTTTATTCATGTTAGATGGATTATGTAGGTTGTGGCTTGTAACAACATATATAGAAAGTAAATATCAAAAATCTATTATGTATTTTGAATTATGATATAAGTCTTTGTATAAAAATATGAGTTTAAAAATTAATATTTAGGTTTTGATTTATGGTTTTTCCTTTTTTTTTAAATCTACCATATTTTATACAATATTTAAGTTTATATTAATTTAACTCACATTTAAATAAAATTTTCTATAAATAATAGTTAAACGTATTGTATATAATGCGATCGATCTCCATACACACACACAAAATTCATATGACAAGTATACCCTACAATTATATTCATCTCGGGTTAGTATCCACAAAATTTATTCACAATGGTGAAGATACAAATTTACAAAATGAATATGAATACAAATATAGACAGATACCCACTAAAATAAGACGATAAAAATATCTTAATATCCAACCCGACCATCTTATTCTCACACGATATTATTATTAATTATTATTATTATTATTATTATTATTATTATTAATAATATTATTTTGTTGAATATAAATATCTCAGATTTCATTTTTATTCCTAATTAAAAAAATGATATTTTTTAGTCCCTACAAAAGTTTTATGCATTCAGTTTTAATCCTTGCTATTTTTTAAAATTTTGAAAACTATTTAATTATCTCTAAACTTTTAATTTTTGAATAATTTTTCTTATACGTGTTCATATTACCATAAAATATTTCTCTACCAAATTATATAGTTTTTTAAAATAAGAAGAATTAAATATTAGTTTTCAAAAAATAATGATAAAAGTAATGGAAATTTCGACTTATAAATCAAATTTTAAGTTTTTTTTTCAAGGAATTTTTTATAACGTTCTAAACACATCCACAAAAATCACTAAAAAATAAACATCGATTTAATAGTAGAGACTAAAACTACGTGCATAATTATTTTGTAGGACCAAAACACATGATTTTTTTATAAAGAACAAAAATAAAATTTGTTAATTTTATAGGGATAAAAAATATATTTAATTCTTCTTATTATTATTATTATTAAAATATTATTATTATTACTTATTTTTCTAACAATTTTATTAAATAATCATTATTAAACGCATTTTAATATAAATGTTTCTTTATTCCTCAAATCATACCCATTATCATCCTTAAGTATACATGAAAATGGATCTCTAGAAAACACTTTTAATTTTTGAGATATACATAATTTTCTTTAATTTTATAAATAAAGGTTTTAATAATGAAAGTAAATATATAATAGCATTATACATAAATAAAATTAATGGTTGTCGAGAAAAATACAATGATCTATTAAAGGTTGTGCATACAATTGACAAGAGGAATTTTTTTAGTAAACTTACAATTTTAAAATATCGTAGACCTTACCATACAATAATTTAATTTTATACAATACTATAGAATATTTAATGTAGTACGTACCAGCTATCATTATATTCCAGAAAATTATTGCTGCTCCTATTCATAATTTCTTCAACTGTACTCCATTTTCTAAAGAAAGTTAAAAATTAAGAATGTTAAATACAAAATACTATATTATAATATATATTTGTTTTTCTAAAATAATTTAAAAAAGTTTAGGGACTAAAACTTAATATTGTTTAAGCATAGTCATTGTGTGAGACATATGATGTGGTCTCCCACACTCTATCCTTCCCCATTTATTAAAACTCATGCACAACAATAGGTCAACAACATCACATTTTTCTTCCCCCACTCCTTTTAAAAACACCTCCTTCTTCTTTTCACCTCATAACATTTCTAACTTTTCTATATAACTCATTCACTTTACTCACCCATCTTCTCAACCTCACCCCCATTTTCTTCTCCATACATACTAACCATGGGAGCTTTTCGCCATTTCGAACCAATCTCGAAATGCAACAAGACACAAGATAGATCAAACCAAACCATTGCGTCCGACTTAGACGGCACGCTTCTTATATCTCGAAGCGCTTTTCCTTACTACATGCTTATGGCTACCGAAGCCGGTAGTTTCCTAAGAGGACTTATCCTCTTAATCTCCGTCCCTTTCGTCTACTTCACTTACCTTTTTGTCTCTGAAACCATCGCTATCAAGACACTGATCTTCATGACCTTTGCAGGTTTGAAGATCAGTGATGTTGAGATGGTTTCAAGGTCGGTGTTGACGAAATTCTACGCCGAGGACATCCGTCCTGAGGCGTGGAATGTGTTCAGCTCTTTCGGTAAGCGTTACATTGTGACGGCTAGTCCTAGAGTAATGGTTGAACCATTTGTTAAGAATTTGTTGGGAGGTGACAAGGTTATCGGTACCGAACTTATGGTGACGAAATCGGGGAGGGTGACCGGGTTTGTTATGGAACCTGGTATTCTTGTTGGAGAGCTCAAGAAAGATGCTGTTGTCAAAGAATTTCATGACTCTAATTTGCCTGATTTGGGATTGGGAGATAGTGACAGTGATCATGAATTCATGTCAATTTGCAAGGTTAGTATAATTAAAGTTTCTTTCATTACACATTTTTTTTATTACTGTTATGATGTTATAGTAAGCAATTATAATTATGATTGAAATTTAAATGGACACACTCATAGTTGTTTTTATTAGTATTTTTCAACTTAAATTCTATTTTTGGAAGAAGGTGGCAGTTATGAGCTTTTAGTGGACTGTTCCTTAGCTCAATCCAGCTAGAGTATTTATAATTTTACAAAAAAATTAATGAAAAATTTGTACTATAGTTTTTTCTAAATTTAAATTTTGTTTGGTGAAAAAGTTAATGGTTATGACATGTTTTTATTTGCCATAATGAGCCTCTCTTCCTCTTTCATTTGTTGTTTGTAGTCTCTTTCTGCATACAGTTATAGACATGATTATAAATCGCTTTTAGTACTCTATGTGTTGTCACAATATTAGTAGTCTCTGTAATCGTATTAAAATATAATATTCTTTAATTTTTTTTATTAAACTTTAAAATTTCAAAATTCTCAAAATTTAATTAGCCTATGATGTAATGAAAAATCATTATAAATATTTTTCAAGTATTTATATCGCTGAAATTTACATTACAATAAACAGTCGCCACAATTACAATGATCGAAATCACAACATTCGCAATTGCAATCGCATCTGCAACCGCAATTGCATACCATATATTTGTGCGGAGTTCTATGTGTCAGTATATATTTACCCCTATTGGTCCCTCCATGAACTCAGTCTGAATCATATTTTTTCATATACTTACCCTATCAACATGTGGTCCCTCCATGTTCTATTCATTACTTATGTATACACATTTTTTCTGAGTCTTTGATATGCCACTCTGTTTTTCAGTTGAGTCGTTCTACTTCTTCTCTCTCTTATAAATCATAACTCTTAACTACTTTCATACACAAATTATTGTGACTAATATATAAGTCATGCATTAATCAAATCTATTTTCCAAAATTTAGGCCTATATAATTATATCACCTACACAAATTTCTCATCTCTAACCACTTTGAACGTAAAATCAAAACCAATCTGCGAGCTGGTAACCTATCGAACCAACTAAAAAATATAGTTCAAAATTCAAGTCAGACCGAGTTCATATGATAAGTTGAACAGAATTGTTCGTAAACTTTAATTAAGACAAAATAAACTTTTAAGTCAAACCTAGAATAATCAATTTGACTCGGCTCGACTTATTAAACTTCTAACCAAATATTTACATGATTTTGCAGGAAGGATATATGGTTCCAAGAACTAAATGTGATCCACTACCAAGAACAAAGCTTCTAAGTCCAATTATTTTCCATGAAGGTAGATTTGTCCAAAGACCAACCCCATTTATTGCCCTATTAACATTCCTATGGTTCCCAATTGGCATCATACTTTCCATCTTTAGGGTATACCTCAACATCCCATTACCAGAAAAAATTGCTTGGTACAATTACAAACTCTTAGGAATCAAAGTAATTGTTAAAGGCACCCCTCCTCCACCACCAAGAAAAGGCCAAAAAGGTGTACTCTTAGTTTGTAACCATCGCACAATTTTAGACCCTGTGGTTACAGCAGTTGCACTAGGGAGAAAAATCAGTTGTGTCACATATAGTATTAGCAAATTCAGCGAAATAATTTCTCCGATTAAAGCCGTGGCACTTTCAAGAGAACGAGAGAAAGACGCGGAAAATATAAGAAAATTACTCGAAGAAGGCGACTTAGTGATTTGTCCAGAAGGAACGACTTGTAGGGAGCCGTTCCTTCTACGTTTCAGCGCGTTGTTCGCTGAATTAACGGATAGGATCGTCCCGGTCGCGATCAACACGAAACAAAGTGTGTTTTATGGTACTACCGTTCGGGGACATAAAGTGTTGGATCCTTATTTCGTGTTCATGAATCCGGTGCCAACTTACGAGATCACATTCTTGAATCAACTTCCTAAGGAGTTAACATGTAGTGGCGGAAAATCGGCTATCGAAGTTGCGAATTATATTCAAAGGGTTATTGCTGGAACACTTGGATTTGAGTGTACTAATTTAACAAGGAAAGATAAGTATGCTATGCTTGCTGGAACTGATGGAAGAGTTGCATCTAAGAAGGAGAAAGCTTGAAGTAGAAAAAGGGAAGAAAAAAATGTTCCCTTTTGATTTATTTTTATATAGCTACCAAATTAATGTGTTTTTGCATGTTTAGATTTTTATGATAGTAATAAAAACTTATTGTGATAATGCACATGAAAAATAACATTTTATGTGTGTTTGGTTACTATGATATATATGATACGAATTATAGTTTTTATTGTTGGGTCAATTCATGGACTATTTTGTGCAATTTTGTATAGTTTAAGAGCATGTGGTGGATAAGCAAAGACAGGATACAATTTTTTTATATCTGAATTTGGGAGAATGAGTGAATACATGTTATTGTCTTTATTATGTCACATGATCTTGATTCTTAAGTGTAACTGAGATGCAATAGGTTGGGAAATTTTTTAATATGATCGAATAGCTAGTATTTGTTATTAAAAATTAAATATTTGAGTTCAATTTGTTAATGAGTTTTTATTAAGGGGTGGGTGTCATGGATGAAAAGTTTGTTTTTTTCTCGGATTATTAGTTGATGAAAAAATTTGGAAAACTGTCTACTTTTCACTTCAGCTGAACGTGACGATCAAAGTGAAAAGTGACATTGATCATAAATTTTATTCTCAACAAATATATTTATGTGATTTCAAAATGAAGCATTTGGATGAGAATTGGGTCACTTTTACCCCTCAATTGGAATAAAAATGAAGGTGAAAAACAGCAGCGTTCAACCTTTTCTCTCGGTTGAAAATTTTAACCGATGAGAAAGGTGTGAGAGGATTACTTTTGTCTTTGGTTAAAATGTCTAATTGAGGAGAACTCCATTATTTTCTTAAAATATAATTTTTTTAAATTTTGCATTTTTTTTTACATAATGTTTTTTATTTGACAGAATTTGAATCAAAATTTTTATACTGCATTTTTAATCGAATATAAATGACACTTTATTTATTTTTTTTTATAATCAGTGGAATTCACTAAAAGCACAAGGGTGTTGAACCCGATTTTTAAAAAAAAACAAATAAACGGATCAAATTTCCCGCTTAATACAATCTAAAGGAGCATTGAACCAATCAACATACAACACAGAGAAATTATGATTTCTACCATACAACCATAACCAACACTAATAAATACAAGAATTGATCGTATCCGACACGGAACAATTTACCTCCTTGAAAATCTAGTTGTTTCTACTCAGCCAAATACTCCAAACACAAGTTGCCCAAATAAACAAACCCTTGTTGTTTCCAACCTGTTGTAGAGAGGAAGAACGGAAAGATAAGAAAGAATTAATGCAAGAAGACTCCGGACGGAAATGATACTTTATTTGTGAAACAAAGCTATATATTATATATCTAAAAGGCACATGTCTTATCAAAACTATACCTTATGTATATCATATCAAAATACCACATATAATGCACCCAAATTATACATTATTTACATCAAAATCAAAATGTCACATATATTATATAAAATGATGTACAAACAAAGAAACAACCAACAAGCAAAATTAGGGTGCAGTTGACTAATAAATATCAAAGAAACAAATGTCTTAATGTAAAGTGACATATTTTATGTCTTCTTTTGTAAATGATGTTTGTTTGTTAAACATCTATAACATTACTAAGAAAAACACATATAATGACATTTGTGAAACACATAAAATGATAATTTTATGTCCATAGTTAAGTAGCGTGTAATTGTATGTATGTTAATTTGCACAACGAACATTATGGTTATAAGTTAGGTAGCGTGCTACTTATAATAACAGTTAAAACAAACGTACGTTGTGATATAATTTATAGATCTTGGGTTCGAATCTCATCAACGTCATTCTTGCCTTTTATTATTCTAGATAGTGCGCTACTTATAACAATGATTTTAATTTACATTATTCCCAAATTTTAAATCTGGATATTTTTGAATGTATTAGACGAAAAACAACTATACAACGATTTGTGAATTGAATTATACCAAAAATTGTATTACATCAATAACTTAGTTCCATTAGAAATAAAAATTGTATATTACATCAAAATCAAAATGGCACAAAATAACCTACAATGTACACATCATTACATCAAATAATACTATCTTGTTGTCTTGGTGTCTTGTCTTTTGGTTTATTGACTTTAAACACCTATAATTTCAAATAATAATAGTTGTTAGAAAATAACATCATTAGAAATTATAGCATATAATAAATTACGAATGAAGAATATAAATTACGCCATGACTTTGTGCCCAGAATTTTAGGAACTTCATTATTGAGTTTTCCACCACTCTCACACCTTTTGCCTCAACCAACTTCCACACGAATTATGTAACTCTTAAGTTGTTACAACACTATATATATGTTTAGTTTTTAGGTTCTTGATGTCCGTATTTTTTGAGAAAAAAGAAGTCAGAAAAATTACTATAAAAGTACCAACTTGTTCACATCGGGCAATTTATACCCCATTGTTTTGCAATTTCATAACTCACTGCTTGTACTTGAATGGTTAGTAATTTGATCTTGCCTTCATTTTCATTCCGAAGTTTTCCCGTTTGAATTTTGTAGTTTATTTTCCCGCACTGCAGTTATTTACCGTAAGCAATTTAGATTTTTAATTTCCGAACTTGTTTATTTTTAAATTTCAATATTGCAATTGTTTTTCCATTTATTTTATCCATTCCAATTGATAATGTTTTGTATCTAATTCTCATATATCATCATTCATCACAGGTAGTTCCAATATATAATTGAGTTTATACACGTATTATAGTCCATGTTTTTTTTTCACTCCAACGAGTGTATTGAATAAACTAAAAGGATTACAAAATTCAAAAAGTTGTATAAATGAATTAAAGAGAATATAATAATTAAAAGACACGTGAATATATGTTTTTATAATAGGGAGAAACATACATCATTATTTGTTTTACGTTGAAATATGCTCTCGGTCACCTGATGCATTTTCAAATTTGCTCTCTGTTTCTGCTGATACACTTCCGGACATGCCAATTTTTTGTTTTACGTTGAAATCTTCCGCAGATGCATATGCGGATATAGTTCGCAGATGCATCTGCGGAATTTTAGCTGAATAATTTTTTTAAAAAAATTAAATTAGTTTTATTAGTTGGAGATGTAACACCCCCATCTTATACCCCAAAATAATCAAGTAAATCATTTAGGCATAAATCAAAATGTCATCAAAGTATAATTAAATCATGGTATAATAGGAGCATGCCACATTATATGTGGAATTAAAACATACAACAACTGCTCATTTAAAGATATGCAACAAACGGGGTAACTTGAAATAGAAGGATTTCATATTTAAACCTGTATTCAAAAGATTCAAATAACAACGGAAACTAACATTAACAACATCAAACTTATATACTTATATAAATATATCAACAAGTTTGATTCACCAAATATTTCATGTTTACATGAACAATCATCACCAAAATACATATACAAAAGGTATCACAAAAAGGCATCATGTCGACCCTAGCTACCCGGTGCTACATATCAGAGTCGACCGACCAAAAGAATGAAGACAAGCTTCACAAAAAGACCTCCAGCAACCTACTTTGCAATGCCTCATAGAGCATCATAAAACAGTAGAAGGGTAAGAAACATTATCATAATAACATTGTATATAATTATATATCTCAACATATAAAACACACGTAAAAGATGTTCTCACCACAAATCATCTCCAACATATATAACCTCAAGCATACATATCATGCATACTTTCACCACTTCGTTCACATCACATAAACATATATCATTCATGTTTATTCACACATATACACTACAATGTGTGTGTATATATATATATATATATATATATATATATATATATATATATATATATATATATATATATATATATATATATATATATATATATATATATACACACACACACACACACTAAAGTATGTTTTCATCAATACATACTTTCATCTCCGTATAAACATATATATATATATATATATATATATATATATATATATATATATATATATATATATAAATGTTTATTTCATCAATTCACAATTTGAATGATAAATGAAAATCATAGAGACCGACTCACGACTCTATGCAAATACAATGCGGTACCGACTCAATCATCATCAAGTTCACTCAAGAACTAATTGGAACCATCGCTCGTTACCTAAAGTAACTCCCCGACGGGAATACGATGTTCACCCATTGCTCACACCCCACATGGGCACACAATGTTTATGGATTGCTCACACCCCACATGGGCACACAACCCGATTGCTCACACCCCATACAGGCACACAATCAATATGAATAAATCACTCATTGCTCACACCCCACATGGGCTAACAATGTTTATGGATTGGTCACACCCCACATAGGCACACAATTTGATCGCTCACACCCCACATGGGGCACACGATCGTGTTGTAGTCATCGCTTACACTCCACATGAGCACACGATGCTACAACGGATTCACAAAGAATCCTGCAACACAAGAATGCATACATCATGCTTCACATGCAAAATGACACACAACATTCTTGAAAATGCATACATTATTCACAACATAATCACATCAAACCCACATTTCCATAATTAACTCATTTACTTTTTATCGGAAAAGTCGGGGAAAAGTCAGCTAAAAATTACATTTCTTAGCATCATTAGTTTCTACACGTTTTTAGCTTCAAATCAATATAAAGAACACCTAAAACGGATAACCAAAACTAAAGTTATGAATTAAAACACAAAAACCTCCAGGCTCGCTGAGCGAGAAAATTTCTGGAAAACTCGTTGAGCGAACATTGCGATTTCATAAATCTCAGCTGCGCAACAGTCCTCTCAAAACCTCCAAAATTCAAATAAACCTCCAAAATCATGATCAATGACATATATTCAACAACATACTTTGATTATAACAACTTTTAACCTATTAATCTACCATTTCTCACATCTTCACCAAAAACCCTAACATTTCATTCTCTCTAAACTTCACCAAAACAAAACCTATACAATCTAACACATACATAATCACATACAAGATTAAGATAAAAATATTTATCACCCTTACCTGATTGTTTCGATTCCTAGGAGCAATCTTCATGAATTTCCAACTTTTCCTCTTTTCTTTTCTTTTCTCTTCTCTTCCTTTTCTTTCTCCTCTTTTTCTTTCTATTCTCTCTTTCTTTCTATTTTTTTCTCTCTTATAACTCTTACTAACTATTTCTACACTTAATTCATTTCTTCTCTTTTCCACCAAATATCATTTCTCACAAAATAATAATTCTACATAAATTCTAATTTATTACTAATTAGCAAATGTCTAAAATACCCTCCAATCTAATTTTTACCCGAAAATTCACAAAACGGTAAAATCACATATCATACCAACATATCACATTAACATATCAACATATCATATTGTCATGTCAATTTCACAAATAAGACAATCATCACTCAAATAAAATAAAAGACTCAATAAAATTGGGAAATGTCGAATCGGGACGTTACAACTCTCCCCCATTTTAGAAATTTTTGTCCTCGAAATTATTACTTGATTCAAACAACTCCAGATACGACTCGTGCATCCCACTCTCTAATTCCCAAGTCATATTGCCTTACACAACGCCTCCCCATGCTACTTTCACAAGCGCAATATCCTTGCCTCTTAGCTTCTTGATTTCACGGTCCAAAATCTTAACCGGCAAAGCTTCCACCATAAGGTTATCGCTTATTTCAACCTCGTCCATAGGAATAACATGTGACGGATCCGGTACATACTTCCGAAGTTGCGAAACATGGAACACATCATGCAAATTCGAAAGATTCAGAGGCAACGCCACACGGTAAGCCACAACACCAACTCGTGTAGTAATCTGATACGGCCCAATAAAACGAGAAGTCAACTTCTTCGACATCAAAGCACGACCCACGCCCGTAACTAGTGTAACTCTAAAAAACACATGGTCGCCTTCCTGAAACTCAATATCTTTCTTTCTCTTGTCATGATAACTCTTTTGTCTACTTTGAGAAGCTCTCATCTTCTCCCGAATAAAATTCACCTTTTCCGTCGTCTGTTGTACCATCTCCGGTCCAACTACCGTTCTCTCTCCGGTTTCATGCCAACACAAAGGTGTTCGACATCTCCGACCATACAAAGCCTCAAATGGTGCCATACCTATACTCGAATGAAAAATGTTATTATAGGTGAACTCAATCAACACTAAATACCAAACACCACCTTGCTCTAGCACACAAGCACGCAACAAATCCTCCAACGATTGAATTTTCCTCTCGGTTTGACCGTCCGATTGTGGGTGGTAAGCCGAACTCAATCTTAGCTTAGAACCAAAAGCCTTTTGCAAAACTTCCCAAAACCTCGATGTAAATCTAGGATCTCTATCTGATACAATACTCTTAGGAACTCCATGCAAATTCACAACCACAGAAACATAAATCTCGGCTAACTTCTCCAAAGGATAACTAATATCAATCGGAATAAATTGAGCAGATTTAGTAAGCCTATCAACAATCACCCAAATAGCATTATGACCTCTTTGCGTATTCAGCAATCCCGTAACAAAATCCATCGATATATTATCCCATTTCCATTCCGGAATATCCAACGGTTGCATCAAACCACTAGGCTTCTGATGTTCCACCTTAGACTTCTAACAAGTCAAACACGCATACACAAAATGAGCTACATCTTTCTTCAATCTGGACCACCAAAAGATCTTCTTCAAATCATGATACATCTTATTCGCTCCTGGATGAATACCTAAATTACTTAGGTATCCCTCTTCCAATATCCTCTTTTTCAACTCTTCATCATTGGGAATACAAAAACGACCACGGAATCTCAAAACCCCAAAATTATCAATCTTGAAATCCTCATTCTCATTCATCATCAAATTGACAAATTTCAAATTCAACTTTTGTTTTTCACACACGATTGCAAGAAAATCATTTGTAACATGTAGCATACCAAGTCTCACACTTCTCGGCGTCATCTCACAAACCAAACTCAAGTCTCTAAAATTCTCCAAAAGTTCCCATTCTCTTATCATCAATGCGGACATATGTAACAACTTACAACTTAAAGCGTCTGCCACCACATTCGCCTTACCCGGATGGTAATTCAAACCAAAATCATAATCCTTCAAAAGCTCTAACCACCTCCTTTGTCTCATGTTCAATTCCTTTTGATCAAATAAATACTTCAAACTCTTGTGTAGGATAATTCTTTTCAAAACAAACACCACGGCCGCTAATTCCAAATCATGCGTAGGATAATTCTTTTCATACACCCTCTATTGTCTTGAAGCATAATCCACAACTTTTCCATCTTGCATCAAACACCACCTAACCCAAACAATGAAGCATCACAAAACACCACAAATGGTTTCGTCGGATTTGGAAAAATCAAGATCGGAGCCTTTGTCAATCTTCTCTTAAGTTCCATGAAACTCTCTTCACAATGAATATCCCAAATGAAAGCCTTTCCCTTACAAGTCAACTGCGTTAACGGAAGTGCCAACTTTGAAAATCCTTCAATAAACCTCCGATAATAACCCGCCAAGCCTAAAAAGCTTCGAATCTCCGTAACCGGTCTAGGAACTTCCCATTGCATTACCACATCAATCTTAGATGGATCCACACTAATACCACCATCAGAAATAACATGTCCAAGAAAATTTACCTTCGACAACCAAAACTCACACTTTGACAACTTAGCATACAATTACTTTTCTTTCAAAATCTGTAACACAAACCTTAAATGCTCTTCATGTTCCTCTTGAGACTTAGAATAAATCAAAATTTCGTCGATGAACACAACCACAAAACGATCCAACTGTTCATGAAAAATATGATTCATATATTCCATAAACACACCCAGCGCATTAGAAACTCTGAATGGCATCACAGAATACTCGTAATGAACATACCGTGTTCTAAAAGCTGTCTTTTGAATATCCTCTTCTTTCACACGAATCTGGTGATATCCTGATCTCAAATCAATCTTACTAAAAACACGCGCACCAACCAATTGGTCCATCAAATCATCGATCCTTGGAAGCGGATACTTGTTCTTAATTGTCACCTTGTTCAACTGTCGATAATCAATGCATATCCGCATACTTCCATCCTTCTTCTTTACCAACAATACTGGAGCACCCCAAGGAGAAACACTCGGCCTTACAAATCTCTTGTCCAACAAGTCATTCAATTGCTTCTTCAATTCTACCAACTCTAAAGCTGACATATGATATGGTGCCATTGAAATCGGTCTAGTACCCGGAACTAAATCAATAGAAAACTCAATTTCTCTTTCCGGTGGTACATCCTCAATATCCTCCGGAAACACTTCTAGAAAATCACACACCACTGGAAACATATTGAGCTCCACTTCACTCTCCACTGACAACGATGAAAACAAACCAAACAATTGAGCTTCGTCCACTAAAAGTTTCTTCAACTCTTCCGTGGATAGGAAACTCTCATCTTTATCACCATCCAAAGAAGGAAACCTTACTAACTTATGATAGCAATCTATATGAACTCGATTAAATTGCAAACAGTTCATACCCAAGATTACGTCCAAACCTTCCAACGACAAACAAACTAAATCCATAACAAAATCTTTACCATACATGGTCAAAGAACAACTTACACACACCAAAAAAGTAGTTAATGACCCTGAAGCAGGAGTCTCAATAACCATCTCACCACCCTAAGAAGTCAAAAACAAATTCAAACGCTTAACACACTCAAGAGAAATGAACGAATGAGTCGCTCCCGTATCAATAATAGTAACTAAAGGCGTACTATTAATAAAACATGTACCTTTAATCAAACGGTATGCACTAGTAATTTCCTTTCCTGCTAATGCAAACACTTTTCCGCCCGCTTGAGCTTGCTTCGTCTTAGTACACTTAGTACTAATGTGACCCACTTCTCCACAATTGAAGCACTTCACAACATTCCTCCTACACTCGGTAGTAGCATGTCTAAGACCTCTATAGTTTGAACATTTCACTATGTTCTTCCCACAGTCAAAAGACTTATGACCCAAATCGCCACACTTGTAACACTTAACAGGACCAGATTTCCCTCCACTAGATCTCTTATCAAAGTTTCCCCTATGCTTTCCCTTATCAGCGGGTGTCACATAAGGTCCACTTCTAGCTTGTTGCTTTCCTTTCCTCTCATTCAAACTCTTGTAATTTGTAGAACGAGCTTTGCTATCTTCCTAAAAAATTCTAAAACATGTCGTCAAATCTGAAAACCTCCTTATTCTCTTATATCCCACAGCTTGTTTAAGCTCAGGATGCAAACCATTCACATACTTAATACACTTCGAAAACCCAGCAGTAGCAACAACATAATGAGGATGAAACTGAACCAACTCCATAAACTTAGCAGTATAGTCCACCACAGACATACTACCTTGCTTCAGTTCAAGGAATTCCATCTCCTTCTTCCCCTTCACACTCTCAGGGTAATACTTCCCTAAGAACTCAGTACGAAAAACTTCCCAAGTTATCTTTTCATCATCTTCCTCTAGAGCTTGACTTCTACCGACATACCAATCATCGACTTCTTCTTTCAGCATGTGATAACCAAGCCTCACCTTACTCTCTTCAGCATAGTCCATGACTCTGAAGATTCTTTCAATCTCTTTCAAGCAATTCTGAGCACCATCGGGAACAAATCTTCCTTTGAATACCGGTGGTTGATTCTTCCTGAACTCGTCATTAGTGTTCACATTCGGCGCTCCCTGCACCACCCTAGCCATCGCTTCCAAAGCAGCAGCCATTGCATTGTCATTTCTACCAACCATATTCTGATTATTCCCAAAAACAACAACAATGGTAACAACAGTTCAACCATCACAACAACAAGATAGACACAACTGACTCAAACACTGGCTCTGATACCACTTAATGTAACACCCGCATCTTATACCCCAAAATAATCAAGTAAATCATTTAGGCATAAATCAAAATGTCATCAGAGTATAATTAACTCATGGTATAAAAGGAGCATGGCACATTATTCGTAGAATTAAAACATACAACACCTGTTCATTTAAATATATGCAACAAACATGGTAACTTGCAACAAAAGGATTTCATATTTACACCTGTATTCAAAAGATTCAAATAACAGCGGAAAGTAACATTAATAACATCAAACTTATATACTTATATAAATATACCAACAAGTTTGATTCACCAAATATTTCATGTTTACATGAACAGTCATTGTAAACACCCCAAATTTTCCCTCACTATTTTTCACACCATTGCTTGTGATATTTCATATTTGCATTTAGCATAAGCATACCATCTCATATTGTATTTTGTTCCACTGCATAAGTTCGAGTTCATCTGCATCTAGGGTTTGTGATCTGAGCAATCCAAGGATCCATCTGAGCCACTCCAAAGGTCTCCAATTGTTCAAAGAGGGTCCATATGTGTTCTATCATCATATTATATCCCTCAAAGATCAAGGAAGTCAAGAAATCACAAGAACTAGCAAGGCATGGAAGCAGAGCTAGGGTTTCACTACACAGATGACCTGAAATTAGGGTTTTGGTTTCAGAGGCCATAACTCCAAATTTTTTGGTCATTCTTGTTTCTAATAGTCTCAATATGTTATAAGGATCATGTGTACCAAGTTTGATGAAGAAATTCATTGTGGAAGTCATCTGTTCACTGGGTAACTTCTTGAGCAAGTCAGAGCAAAATTAGGGCATTTGAGGCCCCCAACAATGGAACCAAAGGGTTATTTTCATCAAATTGAAGTTATATGATCTTTATTTGATCATATAAGTTCTTGGAATTTCACAAAATTGAAGAAATTTGAGCTAAACCAAAGGTTGCCAAAAATGGAAATGACTTGTAATGGAAACTTTCCATTTTAGGAAAGTTCTTCAACCTCCTCTTTCTTAACCAAAAATGCTTCAAATAAAAAATTGTTGGTCATGAAAGTTGTAGATTGGATCATTCCCTTTTCAAAAAGTACAAGAACATGTTCTAATTCATTATGGAACTCAAGTTATGGCCTTGCAAAGTTGGCAAAAATCCTATAATTTTCACTTTCACACCAAAGAGGATTTTTTGCAATTTCACATACCAAGCCATTTTGTGATCTCTAATCAACCTCTAAGCATCATAACAACACAAAGCAACTTCCAAAGACCAGAATTTCCCAAGGAATCACAAGTTTCTATGACTTGCATCACAAGATTTCTCAAAAGGGGAAAATTGCATAACACTTGCAAAACCTCTTGCAGCCATGCCTCCAAGCCATCCAGCTGCATAAAATGAATCCCATGGCTCTCCTTGATCAATGTTGAACCAGGACATGCCACTGAACCACCCTTGCATGAGCCCATACCTCAAGTACACATAATGTTGACTTTTTGCAACTTGGCCCATACCAATCAGTTGTAGCCACAACCACTCTCTGGCCAATAGGGACTTGTTATGTGGACCAAAAGCAAGCCATTTCACATAACCTTGGAGCTCATAACCTCGCATACACCAAGTTTCTCAAAAATCACCCTCAACCTTCATCTCTTCGAAACTCTCTACACAAGCATCAAACATCCAATATTTTTCCATAGATCAACTCACCATCATCCATAGATCATTTCCCAACCATTGCCAAGCCCTAAAAGTCAGCCAAACACAAACACGATTTTGGATCAGTTGAGTTGCAACCTCTCAATCCAACTCATTTCAACTCATTCCAAGCTTCTCAACATCATCAAGGAGTCCATTGGGGTGAGTTTGCACAGGAAAGGAGGTCAGAAAGCTCCAAGAGTGAAAGCTCCAGCTCAGGTATCCATCTTCAAACATTTTTCCAGAAGCATGATTTTAAGTTTCTAATTTGTTCTTCATGTTATGTTGATCATCATGATATAATTTGTTTTGAAAATGAGTTGAAAACAAGCTTGTATTTGACTTCTGAAACTTTGCCCGTGAACCATGTTCTTGTTTGATTCTCATGATTGATGCAAAATAAATTGGTTTTGAGGGTGGATTCGTGTTTAGGGTGAGTTGGGGATTTGATCTGGAGCTTTAGAGCTCCTGAAATGGCTTGGGGAGAGAGTTGGGGAAAGAACCCTGTCGGAGAAGACGACCGGAATACTGTTCCGGTCGTCTGAGGTGGATTAGGGCTAATCTCAGGTGATTAGATGAGTTTGAATTTGGGCCGTTTGATGAGTGTTTGGCGCGTGTTTTGGAGGGCTGAGATTGTTCATTAAACCCTAAACTTAATTAATTGATTAATTTAATTAATTCAGTTTAAAACACAGCCGTAGGATTTCATTTAATTAGCCAGATTAAGTCATGACCTTTGGATTTAAATACCCCCAGTCACGCTGACTTTGCATCCTGACCCCTGGATTCCTCAACTTTAGATCTTAGCCTCTCATTCTGCATACTTTCCATTTTATTTTTATTTCTTTCTATTTTATTTTATTTATTTATTTAAAATAGCTAAAATGATTTAAAAATTCTGAAATGTTTTACCATGACTATTATTAATTTTCAGAAACCAAAAACATTTCTATTTTTATTTTTTGCATTTTAAAAGCATTTTAAAAATATTTAAATGTTTATTTTAATTAATTAATGGAAATTAATTAATTAAAATACCATTTAGGTTTCTAAAAAACACAAAAAAATTCACATTGCATCTCAAGATATTTAGAAACATTGTCAAACCATTCATACAAATTTCTTTTTGATTTTGATCCAACTTTGACATTTTCTTTGAATTTAGGGTTCATAAAATCCCCTTTTTGGAACCCTAACTTTGAAAATTCTTTTCTGCCTAACCATGAATAGTTTGATAATGATTCTTTTTGCATTGTTTTCCATATCACATGTAGTTTCTAGGATAATTTTGTCTTGAATTTATCTTTAATTTTCAAATTGATTTGCATTTTCCCTCTTAAGCTGCCCAAAAACCCTAGTTAACTTAGAAAAATCATAACTTCTTTTAGGTTAAGAGTTAGACCTTCTCCTTTGGGGTGTGATATCATATGGGGTTAGGGTTTGTTTGAACTCATTTGCAAATTTTTATCAGGTGAATTGCTTCTATCTTGATCATTTGCATCTCATCTTTTCATGTAACCCTAATTTTGCATCCTTACTTGCATCTTACATTGCATTGCATGAACATATGAACTTGCCATGACATTCTAAGCACTTGTATGCCATCTTAGACATCTTAAGACATTGCTTGAACATTGGTTGGTCATTTATTCATACATTTGCTATGCTTTGCATCCATTTCATTTCATAAACATCCATGTGTTTTCATGCTTCCCACATGTCTCATATGCATTCATTCCTTTGTATGATCATACATGTGCACCTTGTATGCTCTCACATCATCTCATAGCATCATTTAAATCATGTGTTTTCTTCTGGTTTTGTTTCTTTTTCATTACATCTGCATCTTTTCATGTCATTTCTTTCTTTATGCACCTTGTACTAACATTTTCAGGTGGTAAGTAATTTGAGAAGTGAATTTGCCTTCACTTCTCATTTCTCTTCATCTTCTTCATATGCATCATTGCTGCATTTTTCATTGCCTTTGAGTGAGCTTGATCATTCATGTTCATCTCTCACTTTCTTTCTCTAAGTTACTTATCTTCTTCAATGAAGTAAGTAACTTATTCTTCTGCTTCTTCCTCCTTCCTTCTGCTTCTTCCATTGGTGGCTTCTCTGAAGATCTTTCTCAAGCCTTACAAACCATAGGAACATCCAAGCATGACAATAATTAGGGTTGTGATTAGTCCCCCTTTAGCTTTTACCTTTGGGTCTTCTTTGTGTCTCTCTTCTCATCTCATCATTAGAGACTAAGCCTTTAAGGTTTTAGGACTTTGGAATTAAGGTTATGCCTGCATCCTTCTCTTAGGATGGAGTGTATAACTTTAATCCTAAGTGTTAAACCCTTAATTTGTTTAAACCTCTTAATCAATCCATCTAATAATTACTAAGACATTAACTTGTAACTTTGGCCTTACATTAGGGTTCTAATTCTTCCTTTATTAGTTAAGAAGGACTAACCCTAGTGTTTAATGGACAAGTCCCCCTCAAGTTGTCTTACAAACCATAAAACTCACTTCTCAATCCCACTCTTAATTAAAATCCACTTTAATAAAGGCTTGTTTTGTCATGAGGTTAATCCCTAATCATGGATTAAGTTGAGGTATCTTCCTCAGCTTAAGTGTGCTCATCTATTATCCTTCTCTTAGGATGGTGTAATGAGTTCACTAATCCTTGATTATGGCTTAAACTCATTACTTAACACTAAACAGAAAACCCAAAAACATCTAAATAATCACAAGTAGGTTAATGATCTTAATCCTACATCATCATGGTAATTAAGTTGAGATGTTTATCTCATACTTAAAGTATTCTCATTATCCCTAATCAAAGGGAGGATATAATGAGTTTACTAACCCTTGGTTTAGGCTTAAGCTCATTAACATATGACAAACACAAAAAAATAATAAAAGATTGAAAACACAAAAACAAACAATAATCGTCTCCTTCGGGATTCTTTTCTCATCATCTTCACTCACAAGCGAGAACTTGCTTCTTCCGTCTAATGTAAGACAGTTAGCACTCGAGCCAGACGAGTCATACACTTGAGCATAGACAAGCAAGCAGTTCACAATCAATTTATCTTTCAGTCTCTTTGAGTCGAACTACGGTGTTCTGACTTCCTCATTGCACGAGAGGATATGTAGGCATAACTTAACTGTTATCGAACAAAAGTCTCTGTGTCTTCCCCCTCTTTCAGCATTCTTTTTAAGCCTCATTCCTGAGCACTTCACTTCTCTTTTACACTGACACTTGTACATTTCTTTTCCAGCTTTTGCACACAGTTTAGCACGTACACTGCCCCTTTAAACACAATCTTTTAAGCGTGGATCCCGTCGAGTACGACGGACAATCTGGGTGCTAATACCTTCCCAGGTTTTAACCAACCCCCTTTCTCAGTTTCTCTGGTTCGCAACCGTCTTATCCATCTTCTTTTAGGTTTATGCAACATTACCTTTCCTTCGGGATAAAACTTCCTAGCTGGCAACTCTATTCTTTTCATCTTCATTTCTTCCTTTCGCCGACCGTTCGTGTCTTTTTGGGGGAGCGACAGCTTGGCGACTCTGCTGGGGACCTTTATATTGCAACCAGGGCTTCTGGTTCTTTTTGTGGGTTCCTCCTAGCGCTTTTTTGATTTGTGTTTATGGGGGTGTTATGTGCTACTTGTGCTTATTTGTTTATTGCTTTATTTATTGCTTTCTGTACAGCTTTATTTACTACTTTCAGTTACAGTTTTATGCATTTCATACTATCATTATCATGTGTTGGATCTGTGTTTTCCTTGGTGGGTGGGGATCATTGAGTGATTAAGGTCCTATACAGGGGACCTGAGTGACACATAGGCTAGAGTGGCTTCATATTATTTCCCATTCCATTTCGGTCTGGTGCGGGAATATGAAACACGGTTCAGACATGGGTTTCTTCTTGAGAACTATGTGATACGGATTTCCTGTAGTACTAGGTCTATCTGGGAAGCCTGCTAAGTCTGGATGACCTTTTTATGACCTTCAGCATCTGAGGTGAATTAGAGGAGGATCTTTTATGGTTATTGTAAACATTGTACCTCCGGGTTAGAAGTGTTTACACTTCTCATAACTGGTCCAAGTCTGAGGATCCTTGTTCTAGAACATCACATGTGAGGGGGTTGGGATGTTTACAGGTTTACAGGAACCCTTGGCCATATCATACCCTGTTACTAGTTTTGTTTTAAGAATGCACCAATTTGGACAATTTTTGTGATTACCCTGGATTTGTGACTCTTTATTTGAGTCCCCCACCTGGTTACTGGATTTCTAAGCCTCCATCCGGACTTATGAACACATGGACCCTATCCAAGGCAGATACCAGATCCAGCTCTTGATCATAAACCCTTTGCAAATCATTTGGCATACATCATCTTTGCATCATTTAACATTTTCCTATTTGTTTTACAGGGTATCCATCTTATTGTCTTTGGTTTGGTTTTGACCCCTTCTGCTGCTCAGACTTCTTCAGTCACCTTCTCCAGCACCTTCATCAGTTTGTCAGTGATTCTTCTCCAGCTATCTGTCGCTCCCGACAAGTGACACCGGGTCATATGAGGGTACAGACGCGAACGGTCGGCGAGGAGAACAGTGAGAACACACAGCCGTGAACTCACTGGAGAATGAATAGAGTCGCCAGCTAGGCATTTTTATCCCGAGGGAAAGGTAATGCTGCATAGACCTAGAAAAGGATGGATAAGACGGTTGCGAACCAGAGAGACTGAGAAAGGGGGTTGGTTACAACCTGGGAAGGTATTAGCACCCAAATTGTCCGCCGTACTCGACGGGATCCACGCTTAAAAGATTTGTGTTATAAAGGGGTAGTGTCAGTGCAATTTGTGCATAAAATAGCTGGAAAAGGATGTACAGGTGTCAGTGTAAAAAGAAGTGAAGTGTATATATATAGTGTCAGTGTGAGACCAGGAATGAAATGCTCATGATAATGAGGCTAAAAGAATGAAGCTGGAAGGAGGGGGAATGAACAGAGACTTTTGTTCGATAACTGTTAAGTTATGCCTACGTATCCTCTCGTGCAATGAGGAAGTCAGAACACCGTAGTTCGACCCAAAGAGACTGAAAGATGAATTGACTTGTGAACTGCTTGCTTGTCTATGCTCAAGTGTATGACCTGTCTGGCTCAGGTGCTTACTGTCTTGCATTAGACGGAAGAAGCAAGTTCTCGATTGTGAGTGAAGATGATGAGAAAAGAATCCCGGAGGAGACGATTATTGTTTGTTTTTGTGTTTTCAGTCTTTTATTGCTTTTGAAAGTTTGTCATAAGATAATGAGCTTAAGCCTAAACCAATGGGTTAGTAAACTCATCACATCTTCCCTCTGATTAGGGGTAATGAGAATACCTTAAGTGTGAAGTCAGATTCTCACACTTAATCACCTTTTGATGTAGGATTAAGATCATTAACCTACTTGTGATTATTTAGATGTTTTTGGTGTTTTTGTTTAGTGTTGAGTAATGAGGTTAAGCCATAATCAAGGATTCAACAGACCCATTACACTATCCTAATAGAAGGATAATAGATGAGAATGTTTAAGCTGAGGAAAGCTCCTCAACTTAATCCATGATTAGGGATTAAACCCATGACAAAACAAGCCTTTGATTAAGTGGATTTTATTTAATGGTATGATGATGAAGTGATTTTTATGATTTGTAAGACAACTTGAGGGGGACTTGTCCATTAACACTAGGGTTAGTCCTTCTTAACCAATTAAGGAAGAATTAGAACCCTAATGCAAGGCCCAAGTTACAGGTGATGTCTTGATGATTATTAAGTGAATTAATTAAGATATTTAAACACCTTAAGGGTTCAAGACTTAGGATTAAAGTTATACACTCCATCCTAAGAGAAGGATGCAGGCATAAGCTTAATCACAAAGCCTTAAAGCCTTTAGGGTTCAGTCCCTGATTATGAGATGAGGAGAGAAGACTCAAAGAGAGACACAGAGGTAAAACTAATGGGGGGAGACTAATCAAAACCCTAATTCATTGTCATGCTTGGTTGTTCCTAGGGTTTATGAGGTTTACAAGAACAATCTTCAATGAAACCACCAGGAAGCAGATGAACAGGATCAAGAGAAGCAAAGTGACTTGCTTCATTCAAGAAGTCAAGTCACTTGAAGAAAGAAAGTGGGAAGAAGAAGAATGAGCAAGCTCAATCTCAAACATAAATAGAAATGCAGCAATGGATGCAAGAGAGATGAAAAGAAAAGTTATGAGAAGTGAAGGCAAATTCACTTCTCAAGTTTACTTACCACCTGAAATGTTAGAAAGAAATGCAAAACAATGCAAGATGAGATGAAATGGCATGATGCTAGACAAAACCAGAAGCATGTTGATGATGAAAATGATGCTATGAGGTGCTGCAAACATGAGGCAGGGCAATGGGGATGTTCATACAAGATTATGAATGCAAATGATGCAAGTTAAGGAGCATGAACAAGCATGAAATATTATGAAGCATACAAGACAAATGACATGGTAAATATGTAATGCAATGATCAAACATGCTTTCTATATGTCTCAAGATGTCAAATGAATCACAAGAATGCACAAAATGCAAAGACAAGTCATGTTATGCAAGGAAATGCAAGAAGGATGCAAGAGGAAGCCCAAATTAGGGTTCATGGATCAAGCATCAAACAAAAACCCAAAACAGAAGCAAACCCTAAGATAAAAAATGGAAAATGCCACCCAAAGAAACCCTAAACCTATAATGAACCACTGCCCAAAGGGGAACTCTCAACTCCTAACCAAACTCAAGATATGATTTTTACAAGTTATTAGGGTTTTTTAGGGTTCTTAGCAAAAGAAATGCCAAACAATTAGAAAATGCAAGATCAAATCATGGCCATTTTACCCTAGAAACTACATGCTAAACATAAAACAATGCAAGAAGAATCAATGTCTCAACCTTCTCCAATAGGCAGAAATGAATTTTTGAATTTGTGATCAAAATAATGCATAAAAAATGATTTAATTCAATGAAAAATTCTTAAAATGCATCAAGATCAAAAAAGAAATTTGGTTTGAAGGTTGGACAATGTTTCTAAATGTCTTAGAACATTTCATGAATTTTTTTGTAATTTTTAAATACCTAAAATTATTTTTAATAAATTAATTCCCATTAATCAATTAAAAATAATCTTTTAAATATTTAAAAATACTTTTTTAATGATAAAAAATAAAATAAAAATATTTTTGTGTCATAAAAATTAATAAAACTTTTAGGAAAAAGTTTCATAATTTTTATGTATTTTTTGCTATTTTAAAATAATTATGCAAGTTTAATGAAATAAAATGAATTAAAAATCAAATAAAAAAGAAAGTCAAAGGAAAGGATGGCTGAGATGAGCCCTGAGTTCAAATTGGTTGACTGGCGCGTGAATGGAGGGTGTGGATTGCATCTGGATTAATTAATTTAATTACGAATTAGTTAAAGTTAATGAGAGAGATTAGGGCAAACAAAATGATCTGGGCCATTCAAAAGAGAGGGAAGTCAACAGGTCAACGCTCATCTATGGCTCAAATTCAAACTAGAGTTAATGACGCAATTAGGGCATAATCACTCTCAGGTGGCCGGAGAAGACCTCCGGTCGTCTTCTCCGGCCAGCACCTCACCTGAAAAATCCCCAAACCCCTCAAATCGTATCAAAAATGAAAACTAAGAACATAGAAATGATCTCCATCCTCTCACGAATCAAACCCCTCTCTCAAAACACATTTCTTCTTCCTAAACAAGCTGAATCGAAGGAAATGAAAACTAGGGCACGCAAGTTTCAGAGAGAAATTAAATACTCAAATCAAAGCCATTTCAAAAACTAAGAACATCAGGATGATCAGTGAGTCACATAGAACAAGTTTGTAACAAGAAAAATGATTTCTGGAAAAATAATTTTCGAGCTACCTGAGATTTGGAGCTTTCAACTTGAGGACTTTCTGGCCACTTCTTTCAGTGCAAACCACTCCACTTGATCTCCAGAAGATGCTTGAATGCTCAAAAGGAGTTTAAGCTGGCTGGATAGTGAGATTCGAAAGCTTCTGCTCAAGCTTGGTCAGAAATGGCAATGGTGAAATAGAGAGCTTCAGGTCATGGTGAATGGTTGTTTGTGATCCTGAGGGTGAATGGAGAAGGTCTGTGGTGTTTGTTTGTGTGTTTGTGAGCTATGGTGAGAGTTTCGAATGAAACTGCAAAATGGAGTGAGAAATGGCAGTGAGATGTTCAGGCTGTTTCAAGCTTGGGTTCTTGGTGCTGGGTGGTCTATGGAGTGTGGTGAGATGATTGGTGAAGATGGTTTTTGTGTTTGTATGCTGTGGAGAGAAATTCGAAGGCTTATGCAAAAATGGAGTGTTTTGTGAATGTGTTGAATGAGGATGTTTTCAGGCTGGCTTAGTATATGGAATGGCTTGCAAAATGATATGTTATTTTAATCCAAGTGGCCAGAAGATGTGACATGGCCTGTGGTGATTGGGATGTTTACTTTTGCATAAAGGTCAACTTTTGTGTAAGGCAAGCATGGTGAGGTGCTAGGCAAGTACATGGGCTGGTTCTGGCGCAGCAAAGTGAAGGGAAAGGCTAGGCTTGGTCCAGCATTCAAGGCAGCAAGTTGGTGAAATGTTATGAGTGCTTTTGCAAGTTGTTGTAACTTTGGTTTACATGTGATTTCTTGTTCCAAAAGTCATGAAACTTGAGCAATACCTAGTTCATTCTGAATTTTAGGACTTACATGATGTTTGTGTGCTGGTTTATAGTGAATTAGAAGTCACATAATGCATTGGTTCATGACTTTGCAAAATTTCCATTTGAGGCATGCCTTAAAAATCAATGATTTTAGCCAACTTTGCATTGCCATAACTTTTGATTCAAGAAGAGTTTGATCATGCTCTTGTACTTTTTGAAAAGGGAAAGATGAGATCTACAACTTTCATGACCAAAGTTTTTCCATTTGAAGCCTTTTTGGATCAAGAATCAAGGCTTGAAAAATGACCTAAAATGATGCATTCTTGAAAAGTCAACTATGCCCAAAAAGTCAACACTTGCAAAAACCCTAAATTCTTGATTTCTATGAACTTCAACCTTCTTCCATGATCAAATAAAGATCATATACACTCAAAATGATGAAGATCACCCATTGGTTGGGTCATTGGGGGCCTCAGATGCCCTGATTTTGCACTGACTTGTCTGAAAAGTCAACCCTTGATCAGATGACTTCCCCATGGAATTTCTTCATGAAAATTGATGTGCATACTCCCTATACCATATAGAGATCAATGGAAACAAGAATGACCAAAAAATTTGGGGTTATGGCCTCTGAAACCAAAACCCTAATTTTCAGTCAACTGTGCAGTTTGACCTGGCTCTGCACCCACTCAAACCCTAGTCCTTGTGATTCCTCTGCATTTTTGACTTTGAAGAGATGGAATATGACATATGAACACACATGGACCCTTTTGAGTTGATTGGTGGCCTTTGGGGTGGCTCAGGATGCCCTGGGATTGCTCAGATCACAAACCCTAAGTGCAGATGCCTTAGAAACTATCCAGTGAATCAAAAGTGAGATATGAGATGATATGTTTATGTTTATGCATATGAGATGATCACAAGCCATGGTGAAAAGGGTGAGGGAAAATTTGGGGTGTTTACAGCTGCCCCTATTCAAACATGAGTTAGCTATGCAGGATGTAAGCAACGGCTTAACAGGCAAACAAGATAACTTGTGGTTGAATACCAAAGACAGTCCAAAATTTGCACTCACAGAATGAAGAAGAAAAGGGATATAGATTGTAAATGAAAAATAAAGTATATTGTAAAGTGTGGGCGACGGAGGACGACCGTCGAGCAGAGGACGACTGCTGGGTAAAGAACAATGACGGGGGCGGCCGACATGCTGGGCTAAATGTGAAGTAAAGCGATGACGGGGACGGCCGACATGCCGGGGATAAAAGGTAGAGCTAAGACGGGGACGGCCGACTAGCTGGGGAAAAATAAAATATCATGATGGGGACGGCCATCAAGATAAAGCTGCAAAGTTCTCTGGGAGCGATGAAACGTGACGGGGACGGCCATCAGGTTCATAAAGCAAAGGTAAAGTATCCAACGATGGGGACGGACATCGGGCTAACAGGAAAAGGAAAAGGGACCACGACGGGGACGGCCATCGGGTTAAAGAATAAATGAAATAAACAGATGATGGGGTACGGCCATCAAAGGTGAAGGACGATCACCTAGCAGGGGACGGCTGCTCTGTTGGGGATAAAAGAAATATGATGGGGACGGCCATCAAAGGTGGAGGACGACCACCTGGCAGGGTACGGCTGCCGAAAATATCAACGATGGGGACGGCCATCGGATAGGAAAGGTCAACGATGGGGACGGCCATCGGACAAAAAAGGTCAACGATGGGGACGGCCATCGGACGAGCATGATGGAGGACGACCATCAAGAAGTGGAGGACGACCACTCAGCAGGGGACGGCTGCTCTCGAGGTTTCTCATGACATAGGACGAATGCCAGATAACCAAAATCAACAATGGGGACGGCCATTGGATAAAGTTGATGAAGGACGATCATCAAAAGGTGGAGGACGACCACCTAGCAGGGGACGGCTGCTAAAATCAACGATGGGGACGGCCATCGGATGAGCATGATGGAGGACGACCATCAAGAAGTGGAGGACGACCACTCAGCAGGGTACGGCTGCTCTCAAAGGTATCATAACACAGGACGAGTGTTAGAAAAAAAAAGAAAAATTTGTTGGCGATCTACTGGGGTTAAAGTAAACACGGACGAGCGTTTACATCCAAGAAAACAAAAGGTATAAGTGTTTGGTATTGCGTATAGATTAAAGATGCGGACGAGCATCCTTAAGACTATGATACGGACGAGTACCATGTAGAAACAAACTGACACATGTTCAGAGATGATGATACGGACGAGTATCAACTGGTTAACAAAGAACACGGACGAGTGTTGCATCTGAAAGGACTCTTCTGGGGAATAGTAGACACGGACGAGTATCTATATCCAAGAAGACATAAGTGTTTGACACGGTGTATGGATTAAAGATGCGGACGAGCATCCCTAAGACTATGATACGGACGAGTATCATGTAGAAACAAACACTAGGCGCAATGTTCTGAGATGATGGTACGGACGAGTACCAACTGGTTAACAAAGAACAAGGACTACTGTCGAATCTGTGGGGATATGAGTGATGATGTATACAAGATACAGACGAGTATCTGTATAAGTATGAGTGGTGTATAGATGAGTGTTTAACTGTTGGGGGAGAGTGACACAGACGAGTGTCAAAAGGAGAAAAGTATAATATTAACAAGCGTATGGGTTGATGAAAGTGTAAGCGACTGCGCTGGGGATACGACACGGACGGGTGTCAAGAAAAGTGTATGTAGGTATATGTGAGTGCAAAGAGGACGTCTTTGGCTTTCTGCTGGGATATGACACGGACGGGTGTCAGGACGTATCTGTGATATGGGTGATTTGTTTGTAAAGAGTGTTCAGGCGACCTTACTGGGGAAAGATGGCACGGACGGGTGTCAAAAGGAGTATATGATGGTGTTTGTGATTGAGGAGGCATCTGCTTTTGCTGGGACCCTGGTGGGGATTTTTGTATAATGATGATGAACGGTTTATTATTCCCAAGTGTTACTTCAGAACATGGCTTATGATTATGCTATGCATTTGATTTTTGCCGTAATGCTCCGTATTAGACGGAATGCTACGCTCTGAGGGGATAGTATGATGCAAATGCCATGATTATGCAAAGAGGCACCGATCCGGGATTCGGATCCCATTGCTGCGAAGATCTCTGAATGATCTGCTTGAAGTGAATATCCCAGCTGGGGATGAGATCATCGGTAGATCTAATGATGTGTCTGTTTGGGGATATAGGTCGCTGATTGACATATCCTTATAATACGGGACCCAGCTGGGGTTTGTAGAAGCTTTCTGTACTCTGTTGTGACTTCTTCGTGCGTTGCTTCTCTGAATAGAGGCTGGGGATTCGGTGGGGAGATGATTCCCTGATTCTTGCATCCTGTTGAGGAAGAATGGTTGGTACTACAGCTGGGGAATGCTGTTGGTAACTCAGCTGGGGAGAGCAATGGGAGGCAACTTGGCTGGGGAGAAAACATCCTGAGTGTTAAGCCTGTTTGTTGATTTGGCAACTTTGCTGGGGAAGTGGGCACTCTCCAGTGCCACGTGGAAGATAGACCGAGTTGATAATGATTCGCCAACTTGCTGAGACGTAACCTGCATGCCCCAGGTTGCGTTCTGGATACCTGCAATCCTGCAAAGGTAAGGAAACGTACAAAAGGTCCCGAGGTATCCCTTACTGGATTCCGTCATAGGAGTTAAGTACTTTCGAGAATAATCACATTCCCTGTAAGCATGTGTTCTTTATTTTTTAGAGAAAGGCATCTGTACTTATGCAATTGTATTTTTAGAGATATCAGACAACTCTTTGCAAAACATAAAATGTAAAAAACGAAACATGACTGAAAATCTGATTTTATTAATTCATGTGCCCTGAATTGGCAAGATACAGTCAAGGAAACAAATCTCCTGAAATGAAGAGATTGTTACAAATTGAGAAATAAAGTGTTGGTGTTGACGACGCTTTCAAGGAGCTTCCTCTTCTGCTATGACTCGTATGACAATGACGTTCTTCTCGTCTTGCTTTCTGGAGAGAGTTGATTCTGATTGAAGCTTGATCCTTCGTAGCTTACCAAGTTGTATATAATACAGACGAATTCAGAATGCAGTTGTTCGCTTATTCCCTTATTTTGCATGGATCGCCCTTTCGGGTTTTCAATCCATCGGGATACCCATTTTTGCCTGAGCTGTCCAATGCGGCTTTTCAACTCAGCGGGTGTACATTTTTTGTTCATTTTCCCTTACTTCTGCCCGAGTCTTTTATTCTGTTTTTGACTCGCCGGGATGCCCTATTTTTGCCTGGACTTACATTCTGTTTTTATGTCCAACGGGTCATTTTATGCGAAGTATTTTTTAACTGCATCTGAATTCACAGGGGATGGGAAGTCTTCACCATCCATGGTGCTGAGCATCAGTGCTCCACCAGAGAAAACTTTCTTTACAACGAATGGTCCTTCATAATTTGGAGTCCATTTGCCCCTGTGGTCTGTATGTGGAGGGAGGATTCTTTTCAGCACAAGATCTCCTACTTGGTACTCTCGGTGCCTGACTTTCTGATCGAAGGCCTTCTTCATTCTCTTCTGATATAACTGCCCGTGGCAGATTGCAGCCAATCTTCTCTCTTCGATCAGACTCAGTTGTTCGAATCGGGACCGAACCCATTCTGCTTCACTCAGTTTAACATCCATTAATACCCGTAGAGAGGGTAGTTCAACTTCAACAGGTAGGACTGCTTCCATACCATATACAAGCTGATACGGTGTTGCCCCAGTGGACGTTCTGATTGACGTGCGGTACCCATGCAAGGCAAACGGTAGCATTTCATGCCAGTCTTTGTATGTGATTACCATCTTCTGCACAATCTTCTTAATATTCTTATTCGCTGCCTCAACAGCGCCATTCATCTTTGGCCTGTAAGGAGAAGAATTGTGATGTTGGATCTTGAAGTCCCGGCATAGCTCTGCCATCATTTTGTTGTTTAAATTGGAACCATTATCAGTAATGATTCGTTCGGGCACTCCATACCGACAGATGATATCTCTCTTCAGAAATCGGGCTACCACTTGTCTTGTAACATTTGCATATGAGGCTGCTTCAACCCACTTGGTGAAATAGTCAATGGCAACCAGGATGAATCTGTGGCCGTTTGAAGCAGTTGGCTCAATCTTGCCAATCATATCAATACCCCACATAGCAAAGGGCCATGGTGAAGACATGATGTTCAAAGGATTGGGAGGCACATGCACCTTATCTGCATAGATCTGGCATTTGTGGCATTTTCTGGCGTAAGCACAACAGTCTGCATCCATTGTGATCCAGTAATATCCTGATCTTAATAGCTTTTTAGCCATGGCATGCCCTCCGGCATGGGTACCAAAGGACCCTTCGTGCACTTCATGCATCAACAAATCTGCTTCCATCCTGTCAACACATCTGAGGAGTACCATATCAAAGTTCCTTTTGTATAAAGACCCATCAGTGTTCAGAAAGAAACTACCAGCAAGCCTTCTCAAAGTCTTCTTATCATTGGAAGATGCCCCAGGTGGGTATGTTTGATCCTCCAAGAAGCATTTAATGTCATGGAACCAAGGCTTATCATCTTTTATAACATCCGCTGCAAATACATACGCTGGTCTATCAAGTCTAGACACTGAAATCTGGGGTACAAAGTTAGCCGTTTGGACTTTGATCATGGATGAAATGGTAGCAAGAGCATCTGCAAACTGATTCTCGTCCCGAGGGATATACTCAAGTTTGACCGTTGTGAAGAAAGTCAATAACCTCCTTGTATAATCCCTGTAAGGTATCAGATGATCTTGGTGGGTGTACCATTTCCCGTTGGTTTGATTGACTACCAGAGCTGAATCTCCGAATACGGTCAATGTCTTGATCCTGAGGTCAATGGCTTCCTCAAGACCCATAATGCAAGCTTCGTATTCAGCTTCGTTGTTAGTGCAGTTGAAAGTGAGTTTTGCCGAGAAAGGCATGTGAACTCCTTTAGGTGTAATGAGTACTGCACCAACACCACGACCATTCATGTTAACAGCCCCATCAAACATCATAGTCCATTCTTCCTCCGGGTCGGGCCCTTCAGTGTGAATAGGCTCTTCGTAATCTTTTGCTTTAATGAACATGATGTCTTCATCAGGGAAGTCAAATCTCATTGGCTGGTAGTCATCAATGGGTTGCTCAGCAAGATATTCAGATAATACACTGCCCTTGATGGCTTTCTGAGATGTGTACTGTATGTCGTATTCGGTGAGAATCATCTGCCATCTTGCAACCCGTCCGGTAAGAGCTGGCTTCTCGAAAATGTACTTAACTGGATCCATTTTTGAGATTAATAAGGTAGTGTGGGTCAGCATATACTGTCTCAGTCGGCGAGCAGCCCACGCTAAAGCACAGCAAGTTTTCTCGAGCAGTGAATAACGCTGTTCACAGTCGGTAAACTTTTTGCTTAAGTAGTATATTGCATACTCTTTTCGACCAGACTCGTCATGCTGGCCCAACACACACCCCATTGACTCTTCTAGCACTGTCAAGTACATAATCAGAGGTCTTCCTTCAACTGGAGGCATGAGGATTGGAGGTTCTTGCAGATACTCCTTGATCTTGTCAAAAGCCTTCTGGAAATCTTCGTTCCACCTGACCGTTTGTTCTTTTCTTAACAGCTTGAACAAAGGTTCACAGGTCGCTGTGAGGTGAGATATAAACCGTGAGATGTAGTTCAATCGACCTAAGAACCCTCGAACTTCTTTCTCAGTTTTAGGTGCAGGCATCTCTTGAATAGCTTTGACTTTATCTGGGTCAACCTCAATCCCTTTCTCACTTACAATAAAGCCCAGCAGCTTACCGGATCGCACCCCGAATGTGCACTTGTTGGGGTTCAACTTCAGTTGGTATTTCCTCAGACGCTTGAACAACTTCAGCAGATTCACCAGGTGATCTTCCTCTGTAAGGGACTTGGCGATCATATCATCCACATAACATTCTATTTCCTTATGGATCATATCGTGGAATAAAGTCACCATAGCCCGTTGATATGTTGCACCAGCATTCTTCAGTCCGAATGGCATCACTTTGTAACAGAACGTGCCCTAAGGTGTAATGAATGTTGTCTTCTCCATGTCTTCAGGTGACATCTTGATCTGATTATATCCTGAAAATCCATCCATGAAGGAGAATACCGAGAACTGAGCCGTATTATCAACCAATACATCAATGTGAGGTAATGGGAAATCATCCTTCGGGCTGGCTCTGTTCAGATCCCGGTAGTCAACACACATTCTTACTTTGCCATCCTTCTTAGGCACAGGTACTATGTTAGCAACCCACGGTGGATAGCTAGTCACAGCAAGGAACCCGGCGTCCCATTGCTTTTGTACCTCTTCCTTAATTTTCATAGCCATGTCTGGACGAGTTCGGCGCAACTTCTGTTTAACTGGCGGGCATTCTTCCCTCAGAGGAAGCTTGTGCACAACAATGTCGGTATCCAACCCTGGCATGTCTTGATACGACCAAGCAAACACATCAACATACTCTTGAAGCAGTTCTATCAGCTGTCTCTTCACTGAGTCTTGCAGGCAGGCCCCGATTTTAACTTCTTTCACATCTTCGTCTGTACCAAGATTAATCACTTCGACCTCCTCCTGGTGAGGGGTAATGACCTTTTCCTCTTGTCTCAACAACCTGGCTAGCTCTTCAGGAAGTTCATACTCTTCATCAACCCCTTCATCAGCTTGATTGATTGGATTGTCAAAGTCATACGATGTCATAGCCGTGCTGTTGTCGGTGCAGTCTGGAGGGCACTCTCTGCAAGGGTCAAGTTTGTTCATTTTAGTGATTGATTTTAATCTTGCTTTAGAAAAAAGGTGAAATGAAGTTATCATTTTGAAAACACCGCCATTTATTTTTGTACAAAAAGAAAAATGGAAAAAAGCAGTGAACAGAAAAGAAAAAGACTCGTTTGCAAAAAGATGTCTGATATTTCATTAATTTAATCTTGTTTGCACAAAAGTACAGATGGCCCTGATTACAAAATGAGTCTTGTCATCTTGGGCAAGATGCAAGACTTTGATGCATGCTATAAAAATACAGGAAATAATAATTACTCTGCATGAGTAACTCTTATAATTTCCTGGGAAGACCAGTTCGAGACACTGCTCCCCGGGATCTTTGGACGAATCCAATCCTCCAGATTGCGCTCCTCTTCCAACTCGTCTTCCAGACAGTTGATAGCATCGGGGGTGAGCATCCCCCCACTGACAAAACCAGGCTCTGCAGCAGTCTTCGCTTGTTGTTGAGTTGGTTTGTAACCCAACCCAAATTTGTCCTTCTTCTCCTCCACAGCTAAGACCTTGCCCCAGCCTAGGGCAGTTCCTTCTTCAACAACCTTCCGGGCTTGTTGGTAAGATGACATGGAGATCCCTGACACAGCAGATGCTTCATTGACGTTCAAGGCTTCAAAACCTTGGCTCATTGTTTCATGGATCTCTCCATCCATCTCAATGTATTTGTAGGTAGCCAGATGGCTAACGAAAATATCCTCCTCCCCACAGATTGTGACAACTTGACCTTCCCACTCAAATTTTAACTTTTGGTGAAGGGTAGACGTTATTGCGCCGGCGGCGTGAATCCAGGGTCTACCCAACAAACAGCTGTAGGCGGGCTGAATGTCCATCACATAAAAGATAGTTTTAAAGGTCTGCGGGCCAATTGTCACGGGCAGCTCAATCTCTCCCAGAACCGATCTCTTCGAACCATCAAAGGCTCTTACCACTAGGTTGCTGGGTCTCAATGCCAATCCGTCATATTCTAACTTCACCAGAGCCTTCTTCGGTAAGACATTCAGGGAAGAACCTGTGTCCACCAGCACAT
Source organism: Lathyrus aphaca (assembly GCA_963966055.1). Classification (NCBI taxonomy): domain Eukaryota; kingdom Viridiplantae; phylum Streptophyta; class Magnoliopsida; order Fabales; family Fabaceae; genus Lathyrus; species Lathyrus aphaca. The sequence continues at coordinate 219,096,566 of OZ014525.1, forward strand.
GAGAAAGGACGGCTCCTTTGCATTCCATGGTTATGTGCAAGGCTTTGTTGTGATTGCGGCCATCCGCTGTCAAGTCAGAATTGGTAAACCCTAGCCCATTGCTAGCAGTAACATTCCCAACCACGGTTTCCAATTGGTTGACAGTAATCTCTTCAGGCACGTAAGCTGCGTGCAGGACTTTAAGTAGTGCATTCCGATGGGCTTCGGAGCACATGAGCAGTGAGAGGATAGAGATTTTGGATGGCGTCTGGTGAAGCTGATCCACAATTTTATAATCACTCTTTTTGATGATTCGCATAAACTCGTCAACTTCCTGATCGAATGGAGTCTTCAGGGCTTCTTTGGCAGCTGGATCTTCCTGCACCGGGCCTTTTCCTTTTGCCTTGGCAGCAGCTTCTGCCTCGGCAGTAGGTCTTTGAATTGGTGGAGCGAAGAGACGTCCGCTTCGGGTGAAGCCTCCGCCTCCCCCCACATTATCTACTTGTGGTGCAGGTGTTGATGTTTCAAGAGTGATTCTTTTCCCTTCACAGTACACGTCAGAGCCATAGTGCCAAGGGATGGCCCTGTTGCTTTCATATGGTACTGGTCCAGGCACCGTGACAGTGACTGGACTGATTGTTGCTGCTGAAGGGACTGTAATTGTTTGTGGATCATAAAAGATTGTAACTGGTGCTCTGGAGGGAGCAGCACCTTCTGAATGGTAGGCGGAATTATTTTCAGGATCGTAGAATATGGTAACAGTAGAGACATCTTCATGATTGATTGCTGGTGTTGTAGGAGGTTCTATCGGAAGGACTGTTGTTGTTGATGGAGATTCAAAATGGAATGAAGCTGAAGTTGTAGCAGGAGAAACTGTTGAAAACTGATCATTTGGAAGGACAGGTGAAGTACTTGTTGATGGTGCTGATGAATTGTCGGGAATAATAGTTGCTGCAGTTGTAGGAGGGTCTGAAACCGTTGTTGATGAAGTTGCCGGATTTGTTGGGAATGATGTAGTGATCTGTAGCAGGCCACTCTGAATAAGGCTGTCAATGCCATTCCTCAGGTCCTCGCACCCATTCCATGAAATATTGCAATAGGGACACCCTAGTTCACACCCCGGAAATATTTGGTTTTCGCGGAGTTGAGCTTTGATTTCCACCAATGGTGTCCGGATCTGATCCACACTGGTTATTAAATAAGACGGTCTGTCTTCTTCAATAGCGTTAATTCGAGGACCACCATGGTTTGGCATTGGGTTTTTATTGACATTGGGCGGCGGTGCAAAATTCAGAGCCTTGGAGTCTACCAAGTCTTGTACCTTCATATGCAGAGCCCTGCATTTTTCTGTACTGTGACCAGGTGCGTTCGAATGAAAAGCACACCTAGCATTGGAGTCATAGTTCCTTGGTAGACTGTTGGGATCCGGAGGTGCCAACGTTCTTAGCTCAACTAGGTTGAGTTTCAGAAGTTGTGGCAGCAAGGCAGCATACGGCATTGGGATCGGGTCGATTACTCTATTAGCTTGGGATGGCCTTTGTTGGAATGGCCTTTGCTGATTGTTGCTGTTGGAGTTGTTGTTGTTGTAGTTTCTTGGAGGATATTGATTCGGCTGATACTGAGGTTGTTGTTGGAAGTTTTGTTGCGGAGGTTGATAGACTGGCTGTGGATGAGCTGGAGCAGGAATGGTGACTGCTGCTATTGACCTTTGAACATATTGGGGCCTACCCCTGTTGGTGTGAATGGCATTGGTCTCGCCAGTTCTTCTCGGGCCTGCAAAAGGCTTTCTTGTACCACTGGACGAACTGGCACCATTATCAGAGATCTTACCCATTTTCAACAGGCTTTCAATTCTCTCCCCAGCTATGACAACATCTGCGAAGCTGGTGGAAGAGAAAGCAGCCAACCTGTCAATATACGTTCCCTGGAGAGTGTTCATAAACATGTCTGCCATTTCTCTCTCAGACATAGGTGGCTGGACAGCAGCAGCAAGCTGTCTCCATCTTTGAGCATATTCTCTGAAGCTCTCCCTAGACGACTGTGACATTCCCATTAGGAGGGTCCTGTTGGGCGCCATATCTAGATTATACTGATACTGTCTGATGAAGGCCTCTGCCAGGTCCTTCCAGCATCTCACAGTTGCCCTTGTCAAATGGGAATACCACTCCCTCGAAGCTCCAGTCAAGCTATCTTCAAAATAGAACATCCACAATTTCTCATCCATCGTATAAGCTTTTAATCTTCCAAGAAAAGATTGCAGATGAGTTCGGGGACAGGAAGTCCCATTATACTTTTCAAAGCATGGAGGCTTGAACTTGTGGGGGATCCTGACCCCTTCTACCAAACCCATGTCCATGACGTCGAACCCCAAAGAATTTTGAGACTCCAGTGATCTCAACTTCTCAGCTATCTCATCCAATCTCCTGTCATAAGTTTCCTCTCCAACACCCATTACTGTAAATTGGTCCTCCTGAGGATCTTCTTGAAGTACTCTCCCTGCTGTGGCAGTCCCTTGTATATTGACCGGGATGTTGGCCTCTGGATGGAGATGTGGGCCAAACACAGGGGGATTAACATGTGGTTGCACCCTTTCATTGTTACTTGTGCCAGCAGTCCCCACATGGGGCTCCTCTTGATTCCTCCCTTCTACCAAAGTTCTGAGCCTCTCCTGGCTTTGAGCTAAGTTGTTCATCACTTCCATGAACTGTGTTATCTGAGTTCTCATCTCCAACCTTTCGTTGGCCATCTGGTTTCTGACCTCCGTAAGGTCCTGCTGCATCTGATCCATCTGGATTCCCGGAAGGTTGTTTCTAGTTGGGTACCTGTGTGGCCTGTTGAGAGGAAATACCCGGCGGCGAGCAATAATTCCTGAGTATCACAACAGAGGTTAGCAACAACAAAACAAAAACCTACAAAACAAACAAAAGGGTTAGCATGCAATGCAGTTATGCTTATTTGTTCTCAAGGTATCCGGTTTGGCCTTCAGTTTTGACCCTTCCAGACCCTTGAAGATGCTGCTGTTGAAGGTGCCTTTGAAGTGAACTCAAATGGAAACTAACACAAATATATTACAAAGGTGGAATAATACAATTTGTTCAAGTTACAACACAAGCCCTTAAAGGGGTCAAAATGCATCACAAAAAAACAAAAGTACATGGAAAAGGAACAACAACAAGCAAATGATCAAACTCCAAGGCCAAACTCATCCTCACGAACTTCCTTGAGAAGTGCTTCGGTCACAGGATCAGCCGGACGCTCCGTGAGACCTCTGATGAGAAGGTTTCTTGTTGCAACAGCTGCAGTCAACTTCCTGTTCTGACTTTGGTCCTTAGACCTCTTCACTCCAGCTCTGATTTCTAGCTCTGATATCTCCTTCTGGGCTGCTGCCAAGGCTTTTTCCATCTGCTCCATCTTGTCTTGAACTCTCTTGTCTTCTAGAGTACGGGCCTCAGTGATCCGGACCCACCTGGCCTGACTCTCTTTCAAATACAAGTCTGTTCTTGCTCTCTGAAACTGGGCTTCTTTACAAGCGTTCTTCAGAATCTGCTCACCAGCCTTAGACTTGTTGATATAATCTCCAGACTTCTCAATCTTAGTCAAATGTTCCACCCTCAATTTCTCCAATCTCTCAATCTCCCTCACACCTTCACTCCTCTCCCTGAGGGTCTTCTGCAAGGCTTGGGTTAGCTTCTCATTTCTTTCCTTCAAGCTCTCAAACTCCTCCAAACTGATAGTGGCAGGGGGTGGTGCTGAAGATGACTCAGGCATGTCTTCTATGGTGAAGGGCATTCCAGAGAATTGGGCCCTGGCATGGGACCACTCATAATATTGGACTGATGCCACATTATTGCACTTCCCCAGAATGGTGATTCCCTTGGTTTGAACATGATCCCAGGCCCAGGCAGCCTGCCTAACAGTTGCCAAACTAATCTTGTTTTCACAGTAGAGGGTCTCAGCCAAGTCCTGTACCCTAGCAGTATGAACCAGTGCATAGCCTAATTGCCTCCTGAACAGCAAAGGGTTGTAATTGATACTTCCCTTAACTCCTATTAAGGGCACATTGGGAAAGTGCCCACAGCTGGTGATCATATCTCTGCCCTTGGTGCTTTGAGTACACCATCTGATGTCTGCTGAAGTGAGAGTAGTGAGCCTCTTAGCCCAGTTGCTTTGCTGATGAGGATTTAGAAATGCATCTGTCCTGGGTAGATGCCTGAGAAGCCAAGCATGAAATAATGGAGCACAACACCTCACTAGCCTCCCCCTCTGCTTCTCATTCTTCTGATGTACTGAGTAATAGAGATCACCCAGCAAAGTTGGCACTGGGTTCTTCAGGACGAACAAATGGATTGCATTCTTGCTAATGAATCGAGGCTCATCTGCAAACAACGCAATTCCATATACACTTAGGGCCAACAGAGCACAAACAGCTTTCCATTCCCCCAAGGAGGCCTTCAGACTAGCTTGAGAAATCAGGAAGTCCAAATGAAACCCAGGGATCCCAGCCTTAGAGGTCATATGCTGTTCAATCGAAACAGGCTCCAAGTGCAAAGCTTTTGCCACCTCTCCATTGCTGGGAAAGACCATTTCAGGGTTGAAAGGGATTTCTCTTTTGATAGGCAGACCAATCAATGATGAGTATTCTTCCAGAAGAGGACCCAACTGAAAGTCTTGAAAGGTGAAACATCTCAATGGGGGGTCATAGAACTGAATACAGGTATGGATCAGGCTTCTCTGAGATGGGTCCAGATCCATGACCAAGTCAAGTATATCCCCATAATGCTCCCTGAACAAAGGTATGTGATCTGGAGTGATCAGGGTTTGGATCCTCCTGATGTCTGATAAGTCTGGTTGGAAGAAATGATAGGTGATGTTGCTTTTCTTTGGAGCCATGATGCTGAGACTATGTAGAATAAGTGTTGATGAAGAGGTTGAGAAGTGGGCCACTGGCTGGCTAGTGCAAGTAACTGAAGTATATGGCTGACAAGCTGAAGCAAGTGCTGGTGGAGATAGGTCAATATAGCAGATGGGGTCAAAACCAAAACCTAGATGAAGGTGGATACCCTGAAACACAAATAAGCAAATGTCAATATGATGCAATGATTATGTATGCAGGTGAAATGCAAGGGTCTGTGACTGAGCTGGATCTGATTAACTGCCTTGGTATAGATCCATGTGTGTTCAAGAATTCCAGATGGAGGTCTATAAATCCAGTAACCAGGGTAGGGGGACTCAAATAAAGAGCCACATGTCCAGGGTTTTAGAATCACAAGAACTATCCAACATGGAGTATTCTTAACAAAGTCAAAGTAACAGGGTATTCTGAGGTCAAGGTACCTGCAAACCTGTAAACAGCCCAACCCCCTCACAGGTGATGATCTAGAACAAGGATCCTCAGACTTGGATCAGTTATGAGAAGTGTAAACACTTCTAACCCGGAGGTACAGTGTTTACAATAACCATAACAATTCCTCCTCTAATTCACCTCAGTTTCTGAAGGTCGATACTAAAAGGTCATCCAGACTTAGCAGGCTTCCCAGATAGCCCTAGCATTGCAGGAAATCTGCAACACAGAGTTCTCAAGAAGAAACCCATATCTGAACCGTGTTTCATATTCCCGCACCAGACCGAAATGGAATGGGAAAGAATATGATTCACTCTAGCCTAGGTGTCACTCAGGTCCCAGGTACAGGACCTTAACTCTCAATGAATCACCCACCCACCAAAACAAGAAACCAGATCCAGCCAGCAACAATGACAGTATGATATAAATAAATGCAATAAAGAAAGCAGTAAAGCAACCGTACATAAATCAATAAACAAAATAAATACAAGCACAAATAAGCACATAACACCCCAGTAAACACAAATCAATCAAGCGCTAGGAGGAACCCACAAAAAGAACCAGAAGCCCTGGTTGCAATATAAGCTACCCCAGCAGAGTCGCCAAGCTGTCGCTCCCGACAAGTGACACCGGGTCATATGAGGGTACAGACGCGAACGGTCGGCGAGGGGAACAGTGAGAACACACAGCCGTGAACTCACTGGAGAATGAATAGAGTCGCCAGCTAGGCATTTTTATCCCGAGGGAAAGGTAATGCTGCATAGACCTAGAAAAGGATGGATAAGACGGTTGCGAACCAGAGAGACTGAGAAAGGGGGTTGGTTACAACCTGGGAAGGTATTAGCACCCAGATTGTCCGCCGTACTCGACGGGATCCACGCTTAAAAGATTTGTGTTATAAAGGGGTAGTGTCAGTGCAATTTGTGCATAAAATAGCTGGAAAAGGATGTACAGGTGTCAGTGTAAAAAGAAGTGAAGTGTATATATATAGTGTCAGTGTGAGACCAGGAATGAAATGCTCATGATAATGAGGCTAAAAGAATGAAGCTGGAAGGAGGGGGAATGAACAGAGACTTTTGTTCGATAACTGTTAAGTTATGCCTACGTATCCTCTCGTGCAATGAGGAAGTCAGAACACCGTAGTTCGACCCAAAGAGACTGAAAGATGAATTGACTTGTGAACTGCTTGCTTGTCTATGCTCAAGTGTATGACCTGTCTGGCTCAGGTGCTTACTGTCTTGCATTAGACGGAAGAAGCAAGTTCTCGATTGTGAGTGAAGATGATGAGAAAAGAATCCCGGAGGAGACGATTATTGTTTGTTTTTGTGTTTTCAGTCTTTTATTGCTTTTGAAAGTTTGTCATAAGATAATGAGCTTAAGCCTAAACCAATGGGTTAGTAAACTCATCACATCTTCCCTCTGATTAGGGGTAATGAGAATACCTTAAGTGTGAAGTCAGATTCTCACACTTAATCACCTTTTGATGTAGGATTAAGATCATTAACCTACTTGTGATTATTTAGATGTTTTTGGTGTTTTTGTTTAGTGTTGAGTAATGAGGTTAAGCCATAATCAAGGATTCAACAGACCCATTACACTATCCTAATAGAAGGATAATAGATGAGAATGTTTAAGCTGAGGAAAGCTCCTCAACTTAATCCATGATTAGGGATTAAACCCATGACAAAACAAGCCTTTGATTAAGTGGATTTTATTTAATGGTATGATGATGAAGTGATTTTTATGATTTGTAAGACAACTTGAGGGGGACTTGTCCATTAACACTAGGGTTAGTCCTTCTTAACCAATTAAGGAAGAATTAGAACCCTAATGCAAGGCCCAAGTTACAGGTGATGTCTTGATGATTATTAAGTGAATTAATTAAGAGATTTAAACACCTTAAGGGTTCAAGACTTAGGATTAAAGTTATACACTCCATCCTAAGAGAAGGATGCAGGCATAAGCTTAATCACAAAGCCTTAAAGCCTTTAGGGTTCAGTCCCTGATTATGAGATGAGGAGAGAAGACTCAAAGAGAGACACAGAGGTAAAACTAATGGGGGGAGACTAATCAAAACCCTAATTCATTGTCATGCTTGGTTGTTCCTAGGGTTTATGAGGTTTACAAGAACAATCTTCAATGAAACCACCAGGAAGCAGATGAACAGGATCAAGAGAAGCAAAGTGACTTGCTTCATTCAAGAAGTCAAGTCACTTGAAGAAAGAAAGTGGGAAGAAGAAGAATGAGCAAGCTCAATCTCAAACATAAATAGAAATGCAGCAATGGATGCAAGAGAGATGAAAAGAAAAGTTATGAGAAGTGAAGGCAAATTCACTTCTCAAGTTTACTTACCACCTGAAATGTTAGAAAGAAATGCAAAACAATGCAAGATGAGATGAAATGGCATGATGCTAGACAAAACCAGAAGCATGTTGATGATGAAAATGATGCTATGAGGTGCTGCAAACATGAGGCAGGGCAATGGGGATGTTCATACAAGATTATGAATGCAAATGATGCAAGTTAAGGAGCATGAACAAGCATGAAATATTATGAAGCATACAAGACAAATGACATGGTAAATATGTAATGCAATGATCAAACATGCTTTCTATATGTCTCAAGATGTCAAATGAATCACAAGAATGCACAAAATGCAAAGACAAGTCATGTTATGCAAGGAAATGCAAGAAGGATGCAAGAGGAAGCCCAAATTAGGGTTCATGGATCAAGCATCAAACAAAAACCCAAAACAGAAGCAAACCCTAAGATAAAAAATGGAAAATGCCACCCAAAGAAACCCTAAACCTATAATGAACCACTGCCCAAAGGGGAACTCTCAACTCCTAACCAAACTCAAGATATGATTTTTACAAGTTATTAGGGTTTTTTAGGGTTCTTAGCAAAAGAAATGCCAAACAATTAGAAAATGCAAGATCAAATCATGGCCATTTTACCCTAGAAACTACATGCTAAACATAAAACAATGCAAGAAGAATCAATGTCTCAACCTTCTCCAATAGGCAGAAATGAATTTTTGAATTTGTGATCAAAATAATGCATAAAAAATGATTTAATTCAATGAAAAATTCTTAAAATGCATCAAGATCAAAAAAGAAATTTGGTTTGAAGGTTGGACAATGTTTCTAAATGTCTTAGAACATTTCATGAATTTTTTTGTAATTTTTAAATACCTAAAAGTATTTTTAATAAATTAATTCCCATTAATCAATTAAAAATAATCTTTTAAATATTTAAAAATACTTTTTTAATGATAAAAAATAAAATAAAAATATTTTTGTGTCATAAAAATTAATAAAACTTTTAGGAAAAAGTTTCATAATTTTTATGTATTTTTTGCTATTTTAAAATAATTATGCAAGTTTAATGAAATAAAATGAATTAAAAATCAAATAAAAAAGAAAGTCAAAGGAAAGGATGGCTGAGATGAGCCCTGAGTTCAAATTGGTTGACTGGCGCGTGAATGGAGGGTGTGGATTGCATCTGGATTAATTAATTTAATTACGAATTAGTTAAAGTTAATGAGAGAGATTAGGGCAAACAAAATGATCTGGGCCATTCAAAAGAGAGGGAAGTCAACAGGTCAACGCTCATCTATGGCTCAAATTCAAACTAGAGTTAATGACGCAATTAGGGCATAATCACTCTCAGGTGGCCGGAGAAGACCTCCGGTCGTCTTCTCCGGCCAGCACCTCACCTGAAAAATCCCCAAACCCCTCAAATCGTATCAAAAATGAAAACTAAGAACATAGAAATGATCTCCATCCTCTCACGAATCAAACCCCTCTCTCAAAACACATTTCTTCTTCCTAAACAAGCTGAATCGAAGGAAATGAAAACTAGGGCACGCAAGTTTCAGAGAGAAATTAAATACTCAAATCAAAGCCATTTCAAAAACTAAGAACATCAGGATGATCAGTGAGTCACATAGAACAAGTTTGTAACAAGAAAAATGATTTCTGGAAAAATAATTTTCGAGCTACCTGAGATTTGGAGCTTTCAACTTGAGGACTTTCTGGCCACTTCTTTCAGTGCAAACCACTCCACTTGATCTCCAGAAGATGCTTGAATGCTCAAAAGGAGTTTAAGCTGGCTGGATAGTGAGATTCGAAAGCTTCTGCTCAAGCTTGGTCAGAAATGGCAATGGTGAAATAGAGAGCTTCAGGTCATGGTGAATGGTTGTTTGTGATCCTGAGGGTGAATGGAGAAGGTCTGTGGTGTTTGTTTGTGTGTTTGTGAGCTATGGTGAGAGTTTCGAATGAAACTGCAAAATGGAGTGAGAAATGGCAGTGAGATGTTCAGGCTGTTTCAAGCTTGGGTTCTTGGTGCTGGGTGGTCTATGGAGTGTGGTGAGATGATTGGTGAAGATGGTTTTTGTGTTTGTATGCTGTGGAGAGAAATTCGAAGGCTTATGCAAAAATGGAGTGTTTTGTGAATGTGTTGAATGAGGATGTTTTCAGGCTGGCTTAGTATATGGAATGGCTTGCAAAATGATATGTTATTTTAATCCAAGTGGCCAGAAGATGTGACATGGCCTGTGGTGATTGGGATGTTTACTTTTGCATAAAGGTCAACTTTTGTGTAAGGCAAGCATGGTGAGGTGCTAGGCAAGTACATGGGCTGGTTCTGGCGCAGCAAAGTGAAGGGAAAGGCTAGGCTTGGTCCAGCATTCAAGGCAGCAAGTTGGTGAAATGTTATGAGTGCTTTTGCAAGTTGTTGTAACTTTGGTTTACATGTGATTTCTTGTTCCAAAAGTCATGAAACTTGAGCAATACCTAGTTCATTCTGAATTTTAGGACTTACATGATGTTTTTGTGCTGGTTTATAGTGAATTAGAAGTCACATAATGCATTGGTTCATGACTTTGCAAAATTTCCATTTGAGGCATGCCTTAAAAATCAATGATTTTAGCCAACTTTGCATTGCCATAACTTTTGATTCAAGAAGAGTTTGATCATGCTCTTGTACTTTTTGAAAAGGGAAAGATGAGATCTACAACTTTCATGACCAAATTTTTTCCATTTGAAGCCTTTTTGGATCAAGAATCAAGGCTTGAAAAATGACCTAAAATGATGCATTCTTGAAAAGTCAACTATGCCCAAAAAGTCAACACTTGCAAAAACCCTAAATTCTTGATTTCTATGAACTTCAACCTTCTTCCATGATCAAATAAAGATCATATACACTCAAAATGATGAAGATCACCCATTGGTTGGGTCATTGGGGGCCTCAGATGCCCTGATTTTGCACTGACTTGTCTGAAAAGTCAACCCTTGATCAGATGACTTCCCCATGGAATTTCTTCATGAAAATTGATGTGCATACTCCCTATACCATATAGAGATCAATGGAAACAAGAATGACCAAAAAATTTGGGGTTATGGCCTCTGAAACCAAAACCCTAATTTTCAGTCAACTGTGCAGTTTGACCTGGCTCTGCACCCACTCAAACCCTAGTCCTTGTGATTCCTCTGCATTTTTGACTTTGAAGAGATGGAATATGACATATGAACACACATGGACCCTTTTGAGTTGATTGGTGGCCTTTGGGGTGGCTCAGGATGCCCTGGGATTGCTCAGATCACAAACCCTAAGTGCAGATGCCTTAGAAACTATCCAGTGAATCAAAAGTGAGATATGAGATGATATGTTTGTGTTTATGCATATGAGATGATCACAAGCCATGGTGAAAAGGGTGAGGGCAAATTTGGGGTGTTTACACTATCTTCATCAGAGACTCATCTCCAGCATCTCATTCAGTGTCCTTCATCAACAGTTGCTCTCAGTTTCTTCACCAGCACTCATTATCAGTATGGACACTTCAAGAAAGAGCAACATCACATACCACTTCTTTGAGCTTACTCTGACAGGCTTCAGGCAGATCCAGTCTCTCATAACTCCTGATCATGTCCCACTATTCAGAGAATATTATGGGGGCATATTGGACATGATCATAGACCTGGATGCATCCCAGAGGAGCATATCCATACTTGCTTGCAGTTTTATGATCCTCCTCTCAGATGCTTCACATTTCCTGATTTTCAGTTGGGACCTCTACTTGAAGAATTTTCCATGTTTTTAGGAGTTCCCATCAGGAGAGGGATTCCTTTCAACCCTGAGATGGTTTCTCCCAAGAATGAAGACATAGCTAGGGCATTGCATTTGGAGCCTGCCCTCATTATTCAGAGCATGACCACTAAGGCTGGGGTTCCAGGCCTTCACTTGGACTTCTTAATCTCCCAGGCCACCCTGCATGCTGCAGTAGGGAAGTGGGATGTTGTTTGTGCACTCTTGGCACTCAGCATATATGGGATTATCTTGTTTGCAGACGAGCCAAAGTTTATGAGCAAGAATGCTATTCACATGTTCTTACTGAGGAACCCAGTTCCTACCGTGCTTGGAGACTTATATTATTCAGTACACCAGAGGAATGAGAAGCAAAGAGGAAGACTGGTCAGATGTTGTGCTCCCCTTTATTACTCTTGGTTGTTAAGACATTTGCCAAAATCAGATACTTTCCTGAACCCTCATCAGCCAAAGAACTGGGCTAAGAGATTGATTACCTTGACATCAGAGGACATCAGATGGTGCACTCAGAGCACCAAGGGCAAGGACATCATTACTAGCTGTGGGCAATATCCTAATGTGCCTTTGATTGGTGTAAAATGTTGCATCAATTACAACCCTTTACTTTTTAAGAGACAGTTAGGGTATGCTTTGGTTCATCCTCCAAGGGTGCAAGATTTGACTGAGACCCTCTATTGTGAAACCCAACACAACTCTGCTGTTGTCAGACAGGCTTCTTGGGCCTGGGACAACATTCAGACTAAGGGAACAACCATCCTTGGCAATTGCAACAACATTGCTTCAGCACAGTATTCTGATTGGTCTCGTACTAGAGCATAAATTACCCGAATGCCATTCACTTTAGAAGATGTACCTGGACCTTCAACAGTGCAACCTGCAGCTACTGTCAGTTTGGAAGAGTTTGAGAAACTAAAAGAAAGGAATACTCAGCTCTCTGGAGCCTTGAAGAAGACTCTCTGGGAGAGAAATGACAGTCGGCTGGATAATGAGAGGTTGGAAAGGCTCAGGATTAAGCATTTGACCAAAATTGAGAAGACGAATGTCTACATCAGAAAGGCTAGAGCAGGGGAGTTAGTACTGAAGAATGCTTGCAAGGAAGCAAAAACTCAGAAGGCTAGGGAAGAGCATTATCTAGAGGAGAGCCAGGCTAGGTGGATCAGGATCACTGAAAGCCCGTGCACAGGAAGATCAGAGAACTCAAGCTAAGATAGAGCAACTGGAGGCTAGTGAGAAGAAGCATCATGAGGCATTATTGGCAGCACAGAAGGAGATATCTGAGTTGAAACTCCGGGCGGGGTTAAAGAGGTCAAAGGATCATGATAAGCATAAGAAGTTGACCAGGGCCATTTCTACTAGGAACCTCCTCATCAGGACTATCACAGAGCATCCGGTTGGTCTAGTGACTGAGGTCCTATTGAAGGAAGTCAGAGAATATGACTTTGGGCTGGATGTTTGATTCATTTTGTTTGTACTTCATTTTGGCTGTATTTTCTTTTTTGACCCGCCATGGGAATGTCATTGTAATCAAACTATGTATCTTCACTCTTTGTAATATATGTGGTTTGTATTATTTTTGGTGGGCTTAATCTCTCTTCATTATCAGCATTTCCTCGAGGTCTGGAAAGGTCAAAACCAAAGAACCAAACCGGATACCCTTGGAAGACAAATAGGCATCCTGCATTGCATACTAACTTTCTCTTTGTTTTGTAGTTCTTTGTTTTATTGCTGTTTCTCACTTTGTTGTGGTTTTAGGAAACATTGCTCGCAGAAGAGTGTTCCCTGTCAACAGAATACACCGGTACCCGACAAGAAACAACCTTCCAGGACTACAGATGGATCAAGTTCAGCAAGACTTGAATGAAGTGAGGACCCAAATGGCCAATGAGAGAGTTGAGATGAGAAATCAGATGACTCAATTCATGACTGTAATGACTGGTTTAGCTCAGAGCCAAGAAATACTGAGGGAGTTGGTTGAGCGACAAACTCCTGAGGAACACCATCCAGGTACAGGGGGTACCAGTAACAACGATCACGTGCAACCTCGCACAGATCCTCCAGAGTTTGGACCTCATCTAAATCCAGAGATTAATGCCATAAGGAATACTCAGGGTAACACTGTGTAACACCTCAAAATTTACCCTCATATTTATTCCCTCTATTGGCGTATCATTTTGCATTCATCTGTATTTCTCATCAGTCCATTAACAGCGTACTAGTGCATTTCATTGTTTCATTGGGCATGTGATTAAGGTTGTACTGGATTAAGGTTTCGTACCTTATCTGTATCTGTCATAGATTGAAATGGTGGAGAATATACTGGATCTTGATTCCACTTCGAATGCGGGTATTCAGTTGTGTCTCAATTCAGATGGGAGGTTGACTTAATTTTGGTCGAATTATCAAAGGATCACTGCAGCTGCAAGATTATTTGGGCCACTGGACTATTTCTTAGACAATGCGTATTCAAAGTTCAGGTTGCCGTGTGTTGGGATTCATCAGTTTATCGAGTAGTGTTGTGTGAAGTTTGGTTTGGATCTTCAGTTTATTAGTGATTCATCTGGATTCGAATGATCATGGCATGTTTCAGACGATTCAGAGGGGGTGTGACTTATCTGGAAAATTGTTCATTGGTTCAGAAGTGGTCGTGTCCATAGGCTTGTGGAAAGAATTCAAAATATGTTTTGGGCTAAAAACGAGATTTCATTCATTGCTTCGTTCTCATTGTTATAAACCATTCCTGATTATTCCATTCCACTTTCATCTTTTTACTTCAATTTCCATTATTCTATATGTTTTCGTCAATTCATTTTTCAAAGCCAAATGGCCATTCATTTTCATTTTTCAAATCAAGTCCAACCTGAACATTCATGGCCCATAACTTCATAAGTTCACACTTGGCCCACATTTTTGTCTCAAGGCCTCTTATCCAAAATTATTCACATTAGTGCTAATTCCATTCCATTATTACAGCACATCTTCTATCCTTTTTTTGTTGTTGTTAAATCCAAAATAAGTATATAATTCATATTTTGTCCAATTAACCATTTTTGAGTCTAAGACCAAATTCATGTTTCAAACCGAACTCAATTTCATTTTTTTAAAGCCTCTCCAAGCCCAAAGAGCCATTTTATTGGTGCATCCAATTACACTCAAAGTTTATATCACTTTCCTTGTAAATAGGGGGGGAACAATTCATTGGATCATAGGGATGACAGAACCAATTATCCGTGAGAAATTCATGCAAAAAGGGGTAATTAAAATAATGTTGGCATAATCTTTACATCAGTTGGTGTTCATAATGATTTTACAATAAAAGCTGATGCTAGAAAACTTTCGTCAGAAGAATCACTTACAAACTAACAAAATTTAGAATTTTACATATCAAAATTGGTACAAAAAAAAAGAGACAAAAAACTTAGTTCCCCATCAACTCTCTCCAATCCTCAAATTGCAATCCTTCCATTCTTCTACACTCCTCTATTATCATCAAGAATTTACAGCCTTTTATCAACCTCTTCAACAGCTCATTTGTTTCGATTTTCATTTGTATCAAGCATCACGCATTTCCCTTTGACCAACCTGCTGGCAGAAAAAAAATCAGCACCACCTATATATCATTCAAAACAAAATCGGTCAAATAGATTCGCAAGCCTGCAAATTCAAGCTCAAGCAAACTCTTTTCAAATTGTATTACCTGCAAAATTAAATGCTTCTGCTTTTGATAAGATGGAAACAAGGAAATCAAAATTGGTCGTGAATCACCGAAGCAAAAAGTTCGCCAAAACATTCCAAAAAGGTGATTAGTCTGAAAAGCGCAACGAAAATTACATCAACAATAGAATGTGCATACCAAAATGAAAAGAAAAAGGATCAAGAACATTTCATAAATCATCTTATCAGTAATAACAGAAATCGCGGCTACAAGAACAAGAGCAAAAAAAAACAAAGCAGTTATGGAAGCTTTAATTGCGAGGCTTTTCGCCGGAGTTACGACAAGCAAAACAGCCTATGCAGAGATTCAAATGATTCAACATCTATACAATAATGACTCGATTCGAGCCACGGATCAAGCTGCGGTGGAAGAACTAGAACCTATATCAGAATTGAGAAGAAGGTTCATGAAAAGGAGCTTGATATCTCACCTCAAGTTACAATAATGCTGGCAGAGGTTCAAGAGCAACAAAGCGTGATGAAAACGTATGAAATAGCCGTCGAGAAGCTTCAAGGAGAGGTTGATGCTAGAGATGCTCGAATCGAATCTCTTTGGAAAAATATGGACGAGTGCATTTCATTTAACAAATCACTTGAGGAAAAGGCTGAATTCAAATGCTTCTTTGTCATTCTTTGTCAACCTTGAACTGTCAGCGTTGAATCATATACTCCACCATACGTTGAGATCAATGCGGAGCTTCATGGAACTTATGATTGAAGAAAGGGAGGCAGCGAATGGGGATTGTTGAAGCCGCTGTCAAATTCATTCATCCGGACGTGCTATTCAGTAAACCGAGTCACCGTTGTTTCGACGTCGAATTGTTTGTTTGTGTAACAATGTTCGAAGGCTTCATTTTTAAATAATGACCTGCACACAAAAGCAACTTATTCCAGAAGCACAAAAGAAATAAAAAAAAGGGAATCAGTTATTGTCTTAACTATCCAAACAATTAACAGAGAAATCAGAATCATAGTCCAACTAATCCTAACGGAATCACCCTAACTAATTTCATAACCACCTAACAACCATAACCGAATTCGATAACTGATTTTCTTACCTGAAACTTCCAGAACCATCCTCAAGGCATTTGTCTATAAATCAATAGCTCCTCATTCAATCAGTTTCTTCTGACACAATTTTCAAAAACCCTTCACAGGATTCTTCAACTCTCTCAATCTGCTTCTTCTCTAACTTCCTTCTCCACCATTTTTCACTACTCTTCTCTCCATTACTCCATCTTTCTTGGCTGAAAGTTCATCTTCACTTATCTCTCAGCCCTCTACAACCTAAAAGCCTCTCAGTTTTACACCTGCAACCTTTGAACATCCTTCAAATCAATCGTAACTTCATCCTCTTCATCAATTCGTCCCACCCTTTAAGGCATATCTTCATCAATACTTACTAACCTGCAAAATGCAGGAAGAATCAATGGCAGCAATCTGTAAAAAGGGAGAACGAGAGAGTGCATAGTCAATTTGTAAAAGAACCTTCTCATTCTCGTATGCATCGCTTGTCATCATCAGCTTCAGATTGATTATCGTCGTTTCGCGATTTCGACAACAAATTGAATCTTCCGATTCACGCAGAGCCAAGGTCTTTGTCAACCCCTTCACAGTAGCCTCATTCTTCGATCGGGAAGGCAATTGACGTCGCGGCGAAATCGGGACGGCTGAGGCATCCTCTTCTGTCATTGACATCGAAATACAAGGTACGAGCTCGAATTCCTTGCGTATGTGAGATAGTAGTAGCGTCTTGCTTGATGGCTTGATTCTTGATTGAAAGTGGAGGGTTCGGTTCAGGGGAGATTAGAGATTTAGGCTGAGCTAGGTTTATATTGATCCGAATGGGGCGTTTCTTTCTTCTTCATTGATGATGCGTGGTTCTTTGATGCCGGTTGTTCGCGACGGTGTTGAGAGGCTAGGGTGAAGGGGATTTATCGCAATGAGAGAAAATGGAGAGAGGTAAGGGGTTTCGGTGAAGGAAGAGGGATGTGGAGGTCCAAGTTTAGAAAGAGGGGAGAATGGTGTTAGGTGTTGGCTTGGCTTTGGTCAATGTTTAGAAGAGATTTGGTTATGGCGGAATGGATGAGGGATGGGTGGCGGCGAAATTTGAGAAAGAGGGGAGGAACGGTGTTGCGAAGAGGGGAAGAAGAATGCTTAGGGTTTCGTTGATTCACTCTTAGGCCCTTTTGTGCTCTTTTTCTTAGTTTTAATGTTAATTATAAGAATAGTTAATTAAGATTAATTAAGAGATTTTTTCATACTTTAAGAGGTGATTAAGGGCATTAAGTTGTATTAAATTTGTTTAATTTCCATATGAGTGCCATTAGAAGAGGAAGAGATAGCTGTTGAGTTGCAGCCACACCGGCGGTGACACTTGTCACCGTCTGGTTGGCTCTCCCTGTTTTGTTCTATTCGCACCCCACTCTTATGAGTCCAACAAATAATCAACATAAAACAATGCTCCCTGCACCCCTCATTAGCCTGCGAACTGGACCTCACTGGGATTGCTATTGAAACCTCCTTATCAGGCCCATTGAGAAAAAGTAATAGGAAAAATTATTAAGTCCACCCCCTTTTTTTATTTGCTTTAGAAATTTTATTTTGTTTTGTATTAGTTTGAAAATAATCCAAATAAAATAGGAAAAAGCTTTATAAAATTCCCAAAAAATTCCAGTAGGTTAATAAATCTAATTAGAAATTTTTGACATTTTTGTTTTCTGAATTTTGCATTATTTTCGATTTAATTCTGATTTTTCTTTTAATTAGCTTTTATTGAATTTCCTTTAATTGTGCTTGAGCTTGTTCATTTTATTTTGGTAACTTCCAGTAACTTTTTTAGCCCATTCTTTTTACTGTAGTTAGAAGACTAATAAAAGTACTTAGGATAATTTTTGTAGATTTTTTAGAACATTTTATCTTAGGTTTTAGAGGCTAATTCCTTGTAAATTAGAGGTTAATTCATAACTGAAAATAATCAATTTTTAGGCACATAAAAAATAGGATTTTTTAGGATTCCCTTTAGTACAATGTTGTAGGTAATTTTAGGTCTCCTTGATTTAATTTTCATAATTTTTCCAGAAGTTTAGATATTTTTTTAGAATATTAATTCTTAGGTTTGTTATGTGTATTTCCCGTTAGTTTAGGCCATGAAAATAAAGTCAAATAAAAAATAGTTTAGATTAGATTTAGTCTTAGAATTTAATATAGACTTAGGATAGTTTGAATTTGAATGTTTAGAAGGAAAGTATTAGGCTTGACTTTGATTTAGAATTTAGGTTTAGGTTTCATTAGGATTAGAATAAATAAATAAGACTATTTTTCATGCCTTTAATTGTTTTGTTTAGATTCTTAATCCCATTTTATGTTTTTCCTTATTAGTTGAATTTCTCACTTGAATAGGTTTCCCATTGTTCTTAGAATCAACTTAACTTCCTTAGGAAGTAAGTTGCACTCTAATAGTTTTAGGTGTTTTTCCATTAGGCTTAGAAAACCTCATTAACCATAGGACCTCATTTGTAAATAAACTAACTTAGGGTTGTGTATTAGTCCATTTAGTTTGTCCTTTTGCAACTTGAGTCATTCTTTCTCATCTCATAAAGAAAAGCAATAAAACACTTAATAAAAACCGAACAATCTTGTACGACACGAGACTTTGTTGCGGAATGTTTATACGCGTCCTGTTTCGGGGAGAGGTGTAAATACTCACCGCGATGGATAGGTCTTAGTACAAGACAGTTCACAAACAAATTCAAAAAAACACTTCTCATAAAAGACAAAAAGACAAATAACAAGCGACTATCCTGCGGGAACTTCTCTTCTCATCTCATTCACTCACAACGCGAACTCGCGACGGCTTGTCTTTCATGCAAGACGGTAAACGCACTCGTACCAGACGAGCCTGCAACACCTGAGCATAGACATATGCAGTTCCAGCTGTAAAAAACACAAACAAATAGTTCCCGCCTAGGTTAGACGAACTACGGCGTCTCTGATCCTCATTTATCCCGATGAGGTACGTAGGCAGCGGGGTAGGGCCCGTTCGAGCACATTCTTTATTTTCCCTACATTTCCCCCTTTTATTCTCATTCTCATTTCAGTTTCATTTCCAGTTAGCAGTTTTATTCAGCAGCAGTTATATTTTTCTCACCCTTTGAAACAAAACAAGCAAGCGTGGATCCCGTCGGGTACGGCGGACGGTCTGGGGTGCTAATACCTTCCCAGGTCGTAACCGACTCCCGAACCCAGATCTTTGGTTCGCAAGGCCTTGCCCTTTCCTTCTTGCTCAGGTTTGTGCAACATTACCATTCCCATTCATTCGGGATAAAAATGTCTGGCTGGCGACTCTAACTTTTCCGCGCCACTTTCGCGTTTGTACTAGGATGAAAATCCCGGGAGCGACAGCTGGCGACTCTGCTGGGGATGGACCTGATTCTTTCGGTTTCCCTTGTAGAGTCAATCCTAGCGCCTGTTTGGTTTTGCTTCTTTGGGTGTTTATCTGTTTGTTGCTGTGTGCTTTAGTGTAGCTTTACTGTTTTCATTTACAGTTCTTTACAGCTTTACTTTATCGCATTTATTTGCCGCTTTCAGTATTTTATTTTCCATGCATCATATTATACTGGACTGTCTGGCTGTGCTGGTTTTCGTTTTTTCTGTGGGATGGGAGTTACTGTGAGATAAGCCAAATACCCGACTTGAGTGCACCATAGGATTAGCGTGGACAGACATTGTACTCTTATGGTATCTCACCATGATGGGTGGCGATGTGTTCCACACCCAGATTGCGACCGTCTTGGAACTATCCTGTGCGGGGATTACCTCACTTCAGGGTACGACCTTGATAGTTATGTGCATCTGGTGACCGATCTTCGAGGACCTTAATGGGAACACCCCTCTCCAGTGATGACAGTGGCAGACCACATTTGTTGGCAAACCCACTCGCATCCGAGGGTCCATTGGGAACTCGCATAGGATGGCCTGGTTCTCTCATAGGAATTCAGTTCAAGCAAAACTGTTCGTATGACGGTAGTATTGTACCCTTCGGGATGAATGTACTATTGTTTCTCGATTCAGTGCTTGAAGCTGGAGACTTGTGAGGGATGCTTGTTTTTTCCGGACTCAACTGAGACCTCCCTGCGTAGTACATAATGCCAAACCGATTCCCTGATTTGGTCATGAGCCATTTCTCAGAAATGGTGAACGTATTATTGCTGTTCGGCTTTGAGAGTCCGTGATGTTGACCCGAGTAGCACACCCGTGAGATTGGGAGGGGTTTACAGGTTTGCAGGAACCCTAAACTTCAACATACCCACTTTGTCAGTATTGTTCAGTGTTTTATGGTTCTCTGATTCTGAGATTCGGGAGTTCTATTCAGAGAAATTGTTACTGTGATTACCATTGCGACCCTGACATTGTGACTGTTATTATGACTCTCCACAGACACTTGGCTCGTTGTTCAACTTCAACACCATCAGTGATTGTTCAATTATGTGATCCAGTTCTACAGTT
The DNA here is from genome assembly GCA_963966055.1 of Lathyrus aphaca. Lineage (NCBI taxonomy): Eukaryota > Viridiplantae > Streptophyta > Magnoliopsida > Fabales > Fabaceae > Lathyrus > Lathyrus aphaca. The sequence goes on from OZ014525.1 coordinate 219,117,213, forward strand.
ATTGGGTTCTCAGTTATGGGGTTCTATACAGAGATGGTGCTACTATTATGGTTCTATTCGGACACTTGACTCATTGCTCAACACCGGCACCAACATCGGATCATTGATCACACGTCTGTTGCATACATGACATCATAGCATTTCTGCATACATGTTCAGTTATTTCCGAGGATCACATATCTGAATCATGTTGTTGGATTTTTCTGTATCAAAACTTGAATTAAAGCAGATAGATTCCTCAGAAATAATTGAACATGGCATTTGCATACATCCTTGCATTCTTGACAGGTGTTCAGAGACAAATTCTTTTCCTGACTTGATTTCTCATCAGAATGGACAACTTGAATCACAATCATCAAGGTATATATTTGAAGCAACTCCGGGCGGAGGTAATCGAAGGAAGACCCAGCTGAGGCCATTCAGGGCAGAGGTATAAGCTTTATTTCAAAACCAGAAACTGCTGAAACAGGAAGTCAACCAGATGAAGACTCAGATGAGCTTGGTTATGGAAATTCTGAACAAAGCTATTTTCATCCCTATTAAGGGGAACTACGCTGCTCTGATTCTCCATTGGTCAATGGAGATACGTAGGCAGGAGATCAAATCAGATCTTTCCGAGCAACCATATCTATTAACTTTATCAATCTTTTCCCTCCAAATGTCGTATGTCAGCATCCAACCTCAGCTTCCCAAGAGTGTCCTAGGGGCAGAGCATAAGGTTATAGGCCAAAATAAATTGAGCAGGAGTTTGATCATATTCTGAGGTGGTACATGCAACAAGTTTCCTCATTTGCTCAGATTCAAGCTGGTTGAGCTAGTTGCATCAGGATCATCTCTGACAAAGCTTCCTTTGGGGTTTCAATGCCAAGTATGATTACCATTCTAGGGCACTTAGTCGTTTAATTGAAGTTTGCAAGTCTTTCAGAGGCAAAAGTTAAAGACAAGGTCGCGAATTTGATTCCAAAGACTATTGTGTTCGCACCATGTAAAGGTGGGAATATGGCACCGAATCAGTAATAGAATGAACATCCAGACTGCTGACTGCTGAAAGTCTCCGAGAGCAACAAATCCAGACAGAGTCAGACCTCCTCAATAATGGTAACCACGATGGAAATGCTAGATGCAAGTACCACTCAGGGGCATTTAGGCATACCATTTGACAACTGTGATGTGTTCAGGCACGAGGTTCAGAATTTGATCGATTCAAAGGTCATCATGCCAGAAAGTCCGCCCACATATTAAAGTCTCCTCATCAAATGGACATCCTAGTTTGCAGGGGCATCTTCAGAAGCAATAAGTCCAGACGGAGTCAAGTCTCCTTAATGACGGCAATGTTCAGCTTCTTTACTGCGTTTCCATTTATAGTTTATATTGTTTGTTTAAACATTTGTATGCATGCATGAAACTTATTTGTTTTTGAATGATAACCATAATAAAATGCACATGTTTTTCTTGAAGTAATCCATTCGTATTCACTCGTGATTTTGTGTATGTGCATTGCAATACCAACTGTTGAGCTTAAACTCTATCAGGGAGGATGACGAAATGAAAATGCTTGAATCTCTAATTGTTCGCTTTTGAGAAAGACCCTGTTGACGATGTACAGGCATTGTTTCAAATCCTAAACACCGGAGATATAAGGGAGATAGACCCTCGCCGACCCATTTGAGCCTTGAAGTAGGAGTTTCTTTTTGCATGAAAAAACCCTCGCACTTAACCCAGGGGCAGGGTAGGTGTCAGCTAGTTGGACCGATCGTTCAAATTTCAAAAAGGAGTGCACATCTGAGGATCCATTGCCTTTCGTTGTACCAAATCAGGAAGTCCAATGATCAGAAACCACAATGGTTATCCCAAGCAAGAGGTCCAGAGATCCGAAATAACAATGGTTTTCCCTCAACAACCAAGAAGTGAGACAGTCACGACCCTTTCAAAGCAATTAAGACAACCAGTGTCACACGATTTGTTCAAAAAAAGAGAATTGAAAAAAAAGGAAATGAAAAATCCCGCTAAGTCGAAACTTGAAAACAAGCGACTTAGGCAAAAATTAGGGCATCCCGCTAGACTTCACAATCAAAGATTCACAAGAATCGGTCCAGGCAAAAGTTAGGGATAAGAAAAATAATGCAAAAGCTAAAGACAGAAAGGATTACACCAGGAAGATCCTTGAACAAGTACAGAGTCGTGTGGCACAGACACCAAAGATAAGAGGGGTGACTAACTCCAAATGACAACCTATTTGGTGCTTAAACTGTTAGTGAAATTGGTTCCTCAACCATCACAAAACCCTTTTTGAGAAGTGAGCACTTGTGAAAGCTAGCTGAAAATAGGAATGGAGAACATCACGAAGATGGGTGGGCACAAATAAATTTCGAGCCTATATCCTTTGTTTCTATAACCGTTAACCAAGCCATGATACAACCCTCAAAAGTCCTAACTGAAACAAGGTTATCTTGAGAGCGTACTACCATAAGATCGCGTTCCTGACTCCTATGAGTTGTGCTAAAAGTTCTTTGTTGGTGTTGCATGTGCATGCTTTCATTCATCAAAAATCAATGTCGTATCTTAACCAGTGATTCACTCACAAAGGTTGGCAACATCTTTTTACAGTAAAACTCCAAGATTAACATGTGTGTTGCATTAGAATTTTCATTCTCAAAATAAACATTTTCTGCTTGCATATATTTGTTGGACATCATAAAAAATTCACATACGAAACTTCAGTCCAGAAGCTTAATCTTGCCAAAGTGGAGAAGTCTGAAACTTCCGAAGGACAATCTGTCGAGGTGCACTTTTCAAGAAAACTCCCTTGAGTTAGGACTTTCCCAGCAGTCGTAGTAAGAGCCAATTAATCTGGGGCAATCATGTCAAGCAATCTCTTCAAAATTCAGCCAAGCTAGGGCAATCACTTCGAGATTCAAATCTCTCAAAGAGCCATTAGTCTGAGGCATACATTCAAATTTTAGCCAAACTGGGGCAATTACTTCGAGATCCAATCTCTCAAAGAATAGTTGATTTGGGTGTTTTCTTCAAAGCACAGTCATTCAGAGGTGATCACTTCAAGACTTGTACCGGGGCAGGCCACCACAAGAGCATGAGAAGTCACTTTTTCCCAAAGACGGTAAATCCAAAGCACCTACCCAAAGTTCAAAATACTGGGGCATAATATTTCACGGTGATATGAGGTTTTTCATTAATCCTCGTGAGGAAAATTTCTTTCATAGACCATGCAGTCTGGGGCAGTTATTTCGAGATCTGATGAATCTCTCCAAGAGTTTGAAGACAACTGAGGCATTTCGTATGTCGTGTTTTCTGTAAAATCCTCTTGAGACATTTTCTTCCGATGGACCTTAGTCGGAGGCGAGTTGAAAATTTCAGAGAACCATTAGACAATTCCTTCTCCAGTAGTGCGGCAAATGGAAGGTTACTTCTTGATCAGAAGGGTATCATCGTCTCTCATCCCCAGCGTGAAACACCTTACATCTCTTATTCCCAACATGAGAGGATCTATCTCTTATCCCCAACAAGGGGCAACTTGAGCTCTTATCTTCATCGGGAAGCTTTATCATTGACATTATCTGTCATCCCCAGTAGATTTGGAAGTTGAGATCTTCCAGCAAGGTAGCAGAATGTGGGTGTCATCCCCAAGCAGAAGTTTCCCTTCAGACAGGGTCAATTCTCATTAGTATAAGGAGTGTTTCGCTTCCCCAGCAGTTGTTTCCTCAGCAGTGTCATGCCTTTGGTTCCCAGCCAAGCCAGGGGGTCCTCACTTCCCCACCAGAGTTCAAGAAAGGTCCATCTCCAGCAGGGTCTTGGCACTCCAATCTCAAAGTCCAATTTATTTTTGGCAGTGGCGGCTGTTCAAAGCCGGTGAATTATTAACAATTTTCCTCACAGAGTTGTTTCCTCCTCATCAGGATGAACCAAATCAATGCAGTGATTATCGTTCCTCCCCGGTCAAGCCATCTGAGATACTTGCAGTCTCCTTATCAGGAGATCTCTTTGCATTTGCATGTGCATAATCATCATTTGCATCCTCCAAAGCGTAGCATTTCCATCATCATGGAGCATTACGCCATTAATCCAAACATATGCATACCAGCATGGGCCAGTTTTGAGGTATTACGAATATCTTCTCAACCTGAAGTACTCTGCACAGAGGTTACCATCATCACTTCTCAGACATCCTTGTCTTTTCAAGTCAATGTTTGTCACTTATTCCGTGTCTTGTTTGGTACAACAGTCGCGTCGCAGGTTCCCGTTTTGTATAACGGTCCTGTTTGCTTGGGCTCTCGTTTATATACAACGATCCCGTTCCATCTTGTCCTATTTTCTTTGTGTTTGGTTACCGCCTGCGGCCGGTATACCTTTGCGTCTCCATTCGAGGATGGTTTCGTGTTAGATCCGAGGATCTTTTGTTTTGTCATTCGAGGATGGCATTTCTTTTCTTCAAGTCCTTCTGCGGTTGGTCTTGTTTTTGTTTTGTGTGGCTATTATTCGAGGATAGTAGTTCACTTTTTGAGCTTATTGATCGAGGTCAGTTTGTCTCTTTTGCAAAGTCTGTCTGAGGTCAGCTTTGTGTTTGGTTATCAGTCGAGGCTGATATACCTTTGCGTCTCCATTTGAGGATGGTTTCGTATTAGATCCGAGGATCTTTTGTTTTGTCATTCGAGGATGGCATTTCTTTTCTTCAAGTCCTTCTGCGGTTGGTCTTGTTTTTGTTTTGTGTGGCTATTATTCGAGGATAGTAGTTCACTTTTTGAGCTTATTGATCGAGGTCAGTTTGTCTCTTTTGCAAAGTCTGTCTGAGGTCAGCTTTGTGTTTGGTTATCAGTCGAGGCTGATATACCTTTGCGTCTCCATTTGAGGATGGTTTCGTGTGAGATCCGAGGATCTTTTGATTTGTCATTCGAGGATGGCATTTCTTTTCTTCAAGTCCTTCAGAGGTTGGTCTTGTTGTTATGGCTATTATTCGAGGATAGTAGTTCACTTTTTTGAGCTTATTGATCGAGGTCAGTTTGTCTCTTTTGCAAAGTCTGTCTGAGGTCAGCTTTGTGTTTGGTTATCAGTCGAGGCTGATATACCTTTGCGTCTCCATTTGAGGATGGTTTCGTGTTAGATCCGAGGATCTTTTGATTTGTCATTCGAGGATGGAATTTCTTTTCTTCAAGTCCTTCCGAGGTTGGTCTTGTTGTTGTGGCTATTATTCGAGGATAGTAGTTCACTTTTTTGAGCTTATTGATCGAGGTCAGTTTGTCTCTTTTGCAAAGTCTGTCTGAGGTCAGCTTTGTGTTTGGTTATCAGTCGAGGCTGATATACCTTTGCGTCTCCATTTGAGGATGGTTTCGTGTTAGATCCGAGGATCTTTTGATTTGTCATTCGAGGATGGCATTTCTTTTCTTCAAGTCCTTCCGAGGTTGGTCTTGTTGTTGTGGCTATTATTCGAGGATAGTAGTTCACTTTTTGAGCTTATTGATCGAGGTCAGTTTGTCTCTTTTGCAAAGTCTGTCTGAGGTCAGCTTTGTGTTTGGTTATCAGTCGAGGCTGGTATACCTTTGCGTCTCCATTCGAGGATGGTTTCGCGTTAGATCCGAGGATCTTTTGAATTGTCATTCGAGGATGGCATTCTTTTCTTCAAGTCCTTCCGAGGTTGGTCTTGTTGTTTTGTGTGGCTATTATTCGAGGATAGTAGTTCACTTTTTCGAGCTTATTGATCGAGGTCAGTTTGTCTCTTTTGCAAAGTCTGTCTGAGGTCACCTTTGTGTTTGGTTATCAGTCGAGGCTGGTATACCTTTGCGTCTCCATTCGAGGATGGTTTCGCGTTAGATCCGAGGATCTTTTGGATTGTCATTCGAGGATGGCATTCTTTTCTTCAAGTCCTTCCGAGGTTGGTCTTGTTGTTTTGTGTGGCTATTATTCGAGGATAGTAGTTCACTTTTTCGAGCTTATTGATCGAGGTCAGTTTGTCTCTTTTGCAAAGTCTGTCTGAGGTCAGCTTTGTGTTTGGTTATCAGTCGAGGCTGGTATACCTTTGCGTCTCCATTCGAGGATGGTTTCGTGTTAGATCCGAGGAACTTTTGGATTGTCATTCGAGGATGGCATTCTTTTCTTCAAGTCCTTCAGAGGTTGGTCTTGTTGTTTTGTGTGGCTATTATTCGAGGATAATAGTTCACTTTTTCGAGCTTATTGATCGAGGTCAGTTTGTCTCTTTTGCAAAGTCTGTCTGAGGTCAGCTTTGTGTTTGGTTATCAGTCGAGGCTGGTATACCTTTGCGTCTCCATTCGAGGATGGTTTCGTGTTAGATCCGAGGATCTTTTGATTTGTCATTCGAGGATGGCATTTCTTTTCTTCAAGTCCTTCTGCGGTTGGTCTTGTTTGTGGCTATTATTCGAGGATAGTAGTTCACCTTTTGAGCTTATTGATCGAGGTCAGTTTGTCTCTTTTGCAAAGTCTGTCTGAGGTCAGCTTTGTGTTTGGTTATCAGTCGAGGCTGGTATACCTTTGCGTCTCCATTCGAGGATGGTTTCGTGAATGATCTGAGGATCTTTTGTTTTGTCATTCGAGGATGGCATTTCTTTTTTTCAAGTCCTTCTGCGGTTGGTCTTGTTTTTGTTTTGTGTGGCTATTATTCGAGGATAGTAGTTCACTTTTTTGAGCTTATTGATCGAGGTCAGTTTGTCTCTTTTGCAAAGTCTGTCTGAGGTCAGCTTTGTGCTTGGTTATCAGTCGAGGCTGATATACCTTTGTGTCTCCATTTGAGGATGGTTTCGTGTTAGATCCGAGGATCTTTTTGGGATTGTCATTCGAGGATGACATTCTTTTCTTCAAGTCCTTCTGCGGTTGGTCTTGTTTTTGGTTTGTGTGGCTATTATTCGAGGATAGTAGTTCATTTTTCGAGCTTATTGATCGAGGTCAGTTTGTCTCTTTTGCAAAGTCTGCCCGTGGTTAGTCTTTGTTGTTGATGGTTATCGCCTGCGGCCGATATACTATCGTGTTTCTATTCAAGGATGGTTTTATTATTGGATCCGAGGATCCCTTGTGAGTTGTCATTCGAGGATGGCATTCTTCCCAGCATAATTCCACCTGGTCTTATTTTCCGCTACCTATTCAGAGGTCAAAATCAGAAAATACATAAATAAATAAATGGGCAGATGGCATTTCTGTTACCCTCAATATGCAAATTTCCAAGTTTATTCGAGTATTCAATCACTCCATGCCTTGAACGTATAAAAGTCGTTGCAATTATTCGTTCAGGCTTGCAGATGATTGAATAGGGGCAGCTGTAACACCTCAAAATTTGCCCTCATATTTATTCCCTCTATTGGCGTATCATTTTGCATTCATCTGTATTTCTCATCAGTCCATTAACAGCGTACTAGTGCATTTCATTGTTTCATTGGGCATGTGATTAAGGTTGTACTGGATTAGGGTTTCGTACCTTATCTGTATCTGTCAGAGATTGAAATGGTGGAGAATATACTGGATCTTGATTCCACTTCGAATGCGGGTATTCAGTTGTGTCTCAATTCAGATGGGAGGTTGACTTAATTTTGGTCGAATTATCAAAGGATCACTGCAGCTGCAAGATTATTTGGGCCACTGGACTATTTCTTAGACAATGCGTATTCAAAGTTCAGGTTGCCGTGTGTTGGGATTCATCAGTTTATCGAGTAGTGTTGTGTGAAGTTTGGTTTGGATCTTCAGTTTATTAGTGATTCATCTGGATTCAAATGATCATGGCATGTTTCAGACGATTCAGAGGGGGTGTGACTTATCTGGAAAATTGTTCATTGGTTCAGAAGTGGTCGTGTCCATAGGCTTGTGGAAAGAATTCAAAATATGTTTTGGGCTAAAAACGAGATTTCATTCATTGCTTCGTTCTCATTGTTATAAACCATTCCTGATTATTCCATTCCACTTTCATCTTTTTACTTCAATTTCCATTATTCTATATGTTTTCGTCAATTCATTTTTCAAAGCCAAATGGCCATTCATTTTCATTTTTCAAATCAAGTCCAACCTGAACATTCATGGCCCATAACTTCATAAGTTCACACTTGGCCCACATTTTTGTCTCAAGGCCTCTTATCCAAAATTATTCACATTAGTGCTAATTCCATTCCATTATTACAACACATCTTCTATCCTTTCTTTGTTGTTGTTAAATCCAAAATAAGTATATAATTCATATTTTGTCCAATTAACCATTTTTGAGTCTAAGACCAAATTCATGTTTCAAACCGAACTCAATTTCATTTTTTTAAAGCCTCTCCAAGCCCAAAGAGCCATTTTATTGGTGCATCCAATTACACTCAAAGTTTATATCACTTTCCTTGTAAATAGGGGGGAACAATTCATTGGATCATAGGGATGACAGAACCAATTATCCGTGAGAAATTCATGCAAAAAGGGGTAATTAAAATAATGTTGGCATAATCTTTACATCAGCTGGTGTTCATAATGATTTTACAATAAAAGCTGATGCTAGAAAACTTTCGTCAGAAGAATCACTTACAAACTAACAAAATTTAGAATTTTACATATCAAAATTGGTACAAAAAAAAAGAGACAAAAAACTTAGTTCCCCATCAACTCTCTCCAATCCTCAAATTGCAATCCTTCCATTCTTCTACACTCCTCTATTATCATCAAGAATTTACAGCCTTTTATCAACCTCTTCAACAGCTCATTTGTTTCGATTTTCATCTGTATCAAGCATCACTCATTTCCCTTTGACCAACCTGCTGGCAGAAAAAAAATCAGCACCACCTATATATCATTCAAAAAAAATCGGTCAAATAGATTCGCAAGCCTGCAAATTCAAGCTCAAGCAAACTCTTTTCAAATTGTATTACCTGCAAAATTAAATGCTTCTGCTTTTGATAAGATGGAAACAAGGAAATCAAAATTGGTCGTGAATCACCGAAGCAAAAAGTTCGCCAAAACATTCCAAAAAGGTGATTAGTCTGAAAAGCGCAACGAAAATTACATCAACAATAGAATGTGCATACCAAAGTGAAAAGAAAAAGGATCAAGAACATTTCATAAATCATCTTATCAGTAATAACAGAAATCGCGGCTACAAGAACAAGAGCAAAACAAAAAAAAAACAGTTATGGAAGCTTTAATTGCGAGGCTTTTCGCCGGAGTTACGACAAGCAAAGCAGCCTATGCAGAGATTCAAATGATTCAACATCTATACAATAATGACTCGATTCGAGCCACGGATCAAGCTGCGGTGGAAGAACTAGAACCTATATCAGAATTGAGAAGAAGGTTCATGAAAAGGAGCTTGATATCTCACCTCAAGTTACAATAATGCTGGCAGAGGTTCAAGAGCAACAAAGCGTGATGAAAACGTATGAAATAGCCGTCGAGAAGCTTCAAGGAGAGGTTGATGCTAGAGATGCTCGAATCGAATCTCTTTGGAAAAATATGGACGAGTGCATTTCATTTAACAAATCACTTGAGGAAAAGGCTGAATTCAAATGCTTCTTTGTCATTCTTTGTCAACCTTGAACTGTCAGCGTTGAATCATATACTCCACCATACGTTGAGATCAATGCGGAGCTTCATGGAACTTATGATTGAAGAAAGGGAGGCAGCGAATGGGGATTGTTGAAGCCGCTGTCAAATTCATTCATCCGGACGTGCTATTCAGTAAACCGAGTCACCGTTGTTTCGACGTCGAATTGTTTGTTTGTGTAACAATGTTCGAAGGCTTCATTTTTAAATAATGACCTGCACACAAAAGCAACTTATTCCAGAAGCACAAAAGAAATAAAAAAAAGGGAATCAGTTATTGCCTTAACTATCCAAACAATTAACAGAGAAATCAGAATCATAGTCCAACTAATCCTAACGGAATCACCCTAACTAATTTCATAACCACCTAACAACCATAACCGAATTCGATAACTGATTTTCTTACCTGAAACTTCCAGAACCATCCTCAAGGCATTTGTCTATAAATCAATAGCTCCTCATTCAATCAGTTTCTTCTGACACAATTTTCAAAAACCCTTCACAGGATTCTTCAACTCTCTCAATCTGCTTCTTCTCTAACTTCCTTCTCCACCATTTTTCACTACTCTTCTCTCCATTACTCCATCTTTCTTGGCTGAAAGTTCATCTTCACTTATCTCTCAGCCCTCTACAACCTAAAAGCCTCTCAGTTTTACACCTGCAACCTTTGAACATCCTTAAAATCAATCGTAACTTCATCCTCTTCATCAATTCGTCCCACCCTTGAAGGCATATCTTCATCAATACTTACTAACCTGCAAAATGCAGGAAGAATCAATGGCAGCAATCTGTAAAAAGGGAGAACGAGAGAGTGCATAGTCAATTTGTAAAAGAACCTTCTCATTCTCGTATGCATCGCTTGTCATCATCAGCTTCAGATTGATTATCGTCGTTTCGCGATTTCGACAACAAATTGAATCTTCCGATTCACGCAGAGCCAGGGTCTTTGTCAACCCCTTCACAGTAGCCTCATTCTTCGATCGGGAAGGCAATTGACGTCGCGGCGAAATCGGGACGGCTGAGGCATCCTCTTCTGTCATTGACATCGAAATACAAGGTACGAGCTCGAATTCCTTGCGTAAGTGAGATAGTAGTAGCGTCTTGCTTGATGGCTTGATTCTTGATTGAAAGTGGAGGGTTCGGTTCAGGGGAGATTAGAGATTTAGGCTGGGCTAGGTTTATATTGATCCGAATGGGGCGTTTCTTCTTCTTCATTGATGATGCGTGGTTCTTTGATGCCGGTTGTTCGCGACGGTGTTGAGAGGCTCGGGTGAAGGGGATTTATCGCAATGAGAGAAAATGGAGAGAGGTAAGGGGTTTCGGTGAAGGAAGAGGGATGTGGAGGTCCAAGTTTAGAAAGAGGGGAGAATGGTGTTAGGTGTTGGCTTGGCTTCGGTCAAGGTTTAGAAGAGATTTGGTTATAGCGGAATGGATGAGGGGATGGGTGGCGGCCAAATTTGAGAAAGAGGGGAGGAACGGTGTTGCGAAGAGGGGAAGAAGAATGCTTAGGGTTTCGTTGATTCACTCTTAGGCCCTTTTGTGCTCTTTTTCTTAGTTTTAATGTTAATTATAAGAATAGTTAATTAAGATTAATTAAAAGATTTTCTCATACTTTAAGAGGTGATTAAGGGCATTAAGTTGTATTAAATTTATTTAATTTCCATATGAGTGCCATTAGAAGAGGAAGGGATAGCTGTTGAGTTGCAGCCACACCGGCGGTGACACTTGTCACCGTCCGGTTGGCTCTTCCTATTTTGTTCTATTCGCACCCCACTCTTATGAGTCCAACAAATAATCAGCATAAAACAATGCTCCCTGCACCCCTCATTAGCCTGCGAACTGGACCTCACTGGGATTGCTATTGAAACCTCCTTATCAGGCCCATTGAGAAAAAGTAATAGGAAAAATTATTAAGTTCACCCCCTTTTTTTATTTGCTTTAGAAATTTTATTTTGTTTTGTATTAGTTTGAAAATAATCCAAATAAAATAGGAAAAAGCTTTTTAAAATTCCCAAAAAATTCCAGTAGGTTAATAAATCTAATTAGAAATTTTTGACATTTTTTTTTTCTGAATTTTGCATTATTTTCGATTTAATTCTGATTTTTCTTTTAATTAGCTTTTATTGAATTTCCTTTAATTGTGCTTGATCTTGTTCATTTTATTTTGGTAACTTCCAGTAACTTTTTTAGCCCATTCTTTTTACTGTAGTTAGAAGACTAATAAAAGTACTTAGGATAATTTTTGTAGATTTTTTAGAACATTTTATCTTAGGTTTTAGAGGCTAATTCCTTGTAAATTAGAGGTTAATTCATAACTGAAAATAATCAATTTTTAGGCACATAAAAAATAGGATTTTTTAGGATTCCCTTTAGTACAATGTTGTAGGTAATTTTAGGTCTCCATGGTTTAATTTTCATAATTTTTCCAGAAGTTTAGATATTTTTTTAGAATATTAATTCTTAGGTTTGTTATGTGTATTTCCCGTTAGTTTAGGCCATGAAAATAAAGTCAAATAAAAAATAGTTTAGATTAGATTTAGTCTTAGAATTTAATATAGACTTAGGATAGTTTGAATTTGAATGTTTAGAAGGAAAGTATTAGGCTTGACTTTGATTTAGAATTTAGGTTTAGGTTTCATTAGGATTAGAATAAATAAATAAGACTATTTTTCATGCCTTTAATTGTTTTGTTTAGATTCTTAATCCCATTTTATGTTTTTCCTTATTAGTTGAATTTCTCACTTGAATAGGTTTCCCATTGTTCTTAGAATCAACTTAACTTCCTTAGGAAGTAAGTTGCACTCTAATAGTTTTAGGTGTTTTTCCATTAGGCTTAGAAAACCTCATTAACCATAGGACCTCATTTGTAAATAAACTAACTTAGGGTTGTGTATTAGTCCCTTTAGTTTGTCCTTTTGCAACTTGAGTCATTTTTTCTCATCTCATAAAGAAAAGCAATAAAACACTTAATAAAAACCGAACAATCTTGTACGACACGAGACTTTGTTGCGGAGTGTTTATACGCGTCCTGTTTCGGGGCGAGGTGTAAATACTCACCGCGATGGATAGGTCTTAGTACAAGACAGTTCACAAACAAATTCAAAAAAACACTTCTCATAAAAGACAAAAAAACAAATAACTAGCGACTATCCTGCGGGAACTTCTCTTCTCATCTCATTCACTCACAACGCGAACTCGCGACGGCTTGTCTTTCATGCAAGACGGTAAACGCACTCGTACCAGACGAGCCTGCAACACCTGAGCATAGACATATGCAGTTCCAGCTGTAAAAAACACAAACAAATAGTTCCCGCCTAGGTTAGACGAACTACGGCGTCTCTGATCCTCATTTATCCCGATGAGGTACGTAGGCAGCGGGGTAGGGCCCGTTCGAGCACATTCTTTATTTTCCCTACATTTCCCCCTTTTATTCTCATTCTCATTTCAGTTTCATTTCCAGTTAGCAGTTTTATTCAGCAGCAGTTATATTTTTCTCACCCTTTGAAACAAAACAAGCAAGCGTGGATCCCGTCGGGTACGACGGACGGTCTGGGGTGCTAATACCTTCCCAGGTCGTAACCGACTCCCGAACCCAGATCTTTGGTTCGCAAGGCCTTGCCCTTTCCTTCTTCCTCAGGTTTGTGCAACATTACCTTTCCCATTCATTCGGGATAAAAATGTCTGGTTGGCGACTCTAACTTTTCCGCGCCACTTTCGCGTTTGTACTAGGATGAAAATCCCGGGAGCAACACACTGCTGGAGGAAGGGTCTTGCAGGAAGATCCTCAAGAAGAGCAGTTTACTGTAGTAGGGGATGGAGACGAAGTTTACGACCGTCGGCTGGATGAAATTGCAGAGAAGCTGAGGTCTCTAGAATCCCAAAACTCTCTAGGCTTTGATGTCATGGACATGGGATTGGTGGAAGGGGTGAGAATTCCTCACAAGTTCAAACCCCCGTGTTTTGAAAGGTATAATGGTACATCCTGCCCACACACCCACCTTCAGTCATTCTTAGGAAGATTAAAAGCATACACCATGGACGAGAAGTTGTGGATGTGTTACTTCGAGGATAGCTTGACAGGGGCATCCCGAGAATGGTATTCCCACTTGACCAGAGCCACAATAAGAAACTGGAAAGACTTGGCTGAAGCTTTCATCCGTCAGTATCAATATAACCTGGACATGGCTCCAAACAGGACCCTTCTAATGGGAATGTCTCAATCTTCCCGTGAAAGCTTTAGGGAGTATGCCCAAAGGTGGAGGCAACTTGCTGCTGCAGTTTAACCCCCTATGTCAGAAAGGGAGATGGCAGACATGTTCATGAATACCCTCTAGGGAACATATATTGACAGGTTGGATGCATTCTCTTCTACCAGCTTTGCAGATGTGGTGATAGCTGGGGAAAGAATAGAGAGCCTGCTACAGATGGGAAAGATCTCCGACAACGGTTCCAGTTCAAGCAGTGCAAGGAAGCCATTTGTTGGGCCCCGTAGATCTGGTGAGACAAACTCTGTGCACATGGGAAGATAAAGACCCCAATACCTGCCCAGAACAGTTGTTGATGTTACTATTCCTGCTTGTAAACACCCCAAATTTTCCCTCACCCATTCACACCATGGCTTGTGATCATTTCATATGCATAAACACAATCATATCATCTCATATCACATTTTTGATCCACTGCATAGATTCTAAGTCATCTGCACCTAGGGTTTGTGATCTGAGCAATCCAAGAGCTTTTTGAGCCACTCCAAAGGCTACCAATCACTTCAAAGGGATCCATGGGTGTTCTTACATTATATTATATCCTCTCAAAGTCAAGAATTCCAAAGAATCACAAGAACTGGGGTTGGTGTGGATGCAGAACCAAGTTTAACTGCACAGTTGACCTGAAATTAGGGTTTTGGTTTCAGAGGCCATCACTCCAAATTTTTTGGTCATTCTTGTTTCCATTTGTCTCTATATGGTATAGGGAGTATGCATATCAATTTTCATGAAGAAATTCCATGGGGAAGTCATCTGATCAAGAGTTGACTTTTCAGACAAGTCAGTGTAAAATCAGGGCATCTGAGGCCCCCAATGGGCATTCTTCATCATTTTGAGTGTATATGATCTTTATTTGATCATAGAAGAAGGTTGAAGTTCACAGAAATCAAGAATTTGAAGTTTTTGCAAAGTTGACTTTTTTGGGCATAGTTGACTTTTCAAGAATGTGTCATTTTATGTCACTTTTCAAGCCTTGCTTTTTGATCCAAAAATGCTTCAAATGGGAAAACTTTGGTCATGAAAGTTGTAGAATACATGTTTCCCTTTTCAAAAAGTACAAGAACATGATCTAATTCTTCTTGGATCAAAAGTTATGGTGTGACAAAGTTGGCCAAAATCACTAATTTTCAAGACATGCCTCAAATGAGAAATTTGCAAAATCATGAACCAAGGCCATTTGTAACTTCTAGTTCAATCCAAACCAATGTAAAAACATCACATGAGTTCTAAAAATCAGAATTGGACCAAAGTTTCTCATGATCATGGTTTGTATACCAAGACTTTTTCATGAAGTTCCAAAAGTAACCAAGTTGCAAAACCATCATGATGCTTCTTACCACTTGCTGCATTGGCCTTTGAACCACTCTAGCCTCCCATACACACCATGCTGCGCCAGCCCTAGCCATTGTACCAAGCTAGAACCCAAGCCATACCTCTCTTACAAAAAAGTTGACTTTTGGCAAAAGCAAACATCCCAATCACAGCAGGCCAGGTCACATCATCTGGCCAATTGGGATTGTTTATACTTTCCATTTGCTAGCCAAACATAACACCAAAAAAGGCTAAAACAGATCACAACACACCATACACAAAACTCACCCTATTGGCATTTTTCTTCGAATCTCTCTGCCCAGTTCATAAACATTAAAACAAGTTCCACTACTCAACTCACCATGCCTCATTAAGCCAAAACCAACAAAGAACCAAGCCTGGATCAAGCAAGAACACCACTTCTCCATTTTCACTCCAACTTGCAGTTTCTTTCGAAACTCACTCCACAGGCCATAAACATCCAAACAAACTCCACAAACCTTCTTAAAACATCACCCTGATCACAAAGAACCACTCACATTGGCCTGAAACTGCCTGCATCACCATTGCCATTTTCAAGTGAGCTTGAGCAGAAGCTGTTCAAACTCTTCATCTAGCCAGCATAAACTTCTCCAAAGCATTCAAGCATCATCAAGAGGTCATAAGGAGTGGATTTCACAAGGAGGAGAGGTCAGAAAGTTGCTGGAGTGAAAGCTTCGAATCTCAGGTAGCTCAAGAACTTTTTTTCCAGAAATGGATTTTTAAGTTCTAAACTTGTTCTCCATGCTTCACTGATTGTCCTGGTGCTTTTAGTTTTGAAAATGGTGATGAAATGAGAATTTAATTGCTTTCTGAAACTCTGTTGACCTAAAAAATGTTTTGTTCGATTCATGGTTCTGGGGAAAAATAAATGTTGTTTGTGATGGGGTTTTGATTCAGTGGATCATGGGAATCATTTCTGTATGCTTGGTTTTCATTTTTGTTGCGTTTTGAAGTTTTTAGGGATTTTCAGGTGGGGTTCCCACCGGAGAAGACGACCGGAGGTCTTCTCCGGCCACCTGAAAATCATTAGGGTTTTAATCCCTGTAATTAATTGAGTTTGAATCTGGAGCGTGCGATTGCTTTGACCGTTTGACTTGCCGCGCGTGTGGAGGGTCCAGATGTGGTCATTAAACCCTAATCACTTTAATTTATTTAATTAATTGAGTTTAAGTCAGTTTGAATTTGGGCCACAAGATCTGGCGCGTAGTCAATGCTCCCAAACCCAGACTCAATCCCTACCTTCCATTCTGTTGACTTTTCCTTTTTCTTTGTTTTAATTCATTTCTTTTCATTTTATTTGCATAATTAATTTAAAATAGCAAAAATGTCTTAAAAATTATGAAACTTTTTCTCAAGAGTTTCATTAATTTTTAAAACACAAAAATATTTTTGTTTTCATTTTTTACATTAAAAAAGTATTTTTAAATATTTAAAAGATTATTTTTAACTGATTAATGGAAATTAATTTATTAAAAATACTTTTAGGTATTTAAAAATCACCAAAAAATTCATGAAATGTTCTAAGACATTTAGAAACATTGTCAAACCTTCAAACCAAATTTATTTTTTGATCTTGATGCATTTTAAGAATTTCTCATTGAATTAAAATCATTTTTGTGCATTATTTTGATCCAAAGTTCAAAAAATCATTTCTGCCTATCCATGAAGAGTTGGACATTGATTCTTTTTGCATTGCATTGTGTTTAGCATGAAGTTTGTGAGATTAAATGGCCATGATTTGATCTTTCATTTTCAATTTGTTTGGAATTTCTTTTGTTTGGGAACCCTAAAACCCTAGAAAACTTAGGAAAATCATAACTTGGATTTGGTTAGGAGTTGAGACCTCCCCTTTGGGCATTGGTTTAGTATAGGATTAGGGGTCCTTTGAGTGGAATTTTCATTTTTTTATCTTAGGGTTTGCTTCTGATTTTGGTTTTTGTTTGTTGCATTATTCATAAACCCTAATTTGGGCTTCCATATGCATCCATCTTGCATTTTCTTGCATAACATGACTTGCCATGACATTTCAAGCATCCATTTGATTCATTTGACATCATGAGACATATTGAAAGCATGTTTGATCATTGCATCATGTATTTTCCATGTTGTATGTCATGTGCACTTCATAACTTTTCATGTATGTCCTTGGTTCCTAACTTTCTTCATTTGCATTCATGAACTTGTATGATCATTTCCATGTGCTGCCTCATGTTTGTAGCATCTCATAGCATCATTAGCATCATGTATATGCTTCTGGTTTTGTCTCTCATCATGTCATCCCATCCCATTTTGCATTGCATTTCTTTTCTAATCCTTCAGGTGGTAAGTGACTTTGAGAAGTGAATTTGCCTTCACTTCTCATAACTTTCTCTTCATCACTCTCTTGCATCCATTGCTGCATTTTTGTTTGTGTTTGAGTTTGAGCTTGCTCATTCTTCTTCTTCCCATTTTCTTTCTTCAAGTGACTTGACTTCTTGAATGAAGCAAGTCACTTTGCTTCTCTTGATCCTTTCATCTGCTTCCTGGTGGTTCCTTTGAAGATCTTCTCTTGAAAACCTCACAAACCTTAGGAACAACAAAGCATGACAATGATTAGGGTTTTGATTAGTCTCCCCTCTTAGTTTTACCTTTGTGTCTCTTTGAGTCTTCTCTTCTCATCTCATAATCAGGGACTAAACCCTAAAGGCTTTAAGGCTTTGTGATTAAGCTTATGCCTGCATCCTTCTCTTAGGATGGAGTGTATAACTTTAATCCTAAGTGTTAAACCCTTAATGTGTTTAACTCCTTTAATCAATCCACTTAATAATCATCAAGACATCAAGCTTGTAACTCGGGCCTTGCATTAGGGTTCTAATTCTTCCTTAACTGGTTAAGAAGGACTAACCCTAGTGTTAATGGACAAGTCCCCCTCAAGTTGTCTTACAAATCATAAAACTCACTTCATCATCATATCATTAAATAAAATCCACTTAATCAAAGGTTTGTTTTGTCATGAGTTTAATCCCTAATCATGGATTAAGTTGAGGAGTTTTCCTCAGCTTAAACATCCTCATCTATTATCCTTCTATTAGGATGGTGTAATGAGTCTGTTTAATCCTTGATTATGGCTTAACCTCATTACTCAACACTAAACAAAAACCACAAAAATATCTAATTAATCACAAGTAGGTCAATGATCTTAATCCTACACCAAAGGTGATTAAGTGTGAGAATCTGACTTCACACTTAAGGTATTCTCATTACCCCTAATCAGAGGGAAGATGTGATGAGTTTACTAACCCATTGGTTTAGGCTTAAGCTCATTAACTTATGACAAACTCTCAAAAGCAATAAAAGACTGAAAATACAAAAACAAACAATAATCGTCTCCTCCGGGATTCTTTTCTCATCTCATTCACTCACAACCGAGAATTTGCTTCTTCCGTCTAATGCAAGACAGTTTGCATCTGTGCCAGACAGACCATACACTTGAGCATAGGCAAGCAAGCAGTTCACAAGTCAATTCATCTTTCAGTCTCTTTGGGTCGAACTACGGTGTTCTGACTTCCTCATTGCACGAGAGGATACGTAGGCATAAATTAACAGTTATCGAACAAAAGTCTCTGTATATTCCCCCTCTTTCTAGCCTCATTCTTTTAGCCTCATGATCTTGAGCATCTTATTCCAGTTCCTACACTGACACTTTCATATCACACTTTACATTCATTTTACACTGACACCTGTACATCTTTTTCCAGCTCTTGTATACACAGACTGCACTGACACTACCCCTTTAAAGCACAAATCTTTTAAGCGTGGATCCCGTCGAGTACGACGGACAATCTGGGTGCTAATACCTTCCCAGGTTGTAACCAACCCCCTTTCTCAGTCTCTCTGGTTCGCAACCGTCTTATCCATCTTTTCCTAGGTCTATGCAGCATTGCCTTTCCTCCGGGATAAAAATGCCTAGCTGGCGACTCTATTCATCTCCAGTGAGTTCACTGCTGTGTGTTCTCATTGTCCCTTTCGTCGACCGTTCGCGTCTGTACCCCATTTGACCTGGCTTCATTTGGTGGGAGCGACAGCTTGGCGACTCTGCTGGGGAGCCTTATACTGCAACCAGGGCTTCTGGTTCTTTTTGTGGGTTCCTCCTAGCGCTTGATTGATTTGTGTTTACTGGGGTGTTATGTGTTTATTTGTGTTTATATATGTTTTATTTTTGCTTTATGCACAGTTGTTTATCTGCTTTCTTTACTGCTTTACATATATCATACTGTCATGCTGTCTGGCTGGATCTGGTTTTGCTTTGGTGGGTGGGTGTTCCATTGAGAGTTAAGGTCCTATACCTGGGACCTGAGTGACACCTAGGTTAGAGTGAATCATATTCTTTCCCATTCCATCTCGGTCTGGTGCGGGAATATGAAACACGGTTCAGATATGGGTTTCTTCTTGAGAACTCTGTGTTGCAGATTTCCTGCAATGCTAGGGCTATCTGGGAAGCCTGCTAAGTCTGAATGACCTTTTAGTATTGACCTTCAGAAACTGGGGTGAGTTAGAGGAGGAACTTTTATGGTTATTGTAAACACTGTACCTCCGGGTTGGAAGTGTTTACACTTCTCATAACTGATCCAAGTCTGAGGATCCTTGTTTTAGAACACCACCTGTGAGGGGGTTGGGCTGTTCACAGGTTTGCAGGTACCTTGACCTCAGAATACCCTGTTACTTTGACTTGATTACGAATACTCCATGTTGGAACAGTTCTTGTGATTCTAAAACCCTGGACATGTGGCTCTTTATTTGAGCCCCCCACCTTGGTTACTGGATTTATAGACCTCCATCTGGATTTCTTGGACATATTTGGACTTACAACAGAGCTTTTGATCAGATCCAGCTCAGTCACAGACCCTTGCATATCATTTGCATACATAAACATTGCATCATATTGACATTTGCTTATTTGTGTTTCAGGGTATCCATCTTCATTTGGTTCTGGTTTTGACCCCATCTTCAGTATTGACCCATCTTCATCAGCATCTGCTTCAGCTGTCACCTGCACCAGCCCATCAGTGGCCCTTTCAGTGGTATCATCATCAGCACTCATCTCTACTCATCTTCAGCATCATGGCTCCTAAAAAGAGCAACATCACCTATCACTTCTTCCAGCCAGAGCTATCTGACATCAGGAGGATTCAGACCCTGATCACTCCAGATCACATACCATTGTTCAGGGAACATTATGGAGATATACTTGATATGGTTATGGATCTGGACCCTTCACAGAGAAGCCTGATCCACACTTGCATTCAGTTTTATGATCCCCCACTAAGGTGCTTCACCTTCCAAGACTTTCAGTTGGGCCCTCTATTAGAAGAATACTCATCATTGGTTGGTATACCTATCAGGGGTGGAATC
Organism: Lathyrus aphaca; assembly: GCA_963966055.1. Lineage (NCBI taxonomy): Eukaryota > Viridiplantae > Streptophyta > Magnoliopsida > Fabales > Fabaceae > Lathyrus > Lathyrus aphaca. Next base: position 219,137,744 of record OZ014525.1, read on the forward strand.
CCTTTCAACCCTGAGATGGTCTTTCCTGGTAATGAAGAAGTAGCAAAGGCTTTGTACCTGGAACCTGTTCTGATTGAGCAGCATATGACTTCTAAAGCTGGAATCCCTGGTTTCCATCTGGACTTCTTGATCTCTCAAGCTACCCTGAAAGCTTCTTTAGGAGAGTGGAAAGCTGTCTGTGCTTTATTGGCCTTGAGTATATATGGAATTGTATTGTTTGCATACGAGCCTCGATTCATTAGCAAGAATGCAATCCATTTGTTCATCCTGAAAAACCCAGTGCCCACTTTATTGGGGGATCTCTATTATTCAGTGCATCAGAGGAATGAAAAGCAGAGGGGAAGATTAGTGAGGTGTTGTGCTCCATTGTTCCACACTTGGCTTCTCAGGCACCTACCCAGGACAGATGCATTTCTAAATCCTCATCAGCAGAGCAACTGGGCTAAGAGACTCACTGCTCTAACTTCAGCAGATATCAGATGGTGCACTCAAAGCACCAAGGGTAGGGACATCATCACCAGCTGTGGGAATTTTCCCAATGTGCCCCTAATAGGAGTTAAGGGTAGTATCAATTACAACCCTCTGCTGTTCAGAAGGCAATTGGGCTACGCACTGGTCCACACTCCTAAGGCACAGGATTTGGTTGAGACTCTTTATTGCGAGAACAAGATTAATCTGGCTATTGTTAGGCAGGCTGCTTGGGCCTGGGATAATGTTCAAACCAAGGGAATAACCATTCTTGGGAAGTGCAACAATGTGGCATCAGCACAATATTATGAGTGGTCCTATGCCAGGGCTCAATTCTCTAGAATGCCATTTACCATAGAAGATATGCCCGAATCATCTTCAGCACCACCCCCTGCCACTATCAGTTTGGAGGAGTTTGAGAGCTTGAAGGAAAGAAATGAGAAGTTAACCCAGGCTTTGCAGAAGACCCTCCGAGAGAGGAGTGATGGTAGGATGGAGATTGAGAGGTTAGAGAAGTTGAGAGTGGAGCATCTGGTTAAGATCGAAAAGTCTGGGGATTATATCAAGAAGTCTAAAGCTGGAGAACAAATTCTGAAGAATGCTTGCAAAGAAGCCCAGTTCCAGAGAGCAAGGACAAACTTGTATCTAAAGGAAAGTCAGGCTAGGTGGGTCAGGATCACCGAGGCTCGTACTTTGGAGGACAAGAGGGTTCAAGACAAGATGGAGCAACTGGAAGCTAGTGCAAAAGTACAGCAGGAGGCCCTGGCAGCAGCCCAGAGGGAGATATCAGAGCTAAAGATCAAAGCAGGAGTGAAGAGGTCAAAGGACCAAAGTCAGCACAAGAAGTTAACAGCAGCTGTTACAACCCGGAACCTCCTCATCAGGAATCTCACGGAGCGTCCAGCTGATCCTGTGACCGAAGCACTTCTCAAGGAAGTTCGTGAGGATGAGTTTGGTCTTGGTGTTTGACCATTTGTTTGTTGTTGCTTTCATTCCGTGTATTTTTCATTTTTTTCTGTAATGTATTTTGACCCCTCCAAGGGCTTGTATTTGTAAACAAACTATGTACCATTTTGTCTTTTGTAATATATGCATTGGTTTGTTCCATCCGAGTTTCACTTCAAAAGCAACATCAACAGCATCTTCAAGGGTCTAGAAGGGTCAAAACTGAAGGCCAAACCGGATACCTTGAGAACAAATAGGCATAACTGCATTGCATGCTAACCCATTTGTTTGTTTTGTAGGTTTTGTTTTATTGCCACTAACTCTGTTGTGATGTTCAGGAACTATTGCTCGACGCCGGGTATTTCCCCTCAACCGTCCGCACCGTTATCCGACCCGTAACAATCTTCCGGGCATTCAAATGGATCAGATGCAGCAGGACCTTACTGAGGTCAGAAACCAAATGGCGAATGAAAGGCTAGAGATGAGGAATCAAATGACGCAGTTTATGGAAGTGATGAACAACATGGCTCAGAGCCAGGAAAGATTGAGGGCCATGGTGGAAAGGCAAAATCAAGAAGATCCACATATAGGGACTGCCGGCACCAGCAACAATGAAAGGGTCCAACCTCATGTTAACCCCCCTGTATTTGGCCCTCATCTTCATCCAGAGGTCAACATCCCTGCGAATGTTCAGGGGACTGCCACTGCAGCCAGGGTACTTCAAGAAGACCCCCAAGAGGATCAATTCACGGTAATGGGTGCTGGGGAAGAAGCTTATGATAGAAGGTTGGATGAGATAGCTGAGAAGTTGAGGTCCTTAGAGTCTCAAAACTCTCTGGGTTTCGATGTCATGGACATGGGCTTGGTAGACGGGGTCAGGATTCCCCATAAGTTCAAGCCTCCTTGTTTTGAAAAATACAACGGAACTTCATGCCCCCGGACTCATTTACAATCATTTCTGGGGAGGCTGAAGGCCTACACTATGGATGAGAAGCTCTGGATGTTCTATTTCGAAGACAGCTTGACTGGAGCGTCAAGAGAATGGTACTCTCACTTGACAAGGGCAACTATTAGATGCTGGAAGGACCTGGAAGAAGCCTTCATCAGACAGTATCAGTACAACTTAGATATGGCACCCAACAGGACCCTCCTAATGGGAATGTCACAGTCGTCAAGGGAAAGTTTCCGAGAATATGCCCAAAGATGGAGGCAATTGGCTGCTGCTGTTCAGCCACCTATGTCTGAAAGGGAAATGGCAGATATGTTTATGAACACCCTTCAGGGGACTTATATTGACAGGCTGGCTGCTTTCTCTTCCACTAGCTTTACAGATGTTGTCATAGCCGGGGAGAGAATTGAAAGCCTATTGAAGATGGGTAAGATCTCAGACAACGGTGCAAGCTCGTCCAGTAGTGCAAGAAAGCCTTTTGCAGGCCCAAGAAGAACTGGCGAGACCAATGCCATCCACGCCAGCAGGGGCAGGCCCCAATATGTTCACAGATCAGTGGCAGCAGTCACCATTCCTGCTCCAGCTCATCCTCAACCAGTTTATCAACCTCCGCAACAAAACTATCAGCAACAACCTCAGTACCATCAACAAGCTCAGTATCCTCCGAGAAATTACAACAATAGCAACACCAACAACAATAACCAGCAAAGGCCATTCCAACAGAGGCCATCTCAAGCTAATAGGGTGATCGATCCGATCCCCATGCCATATGCTACTTTGCTGCCACAACTCCTGAAACTCAACCTAGTTGAGCTAAGGACGTTGGCACCTCCAGATCCCAACAGTCTACCCAGGAATTATGATTCCAACGCCAGATGTGCTTTTCATTCAAATGCACCTGGCCACAGTACAGAAAAGTGCAGAGCTCTGCATATGAAGGTACAAGACCTGGTAGACTCAAAAGCTCTGAATTTCGCACCACCACCCAATGTCAACAAAAACCCCATGCCAAACCATGGTGGTCCCAGAATTAACGCTATTGAAGAAGACAAGCTGTCTTATTTAATAACCAGTGTGGGTCAGATCCGGACACCGTTGGTAGAAATCAAGGCTCAACTCCTCGAATGTCAAATGTTCCCGGGGTGTGAGTTGGGGTGTGCTTACTGCAATATCTCAGTAAATGGGTGCGATAACCTGAGGAATGGCATAGATGGTCTCATTCAGAGTGGCCAACTTCAGATCACCACATCATTTCCTACAAATCCAGCAACCTCATCAGCAACAAATCTAGAACCTCCTACAACTGCAGCAACCATTGTTCCTGACAATTCCTCGGCTTCATTAACAAGTACTTCATCTATTATCTCAATTGATCGGTTATCAACAAATTTTTCTTCTACAACTCCAGCACCACTCCATTTTGAAACTCCTACAACAACAACATCCATCCTTCCACCAATGTCTCCTACAACACCAGCAACAAATCATGAAGATGTCTCAACTGTCACAATATTTTATGATCCTGAAAACAACTCTGCCTACAATTCAGAAAGTGCTGCTCCCATCAGAGCACCGGTCACGATTTATTACGATCCACAGACTATCACAGTTCCTTCCGCAGCTGCAGCCAGTCCAGTCACTATCACGGTGCCTGGACCGGTACCCTATGAAAGCAGTAATGCCATCCCCTGGCATTACGGCTCTGACCTGTACTGCGAAGGACAAAGAATCACTTTTGAATCATCAACCCCTGCACCACAAATAGACAATGTGGGAGGAGGCGGAGGCTTCACTCGAAGCGGACGTCTTTTCGCTCCACAAATTCAGAGACCCACTGCCGAAGCAGAAGCTGCTGCTAAAGCAAAAGGAAAGAGCCTGGTGCAGGATGAGCAAGTTGTTAAAGAAGCTTTGAAAACACCCTTCGATCAAGAGGTTGATGAGTTCATGCGAATCATCAAAAAGAGTGATTATAAAGTAGTGGATCAGCTTCATCAGACGCCTTCCAAGATCTCAATCCTATCAATGGTTATGTGCTCCGAGGCCCATCGGAATGCACTACTCAAAGTATTGCACGCAGCTTACGTGCCTGAAGAGATCACTGTCAATCAGCTGGAAGCTGTAGTTGGAAATGTCAATGCTAGTCACGGACTAGGGTTCACCAATACTGACTTGACAACGGAAGGCCGCAACCATAACAAAGCCTTGCACATAACCATGGAATGCAAAGGTGTTGTCCTTTCCCATGTGCTGGTAGACACGGGGTCATCCCTCAATGTCTTACCTAAAAAGGCCCTGGTGAAGCTAGAATATGACGGATTGGCGTTGAAACCCAGCAACCTGGTGGTGAGAGCCTTTGATGGTTCAAAGAGATCGGTTCTGGGAGAAATTGAATTGCCCATAACGATTGGTCCGCAGACCTTCAAAACGACCTTCTACGTGATGGATATACAGCCTGCCTACAGCTGTCTATTGGGTAGGCCATGGATTCACGCCGCTGGCGCCGTGACCTCTACCCTTCACCAGAAGTTAAAATATGAGTGGGAGGGTCAAATCGTTACAATCTGTGGAGAGGAGGATATTTTTGTCAGCCACCTGGCTACCTATAAGTATATTGAGATGGATGGGGAGATCCATGAAACGATGAGCCAAGGTTTTGAAGCCTTGAATGTCAATGAAACATCTGCTGTGCCTGGTACTTCAATATCATCATACCAACAAGCCCGGAAGGTTGTTGAGGGAGGAAACGCCCAAGGCTGGGGCAAACTGCTATCAGTGGAGAAGAAAGAGGACAGATTTGGGTTGGGTTACAAACCAACTCAACAAGATCAAACAGAGGCTGCGAAAGAGCCCAACTTTGTGAGTGGGGGGATGCTCACCCCTGATGCTGTCAACTGTCTGGAAGACGAGCTGGAAGAAGAACGCAACCTGGAAAGCTGGATTCGTCCAAAGATCCCAGGGAGCAGTATCTCAAACTGGTCTTCCCAGGAAATTATAAGAGTTACTCATGCAGAGTAATTATTATTTCCTGTATTTTTTATAGCATGCATCAAAGTCTTGCATCTTGCCCAAGATGACAAGACTCATTTTGTAATCGGGCCATCTGTACTTTTTGTGCAACAAGATTAATCAATGATATATCAGACATCTTTTTGCAAATGAGTCCTTTTTTTCTTTCCCGCTCACTGTTTTTCCATTTTTCTTTTTGTACAAAAAATAAATGGCAGTGTTTTCAAAATGACAGCTTTATTTCATTTTTTCTAAAACAAGATTAAAATCAAATCACTAAAATGAACAAACTGAACCCTTGCAGAGAGTGCCTTCCAGACAGCACCGACAACAGCACGGCTATGACTTCGTATGACTTTGACAATCCAATCAATCAAGCTGATGAAGGGGTTGAAGAAGAATATGAGCTTCCTGAAGAGCTAGCCAGGTTGTTAAGACAAGAGGAAAAGGTTATTACTCCTCACCAGGAGGAGGTTGAAGTGATTAATCTTGGTACAGATGAAGACGTGAAAGAGGTTAAAATAGGGGCCTGCCTGCAAGACTCAGTGAAGAGACAACTGATTGACCTGCTTCAAGAGTATGTGGACGTGTTTGCTTGGTCTTACCAAGATATGCCAGGGTTGGATACCGACATTGTCGTGCACAAGCTGCCTTTGAGAGAAGAATGCCCGCCAGTTAAACAGAAATTGCGCCGTACTCGTCCGGACATGGCAATGAAAATCAAAGAAGAGGTACAAAAGCAATGGGACGCCGGGTTCCTTGCTGTAACTAGTTATCCGCCGTGGGTTGCTAACATAGTACCTGTGCCTAAGAAGGACGGCAAAGTAAGGATGTGTGTTGACTACCGGGATCTGAACAGAGCCAGCCCGAAAGATGACTTCCCATTACCTCACATTGATGTATTGGTCGACAACACGGCTCAGTTCTCGGTATTCTCCTTCATGGACGGATTTTCATGATACAACCAGATCAAGATGTCACCTGAAGACATGGAGAAGACAACATTCATCACACCCTGGGGCACGTTCTGCTACAAGGTAATGCCATTTGGGCTCAAGAATGCTGGTGCGACATATCAACGGGCTATGGTGACATTATTCCACGATATGATTCATAAAGAAATAGAATGTTATGTGGATGACATGATTGCCAAGTCCCTTACTGAAGAAGATCACCTGGTGAATCTACTGAAGTTATTCAAGCGCCTGAGGAAGTACCAATTGAAGCTGAACCCCAACAAGTGCACATTCGGGGTGCGATCTGGTAAGCTGCTGGGATTTATTGTAAGCGAGAAAGGGATTGAAGTGGACCCTGATAAAGTCAAAGCTATTCAAGAGATGCCTGCACCGAAGACAGAAAAAGAAGTTCGAGGATTCTTAGGTCGATTGAACTACATCTCAAGGTTCATATCTCACCTTACAGCAACCTGTGAACCCTTGTTCAAATTGTTGAGAAAAGAACAGACGGTCAGGTGGAACGAAGACTGTCAGAAGGCTTTTGACAAAATCAAGGAATACTTACAAGAACCTCCAATCCTTATGCCTCCAGTTGAAGGAAGACCTCTGATCATGTACTTGACAGTATTAGAAGAGTCAATGGGGTGTGTGCTGGGCCAGCATGACGAGTCTGGTCGAAAAGAGTATGTGATATACTACCTAAGCAAAAAGTTTACCGACTGTGAACAACGTTATTCACTGCTCGAGAAAACTTGCTGTGCTTTAGCGTGGGCTGCTCGCCGACTAAGGCAGTATATGTTGACCCACACTACCTTGTTGATATAAAAAATGGACCCAATCAAGTACATTTTCGAGAAGCCAGCTCTTACCGGACGGGTTGCAAGATGGCAGATGATTCTCACAGAATACGACATCCAGTACACCTCTCAGAAAGCCATCAAGGGCAGTGTACTATCTGAATATCTTGCTAAGCAACCCATTGATGACTACCAGCCTATGAGATTTGACTTCCCTGATGAAGACATCATGTTCATAAAAGCAAAAGATCATGAAGAGCCTGTTCACACTGAAGGGCCTGACCCGGAAGAAGAATGGACTATGATGTTTGATGGGGCTGTTAACATGAATGGTCGTGGTGTTGGTGCAGTACTCATTACACCTAAAGGAGTTCACATGCCTTTCTCGGCAAAACTCACTTTCAATTGCACTAACAACGAAGCTGAATACGAAGCTTGCATTATGGGTCTTGAGGAAGCCATCGACCTCAGGATCAAGACATTGACTGTATTCGGAGATTCAGCTTTGGTAGTCAATCAAACCAACGGCAAATGGTACACACACCAGGATCATCTGATACCTTACAGGGACTATACAAGGAGGTTATTGACTTTCTTCACAACAGTCAAGCTTGAGTATATCCCTCGGGACGAGAATCAGTTTGCAGATGCTCTGGCTACCATTTCGTCCATGATCAAAGTTCAGACTGCCAACTGTGTACCTCAGATTTCAGTGTCCAGACTTGATAGACCAGCATATGTGTTCGCAGCAGATATTGTTAAAGATGAAAAGCCTTGGTTCCATGACATTAAGTGCTTCTTGGAGGATCAAACATACCCACCTGGGGCATCTTCCAATGATAAGTAGACTTTGAGAAGGCTCGCTGGTAGCTTCTTCCTGAATACTGATGGCTCCCTGTACAAAAGGAACTTTGATATGGTACTCCTCAGATGTGTTGATAAGACGGAAGCAGATTTATTGATGCATGAAGTGCACGAAGGATCCTTTGGTACCCATGCCGGAGGGCATGCCATGGCCAAGAAATTGTTAAGATCAGGCTATTACTGGATCACAATGGATGCAGACTGTTGTGCTTATGCCAGAAAATGCCACAAATGCCAGATCTATGCAGATAAGGTGCATGTGCCTCTCAATCCTTTGAATATAATGTCTTCACCCTGGCCTTTTGCTATGTGGGGCATTGATATGATTGGAAAGATTGAGCCAACTGCTTCAAATGGCCACAGATTCATCCTGGTTGCCATTGATTATTTCACCAAGTGGGTTGAAGCAGCCTCATATGCAAACGTCACGAGACAAGTGGTAGCCAGATTTCTGAAGAAAGATATCATATGTCGGTATGGAGTGCCCGAGCGAATCATTACTGATAATGGTTCCAATCTAAACAACAAAATGATGGCAGAGCTGTGCCGGGACTTCAAGATTCAACACCACAATTCTTCTCCTTACAGGCCAAAGATGAATGGCGCTGTTGAGGCAGCAAATAAAAATATCAAGAAGATTGTGTAGAAGATGGTAGTCACTTACAAAGACTGGCATGAGATGCTACCGTTTGCCTTGCAAGGGTACCGCACGTCAATCAGAACATCCACTAGGGCAACACCGTATCAGCTTGTGTATGGTATGGAAGCCGTCCTACCTGTTGAAGTTGAATTACCCTCTCTCCGGGTACTGATGGATGTTAAATTGAGTGAAGCAGAATGGGTTAGGTCCCGATACGAACAACTGAGTCTGATTGAAGAGAAGAGATTGGCTGCAATCTGTCATGGGCAGTTATATCAGAAGAGAATGAAGAAAGCCTTCGATCAGAAGGTCAGACACCGAGAGTACCAGGTGGGGGATCTTGTGTTGAAAAGAATCCTCCCTCCTCATACAGACCACAGGGGCAAATGGACTCCAAACTATGAAGGACCGTTCGTGGTAAAGAAAGTTTTCTATGGTGGAGCACTGATGCTCAGCACCATGGATGGTGAAGACTTCCCGTCCCCTGTGAATTCAGATGCAGTTAAAAAATACTTCGCATAAGAATGACCCGCTGGACACAAAAACAGAATGTAAGTCCAGGCAAAAATAGGGCATCCCGGTGAGTCAAAAACAGAATAAAAGACTCGGGAAAAAAATAAGGGAAAATAAACAAAAAAAATGTACACCCGCTGAGTTGAAAAGCCGCATTGGACAGCTCAGGCAAAAATGGGTATCCCGATGGATTGAAAACCCGAAAGGGCGATCCATGCAAAATAAGGGAATAAGCGAACGACTGCATTCTGAATTCGTCTGTATCGTCTATAACTTGTTAAGCTTCAAAAGGATCAAGCTCCAATCAGAATCAACATTCTTCAAAAAAGCAAGATGAAAAGAACGTCGAAAGTCATACGAGTCATAGTGAAGAGGAAGCTCCTTAAAGCGTCATCAACACTGCCAACATTTTGTTTTCTCAATTTGTAACAATCTCCTCATTTCAGGGGATATGTTCCTTCGACTGTATCTCGCCAATTCAGGGCATATGAATTAATAAAACCAGATTTGCAGTCACGTCTCGTTTTGTAAATTTTATTTGCAAAAAATGTCTGATGTCTTAAAAGAAAAAAACTGATTGCATAAGAATACAGATGTTTATCTTCAAGTAAAAACATGCTTGTAGGAAATATGCTTACTCTCAGGAGTATCTAAACTCCTATGACGGAATCCAGTAAAGGATACCTCGGGATTATCTTGTGCGTTTCTCTATCTTTTTCAGGATTGCAGGTATCCGGAACGCAACTTGGGGCATGAAAACTTTATCCCAGCAAGCTGGCAAATCAACACTCAGTTTTAGCACCCGAAGTGCTCTCTCCCCAGCTGAGTTGCCTCCCATGGCTTCCCCCAGCTGAGTTTGCCACTTGTTGCTTGCCCCATCAGAGCAGCCAGGCATCATAGAAGGCACCTATATCCCCGGCTGAGTCAAGAATCTACTTCAGCAGAATCCCTAGGGAGGTCTTTCAGTGATTCCTCTCTTTCTCCCCAGCCGAGTTGCCGTCTCGCCCTCAGCCAAGTTCCAAAGTCAGGGAATCATCTCCCCCACAGAGTTCCAGCCTCCATCTAGAAGAGCAATATATAAAGAAATCACAACAGAGTGAAGAAAGCTTCTACAAACCCCAGCTGGGTCTCTCATTTATAAGGATATGTCAATCAGTGACCTAGATCCCCAAGCAGATACATCTCATCAGATCTATCAATGATCTCTTCCCCAGCTGGGATGTCTACTCCAAGCAGATCGATCGAAGATCTTCGCAACAGCGAGACCCGGATCCCGGTTTTGGTATCTTTGCACAAATCATAGCATTCGCATCATATTCACCCACAAAGCGTAGCATTCCGTTTTAACACGGAGCATTACGACAAAAATCAAGCATATAGCATAATCATAAGCCATGTGTTGAATCAACACTTGTGAATAATGACAGTTCATCAACGTACAGAAAAAAAATCCCCACCAAAGTTCCCAGCAAAAGCAGCTGCCTCTAACACCAGTACATACTCATTTTGACACCCGTCCATGTCATAAACCCAGCAGAAAGCCAAAGAAGTCCTCTTTGCACTCACATGTACTTACATGTATAATCCTTTGACACCCGTCCGTGTCATATCCCCAGCACAGTCACCTACACTTTTGCAACCCATATACTAGTTGATATTATTATACTTTTCTCTCTCGACACTCGTCCGTGTCACCTTCCCCAGTAGATAAACACTCATCCATATATACTCATACTACTCATACAGATACTCGTCCGTATCTTGTATATACCGTTCATAATCCCCACAGATTCAGCACTAGTCCTTGTTCTTTGCTAACCCGTTGGTACTCGTCCGTACCATCATCTCAGAGCATGTGTCTAGAGTTTGTTTCTACATGATACTCGTCCGTATCATAGTCTTAAGGATGCTCGTCCGCGTCTTTAACCCATACACGGTGTCAAACACTTTTGAATATAGGTACTCGCCTGTGTCTACTATTCCCCAGAAGAGTCCTCTCAAATTCAACACTCGTCCGTGTTCTCTGTTAACCCGTTGATACTCGTCTGTATCATCATCTCTGAGCACGTGTCAGTTTGTTTCTACCCGATACTCGTCCGTATCGTAGTCTTAGGGATGCTCGTCCGCATCTTTAATCTATACACAATACCAAACACTTATACCTTTTGTTTCTTGGATGTAAACGCTCGTCCATGTTTACTATTCCCCAGTAGATCGCCAAAGCAAATTTTCTTTTTATCTGACACTCGTCCTGTGTTATGATAAACCTTGAGAACAGCCGTACCCTGCTAGGTGGTCGTCCTCCACCTCTTGATGGTCGTCCTCCATCATGCTCGTCCGATGGCCGTCCCCGTCGTTGTTTTTTAGCAGCCGTCCCCTGCTAGGTGGTCGTCCTCCACCTTTTGATGATCGTCCTTCATCATTTTATCCAATGGCCGTCCCCATTGTTGATTTTGGTTATCTGACATTCGTCCTATGTCATGACAAACCCTGAGAGCAGTCGTCCCCTGCTAGGTGGTTGTCCTCCACCTCTTGATGGTCGTCCTCCATCATGCTCGTCTGATGGTCGTCCCCATCGTTGACCTTTTATCCGATGGCCGTCCCCATCGTTGATACTTTCGGCAGCCGTACCCTGCCAGGTGGTTGTCCTCCACCTTTGATGGCCGTCCCCATCATATTTCTTTTATTCCCCAACAGAGCAGCCGTCCCCTGCTAGGTGATCGTCCTTCACCTTTGATGGTCGTCCCCATCATCTGTTTATTTCATTTATTCTTTAACCCGATGGCCGTCCCCGTCGTGGTCCCTTTTCCTTTTCTTTTAGCCCGATGGCCGTCCCCATCGTTGGTTACCTTGCTTTATGAACTTGATGGCCGTCCCCGTCATGTTTCATTAATCCCCCAGAGATTTTTACAACTTTATCTCGATGGCCGTCCCCATCATAATTTCTTTTTTTTCCCAGCTAGTCGGCCGTCCCCGTCTTGGCTTACCTTTTATCCCCAGCATGTCGGCCGTCCCCGTCATTGCTTTATTTTCAGCACCTCCCCAGCATGTCGGCCGTCCCCGTCATTGCTCTTTACCCAGCAGTCGTCCTCTGCTCGACGGTCGTCCTCCGTCGCCCGCACTTTATAATATACTTTATTTTCCTTTACAATCTATATCCCTTTTCTTCTTCATTCTGTGAGTGCAAATTTTGGACTGTCTTTGGTATTCAACCACAAGTTATCTTGTTTGCCTGATAAGCCGTTGCTTACATCCTGCACAGCTAACTCATGTTTGAATAGGGGCAGCTGTAAACACCCCAAATTTGCCCTCACCCATTCACACCATGGCTTGTGATCATTTCATATGCATAAACACAATCATATCATCTCATATCACATTTTTGATCCACTGCATAGATTCTAAGTCATCTGCACCTAGGGTTTGTGATCTGAGCAATCCAAGAGCTTTTTGAGCCACTCCAAAGGCTACCAATCACTTCAAAGGGATCCATGGGTGTTCTTACATTATATTATATCCTCTCAAAGTCAAGAATTCCAAAGAATCACAAGAACTGGGGTTGGTGTGGATGCAGAACCAAGTTTAACTGCACAGTTGACCTGAAATTAGGGTTTTGGTTTCAGAGGCCATCACTCCAAATTTTTTGGTCATTCTTGTTTCCATTGGTATCTATATGGTATAGGGAGTATGCATATCAATTTTCATGAAGAAATTCCATGGGGAAGTCATCTGATCAAGAGTTGACTTTTCAGACAAGTCAGTGTAAAATCAGGGCATCTGAGGCCCCCAATGACCCAACCAATGGGCATTCTTCATCATTTTGAGTGTATATGATCTTTATTTGATCATAGAAGAAGGTTGAAGTTCACAGAAATCAAGAATTTGAAGTTTTTGCAAAGTTGACTTTTTTGGGCATAGTTGACTTTTCAAGAATGTGTCATTTTATGTCACTTTTCAAGCCTTGCTTTTTGATCCAAAAATGCTTCAAATGGGAAAACTTTGGTCATGAAAGTTGTAGAATACATGTTTCCCTTTTCAAAAAGTACAAGAACATGATCTAATTCTTCTTGGATTAAAAGTTATGGTGTGACAAAGTTGGCCAAAATCACTAATTTTCAAGACATGCCTCAAATGAGAAATTTGCAAAATCATGAACCAAGGCCATTTGTAACTTCTAGTTCACTCCAAACCAATGTACAAACATCACATGAGTTCTAAAAATCAGAATTGGACCAAAGTTTCTCATGATCATGGTTTGTATACCATGACTTTTTCATGAAGTTCCAAAAGTAACCAAGTTGCAAAACCATCATGATGCTTCTTACCACTTGCTGCATTGGCCTTTGAACCACTCTAGCCTCCCATACACACCATGCTGCGCCAGCCCTAGCCATTGTACCAAGCTAGAACCCAAGCCATACCTCTCTTACAAAAAAGTTGACTTTTGGCAAAAGCAAACATCCCAATCACAGCAGGCCAGGTCACATCATCTGGCCAATTGGGATTGTTTATACTTTCCATTTGCTAGCCAAACATAACACCAAAAAAGGCTGAAACAGATCACAACACACCATACACAAAACTCACCCTATTGGCATTTTTCTTCGAATCTCTCTGCCCAGTTCACAAACATTAAAACAAGTTCCACTACTCAACTCACCATGCCTCATTAAGCCAAAACCAACAAAGAACCAAGCCTGAATCAAGCAAGAACACCACTTCTCCATTTTCACTCCAACTTGCAGTTTCTTTCGAAACTCACTCCACAGGCCATAAACATCCAAACAAACTCCACAAACCTTCTTAAAACATCACCCTGATCACAAAGAACCACTCACATTGGCCTGAAACTGCCTGCATCACCATTGCCATTTTCAAGTGAGCTTGAGCAGAAGCTGTTCAAACTCTTCATCTAGCCAGCATAAACTTCTCCAAAGCATTCAAGCATCATCAAGAGGTCATAAGGAGTGGATTTCACAAGGAGGAGAGGTCAGAAAGTTGCTGGAGTGAAAGCTTCGAATCTCAGGTAGCTCAAGAACTTTTTTTCCAGAAATGGATTTTTAAGTTCTAAACTTGTTCTCCATGCTTCACTGATTGTCCTGGTGCTTTTAGTTTTGAAAATGGTGATGAAATGAGAATTTAATTGCTTTCTGAAACTCTGTTGACCTAAAAAATGTTTTGTTCGATTCATGGTTCTGGGGAAAAATAAATGTTGTTTGTGATGGGGTTTTGATTCAGTGGATCATGGGAATCATTTCTGTATGCTTGGTTTTCATTTTTGTTGCGTTTTGAAGTTTTTAGGGATTTTCAGGTGGGGTTCCCACCGGAGAAGACGACCGGAGGTCTTCTCCGGCCACCTGAAAATCATTAGGGTTTTAATCCCTGTAATTAATTGAGTTTGAATCTGGAGCGTGCGATTGCTTTGACCGTTTGACTTGCCGCGCGTGTGGAGGGTCCAGATGTGGTCATTAAACCCTAATCACTTTAATTTATTTAATTAATTGAGTTTAAGTCAGTTTGAATTTGGGCCACAAGATCTGGCGCGTAGTCAATGCTCCCAAACCCAGACTCAATCCCTACCTTCCATTCTGTTGACTTTTCCTTTTTCTTTGTTTTAATTCATTTCTTTTCATTTTATTTGCATAATTAATTTAAAATAGCAAAAATGTCTTAAAAATTATGAAACTTTTTCTCAAGAGTTTCATTAATTTTTAAAACACAAAAATGTTTTTGTTTTCATTTTTTACATTAAAAAAGTATTTTTAAATATTTAAAAGATTATTTTTAACTGATTAATGGAAATTAATTTATTAAAAATACTTTTAGGTATTTAAAAATCACCAAAAAATTCATGAAATGTTCTAAGACATTTAGAAACATTGTCAAACCTTCAAACCAAATTTATTTTTTGATCTTGATGCATTTTAAGAATTTCTCATTGAATTAAAATCATTTTTGTGCATTATTTTGATCCAAAGTTCAAAAAATCATTTCTGCCTATCCATGAAGAGTTGGACATTGATTCTTTTTGCATTGCATTTTGTTTAGCATGAAGTTTGTGAGATTAAATGGCCATGATTTGATCTTTCATTTTCAATTTGTTTGGAATTTCTTTTGTTTGGGAACCCTAAAACCCTAGAAAACTTAGGAAAATCATAACTTGGATTTGGTTAGGAGTTGAGACCTCCCCTTTGGGTATTGGTTTAGTATAGGATTAGGGGTCCTTTGAGTGGAATTTTCATTTTTTTATCTTAGGGTTTGCTTCTGATTTTGGTTTTTGTTTGTTGCATTATTCATAAACCCTAATTTGGGCTTCCATATGCATCCATCTTGCATTTTCTTGCATAACATGACTTGCCATGACATTTCAAGCATCCATTTGATTCATTTGACATCATGAGACATATTGAAAGCATGTTTGATCATTGCATCATGTATTTGCCATGTTGTATGTCATGTGCACTTCATAACTTTTCATGTATGTCCTTGGTTCCTAACTTGCTTCATTTGCATTCATGAACTTGTATGATCATTTCCATGTGCTGCCTCATGTTTGTAGCATCTCATAGAATCATTAGCATCATGTATATGCTTCTGGTTTTGTCTCTCATCATGTCATCCCATCCCATTTTGCATTGCATTTCTTTTCTAATCCTTTAGGTGGTAAGTGACTTTGAGAAGTGAATTTGCCTTCACTTCTCATAACTTTCTCTTCATCACTCTCTTGCATCCATTGCTGCATTTTTGTTTGTGTTTGAGTTTGAGCTTGCTCATTCTTCTTCTTCCCATTTTCTTTCTTCAAGTGACTTGACTTCTTGAATGAAGCAAGTCACTTTGCTTCTCTTGATCCTTTCATCTGCTTCCTGGTGGTTCCTTTGAAGATCTTCTCTTGAAAACCTCACAAACCTTAGGAATAACCAAGCATGACAATGATTAGGGTTTTGATTAGTCTCCCCTCTTAGTTTTACCTTTGTGTCTCTTTGAGTCTTCTCTTCTCATCTCATAATCAGGGACTAAACCCTAAAGGCTTTAAGGCTTTGTGATTAAGCTTATGCCTGCATCCTTCTCTTAGGATGGAGTGTATAACTGTAATCCTAAGTG
Source organism: Lathyrus aphaca (assembly GCA_963966055.1). Taxonomy (NCBI): domain Eukaryota; kingdom Viridiplantae; phylum Streptophyta; class Magnoliopsida; order Fabales; family Fabaceae; genus Lathyrus; species Lathyrus aphaca. Next base: position 219,153,983 of record OZ014525.1, read on the forward strand.
TTAAACCCTTAATGTGTTTAACTCCTTTAATCAATCCACTTAATAATCATCAAGACATCAAGCTTGTAACTTGGGCCTTGCATTAGGGTTCTAATTCTTCCTTAACTGGTTAAGAAGGACTAACCCTAGTGTTAATGGACAAGTCCCCCTCAAGTTGTCTTACAAATCATAAAACTCACTTCATCATCATATCATTAAATAAAATCCACTTAATCAAAGGTTTGTTTTGTCATGAGTTTAATCCCTAATCATGGATTAAGTTGAGGAGTTTTCCTCAGCTTAAACATCCTCATCTATTATCCTTCTATTAGGATGGTGTAATGAGTCTGTTTAATCCTTGATTATGGCTTAACCTCATTACTCAACACTAAACAAAAACCACAAAAATATCTAATTAATCACAAGTAGGTCAATGATCTTAATCCTACACCAAAGGTGATTAAGTGTGAGAATCTGACTTCACACTTAAGGTATTCTCATTACCCCTAATCAGAGGGAAGATGTGATGAGTTTACTAACCCATTGGTTTAGGCTTAAGCTCATTAACTTATGACAAACTCTCAAAAGCAATAAAAGACTGAAAATACAAAAACAAACAATAATCGTCTCCTCCGGGATTCTTTTCTCATCTCATTCACTCACAACCGAGAATTTGCTTCTTCCGTCTAATGCAAGACAGTTTGCATCTGTGCCAGACAGACCATACACTTGAGCATAGGCAAGCAAGCAATTCACAAGTCAATTCATCTTTCAGTCTCTTTGGGTCGAACTACGGTGTTCTGACTTCCTCATTGCACGAGAGGATACGTAGGCATAACTTAACAGTTATCGAACAAAAGTCTCTGTATATTCCCCCTCTTTCTAGCCTCATTCTTTTAGCCTCATGATCTTGAGCATCTTATTCCAGTTCCTACACTGACACTTTCATATCACACTTTACATTCATTTTACACTGACACCTGTACATCTTTTTCCAGCTCTTGTATACACAGACTGCACTGACACTACCCCTTTAAAGCACAAATCTTTTAAGCGTGGATCCCGTCGAGTACGACGGACAATCTGGGTGCTAATACCTTCCCAGGTTGTAACCAACCCCCTTTCTCAGTCTCTCTGGTTCGCAACCGTCTTATCCATCTTTTCCTAGGTCTATGCAGCATTGCCTTTCCTCCGGGATAAAAATGCCTAGCTGGCGACTCTATTCATCTCCAGTGAGTTCACTGCTGTGTGTTCTCATTGTCCCTTTCGTCGACCGTTCGCGTCTGTACCCCATTTGACCTGGCTTCATTTGGTGGGAGCGACACTGCTCCACCTCCTCAGTATACTCAACAACTACAACACTTTCTGTAACAACAACAATTTCCTCAACAGAGATCATACAATAATAACAACAATCAACAACAATGCCCTTTTCAACAGCGGCTATCCCAGATCAACAGGGTGATTGACCCTATTCCAATGCCATATGCTACACTGCTCCCACAACTCCTGAAGCTCAATCTTGTTGAGTTGAGGACATTGGCTCCACCTGATCCTCAGAACCTTCCAAGAAATTATGATGTCAATGCTAGGTGTGCTTTTCATTCTAACACACCTGGTCACTCCACAGAAAAATGCAGGGCTCTGCATATGAAGGTCCATGATCTGGTAGATTCAAAAGCCCTGAACTTTGCACCACCTCCCAATGTCATGAAGAATCCTATGCCAAGCCACAGTGGGCCAAGGATTAATGTTATAGAGGAAGGTTCACCCACAAGTTTAATAGAAGACATTGCATGTATTCAGACACCTCTGGCAGAGGTTAAAGCCCAACTTTTGAAATGCCAAGTGTTTCCAGGTTGTGAGGCCTGTTGTGAATTATGCAAACTCTCCGGGAATGGGTGTGCAAGCTTGAGGAGTGGAATTAATGGCTTGATCAGAGAAGGCATTCTGCAAATTACAACAACAACTTCTACAAAACCAGCAAATCTTTTGTCAACAACCAGTGAATCTTCTACAACTGCAACGACCATTGTTCCTATTGATTCTTCTACAACTACAACAACAATTGTTCCCATTGATTCATCTACAACTTCAGCAACCACTTCTTCCATCACTTCAGCAAACAACAGTTCCATTTCATCTCCTTCTACAACTCCAGCAACCACCAACAACGATGTTTCCACAGTTACTATTTATTATGACCCGACAACGGTCCCGAATTCCAACAACTTTCAACAATCTCAACAACAGTTTCAACCAAGCTTCAATTCACCACCACCAACATCCACCAGAAGTCCTGTCACTATCTTTTATGATCCACAGACAATTACGGTTCCAACATTTGCTGCAGTAAGCCCAATCACTATCACAGTGCCAGGGTCAATCCCATATGATAAAGACAGTGTTGTACCATGGCGTTATGGTGTTGACCTTTACTGCAACGGAGAAAAAGTCCTTCTTTATTCTCTAGTTCTCACTCCCCAAGTGGACAATGTCAGGGGGGCGGAGGCTTCACCCAAAGCGGACGTCTCTTCGCGTCATAAGCTCCCAGAACCAACACTGAGGCAGAGGCTGCTGTCAAAGCCAAAGGGAAGAGTGTGATACCTGAAGAATCTGCACCGAAAGAGACTCATAAATCATCCTTTGATCAGGATGTGGATGAGTTTATGAGGATAATTAAAAGAAGTGACTATAAAGTTGTGGACCAGCTCCACCAGACTCCTTCAAAGATCTCTATATTATCCTTGTTGTTGTGTTCCGAAGCCCATCGGGATGCATTACTCAAAGTTCTTCACGCTGCCTACGTGCTAGAAGAGATCACAGTGAATCAGCTAGAAACAGTGGTGTCAAATGTCAATACTAGTCATGGGCTAGGTTTCACTGATGCTGATTTGACAACAGAAGGACATCACCACAACAAAGCTTTGCACATAACCCTGGAGTGCAAATGAGCTGTACTATCTCATGTTCTTGTAGACACTAGGTCCTCACTCAATGTCTTACCCAAGAAAGCTCTTGTCAAGCTCGAATATGATGGGATAGCTCTCCGGCCAAGTAATCTTGTGGTCAATGTCAGACCCTAATTTTTGACCCTGAGATTTTTCGCATCTCATCTGCATTTGCATACAAACAAGATCACACACTGTTCGTTTATCCTTTTTCAGGTGCAGGTCTATGCTTTGCAGAGGATCATCATGTTTAATTTCTGTTATTTGTTTATACTCACTAACCTCTAACCAAAATATCAAAAAAAAAATATGTTGCAGTTTGCTTCTTTTTCTTCTGTGTTGCAGGATTTAAAAGACAGGGTTGTGATTCTAATTCAGAGGCGTTTGTTCAGTCACAATTCGATTCAGATGAACGTTTGACCTAATCTTGGTCAAGCTATCAGAAGATTGTTTCGACTGCAAATTGTGTGTGCCAGTGGTCTGTTTGTCAGGTTCAAAGTGTAAGTTGTGTTGCATGTTGTGCTTATCAGTTATCAGACGGTTGTTTTTGTGCGAAGTTTGGTTTGAATATTCAATGATCATCAGTTCATCAGTGATTCATCTGAGAATTTATTTTTCTCAGTATGAATTCAAGTCATCAGGACAATGTTCAGACAGATTGCAAGTGTTTGTGGCTTAAGTGGCAAGTTGTTCATGTTTGGCTGTTTTCATCATTATCAGTGGTTGGTGCAAGAAAAATCAGGAATTTGTTGTGGGCTTAAAAATCATCACCTCATATCCATTCATCTGTTCCCTCCATTTTAATATTCGATCCATAAACCATTTATTTTATTCTTTCTTTCGATTATCCCAAATCACCATCTTCCTAAACCATTTCCAATTATCATCCACCTATCCGTCTTAAACCATTTTTTTTAATACCATTTTCCTAATTCACACATTATTTTCATTTTTTAATCCATTATCGTTTCCATCCAATTATTTTTGATCCGTTTTCCTAATTCATTCTGATTACTCACCTTTTAATTTCCATTATATTTCATTTTTCCAAATATCAATATTCCACTAATCTCCGATTGGCATTCCAAATCCATTTATTTTAATCAATTTTCTTTTTTCATCCGATATCCAAATATCCCATCATATTTCCACAAATTAATTTCTTTTATCATAAAACTTTTTATTTCAATTTCCATTTCTAAGCAAAACAAAAAAAAAGAGTTATCAAAGCCCTTCATTTTTGTGTTCAAGCCCATTGCTTTTAGGCCTTTTTAAATTCTATACAAAATATTGAAAAAAAATTAAAACAAAGGCTTCACAAGTATCAAGCCATGTATCAATCCAAGGCATCAGCTCCAGCCGTACGCCCTTCAGCCTTTGCCAGCTTCCCAAAGTACACATTTCCAGCCTTCTAAACCAACATTCACAAGGCAGCCTAACAAGCCAGGCCCCACACACTGTCAAGCTATAGTTGCACAACACAAACCAACTTCTAGCCTCACAAATACACTCCGCAAGCTACTTAGTCAATACACAACTCACATGCCCAAATAACATTCAAGCTATAGCCACAAACTCCACAGCTTAGCCATACAAGCCGTAACACTTTCTCAGTAGTCAAACAACTCGCAAGCCCATAATCCATTATGCCTCAAGCAATACTCTCAACAATTCCGTACCACCATTAGCTTGAAACCTTCGCATATCACAAACAAAAGCAGGCCAAGACGTCAATATCCAGGCCCACGCATCAGCCGTATTCAAACATCCAACGCAGCAACATCTCACATTCAGCCATCCGTAACGAACTTCAAGCCTCCAACTTCAATTCCCAGCTGACCCCACACTTGACAAGCCGAATACAACACGCACGACACCTGCGTTCGAAACAAAACTCAGAATAAGAACTCAGCTGCACACGCTGATTCACGCAAACGGCACACCTGATACAAAACGCAAAGAATTGAAACAAAACGCAGACAACCAAAATCCAGCAAAGGGACACGCACTCCTCACCTCTCAAAACGCATCCGAACTCAGCATTAAACGGCAAGCCTCATTTTCATCTCTCCCGCTATAAATTCAAATCCATCCTCTTCCAATTGCAAGCTTTGATAGCCATACCCTTCCTCTGCCAAAATCAAGTTCAAAGCTTCAATCCCTTTACATTTTTCAATTACTTCACAGATCACTATTTGAAATCTTTCTCAAACCCTAACCTTGAATCTTCATCCAAATTCATCACTCAAGCATCACGTATATTGCCGTAAGAGTTTCGAATCGCCATATCATAAACCTTTCTCATCAATCATCAAATCAAACCTGGAAAATTCGAAACCTCCATATCAATTGTGAGAAAAAATCTGGAAAAAAAAGAAGAAGAAGGTAGCGGCAAATGCTATTTTTCTTTCCCCCTGTTTATGTTTGGTCGCCGCCATCATGCTATGGAAGAGGAAGAAGCTGTAGCTTCTTGCGTTTCTTCAATTTCTATTTTCTTTTTTTTGTTTGTTTTTTTTATATAATAAAATTGTTATTATAATGTTCAATTGTTTGGTTTGGGCCTTAAGGCCAGTTGGTTTGGTTGCTACTCATCACCTCCCTGTCCGCGTGGTTTCTTCTCCCTCACTTCCTTTTTTTTATTTATTGTTCTTTAATTGATTTCATTCTCTCTAATAGATTTGACAATATTTCTTTTGGTTATAGGAAAGGATTTTATAAAGGATTCTTAGAAAAAGAGTTTTTAAAAAAAAAGATATGTTAGGTTCTTTTTTTTTTAGAAAGAGTTTAGAAAAAGATTTTTAGAAACAATTTAGATAAAGAGATTTAGAAAAAGGATTAAAAAATATTTTCTATTTCCTTTTTGGATCTAATTTTGGATCCATTATTCTTCATCTTTTTTTTTTAATTTTGGTCGATGACAATCTTCCGATTCGGGATTGTTGATTTCCGATTAAGCTTAATATTCATTATTTCAAATCTATGGATGAATGATCATTTGGATCATTCTCCATACTTTGAGATCGTGATAGGTTGCTTTTCGAGAAATTCAACGATAATCTCGATTAAGATTAGACCGTTCTCTTTCTTTTAGTGTGGCATGTTTTCGGAGAACGATCCATAATATCGTTTCTCTAACATGTATTAACACGAATATTTTCCACTTTAATTAGTGGTGGCCGGCCTCATTTGTAGGGTAATTACTCCGTAAATTACTCGGCGATTTCTTAACATAGATCTACAGTTGTCCCGATTCGGAATGCGATCCACTTGGATCCGGTTGCCTCGACTTTATTTTTCTTTTCGTGGTTGTGCTTGATTAAGTTCATCATACCACTTTATATTGTAAATATTAATATTGTGAATATACTAACATTTAATTAAATCTCTCGCACCTTATCCTTTTACTTTAAATATCTCATTCCCTACCTCTCTTATTATGCTTCTATATTCATTCATCATATTGCTTATTGTATATATTATTGTTGCTTGTTAATTTTCATTTGTCCATTTGGACACGAAAATATTAATAAAGGATTAAACATCTAAAAAATTGGTGACTTCTAATTTTGGACTATGGTTACTATCCCTTGCTTCGGAGATTCGGACCTAAATTCTAGGATCATCCCTTTGCTCATTTGTTATGGATTGAGGACTTTGGCTCCGGTTAAGTTCACCCAATTATGAAGATGAAAATCCAATTGTCTCAAAGATGCTTGCCATTTGGTTTGATCATTTCTTTCCTTTAGCTTTTTATTTCAAAGTCTTAGGATAGTCCCTTCATCTCTTCCCATCTTCTTCAATTTTCAAATCTCCTTCCTATTTTTAAATCTTTCTTTGTTTTCAAACTTCAAACATTTTCTCAATCAAACCGTGACTTTGGTCATGTGCTTTTACCTTTTCATTTCATTTCTTAAATAAATGTTAAACCACATAAGCATATCGAAACTTCTTTCTCAAAAAACTTTAAAAATAATCATAACTCATTCAATTGCTTTTGTGCCCTCGTGCACATTTTCCTTTTAACCATTTTTTATGTTTAGATATGATTCATCCTTTCTAGCAGAATTATTCGCTAAAGGATGACGACTTATCTTTACATTTTAAAATCAATTCAACTCATTTGCCTTTTCACAATTTGTACCACGAACTACGGGGTTTTGATCTCGCATTGCACTCTGTGGGTACGTAGGCATGAGACGTTCGTCTCTTCAAACACCAAAATCTTAAAAAACATTCTTCTTCTCATCTCTTCAATCCTTTTTTCAAGCAAACCATTTCAGACTAAAATGCAGTAAACATTTCAAAGGGTTCCCGTGGAGTACCACGGACAAGTCGGGTGCTTAAAACCTTCCCGATTTGTAACCAATCCCCGTACCCAATCTCTGTTTGATTCTTTTAGCTTTTTAGCTTTTGAGATTCATTAAGGTTTTGTTCGTTCTTTTACCTTTTTCCTGGTGGAAATAAATAAAAGCGCGGTGGCGACTCTGTGTATATTGAGTGAAGTTAATCAATAGCTTACACTCATGATTTTACCGCTACAGAAAAGTGGCGACTCTGCTGGGGAGTCAATCTTTAAGTGGATTCGGCCTACTTTGATTTGTTTACTGTTTTAGTTTGATTTGCTTGTTACTTGGTTGTTCTGTTTTGGTTTTGGTGATCCTCTGTGAGATAGATCCTAACCCGGATCTGAGTTGGAATTTATGATAGGACGGCGATATTCGAAGCGATATGCGATGGAGTAGTCCAAAGCAATATCAATTTGATAATCTCCACTCAGGTAGGCTCTCTTGGACTATCAATGTCATGACGAGTAATCGTACGTGGCATTATTTTCCGACTTTGAGCTGATCATACTGAGGACCGTAGAACCCTTAACCAATCTAAGCCAATTTAGGAACGTAGTGCAGAAACTATCTGAGTGTAAACTTAAGGTGGTTGTCACGCGATGCTACACTCGGACGAGGTCTATTTTAAGGATGTTATCGGTTGGGGAGTAATCCAACGTACCGATGATATTCTAAAGATGGCTGTTAACTCCGGGAACCTCTGTTAGCACCCTTCTGGTTTTTTGCAGGTACAATAAAGACAAACCTTAGTACATACCTGTTTGGGTCGGTGTTCTGTTACCATGACTCCATGCTCGTGATTCGAACCTTTGAACCTGTGTGCTTTGCGTGATCTTGTTTGTGTTTGTTGCATCTACATACTCATCATGATCATCATCACAACCATTTTTCAAGGAAAATAATTCCGATTATTGCAAATATTGGAAAAAGCAAATATTCCTTTTTGTCAAGATTTTTCATGACCATATTCTCGATGTTGACCATGTCTGCAATAATCGAGTTGTTTTTATGAAAATGGAAGTGAACATTGCATATCATTGCATCCTCGCATATTCTTGCGTTCATCCGAGATGTGTGGGAACTCATCCCAGTTGTTTCTTTCCTCAGTTGTCTGTTGATCCGTCAAGCTGACTCCTCACCACAGATACGGTACTAGAGCTGCTAACAGATCGAGAGCTATTAGATTGAGAATGGAAAGTCAAGCCCAACACAACAAGAAAGTTAGGGAAGACCTTGATGAGTTGAAAAGCGATGTGAGTCAGATCATAGAGATGCTACAGGCTTTGATCATTAGGGAAACTCAACCTCAGAGGATTGTCATACCTCAAGTCAATGTTTTTGCTGGTGAAGCAAGTGTTGTTGGAATAACTCGTCGCAGACAACAACACCATGAACAATCATACCCTACTGCAGTTGCTCCGATGATCAATGGTCCATCTATTCAAAGGAATTTTGGCCAGAACCAGAATCGTAATGCCAGGAGCAGGCCAAACTTTGATCCTATTCCGATGACTTATGCTGAGTTGTATCCTTACTTGGTCCAGAATGGTTGGATTACTACTAGGCATGCGCCTCCTGTTCCAAATCCTCTTCCAGTTGGTTTTAGAGCAGATCTCCGCTGTGAGTTTCATCAAGGTGGAACTGGTCATGACTTAGAACACTGTTTTGCATTGAAGGCTAAAGTAAAAGAGCTTGTCAGAAATGGGACGATCACTTTTGAGGATATAAATCCTAATGTTGTCAACAATCCTTTTCCGAATCATGGGAAGTGAATCTTCAAGAAGACTTCAATTGTCAAATTTTCTTCAAGGCCAGAATATCAGACGGGACAGCTCATCCTTGTTATTGATTGATCACTAGGCCATTGTTTCTTTATGTTTGCAATTTTCTTCATTCATATTAAATTGTTTGCTTTTAAGTTTGTTTGTACTTTCATGTTGATTTTAATGAAATGAGCATTGCTTTGTTTTGATTCAATTTCATTTTACTATTTGCATTTTCATGCTTTACATTTCTAATTCAGTTATCTTTTCTCAAATTTTTACAATGATTGGGGGGAGGATGACGAAAACGAGATACCCATAATTGTTGTTGGTATGCTTTCAATTGAGACTTGGTTGATGATATACAAGTATTGTTTCAAATCCCAAACACTGGAGAAATAAGGAAGTGAATCTCTTGTCAACCCCTTTGAGCCTTGAAGTAGAAGTTTCTTTCTATTCGAAAAAACCTCAATTTTAACCTGGGAATGGGTAGTTCTCAATTAATTCAAATGTGCATTCAAGTACAAGAGAATCATTCAAGACACCTTTCAAATAAAGGTTGCAATCTCAAGTTTTCCTTCACACACATCAAGAAGTGTTGAAGATGTTTCTCAATTCAAAAGCCAATGATGGTTCATCGAAATCATTAAGCCATGCAGTCATTATCTTTCAAAAAAAAAATTTGATATTGAAAGAAATTATAAAAAAATCAAGGCCCGCTAAGTCAAAACCTATGAAGGAGACTTAGGCAAAAACTGGGGCATCCCGCTGACTGTAAGTTGAAATAACACAGTTCAGGCAAAAGTTAGGGATAATAAAAAGAAATATTTGTCAAGAGGTCATCAAAATTTCTCGGCAAAATAAGATGAGTTGACCAAAGTCCTCACCGGAAATAACAAAAGGAAAGAGGTGACTGCTATCTCAAAATCCTTTGGCTTATGAACCATCTTCGTCAGTGCAATCCTAAATTTCTGGGAACTTGAATGCATAGGCTGAATTAATTGAATGTAGGACTAGAGTTCATCACGAAGTTGGGTTGGGTACAAATAAACTTTGAGCCTATATCCTTTGTTTCATAAACCATGAACCAGACCACGTTACAACCTTCAAAAGTCCTAATTGAATCCAGGTTCCTTTTGAAAAGCATACTACAACAAGGTTGCGTAAACTGACTCCCAAGTTCTTTACCAATCATTTGTTTTTTTGCTGTTGCTTTATCTTTAATGTTGTCTCAACCGCCGTGTTTTGGCAATATTTTCATTTACTTTACATCAATAAGTTTCATTCCAAAAATAATTCTTGATTTCAAACTTTGCATTGAACTTTGCATTAAAATTACCAGGTTTTTACAAACATTTTTTATTTTGCAAATAAACTTTCCTCATCAAGGAATTTTCAAACAGTTAAGAAACTTGGTCGGTGATCCTATCAGGGGCAAATTTTTCTCAGTTCTTATTGTTTCAAGATGTGGTTGCTCAGTGCAAGTTGTTCTCAGATTTGTTTAGTCAGAAGATTCTCTGCAAGTTTCATATTGGGTGTATTTTCTCAACAATCTTCTCAAGGATTGAAGCCATGATCAGTTCATTCTCTCAACATTTATTTCAAGAACTGAAGCCATGATCAGTTTATTCTTCTCAACAGTTACTTCAAAGATTTGAATATTTTCTCCAGCAGTAATCAAGAACTGAATCCGTTATCAGTTTACCTTCATCAGTCATTGAATTTGGGGCAATTTTCTTCAAGAATCCCTAAGCAGCTTTGCATGATTTCTCTCAAAAGATTTTCAAATTGATACAGTTGGTGTGACAGAGATTTGTTCAGCAGTAGCATTTCTAATTTCTGAGCAGAATGGCAGTGATATCTGTGTTGAGGAATCAGTCTTCCATCTTTTGCACTCCTCTAAGAGTATAAACTGGTTGTCAGCATTTTTACTCCTCTAAGAGTCTAAACTGGTTGTCAGCATTTTCACTCCTCTAAGAGTCTAAACTGGTTGTCATCATTTCTTTTCTCACATTATCTCTTTGGGTGTGTTATTCCCCAGTCTAGTAAAAGTTTGCATATTTGAGTGTTTTAGTCCTCATTATGCGTATCCTTAGGGTGTGTTATTCCCCATTGTCGAAATTTTTTGCATATTTGAGTGTGTTATGCCTCATTATGCGTTTTCTCGGGTGTGTTATTCCCCAGTGTTGTTTACTTTTGCATTTTTGAGTGTTTTAGTCCTCATATGCATTTCTTGAGATCTTGTTGTTTTCAACTTCTTACTTTTTGGTCAAAGTCCAACTTACTTGGCATTTGTATGTCTCTCCAGAATTTTTCTTCACCTACTTGTTGTTTTTCTCAGATACTACACCCTTTTATCCGATTGCCATTCTCGGATGTCCACAGTGAAGTCATCATTGATTTAATGTACTGTCCCAGATCTTTTTTCCATCTCACTCATTTTTGTTCCTGAATGTTGTGATTCACATTTTATCTGATTGCGATTCTCAGATGTTGTGATCATTTCCATTCCGATTGCTATTCTCGGATGTCCATAGTGAAGTCATCATTGATTTGATGTACTGTCCCGGACCTTTTTCCATCTCATTCAGTTCTGTTCCTGAATGTTGTGATTCACATTTTTATCTGATTTCCATTCTCAGATGTTGTGATCACTTCCTATCCGATTGCTATTCCCGGATGTCCACAGTGAAGTCATCATTGATTTGATGTACTGTCCCGGACCTTTTTCCATCTCATTCAGTTCTGTTCCTGAATGTTGTGATTCACATTTTATCTGATTGCCATTCTCAGATGTTGTGATCATTTCCTTCCGATTGCTATTCTCGGATGTCCATAGTGAAGTCATCATTGATTTGATGTACTGTCCGGGATCTTTTTTCCATTTCATTCAGTTCCGTTCCTGAATGTTGTGATTCGCATTCTATCTGACTGCCAGTCTCAGATGTTGTGATTGCATTCCTTCCGATTGCCATTCTCGGATTTTCATGTTGAAGTCATCATTGAGTTGACGTGCTTTCCCGAATTTTTTCCCATTTCATTCAGTGCTGTTCTTGAATGTTGAGTTTCACATTTTCATTTGATTGCTATTCTCAGATGTTGTGATTACCCTTTTCCGATTGTCATTCTCGGATATCTCTACCAAAGTCAGTAATTTCATCTATGGATGCTTTTGGTGAACTGTTTCGGGACTTCTCTTACTTCATTCAGTGCCATTCCTGGATGTTGTGATGTTTTCTGTCCAGTTGCTATTCTTGGACATTTTCGCCTCGGCTGAGCCATATGTTGGTCTCTAGCATGTTGTTTTTCCCGTCGGAGTCTTATGATCCTTATCCCCAGCGTTTATTCTTTTTCATGTGTCGTCTTGTCCCTCACGGACTTCTCTGCATTTCATTTGGTTACAGATACATTTCATATCATCCCATAATTTTTCTCATAATATTTCATATTGCTGTCACATATTTTCTCTGCATTTCATATTTTTCTCATAACATTTTCATATTGCTTCATATCATTTCCATATCATCTTCATATCATTTCATATTGTTCATTTCACATCGTTCATTTCATTTCATTCCAGTTTTTGGCATCTTAGGTTCAAAAATTGGGTTTTTTGATATTTAAGTATCTTCCATCTTGTCAAAACGAAGATTTCAATCTTCATCTTCTCTGGATTGAAGAAACTTAAATAGGGGCATCTGTCAGACCCTAATTTTTGACCCTAAGATTTTTTGCATCTCATCTGCATTTGCATACAAACAAGATCACGCACTATTCGTTTATCCTTTTTCAGGTGCAGGTCTATGCTTTTCAGAGGATCATCATGTTTAATTTCTGTTATTTGTTTATACTCACTAACCTCTAACCAAAATATCAAAAAAAAAAAATATGTTGCAGTTTGCTTCTTTTTCTTCTGTGTCGCAGGATTTAAAAGACAGGGTTGTGATTCTAATTCAGAGGCGTTTGTTCAGTCACAATTCGATTCAGATGAACTTTTGACCTAATCTTGGTCAAGCTATCAGAAGATTGTTTCGACTGCAAATTGTGTGTGCCAGTGGTCTGTTTGTCAGGTTCAAAGTGTAAGCTGTGTTGCATGCTGTGCTTATCAGTTATCAGACGGTTGTTTTTGTGCGAAGTTTGGTTTGAATATTCAATGATCATCAGTTCATCAGTGATTCATCTGAGAATTTATTTTTCTCAGTATGAATTCAAGTCATCAGGACAATGTTCAGACAGATTGCAAGTGTTTGTGGCTTAAGTGTCAAGTTGTTCATGTTTGGCTGTTTTCATCATTATCAGTGGTTGGTGCAAGAAAAATCAGGAATTTGTTGTGGGCTTAAAAATCATCACCTCATATCCATTCATCTGTTCCCTCCATTTTAATATTCGATCCATAAACCATTTATTTTATTCTTTCTTTCGATTATCCCAAATCACCATCTTCCTAAACCATTTCCAATTATCATCCACCTATCCGTCTTAAACCATTTTTTTTAATACCATTTTCCTAATTCACACATTATTTTCATTTTTTAATCCATTATCGTTTCCATCCAATTATTTTTGATCCGTTTTCCTAATTCATTCCGATTACTCACCTTTTAATTTCCATTATATTTCATTTTTCCAAATATCAATATTCCACTAATCTCCGATTGGCATTCCAAATCCATTTATTTTAATCAATTTTCTTTTTTCATCCGATATCCAAATATCCCATCATATTTCCACAAATTAATTTCTTTTATCATAAAACTTTTTATTTCAATTTCCATTTCTAAGCAAAACAAAAAAAAAGAGTTATCAAAGCCCTTCATTTTTGTGTTCAAGCCCATTGCTTTTAGGCCTTTTTAAATTCTATACAAAATATTGAAAAAAAATTAAAACAAAGGCTTCACAAGTATCAAGCCATGTATCAATCCAAGGCATCAGCTCCAGCCGTACGCCCTTCAGCCTTTGCCAGCTTTCCAAAGTACACCTTTCCAGCCTTCTAAACCAACATTCACAAGGCAGCCTAACAAGCCAGGCCCCACACGCTGTCAAGCTATAGCTGCACAACATAAACCAACTTCTAGCCTCACAAATACACTCCGCAAGCTACTTAGTCAATACACAACTCACATGCCCAAATAACATTCAAGCTACAGCCACAAACTCCACAGCTTAGCCATACAAGCCGTAACACTTTCTCAGTAGTCAAACAACTCGCAAGCCCACAATCCATTATGTTTCAAGCAATACTCTCAACAAGTTCGTACCACCATTAGCTTGAAACCTTCGCATATCACAAACAAAAGCAGGCCAAGACATCAATATCCAGGCCCACGCATCAGCCGTATTCAAACATCCAACGCAGCAACATCTCACATTTAGCCATCCGTAACGAACTTCAAGCCTCCAAATTCAATTCCCAGCTGACCCCACACTTGACAAGCCGAATACAACACGCACGGCACCTACGTTCGAAACAAAACTCAGAATAAGAACTCAGCTGCACACGCTGATTCACGCAAACGGCACACCTGATACAAAACGCAAAGAATTGAAACAAAACGCAGACAACCAAAATCCAGCAAAGGGACACGCACTCCTCACCTCTCAAAACGCATCCGAACTCAGCATTAAACGGCAAGCCTCATTTTCATCTCTCCCGCTATAAATTCAAATCCATCCTCTTCCAATTGCAAGCTTTGATAGCCATACCCTTCCTCTGCCAAAATCAAGTTCAAAGCTTCAATCCCTTTACATTTTTCAATTACTTCACAGATCACTATTTGAAATCTTTCTTAAACCCTAACCTTGAATCTTCATCCAAATTCATCACTCAAGCATCACGTATATTGCCGTAAGAGTTTCGAATCGCCATATCATAAACCTTTCTCATCAATCATCAAATCAAACCTGAAAAATTCGAAACCTCCATATCAATTGTGAGAAAAAATCTGGAAAAAAAAGAAGAAGAAGGTAGCGGCAAATGCTATTTTTCTTTCCCCCTGTTTATGTTTGGTCGTCGCCATCATGCTATGGAAGAGGAAGAAGCTGTAGCTTCTTGCGTTTCTTCAATTTCTATTTTCTTTTTTTTGTTTGTTTTTTTTATATAATAAAATTGTTATTATAATGTTCAATTGTTTGGTTTGGGCCTTAAGGCCAGTTGGTTTGGTTGCTACTCATCACCTCCCTGTCCGCGTGGTTTCTTCTCCCTCACTTCCTTTTTTTTATTTATTGTTCTTTAATTGATTTCATTCTCTCTAATAGATTTGACAATATTTCTTTTGGTTATAGGAAATGATTTTAAAAAGGATTCTTAGAAAAAGACTTTTTAAAAAAAAAGATATGTTAGGTTCTTTTTTTTTTAGAAAGAGTTTAGAAAAAGATTTTTAGAAACAATTTAGATAAAGAGATTTAGAAAAAGGATTAAAAAATATTTTCTATTTCCTTTTTGGATCTAATTTTGGATCCATTATTCTTCATCTTTTTTTTTTAATTTTGGTCGATGACAATCTTCCGATTCGGGATTGTTGATTTCCGATTAAGCTTAATATTCATTATTTCAAATCTATGGATTAATGATCATTTGGATCATTCTCCATACTTTGAGATCGTGATAGGTTGCTTTTCGAGAAATTCAACGATAATCTCGATTAAGATTAGACCGTTCTCTTTCTTTTAGTGTGGCATGTTTTCGGAAAACGATCCATAATATCGTTTCTCTAACATGTATTAACACGAATATTTTCCACTTTAATTAGTGGTGGCCGGCCTCATTTGTAGGGTAATTACTCCGTAAATTACTCGGCGATTGCTTAACATAGATCTACAGTTGTCCCGATTCGGAATGCGATCCACTTGGATCCGGTTGCCTCGACTTTATTTTTCTTTTCGTGGTTGTGCTTGATTAAGTTCATCATACCACTTTATATTGTAAATATTAATATTGTGAATATACTAACATTTAATTAAATCTCTCGCACCTTATCCTTTTACTTTAAATATCTCGTTCCCTACCTCTCTTATTATGCTTCTATATTCATTCATCATATTGCTTATTGTATATATTATTGTTGCTTGTTAATTTTCATTTGTCCATTTGGACACGAAAATATTAATAAAGGATTAAACATCTAAAAAATTGGTGACTTCTAATTTTGGACTATGGTTACTATCCCTTGCTTCGGAGATTCGGACCTAAATTCTAGGATCATCCCTTTGCTCATTTGTTATGGATTGAGGACTTTGGCTCCGGTTAAGTTCACCCAATTATGAAGATGGAAATCCAATTGTCTCAAAGATGCTTGCCATTTGGTTTGATCATTTCTTTCCTTTAGCTTTTTATTTCAAAGTCTTAGGATAGTCCCTTCATCTCTTCCCATCTTCTTCAATTTTCAAATCTCCTTCCTATTTTTAAATCTTTCTTTGTTTTCAAACTTCAAACATTTTCTCAATCAAACCGTGACTTTGGTCATGTGCTTTTACCTTTTCATTTCATTTCTTAAATAAATGCTAAACCACATAAGCATATCGAAACTTCTTTCTCAAAAAACCTTAAAAATAATCATAACTCATTCAATTGCTTTTGTGCCCTCGTGCACATTTTCCTTTTAACCATTTTTTATGTTTAGATATGATTCATCCTTTCTAGTGGAATTATTCGCTAAAGGATGACGACTTATCTTTACATTTTAAAATCAATTCAACTCATTTGCCTTTTCACAATTTGTACCACGAACTACGGGGTTTCGATCTCGCATTGCACTCTGTGGGTACGTAGGCATGAGACGTTCGTCTCTTCAAACACCAAAATCTTAAAAAACATTCTTCTTCTCATCTCTTCAATCCTTTTTTCAAGCAAACCATTTCAGACTAAAATGCAGTAAACATTTCAAAGGGTTCCCGTGGAGTACCACGGACAAGTCGGGTGCTTAAAATCTTCCCGATTTGTAACCAATCCCCGTACCCAATCTCTGTTTGATTCTTTTAGCTTTTTAGCTTTTGAGATTCATTAAGGTTTTGTTCGTTCTTTTACCTTTTTCCTGGTGGAAATAAATAAAAGCGCAGTGGCGACTCTGTGTATATTGAGTGAAGTTAATCAATAGCTTACACTCATGATTTTACTGCTACAGTCAGGGCTTTTGATGGCTCCAAAAGATCTGTTCTTGGAGAGGTGGAGTTGCCATTGATAATCGGTCCGCAAGTCTTTAAGACTACTTTCTACGTGATGGACATTCAGCCGACATACAGCTGTTTGTTAGGTCGACCATGGATTCACGCCGCAGGTGCAGTAACGTCGACCCTTCATCAGAAACTGAAATATGAGTGGGAAGGACAGATTATCACCATCTGTGGTGAGGCGGACATATTTGTTAGCCAGCTGGCTACATACAAATATATTGAGATGGATGGTGAAATCCATGAAACTATGAGCCAAGGGTTTGAGGCCCTGAATGTCAATGAGATGACGACTGAAGTATTTGCCGCATCCCAGGAAGACAGGATGGGTACTTCAATTGTCTCCTATCAGCAAGCCCGGAAGGTTGTTGAAGACGGTAATGCCCAAGGCTGGGGCAAGTTGCTGCCAGTGGAGAAGAAGGAAGACAGATTCGGTTTGGGTTACAAACCATTCCGACAAGATCAATCAGAGGCTGCAAGGGAGCCCAAGTTCATCAGTGGGGGGATGCTCACCCCAGATGCTGTTAACAACTTGGAAGATGAGGTGGAAAGCGATCGCAACCAGGAGAGCTGGATACGTCCAAGGATCTCGGGGAACCAAGTCCTTAACTGGTCTTCCCAGGAAATTATAAGGGTTACTCCTGCAGAGTAATTATTATTTCTTGTCTTTTTTAGCATGCATCAAGTCCTGCATCTTGCCCAAGATGCCAGGACTCATTTTGTAATAGGGCCATATTGTAATTTTGTGCAAATGGAATAATCAATGAATATCAGACATCTTTTGCAAACGAGTCTCTTTTTTCGCTCATTGTCTTTTCATTTTTCACTTTTGTACAAAACAATAAAATGACAATGTTTTCAAAATAAACAACTTCATTTTTCACTTTTTCTAAACAAGATTAAAACTGATCACTAAAATGAACCAATCGCAACCCTTGCAGAGATTATCCTCTAGATTGCACCGACAACAACACTGCTATGACCTTGTATGACTTCGACAATCCAATTAATCAAGCTGATGAAGGGGTTGAAGAAGACTATGAGTTACTGGAAGAATTGGCCAAGTTGTTGAGGCAAGAAGAGAAGGTGATTACTCCTCATCAGGAGGAGGTTGAAACAATTAACCTTGGTACCGAAGAGGATTTTAAAGAAGTGAAGTTTGGGGCCAATCTGCAAGCTTCAGTAAAAGAACAACTCATTGATATGCTTCGAGAATACGTCGACGTCTTTGCTTGGTCCTATCAAGACATGCCAGGTCTAGATACAGATATTGTTATGCACAAGCTGCCTTTGAAAGAACATTGTCCTCTAGTGAAGCAGAAGCTACGCCGTACTCGTCCAGATATGGCTATGAAGATTAAGGAAGAAGTACGAAAATAGTGGGACGCTGGTTTCCTTGTTGTGACTAGTTACCCGCCGTGGGTTGCTAATATTATACCAGTGCCTAAGAAGGATGGAAAAGAACATATGTGTGTGGATTAACGAGATCTGAATAGAGCTAGCCCGAAGGATGATTTCCCTCTACCTCACATTGATGTATTGGTCGACAACATAGCTCAATTCTCGGTATTTTCCTTCATGGATGGTTTTTCAGGGTATAATCAGATCAGAATGTCACCCAAAGACATGGAGAAGACTACCTTCATCACACCTTGGGGCACATTTTGTTATAAGGTAATGCCTTTTGGACTGAAGAATGCCGGTGCGACTTATCAACGGGCTATGGTAACATTATTCCACGACATGATCCACAAAGAAATTGAATGCTACGTGGATGACATGATTGCCAAGTCCTTCATTGAAGAAGATCATCTGGTAAATCTGCTGAAGTTGTTCAAGCGTTTGAGAAAGTATCAGCTGAAGGTAAACCCCAACAAATGCACCTTCGGGGTACGGTCCGGTAAACTGCTGGGATTCATCGTAAGTGAAAAAGGAATTGAAGTTGATCCTGATAAAGTCAAAGCCATTCAGGAGATGCTTGCACCAAGGACCAAAAAAGAAGTTCGGGGGTTTTTAGGTAGATTGAACTATATATCACGGTTCATATCTCACCTTACTGCAACCTGTGAACCCCTCTTCAAATTGTTAAGAAAAGAACAGACAGTCAGGTGGAATGAAGATTGTCAGAAGGCTTTTGACAAAATCAAGGAGTACCTACAAGAACCTCCAATTCTTATGCCTCCAGTTGAAGGAAGACCTCTAATAATGTACCTGGCAGTATTAGAAGGATCAATGGGGTATGTGTTGGGCCAGCATGACGAGTCTGGTCGAAAAGAGTATGCAATATACTACCTAAGCAAAAGGTTTACCGACTGTGAACAACGTTATTCACTGCTCGAGAAAACTTGTTGTACTTTAGCGTGGGCTGCTCGCCGACTAAGACAGTATATGTTGACTCACACTACCTTGTTGATCTCAAAAATGGACCCTGTCAAGTATATATTTGAGAGGCCAGCGCTTACCGGAAGGGTTGCAAGATGGGAAATGATTCTGACAGAGTATGACATTCAGTACACATCTCAAAAGGCCATCAAGGGCAGTGTACTGTCTGACTATCTAGCTGAGCAACCCATTGATGATTACCAACCAATGAGATTTGATTTCCCTGATGAAGATATCATGTTCCTAAAGGAAAAAGATCATGAAGAGCCTGTTCAAACTGAAGGTCCTGACCCAGAAGAAGAATGGACAATGATGTTTGATGGGGCTGTTAATATTAATGGTCGTGGAGTTGGTGCAGTGCTCATTACACCTAAAGGAGTTCATATGCCTTTCTCGGCGAAAATCACCTTTGCATGCACAAAAAATGAAGCTGAGTACGGAGCCTGTATCATGGGTCTTGAGGAAGCCATTGACCTCAAGGTCAAAAATCTAACTGTATTCAGAGATTCAACTTTGATAATCAATCAGACCAACGGCAAATGGTACACTCACCAAGAGCATCTGATCCCATATCGTGACTACACGGGGAGATTATTGACTTTCTTCATAACAGTCAAACTTGAATATATCCCTCGAGATGAAAATCAGTTCGCAGATGCTTTAGCTACCATTTCCTCCATGATCAAGGTTCAAACTGCCAATTTTGTGCCTCGGATTTCGGTATCCAGACTAGACCGACCAACATACGTATTCTCCGTGGACATTGCTAAAGACAACAAGCCTTGGTTCCACGACATCAAATGCTTCTTAGAGGATCAGACATACCCACCTGGGGCATCATCCAATGATAAGAATACATTAAGAAGGCTGGATGGTAGTTTCTTCCTTAATACTAATGGTTCATTATATAAGAGAAACTTTGATATGGTTATCCTCAAATGTGTTGATAAGAAAGAAGCAGACTTGCTGATGCACGAGGTGCATGAAGGATATTTCGGTACCCATGCTGGAGGACATGCAATGGCAAAGAAATTATTAAGATCAGGTTACTACTGGATCATAATGGATGCAGATTGTTGTGCTTATGCCAGGAAATACCACAAATGCCAGATCTATGCAGACAAGGTGCATGTGCCTCCAAATCCTTTGAACGTAATGTCTTCACCATGGCCCTTCGCCATGTGGGGAATTAACATGATTGGAAAGATCGAACCAACTGCTTCAAATGGCCACAGATTCATCCTGGTAGCCATTGATTATTTCACCAAGTTGGTTGAAGCAGCTTCGTATGCAAACGTCACCAGACAAGTGGTAGCCAGATTCCTGAAAAGAGACATTGTCTGTCGATTTGGAGTACCCGAGCGAATCATTACTGATAATGGTTCCAACTTGAACAACAAAATGATGGCAGAACTGTGTCGGGACTTCAAAATCCAACACCACAATTCTTCTCCTTATAGGCCAAAGATGAATGGCGCTGTTGAGGCAGCTAACAAAAACATCAAGAAGATTGTGCAAAAGATGGTGGTTACTTATAGAGATTGGCATGAGATGCTACCATTTGCCTTGCATGGGTATCGGACCTCAATCAGAACATCCACTGGGGCAACACCGTATCAACTTGTGTATGGTATGGAGGCAGTCCTGCCTGTTGAAGTTGAACTACCCTCCTTACGGGTACTGATGGATGTCAAGCTGAATGAAGCAGAATGGGTCCGTTCTCGATATAAACAACTGAATCTGATCGAAGAAAAGAGATTAGACGCAATTTGTCATGGGCAGATATATCATAAAAGGATGAAGAAAGCCTTCGATCAAAAAGTCAGGCTTCGGGAATACCAAGTAGGGGATCTTGTGCTGAAAAGGCTCCTCCCTCCTCATACAGACCATAGGGGAAAATGGACTCCAAACTACGATGGTCCATTCATAGTAAAAAAGGTTTTCTCTGGTGGAGCACTGATGCTCACTACTATGGATGGTGAAGATTTCTTATCCCCTATGAATTCAGATGCAGTTAAAAAATACTTCGCATAAAATGACCCGCTGGACATAAAAACAGAATGTCAGTCCAGGCAAAAATAGGGCATCCCGACGAGTCAAAAACAGAATAAAAGACTCGGGCAAAAATAAGGGAAAATTTGTAACAATCTCCTCATTCCAGGGGATTTGTTTTTTTGACTGTATCTGCCAGTTCAGGGCACCCAGATTAATAAAATCAGATTTTCAGTCACATCTCTTCTTGTACATTTTTTTGTTTCGTTTGCAAAATGTCCAATATCCATAATATGATATTTGCATAAAACAAATGAGCCATTATTAATAAATGCTTGCAGGAAATATATTTACTCTCAGGAATATCTAACTCCTATGACGGAATCCGGTAAGGGATTCCTCGGGATACTTGTGCGTATTTCTTATCTTAACAGATTGCAGGTATTCAATACGCAACCTGGGGCATGCCAAGCACACCTCCTCAGCATACCTCCTCCCTGAACAGTATCTGGAATGCTTTTCCCTAGTGGAGTTGTCAAAACCTCCTCATCCCTAGCATAAGTCTATTCAACAGAAGCTTCCCCAGCCGGGATCCCCACAGATTTATCTAGGAAGATCGTTCAGTGATTTTTTCTTCCCCAAACAGAGTGCCAAGTCTCTAGGAACTATCTCCCCACAGAGTTCCAGCCTCTCCCCAGAAGAGCAATGCCTAAAATTCTTATACAACAAAGTGATGGAAGTTTCCTTCACCCCAGCTGGGTTTCTCCTTACAAGACGGGTCTATCAATGATCCTACCCCAAGCAGAGCTACATATCTTAATGGATCTACCAATGATCTTTCCTAGCTATGATACTCCTCCCAGCAAATCAGCCAGAGATCTTCACGACAGCAGGATCCGAATCCCGGATCGGTTTCCCTTTGCATAATCATAGCATTCGCATCATTTTTCCCCACAGAGCGTAGCATTCCGTCTAATACGGAGCATTATGGTAAAAAATCAAACATTTGCATGATCACAAGCCTAGTTCAAACCAGTCACCTGCAAATACCACCACCATTTCATCAGCAATGTATATAAAAGCTCACATTACTCGCAAATAAACGCCAAAGCGTCCCCTTTGCACTCTCCAACACAAATGCATGTTCATATATACCTCTTTCGACACTCGTCCGTGTCATACTACTCCCCTGCAGATATAAGCCAAATACCCTCTTTGCATCTCATCTTTTCATGTAACCCTAATTTTGCATCCTTACTTGCATCTTACATTGCATTGCATGAACATATGAACTTTCCATGACATTCTAAGAACTTGTATGCCATCTTAGACATCTTAAGACATTTCTTGAACATTGCTTGGTCATTTATTCATACATTTTCTATGCTTTGCATCCATTTCATTTCATAAACATCCATGTGTTTTCATGTTTCCCACATGTCTCATATGCATTCATTCCTTTGTATGATCACACATGTGCACCTTGTATGCTCTCACATCATCTCATAGTATCATTTACATCATGTGTTTGCTTCTGGTTTTGTTTCTTTGTCATTACATATGCATCTTTTCATGTCATTTCTTTCTTTATGCACCTTGTACTAACATTTTCAGGTGGTAACTAATTTGAGAAGTGAATTTGCCTTCACTTCTCATTTCTCTTCATCTTCTTCATATGAATCCTTGCTGCATTTTTCATTGCCTTTAAGTGAGCTTGCTCATTCATGTTCATCTCTCACTTTCTTTCTCTAAGTTACTTATCTTCTTCAATGAAGTAAGTAACTTATTCTTCTGCTTCTTCCTCCTTCCTTCTGCTTCTTCCATTGGTGGCTTCTCTAAAGATCTTTCTCAAGCCTTACAAACCATAGGAACATACAAGCATGACAATAATTAGGGTTGTGATTAGTCCCCCTTTAGCTTTTACCTTTGGGTCTTCTTTGTGTCTCTCTTTTCATCTCATCATTAGAGACTAAACCTTTAAGGTTTTAGGACTTTGGAATTAGGGTTATGCCTGCATCCTTCTCTTAGGATGGAGTGTATAACTTTAATCCTAAGTGTTAAACCCTTAATTTGTTTAAACCTCTTAATCAATCCATCTAATAATTACTAAGACATTAATTTGTAACTTAGGCCTTACATTAGGGTTCTAATTCTTCCTTTATTGGTTAAGAAGGACTAACCCTAGTGTTTAATGGACAAGTCCCCCTCAAGTTGTCTTACAAACCATAAAACTCACCTCTCAATCCCACTCTTAATTAAAATCCACTTTAATAAAGGCTTGTTTTGTCATGAGGTTAATCCCTAATCATGGATTAAGTTGAGGTATCTTCCTCAGCTTAAGTGTGCTCATCTATTATCCTTCGCTTAGGATGGTGTAATGAGTTCACTAATCCTTGATTATGACTTAAATTCATTACTTAACACTAAACAGAAAACCCAAAAACATCTAAATAATCACAAGTAGGTTAATGATCTTAATCCTACATCATCATGGTAATTAAGTTGATATGTTTATCTCATACTTAAAGTATTCTCATTATCCCTAATCAAAGGGAGGATATAATGAGTTTACTAACCCTTGGTTTAGGCTTAAGCTCATTAACTTATGACAAACACAAAAAAACAATAAAAGATTGAAAACACAAAAACAAACAATAATCGTCTCCTCCGGGATTCTTTTCTCATCATCTTCACTCACAAGCGAGAACTTGCTTCTTCCGTCTAATGCAAGACAGTTAGCACTCGAGCCAGACGAGTCATACACTTGAGCATAGACAAGCAAGCAGTTCACAATCAATTTATCTTTAAGTCTCTTTGAGTCGAACTACAGTGTTCTGACTTCCTCATTACACGAGAGGATACGTAGGCATAACTTAACTGTTATCGAACAAAAGTCTCTGTGTCTTCCCCCTCTTTCAGCATTCTTATTAAGCCTCATTCCTGAGTACTTCACTTTTCTTTTGCACTGAAACTTGTACATTTCTTTTCCAGCTTTTGCACACAGTTTAGCACGTACACTGCGCCTTTAAACACAATCTTTTAAGTGTGGATCCCGTCGAGTACGACGGACAATCTGGGTTCTAATACCTTCCCAGGTTGTAACCAACCCCCTTTCTCAGTTTCTCTGGTTCGCAATCGTCTTATCCATCTTCTTCTAGGTTTATGTAGCATTACCTTTCCTCCGGGATAAAAATGCCTAGCTGGCGACTCTATTCTTTTCATCTTCATTTCTTCCTTTCGCCGACCGTTCGCGTCTGTACCCTATCTCACCAGGTGTCTTTTCGGGGGAGCGACAGTCATCACCAAAATACATATCAGAGCCGACCGACCAAAAGAATGAAGACAAGCTTCACAAAAAGAACTCCAGCAACCTACTCTGCAATGCCTCATAGAGCATCATAAAACAACAGAAGGGTGAGAAACATTATCATGATAACATTGTATATAATTATATATCTCAACATATAAAACACACGTAAAACATATTCTCACCACAAATCATCTCCAACATACATAACCTCAAGCATACTTATCATGCATACTTTCACCACTTCGTTCACATCACATAAACACACATCATTCATGTTTATTCACACATATACACTATAATGTATATACACACACATACACACACACACACACACACATATATATATATATATATATATATATATATATATATATATATATATATATATATTCATGTTTATTTCATCAATTCACAATTCAGATGATAAATGCAAATCATAGAGACCGACTCACGACTCTATGCAAATGCAATGTTGTACCGACTCAATCATCATCAAGTTCACTCAGGAACTAATTGGAACCATCGCTCATTACCTAAAGTAACTCCCCGTCGGGCATACAATGTTCACCCATTGCTCACACCCCATATGGGCACACAATGTTTATGGATTGCTCATGCCCCACAAGGGCACAGAACCCTATTTCTCACACCCCACATGGGCACACAATCAATGTGAATATATCACCCATTACTCACACCCCACACGGGCACACAATGTTTATGGATTGCTCACACTCCACACGAGCACAAAATCTGATCGCTCACACCCCACATGGGAACACGATCATGTTGTAGTCATCGCTCACACTCCACATGAGCACATGATGCTACAACGGATTCACAAAGAATCCTGCAACATAAGAATGCATACATCATGCTTCACATGCAAAATGACACACAACATTCTTGAAAATGCATACATTATTCATAACATAATCATGCACTCATCTTATTCAATTAGCATATATTTGCATTTAATCCAAACAATGTATTCATTTTCCAAACGGCCACAACATCACATCAAACCCACATTTCCATAATTAACTCA
This sequence comes from Lathyrus aphaca, assembly GCA_963966055.1. Taxonomy (NCBI): domain Eukaryota; kingdom Viridiplantae; phylum Streptophyta; class Magnoliopsida; order Fabales; family Fabaceae; genus Lathyrus; species Lathyrus aphaca. Next base: position 219,179,920 of record OZ014525.1, read on the forward strand.
TTTACGTTTTATCCAAAAATTCGGGCAAAAGTCGGCTAAAAATTACATTTCTTAGCATCATTAGTTTCTACACGTTTTTAGCTTCGAATCAATATAAAGAACGCCTAAAACTGATAACTGAAACTAAAGTTATGAATTAAAACGCAAAACTCCCAAAAACCTCTAGGCTCGCTGAGCGACCTTCTCGCTCACTGAGCGAGAAAATCTCTGGAAAACTCGCTGAGTGAACACTGCGAATTCAGAAATCTCAACTGCGCAAAAATCCTCTCAAAACCCTCAAAAACTCAAATAAACCTCCAAAATCATGATCAATGACATATATTCAACAACATACTTTGATTATAACAACTTCTAACCGATTAATCTACCATTTCTCACATCTTCATCAAAAACCCTAACATTTCATTCTCTCTAAACTTCACCAAAACAAAACCTATACAATCTAACACATACATAATCACATACAAGATTAAGATAACAATGTTTATCACCCTTACCCGATTGTTTCAATTCCTAGGAGCAATCTTGATGATTTTCCAACTTTTTCTCTTTTCTCTTCTCTTCCTTTTCTTTCTCCTCTTTTTCTTTCTATTCTCTCTTTCTTTCTATTTTCTCTCTCTTATAACTCTTACTAACTATTTCTACACTTAACTCATTTCTTCTCTTTTCCACCAAATATCATTTTCTCACAAAATAATAATTCTACTCAAATTCTAATTTATTACGAATTAGCAAATTTCTAAAATACCCTTCAATCTAATTTTCACCCGAAAATTCACAAAACGGTAAAATCACATATCATACCAACATATCACATTAACATATCAACATATCATATTATCATGGCAATTTCACAAATAAGACAATCATCACTCAAATAAAATAAAAGGCTCAAAAAAATTGGGAAATATCGAATCGGGGCGTTACAACTCTCCCTCACTTTAGAAATTTTCGTCCTCGAAAATATTACCTGATTCAAACAACTCCGAATACGACTTGCGCATCCCACTCTCTAATTCCCAAGTCATATTGCCTTCTGCAACGCCTCCCCACGCTACTTTCACAAGCGCAATATCCTTGCCTCTAAGCTTCTTGATTTCACGATCCAAAATCTTAACCGACAAAGCTTCCACCGTAAGGTTATCTCTTACTTCAACCTCGTCCATAGGAATAACATGTGACGGATCCGGAACATACTTCTGAAGTTGCGAAACATGGAACACATCATGCAAATTCGAAAGATTCGGAGGCAACGCCACACGGTAAGCCACAACACCAACTCGTGCAGTAATCTGATACGGCCCAATAAAACGAGAAGTCAACTTCTTCGACTTCAAAGCACGACCCACACCCGTAACCAGTGTAACTCTCAAAAACACATGGTCGCCTTCCTGAAACTCAAGATCTTTCCTTCTCTTGTCATGATAACTCTTTTGCCTACTTTGAGAAGCTCTCATCTTCTCCCAAATAAACTTCACCTTTTCCGTCGTCTGTTGTACCATCTCCGGTCCAACTACCGTTCTCTCTCCGGTTTCATGCCAACACAAAAGTGTTTGACATCTCCGACCATACAAAGCCTAAAATGGTGCCATACCTATACTCGAATGAAAACTGTTATTGTAGGTGAACTCAATCAACGCTAAATAACTATCCCAAACATCACCTTGCTCTAGCACACAAGCACGCAACAAATCCTCCAACAATTGAATTGTCCTCTCGGTTTGACCGTCCGTTTGCGGATGGTAAGCCGAACTCAATCTTAGCTTAGAACCCAAAGCCTTTTGCAAACTTTCCCAAAACCTCGATGTAAATCTAGGATCTCTATCCGATACAATACTCTTAGGAACTCCATGCAACTTCACAACCACAAAAACATAAATCTCGGCTAACTTCTCCAAAGGATAACTAATATCAATCGGAATAAAGTGAGCAGATTTAGTAAGCCTGTCAACAATCACCTAAATAACATTATGACCTCTTTGCGTATTCGGCAATCCCGTAACAAAATCCATCGATATACTATCTCATTTCCATTCCGGAATATCCAACGGTTGCATCAAACCCCTAGGCTTCTGATGTTCCACCTTAGACTTCTAACAAGTCAAACACGCATACACAAAATGAGCTACATCTCTCTTCAATCCGGACCACCAAAAGATCTTCTTCAAATCTTGATACATCTTATTCGCTCCCGGATGAATACTTAAATTACTTCGGTGTCCCTCTTCCAATATCATCTTTTTCAACTCCTCATCATCGGGAATACAAATACGACCACGGAATCTCAAAACCCCAAAATTATCAACCTTGAAATCCTCATTCCCATTCATCATCAAATCGACAAATTTCAAATCCAACTTTTGCTTTTCACACACGGTTGCAAGAAAATCATTTGTAACATGTAGCCTACCAAGTCTCACACTTCTCGGCGTCATCTCACAAACCAAACTCAAGTCTCTAAAATTCTCCAAAAGTTCTCATTCTCTTATCATCAATGTGGACATATGTAACAACTTACGACTTAAAGCGTCGGCCACCACATTCGCCTTACCCGGATGGTAATTCAAACCAAAATCATAATCCTTCAAAAGCTCTAACCACCTCCTTTGTCTCATGTTCAATTCCTTTTGATCAAATAAATACTTCAAACTCTTGTGATCATTAAAAATACAACCTTTATAGTCCCACATTGCCTATGAATTGATAGAATGTAAGATTTACAGAAAAGATAAATTATAGTTAACCATTTAATAAAAATACAACCTTTGCAACACAACATTTACCACACTGTTTTATTCATGAACTTGCATAACTTAAAAATAAACAAAAAATAGTACTGCCAATAAAATGAGGCCATGTGCAATCAGACTACTCGAACATGCTCTTTACTGGTGTCTTGTTGGTATGAATGTTTGAATAACTTAGTCAATAGTACACCATAAATTCATCTTTTAAAAAATCAAAATAGAACCATGCATTCAAAGAAGGAAAGTGTATTTATGTAGAGAAGGAACTAGCTAGTAGTATTGATGGAGTTGCGGCTGCGGCATGTGGACTCATGATGTTGTATTAATTTTCAATCAATCTTTAACATGCTAGTAGGTCCAGCTAGGAAGCTACCAAACATTTTTTTCCATAGAAATTGAGTACAGTATTATTTAGCATAACTGTATACCTATTAAACTATCGAATTTAGAGAATTATGAAAGAATTATAATATAGACTTTAAAATTTTTCTTAAAGGAAATTTAATATTATTGCTCATTCAGGAATGAATTCAAACCTAAAACATCTGATTAAGTTGTAAAAAAAATCTCTTATCATATATTTAAATTATAGGTTGGAAACCTTTCAAAACAAAGATTTATGTAAATTGTAGGAAAAGGGTAATATTATATATTCCTAAGAAAAAGAAAGCATATTTTGTGAATTAATTTCAACTAATTTTAGTATATTTAGTTTTAGTATTGTAGGACTCAATTATCATTTAAGTTTCATAAATGTGAGGAATTGAAAATTTAGAATTCAATTATAAGCTAAATCTAACTTACTAGGAGGAGATTTATGGATGAGCTTATAGGCTAAATAAAAAAGATTGTGGTCCTTTCCTTCTTTACAAAAAAGCTGGAGGATTAGGGGTCCATATGCTATTACAATGAAATATGAATGACACATTAATATTCAATAAACATGTGGAGGTGCCAGCAGCGATGGCAGGTACTTTGCTGTGTGCTGTAGTGTAAACTATAGTGTATTCTATCCATTTTAAAATAAATAGAAAATAAATAGAGGAAAATACATGGATCCTTACGGGTTCTGGGGTAGATTACAGATATATCACCAATTAGGTTATGATATTAAAATTAAAAAAAAAATATCAAAAATATAAAAATTTAGTTGTAAATTCAAAATAATTAAAATCATGCATTCAATAAAAAAACAATCATACTAAAAACGATTAAAAAATAAAATTATTTCATATAAAAAAGTAGTTATAATAATGAGTGGATATGATATTAAAAAAACACAAAATAAAAATCAAAACCATTGAATAAAAATGTATATTTATAATAAAATAAAATAATAATAAAAAAGAGGACAAATGTTTGGAATATAAATAGTTTTTCTATCTATATAAATATTTGGATCAACCTTATATTTTCCGATATTTAAATATTAATTTTGTTTTGATATTTTTTATAAAAATATTTATGTCATGATTTAATTTTATAAATATTAAATAATAATATATTATTTATAAATATTATTTTAATTGTATAAATAAATATTAATTATATATATTTATACAAAATTAATAAATGAAGTATAACAGAATAAAAATGCAAGATGAGAATATAAACACAATTCAGAACATGAAATAGAAATGATAATCATAATCATACAACCCAGAGAGAGATGGAAACCATAAGACACTTAGTGGTTAAATCATACAATATAACCTCAGCATTAATTGAAAATTCCCATCATATTGAGTTAACGCATCACTTAGTGGTCTTCTAAAAATTTGGACGAAAACTTTTGTCTTAATCCACATATAAAAAATAATTTTGTATAAGAGTAAGACTCAAAATATACACCTGGATTGGAGTCCCAGTAAGACACCAGCGATTGTCAGCAATTAAAGCAGAAGCAGCCATAGAAACTTGACTTTTAGAAGATTTTATAGTATGTGCTTCGTCAAGAACCACTCTGAACCAACGAATTGAGAAGAGTCCACCATTAATCTCTGCATTCTGTACAAGAGACGGATAGAAAGATGTGCAAGTTAATAAGATTTAAGAAATGAAGCAAACTGGCAGAGAACTATAAGAGTGAACAGGTTTGCAGCTACCTCACTAGAAAAAACAGAAGCCAAAACTCCGTATGTAGTAATTACAACGTCACATTGAGCTAGACTTTTTGCATCTTTGGGTCTACTTTGCCCATAATGAACATATAGAGACATGGACCCAGGGCGCACGTGAGTTTCAATCTCTGCCTGGAAAATTGTCAAATGTTTAGAACTGGAAAGAAAGCATTTGAATTACTCTGTATATCCCACATTTGAATACAAGATAGCTACATAATGTAAATACCTTCCACTGCCCAAGAAGAGTCATGGGACATATTATCAAGTTGCCACCAACAATATTTTCAAGATCAAATTCAGAAACAGTATCCTCAGTTTCATTCTCATGACCATTTTGCAAAGGACGTTCAGACTTGGCATGTAGTGATGTGACCTGAAGAGAAAATCCCTTATGTTAAAGAAATCAACAATGTTAGTGAAGAAGTGGTTTGAAGCAATTATATCCATAACCTTTACCGTTTGACTGAAAGGACGCTTGTTGGAACAGAAATCACCGGGAGTTAACTCTGCCTACAAAACAAGCAGTAATGCTAGTCAATAGTCTAGTACAACTTACTTGATATACTAACAAGTGAGTCACTTATTTCAACAGCAGAAGCTGACTCCATAGACAGCAAGATAACACAATTTACATTGAGTATACCAATGATTAAAAAAAAAGGACCCAAAAGAAAAAGAATGTCACAGCCAACAATAACCTTCTTGAAAGGACTAAGACCAAGCAATCGAAACAGGGCTGGAAGAGGATGAAACACCGATTCATCTGTCGAATTTGCAGCATCCTTAAGAGAAACCTGGCGTTGCTTAACAAACATTGACCTATTGATGAATACACTGAAACAGACACAATTTATTTACTTGCCATCACATAAAATTAACTATAAAACCATAGTATTTCATAGACAGATACTTCAACAAAACACCGCAACTGTGTAACTAGTAAATAACATGGTGTGTCAAGCCAATAAACGCTTTTTGCAATAAGCATGTACCTGATTGACAAAATGATAGTATCCATGATGCCCAAAACATTAGGCGCAAATTCACATTTCCCTTCAACCTTAACCTTATTATCCCGCACCAGAGGCAACAAACACCGAGCCCATTCATTCGGTATTCTACCGATCTTACAAAAAATAATCAAATACATCAACTTAATCACAAACTGAATATACAAAAAACAAAAAAAACAAAACAAAAAACTTACTATTTAGAACAGTTTCAAATTACCTCCCAATCTTGTTCATTAGAAAACCGAACTATCTCCGAACAAGCTGCTGCTCGCCCAAAACCCTTACCCGGAGAAGGCGAAACAGAAACCTTTTTGGCTGGAAATTTAAAAACCACTGCATCACCTGATTTTATAGTCCTCCCTTTACACGTCGACAAACCTGCCACTTCACCGGAGCCAACGAACCACCAATCAACGGATTCCGACTCAACGGAGCATTTCTTGTTTTCCACATCGGCATTACGCTTGGAGCTGGATGTGACCGTAGGTGGAGTTGATTTCGGAGGAGAAACCCGTCGTTTATTGATGGCGTGAGTGGGTTGGGATTTAGGGATGCTAGTGTCGAAGATAATGTTGATAGCGGCAGTGACGTCGTTTTTTGCCAAGTGCAGCGGCTGTGAAGAAATGCAGTGACGGTTGTGAGGCGGCTGTCGCGACGGAAGAAATGCAGTGACGGTTGGACGGTGTCGCGATGTGAAACGGTGGACGGTGGACGGTGGACGGTGTACTGTTCGTGAGGAAAGAAGAAGAAGAAGCGGCTTGTACTGTTCGTGAGGAAAGAAGAAGAAGAAGCGGCTTGTACTGTTCGTGAGCGGCTCTGAAACAGTAATTTTAATTTTTTTGACTACTGTGCAGAAATTAGGTTTTAACTTTTTTTAATTTTTAATGATTTTTTTATTTCGGTTTATATAAAACCTGATGTAATAACCATTATTAATTTTTTAAATTATTTTATTAAGAGACTTATTACATCGGGTTTAGTATTAACCGATGTAATATGGTATGACTGGTCTTTAATAAATTTTTTTAGTGGGGACTTATTACATCGGGTTTAATCTTAACCGATGTAATAGGGTATGCTTTGTTGAAATTTTTCTTTTACTTTTCACATCGGTTATTTAGGATGAACCGATGTAATAGGTTTTTTTTTGAATTTTTTTAGAAACATTTCATATCGGATATTTGGTAGAAACCGATGTAATAGGTTTTTTTGAATTGTTTTAAATTTTTTTTTATATCGTATATTAAATCGGTTATTCTAATAACCGATGTAATAAGTATTTTTTTTAAAAAAAATTTCTTAATTGTTTTTTAATTGTTTTGTGAAATGGTTTTTTACATCGGTTTTTGAAAAACCGATGTAAAAGGCTTTAGAAGAATTTTTTTGTTATTTACAAAACTACCACTGCATTACTTATTACATCGGTTTTTTTTAATAACCGATGTAACATCCCTTATAACAATTTATGTTATTATTTACGAAACTGCCACCGCGTTGTTTTTACATCATTTTTAACAAATACCTGATGTAAAATCATTTAACCAAATGTCTTTTTTTTAGTAGTGCGTGGACATTAATGAGGTAGTTGATTTGGTCAAAAGACATTGTTTTATCCTTAAGGTTGTTTTAATAAGCAAATTTCCAATAATAAGAAATTAAGGGAATTTCTTACCTCAAAGGATACAATCAAACAACTACAAAATAGTTTACAGCTTATCAAAACATAGAATGACCAACAAAGATACGGAACCAACAACCAAACCCCCAACAATTAAAGAAAATCGAATGGAAACGTAGTCCATTCATAAGGTGGATTTTGAGAAAGTCTACGATTTGATTAGTTGGAATTTTCGGAAATATATGTTGATCAGATTTGAGTTCAGTGAGAAATAGAGGTCTTGGATGAAAGCTTGTATTTTTTCTGGGAACCTTGTATTATTGGTGAATGGGTGTCCTACCCAAGAGATTAGCATTCAAAGAGGTTTGAAATAAAGGGGCCTCCTCGCCCATTTTCTTTTTCTTTTGGTTGTTGAAAGGTCTTAATTGTGTAATTGGAAGAGCAAATGAGCATATACTTTATTATGATTTTATAGTTGGTAACTTTGGGTCGGTAGTGTCTCATCTTCAATATGTTGATGATACTCTTCTGGCGACTGCTCCATATGTAGAGAATTTATGGTGTTTAAAGGCTATTCTTAGAGGTTTTGAGGGAGCTTCGGGTCTTCGCATTAACTTATTCAAGAGTAGTTTCATTGAATTTTATGTAGATCCTGTCTTTCTTACTTCAATCAGAGATTTTTTCACTGTGAGATAGCCTTTCTTCCTTTAAAGTATCTTGGGCTTCTAGTGGGGACCAATCCCCGTCGTAAGTCCACTTGGGATCCTTTGGTTGATTTTTTTTTTGAAAAAAAGATTCAACTCCTGGAGCGAAAAAATTTGGCTAAGATTCGTTAGGTGAATTAGGATGATGTTTGTAAGCCTAAAAGTATAGGGGTTAAGAGTGAATGATCTTTAGCCGATTAATATTCCTCTTCTGGCTAATTGGAGATAGCGACTGCTTGTAGGGGATTCTGAGGTTAGGAGGGATATTCTAATAGTTAGGTATGGAGGTATATTTATCTTATCTCATAGTGGACTTAGGTCTAGGGGCTTTAGTTCTTTTTCGTCCTAGTTGAAAGACATATCTCTCCTTGGGACAAAAACAGATTGTAGCTCCAATAGGTTATCTAATGGTATTGTTAGAAAAGTAAGATCAGGTATGCAGATTTCCTTTTTTATGGACCATTGGTTCGAGAGTATCCCTTTAAACTCTAAATTTCCTGGTTCGTTATCTAATTATCTCCAGCCAGATGGGTTAGTGGGCAAGATAGAGGATGTTATCAATGGATCCCTTACGTAGGACTTTAGATGGATGAGATCTTTCTTCCTTAGAGAGTTTCCGTTCTTGAGGAGTTTTATACCTCTTTTAGAGATGTTATCCTCATCCGGGACGAAGATAAGAGGATTTTGAAGTATTCTAGTGATAGCATTTTTCAGTGGCCTCCACCTATCTGGTCCGAGAGAAATAAATACTTCTTCTTTGATACCTTTTTCGCATCAGAGTCATCTTTTTTCCCTGGTTTGGAGTAGTTTGGTTCTGTCTAAGATCTTGGTGTTTTCCAGAAAACTATTGCAAGATATATTCTCTTCCAAAGTTAATCTGTTTTATGAAAGGGGTGTTATCAGACAATAGTTGTGTCGTTTGTCCTTTTTGTGGTTTTCTAGATGAAAGTGATTCACACCTTTTTGTTACTTATGAGATGGCATCGTTAGTATGGTATAGATTTTTCATGTGGTTCGGGTGGTAGGTAGTGATCCACCAGGATCTTAGGCTACTTTTTGTGTTTTTTCATTCGTTAGCAGGGAGGGCAAAGTATCGGAGGAAAGCATTGATGTCAATGATGTGAGCCATGTTCTTTTGCACAATCAATAATTTTCCTACATACAGTAATTTGTCTGGGTACAATGTTAAGAGATATAAAGTGAGTCCTATATGTGAAGCTAATACATCCTTCCACCAACTAAAGAATGGAAAAAATATTGTTTACCATGACACTACTACGAAAATACTATTTAATAGCGATTTTTTGTGTTTTTTGATATCACTTAAAAGCGCTATTAACCACACTGCTATTATAAATATTTTCATTTGATAGCACTTTAAAAATGCTATTATAATACTGGTAATTAATAGCGTTTTTTCAAAAGCGCTATTATAGTACCAATATTTAATAGCGTTTTTCCAGAAAGTGTTACTGAAGTAGATATTTTGCATTTTTATAATACTTATTTTGATTTGATTTTGATAGCACTTTCAAACAAAACGCTATTATAAGACACATATTTGATGGCACTTTCAAACAAACGCTATTATAAGACACATGTTTGATAGCGTTTTTTCATAAAAGTGCTATTATATGATGTTTCATTAATAACACTCTCTACAAAACGCTATTGTAGTACTTTTTTTACACAAAATAATTCTTTTGGCATAAAAATTAAATCATAATATATATATATATATATATATATATATATATATATATATATATATATATATATATATATATATATATATATATATATCATTTTGCATATTCCTGAGAAGTGAAAGACCAAGTATAACTTATTCCTCAATATATCCAAAACTCATAATGGAAAAATCCAAAACAACTGATAATAGATAATATATTATAGAAATTCACTTCCTGTGAATGTTACTTTAGTAGGCTTGTGCCATATAAGTTTACAAATTATCTATACATTGGCTATAAATAATAGTCTTAATTTCATAAATTATTTATATAATAGATAATAGATTTATATGAATGAACTGTACAACAAACAACAAGCTATTAGTTCTTGGCGGAATTGACAACGTACCAACTTGAGGGATCGCCGATGAAATTCTCTAAGCTTTCATCCTTTTCTTAATTTTGTATTTGTTTTGATGACGTAGCATCACATTTCATTAAATTCGCCTCATATTTTAGTTTCAATTGGGCTAGATGACTACCATCTTTATCAGCATCTAATTGATTTTGTTTGGGAGCTAATCTGGCAGTGGTTCCACATACAGCCACCAAAATGTTATTAACATAACGTGTGGATACAATAACCTTATTTCACGAGTAGCTTCTTGCAATTGACCGTGTTTTGGCTTGCCGCTTATCCAATCACAACTTGAAATCTCACATTTGATTCCTATAAGAAGTGTTTATATCAACAAAATTCATAGTTTGAATAAGCTCAAGAACTCAAATCACATAGGTCATTATATAACATGAATTACTCAAATCATATCCCACATTTGCTTAAAACACACATAATGTCTTTTCTTCCACTATGGTTATTATATAACATGAATTACTTTCCTTATAACTTCCATCAGTCCACTGAAAACATATGTTACCAAACAAAATGTCAAAAGTAGTATAATACATAATTATTACCTTTTACTTTGATATTCTTGCAGGGAATTCATAAGTTTTTCCAAAGGGAAAGCACGGACAGCAGGCATTATCCGACAACGAATGTCTTGTACCAACCACCTTAAGAGTCACATTGCTAAAGTGACATGCACAACTCTTCAATGTGGCTAATTTCAGAACAAATATGCCCCATGAGCAAAGGGTACAAGTGATGACAATGATATTGGTACAATTAAAATGTAAATTGTTAATTGTAAAAAAAGCACGAAACCTGAATTGAACAAATGTAATCGACATTGTACCTACATATTTCTTCCTTAAACTTGATTGAACTAAATCTAATCATAAAAAACCTAATCCATACATAAAAAAGATTTAGTATTATGTGTTCAAAATTATTTAATAGATTATAATCAACAACGAAGGAGATGGAAACCCTAAAAAATAGAGATTTGGAAGAAAAAAACAAGATTTACATATATACATACCTTAATTAAATTTCAATCGCCACTGACACTATAATACAACCAAACTATCCCCCTCCTATTTTTGAAACCTTCACATATATATTAGAGAAGAAGATTGAAGTGGGTCTAGAAGGAGGTGAAGGAAAATCGGATAAAGTAGAACATCTATAACAACATGAAACACAAAGAGAGAATGATAAGTTAGAGTATCGATGAGGGAAAAGAGGATGAGTTTGATGAGGGAAGGTGAATTTCATGATGGGGTTTCGATTAGAGATGGAGAGCTGAGAAGTGATACGTGAAGGTGAGAGAGTTTTTGCGTGTTTTTTTTCTTTGGTAAAGTTGTGATTTTTTTTTGTAAACGCGCCGAATGAAAATATTTTATTTTTGTAATTTGGTTGAAAGCCTACGGTAGCGCTTTTATAAAAATTGTTATCAAATGTGTATACTTGTAATAGCAATTCCAAAAAGCACTAATAAACTATTATTTTATTATTATTTTTAATACGTTAAAATAACGTTTAAATGAAAGTGCTAATATAAAGCTCCCCTTTAATAGCGCCCGACAAAAAAAAAAACGCTATTATAAATAAGTGTGTAAAATAATTAATAGCACTTTATTAAAAAGCGCTATCAAATTGGTGTTATTGTAGGCTAGTTAATAATAGCGTTTTCTAACAAAGTGCTATCAAAATCACATTGTCTTCATCCTATAATAGCGCCCGATCATAAAGTGCTATTGTAGATATCTTTGTTTCCTTTTTAATAGCACTTTCTTTAAAAGCGCTATTAAATTAGGAGATACAAAAAATCAATTTTGGTGTAGTGTGGGCATAAAAAGTTTCTAATACCAAATTATCCATATCATAGATTATAGATGGCCTTTAATGGTAAGCAGAAATTTGTGATCGCTCCAACGCCTTTAACTGGGAGGATATTTATAAACTACATAAACACATAAACGTCTTTGAAAATAAAAGAGGCCCATAGAGAAATATAAATGGAACATGAGGTTAGTGTTCTTTTATCTTCCATATTGGCCTAGCCTCGATATAAGACATTGTCTTGATGTTACACATATGGAAAAAGTATGTGTGATAGTTCGATTGGAACACTTCTCAACATTTTAAGGCAAGACAAAATGTGGTAAGAATTCACGCCTATATCTGGTGGAGATGGACATAAGACAAAGTTACCTTAAAATAAATAAGTAAAAGAACATATTTTCCCCTACCTTGTCACACACAATGTAGAAAATAAAGTAAAAAGTTTTTTTCGAGTTTTTGCTAGGTATCAAAGTTCCCAACGACTACTCTTCAAATGTAAATAAAGTTGTATCAATGAAAGATCTCAAATTAATTGGATTAAAGTCTCATGATTTTCATGTCATGTCTTGATGCAACAAATTATAATTGTGACTATTCAAAGCATTTTTCCAAAAACAAAGAGTAAATGAAACCATCACTAGATTATGCTTAATCATCAATGCTATTTGTAATAAAATCATTGATTTAGGAAATTTAGATGAGTTGTAACACAAGATTGCAATGATCTTGTGTCAATTATAGATTTATTTCTCACCATTGTTTTTGACATTATGATTCACTTAATTGTTCATCGAGTCAGGGAGATTAGATATTGTGGTCCAGATTATTTAAGGTGGAAGTATTTGGTAAAGAGATACTTGAAGATCTTTAAATGGTATACAAAGAATATTCAGTGTCCATAAGCTTTGATTGTAATAATGTATATCACATAAGAAGCTACTGAGTTTTGTTCAAACTATTTGTCTGAAGAAGACTCTATAGGAATACCCAAGTATCAACATGATGAAAGATATGAAGGTAAAGATAATTAAGGTTTAAAAGTTAACATAATGGACAAAGATGTAGTTATTCAAGTACATTTGTATATATTGAATAATGTTAATGAAGTTAAACCTTACTTATCCGCTCAAAAAATACTTATCAAGGAAAAATTTCTCGGGATGAGTGAAAAATGGTTGTTGACAAAGCAAAACAAATGTTTTATAAATCGATTTAATGAAAAGGTTTCTAAAGATAAAAGTGCATCTGAGACAATTAAATGGATGCCATATATGCCTAAATTTAATTTAATAACTTGGAATTTATACAACATTAGTAAATATTCATTCGATACGAATTTTAAGGATGATCGTAGTACCATGAAAAATAGTGGTTTAATGTTGAGGTTGAATCCATGTACTTCTCTAGTTCCAAATAAAAGAATCATGTAATGTAATATGGATTGTAATTTAGGGTTATTTGGGAGATTTTGGTGATTTATTATGTTATATTTAAAGTTTCTTTATTTTAAGTGCTTATGGATTTACAACAACACTGGTGTATAAACTGATGAAATAAGATTCACGCAGATTGACCTTCGCATGATAACTTATATGAATGAACCTTTTCATCATGGAATTCAAGGAAATATTTTTTAATGTCACTGACCCTTCTAACAATAAATGGTCAGTTTTTCTACAAGGAAACATATGTTGTGATATCCCAATTTTTCATATGTAGTTCAAGTTATAAGTGCTTAACGAACGGATGCCATTCACAGATGAAGATGTTAGGATGTTCGTTCAAGAATTTTCACTTTGTCTTTTTTCCATTATGTTTTGTTCGGTTATGTTCATTTCTATTCAAGAATTTTCACATATTTCTCTCCATTATGTCTGTTTAGGTCATGCTCAGGTTATGATATGTTTCAAAATAACCATTTTGTTCTGTTTCAAAATAATTTAGGTTTGGTTTTGTTTCAAAAAACTCCAGGTTAAAATGAAAATTTTCTAAAAAAATAAAATAATAATAATAATAAATAAGGGATTTACCATAGGTTGTAAATAAAAAACCTAGGTAAAAATTCTCAATTTACTTTTTTGGATAAGAAGTATAATCAAGGGAAATTGTGGGGCACGTTCGAAAGAGGAAAAATAACTTGGGGATTGATCCCATGACAAAATAACTGAGAAAAAAAGTGACACACTTTACATGACTAGCTTCTTTACCTCTCATATGAAATTGAGGTGAAATTACTTTACTAACAGAGGTAATATAAATTATTCTTAATAGTGGTCTATATGATGATGTGATATAACCAATATTGTGTGTATTATGACCATCATTGTGTCATAAAATAGAAAACTACCAGTTAGAAACCCTAAGTTGGAACATCATTCAACCTTTAAGACATATGTTAGAAAATCACGATACTTCCATTATTAAGAAATTTAATTTCTTTCCATAAATCCAAAACCTCATCAGTCTTCTTCTAGGTTCCTCTTCCCTGAACATAAACAACATAACAAGGACGAGAAAGCCAAGTCTTGGTTTTTGATAAAAAGGGATGATTCAAAATATTTTGTTATTAATAATCTTAGAAAACCAGTTGTAAAGGTAGATCATTCATTTTCTCTTAGGGAAAAGATGTTACTTTTTATCAAATCCATTATTTGTTACCTTTTTTAGGTTAAGAGTGGCCTCATTGCTTGTGCATGGAAGATATGTTTATTTATTCCCAAAGCTTGAGTTGATGTGCATTTTTTTCTCCTTCATCAAAATCATATCCTCTTGTCAAAGAAGCACTCAATAGAACAATTTTAGAAATATTTTTCCTTCAGCAACCAAATTTTGAATGAAGTGGTGTTGAACATCAATGTGCTTTGTTCTAGCATGGAAAGCTGGATTCTTCGTCATTATGATAGTGGATCGATTATCACAGAAGATTTCAGTAGCCTCTATTTGTTCAAGATCAAGATCAACAAGCAATTTCCTCAACCATAAAACATCTCTTGTTGCTGCATTTACTGCCATATATTCTGCCTCTAATGATGATAAATCAATTGTCCTTTCTTCTTTGAACTCCAAATTACAACACCTTATCCAAAACTAAATACATTTCCAGAAGTACTCTTTTGATCATCTATGGATCCAGCCCAATCACTATCGGTGAAATAGGTTAATTTGAAAATTGGAACCTCAACATACCAAATCCCATAATCCACCGTACCTGCAACGTAACGGAGAATTCTCTTTGTTGCACTAAAGTGTTGCTTAGTAAGAGAATGCATATACCTAGACACAACACTTACACAAAAAGAAATATCAGGTCTAGTGTGTGTTAAGTAGTTTAAACCACCTACTAAGCTTCGAAACAGTCTCAGACCAGCCTTTCCAGTTTCCACTCCCATCTTCATTTTGCAGCTTCTCGTTAATGTTCATAGGGATCACAGTAGCCACACAATTACTTAGCTGAAATTTCTTCAAAAGATCAGTGGCATACTTCTTTTTACAAGTGAAAATGCCATGTTTTCCTTGCTTCACTTCTAACCCCAAAAAATATTGCAGCAACCCCAAATATGTCATCTCAAAGGTCTTCATCATGCTGAACTTAAACTCATCAATCAACAACTTTGAAGAGCCGAAATATATCATATCATCAACATATAAACATACCACCATATATTCAGATTCACGCGTTCTTTTTAAATAAAGTGCGGACTCATTTTCACTTCTCATGAATTCGTTGTTTACAAAAAAAACGAATAAATTTTGTTGTACCATGCACGCGGGGCTTGTTTCAACCCGAAAAGCACATTTTTCAGCCTGTAAACTTTGATCTCACAGCCATCAACAAGCGACTGTAATCATCAGTGAACAACAGGAAATATTTGCTTCCACCAAGCGATTCTGTTTGCATTGGGCCACACAAATTAGCATGCACAAGCTCAAGACATTATGATGCTCTCCATAAATACACCCTTCTCAACCCATTTACATTTAGATGAATGTAACGTAAATGCCAAAACCTAGTATCATTATTATCTTTAACAACTAAGGCTCTGGTCTCACTACTTGACACATCAAATGGAAACATCTTGTTTCTTTTCATAGGAACAACATCAATAGTTTGACCAAGGGTTTAAAAAACAGTCGCGGTCGCGTAAAGACTTTCACGATTTCGATCGGTACAGATGCTGTGTTGCAAATAACGGTCGTCGTGGTGTGAATTATTCACAACATTGTACAAATCAACTATTTTTATGTTATATAATTTATAATAATTTAAATTGATATTATTTTTATTAGGATAAATATACAAAACCCCCCTGTCATTAGGGCGTGATTTGGTTTTCCCCTTTTAAGTGTTTTATTTAATAGAGACCCCCTCATAAAATCAAAAATCAGATTTTACCGCCCCCTGTTACCCCTCAATGATGACTGGGTTGCTGACTGTACTTCATTGAGGGTAATAGGGGGCAGTAAAATCTGATTTTTGATTTTATGAGGGGGTTTTTATTAAAAAAAATTAAAGCTGATAAATTAACTTAAATATGTTTTTAGAATAATAAATACTATTTTCACATTTATTATAAAAATAATATTTTTTGATCAAAATTATATTTATTAGTAATAAATTAACTTAAATATGTTTTTAGAATAATAATTTTTTCTCTCATAAAATAAATTGTTTTTATTAAGAAAATTATAAGTCTAATTTATTTTATGAGAGAAAAAATAATTATTCTAAATCATGATATTTAATAAAAAGAATAGAACTAAAATAAAAATTAGAATTGCCATTATTTATAAATATATATTATATCTAATCTCTATTATAAGAAAATCATGTTTTTAAATTAATTAAATATTTGATGTACCTAACTTTTAGATAAACAAAATAAATAAATTATTTAATAAGTTTTAGAAGAAAATATTTTCTAATAATAGTGTCAGGAGAATATATATATATATATATATATATATATATATATATATATATATATATATATATATAAGAATTATATGATGCACATGATTAAATATTTCTAATTAGAAATTATTTTGCATTAAATATAAATATATTATTCATGTTGGGTAAACAAAAAATAGGCAATTCAAATATTTTTTCTCAATAAAGTTTAATCAAATATTTAAAATAGGTATATTAGTTATCTTTTATAATTTTAATTAAGAAAACATATAAAAAATGTGATTAAATGAATGTTCGTTATTTTTATTTTTAATGCTCGAGATTTGGTTGTTTTTATTCGTGTTGAAAAACTTATGGCACTAAATGTTGAGTGGAAATATGAGTATGATCAAAAGCTTTTAAATTTAAATTCGAGGGAATAGTTTTGTTGTTGGCCTAAAATATATGAACTATATTACAATTAAACCTAAATATTTTAATGAGGAATTTAACTCCCTTAACAAAATTTGACACTACGAAATTAAAATAAAAAATTTCCATTATTATTTTAAGAATTAATATTTATGTATTTAAGGAATAATCTTCTTATCAAATGCATTTAATTAAATCACAGTATTTACAAAATTATTTTTGAAACAAAACTAAAAAAAGTATCTTTTGTAATAATTATTCTAAAAACATATTTAAGTTAATTTATTACTAATAAATATAATTTTGATCAAAAAATATTATTTTTATAATAAATGTGAAAATAGTATTTATTATTCTAAAAACATATTTAAGTTAATTTATCAGCTTTAATTTTTTTTAATAAAAACCCCCTCATAAAATCAAAAATCAGATTTTACTGCCCCCTATTACCCTCAATGAAGTACAGTCAGCAACCCAGTCATCATTGAGGGTAACAGGGGGCGGTAAAATCTGATTTTTGATTTTATGAGGGGGTCTCTATTAAAAAAAACTTAAAGGGGGAAAACCAAATCACGCCCTAATGACAGGGAGGTTTTGTATATTTAACCCTTTTTATTATTATAAAATATTTAAAATAAATACAGTGACAAAAATATGAATATAATTTAGGAACTACTATTAATAATATTTTTAATAAAGAATTTATTTTGACCAAAGTTCATGATATACTAATTATATTAAGTTCACATCATAAAAAACTATTGATACATTTTAAAAAGTTCATGATATACTAATCACCACATGGTAGAACGACGAGCAGGATAATAACTTTCACTATCACCTTCATCATTGTTACTTGCACTTCCTCCAAAGACATAATCAAACAATCCAGAGCTTCTTGGTGGCTCAATTTGTTGGTAGTCATATGAAGAAATTGTTGATGATTCATGATAATTCATAGGAGGTTGAATATAAAATGGTGTGTTTGAATTTGACATGTAAGGGTAATTTCCATGTGGCATGTAAGAAGGAATTTAATAGTATGATGGATAACTACCTTGATTACCTTCAAATGGTACAACACAGCCAAAATCCTCAAATGATTGTGATACACTTGACGAGGAAGAGTCATCTAATGTAATCGCTTCAGGCCTTCTACTTTTACCTCGTTTACCTCGACCTCTACTACTACCACCACCACTCATAATATCAGATAAATCTTTTTCCTTTCTACGAGGCAATAGATTTTGATCACGCCTATTATACTCTTCTTCTTGAAAACAATTAAATGACCCTTGACTCATTCCTTGACAGTCTCCCCCACTAGGTGGACTTAAACCAGCATCACCACCATTGTCGTCGCTACCACCACTATTTCCCCCACTGGGTGGACTTAAACCAGCATCACCACTTTAACTAGGTGTTTGGTCTAAATTTGAATCATCCCCAGGTATTTCTTCAATTTCATCATCTGAATCAATTGGGAGTCATTGTAAGTTTTGAGTTCCATCCAACAATGGTCCCTCTCTCTCTTCAATCCATGGAGATAAATAGTCTTCTTGAAATATATGATCAAGGTTGATAGGATCAAAGCTTTTTTCAATGTCTTCCTGACTTCTTCTCATGGTGGTCCTCATTTTTAGTTTCATGTTGTAAAAGGCAAAGATAAGTTTTTGTAGTTTTTGATACTTGAGCTTGTTTCTTGTCTTTGTATGTATGTAGCTAAAAGTACTCCGATTTCGCTCACAATTTGAAGCTGAAGTTGTTTGGCTAAGAACTTTTACAACTATTCTTTGAAGTTCAGGAGCACAAGTCCCATATATCAATCAGTACTCAGCTAAAACAATAATAGAAAAAATTAGCATTACTTCATAATTTCATATTAATTATCACAAATTATAAACCATACTTGGTTTCATGTGAAGCTAAGCTATTTGAGCTTGTGAAGTTCCAAATGTCTTTTTTTTATCACGAAAAAGTAATAACTACAATGACATATCATAGAAGTTTCCAATGAATATTTTGTTTCTAAAATTTAGTACTAAATTATAAATAAATAACAAATAAATTTTCCACCTGATTGATAGCTCTTATTTGATTATCAATATCCAATTTTAATTTGCTTATCACTTTTGTGGTCCCATCCATGGTTTCCTTAGCTACATGACTTCCATGGACCACTCCAAATTGAAATTCTGGATTTAGAAAATAACCTTAAGAGTAAATTAATAATCAATATGTATTCAAACATTAGAATATAAAAAAAATTGAAAAAGAAAAGTTTTTGAGCTTACCTGCTGAATGCAAATCAGAATGCATGAAAATCCATCTTTTGTTAATGATTGCATTATAATAGGCGTGGTAACGACAATTTTTCTCAATAGCTTGTTTGGCTCTATCAATTGCTTCATAGAGAAAATTCATTGTTGGTTTATCGTCACCATCCACCAACTTCAACACCTTAACAATTGGTTCAAATACCTTTAGGATTTCAATGGCCTTATTCCAAAATTCTTTACTCATCACAATTTTTTGTGCTTCATATGCAGCTCCTCCTTCTTTGTCTTTTCCATATTTAGAGTTCTTGTATTCTTCAGAATCAAACATATTTTTCAAAGCTTGTTTCTCTTTAACAATTGATTCAAGCTGTAAAAATTGTGTAGCAAAACGAGTGATCGCTGGATTCAAGCTGTAAAAATTGTTGATGTTTTTGTAAGGACCGAGGATGAGATTTGAAGATGGAAGTATGAAACTAAGAAGGAAAATATAACTGAGTTGGAATGAAATGAGAGAAAGGAAAGAAAATAATTATAGAGAAAATGAGATTCTCTTCTTGACAGGTGAGGTAAGTAACTTGATTCTCTAATTTTTTTCTGAGAATTGATTCCTCTGCACTGCAACAAGATTCCTCTGAAAATATGCAGCAAGATTTTAATGTGGAGATATTTTTTCCTGCAAAAGTTTGATTCTAAAATTTTACGTAACGGTGAGTAAAGGCCGTAACGGTGCGGTAATGGTGTTTCACGGTCTTAACGGCGTTTTGTCGCGACCGTAATGGTGTTTCGGTTGTGATTTATTTTCTCAGACTTAAAACGGTCAATAACAGTATTAGAAGGCTCCAAAACCGTTTTGTCGCAGTATTATTCGCGATCGCGGACCGTTTATTAAAACCTTGAGTTTGACTAGATGTCCTATCATAAATTTTGCATATCTCATCATCAAATAGAACTGAATAGCCACTACCAAGAAATTTCCCAACACTTAACAGATTATGAGCTAAACTAGGCACATATTACATGTCATAAAGTAATTTGACATTACCTTCAACGGTTTTGATGGAAATTGTTCCCTTCTCTTTCATTCGAATCTGCTTATCATCACCAAGTCGGACCTCACTATTTACATACACATCAAGATCCTTAAATAAAGACCTTGAACTACACATATGATTAGAGCAACCACTATCGATATACCAAATATCGTTAACTGACTTTGAGCAACCTATTTTACGTATCAACATTTTATGTAAAATTGGCTGACTTCTGAGCAGCTTTCTGCTTGCTCCAACAATCTTCTTCCTTGTGGTCATACTTTGAGCAATGATAACACTGAATCCGACTCCTAGATTTTCATGAACCTCCATTTTGACTTCTACCTGATTGATAAAATTGGCCTTTTCCTCGACTTCCGCCACGACATCGTCTGCGAAATCCTCCTCTTCCTCGACCTCTCGTTCTTGAATTTTCAAATCTTCTTTTATCTAAAGACCCTTCCTTTGCTTGAAAACCATTTTCCTCCTTATTTTCCTTGGATTTGTTGATCTTCTCCTCATGCGCTTGCAAGGATCCCATCAAATCACCAAATGCGTAGACGGACATGTCTTTCAATTCCTCATTAGCAGCCACAATATGATCAAATTTTGTATGTAATCTTCTTAAAACTTTACTCACTACAATTTCACTACTCATTTTTTCACCATATGATTTCATATGATTCACAATTACAGAAACCCTAGACAAATAAAATTGAACAGATTCTTTGTTCTGCATAACCAAAGTCTCAAAATCTCTACGTAAAGCTTGTAATTTAACCGTAATCACCTTCTTATCTCCCATTAACTCTTGCTTCAGTCTCCCATGCCTCATGAGAAGTGGACGTTGCTGCAATGCAAGGAAAAATTTCATCATCCATCGCCTGCTGAAACATGAACAACGCCTTGGAATCCTTCTTTTGGTTCTCCCGTAGTTGCTGACTTGGCTCCTCTAGTTCTAAATCTTCAAACCCATTTCAACAAGGCCCATAGTTCCTGAGAATTGAAGAGTGTTTTCATCTTCAAGCTCCAAAAGTGATAGTTTATTCCCTTAAACATTGGAATAAAGGGCTGAGAAGAAGAATTTGTTCCTCCATTGAGTTACATCTTTGCCCTGATGCTTGACAATTTCTTGTGATGTTGCACATAGTGTTTTCTTGCTTTCTCTCTAATTATCTCCCAACAACCCACTTGTTGATACCAAATTAGTTAATTGAAGAAAGAATTAGAAGAGAAAAATAATTAGGAAATAACCACTCTAAACTTTTCTCTTCATTATGCAGTTGAAATAAAATGGAAATAACAAATGTTAAATAGACTAATAACTGCTAACATGTATCTACTGACAGGTCCCCTATAACTATTCCTACTAACTTGCTAGCCAACTAATAAATATGTGAGATAATTAACCAACTCATAACAAACTGAATAATAACTTCCTAATATAAACTAAAATAAGTTTGATTTAGTTTTCAACAAGTGTTTATCAAAAGGATGAGGGAGGAATCCCAATCCCAATCCCATTTTCTCTAATCTTTGTCAAATCATCTAGGTTATCAATCTTTGTGGCTGCCAAAATATTTAAAATATCAATGGAATTTTTGTTTTTATTTTTGACAATTTCTCACTTAGTAGGATAATAATTCCTTAATAATATCCATTAATACTTCTTTTAAATTATTTGTTTCATATAATTCGATCTTTGACAATATACCTTACTAACAAGGAAGAATCCTTCCCAATTTTGTGACCATTTCTCGAATTTAGGATCTTTAAACACAATCGATAAAATAGTTTTCTGAACCAAATTACCTTTCGTAAACCTATTAAGTTTGACCTTCTTAGTGTAAGCTTTGGCCATCTTCTTCTTTATTTTCTTGATTCTACATATGCTCATCAATCGATCTTCATCTAGAATATTGTTCAACTCCAATAACATAGTTTATTAATATTTATCAATACTTAATTTTTTTTTGTTTATAAACTCTAAGTGAAACTACGTTTATTTATCATTGTATCATTATATCCTTACCATAGGTTTGGAAAATAAGGAGTGAAATTACTTGCAATTCTTTTGGAATTCATTATAGCACAAGAAACTTCCCATCGGGTTTCATGCATTTTCCTCATATATATATATATATATATATATATATATATATATATATATATATATATATATATATATATATATATATATATATATATATATATATGAAGACTTGATTGGTTGTCCGGACTTTCCCATTGACCAATGTAGTAGTAAAAAGTGAAATGTATAAATTTTATTAAAAAAATTTTAACAAAGGAACTTTATTTCTAATGAACAATGGTAATTTTTTAACATATTTAATGAGAACGCCTTTGAATCCTCTGTTATAATAAATGGTTAAATATGTATTTAGTCCCTACAAATATCTCAACTTTTATGTTTGTTCCCTAAAAAAAAATTCTTCAAATTTTGGTTGTCTAAAAGTTTTAAGTCCATAACTTAAGTCCCTCCTATTAGTTTTCACTAACGGAGGATGATGTGACATGCCAATTGTATTATGGTCTTTGGTGACATGTTACATTTTTGCCATAGTAGTAATTGAGTCTTAAAGTTATGTTAACAATGACTTAGTCTTAAGTAGTCTTCCTCATTTCAATTCCTTGTGTGCCTTAGCAGAATGTGAGGTGCTTTGTTTTTTTTTTGAACTTGGAGTGGTGTGGTCAAGGAACATTGTAGTTGTCGTTGTGTTCAAAGGAGAAAGCCAATGTTTGCAGTGGTCCTAATAAGGCGAAATCGTACGAATCTTAGCAGTGGTCTCAAGTATCTTTCATTGTCGTAACCTTTTTCCATTGTTTATTAATGTATGTCATCTTCTTTTCGCTAATAGTGGTCCCGATGGTATTAAATTTGTTGTTTGGTTGTTTAATTGGTAAAAAATGTTTGACCTAATTTTAGTGTTACTGATAGTAAAAATTAAGGTTACTATTTTTTGATTCAGAAATGGTAAAAATTAAAGTAAAGTTAATTTATGTTTATAGGATTATGGATAATTCAAAGATGGTTTTTACACCAAGGGTTGTTTCGTATAAGATACAAACCTAAGATACGAGATGGGGATGTGTATGTTTTAGTGGGCAAGATCATGATTATTGGTCGTTCTTTGAGGCATGTGACTTAGAAAAGGTAATTGAACCAGAGTTTGATAATAATTGTGTGAAGATGTGGTGGAAGCATGAGGAAGGGAGCCTTGAACAAGAATTAAAACCATTTAGGGATGATGGTGATGCATATGAATTAGCCATGTATGTAGTAGGAAATAAGTGCGAGGTTGAGATTTTTTGTGAGCCTAAGGTTGAAAGAGAGGATACATTTATGGACAGGTTTAGAGGGAAATGAAAGGGAATTAAAAGTGATGAAAATGCTCACATATTGAGTGAATCAAGTGATGACTCTAGTTGTGATTATGTTGGTGGTGTGCACTTTGAAGATAGCGAGAAAGAAAGAATGGCGGGTTTTGATGAAGCCCTTGATGAGGTGTTTATTAATGGGGTTGATGGGGAACCCAAAAAAGAAGATGTTGCACCTGAAAAGGGCATTACTCAAGAAGAGAATAAGGTATTTGTAACTGAAGAGATAGGCAAGGAACATGTTATTGAGGATGAATACATGAGTGATGAGCTGGAAAATGGTGGTGATGATGATAGTTGTGATGAAAGACCGAGTGTACTGAGGTTTAGTGAGGAAGATTCATTGAGTAAGAATTTTTTTTTAAAAGTTTGAATGGAGTTCCCTTCAATAAGGTAATTCAAGGATGCAATCTTAGAACACAATGTGTTTACTGGGAGGGAGGTTAGGTTTGAAAAAAATGACGTTGTCAGATGCAGGGTAGTATGTAAGGACAAGAAGAAATGTGATTATATAATGTTGTGCAGTAGGTTTCTAACATCCACCATATATAAGATCAAAACTTTGTATGTAAAGCACAAGCGTGGTAGGCAATTCTTCAATAGAAATGCTAGAGAAGAGTGGGTTGCAAAAGTGATTGCGGATGGTTTTAAGAATAATTCTAGAATAAGGTTAAGTAAGGTAGTAACTGATGTTTAAAAAAAGGTATGCAACAGAGATACCAGGATGCAGAGCGTTCAAGGTAAGGCAAATAGAAAGACACATTATTGAAGATGACTCCAGCAAACAATATAGTTTTCTATGGTCTTATGGTGTTAATTTGAAAAGGGCTTCAGCTAGCAATATAATTAAGATCAATACCATTGTTACAAAGAAAAACTTAAGTGAGTCTTAATGAACAACTTGAGCGATTAATTTGTAAGAACAAGATTTGGTTCTACATCTTATCATTATGTTTTGATGATAACAATGGAGTATTTGTGTAAGAATAATTTTGTGCTTTAATGTTTGTTATTGTGCAAATTTAACAAACAAAATTTAGATGATCGATAAAGACTATATGCGAGTTACTATATGTGACATAAGTCACTTTCGTTCCAAAGAAGTGTCGCTCCCACCTGATGACACAGGGCCAAGAGGGGTACAGACGCGAACGGTCGGCGAAAGGAGAGAGGACACACAAGGGTGAACTCAAAAGACAAGAGCCACCAGCTAGGCATTTTTATCCCGGGGGAAAGGTAATGCTGCATAAACTTGAGAAAAGATGGATAAGACGGTTGCGAACCAGAGAGACTGAGAAAGGGGGTTGGTTACAACCTGGGAAGGTATTAGCACCCAGATTGTCCGTCGTACTCGACGGGATCCATGCTTAAAAGATTTGTGTTTTAAAGGGGTAGTGTCAGTGAAATTTGTGTATCAAAGTTGGAAAGGATGCAAGTGTCAGTGTAAAAGAAAAGTGAAGTGTATAAGGGGAGTGTCAGTGTAAGAATAAGAATGAAATGCTCAAGACTATGAGGCTAAAAGAATGATGCTGGAAGGAGGGGGAATATGCAGAGACTTTTGTTCGATAACTGTTAAGTTATGCCTACGTATCCTCTCGTGCAATGAGGAAGTCAGAACACCGTAGTTCGACCCAAAGAGACTGAAAGGTAAATTGACTTGTGAACTGCTTACTTGCCTATGCTCAAGTGTATGACCTGTCTGGCTCAGGTGCAAACTGTCTTGCATTAGACGGAAGAAACAAGTTCTCGTTTGTGAGTGAATGAGATGAGAAAAGAATCCCGAAGGAGACGATTATTGTTTGTTTTTTAGTTTTCAATCTTTTATTGCTTTTTGGAGTTTGTCAGGGAAATGAGCTTGAGACTAAACCAAGGGTTAGTAAACTCATCACATCCTCCCTCTGATTAGGGGTAATGAGAATACCTTAAGTGTGAAGTAAGCACCTCACACTTAATCACCATGATGTAGGATTAAGATCATTAACCTACTTGCATTTATTTAGATGTTTTTGGTGTTTTTGTTTAGTGTTAAGTAATGAGTTTAAGCCATAATCAAGGATTTAATGGACTCATTACACCATCCTAATAGAAGGATAATAGATGAGAACATTTAAGCTGAGGAAGACTCCTCAACTTAATCCATGATTAGGGATTAAACTCATGACAAAACAAAGCCTTTATTAAAGTGGATTTTAGTTAATGATAAGATGAAGAAGTGATTTTTATGGTTTGTAAGACAACTTGAGGGGGACTTGTCCATTAACACTAGGGTTAGTCCTTCTTAACCAATTAAGGAAGAATTAGAACCCTAATGCAAGGCCCAAGTTACAAGCTTGATGTATTAGTGATTATTAAGTGAGTTGATTAAAGGGTTTAAACAAGGGTTTAACACTTAGGATTAAAGTTATGCACTCCATCCTAATAGAAGGATGTAGGCATAAGCTTAATCACAAAGCCTTAAAACCTTTAGGGTTTAGTCCTGGATTATGAGGTGAGAAGAGAAGACTCACAGATGACACAAAGGTAAAACTAAATGGGGGACTAATCAAACCCTAACTGTTATTATGCTTGGTTGTTCCTAGGGTTAATGAGGCTTTCAAGAAGATCTTTAGGAGAGAAACCACCAGGAAAGAAGCAGATGAAAGGAGGAAGAAGCAGAGAGAAGCAAGACAACTTACTTCACTTAAGAAGACAAGTTGCTTGAAGAAAGAAAGTAAGGGATGAACATGAATGAGCAAGCTCACTCTAATACACATACAAAATGCAGCAAAGAAAGTATGAAAGAGATGAAAAGAGATTGTGAGAAGTGAAAGCAAATTCACTTCTCAAAACAACTTACCACCTGAAAAGTTAGCAAAAGAAATGAAATGCAATGCAAATGAGATGCAATGTCATGATGCAAACCAAAACCAGAGGCAAGAACATGATGTTAATGATGCTAAGGGATGATGTAAACACATGTCAAGAGTTGAGAATGATCATACAAGCATAAGGATGCAAATGAGGCATGCTTTGAACCATGAAAGTTCATGAAAAGTTTATGAAATGCAATGGACATATAACATGGCAAATGAAAGATGCAATGACCAAATATGATTCTAAGATGTCCTAAGATGTCTTATGAGTCATGTGGATGCACAAAATGTCATGGCAAGTCAATGGATGCAAGCAAATGAAAGATGGATGCAAAGGATGGCACAAATTAGGGTTTATGATCAACACACAAAGCAAAATTCAAAATCAGAAGCATATGACATGATAAAAAATTGAAAATGCAATCAAAGATACCCTAAACCTATACAAGTTCACTGCCCAAAGAAGGGGACCTAACTCTTAACCTAGTGAAAGTTATGAATTTCTCAAGATTACTAGGGTTTTAAGGTACCTCATCATGAAAAATGCAAAACAAATTGAACCTGATTAATTAAACTGACTGGATTTAACTAAACCTGATTAATTAAATTAATAAATTAAGATTAGGGTTAAGTGAAACCATCCTACGGCTGACATTTAAACTGACTGGATTTAACTAAACCAGATTAATTAAATTAATAAATTAAGATTAGGGTTAAGTGAAACCATCCTGGCCATTCAAACACGCGGGAGTCAACAAAAGCATCCAGATCCATGGTCCACATTCAAACTTTGCCCTAAACGTGATTAATGACTTAATGACTTTCAGGTGGCCGGAAATGACCTCCGGTCATCTTCTCCGGCCACACCTCCCATGAGAAATTGCTAACTTCTTCCCTAGGCCACTAAAACTTAATCTCTCTTCCCAGAATCCAACCCCATACATCATACAACAAGAATCATCAATCAAAACACATTTATTTTTCGTATCAAAGCTGAATCGAATCAAAATGTTTTTAGGTCAAAAAAATTTCAGAAGCTTCATACACACTAAATACTTAACCATTTGCAAAACTAAACATATCAGCATGATCAGCACATCACATAGATTCATTTAGGAACTTAAAAACAAGTTTCTGGAAAAAAAGTTCTTGAGCTCACCTGAAATGGAACTTTCAATCCAGGAGCTTTCTGCCTGCTTCTTTGCTTCAAAATGGCTCCAATGATCCTCTTGATGAAGCTTTGAAGCTTGGTTAGAGTTTAAAGTGGATGGTTTGTGAGATTGATCAAGTTCTGTTCAGTGAAGGATGAGAATCATGTTTCTGTTTGAGGGGGTTTCAGGGACAAATGAGGGTTGGGAAATGGTCAGAGGAACATGTTGAGTGATCCTATGAAGTTTGTTTTGATGTTTGATGCTTATGTGATGAGTTTCGAAGGAAAGTGCATAAGAGGTGAAATCTTGAAACTATGGCTTGTGAGATGCTTCAGGCTTGTGTGTGGTATGTGTTGAGTCTCATTTGGTACATGTATCACACTTGGATAGGTCAGAGGAGTTGGTGTGGCCTATGCTGATTGGTATGGTCCATTTTGCATAAAGTCAATGTTTTGTGTAAGAGAGGTATGGGTCAATGGCAGGCCAAGGACAAAGGGGTGTCCTGCGCATCAAGGATTGAGGAGAGCCATAAAATCAGTCTTGAGGCTAATTAGCAAGTGGATTAGGGTTTGTGAGATGTTTTGCAACTTTGTGATCTTTTGGCCCTTTTGTGGTTACTTGAAGCATAAGTCATGAAAATGGGAAGTTCATTTGTGCAATCTGATTTTTAGGCATTGGTTTATGTTTATGCAAAGGTTAGAAGTCCATTTGAAGTCACATTTTGCCTTGGCAAGAGGTTTTGCAACTTTGCCTCTTTGGTGCAAAACTTGAAATTATGTGATTTTTCCCAACTTTGACAAGCCATAACGTTTGATCCAAAATGAATTAGA
The DNA here is from genome assembly GCA_963966055.1 of Lathyrus aphaca. NCBI lineage: Eukaryota > Viridiplantae > Streptophyta > Magnoliopsida > Fabales > Fabaceae > Lathyrus > Lathyrus aphaca. Next base: position 219,208,932 of record OZ014525.1, read on the forward strand.
ATGAGTTCTTGTACTTTTTGAAAAGGGAATGATCCATTCTACAACTTTCATGACCAAAGTTTTCTCATTTGAAGCATTTTTGAATCAATTTGAGGAGGTTGAAAAACTTTCCCAAAATGGCAAGTTTACATTACAAGTCACTTTCCCAAAAAGGCAACTTTGCAAATGGCTTGAAATTATTCAATTTTGTGAACTTCTAACATATTCTATGATCAAATAAAGATCATACACATTCAAAATGATGAAGAACACCCTTTGGTTGGGTCATTGGGGGCCTCAGATGCCCTGATTTTGCACTGGCTTGCTCAAGAAGTCAACTCTTGATTAGATGCCTTCCCCATGGAATTTCTTCATGAAACTTGATATGCATGATCCTTATAACATATAGAGACCAATAGAAACAAGAATGACCAAACAATTTGGAGTTATGGCCTCTGAAACCAAAACCCTAATTCTAGGTCATCTGTGCAGTTAAACCTGGCTCTGCTTCCATGCCTTGCTCAGTTCTTGTGATTTTTTGACTTCCTTGACTTTGTGAGGATACAATATGATGCTTGAACATACATGGACCCCTTTGAAGTGATTGAATACCTTTGAAGTGGCTCAAAAGGCTCATGGATAGCTCAGATCACAAACCCTAGATGCAGATGACTTAGAAACAATGTAGTGAAGCAAGGATGTGGTATGAGATGCTATGATTGAACTTATGCACATGAAGAGATCACAAGCCATGGTGTGAATGGGTGAGGGCAAATTTGGGGTGTTTACAGCTGCCCCTATTCAAACATGAGTTAGTTGTGCAGGGTGTAAGCAACGACTTAACAAGCAAACAAGATAACTTGTGGTTGAATACCAAAGACAGTCCAAAATTTGCACTCACAGAATGAAGAAGAAAAGGGATATAGATTGTAAAAGAAAATAAAGTATAATTATAAAGTGCGGGCGACGGAGGACGACCGTCAAGCAGAGGACGCCTGCTGGGGAAGAAGCAATGACGAGGACGACCGACATGCTGGGGATATAAGAGATTATGATGGGGACGGCCATCAAGTAAAGCTGTAAGACTCTCCGGGGATTATAGGTAAATGAAATAAATGATGAGGTACGGTCATCAAAGGTGAAGGACGATCACCTAGCAGGGGAGGACTGCTCTGTTCGGGATAAGATGAGGGACGATCATCTAAGGTGAAGGACAATCACCGGGCAGGGTACGGCTGCCGAAAGTACCACGACATAGGACGAATGTCGGGTAACAAGGTCGACGATGGGGACGGCCATCGGATAAGCATGATGAAGGACGATCATCAAGAGGTGAAGGACGATCACCTAGCAGGGTACGACTGCTCTCAGGGTTTATCATGACATAGTACGAATGTCAGATAACAAGATCAACGATGGGGACGGCCATCAGATAAAATGATGAAGGACGATCATCAGGAGGTGAAGGACGATCACCTGGCAGGGTACGGCTGCCGAAAATATCATGACATAGGACGAATGCCGGATAGGAAGGGGTTCTAATGAATAGAGACTCCACTGGGAATGATGAAGGACGATCATCAAAAAGGTGAAGGACGATCACCTGGCAGGGTACGGCTGCCGAAAAGGTATCATGACATAGGACGAATGTCAGACAGAAAAGAAGTTTTGCTGGGGAATAGTAAACACGGACGAGTGTTTACATCCAAGAAATGAAAAGTATAAGTGTTTGGCACTGTGTAGATTAAAGATGCGGACGAGCATCCTTAAGACTATGATACAGACGAGTATCGGGTAGAAACAAACGCTGACACGTGTTCAGAGATGATGATACGGACGAGTATCAACTAGTTAACAAAGAACACGGACGAGTGTCGATTCTGAGGGGACTCTTCTGGGGAATGATAGACACAGACGAGTGTCTAAAATCTAAAAAGAGGTAAAAGTATCTGACATTGTGTATGGATTAAAGATGCGGACGAGCATCCTTAAGACTACGATACGGACGAGTATCGGTAGAAACAGACGCTGACGCGTGTTCAGAGATGATGATACGGGCGAGTACCAACTGGTTAACAAAGAACACGGACAAGTGTTGAATCTGAGGGGATTTAAGGTGGCATATACAAGATACGGACGAGTATCTGCATGAGTAAAAAGTATGAGCAAAAAGTATGAGTAAGACACGGACGAGTGTCTAACTTGCTGTGGAGAGCATGACACGGACGGGTGTCTGAAAAAGTGTATTATAAACAAGTATATGGTTTACAAAATGTTTAGGCAACTGTGCTGGGGATGATGACACGGACGGGTGTCAAGGAATTGTATAGATATAGGTAAATATGTGGTGAGTGCAAAGGGGACGCTTTGGCTTTCTGCTGGGGGGATGACACGGACGGGTGTCAAGAAGTATCTGTACTGTAAGCATCCGTTTGTTCGGGCAATTTACTGGGGAATGTTGACACGGACGAGTGCCGAAGGGAGTGTATCTGCACCTGTAAGGGAAATGTCTTGGCTCTCTGCCGGGGAGTTTTGGGGAGTATTCTGTATATTGTTGAGGGATTGTCAGTATTTACAAGAGTTTGTTTTAGAATATGGCTTACGATCATGCAGTATGTTTGACTTTTGCCGTAATGCTCCGTATTAGACAGAATGCTACGCTCTGTGGGGGAAAATATGATGCGAATGCTATGATTATGCGAAGATAACAATCCGGGACTCGGATTCCAATGCTGTGAAGATCTCTGACTGATCTGCTCGAAGTGGACATCCCAGCTGGGGATAAGATCATTGGTAGATCTGACATATTTGACTCTGCATGGGGAAATAGATCACCGATAGACCCATCTCAGCAATGGGGGACCCAGCTGGGGTTTGTAGAAGCTTTCTTCACTCTGTTGTGATTTCTTCACGCGTTGTTCTTCTGGATAGAGGTTGAAACTTTGTGGGGAGGTAGTTCTCTGGTTGGCACTTGGCTGGGGAAGAAGAAAGATCACTGGAAGATCTTTCTAGAGATTTCTGTAGGGATCCTGCTGAGGATGATACTTGACAACTCAGCTGGGGAGAAAACACCTCCGGTGCTAATCTGGAGGACGAACTGAGTAGATAATGATTTGACAGCTTGCTGGGGAGAAGCTTTCATGCCCCATGTCGCACTTTGAACACCTGCAATCCTGCATAACAAGGAAACGTACAAGTATCCCGAGGTATCCCTTACCGGATTCCGTCATGGGAGTTTAGACACTCCTGGGAGTAAATATATTTCCTGCAGGCACGTATTTTTAGAAAGGAAGCATCTGTATTTATGCATTCAGTATCTTAAGACATCAGACATTTTTTGCAAAAAAAGAGTACGAAACAGTGTGACTGAAAATCTGCTTTTATTAATTCGAGTGCCCTGAATTGGCAAGATACAGTCATAGAGACAAATCCCCTAAAATGAGGAGATTGCTACAAATTGAGAAACAAAAGATGCTGGCAATGTTGATGATGCTTCAAGGAGCTTCCCTTTTTGCTATGACTCGTATGACATTGACGTTCTTCTCGTCTTGCTTTCTGGGGATGGCTGATTCTGACCGAAGCTTGATCCTTTCGGAGTTTACCACGTTGTAAGTGATACAGACGAATTCAGAATGCAGTTGTTCGCTTATTCCCTTATTTTGCATGGATCGCCCTTTCGGGTTTTCAATCCATCGGGATACCCATTTTTGCCTGAGTTGTCCAATGCGGCTTTTCAACTCAGCGGGTGTACACTTTTTTTATTTATTTCCCTTATTTTTGCCCGAGTCTTTTATTCTGTTTTTGACTCGCCGGGATACCCTATTTTTGCCTGGACTTACATTCTGTTTTTATGTCCAGCGGGTCATTTTATGCGAAGTATTTTTTAACTGCATCTGAATTCACAGGGGACAGGAAGTCTTCACCATCCATAGTGCTGAGCATCAATGCTCCACCGGAGAAAACCTTCTTTACTACGAATGGCCCTTCGTAGTTCGGAGTCCACTTGCCCCTGTGGTCTGTATGAGGAGGGAGGAGTCTTTTCAACACAAGATCTCCTACTTGGTACTCTCGGAGCCTGACTTTCTGATCGAAGGCTTTCTTCATTCTTTTCTGGTAAAGCTGCCCATGACAGATTGCAGCCAATCTCTTCTCTTCAATCAGATTCATTTGTTCGTATCGGGATCGGACCCACTCCGCTTCGTCCAGCTTAACATCCATCAGTACCCGTAGGGAGGTTAATTCAACTTCAACAGGTAGGACTGCCTCCATACCATACACAAGTTGATACGGTGTTGCCTCAGTGGATGTTCTGATTGACGTACGATATCCATGTAAGGAAAATGGTAGCATTTCATGCCAGTCTTTGTAGGTAACCACCATCTTTTGCACAATCTTCTTGATATTCTTGTTAGCTGCCTCAACAGCGCCATTCATCTTTGGCCTGTAAGGAGAAGAATTGTGGTGTTGAATTTTGAAGTCCCGGCATAGCTCTGCCATCATTTTGTTGTTCAAGTTGGAACCATTATCAGTAATGATTCGCTCGGGTACTCCATACCGGCAGATGATGTCTCTCTTCAGAAATCGGGCTACCACTTGCCTTGTAACATTTGCATATGAAGCTGCCTCAACCCATTTGGTAAAATAGTCAATGGCTACCAGGATGAATCTGTGGCCATTTGAAGCAGTCGGTTCAATCTTGCCAATCATATCAATGCCCCACATAGCAAAGGGCCAAGGTGAAGACATCACATTCAAAGGACTCGGAGGCACATGTACTTTATCCGCATAGATCTGGCATTTATGGCATTTTCTGGCGTGGGAACAACAGTCGGCATCCATTGTGATCCAGTAATAACCTGATCTTAATAACATTTTAGCCATGGCATGCCCTCCTGCATGGGTACCAAAGGATCCTTCGTGCACTTCGTGCATCAACAGGTCTGCTTCTGTTCTATCAACGCATCTGAGAAGTACCATATCAAAGTTTCTTTTATACAGGGAACCGTCAGTATTCAGGAAGAAACTACCAGCTAGCCTTCTTAACGTCTTCTTATCATTGGAAGATGCCCCAGGTGGGTATGCTTGATCCTCCAAGAAGCACTTGATGTCATGGAACCAAGGCTTATCATCTTTAACAACATCGGCTGCAAATACATATGCTGGTCTGTCAAGTCTGGACACTGAAATCCGAGGTACGAAGTTGGCAGCTTGAACTTTGATCATGGATGAAATGGTAGCCAGAGCATCTGCAAACTGATTCTCGTCCCGAGGGATATACTCAAGCTTGACCGTTGTAAAGAAAGTCAATAACCTCCTTGTATAATCCCTGTAAGGTATCAGATGATCCTGGTGTGTGTACCATTTGCCGTTGGTTTGATTGATTACCAGAGCTGAATCCCCGAACACAGTCAAAGTCTTGATCCGGAGGTCAATGGCTTCCTCCAGACCCATAATACAAGCTTCGTATTCAGCTTCGTTGTTAGTGCAGTTAAAGGCGAGTTTTGCCGAGAAAGGCATGTGAACCCCCTTAGGTGTAATGAGTACTGCACCAACACCTCGACCATTCATGTTAACAGCCCCATCAAACATCATAGTCCATTCTTCTTCCGGGTCAGGCCCTTCAGTGTGAATAGGCTCTTCATGATCTTTTGCTTTTATGAACATGATGTCTTCATCAGGGAAGTCAAATCTCATAGGCTGGTAATCATCGATGGGTTGCTCAGCAAGGTAGTCAGACAATACACTGCCTTTGATGGCTTTCTGAGATGTGTACTGAATGTCATACTCTGTGAGGATCATTTGCCATCTTGCAACCCGTCCGGTAAGTGCTGGCTTCTCAAAAATGTACTTAACTGGATCCATCTTTGAGATCAATAAGGTAGTGTGGGTCAACATATACTGCCTTAGTCGGCGAGCAGCCCACGCTAAAGCACAGCAAGTTTTCTCGAGCAGTGAATAACGTTGTTCACAGTCGGTAAACTTTTTGCTTAGGTAGTATATTGCATACTCTTTTCGACCAGACTCGTCATGCTGGCCCAACACACACCCCATTGACTCTTCTGATACTGTCAAGTACATGATTAGAGGTCTTCCTTCAACTAGAGGCATAAGGATTGGAGGTTCTTGTAAGTATTCCTTGATTTTGTCAAAAGCCCTCTAGCAGTCTTCATTCCACCTGACCGTTTGTTCTTTTCTTAACAGCTTGAACAAAGGCTCACAGGTTGCTGTAAGGTGAGATATGAACCTTGAAATGTAGTTCAATCTACCTAGAAACCCCCGAACTTCTTTTTCTGTCTTCGGTGCAGGCATTTCTTGAATGGCTTTAACTTTGTCAGGGTCAACTTCAATCCCTTTGTCACTCACAATAAATCCCAGCAGTTTACCGGATCGCACCCCGAATGTGCACTTGTTGGGGTTTAACTTCAGTTGGTACTTCCTCAGACGCTTGAATAACTTCAACAGATTTACCAGGTGATCTTCTTCTGTGAGGGAATTGGCAATCATGTCATCCACATAACATTCAATTTCTTTATGGATCATGTCATGGAATAATGTTACCATAGCCCGCTGATAAGTTGCACCAGCATTCTTCAGTCCGAATGGCATTACCTTATAACAGAACGTGCCCCAGGGTGTGATGAAAGTTGTTTTCTCCATGTCTTCAGGTGACATCTTGATCTGATTATATCCTGAAAATCCGTCCATGAAGGAGAACACCGAGAACTGAGCCGTATTATCAACCAATACATCAATGTGAGGTAAAGGGAAGTCGTCTTTCGGGCTGGCTCTGTTCAGATCCCGGTAGTCTACACACATTCTCACCTTGCCATCTTTCTTAGGCACAGGTACAATATTAGCAACCCACGGCGGATAACTAGTCACAGCAAGGAAACCGGCGTCCCACTGTTTTTGTACCTCTTCCTTTATCTTCATTGCCATATCTGGGCGAGTACGACGCAGCTTCTGCTTCACTGGTGGGCAGTCTTCTTTCAAAGGAAATTTGTGCATGACAATATCGGTGTCCAACCCTGGCATATCCTGATAAGACCAAGCAAAAACATCCACATACTCCCGAAGCATATCAATCAGTTGCTCTTTTACAGAATCTTGCAGACAAGCCCCGATCTTAACTTCTTTCACATCTTCTTCCGTACCAAGATTAACCGTTTCAATCTCCTCTTAAGGAGGAGTGATAACCTTCTCCTCTTGCCTTAACAACCTGGCTAGCTCTTCAGGAAGCTCATAATCTTCTTCAACCCCTTCATCAGCTCGATTGATTGGATTGTCAAAGTCATACGAAGCCATAGCAGTGTTGTTGTCGGTGCAGTCTGAAAGGCACTCTCTGCAAGGGTTTAGATTGTTCATTTTAGTGATCGATTTTAATCTTGTTTTAGAAAAAGTGAAATGAAATTATCATTTTGGAAAACATTGCCATTTTATTTTTGTACAAAAAGAAAAATGAAAAACAGTGAGCGAAAAAGGAAACGACTTATTTGCAAAAGATGTCTGATATTCATTGACTAATCCATTTGCACAAAATTACAAGATGGCCCTATTACAAAATGAGTCTTGACATCTTGGGCAAGATGCAAGACTTGATGCATGCTTTAAAATACAGGAAATAATAATTACTCTGCAGGAGTAACCCTTATAATTTCCTGGGAAGACCAGTTAAGGACTTGGCTCCCCGGGATCCTTGGACATATCCAGCTCTCCAGGTTGCGGTCGCTTTCCTCCTCGTCTTCCAAGTTGTTTACAGCATCCGGGGTAAGCATTCCCCCGCTGACAAAATTGGGCTTCTTGGCAGCCTCTGATTGATCTTGTTGAGTTGGTCTGTAACCCAACCCAAATCTGTCTTCTTTCTTCTCCACGGGCAACAGCTTGCCCCAGCCTTGAGCAGTACCCTCTTCAACAACCTTCCGGGCTTGCTGATATGACGTTATGGAGGTTCCCAGTACAGCAGATGCTTCATTAATGTTCAGGGTCTCAAACCCCTGGCTCATAGTTTCATGGATCTCCCCATCCATTTCTATGTACTTATACGTAGCCAGATGGCTAACAAAGATGTCTTCCTCCCCACAGATGGTGATGATCTGGCCTTCCCACTCGAATTTCAGCTTCTGGTGAAGGGTAGACGTAACAGCGCCAGCGGCATGGATCCAGGGTCTACCCAACAAACAGCTGTAGGCCGGCTGAATGTCCATCACATAGAAGGTAGTTTTGAAAGTTTGCGGGCCGATCATCACAGGCAGATCAATCTCTCCAAGCACTGATCTTTAAGAGCCATCAAATGCTCTCACCACCAAATTACTCGGACGCAGTGCCAAGCCATCATACTCCAGCTTCACTAAGGCTTTCTTTGGTAGAACATTGAGTGATGACCCAGTGTCTACTAGTACATGAGATAAAACAGCACCCTTGCATTCCAAGGTGATATGTAAAGCCTTGTTGTGGTTACGTCCCTCAGTTGTTAAATCAGCATTGGTGAAGCCCAGCCCATGGCTAGTATTGACATTTGCCACCACAGTTTCTAGCTGGCTAACAGTAATCTCCTCTGGCACGTATGCTGCGTGCAGGACTTTTAACAATGCATTCCTGTGAGCTTCAGAACACATCAACAAGGATAATATGGAGATTTTTGAGGGAGTTTGGTGAAGCTGATCCACCACCTTGTAATCACTTCTCTTTATAATTCTCATAAACTCGTCTACATCTTGCTTAAAAGAGGTCTTCTAAGTTTCTTTGACAATTGGCTCTTCAAATACCACACTCTTTCCTTTTGCTTTGACAGCAGCTTCTGCTTCAGCATTAGGTCTTTGTACTTGTGAGGCAAAAAGGCGTACGCTTCTGGTGAAGCCTCCGCCTCCCCCAACATTATCAACCTGTGGAGAGGAGGTTGAAGAATCCAAAGTGATTTTCTCCCCGTTGCAGTAGAGATTAGAGCCATAATGCCAAGGTATGGCATTACTGCTTTCATAGGGAACTGGTCCAGGCACCGTGATGGTAACTGGACTTACTGCTGCAGAGGAGGGTACCGTGATGGTTTACGGATCGTAGTAAATTGTGACTGGTGACCTGGCAGGAGGTGCCACTGCTTGTTGTTGGACATTGTTGCTGACAGGAACATTTGATGGATCATAGTAGATGTCGACTGTTGAGACATCTTCATTAATTTCTGTTGGCGTTGTAGAAGATTCTGCTGATAAAAAGGATGCTGATGTTGTAGAAAAAATGGTTGTTGACATTTGGTTTGTTGAAGTGATGGATGAAGCCATTGTTGATGATATTGATGAATCGGTTGGAATAATGGTTGCTGCTGTTGTAGAAGAATCGGGAATTGTTGTCAAAGGAATTGCTGGATTTGTAGGCGCCGTTGTCGAGATCTGAAGGATACCATCCTTGATAAGACCATCTATGCCGCTTCTCAAATTATCACACCCGTTGACTGCAATGTTGCAATACCCACAACCGAGCTCACACCCGGGAAACACCCGGCACTCTAGAAGCTGAGCTTTAATTTCGACCAGAGGTGTTCGAATTTGTGCAACACTGGTGATCAAAGTAGACGATTTATCTTCCTCAATGGCATTAATCCTCGGCCCACCATGGTTAGGCATAGGATTTCCGTGGACATTTGGAGGAGGTGCGAAGTTGAGGGCCTTAGAATCCACCAGATCTTGAACTTTCATTTGCAAAGCCCTGCATTTCTCAGTATTGTGACCAGGTGCATTGGAATGGAAAGCACACCTGGCGTTGACATCGTAATTCTTCGGGAGATTGGAGGGATATGGGGGTGCCAATGTCCTTATCTCAACCAAGTTAAGCTTCAGGAGTTGTGGCAATAAGGCAGCATAAGGCATCGGGATAGGATTAATCACCCTATTTGCCTGTGATGGTCTTTGCTGAAAGGGTCTTTGTTGTTGATTGCTGTTATTGTTGTTGTATGTTCTCTGTGGCGGATACTGAACTTGCTGCTGATAATGTGGTTGTTATGGTTGTTGATATGCTGGTTGCTGAGGAATCGGAGCCGGAATAGTGACAGCTGCTACGGATCTGTGGACGTACTGAGGTCTTCCCCTGTTGGCATGAATGGCATTTGTCTCACTGGTCCTTCGAGGTCCCACAAAAGGCTTCCTGGGATTACTAGACGAACTCGCACCATTATCAAAAATCTTGACCATCTTTAGCAGACTTTAAATTCTTTCACCCGCTATAACCACGTCTGCGAAGCTAGTAGAAGAAAAGGCAGCCAACCTGTCAATGTATGTTCCTTGCAAAGTATTCATGAACATGTCGGCCATTTCTCTTTCCGACATGGGTGGCTGGACAGCAGTAGCAAGCTGTCTCCACCTTTGGGCATATTCCCTGAAGCTTTCCCTGGAGGATTGAGACATTCCCATCAAAAGGGTCCTGTTAGGAGCCATGTCTAGATTGTATTGGTACTGCCTGATGAAAGCTTCAGCCAGGTCCTTCCAGCACCTGATAGTAGCTCTGGTCAAGTGTGAATACCACTCCCTTGAAGCCCCAGTCAAACTGTCTTCAAAATAGAACATCCACAGTTTTTCATCCATGGTATATGCTTTGAGTCTCCCCAGAAAAGACTGCAGGTGAGTTCGTGGACAAGAAGTTCCATTGTATTTCTCGAAGCACGTGGGTTTAAACTTGTGGGGAATTCTTATCCCGTCTACTAACCCCATATCCATTACATCAAAACCTAGGGAATTTTGAGACTCCAGGAATCTCAACTTCTCAACAATTTCATCAAACCTTCGGTCATAGACTTCATCACCAGCTCCCATGACAGTGAATTGCTCCTCTTGGGGGTCTTCTTGTAAGATCCTCCCCCCAGTAGTATTTCCTTGCACATTAGCCGGGATGTTGACTTCCGGATCTATATGCGGTCCAAATACATGTGGATTAACATGAGGCTGACCCCTCTCATTGTTACTTGTTCCTCCAGTCCCAGGATGAGGTTCCTCGGGAGTTTGCCTTTCTACCAATGCCCTTAGCCTTTCTTGGGTCTGAGCCAGACCAGTCATCACAGTCATGAATTGGGCCATTTGGTTCCTCATCTCCACTCTTTCGTTAGCCATCTGGGTCCTGACCTCAGTCAGGTCTTGCTGTACTTGTTCCATTATAATACCCGGAAGGTTGTTGCGAGTAGGATATCGATGTGCACGGTTGACGGGGAACACTCTTCTACGAGCAATATTTCCTGAATCACAACAGAGTTAGAAACAAACAAAATAGTAACAAAACCTACAAAAGAAAACAAAAGTTAGTATGCAATGCAGTATGCTTATTTATCTTCCAAGGTATCCGGCTTGGCTATTGGTTTTGACCCTTCCAGACCTCGAGGAAGATGCTTTGATATTGCTTGAGAAAAGAAACCCAATGAAACAAACTGACAAATATATTACAAATGGTGCATAATACATATATTTTTTTTTTTTTACAACACATGCCCCTGAAGGGTCAAAATACAACATAAAAAGAAAAATACATCAAATGAAAGCAACATCAAACAAAGAGTCAGACATCTAGTCCAAACTCATCCTCCTTAACCTCCTTCAAAAGTGCCTCAGTTACAGGACCAGCTGGATGCTCTGTAATGGTCCTGATGAGGAGGTTCCTAGTGGCGATAGCAGTGGTCAGCTTCTTGTGTCTGTCCTGGTCCTTTGACCTCTTCAAACCAGCCCTAAGCTTCAATTCTGAAATCTCCTTCTGGGCTGCTAGCAAAGCCTCCTGTTGTTTCTTTTCATTAGCCTCTAGCTGCTCAATCCTGGCTTGGGTTCTCTTATCTTCTTGAGTACGAGCTTCAGTGATCCTGACCCACCTAGCTTGACTTTCTTGCAGATAGAGATCAGTCCTAGCCTTCTGAAGCTTGGCCTCTTTACAGGCATTCTTCAATATTTGCTCCCCAGCTCTTGATTTCTTGATGTAGTCCTCTGTTTTCTCAATCTTGGCCAAATGTTCCACCTTAAGCTTCTCCAACCTCTCAATGTCCAGACGACCATCACTCCTCTCCCAGAGGGTCTTCTTCAGAGCTTGAGACAAATTCTCATTCCTTTCCTTCAGCTTCTCAAACTCTTCCAGGCTGACAGTGGCTGCTGGCTGTACTGTAGAAGGTCCAGGTGTGTCCTCAATGGTAAAGGGCATTCCAGTGATCTGAGCTCTAGCATGGGACCATTCATAGTACTGGGCTGAAGCAACATTATTACACTTCCCAAGAATAGCCACCCCTTTGTCTGGATGTTGTCCCAAGCCCAGGACGCTTGTCTGACAACAGCTAGATTAGGCTTTATCTCACAATACAGGGTCTCAGCTAAATCTTGCACTCTAGGAGGGTGGACCAAAGCATAGCCCAATTGTCTCTTAAACAGCAAAGGATTGTAGTTGATGCAACCCTTCACTCCTATTAGAGGTATATTTGGGTACTGCCCACAGCTAGTTATTATGTCCCTGCCTTTGGTGCTCTGGATGCACCATCTGATGTCATCTGAAGTTAGAGCAATAAGTCTCTTAGCCCAATTCTTCTGTTGGTGGGGATTCAGGAAGGCATCTGACTTAGGTAGGTGTTTGAGCAGCCAAGTATGAAACAGAGGAGCACATCATCTCACCAACTTTCCTCTTTGTTTCTCATTCCTCTGATGGACAGAATAATAGAAATCCCCCAGCAATGTGGGTACTGGGTTCCTCAGGAGAAAAAGATGAATGGCATTCTTGCTGATAAATTTGGGCTCATCTGCAAACAGTATAACCCCATATATGCTGAGGGCTAACAATGCACAAACTGCCCTCCATTCTCCCAAAGAGGCCTTCAGGATGGCCTGAGATATCAAGAAGTCTAAGTGCAAACCAGGGATCCCAGCCTTTGTTGTCATGTTATGCTCAATCAAAATAGCCTCCAAGTACAGTGCTTTTGCCACTTCTCCATTGCTGGGAGAAGTCATCTCTGGGTTGAAGGGGACACCACCCCTGACAGGTACTCCAATCAATGATGAGAACTCCTCCAAAAGAGGTCCTAGCTGAAAATTCTGGAATGTGAAGCATCTCAAAGGAGGTTCATAAAACTGTAGGCAGGTGTGGATCATACTCCTCTGAGAAGGGTCCAGGTCCATAACCATGTCAAGGATGCCTCCATAATGCTTTCTGAATGATGGGATGTGGTCTGGAGTGATAAGGGACTGGACCTTCCTGATACCAGTCAACACAGGCTCAAAGAAATGGTATGAAATGTTGCTCTTCCTGGGTGCAGACATGAGTGCTGATGAAGAGCTGAAGACAAGTGCTGATGAGAATCAAGACTGATACTGGAGATGAGCCACTGATAGGCTGATGCTGGTGATGAAGGCAAACTGAAGCAAGCAACTGATGAAGATAGTTGAAACAGATAACTGATGAAACAAAGATATCTGCAGATGAAGGGGTCAAAACCAAGCCAAATATGATGTGGATACCCTGAAAAACAAATAAACAAATGTTAAATGATGCAATGATGATGTATGCAAATGATATGCAAGGGTTTGTGATCAAGCTGGATCTGATTATCTGTCTTGATATAAGGCCCCTGTATGTTCAAGAAGTCCAGATGGAGGTTCAGAAATCCAGTAACCAAGGTGGGGGACTCAAATAAAGAGTCACATATCCAGGGTTAAATCACAAGAACTGTCCAAAATGAGGTACTCTTAAACCAAATAGTAACAGGGTATGATGTGGCCAAAGGTACCTGCAAACCTGTAAACAGCCCAACCCCCTCACAGGTAGTGTTCTAAAACAAGGATCCTCAGACTTGGATCAGTTATGAGAAGTGTAAACACTTCTAACCCGGAGGTACAGTGTTTAAAATAACCATAAAAGATCCTCCTCTAATTCACCTCAGTTTCTGAAGGTCATAATAAAGGTCATCCAGACTTAGCAGGCTTCCCAGATAGCCCTAGCACTACAGGAAATCTGTAGCACATAATTCTCAAGAAGAAACCCACATCTGAACCGTGTTTCATATTCCCGCACCAGACCGAAATGGAATGGGAAAGAACATGAACCACTCTAGCCTAGGTGTCACTCAGGTCCCAGGTATAGGACCTCAAACTCTCAATGGAACTCCACCCATCAAAGCAACAAACCAGATCCAGCAATGATAATGACAGTATGAAATATGAAAAACTGTAAAGGAAAGTGTAACACGGTGGGAGAACTGACTTTAGTTATGTTGCGGATAGCAAGAGTCGCCACCGACTTTTATTTTATCCCAAAGGAAAGGCATAAAAGAACAGGAAAGACCTTTTAAAAGATTTTTGGGTTCGGGGGGTAGGTTATGTAAAGGGAAGGTGTTAGCACCCTTTACATCCATGGTTATCCATGGGCTCTTAGTTACTTAGCTCACTTTAAATTGTTTTTGAAAAAGGTGAAGTGTGTGAATAAAAATTTTCATAAGAGTTAATAATGATCCATGTACGGATGCGTAAAAACTTGTATTTGAAAATTTGTTTGAAATTTGTGAAGTGTTTGAAAAGTTTGAATAGTGAGCAAGTAACTATGAGGAACCTACCCTAAAGTTTAAGTCTTTCTGTTCTTTATCCTTTAAATGGTAAGACTATCCCTATTATTAAGGAATAGGTAGTCATTACCTTGGATGTGAGGGACATATGAGGGACATCTGTTTAATGAAGGCAACTGTGGGGTGTATTAAGCAATTTTTGGAGGGACTGTCATCATTATTCGAAAGGGACAAGATCTTCATGAAAGGCAACCATTAAGGGACTTGATGACTTTTTCTTTGAAGGGACTTGCTTTATACACCCCACTTGACCTTATGATTAGGCAACATTGAGAGGCAACCCTAGAAAGTGAGATGGCGATTAAAAATCGACTTACGTGTGTGAGTGTTTAATTTAAATATTTATCTTATAATTTAAATGACCTAAATTCAATTTTTAAATATAATACATGTTTACACTCCCTATTTTACTAACCATGGCATAAAAAATTAAATAATTTAGATATTACAAAAATTACATCCAGGAGCAATTACATAATAATAATAAGCAATTAATTATAAATAGCAAAATAAATAAATAAGCAAAATATAAATAAATAAGTAAAAATAAATAAATAAGCAATAAATATAATAGGGGTTAGTAATAATAATAAATTAAAAATAAATAAGGTTAGAGAAATAATAGTAATAAGCATAATTAAAAAATAAATGGATTAGTAATAATATGGTTAGTAATAATAATAATAATTAAAATAAATGGAATTAGCAAAATTATTATAAGAACATAAACAAAAGATTAGATTTTTAATATAGACAATTATTTATAAATAAGAGGAAATATGAACAATTAAATAATTATTATAATATTTTAACTTATGTACAAATTGTTGAATTATTTTTAAACATATTATAATTACAAAATAAAATTATCATAGATTCAATTATTTCTAAACACATATTAAAAATTATTTATATATATAATTTAGATTACAAACAAATTATAAAAATAGTTACATACTATATGAAGAAAATAAGTTATAGTTATATTTACAAAAATTAATAATAAATATGTACATAATAATAAAGCTAGAAAAAATAAAATTAGGTTTTTTAATATTTGTTTAGAAAATAATATATTAGGGTTTATTTTATAATTAAAATTTATTTAACTAAATAATACATATATACATTTTATAATAATAATAAAACTAATTTTAGAAAACATATATATCTTATAATTTAGAAACATATTTTAATATAATACAGAAAATAGGAAATATAAAAGAAAATAAGAAAAATCAAAAAAACTGGACCTGGGATTTGAACCCAGGTCCCTAACCTGGATAATGAAGGGGTTTGCCAACTGAGCTGCGCACCAGTGATGCAACAAGAATGAACATCTCTTGGTTTTGTGCTTTAAGCTTGAAAAATCAGAAAAATAGTGAACAAGCAAAAAGGCCTGGGGGAGGATTGAACCCAGGACCTCTTAAACGCACAACAAACACATGACCAATCCTGCTCGGTGAGCGAGCCTATCATTATGTTGGCCATAATACATAATATATTATGTATGTTTAACCTGAAAAAATAAGAGAAAAAGAATGCACCCAGCCAAGAATCGAACCAGTGCCATCACACAATACGCATACCAGCCTTACCACTGAGACAAGCTGCGCGCTTGTGATAATAAACCAACACTTAAACATAAAATATTTTAAACAAGATTTGAATTTCCCAGGACGCGCCAAACAGCTTCTTCTTCTCCAAATTTCCTGCGAAAATTCCTCCCCTTTTTCCTGCGAATCTTCATGCGAGTTCTTCAATGTTTCAAACCTGCGAAAACGAAACTCGAACAAAACAGCATCGATTCATGAAATTAATTAGTGTTTTATGATCCTCACAGTCCATACAACATCCCTATGTTCTTCAAATTTATTTAAATTCAGTGAATTGAAGAACCCTAATTCGGATGTCCAAACCCTAATCATGGCCGAATCCATTCTAGGCAGTGAAGCTTTGGTTTAATGATCCAGAATCGTTCTACATATCATCACAAACAAGATTATGCAAACAAAATTCAATGAAAAACCATAAATTAATGGAATCGAAAAAATATATTTTAAGAACAAGCAAGCTTCGGGTTGAACAATATGGCACGATTTTGATGCATATGAATGATGATTCATGATCAGGGAAGTCCAAAGAGTCTTGTTATGTTCTTGTTTTACCTTCTAGAGCCCTGGAAATCAAAAACCGAATGTGAGTTTTATGGAGGATTTTTGAACAATGGAACTTACTTTTGAGGCTGCTGAATTTCGTGTCTTGCAATAGGGTTGTGTTTAGTACTTATAGGTGATTGATTTTAGGTCAAAAAATTGATTGGTTGTATGAAGAATTTGATATAAAAAGATCCACAATGATCATGCCTTAAAAATAAAATATTCATGTGTGAATGCTTGCTATTTTTGGCCAAATCTCATGATTTCTTTCCTCTTAAATTTAAATCAATATTTAAGACTTTCTAGAAGCTTGATCCAAATTAAATCTTTCATTTTCATATTTTATTTTTATTTAAAATGATTTTTAATGAATTAAATCAAAATAAATAAAAATGAAATAATAAAAAATCTGATTTTTAATGGTTTGGGTCGTGCATGAAGTTGTTGTATAGATTGGGTCATTATTTGGCAAGCCCATTTGGAAGAAATTGGTTTTAGACCTCCATTTTCATCATAAACCAACTCAAAATTTCCCAACTTTGCAAGGGCACATATCCTTCAATTTTAATGGTATGAGGGTGTTCTTGGACATTTTGGAAAGCTTGAAGAGTCCTCTAAACAACCCCACTGGTTTCATGTCCATATCATTTACCAATCTCAAGTTATGCCCTTTTGAAGTTGTTGACTTTTTGTTGACTTTCAAAAGGACCTATAATGTCTTAGCTCATACCTTCCAAATGAAGCATTTTTGGGCTTGGCTTGTGAGACACAAAGTTGTAGAGAATTCAATTTCCTTCAAAATGAGCTTTGGATGGAGACTTGGTGATGAAGTATGTGAAAGTTATGGCTGGTCAAAGTTCAGTTGACTTTTACTGAGGAAACCCTAATTTAGAAACTCCTGATTCTTGATGATCTGGAATCTCCTTGATGATTCATGATCAACCCTTGATCAAATGATGAATTTTACTTCATATACTTGATATTGGCAAAAAATCATGAAGTTTGACTTTGGTTTGACCACAGTTGACCTCAGTTTGACTTTTTAACTGTATTGACTGATTTTGACTTATCTGATCATCTGACTGAGCAAACTTCTGAGAAAAGTCTTGAAACTTGTCATGGGGGTTCTTAAACACATATAAGATGTTATGAAGCTCATTTGAAGTCTTGGAAGTTCATTTAGCCTGATTAAAGTCAAAACCCTAGTTGTGCATGCACTGCTTAGGAGGTGCATTGTCTGAGGGAATTGTCAACTCTTCTGACCAATTGTGAACTTTGTGAACCTTGTGAACCATCATAAAATGTCTTGTGATACTCATGGGAGGTATTGTGAACCTTGTGAACCTTGTGAACCTTCATGAAGTGACTTGTAGACTTCATGAACCTCATGAAAGGTCTTGTAAGTGTTGGGAAGCTTGTGAGCCTTGTGAACCTTCTTAGAACACAAAGTCTTGTATTGTGAGGGCAAATTTTGGGGTGCAACAGCTGCCCCTGTTCAATTTTCTGAAACCTGAGGGGTTAGATTGGTATGTTTGCCAGTCGTGACCTGGAAGGTTGAAGGGGATTGAACACAAAAGCCCAAAAATTTGCACTCACTAGTGCATAAAATGATACAGATGGCTAGTTGAATATGATTGAGTGGGCTTAAAGATGCCACTTGGAGGAAAGTTCTTCAGATACATGTCTTGGAGGATGAAGCAGTCCAACATATGGAAGTATAATGATAGCTGTCAGGAGGATAGAGCAGTCCTGAGGTAATGATATGATTTCAAGAGGATGAAGCAATCCTGAAGTAAAGAAGCTGTCAGGGGGATAAAGCAACCCTGAGGTATTGATAATATGCTTTCAGGAGGATGAAGCAGTCCTGGTGTAATAAAAGCTTTCAGGAGGATGAAGCAGTCCTGATGTAATAAAAAGCTGTCAGGAGGATAAAGCAATCCTGAGGTAGTAATGTGATTTCAGGAGGATAAAGCAATCCTGAAGTAAAGAAGCTGTCAGGGGGATAAAGCAACCCTGAGGTATTGATAATATGCTTTCAGGAGGATGAAGCAGTCCTGGTGTAATAAAAGCTTTCAGGAGGATGAAGCAGTCCTGATGTAATAAAAAGCTGTCAGGAGGATAAAGCAATCCTGAGGTAGTAATGTGATTTCAGGAGGATAAAGCAATCCTGATGTAATAGGAATTTTCAGGAGGATAGAGCAATCCTGAAGTAATGATGATAGCTGTCAGGAGGATGAAGCAGTCCTGGTGTAGTAATATGTTCCCAAGAGGATGAAGCAGTCTTGAGAGATGATAAGTCTTTAGGAGGATAAAGCAGTCCTGACGGATGATATGCTTTCAGGAGGATAAAGCAATCCTGATAATCATAAGTTTGTTTGCTGGATAATTAACCTGAAAACAAGGTAGCATTCTGTATGATAATATTAGTTTATGCATTATGTATGCATGTATAATATGATGCACTTAAGTAATGTATTATGCACCTATGTGTATGTATGGTATGATGTAAATGATGTATGTATGATATGATACTGCCTGAAGCGTCTGGATATCTTCATATAACAACTGCTGGCCAGGGAAAATAAATCCCGATTCGTTGCTGAAGAATATGAGGAACTCGTTCCCGTCTTGTTTGATAATATATTATACATAACCTTCCGTATGCTGGGGATAGCAATAACCTCCTGTCTGCGTTTGATAGTAGGGTATACATAACCTCCGTCTTCGTTCGTCGTACCATTGTTGGAAAGTAATTTCCCGTATATCCATATGAGGATAAAAGAGATGGATATAAATTCCAGGGGAGATGTGACTTTATGAAGATGGATTTGTCCTACTGAGGGTTTGTATCTGTTTTGTAGAGATGAACTGGCGAAGCTTCGTTGAAATCCTTCCCTCGTTCGTCCTTAGTAAATACTATTACTGCATTTTCATGCATTTCTGGTAAACATCAATCATATTAAGCATACATGCATTTCTGGTAAACATCAATCATATTCAAAAACATACATACATTCAAACACAACCAATGGACGTTTCGCTTATGTAAATAGGGTAAAAGTAAATCTGGATTCAAAAGATGGAATTTATTTATATCAAAAAGTGACCCATACATGGGTAAGTTTGTACAAGGAGACATAAACCTTAGTAAGAGGATTTTGTCATAAAGTTTTTTTTTACAAAACAAAGAGAATCAGCTATGTGGGAAATGATCCTATTGAGTTTCAATTCTACCATTGCCATTATCTTCAAGTATCTCATCTTCTGCTGTTGAGACGGAAACGATTGGATTGATCTTTATCTGTTCGAGCTTGAGTAAGTAGTACAACTGGTTGCAGTTTCATGGGTGATCCAAACGAGACATAGTCATACGCTTTAATCCCTAACTTTTGCCTGGATTGCCCTTTCAGGTTTTCAATCCACCGGGATACCCTTTTTTGCCCAAGCCGCCTTTTCAGGTTTTCGACTTGCCGGGTGTACATCTTTTTATATATATCCCTAATTTTTGCCCAAACCCTTTTGGTTTGCCGGGATGCCCTTATTTTTGCCTAGGCCTGTCAACCTAGCGGGTCTCTTTTCATGCGTAGTATTTTTTAACTATGTCTGCGTTTACAGGCTGTGGGAAGTCTTCACCATCCACAGTAGTGAGTATCATGGCACCTCCTGAGAACACTGTCTTGAACACAAATGGTCCTTCATATGTTGGAGTCCACTTGCCCCTAGGATCACCATGTGGTAATATGATACGCTTGATTACCAAATCACCAGCCTGATATACCTTTGGCTTAACCTTCTTGTTAAAAGCTTTGATCATTCGTTTCTGGTACATCTGGCCATGACAAACTGCTGCTAGCCTCTTCTCATCAATCAAATTTATCTGGTCAAGTCGAGTCTGAATCCACTCATCTTCATCCAAGCCTGCATCCTTCATAATTCTTAAGGAGGGAATCTGAACTTCAATGGGCAAAACTGCTTCCATACCATAGACTAAGGAGAATGGGGTTGCCCCTGTTGAAGTACGTATTGTAGTACGATAACCATGAAGAGCAAATGGTAACATCTCATGCCAATCCTTGTAAGTAACAGTCATTTTCTGTACAATCTTCTTAATGTTCTTATTAGCAGCTTCAACGGCCCCATTCATCTTTGGGCGATACGGAGAAGAGTTGTGATGCTTAATCTTGAACTGCGTGCAGAGATCAGTGATCATAGTGTTGTTCAGATTAGAGCCATTGTCAGTAATAATCCTTTCAGGGATGCCATACCTACATATAAGATTATTCTTAATGAATCGAGCCACAACATTCTTGGTAACAGATGCAAATGAAGCTGCCTCCACCCACTTCGTGAAGTAATCAATAGCAACCAGGATGAAACGATGCCCATTAGAAGCAGTAGGCTTGATCTCACCAATCATATCAATTCCCCACATGGCAAAGGGCCAAGGAGCCGTCAACACACTCAATGGTGATGGAGGTACATGGACTTTATCAGCATAAATTTGACACTTGTGACAAGTTCTGGAGTGTTGATAGCAATCAGCTTCCATGGTAGACCAATAATAACCTGCTTTCAATATCTTCTTTGCCATAGTATGACCACTAGAATGAG
The DNA here is from genome assembly GCA_963966055.1 of Lathyrus aphaca. NCBI lineage: Eukaryota > Viridiplantae > Streptophyta > Magnoliopsida > Fabales > Fabaceae > Lathyrus > Lathyrus aphaca. Next base: position 219,230,241 of record OZ014525.1, read on the forward strand.
TGCCAAAGGTCCCATCATGCATCTCTTCCATAATTTCTGTAGCTTCCTTCTTATCCAAACAACGAAGCATAGTTGAATCATGATTGCGCTTGTACAGAATCCCATTACTCAAAAAGAACTTAGCAGAGAACCTTCTCAGGAACTTCCTATCTTTGACAGATGCCCCTTCAGGGAACTCCTGAGTTTCAAGATATCTTTTCACTTCGTAGAACCAAGGCTTCTCCTCTGCCCCTTCTGTGTCAATCTCATTGCAGTATGCAGGCTTCTCAAATCTATCAATAGTAATCTTGGGAGCTTCATCATCCCAACTGATTTCAAACATAGAGGACATGGTAGCTAATGCATCTGCTAACTGATTCTCTCTTCGTGGAATATGTCCAAAGGTAATCTCTTTGAAATGTGGGATCAAAGACAACACATGCTCTCTGTAAGGAATGAGGTTATCATGTTTGGTATCCCAATCTCCTTTAATCTGACTTACTACCAGGGCTGAATCTCCATACACATCAAGGAACTGAATCTTCATATCAATAGCAGCTTTAATACCCAGGATACATGCCTCATACTCAGCCATGTTATTGGTACAATAAAAACAAAGTCTGGAAGTAATCGGGGTATGACAACCTTCAGGGGAACTAATCACAACACCAACACCATTACCAAGTGCATTAGAGGCACCATCAAAAACCATAGTCCATCGGGATCCTTGTTCAGGTCCGTCATATTGTCCAGGTTCTTTGGTAATAATCATAATGTCTTCATCAGGAAACTCAAAACTCATTGACTGGTAATCATCCACTGCCTGATGAGCCAAATGATCAGCAACAACACTTCCTTTAATAGCCTTCTGAGTAGTATACTGTATGTCATATTCTGTCAAGATCATTTGCCATCTTGCAATTCTTCCGGAGAGAGCAGGTTTCTCAAATATGTACTTGATTGGATCCATCTTTGAAATCAATAGGGTAGTATGGGTCAACATATACTGTCTTAGTCGGCGAGCAGCCCATGCCAAAGCGCAGCAAGTTTTCTCGAGCAGTGAGTATCTTGTTTCACAGTCGGTAAACTTTTTGCTAAGGTAGTATATTGCCTGCTCTTTTCGACCAGACTCGTCATGTTGCCCCAACACACACCCCATTGAGTTGTCTAACACTGTTAAGTACATAATCAAGGGTCTTCCATCAACTGGTGGCATCAAAATTGGTGGTTCTAGCAGATATCTCTTGATTTCATCAAAGGCAATCTGGCACTCATCATTCCATTCCATCACTTGGTCTTTCTTCAACAACTTAAAGATTGGCTCACAGATGGCAGTTAACTGGGAAATAAATCTTGCAATGTAATTCAATCGTCCCAAGAAACCTCTAACCTCCTTCTCAGTACGGGGAGCTGGCATCTCTCGTATAGCTTTCACTTTTGCAGGATCTACTTCAATACCTTTTCCACTGACAATGAAACCCAGGAGCTTACCAGACCTAACTCCAAAAGTACACTTGTTTGGGTTCAATCTCAACTTGTATTTCTTTAACCTCTCAAACAACTTATGCAGAAGATCAAGATGTTGCTCTTTATTCTGGGACCTGGCTATCATATCATCCACATATACCTCTATCTCATGATGAATCATATCATGAAACAAAGCCACCATAGCACGCTGATATGTTGCCCCTGCATTCTTCAAACCAAATGGCATCACCTTATAACAAAAGGTGCCCCACTGTGTAACAAAGGTTGTCTTCTCCATATCTTCGGGTGCCATCTTGATCAGATTGTAACCAGAGAAACCATCCATAAAAGAGAATACCTTATGCTGGGCAGTGTTGTCTACCAGAACATCAATATGAGGAAGTGGGAAGTCATCTTTGGGGCTTGCCTTGTTCAAATCCATGTAGTCTACACACATACGTACCTTACCATCTTTCTTAGGAACTGGTACCACATTTGCAACCCACTGAGGATAAGAAGTCACTGCTAAGAACCCTGCATTGAACTATTTCATTACCTCTGCCTTGATCTTTTCTGACATTTCAGGACGCATACGACGAACCTTCTGCTTCTTTGGACGACAATCTTCTTTCACTGGTAAACGGTGAACCACAATGTCTGTATCCAACCCTGGCATATCTTCATAAGACCAAGCAAAGATCTCCACATAGTCACGTAACATCTGAATCAATCTGCTCTTGACACTATCCTCTAAATCAGCCCCTATCTTGACCTCTTTTCTGTTTTCTTCAGTTCCCAGATTCACAACTTCGACTGGCTCTTCATGTGGCTGTATAGCTTTCTCTTCTTGTTGTAACAACCTAGCAAGCTCTACAGGTATTTCACAATCGTCCTCATTTCCGTCTTCAGTTTGATAGATCGGATTCTCGAAATTATAATTGGCAATAGTAGAACTGTTATCAACAGGATCCAGAGTGGATGAGGATCTGCATTTTAGTGATGTGGGTGTGTGTAAGAACACATAGCTGATAAATGTAAAAATAAAATAACAGAAAGACAAAGAACACAATATTTACTAAAATGAAACGTCCACTGATTTTATTGAATGAAGTATGCAAATGAAATGACAGCCCGTAACAAGCATACCATTATGCCCCGGGTAAGGCACAAGGCTTGAGAGTTTTAATTGTTCAAGAAATTACAAACTTAAAAGCAACAACACAGTAATAGTATTTACTCCTGACTAAAGGAGATAGGGATAACATCTTCAGCTTTCCAATTATTGAGTCCAGCACCCACAGTAGGAAAAATCCAAGCATCCAAGTTGTAGTCTTCATCACAGTCTCCCACAGCATTGATCTGATCTTTCATAACCCCTTGATTGGTGATACGAACAGCACGAGCACGACGAACAGCCTTCTGGGACTCTGCAGTGAAACCCAAACCAAATTTGTCAGACTTGTATGGGATATCAGGAAGCTGACCCCAAATAGTACAACCACCCTCGTCTACCACAGCCCTAGCATCATTGAGGGAGGCCATTGCCATTGTTGGAGGTTTTCTGGTTACCACAGGAACTTTCTTCGCAACAGGAGGAGATACATAATCATTAACAATCCAGGGAATCACTTCAAATGTCTGACACGGAGTTTCAATGTATTCACCTTCCATTTCGAGATACCTGAAGGTATTCACATGGCTGACAAAGTATTCTTCTTCTCCATAGACAGTAACAACCTTTCCTTCCACCGGATATCTCAACTTTTGATGTAATGTAGAGGTTACAGCACCTGCCCCATGGATCCAGGGACGACCAAGCAGACAAGAGTATGAAGGACGAATATCCATCACATAAAATGTAGCAGTAAAAACCTGAGATCCAACTTTAATTGGAAGATCAATTTCCCCATGCACTACTCTTCTAGAACCATCAAAAGCCTTCACCACAATATTACTGGGCTTCAACACAGCATCTTCAGGGCTCAGCTTGTTCAGGACTTCCTTAGGCAACACATTCAGAGAGGAACCATTGTCTATCAATACATGTGACAGGGTAGTGCCCCTGCATTCAATTGAAATATGCAAGGCCCTGTTATGATCCCTCTTGGCAGGGGTCAAATCAGCATCCGAAAACCCTAACCCATTATCATAGGTCAGGTGGGCAACACAATTCTCAAACTGGTCAACAGAAATTGCATTGGGTACATGAGCAGTCTTCAGAAATTTAATCAAGGCCTTGGCATGAGCCTCAGAACACAACAACAAGGACAACATAGAAATCTTGGAGGGAGTATGCCCCAACTGATCAACAATGTCATAATCACTCTTGCGAATGATTTTCAATACTTCTTCCATCTGCTTAGAGAGATCATCAGCAGCTGGCATATCAGTAGATACAGGCTCAATAACAGGACCTTTGCCCCGAGCATCAGTGGTAGAGGTAGCAGCAGGAGTAACTGCATTCTTGGAAGTAACTAGAGGTGAGAAGACTCTTCCACTACGTGTGATCTTGCTAGATCCAGCAATATTATCAATATCAACAGGCACATCAGCTAAGGGCTCCTGCTTAACACCATGGATGTAAACATCAGACCCATAGTGCCAAGGCACAACTTTATCAGACGTATACGGGATAGGACCAGGAGTAGTAATGATCAGAGGAGCCACTTTGGCTTCAGCAACAACTTTCACAGGGCCTTCAGCAGTAATCTTGATTGGACCCTGATGGGTGATTTTAATAGGTCTCTTTGAAGTGATTCTTACCGGTACTTTGTCAACCATATCAACCTCTTCAATCTTCTTACCTCGAGTAAGATGATCCACCATACTTTCTACAGACGATGGGGTCCTCTCAAACACTATAGTATACTTATCCATGAGACGTTGAATTCCATCTCTCAATCTGAAGCAACTATCTGGCTTATAGGTACAATACAAACAATCTTCACGACAACCTGGAAAGAGCCCAGCCTGTACTAACTTCTTCTTGATAACAGACAATGGTGTGGTCAACTCCATAACTGAATAGACATGTAGATCTTCATCAATGGCATTGACAGTCTTCTCGTGATTTGGCATTGGAGCAGTAATCACATTTGGAGTACCTGGTGGGTCAAACTCAATCTCTCCAGCCTCAATCATATCTTGGATTTTGTTCTTCACGACCCAGCAGTTATTAGTATCATGTCCCTGACAGTTTGAATGATATGCACATCGTGCATTGGGATTGTACCTGGGTGAGGTAACATTAGGATTCTGAGGAGCCTCCTTCAAAGTAATGAGCTCAGCCTTCAACAAATGTTGTAATGCCTGAGCCAGTGACATGTTGATCTTCGTGAACTGCCTTCTAGCCCTCTGTTGGTTGCCCTGTGGCTGCTCTGTTGTTGCAGGAGTTGGATTTGAAATATGAACTGCACTAACAGACTGATGCCTTCTGTTACGATCAGGTTGACCATAAACAGCATTGGATTATTTCTTCCCAGTGGGAGGCTTCTTTGCAGCACCTGATGAAGAAGTACCCACCTGGATTTTGCCATTCTTTATACCATTTTCCACTCGCTCTCCTGTCATGATCAACTCAGTGAAGCCAGATGATGAGCTTCCAATGAGATGACTGTAAAACGGACCACTCAACGTGCACATGAACATATCAACCAATTCCCTGTCAGTCAAAGGGGGTTGAACTCTTCCAGCTAAGTCTCTCCACTTTTGAGCATACTCCTTAAAACTTTCTTTGGCACCCATGGACATGCTTTGCAGCTGCATGCGAGTGGGAGCTAAGTCAGCATTGTATTGATACTGCTTATAGAAAGCTTCAGCAAGATCATTCCAGTCTCTGATGTTGACACTCTCCAATTGATAATACCACTCCAACTGAGCTCCAGATAAGCTCTCTTGGAAAAAGTGGATCCACAACTTCTTGTCAGCAGTGTGAGGTTGAATCCTTCTGACATAAGACCTTAAATGCAGCTTGGGACAGGAGACCCCATCATAAACAACAAAGGTAGGAACCTTGAAACCAATGGGTATAACAACCCCAGATATCAGACTCAGGTCTTCAAAATCCAGCCCAGAAGATTTCTGCAACTCCATAGTATCCATTCTATCCACCAGCATCTTGAATTTGTCTTCATTAGGATCATGGTAATAATTAGCCTCAGAATCAGAATCCCCCATTGTGTGGTGGAGACTTCCTACCTCTTTCTCAGATTCTTCAGATTCATAGTCTTCAACCTGTTCTTTGGTCTTGACAGGACCTCTGAACCTTCTTCCCATGTTGAGCAGGCCACCTGACCTTCTAGTCTTCTTAGTCTTCTTGGCCAGCAGTGTCTTCAATTCATCCTGCCCCTTGGATAGGTTCAGGATCAGCTCTTGGAACTGTGCGTTCTGTGCCTGGAGATCCTTAACTGATTGTTCAAGAGCCATTGCTGAAATAAACAGCGAGAAGATGAGAAACCTGTGCACAAATACACCTGTGATGCAATGATATGATGTTTTAATGCGTATGCAATGTTTTCAAGGACCGCAGGATTTAAATTTGCTTAAACAAACAAGAAAGTAAACTTTTATTAGTAATAAACTTGTTTTGCCTCTTGGGCTTACAAAAAATGAAATGAAATAGGTACAAAAGATGGGGTTTTAAGTCTCCCATGGACGCTTCCTCTTTGTGTTGAGGTATGAGTTGAGATTCCGTTCCTCATGAATTTGCTTTGTTAGTTCTAGGATTCTTTCTTGGCTTGCTTTGTAATGAGCCTCGAAAGTATCCCTTTGCTCCTTCAGTTGGATCCAGGATCTCTGTAAGTCTTCCATGTCAGTAGGCATGTCTGGGTGAAGGATGGTATAAGCAGTATCTCCTTCAGCAATAGGTTCCATGGTAACTGGCAGGATAGCAGGATATGGCATCATGAGAGTCTGAGCACGAGATCGCACCCATCTGAGATAAGCTTCCATAGGAATAGTGTACTTAGGCTCCAGTGTCTTGCTGTCAACCCTGTTTACTTTTCCCCAGGCTCGTATGAATCTCTGACGGTAACCTTGAAGATCGTTGTCGTAATCAAACACAATGCCCTGAATCAACATGTCATGAGGACCATCACTCCGAGCGTAACCAAACTGTCGTAAAGCTAGAGAGGGGTTGTAGGTAATGCCTCCTCTTATGCCTAGAAGTGGCACATTAGGAAACTCCCCACAACGGTCAATGATGGTGACATTCTCCATAGATCTGGAGCACCAATGGATATCTGAGTGAGAAAGTGACATGATCCTCTTGGACCATCTGAACCCTTGCTCATTCTTCATTACTGAGCGAGGAAGGTGAGAAATAAACCACCTAGAAAGCAAAGGTATGCAGCACATCAAAGTTCCTCTTGCCCTTGTAGTACGGGTGTGAAGAGAATGTAGTATGTCTCCAAGCAATGTAGGCACTGGATTGTGACTCAGAAAAATGTTGATGGCATGAACATCTATGAACTGATCTGGATTGGGGAACAATACTAAGCCATATATCAGCAAGGCTAAGATCTCCTCAAAAGCATCATGACTCATGGCCTTCAAGAACATTTGAGCCTTCTCTATCAACACCTTAGCAAGAATACCCTTGACTCCACTTCTCGTTTCTAGAACAATGTCAGACTTCTTCAGATGTAGAGCTGCAGCAATAACTTCTGGTTTAAGTTCCTTCTCCAAGCCTGTGAAGGGTCTTTGATCAAGAACAGGTATACCCAGAAGTTTAGAGAACTCTTCCATGGTTGGAACCAGTTGGTAGTCGGGGAATGTAAAGCAATGGTGCTTAGGGTCAAAGAACTGAAACAGAACACTCATCATGTCTTCATTGAATCCTGAAGTGACTAGATCCAATAGGTGACCATGTCTCTTGATGAACTGGGAATGATCAGACACCTGAGAAACCAACTCTTTAAGCTTAGGAGGTATCCCTACAAAGTTGATTCTGATGGTGTTTCTACGAGCAGAAGCCATGACCTGCAACAAAGAACAAAGATAAATCCTTTGGTCCTTGAAATGGTTAGTGAAAATGCTATGCTTATGATGCATGATGATGTCATGATGTTATGCTCAATCACAAACATGTGGCACACACAAACAAGTCACACAATAGCCCTAGGTTTAAAGGCTTGCATGAGGTTCAAAGATAAGTACCCTCCCCTGAAGTTAGATGGTTCATCCTGTCCTACAAAAGTAACCATGTTCTAAGGGATCTCAATATCATTGATCCTTCACAAGGGTGGTTGTTCAGAAGGCAACTTATTTGCCAACCAAAACCCTCCAAGTTTATCCTATAAACTACATGCCATGGAGGATGCAATGCAAGAAGAACCATCATCAAACTCCCAAGGGTTAGGCAGAAAGGATTTTTCAAAGTTTGCACAAAAATATTGCCTCAAAATGAATTTAATTCCATTGAAAATGATCAAAAGGCATCAAGAACAAAAAAGAAATTTGCTTTGAGAGTTGGATAATGTTTCTAAATGTTCCTAAATGCAATGTGAATTTTTTTGTGATCTTTAAATACCTAAATGCATTTTTAATTAATTAATTTTCATTAAGTAATTAAAAATAAACATTTAAATGATTTAAAAATGATTTTTAATGCAAAAAATAAAAATAAAAATATTTTTGGGTTCTGAAAATTAATAAAAGATTTGATAAAAATTTTCAGAATTTTTAAACATGATTTGCTATTTTAAATAATTCGTAAAAGATAAATCAAATAAAATGAAATAAAAAATTAAAATAAATGAAAGTATGCACAATCCAAGGCTGAGATTCAAAGCTGGGAGTCAATGGTTGACTGCGCGCGCTATCCTACGACTGACATTTAAACTGACTGGATTTAACTAAACCTGATTAATTAAATTAATAAATTAAGATTAGGGTTAAGTGAAACCATCCTGGCCATTCAAACACGCGGGAGTCAACAAAAGTCAGCCAGATCCATGGTCCACATTCAAACTTTGCCCTAAACATGATTAATGACTTAATGACTTTCAGGTGGCCGGAAATGACCTCCGGTCATCTTCTCCGGCCACACCTCCCCTGAGAAATTGCTAACTTCTTCCCTAGGCCACTAAAACTTAATCTCTCTGCCCAGAATCCAACCCCATACATCTTACAACAAGAATCATCAATCAAAACACATTTATTTTTCGTATCAAAGCTGAATCGAATCAAAATGTTTTTAGGTCAAAAAAATTTCAGAAGCTTCATACACACTCAATACTTAACCATTTGAAAAACTAAACATATCAGCATGATCAGCACATCACATAGATTCATTTAGGAACTTAAAAACAAGTTTCTGGAAAAAAAGTTCTTGAGCTCACCTGAAATGGAACTTTCAATCCAGGAGCTTTCTGCCTGCTTCTTCGCTTCAAAATGGCTCCACTGATCCTCTTGATGAAGCTTTGAAGCTTGGTTAGAGTTTAAAGTGGCTGGTTTGTAAGATTGATCAAGTTCTGTTCAGTGAAGGATGAGAATCGTGTTTCTGTTTGAGGGGGTTTCAGGGACAAATGAGGGTTGGGAAATGGTCAGAGGAACATGTTGAGTGATCCTATGAAGTTTGTTTTGATGTTTGATGCTTGTGTGATGAGTTTCGAAGGAAAGTGCATAAGAGGTAAAATCTTGAAACTATGGCTTGTGAGATGCTTCAGGCTTGTGTGTGGTATGTGTTGAGTCTCATTTGGTACATGTATCACACTTGGATAGGTCAGAGGAGTTGGTGTGGCCTATGTTGATTGGTATGGGCCATTTTGCATAAAGTCATTGTTTTGTGTAAGAGAGGTATGGGTCAATGGCAGGCCAAGGACAAAGGGGTGTCCTGCGCAGCAAGGATTGAGGAGAGCCATAGAATCAGTCTTGAGGCCAATTAGCAAGTGGATTAGGGTTTGTGAGATGTTTTGCAACTTTGTGATCTTTTGGCCCTTTTGTGATTACTTGAAGCATAAGTCATGAAAATGGGAAGTTCATTTGTGCAATCTGATTTTTAGGCATTGGTTTATGTTTGTGCAAAGGTTAGAAGTCCATTTGAAGTCACATTTTGCCTTGGCAAGAGGTTTTGCAACTTTGCCTCTTTGGTGCAAAACTTGAAATTATTTGATTTTTCCCAACTTTGACAAGCCATAACTTTTGATCCAAAATGAATTAGAATGAATTCTTGTACTTTTTGAAAAGGGAATGATCCATTCTACAACTTTCATGACCAAAGTTTTCTCATTTGAAGCATTTTTGAATCAATTTGAGGAGGTTGAAAAACTTTCCCAAAATGACAAGTTTACATTACAAGTCACTTTCCCAAAAAGGCAACTTTGCAAATGGCTTGAAATTCTTCAATTTTGTGAACTTCTAACATCTTCTATGATCAAATAAATATCATACACATTCAAAATGATGAAGAACACCCTTTGGTTGGGTCATTGGGGGCCTCAGATGCCCTGATTTTGCACTGGCTTGCTCAAGAAGTCAACTCTTGATTAGATGCCTTCCCCATGGAATTTATTCATGAAACTTGATATGCATGATCCTTATAACATATAGAGACCAATAGAAACAAGAATGACCAAAAAATTTGGAGTTATGGCCTCTGAAACCAAAACCCTAATTCTAGGTCATCTGTGCAGTTAAACCTGGCTCTGCTTCCATGCCTTGCTCAGTTCTTGTGATTTTTTTACTTCCTTGACTTTGTGAGGATACAATATGATGCTTGAACATACATGGACCCCTTTTAAGTGATTGAAGACCTTTGAAGTGGCTCAAAAGGCTCATGGATAGCTCAGATCACAAACCCTAGATGCAGATGACTTAGAAACAATGCAGTGAAGCAAGGATGTGGTATGAGATGCTATGATTGAACTTATGCACATGAAGAGATCACAAGCCATGGTGTGAATGGGTGAGGGCAAATTTGGGGTGTTTACAAGAATCAATGTTGCTTTTTTATTTGATCACAATCAGAAAGATCCTAAGATGACTCTATGTTGTTGTTGTTGCAATTCTCTCTTGGATTTTGTTCTCTGTGTGGTTCTGATGTTCTACTTCTGAAACATGTTAAGCTTTTAAAGTCATTATCTTCTGAATACTAAGTGTTGAATAATTATGAAGATAAGGTTTTGTTGAACGAGGTTCTGAAGATTCTGAAGACTTAAAGTTTCTAAAGATTGAGGTTCTGAAGACTAAGTGTTGAAGACTCTGAAGACAATGTTCTGTTGAAAGAAGTTCTACAGACTCTGAAAACTTAATATTCTGAAGACCAATGGGTTCAAAGAAAAGATATGAAGACTCTGAAGACCAGTTCTACTGAACAAGTTCTGATGACTTTGAAAAATTGATATTTTGAAGACCCAGTTATCACTCTTCTACTCATGAAGAGCAGAAGATAAGGTTACAGTTTACAATGGATAAGTACACAGTACAAAAGCGCTTTATTCCAATACCTCTCCACTAACTTGAATTTTTGGAAAAGGACATATGTGTTTGTAAGAATTTTCACCCCTGTGTAACAACATTCCTTCAGTAGCTAGCTCATTAAATAATTATTGGTTACCCTCCAACGGGTCTATTTTAGGCTATATAAGGAAACAATCACGAGAAGAAAATTGTTGATTTTGTTGCTTAGCCAAAGCCAAAGCCAAAGCTTGTCGATGACTATGCATACCTAAGAATGAGGTCGTAACAATGTGACCATGTGATGAACTAAGTATGTTGATGTTAACAACAATCATGAGCTTAAAATAACTATGCACGAAGATGTGTTTGTGAGAATGTGACCATGACTGTAGTTGTTGCTTCTATGCTGAACAAGAAGAAGACTTCACACAATTCTGAGCTACCATAAAATGTAATATTCATAGTGTGTGTGTGTATAAGTTGATCTTCTAGTCCATTGATTTTCAATGTGTTTACCTATCTTATCAAGAAGCACTCAATTGTAAACGCTCCCCTATTAAAAATAATTGTTTGTATACCCTAAAGGACCAACATTGTCATAAACTTTAGGAAGACTATGATTGTGTGTCTTAGTGGTTGTTAGTCACAACAGTTGGTTATGCATGGTGTTAGTCATAATTGTTGTTCTATAGTTAGTCATGACAGGTAGTTGTGCAAATTATTAGTCATAGGTGGTGTTGTGAAAGGTGTTAGTCACATGTGGTGTTGTGCAAGGTGTTAGTCACATGTGGTGTTGTGCAATTGTAATTAGTTTGGCTATAGTAGATTAAGTACTTAGTTTAAGGAGAAATCACATTTGCGGGTGGACTGGAGTAGCTTGAGTTTTTCAATTCAACCAGGATATATCGTGTGTTCTTATTTTTGGTTTATGAATTGTTTTATTTATTTATGATTCCGCGAAAATGTTTACAAGAGTGAAAACCCAATTCAAACCCCCATTTCTTTTGTTTTTCTCACACCTTCAATTGGTATCAAAGCCTGGTTCTGTTATTGATATTTATCAGACACTTAACCGTGTCAGATAAAGATCCAAATGCACACTAAGAAACACTCTAGTTGATATCCTCGTTCGCCTGTAGTATCAGTCTCAGGTTCAAATCTCGTCTGATAATGAATAAGCATAAGTACTGAATTGATAAACCAGAAAGGTTCATTCTGAATAAGTCATTAATTATTGGACCTAGTTGTTGTCAATAACAAAATCTTTTCTATTGTTGTAAGCAAAAAGACTGAAAGCAAGATTGAAGAATCATCTGACAAAACAATAATAGATTCACCAGATAAGAAGAAATATTTGGTGAATGTGTAGCTCGATTTTTGTGGTCTTTAATCACTATCACATTTTTGCTACTTTATGATTTCTTACTTTCTTTCCTGGTGAAGCTGGTTATGGAAAGGAAAAAATATCATAAACTCACCCCGCTTTGCATACTGTTATTTAACAAATGTCCACATGGTTTTGGGTTCTTCTTTAGCTTATTTCTCCTTTGGATTAGTGCAAAATTTGTTCTTTTTGATATTGATGTGGTTTATATAATTTGGGTCTGAGTATGAGATAAGTGCTGATTGATAGGATGAAGTTGATGTTTTTGTGTTTCTGTATTATCATAATTTTTTATGTTTTTCATAGGTATGAGGACCTAATTTTTGTTTTTTGTTTGGTCTGCTCACAAAGATCTTACGACCTTTTGCCTAAGTAAACCCAAAAAGCGAATTAAGGGATCAGAGCATCGTAGTTCCTCCTAAAAGGTTAGAGTTAGGAGGAAATAGGTTGGTTTGTATCCTGGTTAAATAACTTGATGTTGATAATCAAAAGTTTGTATTTGTGTCTTGATTAAAGCCCAATATTGAAGCTAAAAAGTCTGTTTATATCCTGATCAAAGCCCAAAATTGAAGCTGAAAAAACAATTGTTTGTAACTGGTTGGTTGCTTGAATTTCATAGCTCAAGGCATAAGATGAATGGTATCTTGATTTGCATAGCTCAAGAAAGGTTGAATGGGTACCTTGAATTTCATAGCTCAAGGAGGAATGAATGGTTGACCTAAATTGCATAGCTCAGGAAGCTGAATAGGTTATCTTGATTTGGATAGCTCAAGAAAGGATGGATGTTTAGCTTAGTTAGAGTCCAAAACTATGATTGTGGGAAATTATCTTAGTTAAATTCCAAGACTATGACTGTATTTATGTTATTAGCTAAGTTAAAGTCCAAGACTATGACTGCTTTGACTAATTGTAAATTTTTTGACTGTTTGTGCCTTGATTGAAGCCCAAGGTTGAAGCTAAAAGTTGCCCAGTAGAGAGAATTTATCATCTCTAAAGAGGAAAGATTTGATTTTTTATGTGTCTTGATTGAAGCCCAAGGTTGAAGTTCAACAAAGAAAACTGACTATGTGGGAAATTTTATCTATGTCCTGATTTGGAAGCTCAGGTGTGATGCTTATTTGTGAGAGATTGACTCTTGATTATCTGTATTTTATATGAAGCCTAAGATGGGAGGCTGAAAAATTGTTAGGAGACTGACTCTATATGAAGAGTGTTTGGCATGTTAGGAAATTTATGACAGATGTGGTCATCAGACTTTCCATTGTTTGAAGAGGTTCAATTGTACAAATCCTAAGAGACGACTAGCTTGGTCATCCATCGCGGAGAGGGATACTATTGTATTTGTTTGATTATAAGGTTTTTTCATATGATTTTAGGAAGCCTTTGAGGGTCCTTGTGTTTAAGAACAAGAGGAGGCTATGTTACCTATAAGAGGCCCACGGGTCCTTGAATAAAGCCTAAGAGGAGGCTTGGGGAGGCTGAGTAACTTCTAAGCCTGAGAGAAGGCACCTTTAAGAGGCCTAAGAGTCCTTGAATGAAGCCCAAAAAGAGGCTATATTTTGCCCTAGTTTGGTTCTAGTTATTCAAAGGTTATGTCTGGTGACAATAACCTGATTGCTTAAATTCTAGCAGAGATGCAAATATAAACAGTAAAGATGCATGCAGACAGATAAAAGGTGTCAGTGAATCTGTTTGACATTTTTTTAGTATGTCTCTTGCTATGGTTTGAGTATTCTTAAATGTTTTATTAAGAATGATGTTGGGAGTTACATTGGGAAGTAGAGGCCCAAAATCCCGAGGGAGAAAGATTACAAATGTTTTTTACATTGTATTCTCTTTATCATTAAGAAGTTTTATATTATCTTTGCTTTTAGTATGAGGTGAAGAAAGATAATTTTGGCAAACAATCTTATTCTAAACAAGCAACAACAGTTTAAGAAAACAACGAGAAGTTAGAGGGAGGAGAGATGGCTTAGAAGCCAATAATAGGGCTTATACATAAGGATGCCTATGGAATTTATTTTTTTGATTAATTATCTTGATGATTTTATACACAGGGTAGGGCCTTTAAGGAAAAACTTATCTACCTCATAGAAAGATACTCCACCAGGTTGTGAAGCTCATTCTACTGCAGGTGTATTAGATCTTTTAATTTTGAAAATAGAAAAGATGGGACGGGTCTTGTAAACAAGTGGGCCCATAATATATGTATAAGAGATTGAAAACCTTTTAAGAAACAGTTGGGAGGTTCAGGACTTATACGGAAGCCTGGCGGAGTTTTAAAACAGATTGGAGAAAGTTTAAAACAAAAGAAATGAGTCCTAAACACAAAGGATTCCTCATGATATATTTTGACAATTCATTTTAGAAAATAAATAGTCATGTATAAAGATATTCAAAGAGAAAGATTCACAAATGAAAACTTAATGCAGTGAAAAAGTCGGTCGCGCCGAGTTTTTGAATATGGATCAGATGATCTCCAGTAGTTCAATTTTCAAAAAGGGATGAGTCTTACACTCTAATAGAAGCCCAAGAGTGATCAAAATCAATTTGAGGGTGATTAAAATCAAAACCCTAGTTTTTTATAATTTAAATATTAAAAAATATTTAAAACTTTCATAAATTTCAAACATAATTGAAAAACAAGTTGAAACCTTGGATCAATGTTTGAAAAATTATGTTTTATCCATGAGACAACTTGAATATCATTTATATTTGAAAAATCAAGTGAAAGAAATAAATTTTAAAATATTTAGGAACAAATAAAATTTATTCTTTTATGAAAATATTAAATATATTAAAAAATATAATTTTTGGTGATTTTTTCATGGAATAAAATATGTAAACATTTTTTAGAATTAATGAAAAAAGAATAATTTTAAAACTCAAAATAATCAGAGAGAAATTAATTTTGGATTGAATTAAATAAAATCAGAAAATTCAAATATTCAAAAATTTGAAAAAGGGAGCCAAGAACATATGAAGAACATGCGTGTGTTCTTCATTTTACCCAGAAATATGGATTTTGCAAAATCCCTCATATCTGACTGAATATGTAATGAAATGAAATAAACATCAATCTTGCTCGGTTTTAACTCACGAACAACATGGTAACAATAAATTTTATAATTATTAGTGTAGAGTGAAAAATCAGTGAAGAACAATGAAGAACACTAATTTGCCCTGAGCCTCATGAATACATGATGATGATTTTGTGAAATTGATTGAGGGGAATTACTTAGAATATGATTATGCACATATGGAAAAAAGATAGTGCGAGGAAATATGCATGGATTATGATTTAGCTAAGTTTGAGGCTTACCTAAACTTGAGCTTGCACGTGGAGATGTGATTTTACATGGAGGAGTTCCAGAGATGTTGTGATGATCTGGACAGGTTCCCTACACCATATGGAATATGTTTGAACATTTGGAGTTTATTGCAAATAGCTGGATCAAGTTGTGATCTTCAAGTTGATAAAACAAGGTTTCTTTGAGGTTTTGAAGGGTGATTTTGGGTAGGAGGTGTATCAGAAGTGATCTAAGTGTTTGAACACCTTATAAACATCATATGTGATGTGTTTGAGAAATTGGTTTGAGTTGATAGTGGCCACAACTTAAAAACCAGTTGTGATTGCTCAAAATATAAAGTTTTGAGTCTTTAGGAGCAAAGGAGATAAAGCTTAGAGATCAGAGGCTCTAGTGTAATTTTTATGATCAAATGAGGTCTCTATTTATAGGCAAATATGTTGAGATTACTTAGCCCTTAAGTCTTGAAGATATGAGGTCACACTTGTGAGTCATGCTTTGTGAAAATATCTCTTACACATGGAATGATGAACTTCTCAAATAGCCCAGCTATTGCAGCATCAAAATTCACATTCCTCAGAAGTTTTATGCTTGGATTGTGTCCACTTATTGCTTGTTGAACAAGAGATCCAAGAATATGCCATTTTAGAGCTTGGTGACCCCTGGATTAAAATGCATAAGTGTTGAAATTCCTAAATGTCATTTATGGGAATTCCTTGGAGCAATCAAGAATTTTCATATTTGATCAAGTTTGTAATGATTTCTAAGATGCTTAAGAACACTTGACATTTTCCTTTGACTAAAAAAAACTGATTTCAAAAGTTTGTGGAAATCTTTTTTTTGCAAAATAGTTTTGGATGCCAATTGGTTCTTTGAATTGTTGGCAAAATTTGCAACAACATTGGTGTTTTGAGAAAGATCTGAATTATCTAGGAACTTGGTAAATAAATCCTTCCAAGTTTTGGTGTTTTGCCGATTTTGTACTTAGACAAATTTTGTCTGTGTTGAAAATAAGTATTTTTCCTGATTTTGATCCAATCATAATTTAAAATTCATGAAGAATTAGAGTTTCTTGTAGTTGAATCATTTGCATTTTATCATGAGATTTTTCATTTGAGGTATGGTTCACCAAAATCTGATGCTTGGATTACAAGTTATGATGCTTGGAAGTAGGCTACTTGAACACTTTTTCACATAACTTAGAAAATTTTATAAGTTTCAAAGATTGTCCCTTTTACAAGTTATCTTTAAATTCCTTTTTTTTTATCAAATGCATTCATGGACCATATATTCTTGTAATGTAGGTCACGAGGATCATTTTGGGTGAAAAGTCAAACTTTGATTTTTTGGTCCAGGTGGAAATTACACTAGATACCCCTGGTTTTCTGAATTTTTGACTAGACATCCTCTGAGGTATTTTGACCTTATGAATGGAATTACATGATGTATATGAGATATTTAAACTATTTCCTATGGTATAGGCTCTTATCCAGATGAAAATATTGAATTTGGGATCCTCGATTAGTTAGAAACCCTAACTTTGGCACTGTGAAACCCTAATTTTGTAGTCCTTGATCTCTGCACCTTTTGTACTTGTAAATGAATTATCAAAGTCATGTAAAACTTTCTTGATGATATTTGGAGGCCTTGGCTCTTCTTCCCATGAAAAATTTCATTTGCAGGGCTCAGTTGACTGAAACCCTAATTGGTGATTCTGATGGTTCGAGACCTAGATCACTGGAATTTATGTACAGTCTTTGAATGATTTTTCATCATTTGAGATTCCTTAACCCTTTGATTGGTGATTTAAAGGTTGAAACCATTATGTATCAATGATTGGTCATTTTCCTTAATCCACTAAGGGACTTAGGATTCCTGATCCATTGCGAGGATACTATTCAAACCAGTCTGCAGTCCTTTGGTCAGTGGATTTCCTCTGATGAGGCATATATCTTATGATCAAAATTTAGGGTATGAAAGATGCCCCTATTTAATCTTCTTGGAATCGAAGATACGAATGGTGAAATCATTGGGAGATTCGAGGTACAAGAGGATTAAATACCTTAGAATACCCGCAGTTTTGATCCTAAGATGCTAGGTTGTTCATCCTGTCGGCGGTCTTGAGGTTACAAAGGTTTAGTTACAGCATTGCTGCAAAGGTTCAAGTTACCCAAACTTGAAAACTGAAGTTCTATTTAGGAAACAATGGGGAGAATACTCTTTATCACGTGTGATAAATGCGAGTATGATTATACAAATGTAATGCAAACAAAATGATGAATGTATGAATGAATGTGTATGCTGACAAAATAGACACGACACACAAGTTGACAAGATAGATAATACTGGCCCAATCTGAAGATGGAATATCACTGTAGCTTGGCTGAATTTCTCATTGTAAAGGAGAGCTCCCGCTGCTCTTGATTTCTGGAGAGATGGCTTTGTAGGGAGACACAAGTTCATCCTTGTAGGATTTTCCAGAAGTTTGGTTACTTTTGAACCAACTGAATGATTTCCTTTTACATTCACAGACCAAGGAAAATTGCAAATTTTATTTTGAAAAATAAAAGTGAAGTAAATTCATTTTAATTTCAAGACAAAGATAAATTAGTTTTGGAAACATCATTTTGTAAAGTAGAAAAAAAATAAGAGTTGCAAACAAATGGGCAGAGGCTCAAATTTTCATATATATATATATATATATGGTGGTAATCAGCCGAAGGCGTAATTCCACAGAGTATTTACAAAGTAGATTTTGATAATTTATTATAGAAAAGGGATACATTGAAACATCATGATCTTTATCCTTCTACCAATTCCGAGTTCGGAGTCTTCAGAGCTTCTGCTGATGATGACTTCGATGAGTGACTTTCTTCTGATGATCCAATCTGGTTGGATGCAGTTACTTGCCATGAATCCCTAAAATTTGCCTAGATTTATCTAGTGGGATTTTTTTTTAATGTTTCTAATTTTTTTGGATCGCCCTTTTAGGTTTTCAATCCACCAAGACTTTTTTTTTTACTTTTAGGCAAAGTATTTCTTGACTGCATCAACATGTGTAGGGTAAGCGAATTCCTCACCGTCCAATGTTGCGAGTATCAGGGAACCTCATGAGAAGGATTTCTTGACCATATAGGGGCCCTCATAATTCGGAGTCCTATTTCCCCGAGAGACGGTGAGAAATGATTGGATTTTCTTGAGCACGGTATCTCCTTCTTTGAAGACATGAGATCGATCTTTATGTTAGAACAAGATTTGATTCTATATTTCTTAAGAGTTTTGATGATAACAAATACTATATTATTATAAGGAACAAATTTGCTCCCTAATTAAAATTCTTTTTATACAAGGAAGTTCTAATAGAAAAGCAAGAAGTTCTAAATTCAAAGCAAGAAATTCTTAGACTTGATACATAGAAGAACTAAACAAATGGCAAGTCAGGGAATTCCTGATATAGAAGATCTGAACCAATCTCACGCTCTTAGAACTAAAGTTTCAAATTTTGAAAAGACTCTGATGCTCTCAAAGAAGCAAACTTTAATCTCAAGCATTACTCTTCATTAATTGAGTATCACGAAATAATGGCATATCAGACAAGTATCACTATTTTTGGAAAGAGCATTTACATCCTTTATCAACCTCCAAAAATATCATAGTGTGTTCTCAACGGATCAAAATCTCCTCATCTATATAAATGAGCTCTTTGGAAGAAAAAGCTTCTCCCTCTCTTGCATGCTTACAATCTTTATTATAAAATTATCTTCAATATTATAATCGTGTATAAAATATCACAGTAGTGATAAGAGCTTACTATAAACATTCTTATCCACATCTTTAATTGTTTTGTTATCCTTGAATTTTCTTGAGTGACTAAAGTGTTAATCAGTAGACTCAAGAAGACACTGACAATAGGTATTTGTGTTGTAAAATCTTTAAATAATGGATTAAGGCCTCGATTGAGAGAGGCAAAACCACCTTGGCGGATGGACTAGAGTAGTTTGAGTTCAAATGAACCAGGATAACCAAACATGTCCTTTGCTTTATTTTTGAAAACCCCAATTCAAACCCCCCTTTCTTGTGTTTTTCTTTTCTTAAATTGGTATCAGAGCATCTGGTTCTGGGTGCAAACACTTAACCGTGTCAGAAAAATATCCTATAAGAAAAACACTAAGGCGGAACAAATTCAGAACAACAACGACAACCAGAATGACAAACTCAATGGCAAACTCCCAATGTTTAATGGTGAGAATTTTGACTATTGGAAAGATATTCTTGAAAGTTTCTTTCAGGCTCATGATGGAGATCTCTGGGATATGCTGACTGATGGTTACACTCATCCTATTGGAGACAATGGTCAGAAGATTGAAATAAAAAATATGACAATTCAACCAAAGAAAGATTTCAGAAATCATCACAAGGCCAAAATAATTCTCTTGAATGCCATCTCACACACAGAATATGAGAAGATCAAAAACTGAGAATCTACAAAACACAAGTTTGATTCTCTCAGAATGACGTATGAAGGCAACAATCTAGTCAAGGAGACTAAAGCTCTGGCACTCATCCAGAAGTATGGAGCTTTCAAAATGGAAGACGATGAAACAATTGAGAAAATGTTCTCAAAGTTTAATTCTGGTTTTTGGATTGAAAGTTCTGGATAAAGGATACTTAACTGTGGATCATGTGAAGAAGATAATCAGAAGCTTACCAAAGGCATGGAGACCCATGGTAATAACTCTAAATCGTTCTAAAAATCTGAATGAGATATCTCTTGAAGAATTGATCAGTTCTCTGAGAATTCACGAGATAGAATTGGAAGAAGATAGACCTCAGAAGAAAGGTAAGTTTGTTGCTCTTAAATTTAATA
Source organism: Lathyrus aphaca (assembly GCA_963966055.1). Classification (NCBI taxonomy): domain Eukaryota; kingdom Viridiplantae; phylum Streptophyta; class Magnoliopsida; order Fabales; family Fabaceae; genus Lathyrus; species Lathyrus aphaca. The sequence continues at coordinate 219,250,645 of OZ014525.1, forward strand.
AATATGAATCTAAATCTTTTTAGGAAAAAGAATAAAGCTCTGGTGGCTCATCAAAAGAAGATGAACTATCACTTCTTTCCAGAAGGGTTCAACAACTTTGGAAGCATAGAAAAAAGAAATTCAGAAACCCTAAATGGTCAAACAGTCACTCTGAATCATCCTCTGGCTACAAAATATAAAGGAGAAGAGAAGTGGTCTGTTATGAATGCAAGGAACCTGGACATTACAAAAGTGATTGTCCTAAACTACAGAACGAAAAGCCAAAGAAGAAATTTAACAGAGACAAGAAGAAAAGTCTTATGGCTACTTGGGATGACTCAAAATCTTCTGAAGTTGAATCTGAATCAGAAAATGAACATGCGAACATTGCTTTAATGTCCAACATATCAGATTATACTAACTCATTAGAATATGGATCGAACTCAGAAATAGAATAAGTACTTTCTAAATTGTATAGATCTCAATTAGAAGATAGTTTATTAGAAATTCTTGAAAATATCAGCAACTTGAACTCAAATACAAAAACCAGAAACATGGTCTAGTATCTGAGTCTGAAGAAACTAGGAAATTGAAAGCATAAAATTCTAATCTAAAAGAAATTATTTTAAAACTTGAAAATTCTTTTGAAAAACATAAAGCTCATAAAGAACCTGACTCAGAAGTTCTAACTAGTTTTGATAGCATCATAAAACATTATGATCATAGTTTTCAAAAATTTCTAGTTAAAAACATAGACAGAATGAAAATGGCTTCAAATATCTATGGAGTTAGCAGAAACGGTAGAAGAGGAATATGATATGTTAAACCAAAAGGAGAAGCACCACATTAATCAAAACAAGTTGATGATATGGTCATAAAATAGACACCCTTAAACTCTCACTTCACATATGGACACAAGCATGATTTAAAATACACCTGTAAATCATCTTATTCTACAAATTCTATTGAGAAACCTAAACTCAATCAGAATTATGTAAACTCTAACAAACAAGGACACATAAAGATATGGGTACCCAAGGATAAAATTTTCTATGTTGTAGATCTCTTTAACAAAATTATTGAAACACCAATCTTGGTACCTGGACTCTGGATGCCTGTGACATATGATTGGAAGAAAGCATATGTTCCAAAGTCTAGAACTTAAAGTTTGAGGTTATGTAGGTTTTAGAGGTTATCAGAAAGGAAAGATTATTGGCTCTGGAACCATTGGTAACGAGACTCTTCCATCTATTTCTAATGTTTTGTTAGTGGATGGATTAATGCATAACATGTTATCCGTAAGTCAATTAAGTTTTAACAATTATGATATAATCTTTAATCAAAAGTTATGTAAAGCATTTAGTCAGAAAGATGGAACTATTCTATTTAATGGAAAGAAAAAGAACAACATTTACAAAATAAAAATTTATGAACTAAAAAGTCAGAATGTAAAATTCCTTATGTCTGTTAAAGATGAGCAATGGGTTTGGAACAGAAGATTGGGCATGTTAGTATTAGAAGAATATTTCAGATTAACAAACTCAATCTGGTCAGAGGAATTCCTAACCTTAAGTTCAACTAAGATGCTCTATGTGAAGCATATCAAAAAGGCAAGTTTGTTAAACCATCTTTCAAATAAAAAAATGTTGTTTCTAATTCTAGACAATTAGAACTTCTACACATAGATCTTTTTGAACCAGTGAAAACTGCATCCATCAGTGGTAATAAGTATGGATTAATGATTATAGATGACTATAGTAGATGGACATGGGTAAAGTTCCTAAGATACAAGGAGGAGTCAATCTTTGTATTCTCTACCTTCTGCAACCAAGTTCAAAATAAAAGAGTTTATAATTGTAAAAGTTAGAAGTGATCATGGTGAGGAATTTGAAAACAAAAGATTGGAATATTTTTTTTAATGAAAATGGCATCTCTCATGATTTCTCTTGTCCTAGAACTCCACAACAAAATGGAGTTGTAGAATGAAAGAACATAACTTTACAAGAGATGGCCAGAACAATGATTAATGATACTAACATGGCTAAACCCTTTTTGGCAAAAGCAGTTAATACAACATGCTATATTCAGAATAGAATCTCTATAAGACCTATTCTAGAAAAGACTCCATATGAATTGTGGAAGGAAAAAAAGCCCAACATTTCGTATTTCCACCCATTTGGATGCACTTGCTTTATTTTGAATACTAATGATACTTTGAACAAGTTTGATTCTAAGGCACAAAAATGTTTCATGTTAGGATACTCTGAACATTCAAAGGATACATAGTATATAACATAGAAACACGAATTGTGGTAGAATCTATTTGTGTCATAATTGATGATAAACTTGGTCTTCAAAAGCCAGAGCATAGTGAACCTCTTGCAGAAATAGAAGTTCAAATTACAGGTACTAAAATCAGACCATCAAAAGAACAATCAAATACAGATAAAGACAACACAAATCTCACAACAACTTTTGAAGAAACCATTTAGAAAAGACAATCCAGAAGTATACTTGCAAATCCTGAAGATAAAATTCTGGGAAAGAAAGATGATCCAATCAGAACGAGATCCTCATTCAAAAATTCTGAAGAATCTCTCATGGGATTAGTGTCGATAATTGAATGCACCTTCATTGATGAAGCACTCTCAGACAATGATTGGATACTTGCAATGCATGAAAAATTAAATCAGTTCACCATAAATGATGTATGGGATCTAATTCATAAACCCAAAGGCTTCAACATCATTAGAACCAAATGGGTCTTCATAAACAAGCTGAATGAACAAGGAGAAGTCGTCAGAAACAAAGTATGACTGGTTGCACAAGGTTATAGTAAGCAAGAAGGGATGTACTATACATAAACCTTTACACCAGTCGCCAGGTTAAAGTCTATTAGACTTTTAATGTCATTTGTTGTAAATAATGACATCACTCTTTATTAGATGGATGTCAAAAGTGCCTTTTTAAATGGTTATATTGATGAAGAAGTTTATGTGCACCAACCCCCTAGTTTTGAAAACATAAAACATCATAATATGTTTATAAACTTAAGAAATCATTATATGGTCTGAAACAAGCTCTCAGAGCTTGGTATGAAAGACTAAGTAACTTTATCTTAGAAAATGATTTTACTAGAGGGAAAGTGGACACAAATATCTTCTGTAAAACTTTTAAAAATAATATTTTGATATGTCAAATATACGTAGATGATATAATTTTTGGATCCACTAAAAGCTCTTTGGGCAAAGAATTTACTAAGAATGTGCAAGCAGAATTTGAAATGAGCTTAATGGGTGAATTCAAGTTCTTTATGGGAATCCAAATCAATCAATCACCAGAAGGAACCTACATACATCAAAGGAAGTACGTTAAAGAACTTCTGAATAAATTTGATATGTCAAAAAGTAAGCCTTCTAAAACTCATATGCATCCCACATGCATTCTGGAAAAAGAAGAGGTAAGTTAGAAATTAGATCAGAACCTCTACAGAGATATGATTGGTTCTCTCCTATACTTAACTTCTTCAAGACCTGATATTCTATATAGAATTTGACTTTATGCTAGATTCCAATCAGATCCTAGAGAATTTCACTTAACAGCAGTTAAAAGAATTTTCAAGTATCTGAAAGGTACTACTAATATTGGTCTTTGCTATAGAAAATCCCGAGAATACAAGCTAGTAGGGTATTGTGATGCTGACTTTGCTGAAGACATAATAGAAAGAAAATGTACTTCTGGAAGCTTCCAGTTTCTGGGAGACAATTTAATCTCTTGGTCCAGCAAAAGACAATCCACTATTGCACTCTCAACTGCTAAAGTTGAATATATAGTTGCAGCTGGATGCAGTACTCAGATGCTTTGGCCGAAGAATCAACTTGAAGATTTTACATCTTTGAGAGTAACATTCCTATACTCTGTGATAATACCTATGTTATATTCCTTTCTAAAAAATCCTATCTTACATTCTAGAGCTAAACATATAAAAATTAAAAATCATTTCATTCGGGACTATACTTCGAAGGAAATTCAATTTTTAAAATTTATACACAGACCATCAATGGGCTAACATTTTCACAAAACTCTTGCAGAAGATAGATTCAATTTCATTCTGAAACATCTCAGTATGGAATTATGTCCAGAATGAAAAATGTAACTTCTATATAATTAACTCAGAACATATATTATTTATGTGAACATCTGACCAATAATTCTTCAGAAGTGAGAAGGAAAATTGTCTCAGAATCTATCCAGAAAGATCTGAAAGTTTTTCTTAATAGAGAAGGGGGTAAGAGAAGAATTCCCGAAGGAAAGACGTTTATCATTGGTTTGACTTATTTTAGAAGCTTTTATTGAATTTGGCATAAGAATGTGTATTCAAGTCCCCTTCCATGGAGTATGTACTTCTTACATCACTCCAAAATGGAATGAGGAAGAGGCATACTCGAGCAAGGAGAATACCCCCAAGACTTGATTCCAAAGATTAGGCTCAAGCACACCAACTCACTGTATTTATTAAGTGTTTTTATATTTTGAAGTGATGAAGTATTTTTAAATTTTTTCTTAGTGAAAATGACCTCAAGTTTAGACTTGTACAACAATTTAGACAAGTTCACATTACCCCAAGATGGGATAGATGCAAATGCCCCATGAAATAAGTCATAACATAAGAAGTCACTTCAACCTTTATTAAGTCTTTTTAAGTTGTTTTGAGATGAGAGGAGAGAAAGCACCAAAAGGATCTTTAAAGATAAAATGTCTGAGGGAAACTAAACCTAATGAAGTTATCATGCTAGGATATCTTAGGTTTGTGAGCCTCAAGATCTCTATCATAAAGAAGAAGGAAGAAAAGAAGAAGAAAAGAAAAGGAAGAAGAAAGGAGAAAGGATTAGAAGATAACTTACTTCCAAGATGGAAGTTAAGTTGCTTCTAAAAGGGATGAGAAGTAAGTATGAAAAGCCAAATCATAATGAATGCTTAACCAAACACACGTATGAAAATTAAAAGAGAAAAGAGAGATTGGAATATGGAAGCATATCCACATCCCTTCAACTAATCAAAGCTCCTGCAAGGTTAGTAAAAGAAGCACAAACTTTCAAGAGAAATAAAGTAGAAGCCAAAAACCAAAGGAACATGAATGAAATGGAAACCAAGGTTACAAGGCCTTACAAGTCAGAACCACATCACAATAACACTTAAAAAGTTCAAAGAACTCAAACACAATCAAACAACTTGTAAAGAAGCACAAGAGAGATGAAGAAGTTCACAGAAGATGGAAGAGAAGAAGTAAGAAGGCAAAGGTACACAAACATGGTTAAGGATACATGACGAACCTCAAAGTCAAAAATCAAAAAACACATTTAAATTCCTAATTTTATCTTAAGTGATCATACCAATATGCATGAATTAATTCATAATATAATGGGAGATAAGGAATGAAATGCAAACATACATTCATGTTATAAGAATAAATGAGGTAAAGATAGAGATATAAGATGCAAAAATGACTTGATATGATAAAAGTCAGAAGCATATGCATAATATGACATGTTAAAGATGCACAAATAATTATGGAAAAACACAAATTCAACAAGTTCAAACAACTTAGCAAATATGCAAGAGAAAGTCAAATTAGAAAATGGATGCTTCATACTTGAAATGAGATACTATATATACAAAATGTCATACAAATATGGATGCTTATGTATGGATTCAGTAGCATATCATGGATGGAAATGCAAATGAGTTGGAAAGAGGATCATGTTTGAGGCATGCAAGTAAGCATGAGAGACAAAGGATGAAAACATGTGAAGAGGCTATGTCAAAAAGGTTCATACAAGATGAAACATTCAAACACAAATTCAATTCAAACCAAATGAACTCACCAATGATCAAACAAGGTTTCTAATGGTCTAAGCATGTCATAAAAAGTCATAAAAGAGATCTCAAATGGTGGCACAAGTACCTCATGCAATTAAGGTTAAGGAAATGGCACATAGGGTTCACACAAAGTTTCTTCAAGCACAAGCAATCAATCATATGTCAAAAGACATTAAAAAATTATGAAACCAACGCACAAATGACCTAGTTCAGAGATCAAACACAAATCAAAAGCTCATACAAAAAATCAAATTTGAAGGACTTCAAACAATCAATTAAAAGTCACTTAGGATCCTTAGACCAATTTGCAAATATGAAGGACTAAAATTCAATAAAAGAAAATTTTAAAAATGGAACAAAAATATTTTATGTCAAGCATTGAGTACCTCGATTCATAATCATTGAATTTCTTGCTCATGTAATAGATGGCATGTTCCTTTCTACCCATCTCGTCGTGTTGACCGAGAACACAACCCATAGACCCTTCAAGTACTGTCAGATACATGATGAGTGGACTCCTTAGAACCTAAGGCATAAGAATAGGAGGCTCCTGTAAATACTCTTTTATTTTCTCGAAAGCCCTTTGGTAATCGTCATTCCGCCTGACCGCTTATTCTTTTCTTAGCAATTTGAATATTGGTTCGCAAGTGGTTGTGAGGTGAGATATGAACCGTGCAATGTAGTTCAATCTACCCAGGAAACTACAAACTTCTTTTTCAGTTTTCGGTGTAGGCATGTCTTGTATTGCTTTTACTTTAGCAGGATCAACCTCTATTCCTTTTTCACTCACAACAAAACTCATCAATTTAGCGGACTACACTCCAAAAGTGCACTTGTTTGGATTCAATCTCAGACGAAACTTTCTCATCCTTTCAAACAACTTCTTGAGATTATCTAGATGTTCTTCCTCAGTTCTTGACTTGGAAATCATGTCATCCACATAGAACTCAATCTCTTTATTAATCATGTCGTGGAACAATGTTACCGTAGCCCTCTGATACGTTGTCCCAATATTCTTCAAACCAAAAGGCATCACCTTGTAGAAGAACGTACCCCATGGGGTAATGAACATTGTCTTATCCATATCTTATGGTGCCATCTTGATCTGATTATAACCGGAGAAGCCATCCATGAAGGAGAATACCGATAATTGAGCAGTGTTATCAACCAATACATCAATGTGAGGTAATGGAAAGTCATCTTTCGGACTTTCTCGATTAAGATTCTGATTATCAACGCACATGCAGACCTTGTTGTCCTTCTTTGGTACAGGTACAATGTTAGCTATCCAAAGGGGATAGCTATTTAAGGAAAGAAATCTAGCATCCACCATTGCTTCTGAACTTCCTCTTTAATATTCATAGCCATGTATGATAAGTTCTGTGAAGCTTCTGCTTAACTTGCGGACATTCTTCTCTTAGTGGCAGCTTATGCACAACAATGTCAGTATCTAAACCTGGCATATCTTGATATGAACAAGAAAAGATATCAACATACTTACATTTCATACTAATCAACTCTTCTTTCACATTGTCCTGCAGAATGGAGCCAATCTTTATCTCTTTCTTAGCGTCCTCGGACCCGATGTTAATGATCTCAATTTCCTCCTGATGAGGGTGAATAACCCTTTCCTCTTGTCTCAACAACCTGGTTAATTCTCCAGGAAGTTCACAGTCTTCCTCAACCCCTTCATCATCTTGATATATTGGATTATCAAAGTCATACTTAGCCATAGCAGAACTGTTATCAGTGAAATCCGGGGGATCAATTCTGCACGAGTGATGTGCTTTATTTTAGAATTCAATTTTATGAAAAAGAAAAAAAATAAACATTGTCATTTTTGTTTTGTTTTTGTGAAGAGTTTAAAAATGAAAGAAAGAAAACACTGTTTTAAATGAAAAACATCATTTATTAATGATAAAATAAACTTGCAAATATGCAAAGGGTGGCCCTACAAATGGATCCATACACCTTGGGCATAGTGTAGGACTTGACATGCAAATGAAAATGAGAAAAACATAGAAAATTACTCTGTTTATAGAGTAACTTAGATGATCTCCCCTGCAAACCAATTGTTTAATTCCTCTCCAGGGATACGTGGGTGCACTCAGTTGTCCAAGTCGCAATCACTTTCAATGTCTTCCCCTGTAACATCACACATCTAGTTGGGATCAATGAAACCTCCAATGGAGAAATTAATCAACCATTTTCTCTCTGAAGCAGCTGCTTGACCCAGTTGATAGCTTATTCCATACATATCTTCTTTCCTTTCCACCTCAAACACTTTGCCCCAGCCTTAGGCATTGCCTGATTGAACTACTTCCAAAGCCTGCCTGTAAAACGCTATGGAAGTGCCCACTTGTTCATTAACTTAGACCAGTGAGTTAGGAGAAACTTCACTAACATTAATATCCCCAAAGGCCTGGTATAGCATTTCGTGAATCTCACCATCCATTTCCATATACTTAAATGTAGACAAATGGCTCACAAATATATATTCCTCCCTACAAACCATCACGACCCGACCGTCAACCATGTACTTCAACTTTTGGTGTAGGGTAGATGTAACTGATCTAGCAGCATGAATCCAGGGCCTGCCTAGAAGACAATTGTATGTCGGCCGGATGTCCATCACATAAAACATGCACTTGAAAGTTTGGAAACCAATTTTCACAAGCATCTCAACCTTCCCATATACTGATCTCTTTGATCCTTCAAAAGCCTGCACTACCAAGTCACTGGGTCTAAGAATGATTCCATCAACATACAGTTTCATCAAGGCTTTCTTTGGCAATACATTTAAGGATGATCATGTATCCACCAACACATGAGACAACATAACACCCTTATATTCCATGGTGATATGCATGGCCTTATTGTGATTACGACCTTCTAATTTCAAATTGTGATCCGTGAAACCCAAACCATGGCTGATATTGACATTAGAGACTATGGATTTCAATTGACTAATAGTGATTTCTTGTGGCAAGTAAGCCATCTTTAATACTTTCAACAAAGCTTCCTGGTGTGACTGGGAACACATCAATAGAGATAATATGGAGATTTTTGACAGAGTCTGATTTAGCTGGTCCACCATCTTATAATTACTCTTTTTAATGATCCTCATAAACTCTTCTACTTCCTTCTCGAATGTCCTCTTTTGAAGATCTTCAAGAGCTACAACCTCATCAGTCACAACCTGCTTACCCTTGGTTTTTGCTGCTGCCTCATTTTCTGCGTTGGTCCTCAGAGTTTATACCCACGGGATTATAGTAAATGGTCACAGTTGACACATCATCTTTTCCATTTTTCAACTAGTCAAACTATAGGCGACCCTCATCCATCAACTTCTGAATCCCCACTTTCAATTGATCACAACCATTGCTTCGGTCCGCACACTCAACATAATTCTCATAGCAACCAGGGAACACCTGCCCCTTCAACAATCTATCCTTTACCACCAACAAAGAAGTCTTCATTATATTCCCATAAAAAACAAGGTTCAAACCCTCACCATCATGCACAACATTCACTCTGGCACCTCCGTGATTAGGCATTAGATTATTGAGCGTACTTGGGGGAGGAGAACAATTGATATCTTTCGAATCTATTAAATCCTATTACAAAGTACTACATTTCTCTGTTGTATGCCCAAGAGCACCATAGTGGAAAGCGCATCGAGTGTTAGCATCATACCCTTGAGGCAAAGGTCCCACAGGAGGTTCCAATGTTCTCAACTGAACCATGTTCAACTCCAAAAATCTCTTTAATAGAGCAGCACATGTCATAGGAATTGGCTCGATTACCCTATCAGCTTGTCGGGGTTGACGCTGCTTATACGGTCTTTGCTAGTGGTTATTATGCTCTGGTCGCTTTTATTGTTGTTTAGCAGGTTCTATAGGAATAATGACGGAAGAAACTTGAGAATAGTAATTAGGACGACCTATGTACCTACCTCTTTTGTACACATCATTAGTTCCCCCTCTCTTTATGGAGTCTCTTAAGTTCTCTCCACCATCTCTCTAATTCTTTCTTGATTCTGGTGCATTCTTGTCATCAAAATCATGAATTGATCCATACGTGTCCTCAACTCAGTCAACTCTTCCTGCATTTGATCCATAATCCTTGTTCTGTTTTCCCTTGTCAAGTATCGGTGAACTCTTTTGTCAACTATAGTGCCTGAAATAGAAGAGACGTCAGAAACCTGAAACGTGTACCTGCAAAACAAGAATAAGTGTAATATGCATGCTATGTAATGTTGTGTCTTTCATTCTCAAGGACATTTATGTAACGCCCCAATATTTATTTAATTATTTAAATTTTATTTGTTGTATTTTGGTATGTGGAAGAAAGAAAATATTATTTAATATGATATGTATTTATATGAAACATATTATATTGAATAATTAAATATTGTGGAAAATAAGAGAAAATAGTAGAATGGTCATTTGATGAAGGTTAGTGAGGGTAAATGAGGAAGACCATAGATTGAGTCTAAGAGGTAAGTTTGGAATAAGGAAAAAGGGAAGTTAGTCGTGTTTTTGATGAACCAAGAAGGATTGTGAAAAGAGATAAGGAAGAAGGAGAAAGGTCAAGGGTTTGAAGAAGAATCCTCGGAGAAGGAAGAATTTCTCATCAAAACTAAGGTAAGGGTGGGATTCTCTCGTCTCTTAAGGTTTTAATAATAGAAATTAGGCATAGTGTTGTTGATTAGAGAATTTGGGATTTGGGTGATTTTGGATGAAATTGTGTTTAATTGTTCGTAGTTGTTGATGTTGTATGATAAGTGTATGAATTAGGCATTGTATTGAGAAAATTCTGCATTTTTCTGGTGATTAGACTGGTTTTTGGGTGAAACATATCATGCAGGATGTTGGCTGATTGCAGAGGGAGAACTGCGGAAATCGCAGAGCTCGCTTAGCGAGCAAGTGGAAATTTTGGAGAGTGAAATACAGAGAGTTGCTCGCTCAGCAAGCGAACCCCTTGCTTAGCAATACCTGGAGTGAAAAATGACATATTTTAATTCTGAAAAATTCCTTAAAATTATTTAATTAATCCAGTAATTGATGGGGATTGAAGTAGTGATGTTAGAAGTGGGTATAGAGAAGTTATGAGCTTAATTAGAGGTTAATTAGCGTAACTTGAAATGAACATGAGTTAATATGTTTTATTAATTGTAGTTTTTGTTGCTTTGTGTAGTAATTGTTGTTGTGATTACATGACATTGTTGTTAATATATGTTGATGTAACATGTTGGAATATGTTGTGTTGTTGTATGTATCTCGTTGATGTTGATATATGTTGTTGTATGCAAATATGTATGATGTTGATGATGTTCATTGTTGTGGTAAGTTGTTGTATGTTAGTTGGTGATGTAGATTTTCATAATGTAGTTGTTATAGACGTGCATAAGTGTCATTGATGATGCATGACATCTGCATAGTTGAAAATGGCATATCAAGGTAGGATATATCCAATCGAATCCTAGTGGGGATTAGTGTGATTTTGGTGCAATCATGAAATAGGGATTGTACATGACCATAAAATAGGGGTCGAGGGTGTGATCATGAAATAGGGATCATATTGGACCACGAAAGAGTGGTCGGTGAAGTCGATGTACTTCACATTTTTAGGAGTCGGATCTAATATGTGCTTTGGGTGTCGGGACGATGTTTGTTTTTGTTTATTTATTATTTTGGAAAACATTTTGTAATTGCATACAACTTTATGTTTTTTTCGAAGTTTCCGCTGCAAGTTGAACTATTTTTGTAAAACGTATCATTTGAGCCGTGTAGTTTTAGTTGAATGTGACACTCAAATATTTTTGTGTATTCTAATTACTCTGATTTTAAATTATAAATCTGTAGGGTAAAACTATTTCAAAGTGTGAAGGTAAACTGCTCCTGAACTGGGACTGAAACTAGAAAGAAAAGGAAATGAATGGGGGAAATGTAGGGAAAATAAAGAGAGTGCTCGAATGGGCCCTACTCCACTGCCTATGTATCTCATGGGAATGAGAATCATATTCAATGTAGTTCCCCTAACTAGGGAGGAAAATTGTTTGTTTGTATTTTTTATGGCTTGAATTGCTTATGTCTATGCTCAGGTATTGCAGGCTCATCTGGCACGAGTACACTTACCGTCTTGCAATGAGACAAGTAGAAGCAAGTTCTTTCGTTAAGAGTGAAGTGGGTGAGAAAATAATTCCCGAAGGAAAGACGTTTATTATTGGTTTGACTTATTTTAGAAGCTTTTATTGAATTTTTCACAAGCAAGTGTATTTAAGTCTCCTTCCATGGAGTGTGTACTTCTTACATCACTCCAAGATGGAATGGGGAAGAGGTACACTCAAGAAAGGAGAAGACCCCAAGACTTTATTCCAAATATTAGGCTCAAACACACTAACTAATTGTATTTATTAAGTGTTTTTGTTTTTTGAAGTGAAGAAGTATTTTTAAAGTTTATCTTAGTGAAAATGACTTCAACTTTATACTTGTACATCATGCTAGATAAGATAGGATAGATGAAAATACCCCATGAAATAAGTCCATAACACAAGTAGTCACTTCAACCTTAATTAAATCTTTTTAAGTTGTTTTGAGATGAGAGGAAAGAAAGCACCAAAAGGATCTTCAAAGGTAAAATGTCTGAGGGAGACTAAAACTAATGAACTTATCATGCTTAGATATCTTAGGTTTGTGATGCTCAATAAAGAACATGTTAAGCAAGGAGTCCTTTTGTGCGCCTAAACAAGTTGTGTTGAAGTGTTTCAACATCTGGAACAACATATTAAAGAAGATGTCAAGACAATTCATTCGACATCATGAACTGACAAAAGAGGATTGAAGATTCTGTTATAATTTAACAGGAAACATAATATTCAGAAATAATTCAATGTGGCACTGATTTAAAGATCTTAAAGATTCAAATTTACATTGAAGAAAAATATCAAATATTGAATAAATATAGAGTTTATATATTTAGAGATATTTTAGGAAGTTGTTTATTTGAATATCTTTTTTGTAGCATATTTTTCTGCATTATTGTAACAGCTGCTATGCTGCATTTTTAGGCCCAAAATCCAGTTGGAATTAGGTTATAAAAAGAAACCTTGTAACCTAGGTTTAGTAACCAACCAAAGATGTAAAAATCCTATAATCAGGGTTGAGTTCTTGGAGCTGTCGTGCGCAACAAGTTTCAGACTTTGTGGTTGTGTTTATTTGTAATTCTCAACGCTTTTAAGCAAGAGATATTTTGTTCTTGATTGAAGCTATGAAGCATGGTTAAGGTGTTATCATGGAAGTATGTCTTCGTATTTGAATTGTTAAGTTTATCGCTAAGGTTATTGTGAGGGAGTGAGATGGGTGTCTCATATTTAGGAGTTCCTAAGTAGAAGTTACATTGGTAGTGATTAAGTGAAAAGGTTGTAAACTATAGGTGTTTGCTGAGAAGTCTTTGAATTGATACTATATAATGGATTTCCTCCTGGCTTAGTATCCCCCAGAGTAGATGAGTTTCATCGAACTAGGTTAACAATTTGAATGTGTTCTTTACAGCTTTTTTGTTTTATATTGTATGTAGTGTTCTTGCTGGATGTCAAACAAGATGTTTAAACATCTTGTAGGATTGTTAATATCTGGTATATCAAAAATTTTAATGTTGTTGTTTGTACTGTGCCATGTTTATCAAGTAACATATCATATGTCTCAACATTATATTTGACATCAGAATTTCAATTGGTATCAGAGTCTGGTTTATGGTCAAGGTGGAAGATCTTTTCTGAAAAGTTTTTTGTTGTGCGAATGGTCCCTATAAGTGGGGGATGGACTATTTTGTTGTTGCAACATAGTGGTGAGTTGTTATTGTAGTTGGTTTAATTTAGTTTTAAACCTATTATTGTTGGTGTCACTTGGAGAATATTGTTAGGGATAATTTGTGACACTTGATGTTCTTGAGGAGTTTGTATCTTCTACTTATCTATCTGATAACTCCTGATGTTAAGAGATCTGAAGATTGTTTTTTTTGTAGACTTATCTCTAGTCTGTAGATCTCTTTGCGTGATCCTTGGAATGATGTCTTATCTCATGATATAACATCACATCAGAATTAGGCATGTTTCTGGTGTCTAGGGGAATGAGTACATAAATGCTTTGGGTGTTAAACTAATGTGGTTATATCACATATGTTTGGAACCTACTCCTGATCTGGAAGAGGAGGCATCTATATGTTGTGTTTTAGAAGGTTCTAGCACTGGAACTTATCTTATCTATGTGTGTTGGTCAAGGAATGATCAACATGTTATGTTCTCCTGAGGACAAATTATTTCTAGTCCTTTCTGCAGGAGTGAAGTACCTGAGCTTCAAGGAGTATTGTTTCAGAGAGACTCCTTGTACATGAAGGTCAAGTTGTATAAACTTGTGGAGTTGATTGATGTGAATATAGCTTATCAGTTTCTATATTGGGTGTGAAGACATCTCAAATGAGATAGTCTGAATACCGAGTCTGAAGGAGAAGTCTGATAAAGTGTTCCAGCTACTGCATATGTCTGTGTTTTGGTTTGATAGCTTGATCAGCTACTGATGGATGATTCCCTTGTGTTCCTCTGTGTGTGCATTACTATGAAGGGTGCCTTCAAAGCTATAGTAATGTATGAAGCTCTTTATGACTAAAACAAATTTCTAAAAAGATGTTAGAACATCATGTCAGTAAGTGTCAGACGCATGCAGAAGATGAAGAAGAAGTTAGACTAATTGTCATATCTTGTGTGAGAAGGTAATCTTATTTGAATAAAAGTAAATACCTTGACAATATACTTGGTATTTGTCTATTGTTGATGTGATGCATAAAGGTGGATACTTTGACGGGAGACTTAGTATTTATCTGAAAATTATGTATATCTGCAGTCTGAATCTTATGGTTCAGAAAGTGTACTGAGTAACTGATGCTCATCTTCTGAAAGATATTTGTTTGTTCATGTAAGCGGGAGCTAAGAGTGTTATCTATGGTCTAATGGTGGGTGCAGCTGGAGTTTTGTTCTTCTCGTGACAAGGAAGGTGTGAAGAATCATGAAGTTAGAATTGGTAATATTATTATAACTTTATGAAGATTTCTTTACTCAAGGAAAAATGTCATCGTTGGTATAGTTGTAAGGTGTAGTTATGAACTATTCCTTCTGAAGCTTCAGACAGTGGCAGGATTGATGTCTTTTGAGAAACATTGGCAGATTCTCATCAATGTCTGATATTGGTAGGGACTACTGTAGAATCAACATAATGGAGGTTGTTTACTTAAACTTGGTTAGTGAATCAAGTATATGAGAGCATGAAACTCTTGTTCTGTTAAGGGAGGAGGTTTTTTCAAGTGGCAGAAAAAGGAGTGTAATTTAACAGTTGGATGTGGACTCACAATGTTTTAACATCTAGTTTAAAATCAGAATCTAAATTGGTGAAGTGGCACATCAATTTAAGATATAATTATCTACAGGGATTGAATGCTTCAAAATATTGTTATCTTAATAACATGTTGGAGATAAATTTTATTGATTAGGATATCTTTGAAATATTTCTGATAAACGTGAAGAAGACAAAGTGTGGTAGTTGACTTTTTCATATGAAGATTCATAATTGAGGCAATTGGTTGGTCTCTATAGTGGATTCGAAGAATCAAGATAATCAGAGTGTGGCAGCTAGTTGGTCTTGAGGATTGTCTTGGAACAAGTTACTCTTGGGTAGAAGGGTGATGAGTTGAAGACTCAAGGAGATTTGTTCTTCTTGAAGGTGGATGAAAGGTTATCTCTCTTTCTAGATTTCTAATTCAAGCTGGTGGCACAATATTGGTGAAGATTTTCCGTTCTTGGATTACTATGTTATAGTAAGTTCAGTTGGTGGAGCACATCAAGAATCATGGTGATGAGGTCTTGGTGTATGGAAGATGTTCTAACCAGTGTTAGGACATTATCTAGGGTGTTTGTCTACATTGTTTCTAATTTTAATCTACCAAATCATGTGGGAGAATGATAAAGTAGATGATATGTCTTGGAAGAAACATGTAGAGTAGATTAAAGTAGATCAGATATTGATTGCTTAGAAGTCCGAATGTGGATATTCATAAATTGATTCTCTTGTTAGAATTAGTTTGGATGAATATTGTTTGGATTGTATGGTCATTGGTGTGTGAAGGACTAGTATCATGAACTTCTTGCAAGAAGATGTTCAGCATTTGTAGCTTGTGGTAATAATAAACCAAGAAGGGACCAGGTGTTCTTTGGTATAAGAAGTGAATATGTTCAATTGTGAATTGAACAAAATGTAGGCTCTTGAAGAGATGAAGATGTGTTTTATGTTTTCCTTTCATCAATGTGCAAAAAAGTGTGGATTATCTTTGATAGGGGGAGTGTGTTACAATCATGTGCAGTTGGATTTGTGAAGTTAAGGTGGAGTAGTATCCTAACCAGGTTCTGTGATGTTACACATCATGTTGTGACATGTGCTACTAAGTATGGAAAATTATTTGTCAGGTTTATATTTATTACTTAGTTGTTATGTGCTTCCATATGTGTGATCCACATGAGGAGTATCTTGTGTGTCCAAAAGGCTATATGGAATAAAGTTGTTATCTGTAGTTTATTTGTGGATCCTGAAGGGGCGTAAACCATGATGTGGTGTTTCTATCAGACAATATGTGGTTGGATGTCAGAACATGTTTGAAAACATGTATGTGTTGAGCCTAGCTAGGATTGTGTGTGGACAATGTTGACTGTAAGGTGTGAAACACAAGCTTTATTCATGTGTGTTGGTTATTGGTCAGTTTATTTTGGGAGAACAAAGTCAGCTGGTCAAGGTTTGTTTTTGGACGATCCACATTTAATTGTGCAAAAGTTTTTGCTCCTATCATAAAGACCTTGGACCAATAACGATTCTTTATTCAAAGATATTTCTTTACTATCTATATCATAGCTCCCTATTTAAAGAAGTGCATTTTCTCCTCTATCATAATATGAGTATTCTCATCTTTTCTTCTTTCTAATGGGGTTCATTTGTTTCTGGATGAGTAATTGATGGGCTAAAGACGTGTCTAATTATGTGTCTAGCGGTATCTTAACTGCAAGTGCACAGCCTATCGAAGTAATATTTAAGATTATCGATCCACAGGGACTCTATGGTTACTTAGTGCTAGATGAACTTCTAGTTTAGCTAAGGCGAAGGGTTGTCACGATTTTTTTTTTTGTTTTTAAAGATTAAAAGTGGAAATTAAGTTTAAGTTTTAATAAAATAATACTAAGGCGGTCGGTATGTAATTATGCTAACTTAGGCGGGTCAATCTAACCTAGGCTTATAAAGGTGTTCACTTAATCTATTCTGTAGAGGTTACCAGTTTAAATACCCTTAACTCACACTCTCGTGGTCTTATCTCAGATCTTATCCCTAAAGCCCTATGCCTGCTCTCGCTAGCCCATAAGTGTTTAGAGATAATTTTTGGAAACTTAGTAATCCTAATTTATTTTAAAGCGCTCTCGCTGTGTTTAATTTAAATGCCTAACTTTAGCTATCTGGTTAAAATCTCACACTCTCGTGGTCTTGACCTAACCTAATACACTTTCCTTACTCTCGTAACGAAAAGGTCGATTTTAAATAAAAAGTATCAGCCAGAATATTAAGCTATTAATTATTTTAAGCCTATAGTTGATTTTACCGATTTAGTTTGTTTTAATTACATACCGCCCTAAGGTAATTAGCTACTCATTCTTGTTGAACCAGACAGAGGCAGAGAAACAATAAACAAAATATTCATGGCAGAAAAATGAATAAATAACATAAATATAAAATTGCAAATTAAAATAAACCTGGTTAACAATAAAATGGCAGACTCCTTCTTCCACAGACCGGAAAGCTCGGAGTAATTGGCGGAAATCGAAAATAAAACAGAAATTCTGAAGGCTTGAAACAAATAATTTTTATAACAATTTCCTGATGTTGGAAATTGTTATAGGTTGGGTTTGGATACAATAAAAATAGAATACTGAAAATAATGCTGAAACAAAAGTAAGGTTGTAAAATAAATCGGCAGAGCTTCCGCAGGAAATTGATAAAATAATGCTCTGTAAATTGTTCAAATGAATTATGCTATTTATAGAAGATTTAATGGGCTTGGTAGCTGAACTTGTTGCATGGGCCTCGTAGAGCATTTGAGAGAATCTAGGAACGTGGATACAGGGTCAGCTGGAAAGTAGCAGTTTCACATGCACGTAGCCTTGTGACCAAGTCTGGGTCAAATAACCTATATTTCCCTTGTCACGGTCGTGACAAGGGCATCACGTTCGTGTCCCTTGAATTTTAAGTGTCACGGTCGTGACAAGGTCATCACAGTCGTGATTTCTTCTTTTGGGGAGTCACGGTCGTGACACCTAGGTGACGACCGTGAGTGCAACAAAATATGCAGGTTTTGCAGGTTTCTTCATTTCTTCATCTTTTTATGGTTGTTTTGGTTCCTTTTGCTCTTGGCTCATGATTTAGCTCCGTATACGATGTACCTGCAAAATGGTAAGGAAAACTCGAGGAATCGAGTGTTAAAACGATGATTATGCGATAAAACGTTAATGAAACATAGCAATATAATCGATACATTTTCTCGTTATCAAACTTCCCCAAACTTAAACCTTTGCTTGTCCTCAAGCAAATAGTCGGTTGAAAATCGTCGGACAAGTTTTTATCGACGCACACACATAACAAACCGTACGAGGGATCGTTTTGTCGGATAAACCGGTAATGATAAAACACTAACGATACACCAATGACACAAGCAACAAGCTAAGTCGTCGACTTCCCGTTAAACGAAACAATCGGCAATCGCTTTACGATTTCACCTAGAGTTTTTTGATCTTATTTCGCCCGGTTTCATTCTAGCGCAATCACATTAAGCCCTTTGCCTTAGCACGCACGTAGTGGAGTAGCCGGTTAGTGACTTTGATCCTTTTTAAGCACGGGGTTTGGTACACGAGTGCGGTAACCCTACATACATTATCCGATTTGGAGGTTGTGGGGGATCGAGCCGTAGCACGCCCTACCAAGTTCAGAACCAATACCTCTGAACCAACCCGCAATGGACTCCTTCTCATATTTCTCGTTTCTTATATGCGACCGTGTACTTTGGTGCAATTTCTTTTCATTTGCATCGAGATATGAAGGATTATTTTAGATTAGGCATCAAACGCTTATATTCATCGGCTCCCCACGTGGTTTATGTTCAGACGGTGCTGACTGCTAGTATAAACTACTAGGGGTTACTTTTGAACTGAAACTTAAGGTGTACTCGTAACGATAATCGGAACGGAATCGCTTAAGTGGGAAGTCTAAGGTGTCAAGACTGTATTGATCTTGTTGAATCGTTCTCAGCTTCCTAATTATGATTTCGTAGGCAAGTCGGGTAATGCGAATAATTAAAGATTTTTTTCGGTATGGCTAAATAAACGGGGAAAGTTCGAAACTAAAGAAAATAGCACAAAAATTGCTCGTTTCATTAACTTACGAAAAGGAAAATACAACGGAATTGAAAAAGTGCGAAAAGGGAAAATGCGGAAAATGAAAGGTACCTCTCCCACACTATATCAGACATTGTCCTCAATGTTGTGATATAAAAGCGGTAAAGGTACAATACAAACTATGAAAATGAAAAATAGGCATAAGCAAAAACTAAAACTAAGGCTGCTGATGACCGCGGCCTCGGCTTCTGGTGCGGGAGCGTCTGGTAGAAGTCGCTTCAGGATCAGAACCGGTACCGGTAACCGCAGTGATGTCAATGCGTAAGGCCTCTAGCTTGCTGAAAATTTCTCCGAGCTTTGTATCAGTAGCTGCCTGGTTTGTTGCAATAGTGCGGAGTAAAGCATCATACTGCTCCTTCTGCCTTCGCTCCAGTGCGGCGTTCATCTGATTCTGCTGATGAATCGCACGAAGGACTTCCTCAAGTGTATAATCCTGTGCAGGAGGCTGTCGGGTAGATGTCTCTGGAATGTCCTGGACAGGCTCAGCTGCATCCATCGCGTCCTGCATCTCATCCGCTGGAGGATCGGCCTGATCATCATGAATGGGGGCATGGCCGGCAGCATCTGGTAAAACAAAGAGCCAGTTGGCTCGGCTGGACGGGTCGATGCGGTCATGGGACGGCAGAATGATGTGGTGATAAACAGTGCCATGGATAACAGGGCTATACCTGCCATCCTCTCTCTGCGCAATCAAGTGTGCGGACCTGCAATAGTTCTTAGTGAGGAACTCGGCTTCTCTGAAAGGCTGATTTACGACCAAGTCACCAAGCCCCAACTGAATGGCAAGGGTGGTGACAATGCCGCCTATGAAAAATGGGGTGGAGCCTCTTTGCGCAATGGCCTGGATGTGAGAAAGCATGAACGGGGCAACGTTGATTGGCTCGTCATTGAGAGCGCAGTACAAGAATAGAAGCTCCTTGGAGTTGAGCTTATGGTTACTCTCTCGAGCAAAGATGGTGTTGTAAATGATTCGGTGAAAATATCGGATTGCCGGGTTGTGGATGTGTGTAGCATTAAGGCTCTGAAAGGCTGAGGCACGGGTGTTGGTTATGTTGTGCCATAAAGTGAAAGTTGTTTCACTGAAATTATCCGGCACGCGGAGGTGAGCTTCATTCCCGTGATCAAAGCCTAGCAACTCGGCTATCCTATTTTGCGAAAGGTTAAACTCCTGGCCATGCAATCTGAATTTAGCGAAACTGGTAAGTTGGCTCTGAGAACCGGTACCGGTGATATAATGGAATGAGCTAAGGAATTCCAATGTCAGAAGCTCGAATGTGGGCTGGGGCTGACTGCAAAGATCCCACAGACCGACTTTTTGAAGCAGGCTCTTGACACTGGTAAGCATTCCGAGTTCCCTCAAACAGACAGTGTCGATATAACGTGTGGGTTGCACACCGCGGTTCTGGAATCGGATGAATCTTTCTCTCTGGTTTTCTCCATTCTCACCCTCTCTGAATTGTATAGCATCCATTGCATGCAAGAACTAGAGTGAGAGATGAGGATTTGGGATTTTTGTGAAAAAGTGATAAAATGAGAGAAATAATGGTTCGGATAAATATTGGAAGGTGAGAATGTGATAGGTGTGGTGATAATGGAGAGGTTAATGAGTTTTAATTTGGTAATGGGAGGTTACGGAAGTTGGGGGAGATAATGGGTGGTTTTGAAAGTTATGGAGGAAGAAGAAGAGGTTTCGAAAAGAAACAGTTTTGGTTCTCACGAATTCTATATTTAGGGTTGTCACGGTCGTGACACGCTAAATTAGCACGTCACGATCGTTAGGGGGGTGTGACGACCGTGAGGGGTGAATTCCTTGAATAATTTCCAGAAAACATTATCTCTCACGCTTCATATACTTTATAATAATTTATTTTTCACATCTTACTCAATATTAGATTTAAACACCATATAATAGTTTATTTCAACATAGTACTTTGTAAACTTGCATGGCACGAGAGATTTTATAGAATATAAATCAATTTAAGCATAACAGTGTATATATTGAAAACATAGAAATTGATTAAAATGGAAAAATTTGTAAACTAGAAGTGCATTGCATATGGTAATTGAAATGAAATTACATTAATGAAAATACGGTAAGAAATTGTTTGCGAAAAGTAAATCTAACTAGAAACGAAAACAATGAGAAAAATAAACTAGATCACTTATAGCATTTTCAAAAGTGTTTCTTCAAATGTTCGATTGCGGAGTTCAAGTGATAGAATTGTTCACAGGTTATGTCAGTCAGACCTATAATGTCCAATCGCATGCTCTTAATCTCATCCTTAACAGTATTTATGTCAGTTTGGTAAGCTTCAAGAGTGTTCATGATATTCTGTAAGTTGTTAGCATAATCTACTTGATTCACTTCAGGGGTTTCAATCACTTCGTCAGTGTGGTCAATGTCGTGGTAACCAGGAGGTGTCTCAGGATCACTTTCGACATCAGTCATTATATCATCTTTTATCTTGTAAGACTGAGGTGTTTCAGGAGTAGATGGATAGTCAGGTGGGGTTAACTCATAAAGCCATTTATTCTTATTGTGAACACTTACTCTAGCATGGTTTGGTAGTGTGAACAGGGTTACTACCTCATTCCGGATTAGGTACTCGAAAGGTGGATTGCCTAAATTCCTTATGATATGGCGATTGAAGCAAAAGTTAAGATTCATAGGACGGATGGTGCCTAAACGGTTGCATCTGTGCAATTGGTATCTAAGTCCTAAGGCATCAACAATCATGGTTACAAGACCTCCTACTAATATAGGTAATTCAGGTTCTTCTTGGATTCTGGTGAAGGTTTGCATCATGAAAGGCACACCATTGACAGGCTGTCCATTAGTGAAACATGACATAATAAATATCTCATCTTTAGATACTCCGGTAAGGTTTTCTTCTTTTCCAAAGAAGGTATGGGCAAGGATCTTATGGAAGTAACGGAGAGCAGGGTTATGTATCTCATCATTGTTCATGCTATTTGGTTCAGGGTGGTAGTTTCCGGTTAAAGTTCCCCAAAAGAAATCCAGCTCAACGTCCATCAATTCTACCTGTGTGGTAGTAAAAGCAAAGGGTCCACTAGGGAATCCTAATAAGTCAGCTAGTTCTTTATGGTTAAAGTCATATTCTATTCCAAATAGGCGGAAACTGATAAATCCCTTCCTGAATCCAAAACCGCGCTCGGGTAGGTAAACTAAGGAGCTAAGGAACTCAAGGGTGAGCTCACGGTAAGTCACAAACTTATGTTGAATTAGTGCATTCTCCCATCCAAGTCGGTTAAACAAGTACAGGATGATATCATGTATACCTAGGGTTTCCATAGTCAGATCATCCGGGTACAGGGTCAAATCCATTGGCCTCTGTGATAACTCTTCAAATTTCATTCTTTGGTTCCTACCTCTAAATTTGGTTTCCATATGGTTTATCGGTTGGTTAGCCATGGTCAGTGCAAATATGGAGGAAACAAATCAGGGGGAGAAGGAAAGTGGAAAAGACTTTTAGAAAATCTGTAAAAGTGATTTAAAATTAAAATAAGGAAAAATAATAAAATAAAATGCATAAATTAAAGGCAATAATAGTAATAATGAAATAAAACTATAAAATGACAAAGCAAATGAATAATAAAACGATAAATGACAAAAATAATAGAATGATAAAAATGATTTAATTAAATGATTAAATGAGTAAATGTCCCACTAAGCGCTGTTTTTATCGTCAAAAGCCTGACGTAATGCTTAGGTGTAGGTTAATCAGGGGAATTAGTGGACAACTCTAAAAGCCTTAGACTATTTGCATAATCTCTATTTTCAACTTTATGATAATGTTTTAAACGTTGTCCGTTTACTATGAATGGTTCACTATTCCTACCCTTAATTTCTATTGCTCCACTCGGGAATACTTTAGTTATTTCAAAGGGTCCTGACCATCTAGATTTTAGTTTTCCAGGAAAGAGCCTAAGTCTTGAATTAAAAAGGAGTACAACGTCTCCCACACTAAATTCTTTCCTAGATAGGCGTTTATCATGCCATCGCTTAGTTCTTTCTTTATATATCTTAGCATTCTCATAAGCATCTAGCCTTAATTCTTCTAATTCGTTAATGTCTAGGATTCGCTTTTCTCCTGCAGCATTATAGTTTATATTGAGAGTTTTGATCGCCCAATAAGCTTTGTGTTCTAGTTCTACCGGGAGGTGACAAGATTTTCCATAAACTAGTTTGAAAGGTGTAGTACCTATGGGTGTCTTGTAAGCGGTCCTATAAGCCCATAAAGCTTCATTAAGTTTAGATGACCAATCTTTCCGAGATATGGCTACAGTCTTTTCTAAGATTTGTTTGATTTCTCTGTTTGAGACTTCGACTTGTCCACTTGTTTGTGGGTGATATGGTGTTGCCACACGGTGTCTTACTCCATACTTAGATAGTAATTTGTCAAAGATTTTTGAAATGAAGTGCGAGCCACCGTCACTTATGACGAGTCTAGGCACACCAAATCTGGGAAAGATTATATTTTTGAAAAGCTTTATTACTACTCGTGTGTCGTTTGTAGGAGAAGCTATAGCTTCAATCCATTTTGAAACATAATCAACGGCTACGAGTATGTAATTGTTACCGAAAGATGAGGGGAATGGTCCCATGAAATCTATTCCCCAGACGTCAAAGATTTCTATTTCTAATATTCCTTTTTGAGGCATTTCATCTCTTCTTGAAATATTGCCGGTGCGTTGACACCGATCGCAATTTATAACAGCGATGTGGACATCCTTCCATAGATTAGGCCAGAATAGGCCGGCTTGCAAGATTTTTGCACAAGTCTTGGAAGTGCTTGCATGTCCACCATAAGGAGATGAATGACATTGAGCAATGACATCTTCTATTTCTTCTTCGGGAATACATCGACGAAAGATTCCATCGGGTCCTCTTTTGAACAATAATGGTTCATCCCAATAGTAATGTTTGAGATTGTGAAAGAATTTCTTTTTCTGCTGATAGGTTAGATCAGGTGGAAGAGCTCCTGCAGCTAGGTAGTTGACAATGTCAGCGTACCATGGCAGTCCTACAGTTGTCTGGATTGTTTCCACGGGTTCTGGTTCATTTAAGTCTAACTGAACTGGGTCGCTTCCTATTTGTGCTATCAGCTGTTCATACGGAAAATCATCGTTAATCGGCACTTGTTCAGGTTTAATACCTTCTATTCTAGATAAATGGTCCGCTACGACGTTTTCAGTACCTTTCTTATCTTTTATTTCGAGATCAAACTCTTGTAAGAGTAAAATCCATCTCAAGAGTCTCGGTTTAGCATCTTTCTTAGTTAATAGATATCGGATAGCAGCATGGTCTGTGTAAACGATTATTTTCGCTCCTACTAGGTAAGAACGGAATTTGTCAAGCGTAAAGACAAATGCTAACAGTTCTTTTTCAGTAGTGGCGTAGTTCATCTGAGCAGAATCTAAGGTTCTACTGGCATAGTAAATCGCATGAAGTTTCTTTTCCTTCCTCTGGCCTAGAACTGCGCCTACAACATAGTCACTCGCATCGCACATGATTTCGAAAGGTAATCTCCAGTCAGGGGGTTGCATGATTGGTGCGGTGATGAGGGCTGTTTTTAGAGTTTCGAATGCTTTAAGACAATCTTCATTGAATATGAACTCAGCATCTTTCATAAATAAACCAGTAAGAGGTTTAGTGATTTTCGAGAAATCTTTGATGAATCGTCGGTAGAAACCGGCGTGTCCTAAAAAGCTTCGTATTTCTCGAATGGTTTTAGGGGGTTGAAGATCTTTTATGACTTCTATCTTAGCTTTATCTACTTCAATTCCCTTGTCGGATATGACGTGGCCTAATACGATTCCTTCTCTGACCATAAAATGACATTTCTCCCAGTTAAGCACGAGGTTTACTTTTACACATCTTTCTAACACCATTTCTAAATTTGATAGGCATCCTTCAAAACTTTGCCCGCATACAGAGAAGTTGTCCATGAACACTTCCATGATGCTGTCTATAAAATCTGCGAAGATTGACATCATACATCTTTGAAAGGTTGCAGGAGCGTTGCATAATCCAAAGGGCATTCGTATATAAGCGAACGTTCCATATGGGCATGTGAATGTAGTCTTCTCTTGATCATCTGGATGGATAGGGATTTGGAAAAATCCTGAGTAACCGTCAAGATAACAGAAGTAAGAATGCTTGGCTAATCGTTCTAGCATTTGATCTATAAAAGGTAGTGGGAAATGATCTTTTCGAGTGGCTTTGTTTAGTTTACGGTAATCGATGCATACTCTATGTCCCGTCACTACTCTTTGCGATATCGATTCGCCTTGAGCGTTTTTCACAACAGTGATACCTCCTTTCTTTGGCACTACATGTACTGGACTAACCCATTCACTATCAGAGATTGGATATATTATTTCGGCATCTAGTAGTTTCTTAACTTCCTCTTTTACTACAGTGCTAAGGATTGGGTTAATTCTTCTTTGAGATTCTCTGGAGGTTCTGCAATCTTCTTCTAGCAGAATACGATGCATACAGACTGAAGGGCATATTCCTTTGAGATCAGATATGTTATTTCCTAATGCAGTTGGATATTTCTTCAAGACATCTAAAAGTTTCTTTGTTTCGATAGTTCCTAAGCTGGAATTTATTATAACTGGTCTTTTACATTCAATGTCTAAGAATTCGTATCTTAGGTTGTTAGGTAAAGTTTTTAATCCTAATGTAGGTTTATCTTTACTTGGCATGGGATCCGATGTAAGTGCTAAACTTTCGCTTAGACTATCATCCTGATATGGTTTACGCCAATTATCATCTTCGAAAATCGGAGGGATTTGAATTTTCATAATTTCAGAATAGGTAGTTTCTTTCAGTTCCATTTCTCTTACACATTCGTCAATTACGTCCAACAGATAGCAGGTATCCTCTATAGCTGGTGATTGTAAGAATTGTGTTAAAATAAATTCAACTTTCTCTTCACCTACTTCAAAGGTTAGCTTTCCTCTTTTTACGTCTATTATAGCTCCGGCGGTAGCTAAGAATGGTCTTCCTAGTATGATAGGTGTAGTGGAGTCTTCAGAGATGTCCATGATTATGAAATCAGTAGGGATGTAGAATTGTCCTATACGTACTGGGACGTTTTCTAGTATGCCTACAGGATATTTAACAGAGCGATCGGCTAGTTGAACAGACATTTTAGTTGGTCTTAGGTCTCCCATGTCTAGCCTTTTGCAAATCGTTAAAGGCATAACACTGATACTGGCTCCTAAATCGCATAGAGCTTTGTCAATGACGAATTTTCCTATTACACAGGGTATAGAGAAACTTCCTGGATCTTTTAGCTTAGGAGGCATATTATTCTGAATTATGGCGCTACACTCAGCAGTAAGTGTAACTGTTCCGTTATCCTCTATCTTTTTCTTATTGGATAAGATTTCCTTTAAAAACTTAGCATACGAGGGTATTTGGGTAATAGCTTCTGTAAACGGAATAGTAATATTCAACTGTTTCAGAAGTTCGACAAATTTCTTAAACTGACCCGTCGTCTTGGAATTGGTTAATCTCTGAGGGTACGAAATTGGTGGTTTATAGGGTGGTGGAGGCACATAAGGCTTTTCTTTCTCCACTGGCTCTTGATTATCATCTTCCTTTTCTTCTGGATCATTCACCACTTCAGTCGGTTTATCCGACTTTTGGTACATGGCTGGATTGTCAAGTCTTGGATCGGTAGGTCCGTCAAGTTCCTTGCCACTTCTTAATATCACAGCATTGGCATGTCCTTTCGGATTAGGTTGAGGTTGTCCAGGAAATACTCCAGCTGGTGCAGCGGTAGGTGCTTGTTGTTGAGCTACTTGTGAAATCTGAGTTTCAAGCATTTTGTTATGTGTAGCTAATGCATCTACTTTGCTTACTAATTGCTTAATCTGCTCACTAGTGTGAATGTTTTGGTTTAAGAAGTCCTTATTCGTTTGAGATTGGTTAGCTATAAAGTTCTCCATCATCAACTAAAGGTTCGATTTTCTAGGGACATTAGGAGCAGTCTTTTGATATCCTGGTGGTGTAGCTGGTGCTTGACCTGGTGCGTATAAAGCATTGTTATTCTTATAGGAGAAGTTCGGATGATTCTTCCAACCTGGGTTGTATGTGTTTGAGTATGGGTTTCCTTGAGCATAATTCACTTGATCAGTGGGAATTCCTGTCAATAGTTGACAATCAGAAACTTCGTGTCCTGGAACTCCACATAACTCACAGTTAGGTGTTACTGCAGCCACGGTGGCTGTTGGTGTTATGGCCAAGTTGTCGATCTTTTGACTTAGTTGGTCAAACTTTGCATTGACTTGGTCTATACTACTCACTTCGTACATACCTCCTTTTGTTGGTTTCTCAGTTGCGACTCTCTCGCTTCCCCATTGGTAATGGTTTTGAGCCATACTTTCGATAAGTGCATAAGCATCATTATATTCTTTGGCCATCAATGCACCGCCCGCGGCAGCGTCAATTGTCATTCTTGTATTGTACAAGAGTCCATTATAGAAGGTATGGATGACCATCCATTCTACTAATCCGTGATGTGGACAAAGTCTCAGCAAATCCTTATAGCGTTCCCAAGCTTCGAATAGTGATTCGCTTTCCCTTTGCTTAAATCCGTTGATCTGAGCTCTCAACATAGCTGTCTTGCTAGGTGGAAAATATCTGGTCAAGAAAACTCTCTTCAGTTCCTCCCACGTATTTACTGAGTTCGAAGGCAGAGATTGAAGCCAGGCTCTTGCTCTGTTTTGAAGTGAAAAAGGAAACAAACGTAGTCTAATAGCTTCTTGGGTAACTCCATAGGCTTTTACGGTATCTGCGTATTGCACAAAGATCGAAAGATGAAGGTTCGGATCCTCGGTAGGATTTCCGGCGAATTGATTTTGTTGCACGGCTGATATCAACGAAGGTTTTAGTTCGAAATCGTTTCGGTTGATAGCCGGTGCGGCAATGCTTGAATGCGGTTCAGCTTGCGAAGGACTAGCGTAATACTTGAGTGGGTGATTCTGTTCTTCAGCCATCTCTGCGTCCTTTGATGTTACGACTGGTTTAGGTGGATCTAATTGAAGATCTGGAATATTGAAATTTTGTTTGTAATCGAATATCCGTCTTCTTACGTGTAAGAAGCGTTCCGATTCTGGGATTAGAGGTTGCAAGTCTTCGCCTTTAGAGCGAGTACTTGGCATACACTCGAAAATTTAGATTAAGAAAAGAAAATAGTTGTTACCTTAGTCTAGACAATGCTACCTAAAGTGCACTAATAACTAAATTAAGGTCCCCGACAACGGCGCCAAAAACTTGATGGGCTAAAGACGTGTCTAATTATGTGTCTAGCGGTATCTTAACTGCAAGTGCACAGCCTATCGAAGTAATATTTAAGATTATCGATCCACAGGGACTCTATGGTTACTTAGTGCTAGATGAACTTCTAGTTTAGCTAAGGCGAAGGGTTGTCACGATTTTTTTTGTGTTGTTTTTAAAGATTAAAAGTGGAAATTAAGTTTAAGTTTTAATAAAATAATACTAAGGCGGTCGGTATGTAATTATGCTAACTTAGGCGGGTCAATCTAACCTAGGCTTATAAAGGTGTTCACTTAATCTATTCTGTAGAGGTTACCAGTTTAAATACCCTTAACTCACACTCTCGTGGTCTTATCTCAGATCTTATCCCTAAAGCCCTATGCCTGCTCTCGCTAGCCCATAAGTGTTTAGAGATAATTTTTGGAAACTTAGTAATCCTAATTTATTTTAAAGCGCTCTCGCTGTGTTTAATTTAAATGCCTAACTTTAGCTATCTGGTTAAAATCTCACACTCTCGTGGTCTTGACCTAACCTAATACACTTTCCTTACTCTCGTAACGAAAAGGTCGATTTTAAATAAAAAGTATCAGCCAAAATGTTAAGCTATTAATTATTTTAAGCCTATAGTTGATTTTACCGATTTAGTTTGTTTTAATTACATACCGCCCTAAGGTAATTAGCTACTCATTCTTGTTGAACCAGACAGAGGCAGAGAAACAATAAACAAAATATTCATGGCAGAAAAATGAATAAATAACATAAATATAAAATTGCAAATTAAAATAAACCTGGTTAACAATAAAATGGCAGACTCCTTCTTCCACAGACCGGAAAGCTCGGAGTAATTGGCGGAAATCGAAAATAAAACAGAAATTCTGAAGGCTTGAAACAAATAATTTTTATAACAATTTCCTGATGTTGGAAATTGTTATAGGTTGGGTTTGGATACAATAAAAATAGAATACTGAAAATAATGCTGAAACAAAAGTAAGGTTGTAAAATAAATCGGCAGAGCTTCCGCAGGAAATTGATAAAATAATGCTCTGTAAATTGTTCAAATGAATTATGCTATTTATAGAAGATTTAATGGGCTTGGTAGCTGAACTTGTTGCATGGGCCTCGTAGAGCATTTGAGAGAATCTAGGAACGTGGATACAGGGTCAGCTGGAAAGTAGCAGTTTCACATGCACGTAGCCTTGTGACTAAGTCTGGGTCAAATAACCTATATTTCCCTTGTCACGGTCGTGACAAGGGCATCACGTTCGTGTCCCTTGAATTTTAAGAGTTACGGTCGTGACAAGGTCATCACGGTCGTGATTGCTTCTTTTGGGGTGTCACGGTCGTGACACCTAGGTGACGACCGTGAGTGCAACAAAATATGCAAGTTTTGTAGGTTTCTTCATTTCTTCATCTTTTTATGGTTGTTTTGGTTCCTTTTGCTCTTGGCTCATGATTTAGCTCCGTATACGATGTACCTGCAAAATGGTAAGGAAAACTCGAGGAATCGGGTGTTAAAACGATGATTATGCGATAAAACGTTAATGAAACATAGCAATATAATCGATACATTTTCTCGTTATCAAACTTCCCCAAACTTAAACCTTTGCTTGTCCTCAAGCAAATAGTCGGTTGAAAATCGTCGGACAAGTTTTTATCGACGCACACACATAACAAACCGTACGAGGGATCGTTTTGTCGGATAAACCGGTAATGATAAAACACTAACGATACACCAATGACACAAGCAACAAGCTAAGTCGTCGACTTCCCGTTAAACGAAACAATCGGCAATCGCTTTACGATTTCACCTACAGTTTTTCGATCTTATTTCGCCCGGTTTCATTCTAGC
This sequence comes from Lathyrus aphaca, assembly GCA_963966055.1. Taxonomy (NCBI): domain Eukaryota; kingdom Viridiplantae; phylum Streptophyta; class Magnoliopsida; order Fabales; family Fabaceae; genus Lathyrus; species Lathyrus aphaca. The sequence goes on from OZ014525.1 coordinate 219,281,203, forward strand.
GCAATCACATTAAGCCCTTTGCCTTAGCACGCACGTAGTGGAGTAGCCGGTTAGCGACTTTGATCCTTTTTAAGCATGGGGTCTGGTACACGAGTGCGGTAACCCTACATACATTATCCGATTTGGAGGTTGTGGGGGATCGAGCCGTAGCACGCCCTACCAAGTTCAGAACCAGTACCTCTGAACCAACCCGCAATGGACTCCTTCTCATATTTCTCGTTTCTTATATGCGACCGTGTACTTTGGTGCAATTTCTTTTCATTTGGATCGAGATATGAAGGATTATTTTAGATTAGGCATCAAACGCTTATATTCATCGGCTCCCCACGTGGTTTGTGTTTAGACGGTGCTGACTGCTAGTATAAACTACTAGGGGTTACTTTTGAACTAAAACTTAAGGTGTACTCGTAACGATAATCGGAACGGAATCGCTTAAGTGGGAAGTCTAAGGTGTCAAGACTGTATTGATCTTGTTGAATCGTTCTCAGCTTCCTAATTATGATTTCGTAGGCAAGTCGGGTAATGCGAATAATTAAAGATTTTTTTCGGTATAGCTAAATAAACGGGGAAAGTTCGAAACTAAAGAAAATAGCACAAAAATCGCTCGTTTCATTAACTTACGAAAAGGAAAATACAACGGAATTGAATAAGTGCGAAAAGGGAAAATGCGGAAAATGAAAGGTACCTCTCCCACACTATATCAGACATTGTCCTCAATGTTGTGATATAAAAGCGGTAAAGGTACTATACAAACTATGAAAATGAAAAACAAGCATAAGCAAAAACTAAAACTAAGGCTGCTGATGACCGCGGCCTCGGCTTCTGGTGCGGGAGCATCTGGTAGGAGTCGCTTCAGGATCAGAACCGGTACCGGTAACAGCAGTGATGTCAATGCGTAAGGCCTCTAGCTCGCTGAAAATTTCTCCGAGCTTTGTATCAGTAGCTGCCTGGTTTGTTGCAATAGTGCGGAGTAAAGCATCATACTGCTCCTTCTGCCTTCGCTCCAGTGCGGCGTTCATCTGATTCTGCTGATGAATCGCACGGAGGACTTCCTCAAGTGTATAATCCTGTGCAGGAGGCTGTCGGGTAGATGTCTCTGGAATGTCCTGGACAGGCTCAGCTGCATCCATCGCGTCCTGCATCTCATCCGCTGGAGGATCGGCCTGATCATCATGAATGGGGGCGTGGCCGGCAGCATCTGGTAAAACAAAGAGCCAGTTGGCTCGGCTGGACGGGTCGATGTGGTCACGGGACGGCAGAATGATGTGGTGATAAACAGTGTCGTGGATAACAGGGCTATACCTGCCATCCTCTCTCTGCCCAATCAAGTGTGCCGACCTGCAATAGTTCTTGGTGAGGAACTCGGCTTCTCTGAAAGGCTGATTTACGACCAAGTCACCAAGCCCCAACTGAATGGCGAGGGTGGTGACAATGCCGCCTATGAAAAATGGGGTGGAGCCTCTTTGCGCAATGGCCTGGATGTGAGAAAGCATGAACGGGGCAGCGTTGATTGGCTCGTCATTGAGAGCGCAGTACAAGAATAGAAGCTCCTTGGAGTTGAGCTTATGGTTACTCTCTCGAGCAAAGATGGTGTTGCAAATGATTCGGTGAAAATATCGGATTGCCGGGTTGTGGATGTGTGTAGCATTAAGGCTCTGAAAGGCTGAGGCACGGGTGTTGGTTATGTCGTGCCATAAAGTGAAAGCTGTTTCACTGAAATTATCCGGCACGCGGAGGTGAGCTTCATTCCCGTGATCGAAGCCTAGCAACTCGGCTATCCTATTTTGCGAAAGGTTAAACTCCTGGCCATGCAATCTGAATTTAGCGAAACCGGTAAGTTGGCTCTGAGAACCGGTACCGGTGATATAATGGAATGAGCTAAGGAATTCCAATGTCAGAAGCTCGAATGTGGGCTGGGGCTGACTGCAAAGATCCCACAGACCGACTTTTTGAAGCAGGCTCTTGACACTGGTAAGCATTCCGAGTTCCCTCAAACAGACAGTGTCGATATAACGTGTGGGTTGCACACCGCAGTTCTGGAATCAGATGAATCTTTCTCTCTGGTTTTCTCCATTCTCACCCTCTCTGAATTGTATAGCATCCATTGCATGCAAGAACTAGAGTGAGAGATGAGGATTTGGGATTTTTGTGAAAAAGTGATAAAATGAGAGAAATAATGGTTCGGATAAATATTGGAAGGTGAGAATGTGATAGGTGTGGTGATAATGGAGAGGTTAATGAGTTTTAATTTGGTAATGGGAGGTTACGGAAGTTGGGGGAGATAATGGGTGGTTTTGAAAGTTATGGAGGAAGAAGAAGAAGAGGTTTCGAAAAGAAACAGTTCTGGTTCTCACGAATTCTATATTTAGGGTTGTCACGGTCGTGACAATGAGGTGACGGTCGTGACACGCTAAATTAGCATGTCACGATCGTTAGGGGGGTGTGACGACCGTGAGGGGTGAATTCCTTGAATAATTTCCAGAAAACATTATCTCTCACGCTTCATATACTTTATAATAATTTATTTTTCACTTCTTACTCAATATTAGATTTAAACACCATATAATAGTTTATTTCAACATAGTACTTTGTAAACTTGCATGGCACGAGAGATTTTATAGAATATAAATCAATTAAAGCATAACAGTGTATATATTGAAAACATAGAAATTGATTAAAATGGAAAAATTTGTAAACTAGAAGTGCATTGCATATGGTAATTGAAATGAAATTACATTAATGAAAATACGGTACGAAATTGTTTGCGAAAAGTAAATCTAACTAGAAACGAAAACAATGAGAAAAATAAACTAGATCACTTATAGCATTTTCAAAAGTGTTTCTTCAAATGTTCGATTGCGGAGTTCAAGTGATAGAATTGTTCACAGGTTATGTCAGTCAGACCTATAATGTCCAATCGCATGCTCTTAATCTCATCCTTAACAGTATTTATGTCAGTTTGGTAAGCTTCAAGAGTGTTCATGATATTCTGTAAGTTGTTAGCATAATCTACTTGATTCACTTCAGGGGTTTCAATCACTTCGTCAGTGTGGTCAATGTCGTGGTAACCAGGAGGTGTCTCAGGATCACTTTCGACATCAGTCATTATATCATCTTTTATCTTGTAAGACTGAGGTGTTTCAGGAGTAGATGGATAGTCAGGTGGGGTTAACTCATAAAGCCAGTTATCCTTATTGTGAACACTTACTCTAGCATGGTTTGGTAGTGTGAACAGGGTTACTACCTCATTCCGGATTAGGTACTCGAAAGGTGGATTGCCTAAATTCCTTATGATATGGCGATTGAAGCAAAAGTTAAGATTCATAGGACGGATGGTGCCTAAACGGTTGCATCTGTGCAATTGGTATCTAAGTCCTAAGGCATCAGCAATCATGGTTACAAGACCTCCTACTAATATAGGTAATTCAGGTTCTTCTTGGATTCTGGTGAAGGTTTGCATCATGAAAGGCACACCATTGACAGGCTGTCCATTAGTGAAACATGACATAATAAATATCTCATCTTTAGATACTCCGGTAAGGTTTTCTTCTTTTCCAAAGAAGGTATGGGCAAGGATCTTATGGAAGTAACGGAGAGCAGGGTTATGTATCTCATCATTGTTCATGCTATTTGGTTCAGGGTGGTAGTTTCCGGTTAAAGTTCCCCAAAAGAAATCCAGCTCAACGTCCATCAATTCTACCTGTGTGGTAGTAAAAGCAAAGGGTCCACTAGGGAATCCTAATAAGTCAGCTAGTTCTTTATGGTTAAAGTCATATTCTATTCCAAATAGGCGGAAACTGATAAATCCCTTCCTGAATCCAAAACCGCGCTCGGGTAGGTAAACTAAGGAGCTAAGGAACTCAAGGGTGAGCTCACGGTAAGTCACAAACTTATGTTGAATTAGTGCATTCTCCCATCCAAGTCGGTTAAACAAGTACAGGATGATATCATGTATACCTAGGGTTTCCATAGTCAGATCATCCGGGTACAGGGTCAAATCCATTGGCCTCTGTGATAACTCTTCAAATTTCATTCTTTGGTTCCTACCTCTAAATTTGGTTTCCATATGGTTTATCGGTTGGTTAGCCATGGTCAGTGCAAATATGGAGGAAACAAATCAGGGGGAGAAGGAAAGTGGAAAAGACTTTTAGAAAATCTGTAAAAGTGATTTAAAATTAAAATAAGGAAAAATAATAAAATAAAATGCATAAATTAAAGGCAATAATAGTAATAATGAAATAAAACTATAAAATGACAAAGCAAATGAATAATAAAACGATAAATGACAAAAATAATAGAATGATAAAAATGATTTAATTAAATGATTAAATGAGTAAATGTCCCACTAAGCGCTGTTTTTATCGTCAAAAGCCTGACGTAATGCTTAGGTGTAGGTTAATCAGGGGAATTAGTGGACAACTCTAAAAGCCTTAGACTATTTGCATAATCTCTATTTTCAACTTTATGATAATGTTTTAAACGTTGTCCGTTTACTATGAATGGTTCACTATTCCTACCCTTAATTTCTATTGCTCCACTCGGGAATACTTTAGTTATTTCAAAGGGTCCTGACCATCTAGATTTTAGTTTTCCAGGAAAGAGCCTAAGTCTTGAATTAAAAAGGAGTACAACGTCTCCCACACTAAATTCTTTCCTAGATAGGCGTTTATCATGCCATCGCTTAGTTCTTTCTTTATATATCTTAGCATTCTCATAAGCATCTAGCCTTAATTCTTCTAATTCGTTAATGTCTAGGATTCGCTTTTCTCCTGCAGCATTATAGTTTATATTGAGAGTTTTGATCGCCCAATAAGCTTTGTGTTCTAGTTCTACCGGGAGGTGACAAGATTTTCCATAAACTAGTTTGAAAGGTGTAGTACCTATGGGTGTCTTGTAAGCGGTCCTATAAGCCCATAAAGCTTTATTAAGTTTAGATGACCAATCTTTCCGAGATATGGCTACAGTCTTTTCTAAGATTTGTTTGATTTCTCTGTTTGAGACTTCGACTTGTCCACTTGTTTGTGGGTGATATGGTGTTGCCACACGGTGTCTTACTCCATACTTAGATAGTAATTTGTCAAAGATTTTTGAAATGAAGTGCGAGCCACCGTCACTTATGACGAGTCTAGGCACACCAAATCTGGGAAAGATTATATTTTTGAAAAGCTTTATTACTACTCGTGTGTCGTTTGTAGGAGAAGCTATAGCTTCAATCCATTTTGAAACATAATCAACGGCTACGAGTATGTAATTGTTAACGAAAGATGAGGGGAATGGTCCCATGAAATCTATTCCCCAGACGTCAAAGATTTCTATTTCTAATATTCCTTTTTGAGGCATTTCATCTCTTCTTGAAATATTGCCGGTGCGTTGACACCGATCGCAATTTATAACAGCGATGTGGACATCCTTCCATAGATTAGGCCAGAATAGGCCGGCTTGCAAGATTTTTGCACAAGTCTTGGAAGTGCTTGCATGTCCACCATAAGGAGATGAATGACATTGAGCAATGACATCTTCTATTTCTTCTTCGGGAATACATCGACGAAAGATTCCATCGGGGTCCTCTTTTGAACAATAATGGTTCATCCCAATAGTAATGTTTGAGATTGTGAAAGAATTTCTTTTTCTGCTGATAGGTTAGATCAGGTGGAAGAGCTCCTGCCGCTAGGTAGTTGACAATGTCAGCGTACCATGGCAGTCCTACAGTTGTCTGGATTGTTTCCACGGGTTCTGGTTCATTTAAGTCTAACTGAACTGGGTCGCTTCCTATTTGTGCTATCAGCTGTTCATACGGAAAATCATCGTTAATCGGCACTTGTTCAGGTTTAATACCTTCTATTCTAGATAAATGGTCCGCTACGACGTTTTCAGTACTTTTCTTATCTTTTATTTCGAGATCAAACTCTTGTAAGAGTAAAATCCATCTCAAGAGTCTCGGTTTAGCATCTTTCTTAGTTAATAGATATCGGATAGCAGCATGGTCTGTGTAAACGATTATTTTCGCTCCTACTAGGTAAGAACGGAATTTGTCAAGCGCAAAGACAACTGCTAACAGTTCTTTTTCAGTAGTGGCGTAGTTCATCTGAGCAGAATCTAAGGTTCTACTGGCATAGTAAATCGCATGAAGTTTCTTTTCCTTCCTCTGGCCTAGAACTGCGCCTACAACATAGTCACTCGCATCGCACATGATTTCGAAAGGTAATCTCCAGTCAGGGGGTTGCATGATTGGTGCAGTGATGAGGGCTGTTTTTAGAGTTTCGAATGCTTTAAGACAATCTTCATTGAATATGAACTCAGCATCTTTCATAAATAAACCAGTAAGAGGTTTAGTGATTTTCGAGAAATCTTTGATGAATCGTCGGTAGAAACCGGCGTGTCCTAAAAAGCTTCGTATTTCTCGAATGGTTTTAGGGGGTTGAAGATCTTTTATGACTTCTATCTTAGCTTTATCTACTTCAATTCCCTTGTCGGATATGACGTGGCCTAATACGATTCCTTCTCTGACCATAAAATGACATTTCTCCCAGTTAAGCACGAGGTTTACTTTTACACATCTTTCTAACACCATTTCTAAATTTGATAGGCATCCTTCAAAACTTTGCCCGCATACAGAGAAGTCGTCCATGAACACTTCCATGATGTTGTCTATAAAATCTGCGAAGATTGACATCATACATCTTTGAAAGGTTGCAGGAGCGTTGCATAATCCAAAGGGCATTCGTCTATAAGCGAACGTTCCATATGGGCATGTGAATGTAGTCTTCTCTTGATCATCTGGATGGATAGGGATTTGGAAAAATCCTGAGTAACCGTCAAGATAACAGAAGTAAGAATGCTTGGCTAATCGTTCTAGCATTTGATCTATAAAAGGTAGTGGGAAATGATCTTTTCGAGTGGCTTTGTTTAGTTTACGGTAATCGATGCACACTCTATGTCCTGTCACTACTCTTTGCGATATCGATTCGCCTTGAGCGTTTTTCACAACAGTGATACCTCCTTTCTTTGGCACTACATGTACTGGACTAACCCATTCACTATCAGAGATTGGATATATTATTCCGGCATCTAGTAGTTTCTTAACTTCCTCTTTTACTACAGTGCTAATGATTGGGTTAATTCTTCTTTGAGATTCTCTGGAGGTTCTGCAATCTTCTTCTAGCAGAATACGATGCATACAGACTGAAGGGCATATTCCTTTGAGATCAGATATGTTATTTCCTAATGCAGTTGGATATTTCTTCAAGACATCTAAAAGTTTCTTTGTTTCGATAGTTCCTAAGCTGGAATTTATTATAACCGGTCTTTTACATTCAATGTCTAAGAATTCGTATCTTAGGTTGTTAGGTAAAGTTTTTAATCCTAATGTAGGTTTATCTTTACTTGGCATGGGATCCGATGTAAGTGCTAAACTTTCTCTTAGACTATCATCCTGATATGGTTTACGCCAATTATCATCTTCGAAAATCGGAGGGATTTGAATTTTCATAATTTCAGAATAGGTAGTTTCTTTCAGTTCCATTTCTCTTACACATTCGTCAATTACGTCCAACAGATAGCAGGTATCCTCTATAGCTGGTGATTGTAAGAATTGTGTTAAAATAAATTCAACTTTCTCTTCACCTACTTCAAAGGTTAGCTTTCCTCTTTTTACGTCTATTATAGCTCCGGCGGTAGCTAAGAATGGTCTTCCTAGTATGATAGGTGTAGTGGAGTCTTCAGAGATGTCCATGATTATGAAATCAGTAGGGATGTAGAATTGTCCTATACGTACTGGGACGTTTTCTAGTATGCCTACAGGATATTTAACAGAGCGATCGGCTAGTTGAACAGACATTTTAGTTGGTCTTAGGTCTCCCATGTCTAGCCTTTTGCAAATCGTTAAGGGCATAACACTGATACTGGCTCCTAAATCGCATAGAGCTTTGTCAATGACGAATTTTCCTATTACACAGGGTATAGAGAAACTTCCTGGATCTTTTAGCTTAGGAGGCATATTATTCTGAATTATGGCGCTACACTCAGCAGTAAGTGTAACTGTTCCGTTATCCTCTATCTTTTTCTGATTGGATAAGATTTCCTTTAAAAACTTAGCATACGAGGGTATTTGGGTAATAGCTTCTGTAAACGGAATAGTAATATTCAACTGTTTCAGAAGTTCGACAAATTTCTTAAACTGACCCGTCGTCTTGGAATTGGTTAATCTCTGAGGGTACGAAATTGGTGGTTTATAGGGTGGTGGAGGCACATAAGGCTTTTCTTTCTCCACTGGCTCTTGATTATCATCTTCCTTTTCTTCTGGATCATTCACCACTTCAGTCGGTTTATCCGACTTTTGGTACATGGCTGGATTGTCAAGTCTTGGATCGGTAGGTCCGTCAAGTTCCTTGCCACTTCTTAATATCACAGCATTGGCATGTCCTTTCGGATTAGGTTGAGGTTGTCCAGGAAATACTCCAGCTGGTGCAGCGGTAGGTGCTTGTTGTTGAGCTACTTGTGAAATCTGAGTTTCAAGCATTTTGTTATGTGTAGCTAATGCATCTACTTTGCTTACTAATTGCTTAATCTGCTCACTAGTGTGAATGTTTTGGTTTAAGAAGTCCTTATTCGTTTGAGATTGGTTAGCTATAAAGTTCTCCATCATCAACTCAAGGTTCGATTTTCTAGGGACATTAGGAGCAGTCTTTTGATATCCTGGTGGTGTAGCTGGTGCTTGACCTGGTGCGTATAAAGCATTGTTATTCTTATAGGAGAAGTTCGGATGATTCTTCCAACCTGGGTTGTATGTGTTTGAGTATGGGTTTCCTTGAGCATAATTCACTTGATCAGTGGGAATTCCTGTCAATAGTTGACAATCAGAAACTTCGTGTCCTGGAACTCCACATAACTCACAGTTAGGTGTTACTGCAGCCACGGTGGCTGTTGGTGTTATGGCCAAGTTGTCGATCTTTTGACTTAGTTGGTCAAACTTTGCATTGACTTGGTCTATACTACTCACTTCGTACATACCTCCTTTTGTTGGTTTCTCAGTTGCGACTCTCTCGCTTCCCCATTGGTAATGGTTTTGAGCCATACTTTCGATAAGTGCATAAGCATCATTATATTCTTTGGCCATCAATGCACCGCCCGCGGCAGCGTCAATTGTCATTCTTGTATTGTACAAGAGTCCATTATAGAAGGTATGGATGACCATCCATTCTACTAATCCGTGATGTGGACAAAGTCTCAGCAAATCCTTATAGCGTTCCCAAGCTTCGAATAGTGATTCGCTTTCCCTTTGCTTAAATCCGTTGATCTGAGCTCTCAACATAGCTGTCTTGCTAGGTGGAAAATATCTGGTCAAGAAAACTCTCTTCAGTTCCTCCCACGTATTTACTGAGTTCGAAGGCAGAGATTGAAGCCAGGCTCTTGCTCTGTCTCGAAGTGAAAAAGGAAACAAACGTAGTCTAATAGCTTCTTGGGTAACTCCATAGGCTTTTACGGTATCTGCGTATTGCACAAAGATCGAAAGATGAAGGTTCGGATCCTCGGTAGGATTTCCGGCGAATTGATTTTGTTGCACGGCTGATATCAACGAAGGTTTTAGTTCGAAATCGTTTCGGTTGATAGCCGGTGCGGCAATGCTTGAATGCGGTTCAGCTTGCGAAGGACTAGCGTAATACTTGAGTGGGTGATTCTGTTCTTCAGCCATCTCTGCGTCCTTTGATGTTACGACTGGTTTAGGTGGATCTAATTGAAGATCTGGAATATTGAAATTTTGTTTGTAATCGAATATCCGTCTTCTTACGTGTAAGAAGCGTTCCGATTCTGGGATTAGAGGTTGCAAGTCTTCGCCTTTAGAGCGAGTACTTGGCATACACTCGAAAATTTAGATTAAGAAAAGAAAATAGTTGTTACCTTAGTCTAGACAATGCTACCTAAAGTGCACTAATAACTAAATTAAGGTCCCCGACAACGGCGCCAAAAACTTGATGGGCTAAAGACGTGTCTAATTATGTGTCTAGCGGTATCTTAACTGCAAGTGCACAGCCTATCGAAGTAATATTTAAGATTATCGATCCACAGGGACTCTATGGTTACTTAGTGCTAGATGAACTTCTAGTTTAGCTAAGGCGAAGGGTTGTCACGATTTTTTTTGTGTTGTTTTTAAAGATTAAAAGTGGAAATTAAGTTTAAGTTTTAATAAAATAATACTAAGGCGGTCGGTATGTAATTATGCTAACTTAGGCGGGTCAATCTAACCTAGGCTTATAAAGGTGTTCACTTAATCTATTCTGTAGAGGTTACCAGTTTAAATACCCTTAACTCACACTCTCGTGGTCTTATCTCAGATCTTATCCCTAAAGCCCTATGCCTGCTCTCGCTAGCCCATAAGTGTTTAGAGATAATTTTTGGAAACTTAGTAATCCTAATTTATTTTAAAGCGCTCTCGCTGTGTTTAATTTAAATGCCTAACTTTAGCTATCTGGTTAAAATCTCACACTCTCGTGGTCTTGACCTAACCTAATACACTTTCCTTACTCTCGTAACGAAAAGGTCGATTTTAAATAAAAAGTATCAGCCAGAATGTTAAGCTATTAATTATTTTAAGCCTATAGTTGATTTTACCGATTTAGTTTGTTTTAATTACATACCGCCCTAAGGTAATTAGCTACTCATTCTTGTTGAACCAGACAGAGGCAGAGAAACAATAAACAAAATATTCATGGCAGAAAAATGAATAAATAACATAAATATAAAATTGCAAATTAAAATAAACCTGGTTAACAATAAAATGGCAGACTCCTTCTTCCACAGACCGGAAAGCTCGGAGTAATTGGCGGAAATCGAAAATAAAACAGAAATTCTGAAGGCTTGAAACAAATAATTTTTATAACAATTTCCTGATGTTGGAAATTGTTATAGGTTGGGTTTGGATACAATAAAAATAGAATACTGAAAATAATGCTGAAACAAAAGTAAGGTTGTAAAATAAATCGGCAGAGCTTCCGCAGGAAATTGATAAAATAATGCTCTGTAAATTGTTCAAATGAATTATGCTATTTATAGAAGATTTAATGGGCTTGGTAGCTGAACTTGTTGCATGGGCCTCGTAGAGCATTTGAGAGAATCTAGGAACGTGGATACAGGGTCAGCTGGAAAGTAGCAGTTTCACATGCACGTAGCCTTGTGACTAAGTCTGGGTCAAATAACCTATATTTCCCTTGTCACGGTCGTGACAAGGGCATCACGTTCGTGTCCCTTGAATTTTAAGAGTCACGGTCGTGACAAGGTCATCACGGTCGTGATTGCTTCTTTTGGGGTGTCACGGTCGTGACACCTAGGTGACGACCGTGAGTGCAACAAAATATGCAAGTTTTGTAGGTTTCTTCATTTCTTCATCTTTTTATGGTTGTTTTGGTTCCTTTTGCTCTTGGCTCATGATTTAGCTCCGTATACGATGTACCTGCAAAATGGTAAGGAAAACTCGAGGAATCGGGTGTTAAAACGATGATTATGCGATAAAACGTTAATGAAACATAGCAATATAATCGATACATTTTCTCGTTATCAAACTTCCCCAAACTTAAACCTTTGCTTGTCCTCAAGCAAATAGTCGGTTGAAAATCGTCGGACAAGTTTTTATCGACGCACACACATAACAAACCGTACGAGGGATCGTTTTGTCGGATAAACCGGTAATGATAAAACACTAACGATACACCAATGACACAAGCAACAAGCTAAGTCGTCGACTTCCCGTTAAACGAAACAATCGGCAATCGCTTTACGATTTCACCTACAGTTTTTCGATCTTATTTCGCCCGGTTTCATTCTAGCGCAATCACATTAAGCCCTTTGCCTTAGCACGCACGTAGTGGAGTAGCCGGTTAGCGACTTTGATCCTTTTTAAGCATGGGGTCTGGTACACGAGTGCGGTAACCCTACATACATTATCCGATTTGGAGGTTGTGGGGGATCGAGCCGTAGCACGCCCTACCAAGTTCAGAACCAGTACCTCTGAACCAACCCGCAATGGACTCCTTCTCATATTTCTCGTTTCTTATATGTGACCGTGTACTTTGGTGCAATTTCTTTTCATTTGGATCGAGATATGAAGGATTATTTTAGATTAGGCATCAAACGCTTATATTCATCGGCTCCCCACGTGGTTTGTGTTTAGACGGTGCTGACTGCTAGTATAAACTACTAGGGGTTACTTTTGAACTGAAACTTAAGGTGTACTCGTAACGATAATCGGAACGGAATCGCTTAAGTGGGAAGTCTAAGGTGTCAAGACTGTATTGATCTTGTTGAATCGTTCTCAGCTTCCTAATTATGATTTCGTAGGCAAGTCGGGTAATGCGAATAATTAAAGATTTTTTTCGGTATAGCTAAATAAACGGGGAAAGTTCGAAACTAAAGAAAATAGCACAAAAATCGCTCGTTTCATTAACTTACGAAAAGGAAAATACAACGGAATTGAAAAAGTGCGAAAAGGGAAAATGCGGAAAATGAAAGGTACCTCTCCCACACTATATCAGACATTGTCCTCAATGTTGTGATATAAAAGCGGTAAAGGTACAATACAAACTATGAAAATGAAAAACAAGCATAAGCAAAAACTAAAACTAAGGCTGCTGATGACCGCGGCCTCGGCTTCTGGTGCGGGAGCATCTGGTAGGAGTCGCTTCAGGATCAGAACCGGTACCGGTAACAGCAGTGATGTCAATGCGTAAGGCCTCTAGCTCGCTGAAAATTTCTCCGAGCTTTGTATCAGTAGCTGCCTGGTTTGTTGCAATAGTGCGGAGTAAAGCATCATACTGCTCCTTCTGCCTTCGCTCCAGTGCGGCGTTCATCTGATTCTGCTGATGAATCGCACGGAGGACTTCCTCAAGTGTATAATCCTGTGCAGGAGGCTGTCGGGTAGATGTCTCTGGAATGTCCTGGACAGGCTCAGCTGCATCCATCGCGTCCTGCATCTCATCCGCTGGAGGATCGGCCTGATCATCATGAATGGGGGCTTGGCCGGCAGCATCTGGTAAAACAAAGAGCCAGTTGGCTCGGCTGGACGGGTCGATGTGGTCACGGGACGGCAGAATGATGTGGTGATAAACAGTGCCGTGGATAACAGGGCTATACCTGCCATCCTCTCTCTGCGCAATCAAGTGTGCGGACCTGCAATAGTTTTTGGTGAGGAACTCGGCTTCTCTGAAAGGCTGATTTACGACCAAGTCACCAAGCCCCAACTGAATGGCGAGGGTGGTGACAATGCCGCCTATGAAAAATGGGGTGGAGCCTCTTTGCGCAATGGCCTGGATGTGAGAAAGCATGAACGGGGCAGCGTTGATTGGCTCGTCATTGAGAGCGCAGTACAAGAATAGAAGCTCCTTGGAGTTGAGCTTATGGTTACTCTCTCGAGCAAAGATGGTGTTGCAAATGATTCGGTGAAAATATCGGATTGCCGGGTTGTGGATGTGTGTAGCATTAAGGCTCTGAAAGGCTGAGGCACGGGTGTTGGTTATGTTGTGCCATAAAGTGAAAGTTGTTTCACTGAAATTATCCGGCACGCGGAGGTGAGCTTCATTCCCGTGATCAAAGCCTAGCAACTCGGCTATCCTATTTTGCGAAAGGTTAAACTCCTGGCCATGCAATCTGAATTTAGCGAAACTGGTAAGTTGGCTCTGAGAACCGGTACCGGTGATATAATGGAATGAGCTAAGGAATTCCAATGTCAGAAGCTCGAATGTGGGCTGGGGCTGACTGCAAAGATCCCACAGACCGACTTTTTGAAGCAGGCTCTTGACACTGGTAAGCATTCCGAGTTCCCTCAAACAGACAGTGTCGATATAACGTGTGGGTTGCACACCGCGGTTCTGGAATCGGATGAATCTTTCTCTCTGGTTTTCTCCATTCTCACCCTCTCTGAATTGTATAGCATCCATTGCATGCAAGAACTAGAGTGAGAGATGAGGATTTGGGATTTTTGTGAAAAAGTGATAAAATGAGAGAAATAATGGTTCGGATAAATATTGGAAGGTGAGAATGTGATAGGTGTGGTGATAATGGAGAGGTTAATGAGTTTTAATTTGGTAATGGGAGGTTACGGAAGTTGGGGGAGATAATGGGTGGTTTTGAAAGTTATGGAGGAAGAAGAAGAGGTTTCGAAAAGAAACAGTTTTGGTTCTCACGAATTCTATATTTAGGGTTGTCACGGTCGTGACACGCTAAATTAGCACGTCACGATCGTTAGGGGGGTGTGACGACCGTGAGGGGTGAATTCCTTGAATAATTTCCAGAAAACATTATCTCTCACGCTTCATATACTTTATAATAATTTATTTTTCACATCTTACTCAATATTAGATTTAAACACCATATAATAGTTTATTTCAACATAGTACTTTGTAAACTTGCATGGCACGAGAGATTTTATAGAATATAAATCAATTAAAGCATAACAGTGTATATATTGAAAACATAGAAATTGATTAAAATGGAAAAATTTGTAAACTAGAAGTGCATTGCATATGGTAATTGAAATGAAATTACATTAATGAAAATACGGTACGAAATTGTTTGCGAAAAGTAAATCTAACTAGAAACGAAAACAATGAGAAAAATAAACTAGATCACTTATAGCATTTTCAAAAGTGTTTCTTCAAATGTTCGATTGCGGAGTTCAAGTGATAGAATTGTTCACAGGTTATGTCAGTCAGACCTATAATGTCCAATCGCATGCTCTTAATCTCATCCTTAACAGTATTTATGTCAGTTTGGTAAGCTTCAAGAGTGTTCATGATATTCTGTAAGTTGTTAGCATAATCTACTTGATTCACTTCAGGGGTTTCAATCACTTCGTCAGTGTGGTCAATGTCGTGGTAACCAGGAGGTGTCTCAGGATCACTTTCGACATCAGTCATTATATCATCTTTTATCTTGTAAGACTGAGGTGTTTCAAGAGTAGATGAATAGTCAGGTGGGGTTAACTCATAAAGCCAGTTATCCTTATTGTGAACACTTACTCTAGCATGGTTTGGTAGTGTGAACAGGGTTACTACCTCATTCCGGATTAGGTACTCGAAAGGTGGATTGCCTAAATTCCTTATGATATGGCGATTGAAGCAAAAGTTAAGATTCATAGGACGGATGGTGCCTAAACGGTTGCATCTGTGCAATTGGTATCTAAGTCCTAAGGCATCAGCAATCATGGTTATAAGACCTCCTACTAATATAGGTAATTCAGGTTCTTCTTGGATTCTGGTGAAGGTTTGCATCATGAAAGGCACACCATTGACAGGCTGTCCATTAGTGAAACATGACATAATAAATATCTCATCTTTAGATACTCCGGTAAGGTTTTCTTCTTTTCCAAAGAAGGTATGGGCAAGGATCTTATGGAAGTAACGGAGAGCAGGGTTATGTATCTCATCATTGTTCATGCTATTTGGTTCAGGGTGGTAGTTTCCGGTTAAAGTTCCCCAAAAGAAATCCAGCTCAACGTCCATCAATTCTACCTGTGTGGTAGTAAAAGCAAAGGGTCCACTAGGGAATCCTAATAAGTCAGCTAGTTCTTTATGGTTAAAGTCATATTCTATTCCAAATAGGCGGAAACTGATAAATCCCTTCCTGAATCCAAAACCGCGCTCGGGTAGGTAAACTAAGGAGCTAAGGAACTCAAGGGTGAGCTCACGGTAAGTCACAAACTTATGTTGAATCAGTGCATTCTCCCATCCAAGTCGGTTAAACAAGTACAGGATGATATCATGTATACCTAGGGTTTCCATAGTCAGATCATCCGGGTACAGGGTCAAATCCATTGGCCTCTGTGATAACTCTTCAAATTTCATTCTTTGGTTCCTACCTCTAAATTTGGTTTCCATATGGTTTATCGGTTGGTTAGCCATGGTCAGTGCAAATATGGAGGAAACAAATCAGGGGGAGAAGGAAAGTGGAAAAGACTTTTAGAAAATCTGTAAAAGTGATTTAAAATTAAAATAAGGAAAAATAATAAAATAAAATGCATAAATTAAAGGCAATAATAGTAATAATGAAATAAAACTATAAAATGACAAAGCAAATGAATAATAAAACGATAAATGACAAAAATAATAGAATGATAAAAATGATTTAATTAAATGATTAAATGAGTAAATGGGTTGCCTCCCACTAAGCGCTGTTTTTATCGTCAAAAGCCTGACGTAATGCTTAGGTGTAGGTTAATCAGGGGAATTAGTGGACAACTCTAAAAGCCTTAGACTATTTGCATAATCTCTATTTTCAACTTTATGATAATGTTTTAAACGTTGTCCGTTTACTATGAATGGTTCACTATTCCTACCCTTAATTTCTATTGCTCCACTCGGGAATACTTTAGTTATTTCAAAGGGTCCTGACCATCTAGATTTTAGTTTTCCAGGAAAGAGCCTAAGTCTTGAATTAAAAAGGAGTACAACGTCTCCCACACTAAATTCTTTCCTAGATAGGCGTTTATCATGCCATCGCTTAGTTCTTTCTTTATATATCTTAGCATTCTCATAAGCATCTAGCCTTAATTCTTCTAATTCGTTAATGTCTAGGATTCGCTTTTCTCCTGCAGCATTATAGTTTATATTGAGAGTTTTGATCGCCCAATAAGCTTTGTGTTCTAGTTCTACCGGGAGGTGACAAGATTTTCCATAAACTAGTTTGAAAGGTGTAGTACCTATGGGTGTCTTGTAAGCGGTCCTATAAGCCCATAAAGCTTCATTAAGTTTAGATGACCAATCTTTCCGAGATATGGCTACAGTCTTTTCTAAGATTTGTTTGATTTCTCTGTTTGAGACTTCGACTTGTCCACTTGTTTGTGGGTGATATGGTGTTGCCACACGGTGTCTTACTCCATACTTAGATAGTAATTTGTCAAAGATTTTTGAAATGAAGTGCGAGCCACCGTCACTTATGACGAGTCTAGGCACACCAAATCTGGGAAAGATTATATTTTTGAAAAGCTTTATTACTACTCGTGTGTCGTTTGTAGGAGAAGCTATAGCTTCAATCCATTTTGAAACATAATCAACGGCTACGAGTATGTAATTTTTACCGAAAGATGAGGGGAATGGTCCCATGAAATCTATTCCCCAGACGTCAAAGATTTCTATTTCTAATATTCCTTTTTGAGGCATTTCATCTCTTCTTGAAATATTGCCGGTGCGTTGACACCGATCGCAATTTATAACAGCGATGTGGACATCCTTCCATAGATTAGGCCAGAATAGGCCGGCTTGCAAGATTTTTGCACAAGTCTTGGAAGTGCTTGCATGTCCACCATAAGGAGATGAATGACATTGAGCAATGACATCTTCTATTTCTTCTTCGGGAATACATCGACGAAAGATTCCATCGGGTCCTCTTTTGAACAATAATGGTTCATCCCAATAGTAATGTTTGAGATTGTGAAAGAATTTCTTTTTCTGCTGATATGTTAGATCAGGTGGAAGAGCTCCTGCAGCTAGGTAGTTGACAATGTCAGCATACCATGGCAGTCCTACAGTTGTCTGGATTGTTTCCACGGGTTCTGGTTCATTTAAGTCTAACTGAACTGGGTCGCTTCCTATTTGTGCTATCAGCTGTTCATACGGAAAATCATCGTTAATCGGCACTTGTTCAGGTTTAATACCTTCTATTCTAGATAAATGGTCCGCTACGACGTTTTCAGTACCTTTCTTATCTTTTATTTCGAGATCAAACTCTTGTAAGAGTAAAATCCATCTCAAGAGTCTCGGTTTAGCATCTTTCTTAGTTAATAGATATCGGATAGCAGCATGGTCTGTGTAAACGATTATTTTCGCTCCTACTAGGTAAGAACGGAATTTGTCAAGCGCAAAGACAACTGCTAACAGTTCTTTTTCAGTAGTGGCGTAGTTCATCTGAGCAGAATCTAAGGTTCTACTGGCATAGTAAATCGCATGAAGTTTCTTTTCCTTCCTGTGGCCTAGAACTGCGCCTACAGCATAGTCAGTCGCATCGCACATGATTTCGAAAGTTAATCTCCAGTCAGGGGGTTGCATGATTGGTGCGGTGATGAGGGCTGTTTTTAGAGTTTCGAATGCTTTAAGACAATCTTCATTGAATATGAACTCAGCATCTTTCATAAATAAACCAGTAAGAGGTTTAGTGATTTTCGAGAAATCTTTGATGAATCGTCGGTAGAAACCGGCGTGTCCTAAAAAGCTTCGTATTTCTCGAATGGTTTTAGGGGGTTGAAGATCTTTTATGACTTCTATCTTAGCTTTATCTACTTCAATTCCCTTGTCGGATATGACGTGGCCTAATACGATTCCTTCTCTGACCATAAAATGACATTTCTCCCAGTTAAGCACGAGGTTTACTTTTACACATCTTTCTAACACCATTTCTAAATTTGATAGGCATCCTTCAAAACTTTGCCCGCATACAGAGAAGTCATCCATGAACACTTCCATGATGTTGTCTATAAAATCTACGAAGATTGACATCATACATCTTTGAAAGGTTGCAGGAGCGTTGCATAATCCAAAGGGCATTCGTCTATAAGCGAACGTTCCATATGGGCATGTGAATTTAGTCTTCTCTTGATCATCTGGATGGATAGGGATTTGGAAAAATCCTGAGTAACCGTCAAGATAACAGAAGTAAGAATGCTTGGCTAATCGTTCTAGCATTTGATCTATAAAAGGTAGTGGGAAATGATCTTTTCGAGTGGCTTTGTTTAGTTTACGGTAATCGATGCACACTCTATGTCCCGTCACTACTCTTTGCGATATCGATTCGCCTTGAGCGTTTTTCACAACAGTGATACCTCCTTTCTTTGGCACTACATGTACTGGACTAACCCATTCACTATCAGAGATTGGATATATTATTCCGGCATCTAGTAGTTTCTTAACTTCCTCTTTTACTACAGTGCTAAGGATTGGGTTAATTCTTCTTTGAGATTCTCTGGAGGTTCTGCAATCTTCTTCTAGCAGAATACGATGCATACAGACTGAAGGGCATATTCCTTTGAGATCAGATACGTTATATCCTAATGCAGTTGGATATTTCTTCAAGACATCTAAAAGTTTCTTTGTTTCGATAGTTCCTAAGCTGGAATTTATTATAACTGGTCTTTTACATTCAATGTCTAAGAATTCGTATCTTAGGTTGTTAGGTAAAGTTTTTAATCCTAATGTAGGTTTATCTTTACTTGGCATGGGATCCGGTGTAAGTGCTAAACTTTCGCTTAGACTATCATCCTGATATGGTTTATGCCAATTATCATCTTCGAAAATCGGAGGGATTTGAATTTTCATAATTTCAGAATAGGTAGTTTCTTTCAGTTCCATTTCTCTTACACATTCGTCAATTACGTCCAACAGATAGCAGGTATCCTCTATAGCTGGTGATTGTAAGAATTGTGTTAAAATAAATTCAACTTTCTCTTCACCTACTTCAAAGGTTAGCTTTCCTCTTTTTACGTCTATTATAGCTCCGGCGGTAGCTAAGAATGGTCTTCCTAGTATGATAGGTGTAGTGGAATCTTCAGAGATGTCCATGATTATGAAATCAGTAGGGATGTAGAATTGTCCTATACGTACTGGGACGTTTTCTAGTATGCCTACAGGATATTTAACAGAGCGATCGGCTAGTTGAACAGACATTTTAGTTGGTCTTAGGTCTCCCATGTCTAGCCTTTTGCAAATCGTTAAGGGCATAACACTGATACTGGCTCCTAAATCGCATAGAGCTTTGTCAATGACGAATTTTCCTATTACACAGGGTATAGAGAAACTTCTTGGATCTTTTAGCTTATGAGGCATATTATTCTGAATTATGGCGCTACACTCAGCAGTAAGTGTAACTATTCCGTTATCCTCTATCTTTTTCTTATTGGATAAGATTTCCTTTAAAAACTTAGCATACGAGGGTATTTGGGTAATAGCTTCTGTAAACGGAATAGTAATATTCAACTGTTTCAGAAGTTCGACAAATTTCTTAAACTGACCCGTCGTCTTGGAATTGGTTAATCTCTGAGGGTACGGAATTGGTGGTTTATAGGGTGGTGGAGGCACATAAGGCTTTTCTTTCTCCACTGGCTCTTGATTATCATCTTCCTTTTCTTCTGGATCATTCACCACTTCAGTCGGTTTATCCGGCTTTTGGTACATGGCTGGATTGTCAAGTCTTGGATCGGTAGGTCCGTCAAGTTCCTTGCCACTTCTTAATATCACAGCATTGGCATGTCCTTTCGGATTAGGTTGAGGTTGTCCAGGAAATACTCCAGCTGGTGCAGCGGTAGGTGCTTGTTGTTGAGCTACTTGTGAAATCTGAGTTTCAAGCATTTTGTTATGTGTAGCTAATGCATCTACTTTGCTTACTAATTGCTTATTCTGCTCACTAGTGTGAATGTTTTGGTTTAAGAAGTCCTTATTCGTTTGAGATTGGTTAGCTATAAAGTTCTCCATCATCAACTCAAGGTTCGATTTTCTAGGGACATTAGGAACAGTCTTTTGATATCCTGGTGGTGTAGCTGGTGCTTGACCTGGTGCGTATAAAGCATTGTTATTCTTATAGGAGAAGTTCGGATGATTCTTCCAACCTGGGTTGTATGTGTTTGAGTATGGGTTTCCTTGAGCATAATTCACTTAATCAGTGGGAATTCCTGTCAATAGTTGACAATCAAAAACTTCGTGTCCTGGAACTCCACATAACTCACAGTTAGGTGTTACTGCAGCCACGGTGGCTGTTGGTGTTATGGCCAAGTTGTCGATCTTTTGACTTAGTTGGTCAAACTTTGCATTGACTTGGTCCATACTACTCACTTCGTACATACCTCCTTTTGTTGGTTTCTCAGTTGCGACTCTCTCGCTTCCCCATTGGTAATGGTTTTGAGCCATACTTTCGATAAGTGCATAAGCATCATTATATTCTTTGTCCATCAATGCACCGCCCGCGGCAGCGTCAATTGTCATTCTTGTATTGTACAAGAGTCCATTATAGAAGGTATGGATGACCATCCATTCTACTAATCCGTGATGTGGACAAAGTCTCAGCAAATCCTTATAGCGTTCCCAAGCTTCGAATAGTGATTCGCTTTCCCTTTGCTTAAATCCGTTGATCTGAGCTCTCAACATAGCTGTCTTGCTAGGTGGAAAATATCTGGTCAAGAAAACTCTCTTCAGTTCCTCCCACGTATTTACTGAGTTCGAAGGCAGAGATTGAAGCCAGGCTCTTGCTCTGTCTCGAAGTGAAAAAGGAAACAAACGTAGTCTAATAGCTTCTTGGGTAACTCCATAGGCTTTTACGGTATCTGCGTATTGCACAAAGATCGAAAGATGAAGGTTTGGATCCTCGGTAGGATTTCCGGCGAATTGATTTTGTTGCACGGCTGATATCAACGAAGGTTTTAGTTCGAAATCGTTTCGGTTGATAGTCGGTGCGGCAATGCTTGAATGCGGTTCAGCTTGCGAAGGACTAGCGTAATACTTGAGTGGGTGATTCTGTTCTTCAGCCATCTCTGTGTCCTTTGATGTTACGACTGGTTTAGGTGGATCTAATTGAAGATCTGGAATATTGAAATTTTGTTCGTAATCGAATATCCGTCTTCTTACGTGTAAGAAGCGTTCCGATTCTGGGATTAGAGGTTGCAAGTCTTCGCCTTTAGAGCGAGTACTTGGCATACACTCGAAAATTTAGATTAAGAAAAGAAAATAGTTGTTACCTTAGTCTAGACAATGCTACCTAAAGTGCACTAATAACTAAATTAAGGTCCCCGGCAACGGCGCCAAAAACTTGATGGGCTAAAGACGTGTCTAATTATGTGTCTAGCGGTATCTTAACTGCAAGTGCACAGCCTATCGAAGTAATATTTAAGATTATCGATCCACAGGGACTCTATGGTTACTTAGTGCTAGATGAACTTCTAGTTTAGCTAAGGCGAAGGGTTGTCACGATTTTTTTTTTTGTTGTTTTTAAAGATTAAAAGTGGAAATTAAGTTTAAGTTTTAATAAAATAATACTAAGGCGGTCGGTATGTAATTATGCTAACTTAGGCGGGTCAATCTAACCTAGGCTTATAAAGGTGTTCACTTAATCTATTCTGTAGAGGTTACCAGTTTAAATACCCTTAACTCACACTCTCATGGTCTTATCTCAGATCTTATCCCTAAAGCCCTATGCCTGCTCTCGCTAGCCCATAAGTGTTTAGAGATAATTTTTGGAAACTTAGTAATCCTAATTTATTTTAAAGCGCTCTCGCTGTGTTTAATTTAAATGCCTAACTTTAGCTATCTGGTTAAAATCTCACACTCTCGTGGTCTTGACCTAACCTAATACACTTTCCTTACTCTCGTAACGAAAAGGTCGATTTTAAATAAAAAGTATCAGCCAGAATGTTAAGCTATTAATTATTTTAAGCCTATAGTTGATTTTACCGATTTAGTTTGTTTTAATTACATACCGCCCTAAGGTTATTAGCTACTCATTCTTGTTGAACCAGACAGAGGCAGAGAAACAATAAACAAAATATTCATGGCAGAAAAATGAATAAATAACATAAATATAAAATTGCAAATTAAAATAAACCTGGTTAACAATAAAATGGCAGACTCCTTCTTCCACAGACCGGAAAGCTCGGAGTAATTGGCGGAAATCGAAAATAAAACAGAAATTCTGAAGGCTTGAAACAAATAATTTTTATAACAATTTCCTGATGTTGGAAATTGTTATAGGTTGGGTTTGGATACAATAAAAATAGAATACTGAAAATAATGCTGAAACAAAAGTAAGGTTGTAAAATAAATCGGCAGAGCTTCCGCAGGAAATTGATAAAATAATGCTCTGTAAATTGTTCAAATGAATTATGCTATTTATAGAAGATTTAATGGGCTTGGTAGCTGAACTTGTTGCATGGGCCTCGTAGAGCATTTGAGAGAATCTAGGAACGTGGATACAGGGTCAGCTGGAAAGTAGCAGTTTCACATGCACGTAGCCTTGTGACCAAGTCTGGGTCAAATAACCTATATTTCCCTTGTCACGGTCGTGACAAGGGCATCATGTTCGTGTCCCTTAAATTTTAAGTGTCACGGTCGTGATTGCTTCTTTTGGGGTGTCACGGTCGTGACACCTAGGTGACGACCGTGAGTGCAACAAAATATGCAGGTTTTGCAGGTTTCTTCATTTCTTCATCTTTTTATGGTTTTTTTGGTTCCTTTTGCTCTTGGCTCATGATTTAGCTCCGTATACGATGTACCTGCAAAATGGTAAGGAAAACTCGAGGAATCGGGTGTTAAAACGATGATTATGCGATAAAACGTTAATGAAACATAGCAATATAATCGATACATTTTCTCGTTATTAGTAATACATGGGTGTGGTGTTGTGAGGGTTATTTTTTCCAATTTTTGGCTAAAAAGGGGGAGAAATATGTCATAACAGATGATGTGTTTGGAGCTATGGTTACAATGTATGTGGTGGTGTGGTGGTTGGGATGTCAAGAAGATATGTAGGGTAGTCTTTGTGACTTGTGTCCTAAGTTAATGAACACAGTTGTGACCTGTGTTCTGAGCTACATAAGGGAAGGTAGGGAATTTTCTCTTATGCCACCATTGGTCTCCAAGATGGAGAATGTGCAGTAGCCTGAGAAGAATGTTACTGGGAACCTGAATGGATAGGGGTAGTGGTGGATTAGTTCGGTCAAGAGTTCAGGACTTTCTACTCCTTTTCCACTACTATTTCCACTGAAGGAATGGAAGGTTGTTAAGGAAAATGTCAAGCAACATGTCCTAACATGATAAAGAAAAGGTTGCAGTTGTTTTTTCAGTATTGCAGCTGACATTTTTATTGTATTTTTTTGTATTATTTGTTCTAGCCAAAATTTGCCAAAGGGGGGATTTTAAGTTCTGTATTTTAGGATTGGCATTAATTTTGTAAAACAAATATAAAAGCAATAAATGTACAAGATCTTTGAAAAATAAAGAACAAGTTAAGAAAGGAGTCCTTTTGTGCGCATAAACATGTTATGTTAAAGTGTTTCAACATCTGGAGCAACATGTTGAAGAAGATGTCAAGACAGTTCATTCGACATCATGAACTGACAGAAGAGGACAGAAGATTCTGTTATGATTTAATAGAAAATAGAATATTCAGAAAACAATCCAATGTGGCACTGATTTAAAGATCTTAAAGATTCAAATTTACATTTAATACAAATATCAAATATTGAATAAATATAGAGTTTCTATATTTAGAGATATTTTAGGAAGTTGTTTATTTGAAGATCTTTTTTGTAGCAGATTTTTCTGCATTATTGTAGCAGCTGTTATGCTTCATTTTTACACCTTGTAACCTAGGTTTAATAACCAACCAAATATGTAAAAATCATATCATTAGGGTTGAGTTTTTGGAGCATCCGTGCACAACAAGTTTCAGACTTTGTGGTTGTGTTTATTTGTAATTCTCAAAGCTTTTATGCAAGAGATATTTTGTTCTTGACTGAAGCTGTGAAGCAAGGTTAAGGTGTTGTCAGGAAAGTGTGTCTTCTGATTTGAATTGTTAAGTTTATCACTATAGGTGTTTGCTGAGAAGTCTTTAAATTGATACTACATAGTGTATTTCCTCCTGGCTTGGTAGCCCCCATGGTAGATAAGTTGCATCGAACTGGTTTAACAATTTGAATGTGTTCTTTACAGCTTTTTTGTTTTATACTATATGCAGTGTTCTTGTTGGATGTCAACCAGATGTTTAAAAATCCTGTAGGATTGTTAATATCTGGTATATCAGAAATTTTAATGTTGATGTTTGTACCTTTCCATGTTTATCAAGTAACAGATCAGATGTCTCAACATCGTATTTGACATCTGAGTTTGTCATACCAGAATTTCATGGATGCTTCACACTTGAAATGAGATGCAAAAGATGCAAAATGTCATACAAGTATGGATACTTATGTATGGATTCAATAGCATATCATGGATGATAATGCAAATGATGTGCCAAGAGGATCATGTTTGAGGCGTATAAGTAAGCATGAAAGGCAAAGGATGAAAACATGTGAAGAGGTAAGGTTAAAAAGGTTCATACAAGATGCAACATTAAAAAACAAAGACAATTCAAACCAAATGAACTCACCAAAGATCAAACAAGTTTTCTAATGGTCAAATCACATCATACAAAGTCATACAAGAGATCTCAAACGGTGGCACAAGTGCCTCATGCAATTAGGGTTAAGGAAATGGTACATAGGGATCACACAAAGTTTCTTCAAGCACAAGCAATCAAACATATGTCAAAAGGAATTCAAAAAATATGAAACCATTGCAAAAATGACCTAATTCGGAGATCAAACACAAATCAAAAGCTCTCACAAAAAATCAAATTGGAAGGACTTCAAACAATCAAAGAAAAGTCACTTAGGAACCAAAGACCAATATGCAAAGATGAGGGACTAAAATGCAATAAAATAAAATTTTAAAAATGGAACAAAACTATTTTTATGAAGTTTGGAATGCTACTAAATGAATGCAAAAAGATTGGTTCAAAAATGTTTAGCATGCTATGAGAAATAATTTTTTGAAGTAGATGTATGAAAATAGAAATCAATTAAAAAAGAAATAAAAGAAAATATGAAAATAATAGGAAATTGCATGAATTCAGAATTAAAAAATGCACAAAATTAATTAAATGCATTAATGAGGTCCATGATTTTTTATAGAACTTTACGATGAGTTTTGATGATTTTTAAAAATTAAAAATGAAAAAAAGCATGAAAATAAAAGAAAGTAATGAGAAAATGACCAAGGAGGTTCAACATTAGCAAAAAACAAGTTATCACGTGATTAGGTTCAGGCAAGGGGCAGTGATATCAATTAAATCCAGGTCCAATAACAAAGCACAGGTCAACATTATAGAAAGTCTTCAATCAACATTTCGGACTCTCACACAAACCACTAGATCAATCATGTGCTCCATATCTAGTCAACATAATTAACAAGTAATCAAGTTGAATGCAACAGATTGAAAGGCACACCATAGCACACAAATACACGTGCGTAAACAAAATTAAATGAGATTATAAAATCACGTGAGCCTCATGTGTAATTTTAATGCGTTGGCAATATCACAACCATCAGATCCTAAGATTCAATGGCTCACACTTCATCTTCTTCAAATTTCCTCCAGTGACCTGCAAACAAATCCGGTGACAGAGCTAGGGCTCCGATCACCGTCTCAGATGAACAACAACATGAAATTCTCTAGAAATTAGAAACAATTACCCTGATCCACTCAAAATCACATCTAAAAACTTTTAGATCCACATTATGAACATAATACACAATCAAATTCACATCTAAACACATCAATGCACTCAGCAACATTCAGATATTCAAATGCATATCTAAAATTCAAGATCTAAGAGCATGAGTTCTTCACTAACCTGAGATCCTGAAAAGCTTGAAATACTCCTAGAATTTCATCTGAAAGATGCAGATCAATCCTTAGGAACCTCTAATTGCAAAATAAATGCAATTAGAGATTGAATCTGGTCTAGATCTAGAGTTCTAAAGAAGATAAATTCAAATTTGTATCCACTGAAATCCTTGCAATGAGCTTAAGATGATGGATGATTTATGTTCTATGGAGTTCAAGGATTCAGAATGTGAAAGAATTTTATGAAAAGCACTTGTGAGGAGTGAGAATAGAAGAAGAGGAGAAAATTGAAAATTCTGGTGAAACTCAACAATGGTTGAAGCTCTCTTTGAACTAGGGTTATATGAAGATTATATTTGATCTAATTTGGCCCTAACCAGAGTTAGGGACACAAGGGAAGTGTGGTTAATTAGTGTGGAGGAAAAATGAAAATTTTGCATGTTGACATGAAAGTCATGATCCACACGTGCATGGTGTCTCTCCCCGGATTTCCATCCTGGTACAAACGCGAAAGTGGCGCGGAAAAGGTAGAGTCGCCAGCCAGACATATTTATCCCGAAGGAACGGGAATGGTAATGCTGCACAAACCAGAAGAAAGAAAAGGAAGGACACGGGTCCTACGAACCAAAGAATCTGGGTTCGGGAGTCAGTTACGACCTAGGAAGGTATTAGCACCCCAGATCGTCCGCCGTACCCGACGGGATCCACGCTTACAAAGAAACTGTTTCAAAGGGTGAAGAAATGAAAGCTGCTACAAAATTGAAACAAAAACTGGATAAAAGAAAAGGGAACTAAAAAAGAAATGAAAAGGAAAAATGTAGGGAAAATAAAGATTGTGCTCGAACGGGCCCTATCCCACTGCCTACGTACCTCATCTTGACAATGAGGATAAGAGTCGCCATAGTTCCCCTAACTAGGGGTGGAAACGATTGCTTATGAATTAAGGCTTTAATTTCCTATGTCAATGCTCAGGTGTTGCAGGCTCGGACGACGAGTGCGTAACCGTCTTGCAAAATGACAAGTAGGAGCAAGTTCACGGATGGAGCGAAGGAGATGAGAAAAGAATTCCCGAAGGAAAGACGATTAATTATTTGTTTGTGTTTTTTAGAGCTTTTTATTTGTGTGGCACAAGAGAATGAACTCAAGCTCTTTTCTATGGAATGTGTACTTGTCACTACATTCCAAGATGGAATAATACAATAAGCACACCAAGCGAGGAGAACATATCCAAGACTTGTTTCCAAAGGCAATGGCCTAATTTCATTGACTTGTTGAATTTATTAGGTGTTTTGGTGATTAAAATGAAGAAGTATTTTTTTAGGGTTTTTCTTTGATGAAGATGACTTCATAATCCGACTTGTGCATCATGCTAGACAAATGCACTATTTCAAGGTGGAATGAATGCATATGCCCCATGGGATAAGGCTATTACACAAGAAGTCACTTCTTTTTATTAATGTTTTTCTTAGGTTTTTGTTTTGAGATGAGAAGAGAAAGAAACCAAAGGAGCAAAAAGGTAAAATCTAATGGGGGAAGACTACCTAATGTTATCATGCAAAAGAGGGGTCCTGAGGTTAGTGAGGTTTCAACTATCCTAATGAAGAAGAAATAAGAAATAAAGAGGAAGAGGAGAAGAGCTAGCAAGAAACTTACTCCTCTAAAGGAGATAAATTGCTCCTAGAGGGGGAAGAAAAGAGTTGAATTACATGATGGCATAAGGCACATCAAAACACAAGGAGAAATCAACTTGAAAAAGGAAAAGGATGAAGAGTTGAAATGTGGATGAACATCCACACTTCTCTTACCATGAGCCCATGCAAGTTAGCCAAAATCCAGCACATGTTCATCAATAAAATCATGACAATGACATGCTCAAAGTTCACAACAACCAAGATCAAACAATCATGCCAAACATAGCACAAATAAGCATTTACATGTCGAGAACACGGAAGCATGCATCAATCAGCAAGAAAATCACCCAAACAATCATATTCAATGATCATACAATGATCCATGGCATTTAAAACAAGTAAGGGGATCAAACATGCTTGAAATAAGGCAGAAATGGCTCACTGCTTCAGTGTTAACTGGTTAACCAAAGCATTAACTTGTTAACCATGCCAGAACCTGCATAAAAAAAGCACAAAACAGGTGCGTTAACCGGTTAACCAATTCGTTAACCGGTTAAGACTGTTAAGACAGCAGCAAATCCTGCAAAAATCAGCTTACAACCAGCTTTTCCAAACAATCTTATACCAGATCACCAAGCATATAAACATGAAAAATAATGCATCAATTCACATCAAATGGCATCATGAAGCTTATAACATTAATACATAGATCTGGTCACAAATCGATCAATCAATTCAATCAACACAAACAAATATGCAAGCACATGGCGGATCTAAAGCGCAAGCATGCAAATAAGCTAAAACAGAGCTAAATCTAAAATTAACCAACCTACAAATCTGAGGTATGCTTTGGTAATTGTTGATCGAGCTGAAAACGATAGATCTCGCGCAAGAGTTTGAAGATCCGGTGCTAAGCTTCACACTCCGTGCAAAATAAATGCAAGAACAAGCTCTTGATGTAGAATTTTGGATCCAAAAGCACTTCTAGATCCCAAACCAGATCTGAATCACCACTTAAACCAACAAAAGATGCAAAGAAGCTATGAATGGAGGTCTAGTTCCAAGATCTACACACCTCAAGGCAAGGTTGTGTGATCTTCAAAGAGGAACTTTGAGTAATTTGGAAAATTGGGAGAGAAAAGTGAGAGAATTGTGAGTGAGAGGAGTGAAAATTCAGAAAATGAGATTGAAAAATGAGGGAGCGGTCCTTTGGTTTGGAGAGAAATGATTAAATATGGTTTAGGTTTGGGGCCCAAAAATTAGGCTTGGGATCCAAAATTATGTTTGGGTAGTGTGATTAAGACTTTGCAATGGGATTAGGCTTGGACAAGTGCTCTAGATCCTTCTTTTTAATTTCCAATTAATTCAAAAATGAATAAAAATCAGAAAATGGAAATTGGAACCAAATCACTCATGCTGAATTTGCTGCTGGAAATTCAAAATTAGTGGCCGTTAACCAATTAACCAATTCGTTAACCGGTTAACGCCAGTGAATTTTGAATTTTCCCTCCTTTTGGTGGGAAACCTCAAGAATCACCCGACGCCAACCGTTTTGATCTGATTTTGATCCTCAATCCTTTCTTTAGGCTTTGACCTTGATGTCAACCTTGTAACCTGCCTTGTGAGCTTTGAATTTCCCTGATGATTGATCATATGCCTTATGCTGGAACGTGCAAGTGTTATGCTTCATTTTTCTATGCAATATGCTAAGGATATGACATGCTGATGATGATTATGATATGATGATAATGCTAAACAGGAGAGGGCAAATTTGGGGTATTACAGTTGCCCCTATTCAAGCAACTGTTAATCTGAAAAGGACGATAGCACGACTACCGACCATTCAAGATAAACTGTGGTTGAATACCAAGAAGACCTGAAATTTGCACTATGCTGGAGAATGCAAGCAATGGGAAATAAACCCAACCAAATGACGCTTTGGCGACTGGAGTGGGGACAAAGCAGACAAGCACCTTCCAACCTGAATTGTTACTTCGGATAAGAAAAGCCTACACATACGATTCTCTCCTAGAGCAAACCTGTTACGCCAGGAAATGGACATACGAGCCCTCTTCAACATTTTTACAAAAATATATGACTTGAGACAGACAAACCTCCTTCGGATAAACCTGTTACGCCAGGACCAATAAACATTTTGACGTTTAATTCAACCGTCAGGACTTCAAACCTCTTCAACATGTCTGAGTGTTAGATAAGATAAAGCGATATGCTAAGGAAATGGCATCGAGCGATCCATAACCAGGAAGAAGAGAACGTAACATCAAGCGATTTACGACTCAAACCACGAGGAGTAACATCAAGCGATTTACAACTCGGATAAGATCAAGTGATCTGCTAAGGAAATGGTATTGAGCGATCCATAACCAGGAATATGATTACGACTCAAACAACGAGGAGTAATATCAAGCGATTTACAACTCGGACAAGATCAAGCGATCTGCTAAGGAAATGGTATCGAGTGATCCATAACCAGGAACATGAGCACGACTCAAACAACGAGGAGTAATATCAAGCAATTTACAACCCGTACAAGATCAAGTGATCTGCTAAGGAAATGGTATCGAGCGATCCATAACCAGGAAATGGTATCAAGCGATTTACGACTCAAACATGTCTTTTGGTATGACGCCAAGTGACTACTGGCTTGCCACAACGACGGTGGACTTTATCGGCGTTGCAATGTCGAGCAATTTGCAAACCAAACAAAATCGAGCGATCTGATAAGAGAATGGCATCAAGCGATCCATCCACAATAGGTCCGTTGACATGGGACAAAGCGATCAATACAAGAGTAGTTGATTTGAGAGGAGAGTAACAACTCTGCAAGGGAGAATACCATTTGTAACTCCGTTGAGTATGAAAACATTCTGACTAATATTCTGCTGAGGAGACCAAGATATCTTGGAAATACTTGGTTGAGGAATGAAATGTGAACAAATGTATGTATTAGTTTGTCACACTGGCCAAAAATAAATTGGCGACCTCCCTGGGGATATTTCAATGATGATTGCGAACCAATCATGAAACTCTGTGGAAATAACGATCTTTCAATTCGGCTGGGGAAATGCTTTGTCAAATGACCTTTGCTAGGGAAAGAGTTCTGACAATTATAACTCTGGGGAATTAGGCATTCAGTTGCTTGCTGGGAATAGCCCACTCTGATATAAAGACTCCGCTCGGAGGTGAGAACTGTTCAACTGGATTTGAAGTTTTGTTGGGGATACCACCCTACTCTGACTCAGCTGGGGGAAATTCCATCTTAGACTTTACTGGGGGGCTGGAGATCACCCTCTGCTGGAGATAGGAATTGCAAAGTGTCTCTTGCTGGGGAGATCAAACTGCTTGGGGAAAGTTGTCCGGTAACATCTTTCTTCCTTCACTAATTGATTGTTCAAATGTCAACTCAAGAGGATTTTACAGAAGACCTGGCATCTGAACTACCCCGGTGTCTTCAAAATCTTGGAGGGATTCGTTGAATCTTGAATCAGCTGCCCCAGACCTCCTGGTCTACAAAGGTATTTGAATGAAGAAAACTCACGCCAGATCCTACATCATCGTGAGATATTCTGCCCCAGTGTCCTGCATCAAGGATAAGCTGGATAATGGCTTGCATAGACCGACTTCATTTGTCTTGAAAATGATCCACTCCAGTATGAGCCTTAAAAATAACTTCCTTTGATTAACTGCACTCTCAGTGGGAATGCTCAGACTAAATTCTTTTTGAGAGACTTAAATCTCGAAATTATTGCCCCAGACTGGCTGAACTGTGAGATATTTGCTCAATATGATTGCCCCGGATTGGCTGCATCTGATCCAACTGGTTAGAAGAAGCTTTATCTCATAGGAGTTTCTCGGAAAAAGTGAAAATTTCCATGATTGTCCTTCAGAAGTTTCAGACTCCTCCACCTGGCAAGATTTAAGTTTCTGGACTGAAATTCCTCATGTGAACTTCTGTGATTGCCGAATTAATGTATGCAAGCAGAAAATGTTTTATTCAGAGAATGAAGATTTCAATGCAACACACATGTTAATCTTGAAGTTTTTATTGAAAAGATGTCGTTTGTGAACGAATCACTAGTTAAGATATGAAAAGATTTTCTTATGAAAGAAACATGCATATGCAATACCAACAAGGGTCTTTTAGCATAACTCGTAGGAGTAAGGAACGTTATCTCATGGTGGCACGCTCTCGAATTATCCCTGTTTCAATTAGGACTTTTGAGGGTTGTATCGTGGCTTGGTTCACGGTTATAGAAACAAAGATATAGGCTCAAAGTTTATTTGTGCCCACCCCTCTTCATGATGTCCTTCAATCCTATGTTCAACTAGCTTTCACAAGCACTCGCCTTTCCTAAGGGTTTTGAGATGGTTGAGGAACCAATGTTAACAATTGTTTAAACACCACTGAGGTTGTTGTTGGGAGTCAGTCACCCCTATTGTCTTTTGTGTCTGTATCACACAACTTGTTTTTGTTTGAGGATCTTTCTTGTGTAATCCTTTTTCGTCTTTTCGCTTTCATTTTTTCATTCTTTTCCTTATCCCTAACTTTTGCCTGGACTGATTCTTGTGAACCTTTTGCAATTGTAGTCCAGCGGGATGCCCTAATTTTTTCCTAAGTCGCTTTTTTTCAAGTTTCGACTTAGCTGGCTATTTATTTCTCTTTTTTTAACAAATCGTGTGACACTGTTTGTCTTGATTGCTTTGACAGGGCTTTGATTGTCTAACTTTCAGTTGATGAGGGATAACCGTTGTGGTTTTCGGTCTCTAGACCTCTTGATTGGTATAACCATTATGGTTTCTGGTCTTTGGACCTCTTGATGTGCTGGAAGGAAAGGTAATGGATCCTCAAATACATTCCTTTGTGAAATTCTGACTGATTGGTCCAACTAGATGACACCTACCCTGCCCCGGGTTAAATGTGAGGGTGTTTTTTTTTCATGTGAAAATAAACTCCTAATTCAAGGCTCAAAGGGGTTAACGAAGGTCTATCTCCCTTATATCTCCGGTGTTTGGTATTTGAAACAAAGTATGTACATCGTCAATAGGGTCTTATTCAAGAGCACATAATTGGAGATTTTTTTGCGTTTTCACTTCTTTATCCTCCATCACAGAGTTTAAGAACGACAGTTGGTATTGCAATGCACATTCACAAAATTATGAGTAAAATACGAATGAATTACTTCAAGAAAAACATATGCATTTCATTAATTAACATTCAAGAACAAACAAAATTTATGCAGGCATACACATGTTCAAACAAACATATAAAAGCTACACATGACAATGCAGTAAAGAAACTGAGCAATGCCATTGTTGAGGAGACTTGACTCCGTCTGGACCTGTTGATCTTGAATACTTTCAGTAGTCAACATCTTTTTCCTAATGAGATTTGCAGTCTTCAATCAAATGGCCATGTGCCCATAATCATACTTCATTCCCAATTATTCTGACCTTAAGTCTTCGACGTTCAAACATTCACACGAGACGTCTGAAGAAAAGAGTGACACTGAAATGAAGTTGTCACCTAAGTTTGCTCGGAAAGACCTGACGATCTTCTGCCTACGTATCTCCATTGACCAAAGACCAATGAGGAATCAGAGCGACGTAGTTCCCCTCAATAGGGAGGAAATGCAATAAAGAAAACAACTGACTGCCATTACAGATACTTCTGGCTTTATTGCTTTAATTCTTCTCTGACACAATCTGACCAAGACAAAATCCTCTATTCATCTGTACGGAGAGAAATTAACAGCTTTCGAATCAATCAAATCTTGTACCTTGCGGTGAAAAGCTTTACACCCATCAATATGGTGTCTTGGTGCCCCAGAATGGAAATCACAGTGGGCATTGGCATCCCAACCCTCTGGCAATGGATAAGGAGGTGGGGACAGCTTGCGAAGCTCAATTAGTTTCAACTGAAGCAAATGTTGAAGTACATCAGTATAAGACATTGGTAAAGGATCAAGAACTAATCCTCTTATTTGCTGACGTTGACTCTGTTGAGGGTTCCTTTGTCGTGTCTGACGTTTGGGCTGATTATTCGGGGTCATAGCCACAGAAGCTGCATGTTGATGGCGTGGATGATATCCTCTATCTTTTCCACATTGATGAGATGTTGCCCCAACTTCCCCTTCATTCCTGCTCAGACCATTGGCGAAGGGCTTCTTAGTGCCTGAACCTGAAGCGTTGTAGTCTTGAATCTTCCCGTGCTTCAACAAACTTTCAACTCACTCACCGGTGATTACAATATCAGCAAATCCAGTAAATGGAAAAGCAACTAGACGGTCCAGAAACACACCCTGCAAAGTGCTCATGAATATGTCAGCCATTTCCCTCTCCAGTAGTGGAGGTTGCACTCGGGTGGCCATTTCTCGCCATCTCTAAGCATACTCTTTGAAACTTTCAGACTTCCTCTGAGAAAGACTCTGAAGTTGAATGCGGTTAGGCGCCATGTCAAGATCAAACTGGTATTGTTTCACAAAAGCTTCAGCCAAGTCCTTCCAGCTTTGGAAATAATTCTTGTTCAGACCCATATACCAGTCCAAGGATGCCCCAGATAGACTATCTTGAAAGTAATACATGCATAACTTCTCATCATCCGTGTGAGCAGAAATCTTCCCGAAGTAAGACTGGATGTGAGTTTTCGGACAAGAGTTTCCGTTGTACTTTTCAAAAGCAGGAGGCTTGAATTTGTGAGGAACTTTCACTCCAAAAACTAATCCCAAATTCGCAACATTAAAACCTAAAGAGTTCTAAGACCTAATAGCCTCTATCTTCTCAGCAAGCTTGTCGAAACGACGATCCACATCAGCATTAGGCTGATCCATCAAAGCAAACTGATCTTCCTGACCGTCCATGTAACCAACATTACTGTCATTGTCTCCGCCCGGAGCTCCATTATAATTTCTCTGACTACCATCTTCAGGAATCTCATTCTCTGGCCGCTCGACCATCACCCTTAGTTGTTCTTGCCTCTGGGCCATCCCCATCATCAGGGTCATGACCTGATCCAAACGAGCCTTCAATTCTACGAGCTTAGCTTGTACCTGATCTGTCATTCCGGTTCTGCTTTGCTAACACTATTACCTGAAATGGAATAAAGATGAGAAACGTCCAGGGTACCTGAAAAAAAAAGATAGAATGATATGATATGCAAAATGTTATGCTATGCATATGCTCAGAAACACAGCCAATTTGAGAACACTCTCAAAAGAAACCCTGCAAACAAGATCCACCGTAAGAACCATCCTGCGACCAAGTGTCATTGCATGAATAGGAAAACCACTGCTTCAGAAATCCAAACACATAACAGAGAAAAGTCCGCAAGAGCAAAGTCATACAAGGTACTGAAAACCAACACGAATAAGTACAACAACAAAGATTCCCTCAACAAGCCTGAGGGTAACCAGATACATGAAAGAGCTAAAGCCTACAAGTGTCAATTCTAGTCCATGAGTCTCTGCCTCCCTAGCTGACCATCTGGTGTGATGACATTCAAGTCGATCATATCTTGGACATTCCATTGTAAAGCCCTGCATTCTTCTGTTGTATGCCCCGGGGATCCTGAGTGAAACTCGCAACGCGCATTTTCATCGTATCCCTTTGGAAGATTTCCTACTGGTGGTGCCAAAGTCCGCAACTTGATCAGATCAAACCTTAGCAATTAAGGCAACATGGTAGTGTAGCATATGGATATGGGATCAAGAATACGATCAGTTTGTAAAACTCTCTGTGGATAAGGCCTTCGTTGTGGTTGAGCAGTCGGTTGTTGCTTTGAACGCCTAGCAGGCCATTGTACTTTCTTACCCAGATTTGGACGAGGAACCAAAGAAGATCGTTGTTGTAGCCTTTTAGAAGATTCACCCTGAGTGATAACTTCGGTATAATGAAACTCGGCCACCTCTGCAGTGCTTACCTGTGACACTTTCAAGTCAGTTGGCTTAAAGTTAATTACTCTGTCATCAACCAAATTTTGCACCTGATGCATGAATGCCCTGCCACCTGTAATACCTCAAAATTTACCCTCTCATTTTCATTCCATTTAGCATATCCTTTCATACATTGCATTGCATTTAGATCACAATTGCATCATAAACATACATGAATATACATCTCCATTTGAGCTTTCATAGGTTGCAAATGGCCTTTATTTCTTCATGCGGCACGTGTACAAGAATCTCAGAAGAAGCCAAAAGTTCTCGGTTGATTCAGAGGAGTTTAAGCAGAATATCAATTTTATGATGCAGTTTGCAAAAGTTGTAACTTATGCTCGGAAACTCATTTTGGTTTAAAACTCAATAGTTTAGACCGTTTCGGTATTCTCTACAACTTTTGTGTTTGGCTCAGAGGCCAATTAATCAAGGAAAATGGCGGGAATTATTTGTTTTTGAAATTTTGGTTTCGCCGATTAACTAAGCTAGCGGGATTCAAGAGTTCATAACTTCTGATTGGGTCAACATGTCTGAGAGATTCATATGCCAAAAGTTTTGTCTTGATATCCTTTCCAACTTTTGGGTTTTTGCCGAGAACTAATTCTTTGAAGAAGATCTCCGAATGTGCGAGTTTTTAGAGTCGACATAGTGAAAAACATTGCTGAACCGGTGAGTTTTGAACACTAAAAAATTCATAACTCTTGGCTCGTTCATCGGATTGATGTTGTTCCGGTGCCTAAAATATCTTAGGTAATTCAGATTTGGTCATTAATCAAGTTAATGGAAAGTGGCTTGTTCATCAACCACATTTGATTCCATACAGGGATTACACGAGGAGGTTATTAACATTCTTCACGATGGTAAAGCTTCATTATGTGCCTCGTGACGAGAATCAGTTCGCTGATGCCTTAACAACCCTGTCCTCCATGATTAAAGTACAACACTGGAATTATGTGCCCAGAATTGTGGTAATGCTGCATAGACCTAGAAAGATATGGATAAGACGGTTGCGAACCAGAGGAACTGAGAAAGGGGGTTGGTTACAACCTGGAAAGGTATTAGCACCCAGATTTTCCGTCGTACTCGACGGGATCCACGCTTGAAAGATTTGTGCTTAAAGGGGTAGTGTCAGTGCTATTTTGTGTGCAAAAGCTGGAAAAATACAAGTGTCAGTGCTGGAAAGAAGTGTGAAATGTAATAAAGAAGTGTCAGTACAAGAAAATAATGCAAAGCTCAAGACTATGAGGAATATACAGAGACTTTTGTTCGATAACTGTTAAGTTATGCCTACGTATCCTCTCGTGCAATGAGGAAGTCAGAACACCGTAGTTCGACTCAAAGAGACTGAAAGATAAATTGACTGATGAACTGCTTACTTGTCTATGCTCAAGTGTATGACCTGTCTGGCTCAGGTGCAAACTGTCTTGCATTAGACGGAAGAATCAAGTTCTCGTTTGTGAGTGAATGAGATGAGAAGAGAATCCCGGAGGAGACAATTATTGTTTGTTTTTGATGTTTTCAATCTTTTATTGCTTTTGGTGTTTGTCATAAGAAAATGAGCTTAAGCCTAAACCAAGGGTTAGTAAACTCATCACATCCTCCCTCTGATTAGGGGTAATGAGAATACATTAAGTATGAAGTAAATACCTCATACCTAGTCACCATGATGCAGGATTAAGATCATTAACCTACTTGCATTTATTTAGATGTTTTTGGAGTTTTTGTTTAGTGTTAAGTAATGAGTTTAAGCCATAATCAAGGATTTAATGGACCCATTACACCATCCTAATAGAAGGATAATAGATGAGAACATTTAAGCTGAGGAAGGCTCCTCAACTTAATCCATGATTAGGGATTAACCTCATGACAAAACAAAGCCTTTATTAGAGTGGAATTTAGTTAATAGTAATATTAAGAAGTGGATTTTATGGTTTGTAAGACAACTTGAGGAGGACTTGTCCATTAACACTAGGGTTAGTCCTTCTTAACATATTAAGGAAGAATTAGAACCCTAATGCAAGGCCCAAGTTATAAGCTTGATGTCTTAGTGATTATTAGGTGAATTGATTAAAGGTTTTAAACACATTAAGGGTTTAACACTTAGGATTAAAGTTATACACTCCATCCTAATAGAAGGATGCAGGCACAAGCTTAATCACAAAGCCTTAAAACCTTTAGGGTTTAGTCCTTGATTAAGAGATGAGAAGAGAAGACACAAAAGATGACACAAAGGTAAAACTAATGGGGGGACTAATCAAATCCTAATTATGATCATGCTTGGGGATTCCTAGGGTTTATGAGGCTTGCAAGAGATCTTCAAGGAAAAGCCACCAAGGAAGGAGAAAGATGGAAGGAGGAGAAACAGAAAGAAGCAAGACAACTTACTTCACTTAAGAAGACAAATTGCTTGAAGAAAGAAAATGAGGAGGGAACATGAATGGCAAGCCCACTCTAAAACAAAAAGTAAAATGCAGCAATGAATGCATAATATAGATGAGGAGAGATTATGGGAAGTGAAGGCAAATTCACTTCTCAAACACTTACCACCTGAAAAGTTAGCAAAAGGAAGTGAAATGAAAATGAAAATGGGATGAAATGCCAAGATGAAAACCAAAACCAGAAGTATGTTCATGATGCTAATGATGCAAAGAGATGACATAAATGTATGTCATGAGATGGGGATGATCATACAAAGGATGGGGATGCAAATGAAGCATACAAGAGGCATGAAAGTTTATGAATGCACATGAAATGAAATGAAAGCAAAACATGGAAAATGGATGATGAAATGATCAAACATGATTTCAATATGTCCTAAGATGTCTTATATGTCATGTGGATGCACAAAATGTCATGGCAAGTTCATGTATGCAAGTTTATGCAAGATGAATGTAAATGAAGATGCAAATTATGGTTATATGACCATATGAGATGCACAATTCAAAAAAAGAAGCAAAACATGAGATAAAAAATTGAAAATAGACTCAAAGGAACCCTAAACCTATACTAGGTTACCATCCAAAGGGGGAAGTCAGAAGCTAAACCTAGAAGGAGTTATGAATTTCCTAAGTTTCTAGGGTTTTAAGGGTGATCCTAAAGGTAAAATGCCAAACAAATTGAAAATGCATTATAAAAATGAA
Organism: Lathyrus aphaca; assembly: GCA_963966055.1. Taxonomy (NCBI): domain Eukaryota; kingdom Viridiplantae; phylum Streptophyta; class Magnoliopsida; order Fabales; family Fabaceae; genus Lathyrus; species Lathyrus aphaca. The sequence goes on from OZ014525.1 coordinate 219,320,332, forward strand.
ACAAAAATGTTTTTAGATGCTTGAAACCATGCATAACACAATGCAAAAAGAATCATTCACAAACTTACTTTGGTTCAAAAGTTATGAATTTTTGAAGTTAGGGTTAAAAATATTCAAGTTTAAGAACCCTAATTCAATTGAAAAATGTCAAAGTATGATCAAAACCAAAAAGGAATTTGTGTGGTGAGTTTGTAAATGTTTCTAAATGTTTGAAAATGTTCTCTGAATTTTTTTTGGGATTTTTAAATACCTAAATGTATTTTTAATTAATTAATTCTTATTAACTAATTAAAAATAATCATTTAAATGATTTAAAAATATTTTTTAATGCAAAAAATAAAAATAAAAATATTTTTGGGTTCTGAAAATTAATTGAAGTTTGGATAAAAAAATTCAGAATTTTTAGACTATTTTTGCTATTTTTAATAAAATGTAGAAAGAAATACAAAGAAAAATAAAATAAAAATAATAAAAATGAAAAGTATGAAGATCCTAAGGTCCAGATTTGAAGCTGAGACTCCAAGGTTGACTGGCGCGTTTTTGAATGGTTGGGATTTGTCCTGACTAATTAATCATAATTAATTAATTAAATGGTGGATTAGGGTTTAAACACGTGATCTGGGACGTCCATACGCGCGGTAAATCTAGGATCTAAGGGCCATTATTCAAACTCAACTTAATTAATGGGATTAGGGCAAATTACTTTCAGGTGACCGAACAGTGTTCCGGTCATCTTCTCCGGTGAGCACAAACCCTAGATTCTTCCCTAAGCCTCTAATCTCCAAATTTCTTGCCCATAAATGATCCCCTAACATCCCTGAACCTAAACCCCCAATCAAAAATCATTTATTTTGCATCATGAACAAGATTCGAACCAAAACGTGAAAACGGGAAAAATTTCAGAACACGCATACATCATGGTTTCTCAACCATTCTCAAAAATAATTACATCCCCATGACCAGGGGAACACAGAGAATCATTCAAGATCTTAAAAACAAGTTTCTGGGAAAAAAGTTCTTGAGCTATACCTGAGATTGAACCTCCTGATTCTGGGCTTTCTGAATCCCTCTTTGGTGCAAATCCTCTCCTATGAACCTCCTGATGATGAAATGAAGCTTAGAAGGCTTTGAGAGTGACTCATTTTGAAGTTCCAGCTCTGGTGTAGCAGATTTTGAGGTTTTGATATGTGAAGTTTTAGGCTGTTTTGATGGTTAATTCTGGTCCTATGGATGATGTGTGACTTGTTTGTGAAGAAAAATTTGAAGTTTGATGGTTGTGGAAGGAATTTCGAAGAGATGAAAGTTTTGACAATTTTTGTGAATCCTTGCTTATGGGAGAGTTCAGGCTTGTGTGTGTGGTTCTTTCAAGTCCTTGAGGTCCACATAACATATTCTGATTGGCCAGAGGGTTGGTAATGTCACAGCTTGATTGGTATGAGCAAAGATGCAAAAGTAAAGATTTTGTGTACCATAGGCATGGCTCGGGTCAGAGAAGATCTTAGTGCATGTCTTGCTTCAACTTGGATCAAGGAAGGTCTTTGGATCAGATTTTGTGAGCTGGATGGCCTTGATCAAGAGTTCCCAATGTTCTTGCATATTTCCCTCTTTGGAATTTCTTGTGAACCAAGGCAAGGAATCTTATGAATTCTTGGACAATTTGCAGCAAAATGAATCATATGATGTTTTTATGATGCTTTGAGATCAATTAGCAACCAAACCAATCATTAGAAGTTCTTCTTGCAAAAATCCCTCTCTTGAGAATTTATGGAAAAATGCCTTATGGAAGCTTGTGATCCAAGGCATGAAACTTTGTGAATTTGTGCAATTATGATTTTGGCAAGTTGTAATGATGCATAGAAGTCATTTAGAAGTCACAAAATGGTTTGGTATGAGGTTTTGCAAAAAAATCCCTTTTGGCATGTAACATGAAATTAAGTGATTTTTGCCAACTTTGGAAAGCCATAACTTGAGTTCCAAAATGAATTAGATCTTGTTCTTGTACTTTTTGAAAAGGGAATGATCCAATCTACAACTTTCATGACCAATAATTTTTCATTTGAAGCATTTTTGGTTGAGAAAGAGGAGGTTGAAAAAACTTTCCCAAAACGGAAAGTTTACATTACAAGTCATTTCCATATTTGGCAACTTTTGGTTTAACCCACTTTTCTTCAAACTTGTGAAATTAAAAGCACTTCAATGATCAAATAAAGACCATATAACTTCAATTTGATGAAAAATACACTTTGGTTCCATGTTGGGGGGCCTCAGATGCCCTGATTTGGCTCTGACTTGCTCAGGAAGTTACCCAGTGATCAGATGAATTCCAAAATGAATTTTTCCATCAAACTTGGTATGCATGATCATTATATTATATTGAGACCAATAGAAACAATAATGACCAAAAAATTTGAAGTTATGGCCTCTGAAACCAAAACCCTAATTTTAGGTCATCTGTGTAGTTAAACTTGGCTCTGCTTCCATGCCTTGCCAGTTCTTGTGATTTTCTGACTTCCTTGGTCTTGGGAGGATATAATATGATGTTTGAACATACATAGACCCTCTTGAGATGATTGAAGACCTTTGGGGTGGCTCAGATAGCTCATGGATTGCTCAGATCACAAACCCTAGGTGCAGATGACTTTGAATCAATGCAGTGAAGCAAAAATGCAACATGATATGATATGATTGAACTTATGCAAATGAAAAGATCACAAGCCATGGTGTGAACTTAGTGAGGGAAAATTTGGGTTGTTTACAGCTGCCCTTATTCAAGCATGAGTTAGTTGTGCAGGATGTAAGCGACGGCTTAACAGGCAAACAAGATAACTTGTGGTTGAATACCAAAGACAGTCCAAAATTTGCACTCACTGGATGAAGAAGAAAAGGGATATAGATTGTAAAAGAAAATAAAGTATGATTATAAAATGCGGGCAATGGAGGACGACCATCAAGCAGAGGGCGACTGCTGGGGATAAAAGTGGTAAGTAAAGCAATAACGGAGACAACCGACAAGCTGGGGAAATAAAGAATCTTTGATGGGGACGGCCATCAAATATAGTAACAAAAGTTCTCTGGGGATTAAAGGTTAAGGAAATGATGGGGACGGCCATCAGGTTGAAGAAATAAAATGATGAGGGACGGTCATCCAAGGTGAATGACGATCACCTAGCAAGGGACGGCTGCTCTGTTGGGGATAAGGATAAGGGACGGTCATCCGAGGTGAAGGACGATCACCTGGCAGGGTACGGCTGCCGAAAGTATCACGACATAGGGCGTATGCCAGATAGAAAAGGTCGAAGATGGGGACGGCTATCAGATAAGCATGATGAAGGACGATCATCAAGAGGTGAAGGACGATCACCTAGCAGGATACGGCTGCTCTCGGGGTCTATCATGACATAGGACGAATGTCAGATAACAAGATCAACAATGGGGACGGCCATCGGATAAAATGATGAAGGACGATCATCAAGAAGGTGAAGGACGATCACCTAGCAGGGGACGGCTGCTACAATATCACGACATAGGACGAATGTCGGATAGAAAAGGGTTCCAATAATGGAGACTCCGCTGGGAAAAAGGGATGAGGGACGGTCATCCAAAGGTGAAAGACGATCACCTAGCAGGGCACGGCTGCCGAAAGTATCATGACACAGGACGAATGTCAGATAGAAAAGAAATTTGCTTTTTACTACGGATTTGCTGGGGACTTTTCTAGGGAATGGTAGACACAGTCGAGTGTCCACATTCAAGAAAAGAAAGGCATAAGTGTTTGACGCTGTGTATAGATTAAAGATGCGGACGAGCATCCTTAAGACTATGATATGGACGAGTATCAGTAGAAAAAAACGCTGACGCATGTTCAGAGATGATGATACGGACGAGTATCAACTGGTTAACAAAGAACACGGACGAGTGTTGAATCTGAGGAGAGATAAGTGGTGTATACAAGATACGGGCGAGTATCTGTATGAGTGAAAAATAAGCATAAGTGAGACACAGACAAGTGTTCAACTTGCTGGGGAGAGTATGATACAGACGAGTATCGTAAGAGAAAATGTATAAGTTATGAACTTATGAGAGTAAAAGATATTCTGAAGATCTGTGGGATAAGATGACACGGACGGGTGTTGAAAGAAGTGCATTATAAACAAGTGTTTGGTTTACAATAAGTGTTTAGGCAACCATGTTGGGGAAAGGCGACATAGACGAGTGTCAAAGGAGTGTATAGATATCTGTTCGTGGTTTATATCTGCAGGGGAATGATGTGACACGGACGGGTGTCGAAAAGAATATATATTGATATCTTCATGATCTTCATGATCTTTTGCTTTTATGAACATGATGTCTTCATCAGGGAAGTCAAATCTCATAGGCTGGTAATCCTCAATGGGTTGCTTAGCTAGATAATCAGACAATACACTGCCTTTGATAGCTTTTTGGGATGTGTATTGAATGTCATATTCTGTGAGAATCATTTGCCATCTTGCAACCCGTCCGGTAAGTGTTGGCTTCTCAAATATGTACTTGAATGGATCCATCTTTGAGATCAATAAGGTAGTGTGGGTCAACATATACTGCCTTAGTCGGCGAGCAGTCCACGCTAAAGCACAACAAGTTTTCTCGAGCAGTGAATAACGTTGTTCACAGTCGGTAAACGTTTTGCTTAGTAGTATATTACATACTCTTTTCGACCAGACTCGTCATGCTGGCCCAGCACACACCCCATTAATTCTTCTAATACTGTCAAGTACATTATTAGAGGTCTTCCTTCAACTGAAGGCATAAGAATTGGAGGCTCTTGTAAGCATTCCTTGATTTTGTCAAAAGCCCTTTGGCAGTCTTCATTCCACCTGACTGTTTGTTCTTTCCTTAACAACTTGAACAGGGGCTCACAGGTCGCTGAAAGATGAGATATGAACGTTGAAATGTAGTTCAATCTACCTAGAAACCCCCGAACTTCTTTTTCTGTCTTTGGTGCAGGCATCTCTTGAAGGGCTTTGACTTTGTCAGGGTCAACTTCAATTCCCTTCACACTTATAATAAAACCCAGCAGTTTACCGGACCGTACCCCGAATGTGCATTTGTTGGGGTTCAGCTTCAATTGGTACTTCCTCAGACGCTTGAACAGCTTCAACAGATTTACCAGGTGGTTTTCTTCTGTGAGGGACTTGGCAATCATGTCATCCACATAACATTCAATTTCTTTATGGATCATGTCATGGAATAATGTCACCATAGCCCGTTGATAAGTGGCACCAGCATTCTTCAGTCCGAACGACATTACCTTATAACAGAACGTGCCCCAGGGTGTGATGAAAGTTGTCTTCTCCATGTCCTCCGGTGACATCTTGATCTGATTATATCCTGAAAATCCATCCATGAAGGAGAATACCGAGAACTGAGTCGTATTGTCGACCAATACTTCAATGTGAGGTAATGGGAAGTCATCCTTTGGGCTAGCTCTATTCAGATCCCGATAATCCACACACATTCGTACTTTGCCATCCTTCTTAGGCAAAGGTACAACGTTAGCAACTCACGGAGGGTAGCTAGTTACAGCAAGGAAACCGGCGTCCCACTGTTTTTGTACCTCTTTTTTTATCTTCATGGCCATATCCGGACGAGTACGGCGTAGCTTTTGTTTTACTGGAGGACAATCTTCTTTTAGAGGCAGCTTGTGCATAACAATGTCGGTATCTAGACCCGGCATGTCCTGATAAGACCAGGCAAAAACATCCACATACTCCCAAAGCATGTCAATAAGTTGCTATTTCACTGAATCTTGCAGACAGGCCCCGATCTTCACTTCCTTCAAGTCTTCTTCTGTACCAAGATTAACCGTCTCAACCTCCTCCTGATGAGGAGTGATAACCTTCTCCTCTTGTCTCAACAACCTGGTTAGTTCTTCAGGTAGCTCATAATCTTCTTCAACCCCTTCATCGGCTTGATTAATCGGATTGTCAAAGTCATACGAGGTCATAGCGGTGTTGTTGTCGGTGCAGTCTGGAGGGCACTCTCTGCAAGGGTTTAGATTTGTTCATTTTAGTGATCAATTTTATCTTGCTTAGAAAAAGGTGAAAATGAAGTTATATTTTTTTTTTTGAAAAACATTGCCATTTTATTTTTGTACAAAAAATAAAGAATGAAAAATAGTGAGCGGAAAAGAAAAGACTCATTTGCAAAAGATGTCCTGATATTCATTAATTGATCGTTTGCACAAAATACAAGATGGCCCGATTACAAAATGAGCCCTGACATCTTGGGCAAGATGCAGGACTTGATGCATGCTTAAAGACAGGAAATAATAATTACTCTGCCAGAGTAACCCTTATAATTTCCTGGGAAGACCAGTTTGAGACTTGGTTCCCCGAGATTCCTGGACGTATCCAGTTTTCCAGGTTGCGTTCGTCTTCTGACTCATCTTCCAAACTGTTCACAGCATTCGGGGTTAGCATTCCCCCGCTGACAAATTTGGGCTCCAATGCAGCCTCTGGTTGATCTTGTTGAGTTAGTCTGTAACCCAACCCGAATCTGTCTTCTTTCTTTTCAACTGGCAGCAACTTTCCCCAGCCTTGAGCAGTACCCTCCTCAACAACCTTTCGGGCCTGTTGATATGATGTGATGGAAGTCCCAGACACAGCAGATGCTTCATTGATGTTAAGGGCCTCAAACCCTTGACTCATGGTCTCATGGATCTCCCCATCCATCTCTATGTACTTATACGTAGCCAGCTGGCTAACAAAGATGTCCTCCTCCCCGCAAATGGTGATGATTTGGCCTTCCCACTCGAATTTTAACTTCTGGTGAAGGGTAGACATAACAGCACCAGCGGCGTGGATCCAGGGTCTACCCAACAGACAACTGTAGGACGGCTGTATGTCCATCACAAAGAAGGTAGTTTTGAAGGTCTGCGGGCCAATCAACACATGCAGATCAATCTCCCCAAGCACTGATCTTTTAGAGCCATCAAATGCTCTCACCACCAAATTACTCGGGCGCAATGCCAAGCCATCATACTCCAACTTCACCAAGGCTTTCTTTGGTAGGACATTGAGTGAAGACCCAGTGTCCACCAGCACATGAGACAGAACAGCACCTTTGCATTCCAAGGTGATGTGCAGAGCCTTGTTATGGTTGCGCCCATCCGTTGTTAAATCAGCATTTGTAAAGCCCAGTCCATGACTAGTGTTGACATTTGCAACCACAGTTTCTAACTGATTAACAGTGATCTCCTCCGGCACGTATGCTGCGTGCAGGACTTTCAACAATGCGTTCCTGTGAGCTTCGGAACACATTAACAGTGATAATATGGAGATTTTGGAGGGTGTTTGGTGAAGCTGGTCCACCACCTTGTAATCACTCCTTTTTATTATTCTCATGAACTCGTCTACATCTTGTTCAAAAGACGTGTTCTGAGTTTCTTTAATAGTTGGCTCTTCGGATACCACATTATTTCCTTTTGCCTTAGCAGCAACTTCTGCTTCAGCATTAGGTTTTTGTGTTTGTGAGGCAAAAAGGCGTCCGCTTCTGGTGAAGCCTCTGCCCCCCCAACATTGTCAATTTATGGTGAAGAGGTTGATGAATCCAGAGTGATTTTCTCCCCATTGCAGTAGAGATCAGAGTCGTAGTGCCAAGGTATGGCATTACTGCTTTCATAAGGAACATGTCCAGGCACCGTAATGGTAACTGGACTAATTGATGCAGAGGAAGGTATTGTAATGGTGTGCGGATCATAGTAAATCGTGACTGGAGATCTGGCAGGAGGTGTTGTAGCTTGTGGTTGGAAATTGTTGTTGTTGTGAACATTTGTTGGGTCATAGTAGATTGTGACCGTTGAGACGTCTTCATTAATGTTTGTTGGCGTTGTAGAAGATTTCGTTGTTAAAAGGGGTGCTGATGTTGTAGAAGAAAAAGTTGTTGAACTTTGACTTGTTGAAATAATGGGCGGAGTGATTGCTGGTGTTGTTGATGAATCAGTAGGAATGATTGTTGTTGCTGTTGTAGGAGAAACTGTTGAAGGAATAATTGTTGGTGTTGTAGGAGGATCCATTGTTGTTGATACAAGAGTTGTTGAAGGAACTGTTGAAGTAATTTGTAAGATTCCATCTTTGATAAGGCCATCTATGCCAAACCTTAGCTTCTCACAACCATTACTAGTTGTTTTGCACAATTCACAGCAGGCCCCACAGCCTGGGAACACTTGGCATCTTAAAAGTTGAACTTTGACTTCAGCCAGTGGTGTTTGAATCTGTGCAACATTTTCAATTAGTGTAGATGGTTGGTCCTCTTCAATGGCATTAATCCTAGGCCCACCATGATTAGGCATCGGATTTCCATTAACGTTCGGAGGAGGTGCAAAATTGAGAGCTTTGGAATCGACCAAATCCTGAACCTTCATCTGTAAGGCTCTGCACTTCTCAGTATTGGAGTGAAAGGCACACATGGCATTAACATCATAATTCTTTGGGAGATTGAGAGGATCTGGTGGTGCCAACGTCCTTAACTCAACCAGGTTGAGCTTCAGGAGTTGTGGCAATAAGGCAGCATAAGGCATAGGGATAGGGTCAATCACCCGATTTTCCTGAGATGGCCTCTGTTGGAAGGGACGCTGTTGTTGGTTGCTATTGTTGTTATACGTTCTTTGTTGTGGAAAATGAGATGATTGCTGATAGTGATGTTGCTGTTGTTGTTGTTGAGGATATAATGGTTGTTGTGGAACTGGAGCTGGGATGGTAACAACTGCTACTGACCTGTGAGAATATTGGGGCCTGCCCCTGCTTGTATGAATATCATTTGTTTCACCCGCCCTCCGGGGTCCTGCAAAAGGATTTCTGGGGTTGCTGGAGGAACTTGCACCATTTTTGGAGATTTTGCCCATCTTCAAGAGACTCTCAATTCTCTCACCAGTTATAACTACATCAGCAAAACTAGTAGAGGAGAAAGCAGCAAGTCTATCAATATAAGTCCCTTGCAAGGTGTTCATAAACATGTTAGCCATTTCTCTTTCTGACATGGGTGGCTGGACAGCAGCAGCAAGCTGTCTCCACCTCTGAGCATAATCCCGGAAGCTCTCCCTTGAAGACTGAGACATGCCCATTAGAAGAGTTCTATTGGTGGCCATGTCTAGGTTGTACTGGTATTGTCGGATGAAAGCCTCGGCCAAGTCCTTCCAACATCTTATGGTGGCCCTTGTCAGATGTGAATACCATTCTCTTGAAGCTCCAGTCAGACTGTCCTCAAAATAGAACATCCATAACTTCTCATCCATGGTATAAGCCTTGAGTGTTCCTAGAAAGATTGCAGATGAGTACGCGGGTAGGAGGTACCATTATACTTCTCAAAGCAAGGGGGTTTGAATTTGTGGGGAATCCTCACCCCATATACCAGCCCCATATCCATTACATCGAAGCCCAAAGAATTCTGAGATTCCAAAGATCTTAACTTTTCAGCAATCTCATCCAATCTTCTATCATATACCTCATCCCCAGCCCCTATAACAGTAAATTGTTCTTCTTGGGGATCCTCTTGCAGGATTCTGCCCCCAGCAGTATTACCTTGAACGTTTCTCGGGATATTAACATCTGGATTCAAGTGAGGTCTATACTCTGTAGGGTCAATACGAGGCTGCCCCCGTTCATTATTGCTGGTCCCCCCTGTTCCAAGATGGGGCTCCTCAAGTGTTTGTCTTTCTACCAGCTCTTTCAGTCTTTCTTGGCTCTGGGCTAAGCCAGTCATGACAGCCATAAACTAAGACATCTGGTTTCTCATCTCGACCCTTTCGTTTGCCATCTGATTTCTGACCTCATTCAGGTCCTGCTGTACTTGCTCCATTTGAATGCCTAGAAGGTTGTTACGTGTAGGGTACCAGTGTATGCGGTTGACAGGGAACACTCGGCGACGAGCAATGTTTCCTGAGATCACAACAAAGTTAGACACAATAATAAAAACCTACAAAACAAAGAAAAAATGTTAGTATGCAATGCAGTATGCTTATTTATTTTCCAAGGTATCCGGTTTGGTTCTTGGTTTTGACCTTTCCAGACCTCGAGGAAGATGCTTGATGTTGTTGAGAAAAGAAGCCCAATGAAAGCAAACTAAATATATTACAAATGATAAAAAAAAAACATAGTCTGTTTTACAATACATGCCCATGGAGGGTCAAAAATACAACAAAAGGAAAATTACATCAAAAGGAAAGAACAAAAAGCAAAGAGGAATCAAACATCCAATCCATAATCATCTTCCCTGACCTCCTTCAGGAGTGCCTCAGTCACTGGGCCAGCTGGGTGCTCCGTAATGGTCCTAATGAGGAGGTTCCTAGTAGCAATGGCAGTAGTCAGCTTCTTATGCTTGTCCTGGTCTTTTGATCTCTTTAACCCTGCTCGAAGCTTCAATTCTGAAATCTCCTTCTGAGCTGCCAATAAAGCTTCCTGCTGCTTCTTCTCATTGTCCTCCAATTGATCAATCTTGGCCTGAGTCCTCTGGTCTTCTTGTGCACGGGCTTCGGTGATCCTTACCCACCTAGCCTGGCTCTCTTGCAGATAGTGCTCAGCCCCAGCTTTCTGAATCTTGGCCTCCTTGCAGGCATTCTTCAATATCTGTTCCCCAGCCCTTGCTTTCCTTATGTAGTCCTCTGTCTTTTCAATTTTGGTCAGATGATCAATCTTGAGTTTTTCCAATCTTTCAATGTCCAGACGACCATCACTTCTTTCCCAAAGGGTCTTTTTCAAGGCCTGAGATAGCTGCTCATTCCTTTCCTTCAACTTTTCAAATTCCTCCAGGCTAACTATTGATGCAGGTTGTACTGTGGACGGTCCAGGCGTGTCTTCCAAGGTGAAAGGCATTCTGGTAATCTGAGCTCTAGTACGGGACCAGTCTGTGTACTGAGCTGAAGCAACATTGTTACACCTTCCAAGAATAGCTACCCCTTTTGTCTGGATGTTGTTCCAAGCCCAGGAAGCTTGCCTGACAACAGCTGAATTAGGTTGCACTTCACAATATAGGGTCTCAGCTAAATCCTGTCCTCTGGGAGGGTGAACTAAGGCATAACCCAATTGTCTCTTAAACAGTAAAGGATTGTAGTTGATGCAACCTTTTACTCCTATCAGAGGCACATTTGGGTATTGTCCACAGCTGGTGATAATGCCCTTGCCTTTGGTGTTCTGGGTGCACCATCTGATATCATCTGAAGTTAAGGCAATGAACCTCTTGGCCTAATTCTTCTGTTGATGTGGGTTTAAGAAAGCATCTGATTTAGGCAGGTGTCTGAGTAGCCAAGAGTAAAACAAGGGAGCACACCATCTTACCAGCTTCCCCCTTTGTTTTTAATTCCTCTGATGAATGGAATAGTAAAAATCTCCTAGCAATGTAGGCACTGGGTTTTTCAGAAGAAACAAATGGATGGCATTCTTACTGATAAATTTAGGCTCATCTACAAACAGTATAGCCCCATATATGCTGAGGGCTAATAATGCACAGACTGCCCTCCACTCTCCCACTGCAGCCTTCAGGATGGCCTGAGAAATCAAGAAATCCAAATGTAAACCAGGAATCCCAGCTTTTGTTGTCATGCTTTGCTCAATAAGGGCAAGCTCCAAGTACAATGCCCTTGCTATCTCTTCACTTCTGGGAGCAGTCATCTCTGGGTTGAAAGGGATCCCATCTCTGATAGGCACTCCAATCAACAAAGAAAACTCTTCCAACAGAGGTCCCATCTGAAAGTCAGGAAAGGTGAAGCATCTCAGTGGAGGGTCATAGAACTGCAAGCATGTGTGAATCATGCTTCTCTGAGAAGAATCAAGATCCATAACCATATCCAAGATACCCCCATAGTGTTCTCTGAACAATGGGATGTGGTCAGGTGTGATGAGTGACTGGACCTGCCTTATACCAGTCAATACAGGCTCAAAAAAGTGATAAGATATGTTGCTCTTTCTGGGGGTAGCCATGAGTGCTGCTGAAGATAAATGCTGATGAAGGTCACAAACTGAGAAGCTGGAAGTAAATCCCTGACAGGCTGATGCTGGTGAGGATGGAGATAACTGAGGCAGATAACTGAAGAAGACAGTTGAAGCAGAGGTCTAAGCAAAAGAAGGGGTCAAAACCAAAACCAAGATATAATGAGGTGGATACCCTGAAAAACAAACAAACAAATGTTAAATGATGCAATGATGATATATGCAAATGATATGCAAGGGTTTGTGATCAAGAGTTGGATCTGATTATCCGTCTTGTCATAAGGTCCATATATGTTCAAAGGTTCAGGATGAAGGCTCAGAAATCCAGTAACCAGGGGGGGACTCAAATAAAGAGTCACATGTCCAGGGTTAATCACAAGAACTGTCCAAAGTGAAGCATTCTTTAACAAAACAGTAACAGGGTATGATGTGGCCAAGGGTTCCTGCAAACCTGTAAACAACCCAACCCCCCTCACATGTAATGTTCTAGAACAAGGATCCTCAGACTTGGATCAGTTATGAGAAGTGTAAACACTTCTAACCCGGAGGTACAGTGTTTACAATAACCATAAAGGATCCTCCTCTAATTCACCCAAGATTCTGAAGGTCAAAATAAAGGTCATCCAGACTTAGCAGGCTTCCCAGATAGCCCTAGCACTACAGAAAATCTGTAGCACATAGTTCTCAAGAAGAAACCCACATTTGAACCGTGTTTCATATTCCCGCACCAGACCGAAATGGAATGGGAAAGAACATGAACCACTCTAACCTAGGTGTCACTCAGGTCCCAGGTATAGGACCTTAATCTCTCAATGGAACCCCACCCACCAAAACAGAAAACCAGATCCAGCAATGACAGTATGAAATATGCAAAACTGTAAAGAAAGCTGTACATAAAGCAATAAATAAAGCAAAAATAAAATAAGCACACATAGCACATAACACCCCAGTAAACACAAGTCAAACAAGTGCTAGGAGGAAACAACAAAAAGAACCAGAAGCCCTGGTTGCAGTATAAGATTCCCCAGCAGAGTCGCCAAGCTGTCGCTCCCACCAAATGACATAGGGTCAGATAGGGTACAGACGCGAACGGTCGGCGAAAGACGAACATGAAGATGAACTGAAAAGAGTTGCCAGCTAGGCATTTTTATCCCGAAGGAAAGGTAATGTTGCATAGACCTAGAAAGATATGGATAAGACGGTTGCGAACCAGAGGAACTGAGAAAGGGGGTTGGTTACAACTTGGGAAGGTATTAGCACCCAGATTGTCAGTCGTACTCGACGGGATCCACGCTTGAAAGATTTGTGCTTAAAGGGGTAGTGTCAGTGCTATTATGTGTGAAAAAGCTAGAAAAATACAAGTGTCAGTGCTGGAAAGAAGTGTGAAGTGTAATAAAGAAGTGTCAGTACAAGAAAAGAATGCAAAGCTCAAGACTATGAGGCTTTAAAGAATAAAGCTGGAAGAGGAGGAGTATACAGAGACTTTTGTTCGATAACTGTTAAGTTATGCTTACGTATCCTCTCGTGCAATGAGGAAGTCAGAACACCGTAGTTCGACTCAAAGAGACTGAAAGATAAATTGACCGATGAACTGCTTACTTGTCTATGCTCAAGTGTATGACCTGTCTGGCTCAGGTGCAAACTGTCTTGTATTAGACGGAAGAAGCAAGTTCTCGTTTGTGAGTGAATTAGATGAGAAGAGAATCCCAGAGGAGACGATTATTATTTATTTTTGATGTTTTCAATCTTTTATTGCTTTTGGTGTTTGTCATAAGAAAATGAGCTTAATCCTAAACCAAGGGTTAGTAAACTCATCACATCCTCCCTCTGATTAGGGGTAATGAGAATACATTAAGTATGAAGTAAACACCTCATACCTAGTCACCATGATGCAGGATTAAGATCATTAACCTACTTGCATTTATTTAGATATTTTTGGAGTTTTTGTTTAGTGTTAAGTAATGATTTTAAGCCATAATCAAGGATTTAATGGACCCATTACACCATCCTAATAGAAGGATAATAGATGAGAACATTTAAGCTGAGGAAGGCTCCTCAACTTAATCCATGATTAGGGATTAACCTCATGACAAAACAAAGCCTTTATTAGAGTGGAATTTAGTTAATAGTAATATTAAGAAGTGGATTTTATGGTTTGTAAGACAACTTGAGGAGGACTTGTCCATTAACACTAGGGTTAGTCCTTCTTAACCTATTAAGGAAGAATTAGAACCCTAATGCAAGGCCCAAGTTACAAGCTTGATGTCTTAGTGATTATTAGGTGAATTGATTAAAGGGTTTAAACACATTAAGGGTTTAACACTTAGGATTAAAGTTATACACTCCATCCTAATAGAAGGATGCAGGCACAAGCTTAATCACAAAGCCTTAAAACCTTTAGGGTTTTAGTCCTTGATTAAGAGATGAGAAGAGAAGACACAAAAGATGACACAAAGTTAAAACTAATGGGGGGACTAATCAAATCCTAATTGTGATCATGCTTCGGGATTCCTATGGTTTATGAGGCTTGCAAGAGATCTTCAAGGAAAAGCCACCAAGGAAGGAGAAAGATGGAAGGAGGAGAAACAGAAAGAAGCAAAACAACTTACTTCACTTAAGAAGACAGGTTGCTTGAAGAAAGAAAATGAGGAGGGAACATGAATGGGTAAGCCCACTCTAAAACAAAAAGTAAAATGCAAAAATTAATGCATAATAGAGATGAGGAGAGATTATGGAAAGTGAGGGCAAATTCACTTCTCAAACACTTACCACCTGAAAAGTTAGCAAAAGGAAGTGAAATGAAAATGAAAATGGGATGAAATGCCAAGATGAAAACCAAAACCAGAAGTATTTTCATGATGCTAATGATGCAAAGAGATGACATAAATTTATGTCATGAGATGGGGATGATCATACAAAGGATGGGGATGCAAATGAAGCATACAAGAGGCATGAAAGCTTATGAATGCACATGAAATGAAATGAAAGCAAAACATGGCAAATGGATGATGCAATGATCAAACATGATTTCAATATGTCCTAAGATGTCTTATATGTCATGTGGATGCACAAAATGTCATGGAAAGTTCATGTATGCAAGTTTATGCAAGATGAATGTAAATGAAGATGCAAATTAGGGTTATATGAACATGTGAGATGCACAATTCAAAAACAGAAGCAAAACATGAGATAAAAAATTGAAAATGGACACAAAGGAACCCTAACCTATACTAGGTTACCATCCAAAGGGGGGGGGTCAGAAGCTAAACCTAGAAGGAGTTATGAATTTCCTAAGTTTCTAGGGTTTTAAGGGTGATCCTAAAGGTAAAATGCCAAACAAATTGAAAATGCATTATAAAAATGAAACAAAAATGTTTTTAGATGCTTGAAACCATGCATAACAAAATTCAAAAAGAATCATTCACAAACTCACTTTGGTTCAAAAGTTATGAATTTTTGAAGTTAGGGTTAAAAATATTCAAGTTTAAGAACCCTAATTCAATTGAAAAATATCAAAGTATGATCAAAACCAAAACGAAATTTGTGTGGTGAGTTTGTAAATGTTTCTAAATGTTTGAAAATGTTCTCTGAAATTTTTTGGGATTTTTAAATACCTAAATGTATTTTTAATTAATTAATTCTTATTAACTAATTAAAAATAATCATTTAAATGATTTAAAAATATTTTTTAATGCAAAAAATAAAAATAAAAATATTTTTGGGTTCTGAAAATTAATTGAAGTTTGGATAAAAAAATTCAGAATTTTTAGACTATTTTTGCTATTTTTAATAAAATGTAGAAATAAATACAAAGAAAAATAAAATAAAAATAATAATAATGAAAAGTATGAAGATCCTAAGGTCCAGATTTGAAGCTGAGACTCCAAGGTTGACTGGCGCGTTTTTGAATGGTTGGAATTTGTCCTGACTAATTAATCATAATTAATTAATTAAATGGTGGATTAGGGTTTAAACATGTGATCTGGGACGTCCATACGCGCGGTAAACCTAGGATCTAAGGGCTATTATTCAAACTCAGCTTAATTAATGGGATTAGGGCAAATTACTTTCAGGTGACCGGAACAGTGTTCCGGTCATCTTCTCCGGTGAGCACAAACCCTAGATTCTTCCCTAAGCCTCTAATCTCCAAATTTCTTGCCCAGAAATGATCCCCTAACATCCCTGAACCTAAACCCCCAATCAAAAATCATTTATTTTGCATCATGAACAAGATTCGAACCAAAACGTGAAAACGGGAAAAATTTCAGAACACGCATACATCATGGTTTCTCAACCATTCTCAAAAATAATTACATCCCCATGACCAGGGGAACACAGAGAATCATTCAAGAGCTTAAAAACAAGTTTCTGGGGAAAAAAAGTTCTTGAGCTATACCTGAGATTGAACCTCCTGATTATGGGCTTTCTGGATCCTTCTTTGGTGCAAATCCTCTCCTATGAACCTCCTGATAATGAAATGAAGCTTAGAAGGCTTTGAGAGTGACTGGTTTTGAAGTTCCAGCTCTGGTGTAGCAGATTTTGAGGTTTTAATATGTGATGTTTCAGGCTATTTTGATGGTTGATTCTGGTCCTATGGATGATGTGTGACTTGTCGGTGAAGAAAAATTTGAAGTTTGATGGTTGTGGAAGGAATTTCGAAGAGATGAAAGTTTTGACAATTTTTGTGAATCCTTGCTTATGGGAGAGTTCAGGCTTGTGTGTGTGGTTCTTTCAAGTCCTTGAGGTCCACATAACATATTCTAATTGGCCAGAGGGTTGGTAATGTCACAGCTTGATTGGTATGGGCAAAGATGCAAAAGTCAAGATTTTGTGTACCATAGGCATGGCTCGGGTCAGAGAAGATCTTAGGGCTTGTCTTGCTTCAGCTTGGATCTAGGAAGGCCTTTGGATCAGATTTTGTGAGCTGGATGGCCTTGATCAAGAGTTCCCAATGTTCTTGCATATTTCCCTCTTTGGAATTTCTTGTGAACCAAGGCAAGGAATCTTATGAATTCTTGGACAATTTGCAGAAAAATGAATCATATGATGTTGTTATGATGCTTTGAGATCAATTAGCAACCAAACCAATCATTAGAAGTTCTTCTTGCAAAAATCCCTCTCTTGAGAATTTATGGAAAAATGCCTCATGGAAGCTTGTGATCCAAGGCATGAAACTTTGTGAATTTGTGCAATTCTGATTTTGGTAAGTTGTAATGATGCATAGAAGTCATTTAGAAGTCACAAAATGGTTTGGTATGAGGTTTTGCAAAAAAATCCTTTTTGGCATGAAACATGAAATTAAGTGATTTTTGCCAACTTTGGAAAGCCATAACTTGAGTTCCAAAATGAATTAGATCTTGTTCTTGTACTTTTTTAAAAGGGAATGATCCAATCTACAACTTTCATGACCAAGAATTTTTCATTTGAAGCATTTTTGGTTGAGAAAGAGGAGGTTGAAAAAACTTTCCCAAAATGGAAAGTTTACATTACAAGTCATTTCCATATTTGGCAACTTTTGGTTTAGCCCACTTTTATTCAAACTTGTGAACTTCAAAGCACTTAAATGATCAAATAAAGACCATATAACTTCAATTTGATGAAAAATCCACTTTGGTTCCATGTTGGGGGCCCTGATTTGGCTCTGACTTGCTCAGGAAGTTACCTAGTGATCAGATGAATTCCAAAATGAATTTTTCCATCAAACTTGGTATGCATGATCCTTATATCATATTGAGACCAATAGAAACAAGAATGACCAAAAAATTTGAAGTTATGGCCTCTGAAACCAAAACCCTAATTTTAGGTCATCTGTGTAGTTAAACCTGGCTCTGCTTCCATGCCTTGCCAATTCTTGTGATTTTCTGACTTCCTTGGTCTTGGGAGGATATAATATGATGTTTGAACATACATAGACCCTCTTGAGATGATTGAAGACCTTTGGGGTGGCTCAGATAGCTCATGGATTGCTCAGATCACAAACCCTAGGTGCAGATGACTTTGAACCAATGCAGTGAAGCAAAAATGCAACATGATATGATATGATTGAACTTATGCAAATGAAAAGATCACAAGCCATGGTGTGAACTTAGTGAGGAAAAATTTGGGGTGTTTACATTCTTAAATCAGGATAATGTGCTATACAAAAGGAACTTCGACATGGTTCTGCTCAGATGTGTCGATAGACACGAAGCAAACATGTTAATGCAGGAAGTTCACGAGGGATCCTTCAGTACCCATGATGGGGGCATGCCATGGTAAAGAAACTTTTGAGATCAGGGTATTATTGGATAACCATGGCATGCAAATCCGATTGCTGCAAATACTCCCGCAAATGCCATAAATGTCAAATCTATGCTAATAAGGTGCATGGGCCTCCCAATCTGTTGAGTGTCATATCTTATCCTTGGCCCTTTGCCATATAAGGCATCAAAATGATCGGAAATATCGAGCCTACCGCTTCAAATGGTCATCGCTTCATTCTGGTTGCCATTGACTACTTCACCAAGTGGTGGAAGCAACGTCTTATGATAATGTCACCAAACAGGTTGTAGCCCGATTCATAAAGATGGACATCATTTGTCGATACAGAATACCCGAGAGAATCATTACTGAAAATGGTTCCAATCTCAATAATAAGATGATGGCAGAGTTATGTAGGGATTTCAAAATTGAACATCACAATTCTTCTTCTTACCGCCCGAAGATGAATGGCGCCGTCGAGGCGGCCAACAAAAACATCAAGAAGATAGTTCAGAAGATGGTAGTGACATATAAAGATTGGCATGGGATGTTGTCGTTCGCATTGCATGGGTACCAGACATTTGTACGTACCTCAACCGGGGAAACCCCATTCTCACTAGTGTATGGTATGAAGGCGGTCCTACCAGTTGAAGTTGAGATTCCCTCTTTGAGGATAATGATGGATGTTAAGCTTTATCAAGCTTAATAGCTTCAATCCAGATTCAACCAGTTGAGTCTCATCAAGGAGAAATGTTTAGAAGTTCTATGCCATGGACAGTTGTATCAACGGAGAATGAAAAGGGCGTTCGATCAGAAGGTACGGCCTCGATGTTACATACATGGTGACTTAGTGCTGAAAAGGATCCTTTCTCCTCAAATAGATCACAGGGGCAAGTGGACTCCCAACTACGAGAGTCCATTCGTGGTTAAAAAGGTCTTCTCTGGTGGATCCTTAATGCTAACAACCAAGGATGGAGAATACTTTCCATCCCTTGTCAACACAGACGCGGTTAAACAATACTTCATATAAAAGAGACCCATTGGACAAAAACAAAATAAAGAGTCCAGAAAAAAAAGGGCATCCCGACGATCCAAAAACATAATAAAAGGCTCGAGCAAAAGTTAGGGATATAAACTAAGAAATGTACACCCGTTGAGTTGAAAAGCCACATTGGACAACTAAGACAAAAAAAGGGTATCCTGGTGGATTGAAAACCCAAAAGGGAGATCCACGCAAAAGAGGGATTGAAACGAACAAGTGCGATCTGCATGATCTGTGATTTGTCATCTACATCCATGGATGATTTGAGGATTAAGAATCAGTCCAATCATCTTCCTCAAAAAGTGAAGTATGCAGAGAGTCTCGAAGACATACAGGTCATAGCCGGGTTGGAACATGATGAGATCCAATTTCACATTTCTAGTAGGACAGTTTATTTTTCCTTTTGTGCAATTTCCTCTTTCTAGGGATTGCTTCCTGGTGTAATGCCTATTCACAACCACTTTTCAATTAATAAAATGCATTTTCATCCAAATAACTTTCATTGTTTTTGTTTTCATTTACCATTGTTGATTGCAAAAACGTCCAAGATTGTGATAAATTTTGCATTGCGGAGACATTGATGCTTTATAATTCATGCTTAAGAGTAAAACATTTGACATACATCTTAATTATTGAGTTACAGGGTGTAATACATAAAATTTTGCTCTTATTTATTACCAATTTTAAGTAGCGTATGCTTCATTTCCACGGCATTTAGCATATCCTTTCTTACATTACATGAAAATACTAATAATAATAATAATAATAATAATAATAATAAAATAAAGCGTACATCATCGGTTGAGGCATGGGGCATGTGATCAATGGTTATTCAGGAATAATATCAATTATCGGGTCTCAGAAGAAAAATAATCTTAGAACGAATGACCAAGGCCGGATATCCAAGGTATACTATTAAAAAGGAAAAATTCAAATTTTTTGTCAAGTAACCGGTTACCACCCTGGTAGTAACTAGTTACCACGTGCAAATTTGGAAAAAAAAATCAACTTTTAGCTTGGAGGGGTTTTCCACAGTTTTTCACTTCAACATTGCACTTTATTCCACTACTTTCCAAGGGAATATTCTAGGAATATTCCATCATATTCCAAGGGAATATTCTAAGAATATTCCCAACTAACTTTTAACTAACTCCCAAGTTAATCCCAAACCTAATCCCCAAACCAACGCTTAAGCCTCATTCCTAACCCAAACCACTCTCTAAGCCTAACATGTATATAACCATTTTTCCCTCCAAACCAAAGGATCAACACTTCATTTCTCACATTTTTCTCTCATCACTCTTATTTTTCTATCACTTTTCTCATTTTCCAAAACCCCACACAAAGCTTCATCTTCCTAAATTCTTCAAATTTTCCATTGAAACTTGAAGAATTTGAAGTTAAACCTCCATCATTACATTGATTCGTGGATTATTGAAGAATTTGCTACTATTTTGGTGTTGATTTCATATCTTGGAAGTGATTCTTGAAGAGGTTCATCAAGGTTTTCATCAAATCGCATTTCTTTTACGTATTCCCGTGGAAGAGCATCAGATCTACGGTTTTATCTTCTATCGCATGTTGATTCTTCATTGCAACAATTACCAAAGCAAACATCTGCTTTGTATGTTGGTGAATCTCATAATCACTTCTATTTTAAGTTATTCTGCATTTTCTCGACACGCGTGTTCTTCGCATTTTGTTGATTTTTTACGCTTTAATTAATTGGATCATTATGGTTTAGAATATTGATGTGTTTGTGGTTCAAATTGGTGTTAAATTGTTGCATTTAGGTTAGAGCTTATTTGAATAAGTTGCTGCTGAATTTTCAAAGAAATTGCTGATTTTTTTATTCTGGTCTCAGAGTAACAGGTTACTACCAAAACGGTAACATGTTACTTGTGTTAATTTGTGTAGAAAAACAATTTTTTTGAACTGGTAACCGGTTACTACCAGAACGGTAACAGGTTACCTGTGTTAATTTGTGCAGAAACTAGTTTTTTTGAACTAATAACCGATTACCACCCTGGTAGTAACCGGTTACCACTGAATCAGAGTGAAAAATTCTTGTTTTTTCTTGAATTTTATTATCCATTTCTCCTACAACTATCATGGATCTTTAGTATATTATTTTAGGGAGTTTTTAGGAGTTGTTTTAGTGCAGGTGCATGTAGCTTCAATATCTTTCGACGCGCGTGTTGTTCACTTCCATTATTTTTTGTGCATAATTATGAATTTGTGTTCATGGTGTGTTATGAATGTTGTTCCTATGTTTGAACCTCATTGTTAGCATGTTAGTAATGATTTAAAGTTCTGTTTTGTATTTCTTTTATGATCGAGGCTTGTTTTGGATACTCATGTGCATAATTGAACATGTCGCATATTACTTGATAAAAGTGCACGAAACATGTATGTGCACTAATCTTTGATTGTATGATTGTTCCATGTTTGCATTAGATTAGAATGCATTTGTAATGAATATTCATTTTGTTTCTTGTTTGCCTTAAATGCTCACATTTTGGAAAATACACATTGTTAGTTTATGGAAAATACATTGATGTAAAGTGTTAGGAATGCTTGCATGCTCACATATCCATGTTCATATCAATCATATTGAATTCTTTGAGGTTGTTATGTGGTGCATATCCATGAATTGTAACTCATGCATTTATATGATTAATGATGTAATTCTGCCATGCTTTTCACTACTGTGTTTTTGAACAGAAGCTGTTAAATGTATGTTGCCTTGTATTGTGTTTGCACTTTTTACATTTGTTGCCATGTTGTTAGGTAGTTGTAGTAAGCTGTCTGCATACCATTTTCATGTGATAATTGATTGTGTGCTGAAACGTTGTTGTAGCTGCTGACTTCGGGTTTTGTTTAGCGCTTAGGTACCCTTTGGGCTTAGGTGTGAGTCTAGTTTAGATCCTATTCACTTTAGGAGATGTTTGGTACTTAATGGTCTTCATTTTATCATTTTTTATTTCATAAATCATTGATTTTACTAACCTATTCAGGGGTTAATGGTAAGTGAAGAGTGTTGGTGTGTGCCTACATTCTACTTTCTTCCTTCCACTTTTAAAAGCTTTCTCTTGTGTGATTGCGATAAGCATTTTATACTTCTTTGACATTTCACTTTCTCTTCATCCCTTTGAGTTCTAATCTCATCTTTAATCCTTGAAGTGAGTTAGAATTTGCTTCTTTCTCTTATAGGATTAAAATACCTCACTAACCATAGGATCTCCATTGTACAATAACCTAGGGTGAGTCTTAGTTTCCCCTAGTATTTTTTTTTCCTTTTTCAACTTGAGACTTCTTCTCTCATCTCAAAATAACTCAAAACATCTTAATAAAGGTTGAGCTTTCTCATGTGCCAAAAGACTTTGCCATGGGATACTTGCACACACTCCATATGGCGATAAGGTGTAGGGTATCTATCATGATGAATAAGTCTTAGCATGAGGATGCTTCACAAACAACACCTAAAAATACTTCTTCATCAAAAATAAAAAATCACTTAATAAACAAAATTTGGGTAATGTGCATAGGCTTTAATCTTTGGAACTAGGTTTGGGGATTTCCTCCATACCTAGGTGTACTTCTTATCCACCCCATCTCAGAGTGATGTAAGAAGAACACACTCCTTTGAATAAGACATGAATACATTCTCCTATGCAAATTCAATAAAAGTTTCTAAAAGCAACAAACCAACAACAATTATCTTTCCTGTAGGAATTCTCTTCTTATCTCTTTCACTCTAAATGAAAGAACTCACTTCGAATTGTCTCTTTGCAAGACGATAAACGCACTTGTATCAGACGAGCCTGCAACACCTGAGCATAGGCATAAGCAGTTCAATCATAAAAAACACAAACAAATTTCCTCCCTAGTTAGGGGAACTACGTTGAGTCTGATTCTCATTTACCATGAGATACGTAGGCAGTGGGGTAGGGCCCATTCGAGCACATTCTTTATTTTCCCTACATTTTCCCCACCTCTTCTTCCTTTTATCCAGACCCTGTAGCAGTTCTTTTTTCAGCAGTAGTTTTGTTCACCCTTTAAAATAGTTTCTAGCAAGTGTGGATCCTGTCGGGTACGACGGACGATCTGGGGTGCTAATACCTTCCTAGTTCGTAATCGACTCCCGAACCCAGTCTCTTTGGTTTGAAAGACCTTTTTCTTTCCTTTACCTATGGTTTGTGCAACATTATCATTCCTTCAGGATAAAAATGCCTGGTTGGCGACTTTGTTTCTTTTCTGCGCCACTTTCGCGTTTGTACTAGGATGAAAATCCTGGGAGCGCTAGTTGGCGACTCTGCTGGGGATCGAACCAAGAATCTCTGGTTTCCCCTATGAGAGTTATTCTTAGCACTTGTATGTTTTGTTTCTTTGGGTGTTTATTTGTTTGCTGATGTGTGTTTAGTTTACTTTTTTTATTTACAGTCTTTCTTTACAGCTTTTATTTACTACTTTCAATATTTACTTATCATGCATCATTATTATACTGTATGGACTACCTGGTTTTCTTTGGTGGGTTGGGAGTTAATGTGAGATGATCCCACTACCAAGGCTTGAGTGCACCTTAGACTTTAGTATGGATAGACACTTTACTTCCATGATATATCATGATGATGAGTGGCGGTGAGTTCAACACCCAAATTGCGACCGTCTTGGAAATACTTTGTGTGGGGATTTCCTCTACTTCAGGATACGATCTTGATAGTTATGTACATATGGTGACCGATCATTGAGGACCTTAGTGGAACAACCCTCTATAGTGGTGACAGTGGCAGACAACATTTGTTGGCAAACCCACTCACACCTGAGGGCCCACTGGGAACTCACATAGGATGGTCTGGTTCTCTCATGGGAACTTATGAGGAATGCTTTTTTTTTTCGGACTCATCTAAGACTTCCTCTTTTAGTGTATAATACCAAACCGTTTCTTGGAGATGGTGAACGTATTATCGCTACTCGACCTGAGAATCCGTGATGTTGACCCAAGGTAGAACAACTGTGAGATGGGAAAGTTGTGTATAGATTTGCAGGAAACCTAGCTTTCAACATACCCACTTCATCAGTGTTACTTTTTTATATGATCCAGTTCTATATGGTTCTTTGGTTCTTAATTCTCGGGTTCTGCATAGAGATAATAGTATTATTATGAATCTCCACGGACACTTGGTTCACTTCTCCACTAATCACATACCTTGCATTGCATTGCATCATCACATCATTAACCATTTGTGTTTTTTCATTCTCAGGGTTTACATATTGTTCCTAGTTTCGGTCATATTTCTTTTTCAAAAATGGAAGACTCATGAAAGAAGAATATTCATTATAAGTTATTTGACACAAAGATAGATATGTTGAAAAAGATGGTGGCTTTAATCACTCCAAATCATGTTGAAGACTTTAGAAAGGTTCATGGGGGTATTCTGAATATGGTTGTAGATCTGGATAGTTATGAGAGAAGTGTTATCCATACTCTACTGCAGTGTGCCCCTATTCAATCATTTGTTAATCTGAAAAGGATGAGAGCGTCAGCTATCATACGTTCGAGATAAACTGTGATTGAATACCAAAACCAACCAGAAAATTTGCACTCTGCTAAAAAGAAAAAAGATATAACCTGACCAAGGAAAATACTTCTTGTAAACCCTGATGCTGTAAACATTAACTCGTAACAAATGGGAAATGTATTTTAAAACAACGCCAATAGACTACTGGCTTGCCACATCGATGGTGGACTTTTCTGAATTTTAGGTCTGTGGGATAGACATGCACAAATCAGGATGGACGAACCCTCTTCATATATCTTGCGTAGATATATGGCATTAGGACGGACGAGCCCTATTCACATAACATGTGTGCCAGGTAAATGTTCATCGTGTATATGTTCTATTGAATTACAATATTTTGACATTTAATCCCACCGTCGGGACTTCAAACCTCTTCAATACGGACGAGTATTGGATGATCATCAAGGAAACACAGACGAGCACCCTCAATCAAAAATACGGACGAGTATCAGACGATAATCCAAGAGACAGACAAGTGCTCAATGAAAAGATACAGACGAGCATCATCCACTAATACACACAAGTACCAGACAATGATACAGACAGGTATCAGAAAAATTTACGAATCCAACACAGACGAGTGATTGGAAAATGATACAGACGAGTATCAAAAAGGGTGATAATCCAATTCCTGCCAAAAGAGATGAACACAGACGAGTGTTATGACTGAGTATCATAAGCTATCAAACATAGACGAGTGATTGGAAAGGATAATTAACACAGACGAGTGTTAGAAAATAGATAATTAACACAGATGAGTGTTAGAAATGATACGGACGAGTATCAGGAAGTTATCAAGCACAGACGAATGAATGAAAAAGGATAATTAACACAGACGAGTGTTAAGAGAGAGATACAGACAAGTATCAAAGGATTACAAACCAAACACAGACGGGTTCTTGTCAAAAAGATAATAAATATGAGTGTTAAGGATGATACAGACGAGAATCAAAAGGTTCAGAATTAAACCCAGATAGGCGAGCAAAGTAAAAAAACAACACAGACAAGTGTTAAGGGTGAAACAAATGAGTATAAAGAAACTATCAAACACATACGAGTGTTTGAAGCAAAAAGATAACACGGACGAGTGTTAAGGATTATACATACGAGTATCAAAGGGCTACAAATCAAACACATTTGAGTGCTTCACAACTCTTCGTCGGTTCATTAAGAGGGATATTATCTGCCGATATAGAATTCTTGAAAGAATCATCACTGAAAATGGTTCTAATCTCAACAATAAGATGATGGCAGACTTATGTCGGGATTTCAAGATCGAGCATCACAACTCTTCGCCGTAATGCCCAAAGATGAATGGCGTTGTCGAGGCGTCCAACAAGAACATTAAAAAGATCGTGCAGAAGATGGTTGTGATGTACAAGTATTGGCATGAGATGTTGCCATTTGCATTGCATGGGTACCGAACATTTGTGTGCACCTCAATCGGGGCAACCCCATTCTCGTTTGTGTACGGTATGGAGGCATTCCTACTAGTTGAAGTCGAGATCCTTTCGCTGAGAAAAATGATGGATGTCAAGCTTGACGAAGTTGAGTGGCTCCGATCCAGGTACAATTAGTTGAGCCTCATTGAAGAGAAAACGCTTAGCAGTTGTATGCCATAGATAGTTGTATCAAAGGCGAATGAAATGGGCTTTTGACCAGAAAGTACGCCCTTAACGCTACGTACCCGACGACTTAGTGCTGAAAAGGATCCTTCCTCCTCTAACAGACCATAGGGGCAAGTTGACACCCAACTATGAAGGTTCATTCATGGTTAAAAAGGTCTTCTCGGGCGGAGCCTTGATGTTAACAACCATGGACGGCGAAGACTTCCAATCCCCTGTCAACGCAGACGTAGTTAGAAAATACTTTGTATAATGAGACCCGTTGGACAAACACAGAATAAGAGTCCAGGCAACAAAAAGGCATCCCGGCTCGCCAAAAACAGAATAAAAGGCTCGAGCAAAAATTAGGGAAATATTTGAAAAAATGTACACCCGCTGAGTTGAAAAGCCACATCATACAACTCAGGCATTAAAGGGTATCTCGGTGGGTTGAAAACCCGAAAGGGCGATCCACGCAAAAGAGGGACTAAAACGAACAACTGTGATCTGCAAGATCTATGACTCGTCGTTAGCAATCCAGGACACTCCGGGGGTTAAGGATCAATTCAATCATCTTCCTTAAAAGTGAAGCATGCAGAGAGTCTTGAAGACATACAAGCGATAGCCGGGTCGGAATTTGATGAGATCTGACTTCCACATTTCCATTAGGATAGTTTATTTTCCTTTTGTGCAATTTCCACTTTCAAGGGATTGCTTCTCGGTGTAATGCCTAATCATGGCCATTTCCCAATCAATAAAAGTGTAATTTCATTCGAATTTGCTCTCATATGTTTTTGTTTTTCATCTATCATTAATTGATTGCAAAAACGTACAACAAACTGTGATAAATATTACATTATGAATACATAAATGCTTTATGATACATGCATGAGAGTCAAAACATTTGACATATAGCTGATGTGTTGAATAATAGGGATGGTGACTCATACCATGACCCTGGGGCACGTAGGCCAAACCAACTCTCTCTTTTGCAGCAACTATTAGTTGTGTTCATTAACATACAGGCACAAGTGTTGCAAGCAAAGCCATTGCCAGCACAGAACTCCAGGAAGTCTTTCCTCAGCAGATCATTGAGCAAAATTCCTCAGCGAGTCTCATCAGACCATCCCTTCTCCAACAGAGCAACAACAAAGAGAAGAATATGTCCCGAGAAGAAGGGTATCATTAGCTCTTATCCCCAGCATGAGATGATGTTATCTCTCATCCCCAGCATGGGACACTCTATATTCTCTCATCCCCAACATGAGACACCTTTCATCTCCCATCCCCAACATGAGACGATCTACATCTCTTGTCCTCAGCAAAAGGAGAGCTAAAAATTTTATCTTCAGCGGGAAGCATTCACATTGATGTTCTCCAACATCCCCAGTAGAGTTGGAATTTGAATTCTTCTCCAGCATGGCAATAGGATGAAGTTGATGTTCTCCAAAGAAGAGAGCCCTCCTTCAACAGAGAAGTATTCCCCACTAGAGTCTTCTTATCTCCAGCACTACATGAGAATCCTCCGTTCCCTAGCAGTGGTGATGATAACAAGAAGTTTGATGGTTTTCCTTCTTGCATAACACTGTTCAATGTTTTTCCCTGTGAAGTCGCCCAATAAGGACCAATCCTTATTTGTGTTTCTTCCCCAAGCAGAAGATAGTGTATTTGAGGGATTTCCCCTAGTAGTTTCTTCCTTAGCATAGTATCAATAAATCATTTTCCCCAACCGAGTCAGAAGGATATCACTTCCTCAACGGAGTTCTGCGGGTAGCGTACCTCTCAAATCAAGTTCATCCCCAACATGGTCATCATTCTTCAACTTCTCAAAGTCAAAATTATTTTTTGCAATGACGGCAGTTCAGAGACAGTGTATCATTAACACTTTCCCCCGCAAAGCTGCTTTTCCCCACATGGATTTATCAAATCAATTCAGTGATTATTTCTCCCCAGTAAAGCTACCAGGGATGCCTGTTGTCTCCTCATCAAGAGATCTCCTTTGCATTTTCATTTAGTAATCATCATTACATTTGCATCCTCAAAAAGCGTAGCATTTCCATCATTATGGAGCATTACGCCATGGAAATTTTCAAACATATGCATACGAAGCATAAGCCAGTTTTGGTACCTTGCACAAAGCCTGAAACATTGTATCTTCAATCAGACCAAATTTTTCCCCATGGAGAGTGCTAAGTTCATTCTTCAGTATTATTACTCTTACAAGTCAATGCTTGCTATCCCCATTTGAGTTATTATCCAAGTTATGATAGTCTCTTTTCAAGATTTATTTCCTAAATGGAATAAAGTATTTTCGATTCCGCCAAGTCCGATTTCGTTTGTTTGAGTTATCATCCAAGTTATGATAGTCTCTTTTCAAGTTTTATCTCCCAAGTGGGATAAATACTTTTCGATTCCTCCAAGTCTGGTTTCGTTTGTTTGAGTCATCATCCAAGTTATGGTAGTCTCTTTTTCAATTTTTATCTCCCAAGTGGGATAAATACTTTTTTATTATGTCTGAGGTCGGTTTCATGTTTTGAGTTTTCATCCAAGAATGGCATTCTTCCCAATTATATTTCATTTCCCATAGAGTCCAAATTTTCTAGTTTATTCGGGTATCCAATCCCTCCATACCTTGAACGTCTGAAAGCCATTGTTATCATCCATTCAAGTCTGCAGTTGATTGAATAGGGGCAACTGTAATACCCCTAAATTTTCCCTCTCATTTTCATGGTATTTAGCATATCGCATTGCATTCATAATTCCATACATTGCATAAAATAATAATAAAATAAGTCATGCATCATTGGTTGGCGTGCAAGGCATGTGATCGAATTTTACTCAGTGGCCGAATCAACTATCAGAACATAAGGTCGAAGCAGGATCAGAACGGACAGTGGAGATGCATTTGGAGGGTTTCCCACAAAAAGGAGGGAAATTCAAATTTTTCATCCGTTAACCGGTTAACAACAATGGTTAACCAGTTAACACCTGCGGATTTTGGGCAAAAAATTTCAAAATTCAGTTGGTGTTCCCTCTCCTTTCCATTTTCCACTTTGATTTGTGTTTCCATCAAACTCTAGAACATTCCACATTCTTCCCAAGGAATATTCCCAGAATATTCCAAGAATATGCCAAGGAATATTCTAGGAATATTCCCAACCGACCCTTAATTTAGGATTCAAGCCTTGTTCCCTAACCTAAACCTAACTCCAAACCTAATGCCTATATAAACTTTGTTCACCAAGCAAAAAAGAGGATTAGCCATTTTTCTTCAAGGATTGGCCATTTCTTCACAAACAATTCATCATTATCACTATCTCAATTCTCTAATTTTCTTCCATTTCCCAAACTCACCAAAGCTTCATCATCAAGATCTTTCAAATTTCCCATCGAAATTCGTAAGATCGTAAGCTTATCCTTCATCATCTTCACCGATTCAGCGGATAATCAAAGAAATCGTTGCGGTCGCGGTGTTTATTTCACCATTTGGAAGCGTTTCAAAATCTCATCGATTGCATTTATTTTTCATTCTCACGGATCAAAGCTTGGAACCTCCGGTATTCTCTTTGTTTGTGCTAGTATGGTAATGGATGTAGTAGGAGCTTTTAGAAATAAGTCGATAGCTAGAAGTGCTTTTTTTCCCACTGTTTTTCAATTTTGGTTTAGTGTTAACTGGTTAACACCCAGGGTTAACCGGTTAACACACTGTTTTTGCCCCTGTTTAACTAATTTTTGAAAATGTTAACTGGTTAACCTTGGGCGTTAACCGGTTAACGTTGTGTTGATCTGGTTTTTTATGTTGTTTTCTTACATGTGTGTGTACCATTCCTTCTTTTATCATCATGGATTGCTAGATTATGATTTTAGGGAATTTTTAGGAGCTAATTTAGTGCAAGTACCCGTAGTTTCGATAACTTTCGACATGTGTTTCGTTAGATTCCGATTTTTAAGCATAAGTGTTGCATACATGTCCATAGCTCGTTATGATCATTGTTTACATGACTTAGCATCCGTTATAGCATGTTAATAAATGTTTACACTTCTGTTTTGCATCACATTTGAAGTCCGTTCATGTTTTAGTCAAATCATGTGTATAATGGAAAAAGTGCATATTGTAAAAACCACATAATCATCTAGTTTGCATCCATTTATTGCATGATGATATGTTGCATTCCATTGTTAGTGATCCATTTCATATTGTTACATAACTTGCATGATCATTTCATTCCCTTGTTTGCATTAAAACTCATGTTTTTGCATTTGTGAAAATAATGAAAATCGGCCTTGCTTTCATCGCTGCATTTTGAAACAGAAGCTGTAAAAACATGCTGCATTATTCTGTTTTAGTCTTTTACACCTATTTTCATGTTGCTTGGTAGCTTAAATAGGTTGTTTGTTTTATGCATTGCATTTAATAGCTATTTGTGCCATAGGGAGTTGTAGTAGCTGCTGGATTTAGGCTTTGCCTAATTTTTAGTGTCCTTAGACTTAGGATCGAGTCTAGTTTAGGCCATAGATGTATTAAGATATGTGTGGTGCTAGTTTATCTCTTTCCTTTTATCACTTTTGTTTCATCCTACTAACCTTTATTTTGTAGGGAGGTTGAGGTAAGCATGTTCACACAACTTCTTCCTTTTATATTCTTTACGCTTTCTAAGTGTGTTTGCTTTAGCCATTGGTGCCTTGTTTGTATAGGCTTCCCCTTTCTTAGAAACAACTTAAATTTCTTAGGAAGTAAGTTGAGTTCTAAGCTTCCTTTTCTTTTCCTTTTTTCTCATTAGGATTAGAAAGCCTCACAAACCCTTAGGATCTCCTTTTTCATGCAATGAATAACTTAGGGTGAGTCATAATTCCCCTAGTTTTTCCCTTTCTCGATTTGAGTCTCTCTTTCTCATCTCATAAAGAAAATAACAAAATGCCTAATAAAGGTTGAGCTTCTCATACGCCGGGAGACTTTGTCGTGGGTTACTTATACATGTCCCATTTCGGGGCGAGGTGTGAGGCATCTACCACGATGAACAAGTCTTAGTATGAGAATGTTCCACAAACAAAAAATTCAAAACATTTTCTTTAAAAGGCAGTTCACAAACAAAAAACGTCTTTTCTTGCAGGAATTCTTTTCTCATCTCATTCACTCGCAACGCGAACTTGCTAATACTTGTCTTTTTGCAAGATGGTAACACACTCGTTCAAGGCGAGCCTGCAACACCTGAGCATAGGCATAAGCATTTCAAATCCATAAAAAACACAAACATAGTTCCCGCCTTAGTTAGGAAAACTACGTCGACTATGATCCTCATTTTCCAGATGAGGTACGTAGGCAGCGGGGTAGGGCCCGTTCGAGCACATTCTTTATTTTCCCTACATTTCCCCTTTACTTTCCGATCTCATTTTACAATTCCCTCTCTCATTTCAATTCCAGTTAGCAGTTCTTTTGTTCAGAAACAATTTTATTACTCACCCTTTGAAACTGACTAACAAGCGTGGATCCCGTCGAGTACGGCAGACGGTATAGGGTGCTAATACCTTCCCAGGTCATAACCGACTCCCGAACCCAGTTCTTGGGTTCGCAGGACCTCATCATTTCCTTTTTCCTTAGGTTTATGAAGCATTACCTTTCCCATTCATTCGGGATAAAAATGTCTGGCTGGAGACTCTACCTTTTCCGCGCCACTTTCGCGTTTGTACTAGGATGAAAATCCCGGGAGCGACAACAACCACACCATAAACAAAAACAACCACAACAATGGCAAATGAATTTTACTGTAGATGCATGGGGAAAATATTTATGTACCCTAAACGTGATGACTAAGTAAATGATGTTGGTGTTGGTGTTGTATTCCTTCCTTACGACAACGACGGTGTTATTTTTATCTTCCTTCTCGACGGTGAAAACTTGGTTGGTATACTTTTCCTTCTGTAATGATCGTGACGATGATGACAAAAATTACAAATACATGGTGAAAATTTGATAGTGAAGAGGCAAGTTGTAACACCCCATTTTTAATAATTTATCCTCATTTATTTTTGGAGTATTGTTGGCCGTATTTAAGGTGCATGTGTGACTATGTTTTTTGGTGTAGAGTCCTAGTGGGACGGGTAGACTTAAGGTGTAGGTAGTAATGTGAGGTGTAGTAATAATAATATGGCCAATTAAACATTATTCTCATTATTATTATTATGTTAATAATATTAGTATAATTAGTATTATTATTATTTCATTTTAATTAAAATAAGGGTTGAATTAGTAAAACATTAAGGTGAGGGTAATATTGGGAATTAAGCCTTAATCTGAAAATTAGAGGAGGTTTAGTCATAACAACTTTTAGGGAGATCAAGGGAGAACTAGGAAGAGGAAGAACTCTGCAAGGACATTCTCCAAAGAGCAAATTCGAAGGAATTTCATCAAGAATTGAGGTAAGGGGGAGAAAAGGTTTCAAAATTGGTGATGATAACATGATGAGGTAGTGAAGGGTCCTTTCCCTCGTAGGATTTTTTGTGAATAATAGTGTTCAATGAATCTGTTGTTTGTGAAATTGTTGTTGTGAAATCGATTTGGTTTAATTGATTTCTTGTCTGAAATATTGTTGTTGTTCTGTATAGTTGTTGTATGAACAGATTTGTGCGATTGCAGAACAAGAGTGACGAATGTCATACCCCAAATTTGTCCTACCCGCATCATTTTATTTTATTTTATTTTATTTTATTTAACCTATTTTCAAAAAAAATCCAAAAAAATTATGTCTTTTCTTTGCTTCAGGTTTTGTGTAAAAAATCGGAGTTCATTTTGAGGTTTTCGAGTGCGTGTACATGCAGTGTGTTGTGTGGAGTTTCTTTCATTCATTTATCACCTTTTTTTTTCATTAGTCATTTTATCAAAAAATTCTACAAAAAAAAAATCCATTTTTTTTTCTTTTTTTTTGTTCTTTAAAATGTCCATTTTTATTTCTTGTTGTTATCCATAATTCCGTTATCATTTTTTATTTCTATATTTCCATTACTATTATTATTATTATAGTCCAAAATCTTTTTTATATTTTTACCAAATCATAAATTCAAAAGTCCAGTTACTTTTTTTATACAAAATCAAAAATTCATTCTATTCTCCCATTTATATTTTATTTTGTTATTATTAATTTCCCTTTTTACTATAATTATTATAATCATTATACTTTTTATTATTAACATTTCTATTACTCTTTTTATTATTGTTATTAACATTAATTCCATTATTATTATTACTTGTATTATTATTAGATTACTTGCATTCATCAGGCCCCGCCTCATCAACAAAAGCATGTGCAGCGATTCCTTTTTCAGCAGCCCACGTCCGCAAATTCCACACTCATCCACCTTACAAAAAATGCACAAAATCTTCACACAAAAAATAGTTATGCACAGCTCAACTATTCCAACTTATTCTTATCCCAATTTGTTCACAAATTCCCTATTTCACCCTCAACCTCTCCTTCTATATAAGAGTCATCATTCTCACAATAAAATGAAGTTTGGAAAACCAATTTTATGCTGTGAAAATAATTACAACTCCAAACTTCAAAACTAAAAATTTGCAGAAAAATAAAACAAACACCATAACTGAACCATTCTCACAACTCACAAAACTTTCAACATTTTCCAACCATCCTCTTCCACCACCAGAATAAAATCAACCTTTCATTGCCATAAATAAAAGATGTTGCACAAACCCAAACACGAACCAAAAAACGAAACAGTGAGGTAAACCGTGAAAGAATCGGGAAGAAAATGAGATTGAGAGAGAACTGAGACCAAATTGCGACGAAACCTTCATGAACAGAACGTCGAACCAAACGAGAACCACACGAACCGAAAACCCATCCTTCGCCCAAATCGCGAAAACACCATCCTTCATCGCTAAGACAACCCAGAACCGATCTGAAAATCATCCTCGCCAAACCAAAACACCGTCAAAATCGTCACCATAACCCACCCTTTTCAGAATCCGAAAACTTGAGTCAAGAACGAAAAACCGAACCAAACATAAATTGTAGGTGATTTGTCCTAGCGAGAACCGATCTGTAAGAACCGTAAAGCCGCCACGATAGCCACCAAAATCCAGATCTGAAACCTTTCACAAACACACCATTGAAACCGTGAGTGCGTCGAAAAATCCAAACACAAAAAGAACAACGCGGTTGAGATAGGAGGG
This sequence comes from Lathyrus aphaca, assembly GCA_963966055.1. Classification (NCBI taxonomy): domain Eukaryota; kingdom Viridiplantae; phylum Streptophyta; class Magnoliopsida; order Fabales; family Fabaceae; genus Lathyrus; species Lathyrus aphaca. The sequence goes on from OZ014525.1 coordinate 219,354,948, forward strand.
AGAACGACCATGATTTGCATCATTTTCCTTGAAAGGGTATTTTTCTGTTTTTATCGTGTTCCGATTCAAAAAAGGGTGAGGTTATCGTTTTTTTTCATATCAGTGTTTATGAGGAAGAGGAGCACCTTCCTCTGAGTTTTTTTTTGTTTTTAATGTTTTCCTTTAGAAAGTTGAGCTGACTATTTTGGTTTTGCGGCCCATGATACTAAGCCCATCATCTAGTTTACTCTACTCACACCATCACTGCTATACACACGCCTCCCCATCCATTATTTTTTTCTTTATTTTCTTTGATGTCTATTTTGTTGCTGGATTGGGATTTTAAGTCCATCCTGTTTTTTTTCTAGCAGCACCACCCTGAATGCGCCTGCACCCCTGTTTATTTTATGTTTTAATTTTCATAATCTTGTTTATATTTTAATTATTATAGTTTATTTTTCTAATTTTTTATTGATAGTGTTTTCTTTTTTTTAGAAATGTTTTAAAAAAATTGTATTAATAATTTTTATCTTATTTCTTATCGTTTTGGCCGATGATATAACAAACGGCCGAATTGTTTCTGATCTCATTGTCGGAAAATTCGGTCAATATGAGGCCAATTTATTTCTGTTTATTATTTTATTTCAATTAATTCTTAATTTTTTATTCTTTTATCAAATTAATTCAATATAGCTTATTTTATTTTATAGTTTATTTTATCGTTTTATGGTCGATGAACATCTAATAGTCTTGAGATTCGTCGCGAGCCGACTTGACATCTCGACTAATGATGAGACTAATTTATTTAATTTATTTACTTTATTTTATTTTTTTGCATTTCATTTCATTATCGACGCTCGACTCCTCATAGAACGATTCTAAACTTTGAATTCATTCTAAGAAAGTCAACGAGCCACATTTCGACGCATCCGAATGAAAAGGTTCAACGCCTCTTAATAGTTCGAAACACTGCACACACGTTTTCTCTTGGGAAAACTACAACGAGACCCCTTTATTTCTCGCAATCCTATGTAATTTATTTTCCGCATTTTATTGATTTTATTTCATTCGCGAACCCCTGGTCCAACGCCAAGCAGTTTCACTCGCACACTCGCACAATTCATTCGGTTATGTTTTCATATTACTAGGAGCACCCCTAGGGACTAGGAATCGAACCCACCTAAGCAACTCAAACAATAAACAACCATTTGCATTTACCCGTAAGTCGAGTGCTTCGCACATCGCCAGCATACCAAAAACCAAAACGATACTTTTAGAACCAAACCCTTGATCCAACATCGAGCGGTCTTAGGTAATTAAAACACCTAACAATTATCGAAACAATGTGATAAAAGGAGTGCATTGAATCTTCGGTGGGTTTCCTCAATTGCTTGGGTGCGAGGCATCTGCTTCGGGGTTAAACAATTGACGCCTAATAAAATCAACAAACTAACCAACCTTAGAACCACGAACTACGAGGCTCTTACTTTCCCATTGCACAAGGGAATACGTAGGCACACGGATCTTAATCCTTGTCGAGCACCCTAGGAAGCTAACCACTCATTTCCCCTCTAAATACTAACCCTAGTTTAGAATCGTATCTCATTTTATTTCCGCTTTTCATTCGAAGAAGATAAATGACATTCGTTAAGACATTCAATCACAAATTAAACTAAGAGGTTCCCGTTGAGTACAACGGACGCAAGGGGTTCTAATACCTTCCCCTTACGGAATCGACTCACGAACTCAAAATCTGGTTTCAAAGACCAAGCTTTATCCGTTTTCAAAAAAAGGTTTCTTGATATTTTCCTTTTCCTAATCTTTGGAATAAAATAAGTTCGGTGGCGACTCTGTTGATCATTTTTAATTCTTCCCGCGGCACCTTTCTGTCGCGAGGTCGTATTTTTCGAGGTACGACAACAAATCTAGATCTAGAAAACTTATGGAACTAGATTTAGTAACATTATATAAAAGAATAACCTGAATATGAGTGTAAAATTGGTGTAGAAATTATTCTAGGACTGGTATGAAGTGCGAAAATGAGAACCATAGTGGACAGGTTCAGAATGAAGAGGAAATTGCAAAAAACTGGTATCTCTCTGTCCATACGCGTAATAGGTAGGCCATAGGCGTATGGCATGGCGTGAATTTAAGTCTTTACGCATAATGAAGTAGTGATATGCATATGAGAAGCTTTTTGGCACGACCATCTGCCCATTTTCGTAGGATACACGTAGGAAATCATGGCAATACGCGTATGAGAAGGAAATACGCGTATTGAGTTGAGCGTGAGGGGAAATATGTGTATGGTAGGCGTATGACGGGCGTATGGGGTGCGTGGCAGTTGGTCAATATGTGTATCCCCTTGTGCATTATGCGTATGACCAGACTTGTAGGGCAATTTTGGTGTTTTGTGATGTTCGTCCCAATTTCACATCTGATGTTGATGATCTTGATCTGGAGCATTGGTATAGACCTTAGGACCTAATTAATCGAGGATTGGTGAAGGGAAATTAATTAATAATGAAACTTAGGTAAATTAACTAGACGATTAATTACTTAAGTCGTGTGCGGAACTTTTGGTGATTGTGTGGATATTATGTTGTATATGTGATCAGATGGATCGTGAAGATGTATAGTGAGGTGTTTATACATGTTGTGTGCATTATCATTATCTTGCATACATTGAGGTATTATTGGTGGGATGAATCATTGTAGGATGGGTGTATGTTATTCATCTGTATTCCGTTGTGGAGAATGTTTGAGATAAATCATTGTTGGATGGGCGTATGTGATTTATCCAGATTATATATGAATCGAGTTCGATTGAATGAACTAAGGTGAATTCATACCAGATGCATTGTGTCATTGTTGAGTCACATTGCATAATTATTATTGTTGAATTATGAATCATGTTGCTCATTGTTATTATGGTGTTGTTGTGTTTGTTGACTGTGTAAGATATTATCCTTGAAATGTTTTATGCACCGTTAATTATTAAATATGTTTCTCACCCCTTTGCTGTTGTTGTATTTGTGCTTCCTTGGAAGTGCAGATAATCCAGGTACTTGAGTGTGTGTGGATTGCGTGTTGCCTGTTCGAGTCATAGGACTACTCTGATACGTAACACAAGACTTGGGGATTTTTTATGTTTTATTCTTTTTAATTACTTTGTTACGTGTTGTATTTCCTTTGTTGAAACTTTATAAACCAAGAATTATTGATGAATATTGTTGAAGTTGGCAAATTTCCATGAGTTGAATAATTCATATTTTTCCGCTATTTTAATAAATAAGAAGTTTTGTTGTTATTATTGTTAATGTGGCATTCCACTTTGTTTAAAACTCTGATTTTACTCATTAATTTATTATTTTCTAAATTGGAAAAAGTAGGGTATTATAATTGGTATCAGAGCAGGTCGGTCCAACCGGCCAAATGTAGTAGTTGTGTCAGTCCTTAGAATAGGAGTTGCGGTGTGTTCTAACCTTGCGTGTTTGTTGTACCAGTATGGCAGGAAGGATTGATGTTGATCTTGTTGCTGCTATGCAAGCCATGGCACGGGCTGTAGAGAACATTGGTCCATCTGTTGGGAATGCTGAGTTTCGTGACTTGGATCAGTTCAGGAGTAACAAGCCGCCCACGTATGAAGGGGGTATCCTTGATCCAGAGGCTGCACAGAAATGGCTGAAGGCTGTTGAGAAAATCTTCAAGACCATGGGTTGCAGTGATGCTCAAAAGGTGAGGTTTGGTATTCACGTGTTGGAGGGCGAAGCTGAAGTCTGGTGGAACAATAGTCGCCAAAGATTAGAAGCTGCAGGTACTGGTATTACTTGGGTTATGTTTAGAGATGAGTTTCTGGAAAAGATTTTTCAAAGGATATTCTCAGTGCTAAAGAGGTAGATTTTTTGGAGCTGAAGCAGGGTAGCCAGATTGTGGCTGAGTATGTTGTTCGGTTTGAGGAATTGGTGCACTATTATGCTCACTATAATATTGAAGATTCTATGACTTCAAAGTGTCTGAAGTTTGAGAAAGGGTTGCGTCCCGAGATCAAACAGGGCATTGCTTGTCAGAAGATCAAGGACTATCCAGAATTGGTGAGCAGAAGCAGAATTTATAACAATGATGATAGGGCTCGGATTGCTCACTACAATTGTGAGTGATCGAAAGGGTAAATAGAGATTTTGAGGGTACTCCTTATAGTAATCTGACTGACAAAGTGGGGGAGGGCTAAATGCCAATCTTGTGAAATGTCTCATATGTGGAAGCACATGTCATCGTGCTAATACTTGTCAGAATGAAATGAAGATGTGGGAGCCCAATCCACTAATAAGGAGAGTTCCGTCAAAGGTACTTGTTTTATTAATAGTACTCCTTTGATTGTTATTATTGATACGGGTGCAACCCACTCGTTTATTTATGTTGATTGTATGAAGAGGTTAGGAATTGTATCGTATACTTTAGATCAGAGGATGACAATTGAAACTCCATCTATTGGTTATGTGGTTATGTCTTTAGTGTGCTTGAAGTGTGTGTTGACCATTTTTTATAGGGATTTCAGAATGGACTTGATTTGTTTACCACTCAGTAATCTGGATGTTATTTTGGGGATGAACTGGTTGGAATTCAACGGGTCTATATTGATTATTATAGGAAGAAGTTGTTGTTTCTTACTCCTGAAGAGGAAGCGTTGGCAAATTCTTTATTTACTAAAGAGTTGAGGACATTGTTGGAGGATGAGTGTAACACCCCAAATTTTTCCTCTCATTTTGCATAACATCTAGCATAGCATTTTGCATACTCAAATTCATGTCACACTAAAAACATTGCATCATATTCATCATAGCTGAGGTGAGGCTTGTGATCAGTAGCTGAAGCAATTGAGGGCCATCCAAAAGCAACAAAAGGGGGAATATGTCTTCACAACATTGTGCAAAGGGTCACAAGATTCCTATGGACCAATTTTGATCAAGAAATGATGAAAAACAAATTGTGTATGTATCGATACATACAAATTTCGCATCGATACATGCTTTTGTATGTATCGATACATTCGTGATATGTATCGATGCATGAGTGAGTTAACTTGCTAGAAATAACCAAAGCTTCAGTATGCATCTATGTATTGGCTCATACATGTTATATAACTAACATGTATCGATACATGCGAGTTTCGTATCGATACATAAGCCTGTTTTTCTGCTAAACAGTTTCTTCACCCTCACCATTTCCCTCCACTTTTTCCTTTCCTTTCCTTTGCCTTGTTCCACACTCTTCACATTTGTTCCACACTCTTCCCTTGGAATACTCTACCACATTCTAGAGTCTTCTACAACCTTCCAAGCAATATTCCAAGGAATATTCTAAGGAATATTCCAAAGAACACTCTAGAACTCTCAAGAACCCTAACTAACTCCAAACCTAACCTAACTCCTAAGCAACCTCCAAACCCAAACCTCATGCCAAGCCTACACGTTAAATAAACCCACTTCATCCTAAAGCTAAGCTTTCTCTCTCTCTCTCATTGTTTTCACTATTCTTCATCATTTTCACTTCATCTCTTTCATTCTTCTCCCAAACTTTTCTACCATTTTCAACCTCTCACCAAAGCTTCTTCATATAAGTTCTTCAAATTCTTCATTGGAATTTGAAGAACTTAAAGCTAAAACCTCCATTAATCATCTCATTGTGAAGCTTATTTGAAGAATCAATTAAGATTTTGGAGGAGTTTTGAGCTCATTGGAATGGATTAATCAAGTGTTCATCAAGAAGCATCATCAACCGCATTTATTATGCGCTTTAGCGAATCTCCTGTTTTCTTCTCCATTTGAATCTACACCACAACACTCACTGAAGCAATACTTCGCTTCATAGGTTGGTGATCTAAACCGCTTCGCGTTTAAGTTATTTCTCTTCATCTCGCCATTGCGGCATTCTTCGTGTGTTTATCGTTGTGTTTATGCTTTACCGTTTAATTTTGTTTTGATTATGAATTGTGAAAATTGTTTGTTTCATGGTTTCTTTGGGTGTTACATCTCCCTTTACCACTATAGATTGATAGGTCTTGATTTTAGGGAATTTTTAGGTCCATTTTCAGTACCTAATTCCTCCATTTCGATTCATTTCGACATGCTTCTGTCTCCTTTTCATATTCTTGCATTCTACTTATTAATTATGCCTAATTGACTTGTAAATCATTGTTGCCATGTTCAAGCCTTTCATTTAGCGTGCTTACATGTGCTTAACATTCTGTTTTTCCTTCATCTCCATGATCCATAAACATTGGCATGATTCATGATTGCATTACATGATGTATGATGCATAAACATAAATGTGTACTTTCTTGCATTCTTGTTTGCATCGTTGATTTCATTTCCATGTGATCTTAATGCTTTTTTTGTGCCAACTAACATGTTTTAATTAATGATCCTTGTTGACACATGCACATATTCCATGTTCATATGATTATGTGATCATATACTTGAAAGTGTATAATTGTGTTCATTGTTTTGTATATCTTTTGTTCATGAGCATCCATAGAAATATTATGTTCATCCAATCATGCACGTTGATGTTTGTTAATCATGATATGTGAAGTATTTGCGTTAGTTGTTATCCATCTTGTGCAAAATAAATGAGCCAAATCTGCCTTGTTTTTCATAGCTATTTTTCGAAGCAATAGCTGTTAAAAGCGTGTTGTTTGTTACATGTTCATGCTTTTTACACCTACTTTCATGTTGTTTGATAGTTGTTGTATGTTGTTTGTATTATGTGTTGTCTTTCATAGCTGATTGTGTGTTTAGATGCTGTAAAAAGCTGCTGAATTTTAGTTTAGCATAGTGTAGGCACCCTTAAACTTAAGATTGAGTCTAGTTTAGGGCCAAGTTGCCTTAGGAATTATTTGGTATGTGTTTACTTCTTTCCTTTTTATTAAATGTACACCACTAACCCATTTTTTGTAGAGAGGTTGAGGTATGTTTCCTTACACCTTATCCTTTTAATTATTTTATGCATTTCTTTATGCATTTATTTCCTTTACCTTTCATGTTTTTGTTTGATAAGATTCCCCTTTGTTCTTTAGAATCAACTTAACTTCCTTAGGAAGTAAGTTGCATTCTATTCCTTTTTTCTTTTCCTTTTTTTAATTAGGATTAGAAACCGAATTAACCATTAGGACCTCCTTTTGCATTGAATAAAAGACTTAGGGTTGTGTCTTAGTCCCCCTTAGTTTGTCCTTTTCCGATTTGAGTCTTCTTCTCTCATCTTTAAACAAAATCTAATAGACATTCAATAAAGGATGAAAGTAATCTCTTGTGTATAACCTTATTCCATGGGGCACTCATAATCATTCCATCTTGGAATAGTGTGAGCTTGTCTAGCATGAAGTACAAGTCTAATCATGAGGCTACCTTCACAAACGATAAACTCAAAACACTTTTCATAAAAGACAACCAACAAAGACATTGTGTCTTCTCTTCTCATCTCCTACTCTTTGCGGATGAATGCGACTTGCCTCGACAATTCAAACAACGATACGGTAAACACCCTCGATTTAGAACCGGTAACACCTGAGTTAGAACTATGGAAAAGTCATCCTAAAAACACAAAATAATTCCCGCCTTAGTTAGGCGAACTACATCGACTCTGATCCTCATTTTCCCAATGAGGTACATAGGCAGCGGGGTGGGGCCCGTTCGAGCACATTCTTTATTTTCCCTATATTTTCCCCATTCTTTCCTTTCGTTCTCTTTTCCAATTCCCTTTCTCATTTCATTTCCATTCCAGATAGCAATTATTTCGTTCAAACAACATCTTATTTCCCCTTTGAAGCAGACAAACAAGCGTGTATCCCGTCGGGTACGACGGACGATCTGGGGTGCTAATACCTTCCCAGTTCGTAACCGACTTCCGGACCCAGATCTTTGGTTCGCAATTCCTTGTCCTTTCCTTCTTCCTCGGGTTTATGCAGCATTACCTTTCCCGTTCCTTCGGAATAAAAATGTCTGGCTGGCGACTCTACCTTTTCCGCGCCACTTTCGCATTTGTACTAGGATGAAAATCCCGGGAGGGACAGCTGGCAAATCTGCTGGGGATCGAACCCAGAATCTCTGGTTTCCCCTTTGAGAGTCAATCCTAGCACTTGTCTGTTTTTGTTTCTTTAGGTGTTTATCTGTTTGCTGATGTGTGCTTTAGGTTAGCTTTATTGTTTTCATTTACAGTTTTACTTTACAACTTTACTTTACAGCGTATATTTATTGCTTTCAGTATTCATCGTGCATCATTATTACTGTCTGGCTGTGCTGGTTTCATTTTTTGCTTTGGGATGGGAGTTACTATGAGATAAGCCAAACACCCGGCTTGAGTATACACCTAGGACTAGCGTGGTTTCATATTGCTCCGCATGCTATTTCAGTATGATGTTTTGATATGAAACCACACCCAGATTGCGACCGTCTTGGGAATATTCTGTATGGGGATTTCCTCCATTTCGGATAGGACCTCGATAGTTATGTGCATATGGGGACCGATCATTGAGGACCTTAATGGAAACATCCCTCTCCAGTGATGACAGTGGCAGACCATATTTGTTGGCAAACCCACTCGCATCTGAGGTCCCACTGGGAACTCGCATAGGATGGCCTGGTTCTCTCATAGGAATCTAGTTAAAGCAAAACTATTCGTATGACGATAGAATTGTATCCCAAGGGATTAATATGCTATTGTTTCTCGATTCAGTGCTTGAAGCTGGGGACTTATGAGGGATGTTTGTTTTCCCCGTACTCAGCTGAGACCTCCCTGGGTAGTATATAATGCCAAACCAATTCCCTGATTTGGTCATGAGCCATTTCTCGGAAATGGTGAACGTATTATTGTTATCCGGCTTTGAGAGTCTGTGATGTTGACTCGGAGTAGCATACCCGTGAGATGGGAGGGGTTTACAGGTTTGCAGGAACCCTGAAACTTCCAACATACCCTATTTGTCATCATTGTTCAGTATTATGATCAGGTTTTACATGGTCCTTTGGTCCTGAGATCCGGGATTTCGGTGGTACTGTTATTATGACTCGTCAATAGCACACGACTGTCTCTCAGCACCAACATTAGACCAATGGTCTCCAGACCTTTGATCACATGCCAGTGCATTGCATAACATCCTATGCATTCTTGCATTACTAACACATGCTTACTCATTTGCAGGGTCCCATGTCGCATCCTCATGAACATATCATACGCATTTACTGCACGATTTGCATATTTTGCATTTTACAGGTTATTCGGACTTCCTAACTTATTCAACTTCAGGAAATATAGTTGGTCAACGCGTTCATCGGTATCCAACAAAAAGAAACCGAATAAGAATGGTTGAACGAATGCAGAACGATCTCAATGAGCTCCGACAAAGAATGGATCAGTTCATGGAAATGATGACCGGCATTGCTTAGAATCAGGAACGTCTCAGGTTGATGGTTAAGTAACCCCAGGAAAATGCTAATAATGCTAATTCCGGAACACCGACTGAGAATGTGGATCCTAACGCTGCCCGTAACGGAGAGCCAAATCCAAATAGGACTGAACCCGTAATGTGGGTTTAGAAGACACTCAAGAGGACTAGTTCACCCTACTAGATGCTGATATGGGTAATATGAATGAGATCAATGACCGCATGTATGAAGAGCTGACAGAGAAGATTAAGGCCATGGAATGTCAGAATTCCCTGGGCATTGATGTAACCAGTCTTGGGTTAGTGACAGGAGTCAAAATCCCTCCTAAGTTCAAGGTTCCATCATTTGACAAGTACAACGGCAACACATGCCCTAGAACTCACATTCATGCATATTTTGGAAGGATCTCGACTCACACCGATGATGAGAAACTTTGGATGCATTTCTTCCAAGATAGTCTATTTGGAGCTTCATTGAGCTGGTACATGAAGCTAAACAGGGTCTCTATCCGAAACTGGAAAGATTTAGCTGAAGCTTTTCTCAAGCAGTATCAATACAATATTGATATGGCTCCAAACCGCACTCAGTTTCAGAACTTGTCTCAAGGACCTAAGGAAAGCTTTAAGGAGTACGCCCAGAGGTGGCGTGAATTGGCTGTACAGGTTCAACCTCCATTGCTGATCGAGAAATGGCAGACATGTTTATGGGCACCTTGCAAGGTACATACTTGGATCTTCTGGTCGTTTTCCCGTCCATCGGTTTTGCTGATATTGTCATCGCTGGAGAAAGGATAGAAAATTTCCTGAAGTTGGGAAAGATCCAGGATGCAAATAATGCTGGTTCTTCTGGTGTGAAAAATCCTTTTGGAAATGGCCAAAGACGAAGAGAAGGAGAGACCAATGTTGTGTATAGGGACCGAGACAGAGGTCGTTCTCAAGGTTACTACCAAACAACTGCAGTAACTATTACGCCACAGGTTCAACAACCTCAAGGTCAGCAACTTCAGGCACAAAGACCATATCAGGAAAGAACAAGAGCGAGGAACCGCAGACTTGATCCCATCCCATACCCATATGCTATATTACTTCCAAAGCTGCTAAAGTTGAACATGGTCGAGCTTCTTACCATGAGAGATCCTTCTCCTGATAATCTAGCTCCAAATTTTGATGCAAACGCCAGATGCGAGTTCCATTCGGGTACCTAGGGGCACAGTATTGAGAAATGTTGGGCTTTTCAGAACAAGGTACAATACCTAATTGACTACAAGGCGATCAATTTCGCTCCTCGCCCAAATGTACTATAAAACCCAATGCCTAATCACAACGGAGTCGGTGTCACGGTTGTTTTACCAGATGGTCCATATTAAGTTGGAATCTTCAAGAAGCAAATAAAGCCATCAGTATTCAGATACTCTCAGCAATGGCAACTGTTTGTTTGTTTTTCTTCATTGCATTTTGATCCCTATTGAGGGGAACTACGTCGCTCTGATTCTTCATTTGTCATTGGTCAATGGAGATACGTAGGCAGAAGATCGTCAGGTCTTTCCGAGCAACCTTATAAGACAACTTTACTCTCCGACTTTACTCTTTCCTTCAGACATCTCATGTCAGAGTCATAATAACTAGAAGAAGATGTATGATTGCCATGGTTGGGTATACGGTTGCAACTTAAAGATTACAAGTATGTGAAAGAGTTATTGATCACTGAAAGTATTCAAGACTGACAGGTTCAGACGGAGTCAAACCTCCTCAACTACGGCAATTTTCAGTTTCTTTACTGCATTTCCATTTGTAGTTTATTTGTTTGCAAAACAGTTGTATACATGTATGAAATTTGTTTACTTTTGAATGTTGTCAATAGTAAAACTCACATGTTTTTTTCTCGAAGTAATTCATTTGCATTCACTTATAATTATGTATGTGTATATCGTAATACCAATTGTCGTGCTTAAACTCTATGAGGGAGAATGACGAAACAAAAACGCAAGAATCTCTAATTGTGTGTTCTCGAATAAGACCCTGTTGACGATGTACATGCTTTGTTACAAATCCCTAAACACCAGAGATATAAGGGAGATATACCCTCGCTAACCCCTTGAGCCTTGAAGTAAGAGTTTCTTCTCGCACGAAAAACCCTCACATGTAACCCAGGGGCAGGGTAGATGTCAGCTAGTCGGACCAAGCGTTCAAGCTTTGCTAAAGGAGTGTATTTGAGGATCCATTACATTCCACTATGCTAATTAAGAGGTCCAAAGACCAGAAACCACAATGGTTATCCAAATCAAGAGGTCCAAAGACTGGAAGCCACGATGGTTATCCTTCATCGACCAAATAATGAGGCAGTCACAACCCTCGCAAAACAATCAAAACAAACAGTGTCACACGATTTGTTCAAAAAAAGAGAGAAATGAAAAATCCCACTAAGTCGAAACTTGAAAACAAGCGACTTAGGCAAAAGTTAGGGCATCCCGCTGGACTTCACAATCAAAGATTCACAAGAATCAGTCCAAGCAAAAGTTAGGAATAAGAAAAAGAACACAAAAAGCAAAAGACAAAAAAGGATTACACGAGAAAGATCCTTAAGCAAGAACAAAGTCGTGTGGCACAAACACGAAAGACAAAGGGGTGACTGACTCCCAACGACAACCTGATTGGTGCTTGAACCGATAGTAGCAATGGTTCCTTAACCGATACGAAACCCTTATGAAAGGTGAGTGCTTGTGAAAATTAGCTGAACATAGGAATGGAGAACATCACGAAGAGGGGTGGGCACAAATAATTTTGAGCCTATATCCTTTGTTTCTACAAACCATGAACCAGACCACGATACAACCCTCAAAAGTCCTAACTGAAACAGGGTCATTTTGAGAGTGTACTACAACGAGATAGCGTTCCTGACTCCTATGAGTTGTGCTAAAAGAACTTTGTCGGTATTGCATGTGCATGCTTTCTTTTATTCAAAAATAATGTCGTAACCAGTGATTCGCTCACAAAGGTTTGCGACACATTTTCAATAAAGACATTAATATTAATATGTGTGTTGCATTAGAATTTCCATTATCAGAATAAACATTTTCTGCTTGCATACATTTATTTGGCATCATAGAAGCTCACATGCGGAAATTCAGTCCAGAAGCTTAAGCTTGCCAAGTTGAGAAGTCTAAAACTTCTGAAAGACAGTCACGTCGAGGTGCACTTTTCCAAGAAAGCTCCATTGAGTAAGGACTTTCCCAACCAGTCATGGTAAAGGCCAGCCAATCCGGGGCAATTACGTCGAGCAATCTCTTCAAAATTCAGCCAAACTGGGGCAATCACCTCAAGATTCAAATCTCTCCCAGAGGAATTGGTCAAAGACTCGTTGGGAAAGTCACCCCAATTGCACGAGGATTCATTCTTTCCCGAAGGCAAATAATCAGAAGTTCGGAATACCGGGGCAATTATACTCCTTAAGAGTTTAAAGACACCAAGAATTTTGTAAAATCCTCTTAAGGTAAAGCATAGGCAAGAGAAAATGATCCCTAGCATGAGACTACGTGAAATCTTTCCTCCTCAGTAGGACGCGGTTTAGCTTCGTTATCCCCAGCAGATGCATGGAAGTTATCCCCAGTAAAGTCGTCAAACTTTTCTTCAGCAGGTTTCCTTGATCTTATTTCCCAACAGGTCTCAAACCAAATCCTTTTCTTCCCCAACAGAGCAATAAGGATTATCCCTAGCAAGAGTCGTCTTCCCGTAATGAAGCACTTCTTACAAGAATCCAGGGATTCGTGGAAGTTAGCTCAACGGTTTCCCTCCCCACTTAGGTTCGGAAAATTCATATAAACATAAAGTTCTCCTCAGTAGAGCCTTGGAGAGGCCTTTCCCCAGCTAAGTCGAAAAATTGCAGATCACCCAGCGGAGTCTTAGGGGTGAGATTCAATCTCCAGCAGTTTAGGCATCCCCTAGTAGGGCCTTAAAATCTAAATTCCAATTTATTTTTGGCAAAGGTGATAAGTCGAGACAGACTAGTCACACTCTTCTCCAGCAGAAGTATCGACAATCATCCGTATTCCCCACAGAGTCAGCAAGGATTTGTTATTTCTGCGTCAGGAATTCCCTTTGTACCTATCGCCCAGTGTCATGGGGCATCATGTCATACAGTTCAACATATGTGTGCTCAATCCAAGGTTGATATCCAAAGTCCACCCACAACGTGGCAAAGTATCCAAAGTCCAGCCACAGACTGGCCAAAGCCCATCCTCAGGGTGGCAAATTTCAGAAGTCTCCTGTAGTGAGCAAAAGTCTCCCGTAGTGAGCAGAAGTCTCTCGTAGTGAGCAAAAGTCTCCCGTAGTGAGCAGCAGCCCCCGTAGTGTGGCAAAATATTTAAGTCCCCCGTAGTGTGGAAAAATATTGAAGTCCCCCGTAGTGTGGCAAAAGTCTCCCGTAGTGTGGCAAAAGTCTCCCGTAGTGAGCAAAAGTCTCCTGTAGTGAGCAAAAGTCTCCCGTAGTGAGCAGCATCCCCCGTAGTGTGGCAAAAATTGAAGTCCCCAGTAGTGTGGCAAAAGTCTCCCTTAGTGAGAAAAAATCTCCCGTAGTGAGCAAAAGTCTCTCGTATTGAGCAGCAGCCCCCGTAGTGTGGCAAAATATTAAATTCTTCCGTAGTGAGCAGCAGTCCCCGTAGTGCGGCAGAAATTGAAGTCTCGCGTAGCGAGCAAGTGGCCCCGTAGAGCGGCAAAGAGCAAAAGTCTCTCGTAGTGAGCAAAGTCTCCTGTAGTGAGCAAAGGTTTCCCGTAGCGAGCAGAAGTCCCCCGCAGTGTGGCAGAGTATCCCTGCAGAGTGAGCAAAAGTCCATCCTCGGGGTGGTAAGGTATCAAAAGTCTCCCGTAGCGAGCAGTGGCCCATGTAGAGTGGTAAAGTATTGAAGTCTCCCATAGTGTGGCAAGGCATTCAGAAGACCACCCGTTGTGTGGCACGTCGTTAATAGCCCAACAAAAGTCCACCCGTAGCGTGGCAAATCAACATTCTCCTAACATTATTCCAAAACATTCGCCAGTTCATTATTCTTCACATCAGAGTTCTCCCCAAGCAGAGTTCAGATGGTTGGGTTTATTTCCCTTTTCTTCTTCCACCGAGTGCAAATTTTCCGGTTGTTTTTAGTATTCAATCCCTGTATACTTCAAACGTCTGAAAGCAAATACTATCATCCATTCAAGTCTATAGTGATTGAATAGGGGCAGCTGTAACACCCCAAAATTTTCCCTCTCATTTTGCATATCATCTAGCATAGCATTTTGCATACTCAAATTCATGTCACAACCAAAAACATTGCATCATATTCATCATAGCTGAGGTGAGGCTTGTGATTAGTGGCTGAAGCAATTGAGGGCCATCCAAAAGCAACAAAAGGGGGAATATGTCTTCACAACATTGTGCAAAGGGTCACAAGAGTCCTATGGACCAATTTTGATCAAGAAATGATGGAAAAAACATTGTGTATCTATCGATACATACGAATTTCGTATCGATACATGCTTCTGTATGTATCGATACATTCATGATATGTATCGATGCATGAGTGAGTTAACTTGCTGGAAATAACCAAAGCTTCAGTATGCATCGATGCATGTATCTATGTATCGGCTCATACATGTTATATAACTAACATATAGCGATACATACGAGTTTTGTATCGATACATAAGCCTGTTTTTCTGCTAAACAGTTTCTTCACCCTCACCATTTCCCTCCACCTTTTCCTTTCCTTTCCTTTGTCTTGTTCCACACTCTTCACATTAGTTCTACACTCTTCCCTTGGATTACTCTACCACACTCTAGAGTCTTCTACAATTTTCCAAGGAATATTCCAAAGAACACTCTAGAACTCTCTAGAACCCTAACTAACTTCAAACCTAACCTAACACATAAGCAACCTCCAAACCCAAACCTCATGCCAAGCTTACATGTTATATAAACCCACTTCATCCCAAAGCTAAGCTCTCTCTCTCATTTGTTTCACTATTCTTCATTATTTTCACTTTCTCTTTCATTCTTCTCCCAAAATTTTCCACCATTTTCAACCTCTCACCAAAGCTTCTTCATAGAAGTTCTTCAAATTCTTCATTGAAATTTGAAGAACTTGAAGCTAAAACCTCCATTAATCATATCATTGTGAAGCTTATTTGAAGAATCAATTCTGATTTTGGAGGAGTTTTGAGCTCATTGGAATGGATTAATCAAGTGTTCATCAAGAAGCATCATCAACCGCATTTATTTTGCGTTTTAGAGAATCTCCGGTTTTCTTCTCTATTTGCATCTACACCACAACACTCACTGAAGCAATACTCCGCTTCGTAGGCTGGTGATCTAAACCGCTTCGCATTTAAGTTATATCTCTTCATCTCGCCATTGTGGCATTCTTCGTGTATTTATCGTTGTGTTTGCGCTTTACCGTTTAATTTCGTTTTGATTACGAATTGTGAAAATTGTTTGTTTCATGGTTTCTTTGGGCTTTACTTTTCCCTTTACCACCATAGATTGATAGGTCTTGATTTTAGAGAAACTTTTAGGTCCATTTTCCGTACCATATTCCTCCATTTCGAGTCATTTCGACATGCTTCCGTCTCCTTTGCATATTCTTGCATTCTACTTATTAATTGTGCCTAATTGACTTGTAAATCATTGTTGCCATGTTCAAGCCTTTCATTTAGAATGCTTACATGTGTTTAACATTCTATTTTACCTTCATCTCCATGATCCATAAACATTGGCATGATTCATGATTGCATTATATGATGTATGATGCATGAACATAAATGTGCACTGTCACACCCCAAATTTTACCCCTAACTGCTCGCATCATACATTCATCGCATTTAGCAGAGAATTCCAGATTTATTTTCCGTTGCTTTCTTCTCATTTTCTAACTTTGATTCTTAATTTCTTTTCACCTATAAGCTTCCATTTTAATGTAATTTCTTTTTCTTATTTATAACTTTTTAATTCATTTTTGTGTTTTAATTTTAATTTCTATTTTCGTTTCTATTTTCAAGTTCCTATTTTAAAATTTTATTTCTATTTCTATTTCTAATCTTTAGTTCAATTTTCAAATTTTTTCTAAATTTATTTGTTATTTCTTTTCATCTTCAAGTTCTCATTTCTAAATTAATTTTATTTCATTTTCAAGTTTTTATTTTTGAATTTATTTTTCTATTCTTCAATTTTTTAATTTTATTTTCAAGTTGTTACATCTAAAGTTAATGTCAATTTCTAATTCATGCATTTATTTTATAAATTCCAAAATTATTTCTCAAGTTCTAAGTCAATTTAAATTCCAAGTTTAATTATTTAGTTTCTAAGTTATTTTCAATTTTAAGTTTAATTCTTTTTTAATTCACTTCTAATTTAAGTTTATATTTAGATTCTAATTTAAAGTTCTCATTTCAAATATTAAGTGTCAATTTCAAATTATAACCATAGTGTGACTAATCAACTTTTTTTTCCAAATAATATTGTTATGTTACAATCACAAAAAAAAATTGTACGATACAAAAGCCAAAAAATGCAGCAACAATTCAGCAGCACAAGGCACAAGTTCAGCTCCATCAGCCCCCAAAACAGACCTGCAACTCTGCTCCACTACTCCATTGCAACAATTTTTTCAGATTGTGTCCCCTCTCTCAAGACACCCTTCACCTACAAGTTATACAGTACACATTTTCAAATTCACAAAAAAAAAAACATATAAACCACCATTGTTACATTAGAAACAGGACACAAAAAAATATGCCTCATAACTACACAAACAGCTCTCAAACACTACAAAAAAACTCAGCCAAAACAAAAAAACTCAGCTCTCAACACAACACAAAAACAGCCCTCAAATACTACTCAAAATCCAGTCACTGTTACATCAAAAACTCAGCATCAAATACCCCACAAAACAGCCCCTCAAAACACAAAAACCACCCAAAAAACAGCCACATAAATCATTGATACAACCCCCAAAAACAGTCCCAGAAATAGCCCTCAAAAACCAAAAAAAATCAGCCAAAGCACACTGAATCAGTCCCAAAAACAATCCAGAAATAGCCCTCAAAATCTCACAACAGCAAAGAATTTCAGAAGAACAGCATAGGAAGAGGAGTGATAAAGCTTACCGTTGTGGATTCGTCACCCCGATAACGTTCGGGTCGGTATTGTTCTCTTTCCTTTAACTTCTTTTCAGCATGTTGTCCATGGTTTAGTTTCTTTTTTTCTTTCAATTTTAACTTCATTTCAAACCTGCATACAAAACAAAATTTCATATAAAAAACTTCAAAAAAAAACACTTGAGTCATACACAAATCAGACAACAACATCAAACCATCCGCACACAAATTCATAAAAAGAAACCTGTCAAAATCAGACCCAAAAATCGCGGACTCACCATCCAAATCAGAACTTCCATAAACACCATCAACCAATAAAACACCAACCCGCAAACCGACACTGCAATACCTTTCCATCACACAACCCATATCCCAAACCATAAACAACTCAGACTGAATCAAACCCCTTCGGAATCCCGCCGTCAGCCCACCAATACCATTTCACCTTCGTACACATCCAACCTCAACCAAACCACCTTCTTTCTTTTTTCTGCAAATCTGAAACCAAATCCCCTTCAAAACCAGAAAAAGCAGAACCGACATACCTCACGAAATCCAGAACGCAACCAACCACCATCTCGTCGCCGGGATTACCTTGAAATATCTAAGGCCTAACACCGAAACAGCCACCAGCCCTTCACCGTAAAACCAAACGCAGCCCCACCTTGAGCCACTCAACCGCCATCATAAACCCGAACAACCTTGAGAACCATAAACCTGTCAACCATCTAACAACCAAAAAACACACGAACCAGCACCATCAAAACATCAGAAAAAAACAGTGGCCACAAAACGGAAAAAGCTTGCATAACAAAAACCAAACTAACAGAAACATAAACCATTCAAAGTACCTACCTTCATCCACCACCTTCAAAACAAACGACACCCTTTCCATATCTCCACAAACAGAACCGTTAACCTCTGAATCCATTTCAAAAGAACCATAATCCATCATCGATCCAACTCCTCACGATCATTGTGACCTTTCTCCAAGCCAAACTGAACCTTCACACCATTTCACCCTTCGCCATCCCTCCACCACGAATCAATAACACATTCGCAGCAAACCCTCCCCTTCACAACCTTCAAAAAGATCAGCAGCACATCCAAGAAACATACCTGCAAAAATAACAAAATCCAAAACAGAAACTGAAGCCTCCAAAATCCTGAGCAATCACCGAAAAAATCAGAACAGAGAATGAGATTCGAAACTCACAGATTCGAGGTACATGAACGTCAACCATAATCCTGTGAGAAAACCAGAACTGAACCGAAACACAAATCACAGGCAAGCAAAACCCTCCTTTAAACCGAGCCAGTTAACACCGCAGGCCACCATAATATCACCCCTGTTTTAACCGAACCATTCCGCCCTTCATAACTAGCCTGCATAACCAAAAACCTGAGCAACCACTGCGAAACAGAGCCAACCTCTTCACAAACATCAAACATACAGAACCAGCTCACCGTAAACTCCCGAAACAGCCACCAATCAGTCCCAGCACCATAAACCGTCGAATCCTCCATCTTTTTCAACAACACCACAACACGACCATCCTCTGATTTTAGTACCCAAACTCACTGTGTGTGACTCTGAAATAAATCGCGCACAAATCACTAAACCTTCACAACCCACCAGCCAAAGCTCCATCATCAAATCTCCCTAACCACTTCAGCCAACGTCCTCACCTCCGAAACCGTACTCAAACCACTGTGACCACCCAAACACCTCTCCCGCACCTGAACCTGCGAAAACTCAAACAAAACACACAGACCTTCAAGCACCAAAGCCGGCCATCACTTCGCCGACGAAGCCAAAACCAACCCGCCACCGTTCCGAAATCACTTAAACCAAAACACAAACCTGTAACTCTCCGCACAAACTACCACACAGCCACCATTGTTGCCGTCGGCCAACCATCACCACCTTCAGACACCCGGATCAACCCTCTCACAACCTTCCGACGGAACCCCATCACCATCTTCACTCACCCTCAGATTCAAACACATAAACCTTACTCACAAACCTTTTCACACAAATCATCATCATCCTTATAAAACAAATTGAAAACAGAACCAGAAAGAGACAAGGGACTGAGTTTAGAGAACGGAAATCACCGCACAAACCCGCAAAATCCAAGCCTCGAACCAAGCGTGAAATCCGATTCAGAACCAGGACACATCACCTCGCCGCCATCGAAATCCCTAATCCCTTTACCAATCCGAAACCCACAGGAAGCCAAACGCGAACAATCATCACCGCCGGTTGTGAATCAAGGAGGGTTTCTGAGTTTTTTTGAATCGCGCAAGAGTGAATTGTTTGAGAGGAATTTGAGTTGAGACAGAGAGTTCATCGCGAGGGAGAGACGGATCGAGCGAGCTGAGACAGAGAGAAATCATTTGCGAGAGAGGCCGTGTGTTTGTTCTTGAGTTAATAGGCATGACCCTGCTTCTTTATTCGCAACCATGGCACTCTGAGAGAGGTACATCCGCGAGCTTGAGCGTGAGGCTGAGACGGCGGGCCATCTATTCGTCGGCGGCGTTTTTTTCCTTTTCTTTTGCGTGAAAGAGAGAGAGCGAGATTGGCAATCGAGAGAGAAGGTGAGAAACTGTGCGTGGGTTTCTCATTCCCCAGATGCGATTTCTTTTTTCTTTCCTTTTGTTTTATTATTCTTTCCATTTTCATTTATTTATTATTTATTATTTTCTTCAGCTTTATAAAAGTTTTGTAAACTTATAAATTGGGCTAGCCCATTCGAATTTTTCTGCACACACCCTATGAAACCAGCATTGACCCCTTTTTTTTTGGGCTTTTTATTTATATTCACTATTTTTTTGATTTTATAGTTTCATCTTCTTTTATTTTCATAGATTTATTTTATTTTAAGAAAATCTTTGGTCATTGTCTGTTCTTCCTATATTAGAAAAAAATCTAAAAATTTAGTTTATAATTCTGTTGTTCTTATGGAATTTGTTTAGATTAATGATTTATTGGTAGTTCTTCCTTTATTTGGGCCGATGATATGACAAAAAGTCACGATAAATTGTTTCCGATTAATCGTGACCAATATGAGGCCATGCATTTATTTATTCTATTTAATTCATTTATTTTTATTCTATTTATTTTATTTTATTTATTCTATTTCAATTTATTTCACTTTATTTACTTTTTATTATTTATTTCTTGCATTTTTACGCCATATTAAATTTAATTTTCAAAATAATAAAAATCCTTGGTCCAACGCCAAGTGAACTTCATACACTTCACTCACACACGTAAGTCGGTCGTTTACGATCGCCATCTGCACAGTTCCTTACACTGCACAGCTTTTCAACTTAAGCAAATTGATGCACCGCGTTTGTTTTCCACCCCCGCATTCTCGATCCATATATCGAGCCATAGCCCAGTTACTAAGCCCTTTATCTTTGCATTTCCATTTACTTTATTCAATTTATTTTTTGCAAGTAGCAACCTATGCCTTAGACTTAGGAGCTTGCACCCTCATTTATTTACTTTCGTTTATGCTTTTAAATCCAAAAGGGAAAGAACTCCTGCAGTTGACTCAATGTCATAGGAAGTTTAGCCATCCCTAGTTACCATTTTGACCTTAGCAATTAGGTCCCTCTTTTTTTCTTTGACCTTAGCAATTAGGTCCCTCATCCTTAGGTCCTTAGCCATTAGGTCCTTAGTGTTTTATTTTATAACTTTTTGTGACTTTGTTAAGTCACGTGAGTGTTTGCCATAACACTTACTTTCCCCCGCGAACCTTGAGCGTAACCAAGTGTTCGTTAATCCTTAGGAGAACTACGAGTGCTCTGATTCTATACCCGATACGTAGGCATCGATGCGATGTTGTGCGAGCACCATTAGAAATAAAACCTTAAGTTCCCATATTTTTTAGCAAGCAATAAACAACAAAAATGCAAATATTAACAAGAGGTTCCCGTAGGATACTGCGGATGCTTAGGATGCTAACACCTTCCCTAGGTATAATCAACCCCCGAACCTAGTTTCTCCTCATTTAGGGTTTTTACGATCTTTTTCCCTTTTCCCTTTGGATTAAATTAAAGTCGGTGGTGAACATAAATGTTTTGCGATTCAAGCTTATTCAATAGCTTGGTATCCGATTCTCACCGCGACAGAAATGGCGACTTCACTGGGGACTCTATTTTTTAGGGTTAAGCCCACCTTGTATATTTGTATATTTGTTGTTGTATTGCTTGTTATTATTTTGGATTTTTGTTGGGTGTTCCATGTGTGGTGAGATAAGTCCTAACCCGGACTTGAGTGCAAATAAGATAGGACGGTGGTATATTCAAGAAGGCTTGTAGGGAGTTGAGTCCCGACCAAGTTGACTTGAGACACCACCACTCAGCGGAGGCCTCCTCGGATGTAGTTTTGTTGATCGAGTTCAGTCGTGAAAACATTACTATATTCGACCTGAGAGCCATTAATGTTGAGGACCGTAGAACATTTACCCCCACTTGGCCTTTTAGGGATGTAGTGCGATGACTATGAGGGTGCAAATCCGAAATAGTTGATACGCGATACTACACTCGGATGAGACTCTCTTGAGAATATTATTGATTACCAAGTTGAGTTGGGAAGTCGGTAATATCCGAAAGATGGGACAATGATTCTGGGAACTTTTAGAACCCGTTGTACAGGTACAAATAAACTCATAGTACATACCTTTTTGGGAGGGTTGAACCTTCGACCTCATGCAAGCTTTGAACCTAAGCCTTGTTTGTGTTTGTGTATTCATTGCATTCACGCATCATGAAGCATCATTTTACCATTTATTCAAGGAACTCAGAAACTTTATTTTTGCAAATATCATAGGTATCATCATGGACTTTGGAAGAAGAAAGACTGTCAAGTACACATTCAAAACTCCCAAACTCGAAGACCTAAGGAAATTAAGAGATTTGGTTTTGGATCAAGAAGCCTTCATGGAGAAGCATAGGATACTTTTAGCCTTACTTAAGGCTGAGTGGGATGGAAGGTTGCTCTCTGTGATGCTCCAGTTTTATGATCCTCTCTACCATTGTTTTACGTTCCCTGATTACCAATTGGCGCCTACTTTGGAAGAGTATTCATTTCTGGTGGGGTCACGTGTTAAGGATGAGTTTCCATTCCCTGTTCTAGAGAAGGACCCTGAAGAAGCAGAGATTGCAAAAGCAACATATTTGAGTGTTCCTGAGGTCAAGGCAAATATGACCTATAAAGGAAATATTTTTGGTTTCCCTACAAAGTTTTTGGTAGAAAAGGCCAAGAATTTTGTTAGTGTGAAGGATATGAAAGCTTTTGAGGCGACCTTTATTCTACTAATATATGGAGTGTTGCTTTTCCCAAACTTTGAAGACTTTGTCGACCTGAACGCCATCAAAATCTTTCTGAAGAAGAACCCGGTCCCTACTTTGCTCGGAGACACTTACCATTCCATCCATCTGAGGAATCACCATAAGGGAGGGATGATTACTTGTTGTGCATCATTGTTGTACGAGTGGTTTATTTCGCACTTGCCTAAGTCATCTTCATTTTGGAACCTTAAGGATGGTTTGTGGTGGTCACAAAGGATCATGTCTCTTACCCACTCTGACATTAGTTGGTACAATCGTGTTTATGATGGAGCATTGATTATTGATAGCTGTGGTGATTTTGCTAATGTGCCTCTTCTTGGCACTAAGGGAGGAATCAGCTATAATCCAGTTTTGGCTCGCCGCCAACTCGGGTATCCATTGAGGGACAAACCTAAGAGTGTTGAAGTGGAAGGAATTTTCTTTAAGGATGACGAAGAACCAGAGCTCAAGAAACAGATTATGCAAGCTTGGAAGTACATCCATAGGAAGGGGAGGAGTAGCTTGGGAAAGCCGAATTGTGTTTCTATGGAACCCTATCTCCAATGGGTACGAGATAGGGCAATCAGTCTGAAGATGCCTTACCCTCGCCAGGATCCTATGACCTTCAAGAAACCCATTCTAATCTTTATGGACGATGCAGAGAAGCTGAAGATTGATTTGGAGAAAGAGCTTCGAGAGAAGAATGCATGGAAGAATCGACATCAGATCATCAGTAGTGAGAATGAAGAACTTAGAAGACAACTGAAGATGAAGGAAGAAGAAGAGCTCTCCAGCAAGAAAAGGAAAGCACAAGAGGATTTATTTTCCTCCAGCACTCAAGAGGACACTTCTTGGAAGTCGATCGTGGATCAACTTATGCTTGAAAGGGCTCAGATGAAGGCACAAATCGAGAAGCTCAACTTGAGGCTCTTAGGAGAATCTCCTTAGGACTTTGTCTTTGTCTTTATTAAACTTTGTTTGGGATTTTTGAAGATGTACTCAAGAATTTGTATCACTTTTTGAATTTAATGAAATCATGTCCTTTGATTATTATGTGTTCCTTGGTATTTGCAAAGTGTTTCTTAAGTTCCTTGAATAAAATTTCATTTTCGCATTGCACTCATACATTTGGCATTTCATTTGGCATTTCATTTGCATTTTTTCATAAAACTCATTCCCGTCATCTGCTCTCAATTCAGCTTTCACACTGAGGCTCTCACGCAAATACTACACTCGAGCTCAAGCCAAAAAGAGGATGGCTGAAAGAGACATAGAGATGGACAGAGTTAACGAGGAGCTTACTGAAATTCGTGGAAATATGGGTCAGATGATGGAAATGTTGTAGGTCATTCGAGCAAAGATGGATACCCAGCAGACTGTAGTGTCAGAAATTGTCACTGCAACGACTGAGCCTACGTCATCAGTCACTACCCCTGTGACCTGGCCTCCTTTTGGGCTTCCTCAGGGATTCGTTCCTCCTCCACAAGGGTTTGTTTCTCAGAGTTTTATACCTTCTTCCCAAGGACTTGCTACTCAGGGTTTCTTCCCTCCTTCTCAAGGTTTTGCTACTCAAAGTTTCATTCCTTCTTCCCAAGGACTTGCTGCTCAGGGTTTCTTCCCTCCGTCCCAAGGCTTAGCTTCACAAAGTTTCGCACCTCCCTCTAAGGGTATGGCATTTCCTTTCCAAGGTTTTGTGCCTCCTCCTCAAGGATTTGCTGCTCAACAAACTGTTCCTGTGACTAATGAAGAGAATCATGCAGTTGCTAATTTTACACAAGACATTGTGCACACCCGTGCCCAACCATACTTTAATGACCATCAGGGGTATGAAGCGCCAGATATGTCTGAAAACGGAGATGAGAAACATGTGAAGATGCAGGAGAATTTTGATACCCTTGAAAAAAGGTTAAGAGCGATTGAAGGTGACCAGATCTTTGGGGCTGCTGCTAGAGAGATGTGTCTGGTGTCTGGATTGGTAATACCTCCAAAGTTCAAGATACCCACGTTTGATATGTATGAGGGTGCAACTTGTCCTAAGAACCATCTTTTGATGTACTATTGAAGAATGGCTGCGCAGGTGGACAACGATAAATTAATGATCCACTGCTTCCAAGACAGTCTGAAGGGAATTTCCTCCAAATGGTATCTAACGCTTGACCAGTCGAAGATTCGCAGTTTCCAAGACTTGGCAGATGCTTTCATCCAGCAATACAAGTATAATATGGACCTTGCTCCCGATAGGAGGCAACTGTTGAGTATGTCACAAAAAGATTCTGAATCATTCAAAGAATATGCTCAGAGGTGGAGAGGGACCGCTTCTCAAGTAGAGCCCCCATTGACTGAAAAAGAATTAGCTGACTGGTTTGTTGACACCGTGCGACCAGAATTCTATGAGAGAATGGTGGGAAGCATAACTGCTAGTTTCTCTGATTTAGTGGCTGTGGGAATCAAGGTAGAACTCGGTTTGAAGAGTGGAAAGATGAGTGATGCATCTGGCAGTTCCAGCAGTGGTAGTGGAAATATTGGCAAGAAATTTACCAATAATTTCCACAAGAAGAAAGAGGGTGAGACAAATGCCATAATGACAAGTCAAAGAAGAAATCCGCTTTGGCAGAGACCTCGACCTATGGCTCAACAGCAGTACGCTCATCAACAGCAGTATGCCCAACATCCTTATGTAGCGGCGGTCCAACCGTCATTTAATCCACAAGTCCCCATGTATCGGCCAACTCAAGCAGTACCGATGTATCAGCAGGCGGCTCCAGTGATTCCACCTTATCAGCCAATGCTCAACAATCCAGGCTATCAACAAGCGCCCAATGCTTCAGCCTACCAGCAGAGGACTCCAGCTCCTCATCCAAATCCCAATTTTCAGAATAGAAGACCAGGTGGAAGGCCTCCTAATCCTCGAATCCCTATAACTTATACTGAATTATATCCTTCACTGCTGAAGAAAGGTTTGGTTACTCCACGGCCTTTGGGTCCTCCACCAAATTCGCTCCCCCCAAATTACAACCCGAATGCCCACTGTTTATTCCATGAAGGTGCCCCAGGGCATGATTTGGAGGGTTGTTATGCTTTAAAGTACATAGTGAAAGATTTGATGGAGAAGAACATTCTGTCATTTGGGAATACCGGTCCGAATGTCAAAGATAATCCTTTACCCAAGCATGGGTCCATAAATGCCATTGCTGACGAGTCTGATGAAGGTTTGATTTTCAATGCCACAGAGATCAAGACCCCGCTTAGAGACTTCCATGCGAAGCTAGTAGAAGTGGGTATGCTGAAGAGTTGTCATAAGAATTGTGAAGGTTGTGTTGATAGTCCAAGGGGATGTGAATTGGTCTTGAAAGATGTTCAAGATTTGATTGATGAAGGTGTCTTACAAGTGAGCGGTCATATGAAGAGGAATGAAGTGGCAGTGATTGAACCCATTTTCAACTTGCCTGAATCTAATTCTACCTGGGTGCCAGTGTTCAACCTGCCTGAATCTTCAGGAGTTCAACCTATCTTCAATACTCCAGAATCTGTGGTGCCAATTTTCAGTATACCTGAGCCAAGATTTGAACAAAGGAGTAACCCTTTCCTTTACGAGGACACTAAAGCAGTTCCATGGAAGTATGATACAGGGAGAGTTCATCAGAAGATCGATAAAGCTAATCAGAAGGAAGGTTCAAAAGTGGCAAGTGTTGACATAGCGGGTGCAGGTCGTTTAACTCGCAGTGGTCGTGTTTATCAGCAAGCCAACACGGTTCCACCTAAAGAAGTCATTCCAGCTGTTGTCAACCAGGATAAAGGGGTAATCTTGGGAGAAGAGGATGCAGAATTTCTCAGAATCATTAAGAAAAGTGATTATAAGGTTATTGATCAGCTACATCAAACGCCTTCCAAAATATCTATCCTATCACTTCTTATGCATTCTCTGGCTCATCGAAGTGCGCTTCAGAAGTTGCTAGCTCAAGCACATGTTACGCATGATATAACAGTGAATCAGTTTGATGGAGTCATTGCCAATATCACTGCATGTAACAATCTTAGCTTCAGTATGGAGGATCTCCCAAAGGAGGGCTTGGACCATAACCGTGCTCTCCACATATCTGTGAAATGTCAAGAGGATACTTTAGCAAGAGTTCTTGTGGATACAGGATCTTCACTGAATGTTTTGCCGAAAAGAACACTTGCTAAGTTATCTTATCAAGGGGCAGAGACGAGGCCCAGTGCACTAATTGTGAAAGCTTTTGATGGGTCAAGGAGAACCGTTATTGGAGAAGTAGACCTACCAATCTTGATTGGGCCACAGGTCTTCAAAATCACTTTCCAGGTTATGGACATCAATCCTAATTACAGTTGCTTGCTGGGAAGACCTTGGATCCATGCTGCTGGGGCAGTCACTTCTACCCTACATCAAAAGATGAAGTTTGTGGTCGATAACAAGCTGGTAACCGTGTCTGGGGAAGAAGATCTCATGGTTAGCAACCTTTCATCCTTTAGCTATATTGAGGCTGATGAAGATGCTTTGGAAACTTCTTTCCAAGCTCTTGAGATAGCCAATGCTGTCCTTTTGGAAGTAGAGGAACCAAAAGGGAAGGGTATCCCATCTTTTGCATCGCTGAAGAGTACCATTTCCACCATTGAAGAAAGAAGCTATGAAGGTTGGGGTGATGTCATCGAAGTCAAACAGAAGCTAGATCGTTGCGGGTTGGGTTACAAACCAACTCATGTGAAGGAAGGAGCGTCAACCTCCGTTAAAGGGCGTCCGAAGACCATTCAAGAGGTGTTTTCCAGTGCTGGTTATCAGGTCAATGCAATTGATGGAGGTTCTGAAGATGAAGATGTGAATCATCTGGTGTATCAGTGTGAAGAAGCCTTGGATAATTGGGAGGCAGTCGAGATCCCAGAAATTTTTCCATTGTCAAAGTAATTTGTTGTTTTTTAAGTGTTTTCAAAGTTCCCTAGCTCTGCCCAAGGCTATGGGAGTATTTTGTAGGGCCCTTTCTCATTTTTAAAGTTATTATCAATGAAGGCATTTTGTTAAACTCTTATTTTGATCATTTACTGTTTTTCTCTCTTTTCACTTTTAAAAGAAAATGGCAATCTTTCAAAACCAATAAAAAGCTTTTTCTCTTGCATTTCTCTATTTTCCACTTTTAATAAAAGCAAATCATTATCATATGCAGAATAAACGAAAACCCTATTAAATCCAATGACTCTACATTCTCTCCTAACTTTGATTCGCCCATCTACCAAGCGGAAGATGAAAGTGAGGAAGATTGTGACATTCCCGAAGAACTGGCAAGATTAGTTGAGTATGAGCGCACAGATCTTCAGCCACATAAGGAGCAGGTTGAGACCATCAACCTTGGCACTGATGAAGATGAGAAGGAAGTCAAGATTGGTACAACACTTGGGGCAGACATCAGAGAAAGATTGGTCAAGCTTCTCAGAGAGTATGTAGATGTGTTTGCATGGTCATATCAGGATATGCCTGGTTTAGACACAGACATAGTGGTCCACAAGTTACCTCTTCGACCAGATTGTCTTCCTGTAAAGCAAAAGCTTCGAAGAACAAGACCAGACATGGCTCTGAAGATTCGAGAAGAAGTCAAAAGGCAGTTCGATGCTGGATTCCTTGCAGTTGCAAAGTACCCTGAGTGGGTAGCTAATATTGTGCCAGTCCCTAAAAAGGATGGCAAAGTCAGAATGTGTGTGGACTATAGGGATTTAAACAAAGCCAGTCCGAAAGACGATTTCCCTCTTCCGCATATTGACACTTTGGTTGACAACACTGCTAAATTTGTTGTTTTCTCCTTCATGGATGGGTTTTCAGGATACAACCAGATCAAAATGGATCCTAACGATATGGAAAAGACTACATTCATCACACCGTGGGGCACTTATTGTTACAAGGTTATGCCATTCGGTCTTAGAAATGCAGGAGCCACTTATCAGAGGGCAATGGTCACCCTTTTTCATGATATGATGCATAAAGAAATAGAAGTTTATGTGGATGATATGATTGCCAAATCACAGAGTGAGGAGGATCATTTGAATCATCTCCTGAAGTTATTTGAGCGCCTCAGAAAGTTCCAACTGCGCTTGAATCCAGCTAAGTGTACTTTTGGTGTCCGATCAGGAAAGTTACTTGGTTTTATTGTTAGTCAGCAAGGTATTGAAGTAGATCCAGATAAGGTCAGAGCAATTCAAGAAATGCCAGCTCCAAAAACAGAAAAGAAAGTCAGGGGTTTCCTTGGAAGATTGAACTACATCTCCAGATTCATCTCCAACATGACTGCTACTTGTGAGCCTTTATTCAAGTTACTCCGGAAGAATCAAGCAATTGAGTGGAGTCCTGATTGTCAACTAGCTTTTGAGAAGATTAAGGTTTATCTACAGGAACCCCCTATCTTGATCCCGCCTACTCCAGGGAAGCCTCTTTTCATGTATCTGACTGTACTCGAGGGATCTATGGGTTGCGTATTAGGCCAACAAGACGAAACTGGTCGTAAGGAGCACGCCATTTATTACTTAAGCAAGAAGTTCACAGACTGTGAAAGCAGATATTTGCTTTTAGAGAAAACTTGCTGTGCCTTGGCATGGGCGGCCAGACGCCTCAGGTAGTACATGATTTGTCACACTACTTTGTTGATCTCGAAAATGGATCCAATAAAGTACATCTTTGAGAAGCCTGCTTTGACTGGAAGACTCGCCCGTTGGCACATGTTGTTATCCGAATACGACATCCAATATGTAACCCAGAAGTCTATCAAGGGCAGTGTTTTGTCTGAATACCTTGCTGATCATCCTGTCGAAGATTATGAACCTTTGAAATTTGATTTCCCGGACGAAGACATTATGTTGATAAAGGACTGTGAAGTTCCAGGTCCAGATGAGGGTCCCGAGCCAGGGTCTCGTTGGAAGATGATGTTTGATGGTTCCTCTAACTACATGGGGCATGGTGTGGGGGTTGTCTTGATGAATCCCGATGGTGGGTATACTCCTTTCACAGCCAGATTATGTTTCGAATGTACAAACAACATTGCTGAGTATGAAGCATGTGTTTTGGGTATCGAAGCTGCAATTGATACCAGAATCAAGATCCTTGATGTATATGGAGACTCAGCCTTAGTAATTTACCAAGTCAAAGGTGAATGGGAGACCCGTGATGAGAAGTTGATCCCATACCGTGCCCACATTGTGGAATTGATCAAATACTTTGATGAAGTCACCTTCCATCATGTTCCAAGGGCAGAGAATCAAATAGCAGACGCCTTGGCTATGTTGGCCTCTATGTTTCAAGTCAGATTTCTTAATGAAGCTCCACTCATTACAATCGAGCGAAGAACTGCACCAGCCTACTGTCTACTGGTCGAAGAAGAAACTTATGAGAAACCGTGGTTCTATGACATCAAGAACTATTTGCAGAATCAAGAATACCCAGCTGATGCAACAAATCTAGACAAGAAGACTTTAAGGAGATTGGCGTCCAAGTTTTTCCTCAGCAACAATGTGCTTTACAAGAGAAATCATGATATGGTTCTGCTCAGATGTGTGGACAAGCACGAAGCAGACTTATTGATCAGGGAAATCCATGAAGGATCATTTGGAACACATGCCAATGGACATGCCATGTCCCGGAAGATTTTGAGAGCTGGATACTTCTGGTTGACCATGGAATCAGATTGTTTCAAGTATGCCAGGAAGTGTCATAAATGCCAGATTTATGCCGACAAGGTGCACGTACCTCCAACACTTTTGAATGTTCTGTCATCGCCTTGGCCTTTCTCAATGTGGGGCATTGACATGATAGGGGCAATTGAGCCTAAAGCTTCCAATGGTCATCGGTTTATCTTGGTCGCAATCGATTACTTCACCAAATGGGTAGAAGCAGCTTCCTACGCCAATGTGACAAAGCAAGTGGTTGCCCGTTTCATCAAGAACCAAATTATCTGCCGCTATGGGATCCCAAGCCGAATCATAACAGATAATGGGACCAATTTGAACAACAAAACAATGAAAGAGTTGTGTGAGACATTCAAGATTGAACATCATAACTCTTCTCTGTATCGTCCGAAGATGAATGGAGCTGTTGAAGCTGCAAACAAGAACATCAAAACGATTCTGCAGAAGATGGTAAAAACTTACAAAGATTGGCACGAGATGTTACCATATGCTTTACACGGATACAGAACATCAGTTCGCACTTCAACAGGGGCAACCCCTTTCTCTCTGGTGTATGGGATGGATGCAGTTCTCCCTATTGAAGTAGAGATACCATCTTTGAGAATCTTGATGGAAACCGAACTGGAGGAAGCTGAATGGGTCCAGAACAGGTTTGACCAACTGAATCTCATTGACGAGAAGAGAATGACCGCCATGTGCCATGGCTAGTTGTACCAGAAGCGCATCAAGAGAGCATTTGACAAGAAAGTCCGTCTCCGAGAATTCAAAGAAGGAGATCTTGTACTCAAGAAAATCTTGCCAGTCCACAAAGACATGCGTGGAAAATGGAGTCCTAACTATGAAGGCCCATATGTTGTGAAGGTGGCATTCTCCGGAGGTTCCTTAATCCTTACAACTATGGATGGTGAACAGCTGAAGCACCCGGTGAATTCTGATGCAGTCAAAAAATATTATGCCTAAATAAAACCCGATAGGTCGAAAACCAGAAATGGCGACCTATGCAAAAATGGGTATCCCGGTGGATCAAAACCTATGAAGGAGATCCAGGCAAAAGTTAGGGATAAAAATGAAAAAAATAAGAGCTCGCTAAGTTGAAAACCCGAAAGGGCGGCTTAGGCAAAAAGGAGCGTCCCGGTGGATTGAAAACCCGAAAGGGCGATCCAGGCAAAAGTTAGGGACAAAGGCATTTGACTGTGTCAGAGGGTGTTTACCATTACCGAAGAATCATAATGAAAGATCGATCCATTTGCTCTTGTCAGAAGCAAGGTGTCGGGCAGTCTTAGTTATTAGGGATTGTAGTGGTCGTTGGATTCAATGTAGACCTTTCCCCATTGCCATTTTCAAACTGTAATTTTCCATGGAGTTTTTGCCATTGGCAAGCTACCATTCTTGAATAAAATGCAAACTTTGCCTATGAATTTTTTTTAGCTTCTTATTTTCTTTTGTTATGCAAAATGCCATCGCTTGATTACAATTTAACTCTGAAAATGACAAGTTTTTTAGAAAATGTTTTTTTTTGAAAGCACACTGAAAAACTTTTAAGTTTCTTTGACTTTGGAAAAATTGAAAAAAACCTTCTGTTTCCCCAAGAAGCCCTGGTTTGCAACAACACTTTTATACTATTGTTACAGAAATCTCCATAGAAGTTCAAGACTGATAACACTCTTGGATGGATCCTTGGACCAAGCATGATTTCCAAGTTCGAAGACATCTCCCCAGTGTTTTTCATATTGCTCATCTGAGTATTGGTGTTGAGAGCCTACTCCTCATTGAGTCTTGTCAAAACTCTTTGTCTCTTTAGAGTCAACATTTGCATATCATGATCATTCGCATCATGCTCAATCATGCGCATTTGGCATTAGCATTTGTCTTTCCCCAGTTGTCGTCTGTCTGTTTCCAAGTCCAGATATCATTAGTGTTCAATTTGAGAATTCATTGTTGTTGGTGCCCGAAGTTTGGTTTACCAATGTTTTTGTCCCCAGTAATTGCTGGTGTCCCCTGTGGACTTCTATTTGTGTTTGGTATTTGTCTTTATGACCACCGTGTCTCCTTGAAGTCCAATTGTCATTGGTACAAATTTTTTAAGCAGGTCCTGAAGCCTTTTGCTTAAAATCCAAGTCCATTTGATTTTGGCACATACTTGTACCTTTCTCCTGATGGTTCCTGAAGGAATTTCCAGAGGTTGAATGTTTTATCTTATTTTGTTGTTACTTTTTCGTGTTAGCCGGTCGCCTAGAGCCGTTGATCTATCTTTGGGTGATTTTCATTCTATCCCCAATGTTAGTTGGTCGCATAGAGCCACTACTAAATCAATGTGATTTCCTTCCTTATCCTCAGTGTCAGCAGTTACATTTGAACCTGCTAATTTACCGTTTTGATTACTTTGTCCTTATCATTCTTAGTGTCAACCGGTTTTTTTAACTTGTTGCGCATTCACTTTGAGTGTATCTTGGCTTTCTTTTTTAGTGTCAATAGGTTTCAAACCTATTGTGCTGCCACTTCGAGTATTTTTGTTGTTATTCATGGTGTCAGTTGGTCGCATCGAGCCGCTGCGCATTCACCTTGAATAAGCTTGTTGTCATTCTCAGTGACAGTTGGTCGCATCGAGCCACTGCACTTTCCCTTTGAATGTTTATTTTTGATTATTCTTAGTGTCAGTTGGTCGCATCGAGCCGCTGCGCATTCACTTTGAATATTATGTTTATCATTTCTCAGTGACAGTTGGTCGCATCGAGCCGCTGTGCACTCATTTTGAATGTTTATTTTGTTGTATTCTTAGTGTCAGTTGGTCGCATCGAGCCGCTGCACATTCACTTTGAATATTATGTTTATCATTTCCGATGACAGTTGGTCGCATCGAGCCGCTGCGCATTCACTTCAAATATTTTTGTTGATTATTCATTGATGTCAGTTGGTCGCATCGAGCCGCTGCACATTCCCTTTGAATGTTTATCTTTGTTTGTATTCTTAGTGTCAGTTGGTCGCATCGAGCCGCTGCGCATTCACTTTGAATATGTTGTTGCCTTTTTATTTCTCAAGTCAATTTGGTCGCATAGAGCCATTGATTTACCATTTCGATTTATTTCCTTGTCTTGTTTGTATTCTTGGTGTCAGTTGGTCGCATCGAGCCGCTGCGCATTCACTTCAAATATTTTTGTTGATTATTCATTGATGTCAGTTGGTCGCATCGAGCCGCTGCACATTCCCTTTGAATGTTTATCTTTGTTTGTATTCTTAGTGTCAGTTGGTCGCATCGAGCCGCTGCGCGTTCACTTTGAATATGTTGTTGCCTTTTTATTTCTCAAGTCAATTTGGTCGCATAGAGCCATTGATTTACCATTTCGATTTATTTCCTTGTCTTGTTTGTATTCTTGGTGTCAGTTGGTCGCATCGAGCCGCTGCGCATTCACTTCAAATATTTTTGTTGATTATTCATTGATGTCAGTTGGTCGCATCGAGCCGCTGCACTTTCCCTTTGAATGTTTATCTTTGTTTGTATTCTTGGTGTCAGTTGGTCGCATCGAGCCGTTGCGCGTTCACTTTGAATATGTTGATGTTTTCTTTTATTTCTCAAAGTCAATTTGGTCGCATAGAGCCATTGATCTACCACTTCGATTTATTTCCTTGTCTTGTTTGTATTCTTGGTGTCAGTTGGTCGCATCGAGCCACTGTGCAGCCACTTTGGATTTTATTTTGTTTTATCTGTGTTTGTTGATCCAACGATTTAGATTTCCTTTTGTTCCCGTCTTTTGTTATTCTTAGTGTCGACAGTCACACTTGAACCTGTTGATTTATCACTTTGAATATTTCCCGTTTTCGTTTCTTTATCCCCAGTGTTTGTCATCCCCAGTGAGTCTTGGCTTGTGGCCGTCGTTTTATTCTCATTCTAATCATTCATACCATAATCATCATTTCATTGCATAAGAGTTGCAGAGTTAGATAGATTTGTAGTCCAGCATAACATTGCATTTAGGGGCAAAATTTCCGGTTATTTCTGTATTTAAATACCTTTCACCATGATCTCATGAGTGCCTATCGTCATTCACGCCATCTGGTAAAGTTATTTAAATAGGGGCAACTGTCACACCCCAAATTTTACCCCTAACTGCTCGCATCATACATTCATCGCATTTAGCAGAGAATTCCAGATTTATTTTCCGTTGCTTTCTTCTCATTTTCTAGCTTTGATTCTTAATTTCTTTTCACCTATAAGCTTCCATTTTAATTTAATTTCTTTTTCTTATTTATAACTTTTTAATTCATTTTTGTGTTTTAATTTTAATTTCTATTTTCGTTTCTATTTTCAAGTTCCTATTTTAAAATTTTATTTCTATTTCTATTTCTAATCTTTAGTTCAATTTTCAAATTTTTTCTAAATTTATTTGTTATTTCTTTTCATCTTCAAGTTCTCATTTCTAAATTAATTTTATTTCATTTTCAAGTTTTTATTTTTGAATTTATTTTTCTATTCTTCAATTTTTTAATTTTATTTTCAAGTTGTTACTTCTAAAGTTAATGTCAATTTCTAATTCATGTATTTATTTTATAAATTCCAAAATTATTTCTCAAGTTCTAAGTCAATTTAAATTCCAAGTTTAATTATTTAGTTTCTAAGTTATTTTCAATTTTAAGTTTAATTCTTTTTTAATTCACTTCTAATTTAAGTTTATATTTAGATTCTAATTTAAAGTTCTCATTTCAAATATTAAGTGTCAATTTCAAATTATAACCATAGTGTGACTAATCAACTTTTTTTTCCAAATAATATTGTTATGTAACAATCACAAAAAAAAATTGTACGATACAAAAGCCAAAAAATGCAGCAACAATTCAGCAGCACAAGGCACAAGTTCAGCTCCATCAGCCCCTAAAACAGACCTGCAACTCTGCTCCACTACTCCATTGCAACAATTTTTTCAGATTGTGTCCCCTCTCTCAAGACACCCTTCACCTACAAGTTATACAGTACACATTTTCAAATTCACAAAAAAAAACCATATAAACCACCACTGTTACATTAGAAACAGGACACAAAAAAATCTGCCTCATAACTACACAAACAGCTCTCAAACACTACAAAAAAACTCAGCCAAAACAAAAAAACTCAGCTCTCAACACAACACAAAAACAGCCCTCAAATACTACTCAAAATCCAGTCACTGTTACATCAAAAACTCAGCATCAAATACCCCACAAAACAGCCCCTCAAAACACAAAAACCACCCAAAAAACAGCCACATAAATCATTGATACAACCCCCAAAAACAGTCCCAGAAATAGCCCTCAAAAACCAAAAAAAATTCAGCCAAAGCACACTGAATCAGTCCCAAAAACAATCCAGAAATAGCCCTCAAAATCTCACAACAGCAAAGAATTTCAGAAGAACAGCATAGGAAGAGGAGTGATAAAGCTTACCGTTGTGGATTCGTCACCCGATAACGTTCGGGTCGGTATTGTTCTCTTTCCTTTCACTTCTTTTCAGCATGTTGTCCATGGTTTAGTTTCTTTTTTTCTTTCAATTTTAACTTCATTTCAAACCTGCATACAAAACAAAATTTCATATAAAAAACTTCAAAAAAAAAACACTTGAGTCATACACAAATCAGACAACAACATCAAACCATCCGCACACAAATTCATAAAAAGAAACCTGTCAAAATCAGACCCAAAAATCGCGGACTCACCATCCAAATCAGGACTTCCATAAACACCATCAACCAATAAAACACCAACCCGCAAACCGACACTACAATACCTTTCCATCACACAACCCATATCCCAAACCATAAACAACTCAGACTGAATCAAACCCCTTCGGAATCCCGCCGTCAGCCCACCAATACCATTTCACCTTCGTACACATCCAACCTCAACCAAACCACCTTCTTTCTTTTTTCTGCAAATCTGAAACCAAATCCCCTTCAAAACCAGAAAAAGCAGAACCGACATACCTCACGAAATCCAGAACGCAACCAACCACCATCTCGTCGCCGGGATTACCTTGAAATATCTAAGGCCTAACACCGAAACAGCCACCAGCCCTTCACCGTAAAACCAAACGCAGCCCCACCTTGAGCCACTCAACCGCCATCATAAACCCGAACAACCTTGAGAACCATAAACCTGTCAACCATCTAACAACCAAAAAACACACGAACCAGCACCATCAAAACATCAGAAAAAAACAGTGGCCACAAAACGGAAAAAGCTTGCATAACAAAAACCAAACTAACAGAAACATAAACCATTCAAAGTACCTACCTTCATCCACCACCTTCAAAACAAACGACACCCTTTCCATATCTCCACAAACAGAACCGTTAACCTCTGAATCCATTTCAAAAGAACCATAATCCATCATCGATCCAACTCCTCACGATCATTGTGACCTTTCTCCAAGCCAAACTGAACCTTCACACCATTTCACCCTTCGCCATCCCTCCACCATGAATCAATAACACATTCGCAGCAAACCCTCCCCTTCACAACCTTCAAAAAGATCAGCAGCACATCCAAGAAACATACCTGCAAAAATAACAAAATCCAAAACAGAAACTGAAGCCTCCAAAATCCTGAGCAATCACCGAAAAAATCAGAACAGAGAATGAGATTCGAAACTCACAGATTCGAGGTACATGAACGTCAACCATAATCCTGTGAGAAAACCAGAACTGAACCGAAACACAAATCACAGGCAAGCAAAACCCTCCTTTAAACCGAGCCAGTTAACACCGCAGGCCACCATAATATCACCCCTGTTTTAACCGAACCATTCTGCCCTTCATAACTAGCCTGCATAACCAAAAACCTGAGCAACCACTGCGAAACAGAGCCAACCTCTTCACAAACATCAAACATACAGAACCAGCTCACCGTAAACTCCCGAAACAGCCACCAATCAGTCCCAGCACCATAAACCGTCGAATCCTCCATCTTTTTCAACAACACCACAACACGACCATCCTCTGATTTTAGTACCCAAACTCACTGTGTGTGACTCTGAAATAAATCGCGCACAAATCACTAAACCTTCACAAC
Source organism: Lathyrus aphaca (assembly GCA_963966055.1). Taxonomy (NCBI): domain Eukaryota; kingdom Viridiplantae; phylum Streptophyta; class Magnoliopsida; order Fabales; family Fabaceae; genus Lathyrus; species Lathyrus aphaca. The sequence goes on from OZ014525.1 coordinate 219,392,550, forward strand.
CCACCAGCCAAAGCTCCATCATCAAATCTCCCTAACCACTTCAGCCAACGTCCTCACCTCCGAAACCGTACTCAAACCACTGTGACCACCCAAACACCTCTCCCGCACCTGAACCTGCGAAAACTCAAACAAAACACACAGACCTTCAAGCACCAAAGCCGGCCATCACTTCGCCGACGAAGCCAAAACCAACCCGCCACCGTTCCGAAATCACTTAAACCAAAACACAAACCTGTAACTCTCCGCACAAACTACCACACAGCCACCATTGTTGCCGTCGGCCAACCATCACCACCTTCAGACACCCGGATCAACCCTCTCACAACCTTCCGACGGAACCCCATCACCATCTTCACTCACCCTCAGATTCAAACACATAAACCTTACTCACAAACCTTTTCACACAAATCATCATCATCCTTATAAAACAAATTGAAAACAGAACCAGAAAGAGACAAGGGACTGAGTTTAGAGAACGGAAATCACCGCACAAACCCGCAAAATCCAAGCCTCGAACCAAGCGTGAAATCCGATTCAGAACCAGGACACATCACCTCGCCGCCATCGAAATCCCTAATCCCTTTACCAATCCGAAACCCACAGGAAGCCAAACGCGAACAATCATCACCGCCGGTTGTGAATCAAGGAGGGTTTCTGAGTTTTTTTGAATCGCGCAAGAGTGAATTGTTTGAGAGGAATTTGAGTTGAGACAGAGAGTTCATCGCGAGGGAGAGACGGATCGAGCGAGCTGAGACAGAGAGAAATCATTTGCGAGAGAGGCCGTGTGTTTGTTCTTGAGTTAATAGGCATGACCCTGCTTCTTTATTCGCAACCATGGCACTCTGAGAGAGGTACATCCGCGAGCTTGAGCGTGAGGCTGAGACGGCGGGCCATCTATTCGTCGGCGGCGTTTTTTTCCTTTTCTTTTGCGTGAAAGAGAGAGAGCGAGATTGGCAATCGAGAGAGAAGGTGAGAAACTGTGCGTGGGTTTCTCATTCCCCAGATGCGATTTCTTTTTTCTTTCCTTTTGTTTTATTATTCTTTCCATTTTCATTTATTTATTATTTATTATTTTCTTCAGCTTTATAAAAGTTTTGTAAACTTATAAATTGGGCTAGCCCATTCGAATTTTTCTGCACACACCCTATGAAACCAGCATTGACCCCTTTTTTTTTGGGGCTTTTTATTTATATTCACTATTTTTTTGATTTTATAGTTTCATCTTCTTTTATTTTCATAGATTTATTTTATTTTAAGAAAATCTTTGGTCATTGTCTGTTCTTCCTATATTAGAAAAAAATCTAAAAATTTAGTTTATAATTCTGTTGTTCTTATGGAATTTGTTTAGATTAATGATTTATTGGTAGTTCTTCCTTTATTTGGGCCGATGATATGACAAAAAGTCACGATAAATCGTTTCCGATTAATCGTGACCAATATGAGGCCATGCATTTATTTATTCTATTTAATTCATTTATTTTTATTCTATTTATTTTATTTTATTTATTCTATTTCAATTTATTTCACTTTATTTACTTTTTATTATTTATTTCTTGCATTTTTACGCCATATTAAATTTAATTTTCAAAATAATAAAAATCCTTGGTCCAACGCCAAGTGAACTTCATACACTTCACTCACACACGTAAGTCGGTCGTTTACGATCGCCATCTGCACAGTTCCTTACACTGCACAGCTTTTCAACTTAAGCAAATTGATGCACCGCGTTTGTTTTCCACCCCCGCATTCTCGATCCATATATCGAGCCATAGCCCAGTTACTAAGCCCTTTATCTTTGCATTTCCATTTACTTTATTCAATTTATTTTTTGCAAGTAGCAACCTATGCCTTAGACTTAGGAGCTTGCACCCTCATTTATTTACTTTCGTTTATGCTTTTAAATCCAAAAGGGAAAGAACTCCTGCAGTTGACTCAATGTCATAGGAAGTTTAGCCATCCCTAGTTACCATTTTGACCTTAGCAATTAGGTCCCTCTTTTTTTCTTTGACCTTAGCAATTAGGTCCCTCATCCTTAGGTCCTTAGCCATTAGGTCCTTAGTGTTTTATTTTATAACTTTTTGTGACTTTGTTAAGTCACGTGAGTGTTTGCCATAACACTTACTTTCCCCCGCGAACCTTGAGCGTAACCAAGTGTTCGTTAATCCTTAGGAGAACTACGAGTGCTCTGATTCTATACCCGATACGTAGGCATCGATGCGATGTTGTGCGAGCACCATTAGAAATAAAACCTTAAGTTCCCATATTTTTTAGCAAGCAATAAACAACAAAAATGCAAATATTAACAAGAGGTTCCCGTAGGATACTGCGGATGCTTAGGATGCTAACACCTTCCCTAGGTATAATCAACCCCCGAACCTAGTTTCTCCTCATTTAGGGTTTTTACGATCTTTTTCCCTTTTCCCTTTGGATTAAATTAAAGTCGGTGGTGAACATAAATGTTTTGCGATTCAAGCTTATTCAATAGCTTGGTATCCGATTCTCACCGCGACATGCACTTTCTTGCATTCTTGTTTGCATCATTGATTGCATTTCCATGTTATCTTAATGCTGTTTTTTGTGCCAACTAACATGTTTTAATTAATGATCCTTGTTGACACATGCACATATTCCATGTTCATATGATTATGTGATCAAATACTTGAAAGTGTATAATTGTGTTCATTTTTTTGTATACCTTTTGTTCATGAGCATCCATAGAAATATTATGTTAATCCAATCATGCATGTTGATGTTTGTTAATCATGATATGTGAAGTATTTGCATTAGTTGTTATCCATCTTGTGCATAAAAATGAGCCAAATCTGCCTTGTTTTTCATAGTTGTTTTTAGAAGCAATGGCTGTTAAAAGCGTGTTGTTTGTTACATGTTCATGCTTCTTATACCTACTTTCATGTTGTTTGATAGCTGTTGTATGTTTTTTGGATTGTGTGCTATCTTTCATAGCTGATTGTGTGTTTAAGTGTTATAAATAGCTACTGAATTTTAGTTTAGCATAGTGTAGGCACCCTTAAACTTAAGATTGAGTCTAGTTTAGGTCCAAGTTTCCTTAGGAATTATTTGGTATGTGTTTACCTCATTCCTTTTTATTAAATGTACACCACTAATCCTTGTTTTGTAGGGAGGTTGAGGTATGTTTCCTTACACCTTATCCTTTTAATTATTTTATGCATTTATTTCCTTTACCTTTCATGTTTGTGTTTGGTAAGATTCCCCTTTGTTCTTTAGAATCAACTTAACTTCCTTAGGAAGTAAGTTGCATTCTATTCCTTTTTCTTTTCCTTTTGTTAATTAGGATTAGAAACCGCATTAACCATTAGGACCTCCTTTTGCATTGAATAAATGACTTAGGGTTGTGTCTTAGTCCCCCTTAGTTTGTCGTTTTCCGATTTGAGTCTTCTTCTCTCATCTTCAAGCAAAATCTAAAATACATACAATAAAGGATAAATGTAATCTCTTGTGTATAGCCTTATTCCATGGGGCACTCATATTCATTCCATCTTGGAATAGTGTGAGCTTGTCTAGCATGAAGTACAAGTCTAATCATGAGGCTACCTTCACAAACGATAAACTCAAAACACTTCTCATAAAAGACAACCAACAAAGACATCGTTACTTCTCCTCTCATCTCCTACTCTTTGCGGATGAATGCGACTTGTCTCGACAGTTCAAACAACGATACGGTAAACACCCTCGATTCAGAGTTGGTAACACCTGAGTTAGAACTATGGCAACGTCATCCTAAAAAACATAAAATAATTCTCGCCTTAGTTAGGAGAACTACGTCGACTCTGATCCTCATTTTCCCGATGAGGTACGTAGGCAGCGGAGTAGGGCCCATTCGAGCACATTCTTTATTTTCCCTATATTTTCCCCATTCTTTCCTTTCGTTCTCTTTTCCAATTCCCTTTCTCATTTCATTTCCATTTCAGATAGGAATTCTTTCGTTCAAACAACATCTTATTTCCCCTTTGAAGCAGACAAACAAGCGTGGATCCCGTCGGGTACGGTGGACGATCTGGGGTGCTAATACCTTCCCAGTTCATAACTGACTTCCGGACCCAGATCTTTGATTCGCAAGGCCTTGTCATTTCCTTCTTCCTCAAGTTTGTACAACATTACCTTTCTTGTTCCTTCGGGATAAAAATGCTTGGTTGGCGACTCTACCTTTTCCGCGCCACTTTCACGTTTGTCCTAGGATGAAAATCTCGGGAGCGACAATGAAGCTAATATGTTTGCAGTGTTTGCATCTTTATCTGTTGAAAGCAAGGAATTGGTTAGTGAGTTGGCAATAGTGAATGAATTTCCTGAAGTGTTTCCTGAGGATATTACAGAATTACCTCCGACAAGAGAAGTTGAATTTACTATTGACCTTATTCCTGGTACGAGGCCTATTTCTACGGCACCATATACGATGTCTACATCAGAATTGGCTGAATTGAAATCTCATATTGGAGAGTTGCTTGATAAAAAGTTTATTAGGACAAGTGTGTCACCTTGGGGAGCTCCAGTGTTATTAGTTAAGAAGAAGGATGGTTGTATGTGGTTGTGCATTGATTACCGTCAGTTGAATAAAGTGACCATTAAGAATAAGTATCCACTTCCGAGAATTGATGACTTAATGGATCAGCTAGTTTGGGCTCGTATTTTTAGTAAGATTGATCTCAGGTCAGGTTACTACCAAATTCGAGTGAAGGAAGATGATATTCAGAAGACCGCATTTAGGACACGTTATGTACATTATGAATATGCTATAATGCCTTTCGGAGTGTCTAATGCGCCAGGTGTGTTCAAGGAGTATATGAATTGTATCTTTCATTCTTATTTAGATCAGTTCTTTATGATATTTATTGATGATATTTTGATTTATTCTAAAATTGAAGTTGATCATAAAGAGCATTTGAGGATTGCATTGTAGGTATTGAAGGATAACAAGTTGTTTTCTAAGTTATCAAACTGTGAGTTTTGGCTTAAGAATGTGAGTTTCTTGGGTCATGTTATTTCTGGTGATGGTATAACAGTGGATCCTTCTAAAGTAACTGATGTGTTGTAGTGGGAACCTCCGAAGACAATAATGGAGATTAGAAGTTTCTTAGGTTTAGCAGGTTATTACAGAAGATTTATCGAAGGGTTTTCTAATTTGGCATTATTGTTGACTCAAATGACTAGAAAGAGTCAATTGTTTATTTGGGATGCAGTGTGTGAGGAAAGTTTTGAAGAATTGAAAAAGAAATTGAATACGACACCAGTGTTAGTTTTGCCAAGTCCTGGTGAACCTTTTGTTGTGTATTGTGATGCGTCTAAGATGGGATTAGGCGGAGTATTGATGCAACATGATGAAGTGGTGGTTTATGATTCAAGACAATTGAGGGTGCATGAGAGGAATTATCCTACTCATGGTCTTGAATTAGCTATAATAGTTTTTTTATTGAAAATTTGGAGGCACTATTTGTATGGGTCAAAATTTGAAGTATTTAGTGATCACAAGAGTTTAAAGTACTTATTTGGCCATAAAGAATTGAACATGAAACAGAGAAGATGATTGGAATTTCTGAAGGACTATGATTTTAATTTGAGTTATCATCCGGGCAAGACTAATGTAGTAGCAGATGCTTTAAGTCGGAAGATAATTCATATGTTGGCTTTGATGGTGAAAGAAATGGAGTTAATTGAACTATTTTGAGATTTGAGTATGGTTTGTGAGAGAACACCTGAAAGTGTTAGACTTGGAATTCTAAAAGTGAATAATTACTTTTTGGATGTGATTAAAGAGAACTAGAGGATTCATGTGAAGCTGGTAGATTTGATGCCTATAGGATGAAGTGATCATGATGGTGATTTTGAGGTAGAAAATTCTGGTGTGTTGAGATTTCGGGGCATAATTTGTGTACCGGACAATGCTGAACTAAAAAAGGCAATTTTAGAAGAGATTCACCAGAGTAGTTTGAGTATTCATCCGGGAGCTACGAAAATGTATCAGGTCTTGAAGAAATTGTTTTGGTGGTTTGGTATGAAAAGAGATATAACACGGTTTGTGTATGCTTGTTTGGTATGTCAAAAGTCAAAAGTGGAGCATCAGAAACCTTCGGGGATGATGCAACCATTGGAAATTCCATAATGGAAATGGGATAGTATTTTTATGGACTTTGATACTAGTTTTCTGAATACGGTGAGAGGTTTTGATGCTATTTGGGTAGTTGTGGATCGACTTACGAAATTCGCACATTTTATACCCATCAACATGAGTTTTTCGTTGACGAAGTTGGCAGAGATTTACATCAGAATAATTGTGAAGTTGCACGGTGTTCCTTTGAGTATAGTGTCAGATAGAGATCTGAGGTTCACTTCAGAATTTTGGAAGATTTTGCAAGAAGATTTGGGGAAGAGTCGTATCCGAAACTTTTCTCATCAGGTACATTTTTTAGGACGCAAATATTTTAAGTGGAGAAGAGTTGTAACACCCCATTTTTAATAATTTATCGTCGTGTATTTTTGGTGTATTGTTGGTCTTGTTTAAGGTGTGTGTGCCTAATTGTTTTGGTGTAAAGTCCTAGTGGGATGGGTAGACTTAAGGTGTAGGTAGTAATGGTAAGGTGTAGTAATAATCATATGGCCAATTAAACATTATTCTCATTATTATTATTATGTTAATAATATTAGTATAATTAGTATTATTATTATTATTATTATTATTATTATTATTATTATTATTATTATTTCATTTTAATTAAAATAAAGGTTGAATTAGTAAAACATTAAGGTGAGGGTAATATTGGGAATTAAGCCTTAATCTGAAAATTAGAGGAGGTTTAGTCATAACAACTTTTGGGGAGATTAAGGGAGAACTAGGAAGAGGAAGAACTCTGCTAGGGAATTCTCCAAAGAGAAAATTCGCAACAATTTCATCAAGAATTGAGGTAAGAGGGAGAAAAGGGTTCATAATTGGTGATGATAACATGATAAGGTAGTGAGGGGCCCTTTCCCTTGTAGGATTTTCTGTGAATAATGTTGTTTGATGAATCTGTTACTTGTGAAATTGTTGTTGTGAAATCAATTTGGTTTAATTGATTTCTTGTCTGAAATATTATCGTTGTTGTTCTATATAGTTGTTGTATGTATATATTTGTGTGGTTGCAGAACAAGAGTGGCGAATCTAGATCTAGAAAACTTATGGAACTGGATTTAGTAATATTAGATGACAGAATAACATGAATAAGAGTGTAAAACTGGTGTAGAAATCATTTTAGGACTGGTATGAAATGTGAAAACGAGAACCATAATGGACAGATCCAGAATGAAGAGTAAATTGTGAAAAACCGATATCTCTTTGTCCATACCTATAATACGTAGGCCATACGCATATGGCATGGCGTGAATTTAAGTCACTACGCGTAATGAAGTAGTGATACACGTTTGAGAAGCTTTTTGGCACGACCATCTGCTCATTTTTGTAGGATACGCGTAGGAAGACTTGGCAATACGCATATGAGGAGGCAATATGCATATTGAGTTGAGGGTGAGGGGAAATACGCATATGGAGGGCATGTGTTGGGCGTATGGGGGCGTATATGGTGCATGGAAGCTTGTAAATATGCGTATGCCCTTGTGCATTACGCACATGACAAGGCTTGTAGGGCAATTTTGGTGTTTCGCGATGTTCGTCCTGATTTCGCGTCCAATGTTGATGATCTTGATCTAAAGCATTGGAGTAGACCTTAGGACTTAATTAACCGAGGATTGGTGATGGGAAATTAATTAATAATGAAACTTAGGTAAATTAACTAGACGATTAATTACTTAAGTCGTGCGTGGAACTTTTGGTGATTGTGTGGATCTTATATTGTATATGTGATCGGATGGATCGTGAAGATGTATAGCAAGGTGTTTATACATGTTGTGTGCATTATCATTATCATGCATATATTGCGGTATTATTGGTGGGATGAATCATTGTTAGATGGGCGTATGTGATCCATCTGTACTCCATTGTGGAGAATATTGGAGATAAATCATTGTCGGATGGGCGTATGTGATTTATCCGGATTTTTTATGAATCGAGTTCGATTGAATGAACTAAGGTGAATTGGTATCACATGCATTGTGTCATTATTGAGTCACATTGCATAATTATTGTTTTTGAATCATGAATCATGTTGCTAATTGTTATTGTGGTGTTGTTGTGTATGATGACTGTGTGAGATACTATCCTTGAAATGTTTTATGCACCTTTAATTATTGAATATGTTTCTCACCCCTTTGTTGTTGTTCTTGTATTTGTGCTTCCTTGGAAGTGCAGATAATCCAGGTACTTGAGTGTGTGCGGACTGCATGTTGCATGTTCGAGTCATAGGACTGCTCTAATACGTAAAACGAGACTTGTGGATTTTTGATGTTTTACTCTTTTTAATTACTTTATTACATAATGTATTTACTTTGTTGAAACTTTATAAACCAAGGATTATTGTTGAATATTGTTGATGTTGGCAATTTTCCATGAGTTGAATAATTCAGATTTTTTGTTATTCTAATAAATAAGAAGTTTTGTTGTTATTATTGTTGATGTGGCATTCCACTTTGTTTAAAACTCTGATTTTACTCATTAATTTATTATTTTCTAAATTGGGAAAAGTGGGGCGTTACACAAGCTAGGATGAACGATGGTGTTTTTGTTGAAATCGTGTATTGTTTCACAGTATTGAACGTTAGTGTTTAGGCTTGAAATCGTGTATCGATTCGTCTGGTTTCTTTTTTCAATGGAAAAAAACAATCAAACTAGGATTGTACAATATTATAAATCTACTACCAAGGTATATAGCATCAACCATTATGATATATAACTTTCATAATGAAATTTTATAAGGAAGCATAATAGTTAAATTTAGAATTAAAAATATTAAAAAAAACAAAATATATCACAACGTTGGAAACAAACAACTGTAGTCATAACTTTTAAGATTTTTTATTTAAAAGTAAGTAAAAAAGAAAAGGTGTGCCTTAACATAAATGGAATAATATATATGATGGCGCTGGGGTTCTAACCCATGAAAGCTTGATGGTATCACCACAGTTGGCTTCTCAATTGTTGTTATATACAAATAATTTTTAATCAAAAAACAAAAATAATATATTGCCTCCTTAGTTTAGAGATGTCACCACGGTGTATGGATGAATCGTGGTGACCATGGCATTGTTGTTTATGCGTTTAGTAATAGTGTAATCTCAACAACAAAACAAGGATGAGAATGATATTTAGGCACCATTGTAAAAGATGAAAGTTTCTGGGAAAAAAGCTTAATGGAGAAGAAGGAAAACTGTGAGGAAAAACTCAAGGTTTCTTCTTTGTTAGTGTTTTAGAAAGATGGAAGTGTGAGAGAGAGAAGAAAATGTTGAGGGGTAGCATGTTAATTACATAAAGGAGAAAACAATTTTATTTGTTTCTTCTAAATGACTGTAGCAACATGATGTGCTTGAGTCGACAAATGGATTTATAAAAGTCACGGGGAAAAATAAAATAAAATAAAGAATTTTTTTCTTGATTTCATTTTTAATTAAAGCTTCTAGGAAATATAGAGTGATCATGATCGATTACACACATGTTTGTGACGTGACATATCGTTGTAAAGAGGACATAATGACCAGAGAATAACAATTAAATATTATGATGTTGAAATGACGTGTACATACTAGGAAAACAATGTCGAAGGGTTATAAATATGCCATCTTTCTTTCATATGAGCATATGATCGAAACTGACATTTTTGAGGTGCATTTGTTAGCCTAGTATTTTACTTAGTAGAAAGTCAAATGAATGCTAAGATGAGTGTTATATTAGTGAAACGTTACGTGTTAGCATCGATTGGGAAGAGTAGACAATAAGCCTATGTCGATTGAGACTTCCTAACTGACATTTTGATATGTGGTTTGAAAGAATCTCAAGAGCATGTCTTGGGATAAGGTTTAGAGGACTCTCAAGAACATATTCAGTTAAGCACTCGACACCATGTCGAGGAGGATTCTTTTGACAAACTCCAAAGAATTAGAAAATAGAGGAAACTAAAGATAAAATGGACTTAGCACCATCAATAACTACCTTCGACAGGTAGACAGTTACTAGTTGCTAAAAGTTGTTAGAGAATATGGGATAATGATTTTAGCTGTTTCAAAGCCATTGCGACGTGGCAATAAGTTTGAAGATGAGTTGCACGCATTCGAAGACATGTCAATTCTTAAGAAGTAAACTGTCGGGAATAGTTATTTTTAGTTTAGTATATATAGAATGCTCATATGTTGTAATTGAGACCACAAATTTATATACTTTCTCTATAGAACTAGAGTACTCAAGCCAAAGCGTGAAACATTTTGTGAACAATATGTGAGTCAACGTCTTTTCTTAATCAAAATACCATTTTCATTTTTCATTTACTACATTTATTTTTAACTTCTTTTACTTCAATTCAAGTTTTATTGTCTTTAAAGTTTACTTTTACATTTTCTTCACCCATACATTCGTAATCACATCGTACACATACATTCTTGTAAACGTTTTTGCACAAAGATATTTCCGAAGTTTTTCAATTTAATCTCAAAGACTTTTAAACTTGTGATTGTTCGCTAAAAAAACCTACAAAAACATACCTTTTAGAATTTGAAATACCAATATTGAGAGAATAAAAATGAGAGGATTATTATCCTCATTGTCATATAGGATTTTCATAAAATATCAATTCTTCAATGAGACAACACTTTAAATAGTTAAATGGTTGATGTTAAAGATCTCTAATTGAATATAACTTAATGGTTCAACTCATCATGGTACAAGCACAAATCTCAATCAAATAATTAATCAATAAATAATATTTAATATTATTTATGTCTCAAATTGTAAGATGTTTTCCACTTTTACGCATATTAAGAAACATAATAATTGTTGTATGAGAAAGATAAATTATGGATGACTTTACAATATTGTCCATCATTTATTATAGATGAAAGAGAAATTTATAAAATTGGAAGAAGAAATAGTAGTAATTGACACTCCCTCCGGTCTCATATATAAGCAAATTTATTAAAAAAAAATTCCTTTAAGAAAAATATTTGAATACATTTAAGTCTCATATTCTTTCTAATTTTACCCCTACTTTTTGTTTTGAAAATCGTTTAAGACATTAAAATATTTTTAAAAAATAAATAGGGATATATTTGGAATAATGACATTGAATATAATAAATATAAGTGACTTATGCTTATATTTAGGACCATAATTTTTTTTGTAAAGTTACTTATATTTGAGACTGGAGGGAGTAGATATGTTGGAAAAAAATCATTAATGCTGCATTGGAAGTGTAAAGTGACTTATAATTTGAGACAAATATTTTTGACAAAGAGACTTATAATTTGGATAGAAAGAGTAACAATTGATCATAATATAATTTTATAATAATTAATTTTGTCAGTCTATATTTAATCTAATACTTTACATTAAAATTTATTATTTATTTATGGGTTAATAGGCATTTACACCCCTGTAATGTTAGCGAATTTTGCTTTTCCCCCCTCCCTATCTTTTGGTAACGGTTTTTTCAAAAAAATCGTTGCCAAAACCTGCATTAGGCAACGGTATGGGGGTAAACCGAAACACGCTCATATTGTAGGGGTGTAAATGCCTATTAACCCTTTATTTATTTATACATAAATTTATTCAAATATAAATTAAATTAATTTCAACTGATTTTAATCTGAATCAATCTTACACAATTAAATTTTTTTTACCTTATACCCCTACGTTTGTCCCCATACCCCTACATATTTTATAATATTCCAATTTTATCCTTTCTATCTTTTATTTAATTATTTTTAACTTTTACCGTGAAGTCAGATAAGTAAAAAATTATTTTTTTGACAGTGCACAACAAGAACCAGAAGTAGCAAGGGAAAGAAATCCAATGTATAAAATTAGCAAACCGGAAGTAGCAAGGGACATAAATCTGGTTCTCTCAAATCCTACACCGGAAGTAACACGTTTGTGTTATCCAGTTTAGGTAATTTCTTAATCGGAAGTAGCTCATCTATGTGTTCCGGTTAGTATTTTTTTCCTTCACCAGAAGTAGCCTTGTTAGGTTATCCGGTTTGTTTTTTTATAATTTTATAATTTTTATTTTTATGTTGTCACTTTTTTTAGGAGACATGAATGTTCCTTTGATGATATGCGGCAAAGATCACGCAAATGTAGATGCAACAAAGATATTCTCAACTACACAAAAATTTCCTACAAGAGAAGAGACGACTAGGTGGATTATGGAGGTTGGACTCAGAAATAGAGTCACTGTTATAATTACCCGTTCGAACACAAAGACTGGTAAGAGAGGAATAAGTGACAAAGTTATATTTTCCTGCGATAGAGGTGGAAAATACAAGGAAGGAGAAAGCGAAACACAAAGTGCTTCCAAAAGATGTGATTGTTCTTTCAAAGTTAGATCAACACCTTCAAAGGATGGTTCTGGTTGGAAAATCGATGTAAAATGTGGAGTTCACAACCATAGTTTACTTGATAGATTTGAAGGCCATGTGTTTGTGAGTCGGCTCATTGATGATGACCAACAACATATTTTATATTTTTCAAAATGTCATGTTCCTCCAAGACATATATTGTTGTCATTGGAAGAACGAAATTCAAACAATGTGACTCGAATCACCCAAATATATAAACACAAGAGTAAGATTCAGGAAAAAATCAGGGGAAGTAAAACAGAAATACAACAGTTGCTTAAGTTGATTGAGGATTCGAATTATGTTTACTATAGTAGGAAAAAAGATGAGTCAGAAGTTGTGAAAGATATCTTCTGACTCAGTGAAATTGTTGAATATGTTCCCGATTGTGTTGATTATGGATAGTACTTATAAAACCAATAAGTATAGGCAACCTTTGTTTTAAATAGTTGGTGTCACATCAACTGATTTAATATTTGCTGTTGCATTTGCCTATACAAAATCTGAGAAAACAGAGACTTTGTGTTGGGTACTATATAAACTAAAACAGTTATTCACTAAACAACGATTTTGGCCCCAAGTAATTTTGACTGATGGAGATCTTTCTTTGATGAAAGCAACTGAAACTGTATTTCCAACGACAGTTAATATGCTTTGTCGATTTCATATAAACAAGTAAGTGAAAGCAAAGTGCAGGGAGTATGTTGTGAACGATATGCGAGAACCGATAGAGAGACTTTGGACGAACTTATAGTGGCTAGTGATGAGGTTGAGTATCATCAAAGGTTGAAATTACTTGAGCATGTCTGTTTGGATTACAAACCTTTTATTAATTATATGAAAGACACGTGGTTGACACCTCATAGGAATAGATTTGTTGAAGCTTGGATCAATAAAGTATTGCATTTAGGAAACATCACGACTAACAGGTAATGTGTTTGTTTTTAGGTGTTTAAACGTAGTTTATTTATTGTAATAGTAATGATACTGAACTTCTTTTTTTAGAATTGAATCTGCGCATTGGAAGCTGAAGCAAATGTTGGAGAACAACTTAGGTGATATGGTCAAATGTTGGGAGGCTATGAATGGCAACATCAAGATTCAAGTGGTAAATATTAGAGCTTTGTTTCAAAGGAGTTTTTATGAGGTTGGGCGTGTCCATAATGGTCCATATTATGGGAATTTCCGTGGATCAATATCTAGAGCTTATTTGCGTCACATTGCTGAAGAGTGGCACATGGTTGACATGGTGGATACAAACACCCATATGTGCAGGTGCGTTCGTAGAACAGTATACGAGTTACCTTGTTCCTGTGAGTTAGGAAAATACACATTGAGTAGTGAACCAATACCAATTGATGTTATTCTTACACATTGAATGGTGAACCAATACCAATTGATGTTATTCACATTGAGTGGTCTTTATGTGAAGTTATTTGTAGATCACTTATCAAAAGTAAGATAATCCTTGTTGATATCATCTTTAGATTCCCAACCATATGGTAAATGGATGACCCTACCAAAAATGGATTATGTGATAGCAAATCAGTATAACATCGGTCTTGTCTCATTAAGTGCTCTTAGTTTGACATTCTTCCCTATGACGACTAAACATAATCCTAATGTCTCCATTTAATGCATTGGTTTTGTAAACTCAAATCATTGGGTTCAAGTAAATATTATAAATATTTATTTTCCAATACTATTATATTATTTATTTTTCCATCTCACTAATATATTTTTGTAACACGTAAACATGAACGAAGTATTTCCATTACCGCCAGTCACAGTGGATTGGCAGAATAATCGCACATCAGATGCAACATCTTGGATAACAGAATTCTCTGGACGGTTACAACATTGGCACAAGCTTACACCGATTTTCCCAAAACATATTATATTATGATATATTTTTATGTTTTCTTTTATATTTATAATGCACGATTGTTTACATGTTTTTTTAATTCATCTGAATAATTATAAGTATGCGGAATAATAAGTATTTCTGAATATAAAAAACAAAAGAGTACTACATCAAAATGTGTGATAATAACTATGTCTGAATAATAAAATAAAAATATCACGCATCCTCGTCCTCGTTAACGTAAGTTACCAGTCCACCCTGAGGTAACGGTCCACTGTGCGCTAGACTTAGTGCTCGAAAGACCTCAACATACTCATCATCCTCCTCCTCCTCAACCTCGTGACGTTGCAGATAGCGACTCAGCTAGTTTGAAATATGTTGTAACCTCAGATCTGACGGTCCATCATCAAACTCGGGAACTGGAACCTCTCTGTCCTCCCCCTAGGGTGGTGGTATCAAATAAGGATGAGTATTTTGTATATAAAGTCAAGTACTCTACCACTGCATCATACAGAACATCTGCAAACTACGCAGGCTGAATCACTTTCCTAACGCTCACATGATAAATAACCCAATCGAAAACTATGTCCAGTGCATCAATGTTAGGTGGATGTGATGGTACGTACTGCCGGTATCCAAACTGACGTAAGCATATGCCAGGTAAATAAAAGACAGGTGTATCGTACCATCGCAGACTACCCCTTTACAAACTAATATTATCAAATGGTTTATGATGCCTATGATCCTCAAAAGGGCGCCATATGACATCACCGGGTGTCAATCCATCCAACACAACTCTGATCTCATCAACCTTCATCGTAGATTGCTTGTAACACCACTTCATCACCCTCGAAAATAGACTACCAACACCATCAATCTTCGAAAATCCTCTCTTCCCAACAGTTGGAATATACTCATGAATCCAACACTGTCAACAAAATATGAAAATTATCAATTAAAATTATTATAAATTACATAATACAATTTTAAATTAAATTAAAATAAAATATTTGTACCTGTAGAAGAGAGGCATATCCACCAAGTTGTTTGCAAGAATAAAATGAAGCATCTTCGAGGTATCTATAGAGTGTGACAAGTGCAACAGTACCCCAACAGTATCTGTTACATCTGCCCATGTACTCGAAGAGCGGTAAATACTATGCCTCTACAAGTGTAAATGTCTTATCATTAAGAATAATGCAACCAAGTAACAAAAACATATACACCATATCAGTACAATCAAATCTGCTATCAGCTCGCAGACGGACAAATTGTATCTTCAACCACTCAAGTCTATAATAAGGGCCTCTGGATACATGGATCTCATTAGCTGCATCCTCTAGTGAAATACCCATCAGACGAATAGCAAGACTAATAACATCTGAGTCAGTAATCTCTTCTGCATGGCTATATAACTCCCCTCTAATAGGTATAGAAGGAGGCAAGATACATCATCTAGAGTGATGGTCATCTCGTCAAACGACATATGAAACGACGGTGTCTCGGGATGCCATCTCTCAGCAAATGCAGATAAAAGGTTTGTATCTATCCTCGATAAACTGGTTTTCTGAAGAGAGGATAAACCAGAATCAGATATCCATTGCTCCAGTTCCTTCCTGTTACGTCTCTCCTGAAAATGATCGATATTATATGTCATTATACACTAAAAATTAAAATTACATTTATTCACCATTGAAAGGTCATAAATTGACTTACTTTGCCTTCCCACAGATGTCAAGCGACGTGATTCTGATACCTCACCAAAAGTGATGTATCAGACGTTCCTCCAGAAAATGGTGGATGTGGTGGAACATGAGCCGCTACAGGATCAGCAGCCTAAAGTTCCTGCTGGTATAGATGCGTCGAAACTGTCCTTTCGCCAGACAATTGTCGATGAATATATCTGTCGCGACCTCTAATGCGAGACACTGGAAAAAAAACCAAAACTTTTTTTTATAAAAAAAATAATTACAAAAATTACAAAACACAACCGGAAGTAGCACAATGTAACTAGATAAATTAACGTAAATCGGAAGTAGCAATACAACTATTTCCGGTGTGTAAACGAAAAAAAATAATAAACATGATGTAGCTTACTTGCTAGTTCCGGATGCAAAAACCTTAACCAGATGTCTTGTTGCTTGGTGTTCCGGGAGCAAAAATTGTTTTCCAAATATTTTGCTTAGTTCATAAGTGTAAAAATGAGGATAAAAAAATTTAATTTTTGAATCTCACACAATATATATATATATATATATATATATATATATATATATATATATATATATATATATATATATATATATATATATATATATATATATATATATATATACGAAGGTATTTTTGTCTAAAAAAATTATTTATAAAGATATTGGGACAAACGTAAGGATACAAGATAAAAATTTTCATGATTAATTAATTAAAAAACAAATTTTCATCTTGAACCCCACAAACTCTTAGATTACATCATGCATTCTTGTCTGAGTTTGTAAGTTGCATAATCCCATATTCCAGCTTGCAGGAATCTTAGTAAGCATGATTCTCATGATCACTCAAATCCACTATACATAAAGTTCCTAGGTAGGGGACACATGTATGTACACATTAAGTAACATCTTATTGAATTCTTGATCATGCCATGCACTGTTTATTCATAATGCCGTCTGAATTTTTTGTTTTATATGATTAATGGAGATAATAATTACTATCAAACTATATTAACATACGTGTGAACTTAAAAAATTATTTTCTTCTTGGATGCACCATTATCGCTTGCATCGCCAATCTTTTTAAGCACGGTTTTTCATGCGAATGGAAAACAATATCCAAGGTTATTTGTAACTGTTACTAAGGGTTGATAGTGATGTTACTGATGCTTTAGTTAAATTCTTTCAACAAAAGCAAAGTAAGACAAAACATAAAGAAAGGACAAGATAGATAGATATGTTGTTTCATGAGGAAACAATTCTTGGGTCAATTCTTTTGTTCACTTTTTCTACAGGGTTTGGAAGAATATTAGAAAAATTTAAAAACCATGTTTTAGGATTTTACATACTTTAGTGTAATATATATTTCATAGATTGAATTTGTTCAACATTTATGTTATAATTTGTGATCGAATATCAATAATGCATGGTAGACTGGGATAGACAAATTTAAACCTTTTGATTGAAATCGAACAATCTATTATTTATTTGTTTTGTAAATGAATCAGATTAGATAGGGTATTAGATTGATTCAGTTGCTTAATTTAGATAATATAAGATTATTTTGTTCGGGCTCAAATACTTATTTTGAATCCGTCGAAAATCGAAATCGTTCAAACTTAATATATATATATATATATATATATATATATATATATATATATATATATATATATATATATATATATATATATATATATATATATATATATATATATATATATATATATGTTTGACTCATTGTAAAAATGAGATTCATAATATTGTATGATACTATTATTTTTATAATTTAATGTTGGTATTGTGTACTCCAAAAAAATATGAAATATGCAATAGAAGATTTTAAGTATGATTTGATTTAGGGTTAAATATGTTATTAGTTCCTATAAATATTTCAATTTTTATTTTTAGTCTTTATTAAAAAAATAATATATTTTAATCTCTTTAAAATTATTATACTTGTAGTTTTAGTCTCTCCTGTTAAACCAATATGTATTTTTAAATGATTATTTTACAGACATCTTTAGAATGTTATAAAAAGTTACTCGAAAAAAAAATTCAAAATTTGATTTCTAACTCGAGATTTTCATTACTTTATCATTATATTTTAATATTTTAAAAAAATCATATTTAATTCTTCTCATTGTAAAAAATTCTAAAATTTAGTAAATAAATATTTTATAGTATTCTAAACATGAATGAAAAAAAAATTATTCAAAAATTTAAAAGTTTAAGGGTAATTAAACAGTTTTCAAAATTTTAGAAAATAACATAAACAAAAATTGCATGTATATAAAATTTGTAGGGACTAAAATATATTATTTTTTAATAGAGACTAAAAATGAAAATTGAGATATTTATAGGGACAAAAAATATATTTAACCTTTTAATTTATGATTTAAAATATGATAATGATCAAAATGAATGTCAAATAATATTTAAAATATTATCATATAATAATTTTTTTAATGATAAAAAATAGTCTTTTAACTATTCTAAAAATTTAATAACTTTTATAACAAAAAATAAATATTTGTGAATTTTATAAAAAAAAAGTCATTTTTATATTTATTCTAATAAATATTAAACCGATTAAATCAATCTGACTTAATAGTTAAATCGACTTAATCGAATCCGACGAAAATCAAAACTATATCGGTCAAAATTGAATCATAATACAAAATCATAAATTCGAAAATCGATCCAAATCAACCAATTGTCACCCGTAACTATAGATATGCAATTTTTTTTTTTTTTTTACAAATGTGATTGATATGCAATTATATATGGAATCAAACATAGATTTCTAGAAGTACTTTTTTACTTCTGATGCATTGGTCAAAGGGATTATAGTAAAGCTGATATCAATAAGGATATTCCCTGATTTGCAGGATACGGTTGACAGTGGATTTTTAACTGTTGGATAGAATAGAATATTAATAGGCCTAGATATACACGAGAACTAATGATTCTGATTATTACACATTTAAATATGGAAGAAAAAAATGTTGATTATTAAATTTAAATTATTGAAAATTAGTAAATTTATAAATTAATTTAAAATACAAAATATGATCTAATAAAATAATAAATAATGTTATTTATAGTTATTTATTTAGGCCGATTTGATAACTTAAAATGATTTTCTATAGTATTTGATCTAACAGTTTATTAAAAGCATGTATTAAAACTTTAAGGGATAAATAGAATAAAAACATATTTTGAAAATGGTAGAAATTAGAAATTAGAAATCAATAGGTGGAGACAACGGGACAATAAGTCTGATTTGGTGAGTGATTCGATTCGTCGGATTTATGGTTCAGTTTTTTCAATTTGTATATTGGGTTTCGTTATTTTAGTTTGTGGATCCATTCATTTATGGGTTGAATTTCAGTAATTATAAATATATATCTCTTGCATGCTTGTTATCAGAACCTTCTGAACTTTAAAGTTGAAGACATGGAGAAGAGTTTGACACTACTATAAAATATATATACAACAACATAATGGTTATCATGGTACCACGAAGAACCATGATGACATCTTTTACTTAACGTATAAACATTTTTATTTATTTATTTATTAAAATTTTGATATTGATATAATCACGGATGAAAGATACAATTGTGGTTATATAATCACCATTTCATGGTTCGAATCTGAGTACCTCTAAAATATTTTATTTCTTTAACATTTAGTCATGTCTTTGTATTTTTATTTATTTTTAATTTAAAAATAAATTTGATACCACCACGGTTGAGTAGCTCATCTGTTATGACTTATTTTTCATTTTGTTTTAAATATTTTAAATTGTAATATACTGACACTTCAAATATTTTATTTCTTTAACATTTAGTCGCAACTTTTTATTTTTAT
Organism: Lathyrus aphaca; assembly: GCA_963966055.1. Lineage (NCBI taxonomy): Eukaryota > Viridiplantae > Streptophyta > Magnoliopsida > Fabales > Fabaceae > Lathyrus > Lathyrus aphaca. The sequence continues at coordinate 219,412,503 of OZ014525.1, forward strand.
TTATAGTATCACGGTTGCATAGTTGAACCGTTGTGACATATTTTTAATTTGTTTTAAATATTTTAAATTGTAATATACCAACGTTTCTTTATGAAATTTAATTAAGCAAGTAATATATCACCACGATTATGGTTGTTGAGTGTTGTGGTATCATTCACTCATTTTTATCACGGCTAACTAACTTGTCTCTTCAATAGTCATTCTTTGCTGAGAAACGAATTTCAACCCTAACGTTCAGTGCTGAGAAACAAAACACCATATCAACCCTAACATTCATCGTTCATCATCACTATTCATCATCATCGTTCATCGTTTTTTCATTAGTTGTTCATTGGTTCACCGTTTTCCATTCATTGTTCATTTTCAACCTGTAGTCATTAGTTCATTTTCAACCCTAACACACTAACGTCAACACTAACACCACCGGCATCGTCAAAGAGGAATACAACAACAACAATATTTGTTTCAATTCAAATATTCACCTTTACTTAGTCATCACGTTTACGGTACATAAATTTTTTTTCCCATGCATCTATAGTAAACTTCGGCTTCCATTGTTGGTGATGTTGTTGTTCTTGTTGTTTTTCGGGTTATTGAATGTGTGTGATAAAACTTGATTAATCTTTTGTCGTGGTTGTTGTTGTTGAATGTATATGTGATAATAGATGAAAGAGTTTGTTGTTGTTGCGGTTGTTGTTGTTTTTTAAAAATAGATGTCGTCTTCATTGTATTCTTCATCTAGTGGCGAGGAAATAATGACAAGTGATACTCAAAACAAAAATAAAATATCACAAAGAGGTGACATAATACTTACCAAAGTAACAAAAGTCCAAAATCTAGTAACAAATTGTCTATCGCGTTTGATTCGTATTATAGAGTAGATGATGGTGAATAATCTTCGTTTTTCAAGAGTTATGTTGTGTTCCTTGGACGTAACAAAGTTAGTATATTGATAGATGATTGGAAACAAGCGCCATAGGTTGTCAAAGATAGCATATGGACAAACGTTAAGGTATTAATTTTAATTTTCATCATTTCGATATGAATTTATATAATTTCTAGTACATTCTTATTGATTTAAATGTAGTTGACTTTTGAGTTTACGGATGATGACAAGAACTTAAAAAAAATGGGTAAGTCATACTGGTATGTGTTGTAGGAGTTTTAAATCACGGATCACGTGTAACTAAATTAGGGAGCAAAAGATTGGTCTTGAGCGTTCATTGATGAGATATAGTTTTCTCTCGAAGAAGGTTTGGAAAAGTTTGCGAAGGGTCGTCGTTCTGAGAAATTCCTGATTAGTATTAGTCTTATTTATCTTGATAATTTTATGCTAATGATTTATAGATACTAATCATATTTTTAATATGTTTATAACAAACTAAAAGTCAAGCATGAATACAAAATAAAGCGAAAAATATTTTTCCACTTAGATTGTCTCGTGGGGGTTACAAGAAACTAAAGAAAAAAATGATGGTTGAAAAAATAATAAAAGGGAGATGAGGACTCAATTAGTCGTGATCGCAACCCATCTCCACCGTCAAAGCATTATAAGTGGAAGATGGCTCGACTAAGACCAAATGAAGAGTACACCTTAAATGCGCCAAGAGCAGTTGTTGAGAAAATTGTAAGTATGATTAGTTGTGTGTATGTTATGTGTTATATAAGTGTTGTGGTAATTACAATATTAATATTATCATGCATGTTGTGTAGGATATGTTGGTTGAGAAGGCTCGTGGATGCTCATTTGTTTCGGAACCATGACATGATATACTAGTATAAGCTATCAGAACAGATGAGCATGGTGGGGGCATTTGTGGTGTTAGAGAAGGCTTCAGCCTGAGATTATACTTTGGTCCAACCAAAAAAGTAATGAAAACAACAAATTACAAGCGCAAAGATAAAATCTTGCGACTATTGAGAAGGAGTTAAAAGAACATAGGAAGATGTTAGAAGTTGAGCGGGAAAGTCAGAGGAAAGACATAGAAAAGTTAGAAGAGTTATATGTGGTATGTGTTTTATTTGAAATGCTAGTGTTTTATCTGAAAATTTTGATAATGTCCATGATCAAAATGAATATTATGTTGTAGAGAATAAGTGGATCCTTCCAACAATGCATGGATGAAAATGATGATAATGTCGATGATCAAGTTCCCCAAACAAAGGTTGTATATGGTACTAGCACAAAAGGAAGTAATTGTTCAGCCGCCCCTGCTCAAGAGGTCAATGAGACATTGAATCCTTCTGCACAAGAAATCATCACGTTATATCTATTGGTTGCGGAAAGCGATGACTCGATTCCTCTTCAGCTAGAGTATTGTCCAACTGTAGAAATCTTATTCTCATCCTACTGACGTACGGGATTTTCTCCTTGGATTTAAATGGCTGGACATAAGGATATTGTAAGTTTGGTGCACGTAAGTATTTAATTGAATATGCATGCCATTATATATAGTAATTGTCGCTTTTGTATTTTCTCAAATATTTTTTGAATTTTGGTTAACCATTTACGTACATTCACCGTGTTTGTATAAAGTTAAATAAATCTAATATTTATGGCATCTTGGATCCGTATAGTATTAGATGGACAAATCATGATCCAAAAGAGATTGACTCTTACATTTCAGAACAGTTAAGTCAAAGGGAAAAGAATGTTACTTACCACCATTTCTCAAATCATAAGTAATTTTGAAATTGTGGTTTATCTGTTATAGTTAGTTTTTTTAGAAAATACTAATTATATATATGCCCGTGTTTATTCAGTGATCATTGGAAATTGATCATCATATCGCTTAGGACGAATACGATAACGACATTGTATTCCTTACATAAACTACTCGAACCTAAAATGAAGCAAATTATTAATGAGTACGTTTATGTTAATATGAAACTTTTTAGTATTATTTCTTTGAATGTGTAATTGGTTTAATGCGTAATATGTTTAAATCATTTTCAATGTACAATGGGGTACAATGACACTATATGTTGAACAATAATAGAAAAAAGCCAACATTTCTCTGGCCTCATGTATGTGGCCATATTACTTGTGACATTCATATATATATATATATATATATATATATATATATATATATATATATATATATATATATATATATATATATATATATATATATATATATATATATATATATATATATATATATATATATATATATATATATATATATATGTAGACGAGGAAACAACCAAAGGAATACGAGTGTGGATATTATGAAATGAAACACATGTTAAAAATTATCTTCACCGACATTGTTGATAAATAGGATCAAATATACATTATATATGTAATGAATTATTTACAATAACATATTATTGTTTAACTTGTCTATGATTATCATATATGTGTGATATTCACATTTTTTCACTTTCCATATCGACGTTTAACGAAGATACACCATTCCCCTGCAAAGACTGTGTAGACATTCGTAAACTTTTGGCGTATATCTTCAATGTGCTTAAAGGTCCTCATACGTAAGTTTAATTTGTAATATATATATATATATATATATATATATATATATATATATATATATATATATATATATATATATATATATATATCTTCAATTGTTGTTTTTGTTTTGATACAGGTTATAATTTTTTTTTGTTCTGTCACAAAAATACAGGTTAAAGAATGGAAAAATTTCAAAATGCATATATTTTTTTAAAAGGAAGATAATTTAACGAAGATTGTTATATATGACCGTGGTTGCATAGTGAACCTTGTCTAGAATAATATATATACCAAAAATGTGTTGCTGAGAATCGAACTCGGGACCTTTAATATATTACAACGGTTAGATAAAGCAACTATGATGATAAATCGCGCGCTTTTAGGTTTTCTACAATGATCATAAGACCGTGATTATAAGTAATGCATATACAACCACATGCTATGTAACAACGTCCGGTCATGCGTGATGGTACCTTTTTTCCATTCGTTGTTGTATATGTTTAATGTAGCAGAGTGAAATTCTTAAGGGAAAACATAGAGAGACAAGGTTTGAGGAAAACCTTTGGGGATATTTTAGGGGATTTAGAAACAATTATAAAAAACTTTGATTAATGTGATTCATATATAGAGTTGGAAAGATTGAGAAACATCTAGGTAGAAAATTGGGGTTATTCTTGGGAACTCCAAAGACTATTTTCTTGACACTCATTTTTAATATTTAGTAGCAACTTTGGAAAGTATAGTGTATCAAAGAGCTATTCTCTCCCTCATAGTAGATATTTCGACTGAAGAGGGTAAACAAGTTATTGTCTTTATCATATTTACTTTATCTTCTTCTGCCAAGTTAAATTAATGTTTTACTGTGCAAAGAGTTATTTTTACTGAAGTTTATTTATTTCAGTTTTTATTGTTAGTTTTCCTTAGACGTTAAACTTCTTGATGTGCTTAAACTTTGAATAACTATGCACACATGTTGTTAATTAATCTACCACTTTTTCATAATAGGTAGTGCCTACGTGGGGAAATGGATTTTGTTTATATGTGAGCACCATGGGTTCTAAATGGAAGATCATAAGGTTTTTCTAAGGCAAGCATTTAGGTGTGGAAAGTGAAGATTTAAAAAATCTTAACTCAAGAGAAGTGTATTGAAGCATATCAATGCATGTACACCTAACAAAAGCAGAGAAGAGCAAAATGGTGGATAAGGCTTGAAGTGACAAATGGTGGATAAGGCTTGAAGTGACATTATCTCGTGTCTCAAGGATAAAAATCTAAGGGGAGTCACCAGGTAGAAGACTTTGGCTTTGATGTGAGAAAAATTATAATCATTGTATATGACCAAAAATATTTGTATTAGAGGTTGTACATGAAACAACAACTCTCCTTATTCCAAATGGTAGAAAACAAATTCATAGTGGAGTATTTGACAAAATTTCATAACAATATTGATGATTTTGAGAACATTGGGGAGAATATTAAAGATAAGGACAAATCCCCACTCATGTTGGCCTAATTACCCAAATTATTTTATCACTTTAATAATACCATTATTTTTTGTAAGAAATGTTGTATTACTTTGTATGAAGTCCAAATGATTGTGAGATCCAAAGCATTTTCAAGAAGACGAAATGGGCGTAAAGGTATTTCCAAATAAAAATGGTTTGACAAGTTAAGGGTAAAATTCTTGACTTATTATAAAATAGATTACTTCATTAAGGATTGTCCGGAAAAGTAGGGAAATTATGATTCTGTTTATATTCCAGTTGCCTCTGATGAGGATAGTTATGAGAGTAATGGTGCATTAGTGGTTCCGAGTTTGGAGTCTAAAGAGGTTTGGATTATGAACTAAGGTTGCTCTTATCACATGTGTCCAAGAAAAGAATACTTTGAGACTTTGAAGATGAAAAACGTGGAGAATTTCTCATTGGTTATAATAAGGGTTGCAATGCTCTTGGTTCAGACTTAAATTGTTTGTTGATCATGAGTTTGTTTTCCCTAAGGTAAGGTATGTTCCAGAGCTTAAGAGAAATTTGTTATCCATAACCATGTTTGATGATCTAAGATATTGCAATAGAGTTGAACATGAGATGGAAATTTTACATGATGAAGTTATAATGACTAAATGGTCTAAAATATGTGGTTTATATATTTTGGAATGCTCCAATGTTGTTGTTTATTCATCATTAGCTAACGAATACATTCATCACAAGAACAAAATATGGGATTTGAGGTCAAAACATGGTGGATGTCTGAAGGTTGTTTCATAGCATTTTAATGAGTTTCACATAAGATAATGGATAAATATTCATGTGACCGTCGAGGTTTGAGTGAATTTATGGGAAAAGGTTGGTGCCAAAGCAACTTACCTGGTAGGAAGATGCTCATTTACAAGAATAAAATGTCAAATACTTTTGGAGCTTTGGAGTAGGAAGATTGTAACCTACTCTATTTTGAAGGTTATCGAAACTTTCTTTATTGATCAAATCAATCCAATTCAACTTGATGGTAAATTTTTAAATTATGTCGTTAATGGTTATCCGATAATTAGGAAGAGTTATGAGCTTTGGAGTGGAACTTGGAATATTAAAATGCATTAATTGCAAATGTATTGCTTTTAGTGAGTCCCGTCACGAGAAGAATTGTAAAGGTCGGAGAATAAAGCTTTTAGAAACTATGATAGAGAAGAATCAATTTGTGGTGGAGGTTTCTGCTATCGATAATATTAGTGGTGATGAAACGATTACAAATATATTTGATTATCATTTGACTCGTGATAAGCTAAGGAAGAAGATTGTGCCATCTTAATGGTACGTTAACAAAAACCTTGTGTTTTATACTTTGAATGTGGAAGAAAGGTTGCAAAACTTAGAAACACAGACCTTTAGAGAGGCATTCGAAAGTATGTGGAGCAAAAGATGATTGAAGAACCATATTTGTGGGCTTGCTAGACTGTTGAAGCAACAAATGATGGTTGGGAGAAAGTGGCAAGATCAAGCTTTAAACAATACTTGAACTTGATAAAATTTTGTTCAAGAGGTGTTGAATTGACAAAAAGCAGCAGGGTGGTTGATGGATAAATTGACATCACCACGATTTCAAGTAAAAGGGAAAATTGATAAAGTATGCCTTAAGATCTTAAGTGATGAAGAGAAATAAAATATATTTTGATATTATAGTAATAAAAAAAATCATCATTGTAGTCGACAAAGATAGCATATCATAGAGTGAGTATCACAATGGAGATGGAGTGACGAGATACTAGCGGCAAAGCCAGTGGCGGCGACACAATAGTGGATCTGAGTCTAGCAGGCGGTTCACGTGTATTAGGCTTCGTTGTTTCAGTTTGTGAATATGTTTGTTTATGAGTTATGTTTTGGTTTGTTATGGATGAGTTGAATTTCAAAAATTATAAATATGCATCTCCTAAATTATTGTTATCACAACATTTAGAACTTTAGAGTTAAAGACAAAGAAAAGGGTTTGAAAGTCCTTGGGGAAAACTTAGGGAGGCGAGGTTGATGAAAATCATTGGAAGTATCTAAGGGGATTAAAAAACACTTCTAAATACCTTTGATTTGTGAGATTCATATATATAGAATTTGAGAGATTGAGAAAGAATTGGTGTAGAGATAGAGTTTGATCTTGGGAAGTTAAGTTATTATTTTCTTGTAGGTCATTTGTAATCTTTTACAATAACTCTTGGAAGTATAGTGAATTAAAGAGTTGATATCTTCTCTATAGTTGAGAGAATTGGATAAACAATTTATTATATTTTTTATTTTACTTTATTTCTTTATACAAATAAAATAAATGTTTTATTAAACAAAGTATCATTTTTGTTGAATATTATTTATTTGGGTTAATAGGCATTTGCACCCCTGTAATGTTAGCGAATTTTGCTTTTCCCCCCTCCCTGCCTTTTGGCAACGTTTTTTTCAAAAAAATCGTTGTCAAAACCTGCATTTGACAATGATAGAGAGTAAACCGAAACACGCTCATATTACAGGGAGGTGAATGCCTATTAATTTTGATTGTCTTATTCTTTGTCTTTGCACATATGCTTAGTTGAAAACATTTATCATTTAAACTAACTTTTATAAAACTTATTCAAACCACATTTAATAATTTTATATACAGTATGATATCATAACACATTTTTTTACCACGCATATTGTTTAAAAAAATTTAACACAAATTCCTAAACACTTTCACTAAAATTTTAGGAAGGTTGCATCTAATTTCAACTTTAAATTCAACAAAGTTCTTCTTTGAACTCTCCAAAACATGAAGAATTGTATTCTATTAAATGCACCAATACAATTTGCAACTCAAACTATATTAATCAACTAACCTAAACATGTTAATCCAAATTAATAAACAATGAACCATACACTTTTTCTCTAAACATACAAAAATCTCAAACAAGTAACAACCTTATACAAAACTTAGGAGAATTCAACTGAAACTTGGTCTCTCCCTAGATGAAGAAGAATGCAAAAACTCAATACAATCTTCAACAGTTTCAGCTCTATGTGAATCTGTAAGGTCTGAAATTGAACGTGACCTTACCAAAGTAGATGAAGAAGAAACCTTCCTAGAAGATCTTCTTTTCATGGAAACACTTTTTATAGAGCTTGCAACCTTTGTTCCTAGTTGCACTAAGAATTTCAGTGGCGATGACAATTTTGATTCTGTTGTGAACTTGAAATTTTCTCTTCCAAATTCTCTTTTCTTGAGGAAGATTGTTGGTATGTCATTGACATTAGGACTAAAGCATACTCTTTTGCTTTTGATTGACATTTTGAAGAAGTATAGGAGAATTATAAGTTGGAAAAAAGAATGTTGGTTTGGTTTGGGAAAGGGAAAGAGGAATTTGAAGAGGAGTGAGAATGTTTGTTAGGGACTTAGGGTGGAGAGTTGGATAGCAAGAGTATATATATATATATATATATATATATATATATATATATATATATATATATATATATATATATATATATATATATATATATATATATATATATATATATCACTTAAAGGACAAAAAGTTACTAAAGTAAAAATGAAAAAAAAATATAATAAAATTAAAATTAATCAAATATCTTATTTATCTGAATAGGTGAGATAATTCATCTGATATATGTTAGTTGAGATAGATGAGTATAATTCAATTTCTGATTCTAATATTTATTTGTATTATGAATTTGAAGTGTTAAAATAAAATTGAGGAGACTGTTAGATAGATTAGTTTCAATAAAATGTATATGGGACAATAAACCAATCTAAAAGCCAAATTTGACCCCAAAATCAAGTTACTCTTTATCTACTTGAGACAATCATCATGACATATTGCAAGTTATATACGTGCATGAGACATGCACACATGGGACTAAAGTGAAATGAATCATTCCCATTAATGGTGATGGAGGTGGTTTAATGACCTTCGCGGTGATGCATCATAATTTTTGAGGTTTTTAGAATCGTAACGTGTTTTTAGAATCGTAACGCAATCACAATCGAAATTGTATCAATTATATTTGACTACAATTAATTATAATATAGAAAACTAGGACGTCAAAAAATTTAAATGATTAATTTTACCATCTAAAAATGAATAATTAATTATTGAACGGTTTGTTATCGATTTTGTCTTCTATTTCAGTATAATATATAGTTTTAGGATACAGAAACGTGTTTATCCACTAAAAAATAAAGGTAGAGTGGAGGCCTACCATTATGATCAATGTATTTGTGGTGGTTAATTAAGGGTTTCAAGATGAGACAAAGCATGAATAGAAAGAAGATTGTATGAGAATCTCTCATAGACCAATGAGGAAAAAAAATAAAGGGTTTGGTCAAAAGAGAAAGTGGTGGATGAGAGAAGACTTGACAAAGGGACAAAGAGTGAAACAAATTTGTTTGTAGAAAAAAAGGAAGTAACATAAGACAGAGAGAGACAGAAGGGGAAGTGGTAACACTACGTTGCTTTTTAGGTGGAATTTGCAGGGTCAAGTTATGCTTTTTGTTACCCATTTGGTTATGTTTCTCAAATCAGAAATCGAGATGTAAAAACTAACTGGCCCATGTTAGTAGTATCTTTGTGTAACAAGAGAATGTATAAAGAAATAAAGAGGGAATCAGTTTGAATATTAGGTACAATTCGTTAACCATCTTTTCTCATAAGTCACAACTTTTTCATGGCATATATATAAATAAGGAAATAGGAAAATTAATAATCACTAAAGTTTAGTTTAATTGATAAAGTAATCTACCATGACTTGTCTTTTGGTATAAGTCGGGTATCTTCTGCAGAAACGGATTAGAAAATTTATAATATACCGACGATATTTATAATGTGAGCACCATAATAGATAATAAAATTTTCTCTCAAAAGATTTAACATTATTGCTTAGTTATAATGGATTCAGATCTGAGATTGATGAAACATGAAAATAACTTATCTGATTGCTGTTGGATAACCTACCAACACTTCATATAAAGTGTTATGTGACCAACATATTACCCTACTTAGACTCTTAAAAAAAAGTGACATGGTGGTTTCTTACAAAAGGGACAAAATAGTCCCTCTCTGTTTAGATTGAAAGTGTTATTCTGCAATTTCTTTTTCTCTTAAAATCATAGTGTTCATTCATGTTCTCGATGCCCTTTCACCTTATCTCTATCTCTTCCATACTTCGTTCATTCTTGTGTCATTACAAAATCAATAGAAATATATGACAACAAATAAAATATACTAAGTGTTGTGTTTGGATTAATTTTTTTATTTTGGAAAATTTTAGATATCAATTTGCAATTGAAAAAAAAAAAGGATTATTTGAAAATTTAGACAAATATAGGGACCCACTTTTTTAAAATTTAAAATGTTAATATCAGCAACATTCACATTTTATAGAGTAAGCAGGAGTTTTAAGACTCGTTGTTTTTAGGTATAATTGAATTTTAATAAATTTAGTAATTTTTCAAAATATTATCCAAAAAATTGAATTTATCTAAATAATTTTAAATTTCCTTGAAAATTTATATCACTTAAAATTATAGAAGTATATCTTAAAATTTCAGCGCTCAACAAAGACGAGGGAATATGGTCAGTGCAGTCGTGATTTTAGTCTGTAGTGGTGGTCGAGCGGTGGAAAATAGGGTTTGTTCTTGAAAACTCGAGTGAATATTTTTATTTAACTCATTTGTAATCTCTAGTAACATCTTTTGGAAATATAGTGAATTAGAGAGTTATTCTTCCCTCATAGTAGATCAGTTTAATCAAACTGGGTAAATAAATTATGTGTATATTTGTCTTTTATATTACTCTTACTTGTTGTAGATTTGCTTACACTATTTATTTGGTATGTTAAATTTTGTTTGAGGACATTTATTTTGATTGTCTTTATTCTTTGTTCCACCCATTAATATTTGTTTAGTAGTTGATATATTATTAGATTTAACAATGAGAAGGTCTTGGTGTGGCTTAACATTTTAGTTTCACAAAACGTGACACTAAAAACAGGGCAAGAGGGAGTTTACAAGTGTGCACCATGAGATCTAAATGAAATATTGAGAATTGTTTTTGAGACAATGATTTGGATAGGGAAAAGTAAAGATTTGATCGATCTTAACTCAATAAAAGTGTATAGAAACATTAAAGGGTGAGACATCGATGTCGGCACACATAACACAAACATAAACACAAAGATGGTAGATAAGGCTAGAAATTATATTATCTTGTACCTCGAGGATAAATTTGTAAGGGAATACTCCAGGGAAAGGAAATGGTTGCAAGACTTGAATCATTTTATATGACAAAGTCTTTGCCTCATAGGTTATGTTTGAAATAAAACATTTACTCATTCTGAATGGTAGAGAATAAATTCATAGTGGAGCAGTTGACATAATTTCATAAGATCATTGATGTTATAGATAATATTGAGTATAAGATAGATAACAAGGATAAGGCTCTAATGTTGTTCAAGGATGTCATTATTTGTGATGAGGAAGGAGTTATTACTTTGGATGAAGCCTAGTTGGTTGTGATATCTAAGGAATTTTCAAAGGTGAAATAGTTGAAGATTTACAATAATGGTGAAGGTTTTAGTGTCTCAAAAGAAGGAAGTGAGCGTAAATGGATGTCCAAATTCAGGAGGTTTGATTAGTCATGGTTAAAATGTTTTATTTATCAGAAGACTTATCTGTTCAAGAAAGATTGTCCTAAGAGGAAGGAAAATTAAGATCTTATTTAGATTCTAGGTGCCTCAGATGAGGATAGTTATAAGAGAATTGATGCATTAGTGGTGTTGAGTTTGAAAAGTGAAAAAAAGTTAGGTCATAGGCTCATGGTTATCTTATCACCTGTGCCAAAATTAAGAATAATTTGAGACATTGATCCCCAATATCTCTGAGTCCACATGGTTGTAATTGTTTGCATCGGTCAGTTCCATCAGCGTGACTCTTGTCAAAGGAATCTCATCAACCTTGAAGATCCCAAAGGGATTGAGACAACTGACATCATCTAGTCGATTTCAACTCGCTATATGGTCCTTAACTTCAACATCAGTCCCTATTAAAAATGGCATCATTCCTCTCAAAATGGAAATCTCCCTCTCCATAGTCAGCAAAGAATGAAAAGCTCTTACAACTTCAGACGATGCGAGCGTAGAGTCAACTGCATTATCACCTCCCACATATTCGTCATAAAAAATAACGTCAAAAGAAGACCAACTAGTGGAAGCTTCTCTATCCTAGGAACCACTAGGAAGCTTCTCCAACTCATAATCATCAAATACATATATAATTACAAGAACTAGATGATTATTAACTAAGCTACGAGAATTTGGATTAGAATATGCTTATACCTTAACTAAAGAAGAAGAATAATTGCTCCCCGAATTGCTAGACAATCTTATGGGATGCTCATTTGTGTTGGACATGGTAAAGTAAATTATGAAACTATGAAGCAAGCTTAGGGTAAAAAAAATTAACCTGGAAAGAGCAAGGTCTAACAGAGAGAACACGTGTTTGAACGTATTTTCTACGAATAATCTCTAGCCACGTGTTAAAGTTTACTTGCAGGATCGGCTACAAGAATCCTAGATTATTGTTAAGTTATTAAAGTGTTTGGGTTTGAAACGATAGACAAAAGCTAAAAAAATATGAGAACTGAGCTGTGTTGTCAACCAATACATCAATGTGAGGTAAAAGGAAATCATTTTTCGGGCTAGCTCTGTTCAGATCCCGGTAATCCACACACATCCGTACTTTGCCATCCTTCTTAGGCACTGGTACGATGTTAGCAACCCACGGCGGGTAACTAGTCACAGTAAGGAAATCGGCGTCCCACTATTTTTGCACCTCTTCTTTTATCTTCATGGCCATATCCGGACGAGTACGACGCAACTTCTGCTTTACTGGAGGACAGTCTTCTTTCAAAGGCAGCTTGTGCACAACAATGTCGGTATCCAGCCCTGGCATGTCTTGGTAGGACCAAGCAAAGATATCAACGTACTCTCGAAGCATGTCAATAAGTTGTTCCTTCACTGAATCTTGCAGACGGGCCCCGATCTTCACTTCTTCAAGTCTTCTTCTGTACCAAGATTGACTGTCTCAACCTCCTCCTGATGAGGAATGATTACCTTCTCCTCTTGTCTTAACAATCTGGCTAGATCTTCAGGTAGCTCATAATCTTCTTCAACCCCTTCATCAGCTTGATTAATCGGATTGTCGAAGTCATACAAAGTCATAGCAGTGTTGTTTTCAGTGCAATCTGGAGGGCACTCTCTGCAGGGGTTTAGATTTGTTCATTTTAGTGATCAGTTTTATCTTGCTTAAAAAAGTGAAAATTTATTATTTGAAAACATTGCCATTTTATTGTTTTGTACAAAAAATAAAAAATGAAAAACAGTGAGCGAAAAAGAGAGACTCGTTTGCAAAAGATGTCCTGATATTCATTAATTGATTGTTTGCACAAAATACAAGATGACCCGATTACAAAATGAGTCCTGACATCTTGGGCAAGATGCAGGACTTGATGCATGCTTAAAAGACAGGAAATAATAATTACTCTGCAGGAGTAACTCTTATAATTTCCTAGGAAGACCAGTTAGAGACTCGGTTCCCCGGGATCCTTGGACGTATCCAGCTTTCCAGGTTGCGTTCGTCTTCTTCTTCGTCTTCCAGACTATTCACAGCATCCGGGGTAAGCATTCCCCCACTGACAAATTTGGGCTCCGTTGCAGCCTCCAGTTGATCTTGTCGAGTTGGTCTGTAACCCAACCCGAATCTGTCTTCTTTCTTTTCTACTGACAGCAGCTTGCCCCAGCCTTGAGCGGTACCCTCTTCAACAACCTTCCTGGCTTGTTGATATGAAGTGATGGAAGTTCCAGACACAGCAGTTGCTTCATTGATATTAAGGGCCTCAAACCCCGGACTCATAGTCTCATGGATCTCCCCATCCATCTCTATATACTTGTAAGTAGCCAGCTGGCTAACGAAAATGTCTTCCTCCTCGCAGATTGTGATGATTTGGCCTTCCCACTCAAATTTTAATTTCTGGTGAAGGGTAGATGTAATAGCGCCAGAGGTGTGAATCCAGGGTCTACCCAACAAACAGCTGTAGGCCGACTGTATGTCCATCACGAAGAAATTAGTTTTAAAGATTTGTGGGCCAATCATCACAGGTAAATCAATCTCTCCAATCACTGATCTCTTAGAGCCGTCAAACGCTCTCACTACCAAGTTACTTGGACGTAATGCCAAACCATCATATTCCAACTTCACTAAGGCTTTCTTTGGGAGAACATTGAGTGAAGACCCAGTGTCTACCAGTACATGGGAAAGAACATCACCTTTGCACTCTAAGGTGATGTGTAAAGCCTTGTTATGATTGCGTCCCTCCGTCGTTAAATCAACATCTGTGAAGCCCAGTCTATGACTGGTGTTAACATTTGCAACCACTGTTTCTAGTTGATTAACCGTAATCTCTTCCGGCACGTAGGCTGCATGCAGGACCTTTAGCAGTGCATTCCTATGGGCTTCGGAACACATTAACAATGATAATATAGAGATTTTGGAGGGTGTTTGGTGAAGCTGGTCCACCACTTTGTAATCACTCTTTTTGATTATTCTCATGAACTCGTCCACCTCTTGTTCAAAAGACGTCTTTGGAGTTTCTTTAACCGTTGGCTCCTCAAGTACCACATTCTTCCCTTTTGCCTTAGCAGCAGCTTCTGCTTCAGCATTGGGTCTTGGTGCTTGTGAGGCAAAAAGGCGTCCGCTTATGGTGAAGCCTCCGCCTCCCCCAACATTGTCAACTTGTGGTAAAGAGGTTGCTGAATCTAGAGTGATCTTCTTTCCGTCGCAGTAGAGATCAGAGCTGTAGTGCCAAGGTATGGCATTACTACTTTCATAAGGAACGGGTCCAGGTACCGTAATGGTGACTTGACTGATTGCTGCAGCGGAAGGAACTGTGATGGTATGCGGGTCGTAATAGATTGTGACTGGAGATCTGACAGTAGGTGATGCAGTTTGTTGTTGAAAATTGTTGTTGGGATGAACAGTTGCCGGGTCATAATAGATCGTGACCGTTGAGACATCTTCGTCGGGGTTTGTTGATGTTGTAGGCGGTTCCGTTGATAAGATGGGTGTTGATGTTGTAGAAGTAAATATTGCTGAACTTTGGTTTGTTGAAACAATGGATGGAGTGATTGCTGGAGTTGTGGATGAATCAGTGGGAATGATAATTATTGCAGTTGTAGGAGGATCTGTTGTTGCTGAAGAAAGAGTTGTTGATGTTGTAGACGCCGTTGTGGTAATTTGCAAAATTTCATCTCTGATAAGGCCATTTATGCCAAGCCTTAGCTTCTCACAACCATTAATAGCAGTATTGCAAGATTCGCAGCAGGCCTTACAACCTGGGGACACCTGGCATCTTAAGAGTTGAGCCTTGACTTCTGCCAGCGACGTTCGAATCTGTGCAACATTATCAATCCGTGCAGATGGTTGGTCTTCCTCTATGGCATTAATCCTAGGCCCACCAAGATTAGGCATAGGATTCCTGTTAACATTCGGAGGAGGTGCAAAATTGAGAGCTTTGGAATCGACCAAATCCTGAACCTTCATTTGCAAGGCTCTACACTTCTCAGTATTGTGACCAGGTGCGTTGGAGTGGAAGGCACACCTAGCATTAGCATCATAATTCTTCGGGAGGTTGAGAGGATCTGGTGGAGCCAACATCCTTAACTCAACCAGGTTGAGCTTCAGGAGTTGTGGCAGTAGAGCGGTATAAGGCATAGGAATGGGATCAATCACCCTATTTGCCTGAGATGGCCTCTGTTGAAAGGGGCGTTGCTGTTGGTTGTTGTTGTTGTTATTATACGATCTTTGTTGCGGAAAATGAGGTTGTTGCTGACAGTGTTGTTGTTGTTGTTGAGGAAAAAATGGTTGCTGTGGAGCTGGAGCTGGGATAGTAACGACTGCTACTGATTTGTGAGAATACTGGGGTCTGCCCCTGCTTGCATGGATAACATTTGTTTCACCTGCCCTTCGGGGTCCTGAAAAAGGTTTTCTGGGGTTGTTGGAAGAGCTTGCACCATTGTCAGAGATTTTACCCATCTTTAGAAGACTTTCTATTCTCTCCCTAGCTATGACTACATCAGCAAAGCTAGTAGAGGAGAATGCAGCAAGTCGGTCAATATAAGTTCCCTGCAAGGTGTTCATAAACATGTCTGCCATTTCCCGTTCAGACATGGGTGGCTGGACAGCAGCAGCAAGCTGTCTCCATCTCTGAGCATAATCCGAAAAGCTTTCCCTTGAAGACTGAGACATGCCCATTAGAAGAGTTCTATTGGGAGCCATGTCTAGGTTGTACTGGTATTGACGGATAAAGGCCTCGGACAAGTCTTTCCAACATCTAATAGTGGCCCTGGTTAGATGCGAATACCATTCTCTTGAAGCTCCAGTCAGGTTGTCCTCAAAATAGAACATCCATAACTTCTCATCCATGGTATAAGCCTTGAGTCTCCCCAAGAAGGATTGCAGGTGAGTACGCGGGTAGGAGGTACCGTTATATTTTTCAAAGAATGGGGCTTGAATTTGTGAGGAATCCTCACCCCATCTACCAACCCCATATCCATTACGTCAAAGCCTAAAGAATTCTGGGATTCCAAGGATCTCAGCTTTTCAACAATCTCATCCAATCTTCGGTCATAAACCTCATCCCCTGCTCCGACAACGGTGAATTGTTCCTCTTGGGGATCTTCCTGCAATATCCTACCCGCAGTAGTGTTTCCTTGAATATTCCTCGGGATATTAACATCTGGGTTCAAATGGGGCCCGAACTCTGGTGGGTTAATGCGGGGCTGCCCGCGCTCATTATTGCTGGTTCCTCCTATACCAGGGTGAGGCTCTTCAGGAGTCTGTCTTTCCACCAATTCCCTCAGCCTTTCCTGGCTCTGAGCTAAGCCAGTCATTACAGCCATAAACTGGGTCATCTGGTTTCTCATCTCGACCCTTTCGTTTGCCATTTGATTTCTTACTTCATTCAGGTCCTGCTGCACCTGATCCATCTAAATGTCGGGAAGGTTGTTACGTGTTGGGCACGGTGTGCGCGGTTGACAGGGAACACTCTGCGACGAGCAATATTTCCTGAAACCACAACAAAGTGAGAAACAAAATAACAAATAAAACCTACAAAACAAAAAGAATGTTAATATGCAATGCAGTATGCTTATTTGTCTTCTAAGGTATCCGGTTTGGTTCTTGGTTTTGACCTTCCCAGACCTCGAGGAAATGCTTGATGATGTTGAGAGAAAGCCCACAAAATAAAACAAACTGATATATTACAAAATGATGGAAATACATAGTTTGTTTACAATACATGCCCAAGGTGGGCTCAAAATACAACAAAAAGAAAAGTACATCAGAGAAAGAAATACAAACAACAGGAATCAGACATCCAACCTTAAGTCATCCTCCTTGACTTCCTTCAGGAGGGCCTCCGTCACTGGACCAATTGGGTGCTCTGTAATAGTCCTAATGAGGAGGTTCCTGGTAGCAATGGCATTAGTCAGCTTCTTATGCCTGTCCTGATCCTTTGATCTTTTTAACCCCGCCCGGAGTTTTAACTCTGATATCTCCTTCTGAGTTGTCAACAAGGCTTCCTGCTGTTTCTTCGCATTGGCCTCCATCTGCTCAATCCTGGCCTGAGTCCTCTGGTCTTCTTGTGCACGGGCCTCGGTGATCCTGATCCACCTAGCCTGGCTTTCCTCCAGATAAAGCTCAGTCCTAGCCTTCTGAATATTGGCCTCCTTGCAGGCATTCTTCAGTATCTGTTCCCCGGCTCTTGCCTTCCGGATATAGTCATATGTCCTTTCAATCTTGGTCAGATGCTCAATCTTGAGTCTTTCCAATCTCTCAATGTCCAGACGGCCGTCGTTTCTCTCCCAGAGAGTTTTCTTCAGAGCTTCAGCTAGCTGCTCATTCCTTTCCTTCAGCTTTTCAAATTCCTCTAGGCTGACAGTTGCTGCAGGCTGTACTGTAGAAGGGCCAGGTGTGTCTTCCAAGGTAAAAGGAATCCTGGTGATCTGAGCTCTAGCACGGGACCAGTCAGAGTACTGGGCTAAAGCAACATTGTTGCACCTTCCAAGGATGGTTGTCCCCTTGGTCTGAATATTATCCCAAGCCCAGGTAGCTTGTCTAACAACAGCGGGATTAGATTAAATCTCACAGTATAAAGTCTCAGCCAAATCCTGTCCCCTGGGAGGATAAACCAAGGCATATCCCAATTGCCTTTTAAACAGTAAAGGGTTGTAATTGATGCAACCTTTTACTCCTATTAGAGGCACATTAGGGTATTGCCCACAGCTGGTAATAATATCCTTGCCTTTGGTGCTCTGGGTGCACCACCTGATGTCATCTGAAGTCAAGGCAATGAACCTCTTAGCCCAATTCTTTTGCTAATGGGGGTTCAAGAAGGAATCTGACTTAGGCAGGTGTCTGAGCAGCCAAGAATAAAACAGAGGAGCACAACATCTGACCAGCTTCCCCCTTTGCTTTTCATTTCTCTGGTGGACTGAGTAGTAAAAATCCCCTAGTAATGTAGGTACTGGGTTCCTCAGCAAGAACAAGTGGATGGCATTCTTACTTACAAACTTGATCTCATCTGCAAACAATATAGCCCCATATATACCGAGGGCTAAGAGTGCACAGACTGCCTTCCATTCTCCTACTGCAGCCTTCAGGGTGGCCTGAGAAATTAAGAAGTCCAGATGTAAACCGGGAATCCCAGCTTTTGTTGTCATGTTTTGCTCAATGAGGGAAGGCTCCAAATACAATGCCCTTTCTATCTCTTCACTTCTGGGAGCAGTCATCTCTGGGTTGAAAGGAATTCCTTTTCTGATAGGAACTCCAATCAGCAAGGAGAACTCTTCAAGCAGTGGTCCCATCTGAAAATCAGGAAAGGTGAAGCATTTAAGAGTAGGGTCATAGAACTGCAAGCATGTGTGGATCATGCTCCTCTAAGATGAATCAAGATCCATGACCATGTCCAGAATACCCCCATAGTGCTCTCTGAATAGTGGGATGTGGTCAGGTGTAATGAGGGAATGGACCTGCCTGATGCCAGTCAAGATGAGCTCAAAGAAGTGGTAAGATATGTTGCTCTTCCTCGGAGTAGTCATGAGTGCTGATGAAGAATATGAAAACAAATGCTGATGAAGATCACAGACTGAGAAGCTGAAGGTGAGTCTCTGGCAGACTGATGCAGGTGCTGAGGGAGATAACTGAAGCAGAGGTCTAAGCAGCAGAAAGGGTTAAAACCAAACCAAATATGAAATGATGGATACCCTGAAACACAAATAAACAAATTTTAGATGATGCAATGATGATGTATGCACATGATATGCAAGGGTTTGTGATCAAGAGCTGGATCTGATTATCTACCTTGGTATAAGTCCATGTATGTTCAAAAAGTCTGGATGAAGGTTCAGAAATCCAGTCACCGAGGTGGGGGACTCAAATAAAGAGTCACATGTCCGGGGTAATCACAAGAACTGTCCAAAATGGGGTATTCTTAAACAATACAGTAATAGGGTATGATGAGGCCAAGGGTTCCTGCAAACCTGTAAACATCCCAACCCCCTCACATGTAAGGTTCTAGAACAAAGATCCTCAGACTTGGATCAGTTATGAGAAGTGTAAACACTTCTAACCCGGAGGTACAACGTTTATAATAACCATAAAAGATCCTCCTCTAATTCACCCCAGATTCTGAAGGTCAAAATAAAGGTCATCCAGACTTAGCAGGCTTCCCAAATAGCCCTAGTACTACAGGAAATTTGTAGTACATAGTTCTCAAGAAGAAACCCACATTTGAACCGTGTTTCATATTACCGCACCAGACCGAAATGGAATGGGAAAGAATATGAACCACTCTAGCCTAGGTGTCACTCAGGTCCCAGGTATAGGACCTTAATCTCTCAATGAAACCCCACCCACCAAAACAGAAGCCAGACCCAGCAATGATAATGACAATATGATGTATAAAAACTGTAGAGAAAGCAGTAAATAAAGTTGTACATAAAGCAACAAATAAAGCAAATAAATAGGCACAAGTAGCACATAACACCCCCGTAAACACAAATCAAACAAGCACTAGGAGGAACCCACAAAAAAGAACCAAAAGCCCTGGTTGCAGTATAAGGGTCCCCAACAGATTCGCCAAGTTGTCGCTCCCACAAAATGACACCTGGTCAGACGGGGTACAGACGCAAACGGCCGGCGAAAGGAGAAAATGAAGGTGAACTGAAAAGAGTCGCCAGCTAGGCATTTTTATCCCGAAGGAAAGGTAATGCTGCATAAACCTAGAAAAGATATGGATAAGACGGTCGCGAACCAGAGAAACTGAGAAAGGGGGTTGGTTACAACCTGGGAAGGTATTAGCACCCAGGTTGTCCGCCGTACTCGACGGGATCCACGCTTGAAAGTTTGTGTTTAAAGGGGTAGTGTCAGTGCTATTATGTGTGCAAAAGCTGGAAATGAATGCAAGTGTCAGTGCAAGAGAAGTGTGAAGTGAAATGCTCAGGAATGAGGCTTAAAATAATAATGCTGGAAGAAAGGGAAAATACAAAGAGACTTTTGTTCGATAACAGTTAAGTTATGCCTACGTATCCTCTCGTGCAATGAGGAAGTCAGAACACCGTAGTTCGACTCAAAGAGACTGAAAGATAAATTGACTGATGAACTGATTGCTTGTCTATGCTCAAGTGTATGACCTTTCTAGCTCAGGTGCTAACTGTCTTGCATTAGACGGAAGAAGCGAGTTCTTGTTTGTGAGTGAAGATGATGAGAAAAGAATCCCGAAGGAGACGATTATTGTTTGTTTTTGGTATTTTCAGTCTTTTATTGCTTTTTGGAGTTTGTCATAAGTTAATGAGCTTAAGACTGAACCAAGGGTTAGTAAACTCATCACATCCTCCCTCTGATTAGGGGTAATGAGAATACTTTAAGTGTGAAGTAAGCACCTCACACTTAATTACCATGATGTAGGATTAAGATCATTAACCTACTTGCAATTATTTAGATGTTTTTGGTGTTTTTGTTTAGTGTTAAGTAATGAGTTTAAGCCATAATCAAAGATTTAATGGACCCATTACACCATCCTAATAGAAGGATAATAAATGAGAACATTTAAGCTGAGGAAGATACCTCAACTTAATCCATGATTAGGGATTAACCTTATGACAAAACAAACCTTTATTAAAGTGGATTTTAGTTAATGGTAATATTAAGAAGTGAATTTTATGGTTTGTAAGACAACTTGAGGAGGACTTGTCCATTAACATTAGGGTTAGTCCTTCTTAACCAATTAAGGAAGAATTAGAACCCTAATGCAAGGCCCAAGTTACAAGCTTATTGTCTTAGTGATTATTAGATGGATTAATTAAGAGATTTAAACACATTAAGGGTTTAACACTTAGGATTAAAGTTATACACTCCATCCTAATAGAAGGATGCAGGCATAATCTTAATCACAAAGCCTTAAAACCTTACAGGTTTAGTCCCTAATTATGAGATGAGAGGAGAGACACAAAAGATGACACAAAGGTAAAACTAATGGGGGACTAATCAAACCCTAATTGTTAACATGCTTGGGTGTTCCTAGGGTTTATAAGACTTGCAATAGATCTTTAAGAAGAGCCACCAAGGAAGAAGCAGATGAAAGGGGGAGAAGCAGAAGAAACAAGTCAACTTACTTCACTTAAGAAGATAAGTTGCTTGAAGAAAGAAAGTGAAGAAGGAACATTAATGAGCAAGCTCACTCTAAGACAAATACAAAATGTAGCAAAGATGCATAAAAGAAGAGATGAGAAGAGAAGTGAGAAGTGAAGGAAAATTCACTTCTCAAAGTACTTACCACCTGAAAAGTTAGCATGAAGAAATGAAAATGAAATGAATGCAAAGGTGCAAACCAAAACCAGAAGCATATTTATGATTTAAATGATGCTATGAGATGATGCAAAGACATGTAAAGTTCAATGGATGTTCATACAAGTGATGAGAATGCAAATGAAGCATGAAAGAAGCATGAAAGTTCATGGATGCTCATGGAATGTAATGGATGCACAACATGTCAAATGGATGAAGAAATGATCAAGAATGATTCTAGTGTGTCCTATGATGTATTATATTCCATGTGAATTCAAGAAATGTCATGGTGTTGCACCCCAAAATTTGCCCTCACAATACAGGACTTTGTGTGCTAAGAGGTTCACAAGGTTCACAATACTTACAAGACCTTTCATGAGGTTCATGAAGTTTACAAGACACTTTATGAGGCTCAAAAGGTTAATAAGACTCACAAGACCTCCCATGAGGTTCACAAGGTTCACAATACCTCTCATGAGGTTTATGAGGTTCACAAAGTTCATCAATTAGTCAGAAGATTTGACATTTCCCTCAGACAATGCATCCTCCTAAGCAGGGCATCCAAAACTAGGGTTTTGACTTTAATCAAGCTAAATGGACTTCCAAGACTTCAAGTGAGCTTCATAACATCTTATATGTGTTTAAGAATCCCCATGTCAAGTTTCAAGACTTGTCTCAAAGGTTTGCTCAGTCAGATGATCAGATAAGTCAAAATCAGTCAAAGCAGTTAAAAAGTCAAACTGAGGTCAACTGTGGTCAAACCAAAGTCAAACTTCATGATTTTTTGCCAACATCAAGTATATGAAGTAAAATTCATCATTTGATCAAGGGTTGATCATGATTCATCAAGGAGATTTCAGATCATCAAGAATCAGGAGTTTCTAAATTAGGGTTTCCTCAGGAAAAGTCAACTGAACTTTGACCAGCCATAACTTTCACATGCTTTATCAAATTTTTCCCATCCAAATCTCATTTTGAAGGAAATTTAATTCTCTACAACTTTGTGTCTCACAAGCCAAGCCCAAAAATGCTTCATTTGGAAGGTATGAGCTAAGACATTATAGGTCCTTTTAAAGTCAACAAAAAGTCAACAACTTCAAAAGGGCATAACTTGAGAATGATAAAAGATATGGACATGAAACCAATGGGGTTGTTTATAGGACTCTTCAAGCTTTCCAAAATGTCCAAGAACACCCTCATAGCATTAAAATTGAAGGATATGTGCCCTTGCAAAGTTGGGAAATGTTTGAGTGGTGTATGAAGAAAATAGGGTCTTAAAACCAAATTCTTCCAAATGGGCTTGCAATTTTGTGATCCAAACTTCAACATGACATCATGCACGACCCAATCCTCATTTATTCAGATTTTTATTATTTTTATTTTATTTATTTTGATTTTATTCATTTAAAATCATTTTAAATCAAAATAAAATATGAAAATTGAATATTTAAAAGTGATTCTTCTTCTAGAAATTCTTAATGACCATTTAAGTTGATTCAAAACCATCCAAATTCGTGCTAAGGCATTATAGAATGAAAATATTTGATTTTTTGACTAATTTGGCAAGGAGATTTCTTCACACTCAAGGTATCCATCAAAGCCCATAAATCCATGTTATTTTGACCTAATTCCATTCTTCTATAAGTATACAAACTCATCACAATGCATAAGGGGGGATTGGCTGCCTCAAGAACAAGTCTCAAACTTTCAAAATTCATCCAAAAAACCTCAATTCGGATTCTTACATAGAGGCCATATCAAGAGATTTCGAAGGTTGCAAAACATTCCTTGGACATCACTGAAGCTACCCCAATCATTTTCATCATTCAAAACATCATAATTCATTGAAACCGAATCCTCACATTCATGAGTTTTTGAATTTTTCGATTTCATTGATTCAACTAATATAAATGATTTTTATGCATTGATTCTTGTTTATTGATGTCTCTGGAATGTTTTTGTATGCTTGAATTGAGTTTTTGTTGCAGAATCAAGAAGATGCCATTACTAGGGTTCGAAGCTTGAAATTGGGATCTTAGGATTTAAGACATATAAATGAATTATAAAAACATGGCTATGATGTACGAGTATTGGGTAATTAATCTGGGCTATTAATTTTTGTTGATTTCACGGTTTGGATGATGTTTCAAAAACCTAGGGTTTTCTGGTTAATTTTACCTGCAAGAAAATTCGCAGGAAATACTATATGAAAATTCGCAGGTATCATGAAGAAGATGAAGTCCAGCGCGCGCTTTCTGGAATTTAAATTTTGTTTTAATATTTTATTGCATTATTTGTAATTTATTTCACAGATGTGTGGTTGGCTCAGTTGGTATACGCGCCTGTTGATGAATGAATGGTCCTGGGTTCGAATTCCCCAGGCCTTTTTGCTTTGTTGTTTTTCTTTTGATTTTTCCAGGATACGCATAAAAGAATATGAAGGCAACATGTTATCACCAAACGCGCATTGGCCTGGTGGAGGACTGGTTGGTCTTGGGGATTGCAAAGCCTAGGGCCTGGGTTCGAATCCCAGCCCCAGGTATGTTTTTGTTCATGTTTTCTTCCATTTTATTTTTGTTTAATATATATTATAATTAATTTAGTTAATGATAAATACTTATAATAAAATGTTCATATTATTTTCTTTTCTATAATTCAAAATTCATCTTTTCAAAATTAAACTTTATCATTAAAATTATTTAATATTTATTCTATTTAATATTTGTTGTATTGTAAATTATTAATATTATATTGTTTTTGTATAAATAATTTAATCATGTTTATATTAATTAATTAACCCTAAAATTTTATATAAAAAAACCTAGTTTTTAATATAAACCCTAATAATATTTTATGAACCCTAATTATTTTGTAAATAATTAATCTAGTTGTTTATTTTAATTTTATAATTTGTTCATATTATATGTAATTTTCTAATTTAAATAATTTAATTAAATAATAAACCCTAATTTGTTTTCTAAATAGTTAAAAAAACCTAATTTTATTTTGTAAATTTAATTTATTATTGGGTATGCTTATAATCAAATATTTTTATAATATGTGTATAAAATTAAATAATTAGACTATTAATCATATTTTATTAGTATATAATTGTTATTTAAAATTCTTAAAAAAATATTTATTTGATTAATTGTGAATTTTTAATTTATTTCTATATTATTATACTAACCACATTATATTTACTTATTTTGTTTATTATTATTAACTTTCTTATATTTATTTTTGTTTATTACTACTAACCCATTTAATTATTTATTTATTTGCTCATTTATTTAATTTGTTTTAATTATTATTATTATGTAATTGTCTCCTTTATGTAATATTTTAGTAGTAATGTTTAATATTTATTTTTAAATGCTATGGTTAGTAAAATAGGGAGTGAAACATGTTTGTATTTTAAAATTAATTTAGATCACTAATTTAAAAGATAAATATTTAAAATTATCCACTCACACACGTAAGTCGATCCTGGATCGCCATCTCACTTCCTTAGGGATACCTCTCATGTTGCCTAATCAAAAGGTCAAGTAGGGTGTATAAAGCAAAGTCCCTCAATTTCACATCATCTAGTCCCTTAACAAATAAAAGATCAAGTCCCTTTCGAACGTTGCCTTCGTAATGATCTTGTCTCTTTCGAATAAAGATGATAGTCCCTTCGAATTGCTTATACACTCCACAGTTGCCTAAATAAAACAGATGTCCCTTCACTTGTCCCTCACATCCAAGGTAATGACTACCTATTCCTTAATAATAGGGATAGTATTACCATTTAAAGGATTCAAGAACAGAAAAGACTTAAAACTTAGGGTAGGTTCCTCTTAGATACTTGCTCACTCTTCAAAACAATTTCAAACACTTCACACATTTTAAACAATTTTCAAAACAAAGGTTTTTTACGCATCCGTACATGGATCATTATCAAACTCTTAAGAAAATTTCTATTCGCACACTTCACATTTCAAAAACAGTTTAAAGTGAGTTAAGTAACTAAGAGCCCATGGATAACCATGGATGTAAAGGGTGCTAACACCTTCCCTTTACATAACCTACCCCCCGGACCCAAAAATCTTTTAAAAGGTCTTTCCTGTTCTTTTATGCCTTTCCTTTGGATAAAATAAAAGTCGGTGGCGACTCTTGCTATCCGCAACATAACTAAAGTCAGTTCTCCCACCGTGTTACAGAACTGGCGACTCTGCTGGGGAATTAATATTAAAGAGGGGTACCCTTAGGGATTAGATCACTTTAAATTGTTTGCTTTGTTTGCTTTACTTTACTTGTTGGGTGCTCTTATGTGTGAAAGATCCTAACCCGGATCTAGTGTACCTTAGGTAAATGGAAATAGACCAAGGAAACTGTACGGCGTATACCGATATGGTCGATCTGGTGGCCATAGTTAGTGTGACTTCTTGGTTGGTGCTTATGTTCCTTAAGTCAAGTTGAGGATAATATGAGGCTGCCATATGTTGTCAATGCACTAACTAACTTTTAGAACCCTAATTATCCCATCTTGGCCTTTAGAAAGTAGTGAGATAACTGGCTTTGGTGAAGACTTAAGTTGGTTGATACTCGATGCTACGCTCATTGAGATTCTAAACTTGGAGGGTTTTGATTGGCAAGTAAGTTGCCTATTGAACAACCACCCTTGTGAAGGATCAATGATATTGAGATCCCTTAGAACCTGGTTACTTTTGTAGGACAGGATGAACCAACTAACTTCAGGGGAGGGTACTTACCTTTGAACCTCATGCAAGCCTTTAAACCTAGGGCTATTGTGTGACTTGTTTGTGTGTGCCACATGTTTGTGATTGAGCATAACATCATAGCATCATCATGCATCATAAGCATAGCATTTTCACTAACCATTTCAAAGACCAAAGGATTTATCTTTGTTCTTTGTTGCAGGTCATGGCTTCTGCTCGTAGAAACACTATCAGGATCAACTTTGTAGGCATACCTGCTAAGCTTAAAGAGTTGGTTTCTCAAGTGTCTGATCACTCCCAGTTCATCAAGAGACATGGTCACCTATTGGATCTGGTCACTTCAGGGTTCAATGAAGACATGATGAGTGTTCTGTTTCAGTTCTTTGATCCTAAGCACCATTGCTTCACATTCCCCGACTACCAGCTGGTTCCAACAATGGAAGAGTTCTCTAAACTTCTGGGTATACCTGTACTTGATCAGAAACCATTCACAGGCTTGGAAAAAGAGCCTAAGCCTGAGGTTATTGCTGCAGCTCTACATCTGAAGAAGTCTGACATTGTTCTAGAAACGAGAATCGGAGTTAAGGGTATTCTTGCTAAAGTATTAAAGGATAAAGCACAAATGTTCTTGAAGGCTATGAGCTATGATGCTTTTGAGGAGATCTTAGCCTTGTTGATTTATGGCTTAGTGTTGTTCCCCAATCCAGATTAGTTCATAGATGTTCATGCCATCAACATATTCCTGAGTCACAATCCAGTGCCTACATTGCTTGGAGACATCCTGCACTCTCTTCATACTCGTACTACAAGGGCAAGAGGAACTTTGATGTGTTCCATACCTTTGCTATCTAGGTGGTTTATTTCTCACCTTCCTCGATCAGTGATGAAGAATGAACAAGGGTTCAGGTGGTCTAAAAGGATTATGTCACTCTCTCATTCAGATATCCATTGGTGCTCCAGATCTAGGGAAAACGTCACTATCATAGACCGTTGTGGGGAGTTTCCTAATGTGCCACTTCTAGGCATAAGAGGAGGCATTACTTACAACCCTTCCTTAGCTTTACGACAGTTTGGTTACGCTCGGAGTGATGGTCTACATGACATGTTGATTCAGGGTATTGTGTTTGACTACGGCAACGATCTGCAAGGTTACCGTCAAAGGTTCATACTAGCTTGGGGTAAAGTGAACAAGGTTGACAGCAAGACTCTGGAACCAAAGTACTCCATTCCTATGGAACATTACCTCAGATGGGTGCGATCTCGTGCTCAAACTCTTATGATACCATATCCTTCTATTCTACCAGTTACTATGGAACCTGTTGCTGAAGGAGATACTTCTTATACCATCCTTCACCCAGACATGCCTACTGACATGGAAGACTTACAGAGGTCCTGGATCCAGTTGAAGGAGCAAAGGGATACTTTCGAGGCTCATTACAAAACAATCCAAGAAAGAATCCTGGAACTAACAAAGCAACTTCACGAGGAGCGGAATCTCAACTCATACCTCAACACAAAGAGGAAACGTCCATGGGAGACTTAAAACCCCATTTTTTGCATTCATTTCATTTTTTTGTAAGCCCAAGGGGCAAAACAAATTTATTGCTAATAAAAGTTTACCTTCTTGGTTGTTTAAACAAATTTAAATCCTACGGTCCTTGGAAACATTGCATACGCATTTATACATCATACCATTGCATCACAGGTTTATGGTGCACAGGTTTCTTATCTTCTCGCTGTTTATTTCAGCAATGGCTCTTGAACAAACAGTTAAGGATCCCCAGGCACAAAATGCACAGTTCCAAGAGCTGATTCTGAACTTGTCAAAGGGACAAGATGAATTGAAGGCACTGTTGGCTAAGAAGAAGAATCCTGAGGACAACAAGGATGATCGACTGGAGCAACTACAGGCTGAGATGACAGAAATGAGGACCCAGATGAATGACCAGGTGACTCTTATTCAAAGTTTAGCTCAGGGGCAAGAAGAGCTAAGAATCTTTGTTCACAAACTTCAAAGTAATGGAGTTAGGAATTTAAGTGTTAGTCAACCTCCATTAAAACAAGCTGATCTTGTTGAAAGGAAGATGAGGATAAAAGAAGGTAAGAGACTGGTTACCACTGATTGTTCTTCAGTTAAAGAAAAAAGACATGGTAAAGTTAATCCACCTCAACACAAGGGATGTAGAAGACAGTTTATCAAATTCAGCACTCCAATGTCACAAGTTCTGCAATGCTTGTTGGAGATGAAGCTAATTTCCTTGAAAAATCCTCCTCAAAATCCTAAAACTTCCTCTCCTCGCTATAATCCCAAGGCAAGGTGTGGGGATCACTCCAATTGTCCTGGACATGATACTAATAGTTGTTGGACATTGAAGAAAAAGATTCAAGATCTAATTGACGAAGGAATCCTAGAGGTTACTCCAGAAGGTCAAGTTGAGTTCTACTATCGTCCATCAATCATCGAATCTGCAAGACAAGTTTCCCAATGTAGCAAGAAAGGAATACCACCTATTCCTGTTGAGATATGGGGTACCTTGGGACATCCAAGTGGCAAATTTGATTTTATGGTGAAGTATACTGCTCCTCAAAGTTCACAGATTGCAATTGAGGACATTCAGCCAACTGGATGGGACAACATTTGAATTTTCATTCGTAATTTCTTTTATTTGTTTGAACACTTACTATTATGTTAAACTTTTGTTTTCATTAATGCATTGTATATGTTTGTCTTGAATTAATCCATTCGTTCCACTATATTTTGAATTATGCTTCTTATTTCTATCTTGTGATATTTAACTCCTGATAAAGCTATAAGCCTGTAGAGGGAGGATGACGAAAACAATACCATAATATTAGGCAGTATGCTTTTGAACAGACTATGCTGACGATGTACAGGCATTGTTTCAATTCCTAAACAGTGGAGATATAAGGAAGTTAATCCTTAGTCAACCCTTTTGAGCCTATGAAGTAGGAGTTTTTATTCTCGCACAAATTAAAACCCTTATTCATAACCCGGGGCAGGGTAGTTACTCGGTTAACTCAAATATGCCAATTATTTGTGTTGTACACAACTAATGATGGTTCTCTGTAATCATGAAACCTGACAATCAATATCCAGCAAAAGAACAGTCTTGCTAAGTCAAAACCTATGAAGGAGACTTAGTAAAACATTAAGACATCCCGCTGACTGTAATCTTAAAACAAACAGTTCAGGCAAAAAGAAGGAATAATAAAGCCAAAAAGAAAAAAAAAAGAGGTCACTATGAATCCTCAGCAAAGAAAGATGACTGAATGTTCAAATAAATTTTTGGTCTCTGAGCTATCACAAATGTCAGTGTTACAATTCCAAACTACTTTGGAACCTCAATGCATAAGTTAACCGAGCATATGACTGAAGAACATCATGGAGATTGGGTTGGGTACAAATAAAATTTGAGCCTTTATCCTTTGTTTCTTAAACCATGAACCAGGCCACGTTATAACCCTTTAAAAGTCCTAACTGAAGCATGGTTAGTTCGAAAGCGTACTGCTACAAGAAGGTATCCTGACTCCTTTAGGGCTTATTATAAAACTTGAGTTAATATCACAGTTTTCACAAAAAACTGTTTTTCTAAAATAACTCTTTTTCAAAACTTCAAGACAGATATAAGCATTGCATTTTTGAATATATTTGTTTGCATATACCTGAGTGTTTGACAAATGGAGAAACTTACAGGATGAATGTTCAATGAACCAAAGTCCTTCCAATAAACAAAGTTGCTTCCTGGATATAAGCCCATGTATACAAAGGGGCATAATCATTGTCTCCCAATCAAGGGGGCAGGCCATGATACTTCCTAACTCATTTGGGGCAATCAAGACAGGATTCAATTATTTTTAGGTATCCAGGGGCAGATCCCCTCATCTGTCTAAATTACCAAGGGTAACATTACAGAATTCATAATGCCAGGGGCATGGTCATTGTTTCCTAATCAAGGGGGCATACCAAGTTACTGTTCAAATCATTCGGGGCAATCAGTTCCAGATTCAACAATGCTTAATAGCCAGGGGCAGCTCTTCTCATATATTTGAATTACCAAGGATAACACTGCAAAGTTCATGATGTCAAGGGCATATTATTATGGGGCATTCTGCTTAGTTCTCCTGAGGTAACTACATTCAGATACTTCCCTTTTGGGACAATTCATCCTCAACCAAGGGGCAATGCTTTCTTTTCAAATCTAATACCCGGAGCGTATATGGTCCATCATAATTTGAAGACACATTCCTCTCATTATATTACCTTGATTTTGGGTTCTCATCAGGAGCTATTGTGGGAATTAATTGTCAACGCCAGTAGTATTAGATGGTGTCAGTATCATGTCTTTAGATCCAGCTATGAGGATTTTTGGGAAGGTATTCAGGAAAGTTAAAAATTTCAAGAGCTCCAAATCCAATTGGTTATACACTCTCGAAGTTGAAACGATTTTGTTTTCAAGTTCAGCTTTACTTTTCCCTCTGAATCCAGATTTACTTTTACCCTAAGCGAAACATCCATTGGTTGTGTTTGAATGTATGTATGCTTTTGAATATGATTGATGTTTACCAGAAATGCATGAAAATGCAGTAATAGTATTTACTAAGGACAAACGAGGAAAGGATTTCAACGAAGCTTCGCCGGTTCATTCCTACAAGACAGCTACAAGTTCCCCAGTAGGGCAAATACATCTTCATAAATACTTCAAGTCACATCTCCCCTGGAATTTATATCCATCTCTTTTATCCTCATACAGATAGTCGGGAATTTATTTTTCCAATAGAGTACGACGAACAAAGACGGGAGGTTGTGTATACCCTACTATCAAATGAAGACGGGAGGTTATATACACTATATTATCAAACAAGATGGAAACGAGTTCCTCATATTCTCCAGCAACGAATCAGGATTTATTTTCCCTGGCCAGCAGTTGTTACACGAAGATATTCAGACGCTTCAGGCTGCATGATGCATACATACATCATTTACATCATATCATACATATCCACAAATACATAATACATCACTTAAGTGCATAATACCATATATGCATACATAATGCGTAAATTAATATTATCTTGCAGAATGTTATCTTGTTTTTCAGATTAATTCTCCAGCAGACAAACTTCATCAACGATTTGTCACCTTGGGCCGTTGTTTATCTTCCCAAAGGTTACATCATTATACCTCAGGACGTCGTTTATCCTCCTGAAAGCATATCATTTCCTCAGAACGTTATTTATCCTTCTGAAATCATATTATTTCCTCGGGACGTTGTTTATCTTCCTGAAAGCATATCACGACCTTGGGCCGTTGTTTATCTTCCCAAAGGTTACATCACTATTCCTCAGGACGTTGTTTTTCCTCCTGAAAGCATACCATTTCCTCAGGACGTTGTTTATCCTCCTGCAAGCATATCATGACCTTGGGCCGTTGTTTATCTTCCCAAAGGTTACATCATTATACCTCAGGACGTCGTTTATCCTCCTGAAAGCATATCATTTCCTCAGAACGTTGTTTATCCTTCTGAAAGCATATTATTTCCTCGGGACGTTGTTTATCTTCCTGAAAGCATATCACGACCTTGGGCCGTTGTTTATCTTCCCAAAGGTTACATCACTATTCCTCAGGACGTCGTTTATCCTCCTGAAAGCATATTATTACCTTGGGCCGTTGTTTATCTTCTCAAAGGTTACATTATCTCCTCGGGACGTTGTTTATCCTCCTGAAAGCATATCATGACTATTGGGCCGTTGTTTATCCTCCCAAAAGTTATACTTATACCTCAGAACGTTGTTCATCCTTCTGAAAGCATATCATCACCTCAGGACGTTACTTATCTTCCTGAAAGCTATTATCATTTCCTCGGGATGTTGTTTATCTTCCTGAAAGTTATCACCATTACCTCAGGACGTCGTTTATCCTCCTGAAAGCTATCATTATATCTTCATATTTTGGACTGCTTTAACCTCCAAGAAATGTATCTGAAGAACTTTTCTCCAAGTGGCATCCTTAAGCCCACTCAAGCATATTCAACTAGCCATCAGTATCACTCTACGCACCGGTGAGTGCAAATTTTTGGGCTTTTGTGTTCAATCCCCTTCAACCTTCCAAGTTACGACTGGCACATATACCAATCTAACCTCTCAGGTTTCAGAAAATTGAACAGGGGCAGCTGTTGCACCCCAAAATTTTCCCTCACAATACAGGACTTTGTGTGCTAAGAGGTTCACAAGGTTCACAATACTTACAAGACCTTTCATGAGGTTCATGAAGTTTACAAGACACTTTATGAGGCTCACAAGGTTAATAAGACTCACAAGACCTCCCATGAGGTTCACAAGGTTCACAAGACCTCTCATGAGGTTTATGAGGTTCACAAAGTTCATCAATTAGTCAGAAGATTTGACATTTCCCTCAGACAATGCATCCTCCTAAGCAGGGCATCCAAAACTAGGGTTTTGACTTTAATCAAGCTAAATGGACTTCCAAGACTTCAAGTGAGCTTCATAACATCTTATATGTGTTTAAGAATCCCCATGTCAAGTTTCAAGACTTGTCTCAAAGGTTTGCTCAGTCAGATGATCAGATAAGTCAAAATCAGTCAAAGCAGTTAAAAAGTCAAACTGAGGTCAATTGTGGTCAAACCAAAGTCAAACTTCATGATTTTTTGCCAACATCAAGTATATGAAGTAAAATTCATCATTTGATCAAGGGTTGATCATGATTCATCAAGGAGATTTCAGATCATCAAGAATCAGGAGTTTCTAAATTAGGGTTTCCTCAGGAAAAGTCAACTGAACTTTGACCAGCCATAACTTTCACATGCTTTATCAAATTTTTCCCATCCAAATCTCATTTTGAAGGAAATTTAATTCTCTACAACTTTGTGTCTCACAAGCCAAGCCCAAAAATGCTTCATTTGGAAGGTATGAGCTAAGACATTATAGGTCCTTTTAAAGTCAACAAAAAGTCAACAACTTCAAAAGGGCATAACTTGAGAATGATAAAAGATATGGACATGAAACCAATGGGGTTGTTTATAGGACTCTTCAAGCTTTCCAAAATGTCCAAGAACACCCTCATAGCATTAAAATTGAAGGATATGTGCCCTTGCAAAGTTGGGAAATGTTTGAGTGGTGTATGAAGAAAATAGGGTCTTAAAACCAAATTCTTCCAAATGGGCTTGCAATTTTGTGATCCAAACTTCAACATGACATCATGCACGACCCAATCCTCATTTATTCAGATTTTTATTATTTTTATTTTATTTATTTTGATTTTATTCATTTAAAATCATTTTAAATCAAAATAAAATATGAAAATTGAATATTTAAAAGTGATTCTTCTTCTAGAAATTCTTAATGACCATTTAAGTTGATTCAAAACCATCCAAATTCGTGCTAAGGCATTATAGAATGAAAATATTTGATTTTTTGACTAATTTG
Source organism: Lathyrus aphaca (assembly GCA_963966055.1). Lineage (NCBI taxonomy): Eukaryota > Viridiplantae > Streptophyta > Magnoliopsida > Fabales > Fabaceae > Lathyrus > Lathyrus aphaca. Next base: position 219,446,595 of record OZ014525.1, read on the forward strand.
GCAAGGAGATTTCTTCACACTCAAGGTATCCATCAAAGCCCATAAATCCATGTTATTTTGACCTAATTCCATTCTTCTATAAGTATACAAACTCATCACAATGCATAAGGGGGGATTGGCTGCCTCAAGAACAAGTCTCAAACTTTCAAAATTCATCCAAAAAACCTCAATTCGGATTCTTACATAGAGGCCATATCAAGAGATTTCGAAGGTTGCAAAACATTCCTTGGACATCACTGAAGCTACCCCAATCATTTTCACCATTCAAAACATCATAATTCATTGAAACCGAATCCTCACATTCATGAGTTTTTGAATTTTTCGATTTCATTGATTCAACTAATATAAATGATTTTTATGCATTGATTCTTGTTTATTGATGTCTCTGGAATGTTTTTGTATGCTTGAATTGAGTTTTTGTTGCAGAATCAAGAAGATGCCATTACTAGGGTTCGAAGCTTGAAATTGGGATCTTAGGATTTAAGACATATAAATGAATTATAAAAACATGGCTATGATGTACGAGTATTGGGTAATTAATCTGGGCTATTAATTTTTGTTGATTTCACGGTTTGGATGATGTTTCAAAAACCTAGGGTTTTCTGGTTAATTTTACCCGCAAGAAAATTCGCAGGAAATACTATATGAAAATTCGCAGGTATCATGAAGAAGATGAAGTCCAGCGCGCGCTTTCTGGAATTTAAATTTTGTTTTAATATTTTATTGCATTATTTGTAATTTATTTCACAGATGTGTGGTTGGCTCAGTTGGTATATGCGCCTGTTGATGAATGAATGGTCCTGGGTTCGAATCCCCCAGGCCTTTTTGCTTTGTTGTTTTTCTTTTGATTTTTCCAGGATACGCATAAAAGAATATGAAGGCAACATGTTATCACCAAACGCGCATTGGCCTGGTGGAGGACTGGTTGGTCTTGGGGATTGCAAAGCCTAGGGCCTGGGTTCGAATCCCAGCCCCAGGTATGTTTTTGTTCATGTTTTCTTCCATTTTATTTTTGTTTAATATATATTATAATTAATTTAGTTAATGATAAATACTTATAATAAAATGTTCATATTATTTTCTTTTCTATAATTCAAAATTCATCTTTTCAAAATTAAACTTTATCATTAAAATTATTTAATATTTATTCTATTTAATATTTGTTTTATTGTAAATTATTAATATTATATTGTTTTTGTATAAATAATTTAATCATGTTTATATTAATTAATTAACCCTAAAATTTTATATAAAAAAACCTAGTTTTTAATATAAACCCTAATAATATTTTATGAACCCTAATTATTTTGTAAATAATTAATCTAGTTGTTTATTTTAATTTTATAATTTGTTCATATTATATGTAATTTTCTAATTTAAATAATTTAATTAAATAATAAACCCTAATTTGTTTTCTAAATAGTTAAAAAAACCTAATTTTATTTTGTAAATTTAATTTATTATTGGGTATGCTTATAATCAAATATTTTTATAATATGTGTATAAAATTAAATAATTAGACTATTAATCATATTTTATTAGTATATAATTGTTATTTAAAATTCTTAAAAAAATATTTATTTGATTAATTGTGAATTTTTAATTTATTTCTATATTATTATACTAACCACATTATATTTACTTATTTTGTTTATTATTATTAACTTTCTTATATTTATTTTTGTTTATTACTACTAACCCATTTAATTATTTATTTATTTGCTCATTTATTTAATTTGTTTTAATTATTATTATTATGTAATTGTCTCCTTTATGTAATATTTTAGTAGTAATGTTTAATATTTATTTTTAAATGCTATGGTTAGTAAAATAGGGAGTGAAACATGTTTGTATTTTAAAATTAATTTAGATCACTAATTTAAAAGATAAATATTTAAAATTATCCACTCACACACGTAAGTCGATCCTGGATCGCCATCTCACTTCCTTAGGGATACCTCTCATGTTGCCTAATCAAAAGGTCAAGTAGGGTGTATAAAGCAAAGTCCCTCAATTTCACATCATCTAGTCCCTTAACAAATAAAAGATCAAGTCCCTTTCGAACGTTGCCTTCGTAATGATCTTGTCTCTTTCGAATAAAGATGATAGTCCCTTCGAATTGCTTATACACTCCACAGTTGCCTAAAGAAAACAGATGTCCCTTCACTTGTCCCTCACATCCAAGGTAATGACTACCTATTCCTTAATAATAGGGATAGTATTACCATTTAAAGTATTCAAGAACAGAAAAGACTTAAAACTTAGGGTAGGTTCCTCTTAGATACTTGCTCACTCTTCAAAACAATTTCAAACACTTCACACATTTTAAACAATTTTCAAAACAAAGGTTTTTTACGCATCCGTACATGGATCATTATCAAACTCTTAAGAAAATTTCTATTCGCACACTTCACATTTCAAAAACAGTTTAAAGTGAGTTAAGTAACTAAGAGCCCATGGATAACCATGGATGTAAAGGGTGCTAACACCTTCCCTTTACATAACCTACCCCCCGGACCCAAAAATCTTTTAAAAGGTCTTTCCTGTTCTTTTATGCCTTTCCTTTGGATAAAATAAAAGTCGGTGGCGACTCTTGCTATCCGCAACATAACTAAAGTCAGTTCTCCCACCGTGTTACAGAACTGGAGACTCTGCTGGGGAATTAATATTAAAGAGGGGTACCCTTAGGGATTAGATCACTTTAAATTGTTTGCTTTGTTTGCTTTACTTTACTTGTTGGGTGCTCTTATGTGTGAAAGATCCTAACCCGGATCTAGTGTACCTTAGGTAAATGGAAATAGACCAAGGAAACTGTACGGCGTATACCGATATGGTCGATCTGGTGGCCATAGTTAGTGTGACTTCTTGGTTGGTGCTTATGTTCCTTAAGTCAAGTTGAGGATAATATGAGGCTGCCATATGTTGTCAATGCACTAACTAACTTTTAGAACCCTAATTATCCCATCTTGGCCTTTAGAAAGTAGTGAGATAACTGGCTTTGGTGAAGACTTAAGTTGGTTGATACTCGATGCTACGCTCATTGAGATTCTAAACTTGGAGGGTTTTGGTTGGCAAGTAAGTTGCCTATTGAACAACCACCCTTGTGAAGGATCAATGATATTGAGATCCCTTAGAACCTGGTTACTTTTGTAGGACAGGATGAACCAACTAACTTCAGGGGAGGGTACTTACCTTTGAACCTCATGCAAGCCTTTAAACCTAGGGCTATTGTGTGACTTGTTTGTGTGTGCCACATGTTTGTGATTGAGCATAACATCATAGCATCATCATGCATCATAAGCATAGCATTTTCACTAACCATTTCAAGGACCAAAGGATTTATCTTTGTTCTTTGTTGCAGGTCATGGCTTCTGCTCGTAGAAACACTATCAGGATCAACTTTGTAGGCATACCTGCTAAGCTTAAAGAGTTGGTTTCTCAAGTGTCTGATCACTCCCAGTTCATCAAGAGACATGGTCACCTATTGGATCTGGTCACTTCAGGGTTCAATGAAGACATGATGAGTGTTCTGTTTCAGTTCTTTGATCCTAAGCACCATTGCTTCACATTCCCCGACTACCAGCTGGTTCCAACAATGGAAGAGTTCTCTAAACTTCTGGGTATACCTGTACTTGATCAGAAACCATTCATGCAACATGAGATGCAAAACTCAAAAACAGAAGCAAATGACAAGATAAAAAATTGAAAATGCAATCAAGAGAACCCTAACCCCATATGATTTCATACCCCAAAGGAGGAGATCTAACTCTTAACTCTAAGGAAGTTATGATTTTTCTAAGTTATCTAGGGTTTTAAGGCACCTAAAGGGAAAAAATTCAAATCAATTCAAACAAAGCAGAAGAAATTAGTGACAAAATTATGCTAGAAACTACATGTCAAATGAAGATCAATGCAAAAAGAACCATTGTCATACCATTCTTGGTTAGGCAGAAAAGAATTCTTGAAGTTAGGGTTCAAAAATAGGATTTTATGAACCCTAAATTCAAGAAAAATTATCAAAGATGGTTCAAAACCAAAAATAAATTTGTGTGGATGGTATGACAATGTCTCTAAATGTTTAAAGATGCAATATGAATTTTTTTATGGATTTTTTAGAAACCTAAATGATAGTTTAATTAATTAATTTTCATTAATTAATTAAAATAAACATTTAAATGTTTAAAAAATGATTTTTTAATGCAAAAAATAAAAATAAAAAATATTTTTGGGTTAAGAAAATTATTTGAAATCAAAATGCAGAGAAAAAATATTTTTTGGATTTTTTATGTATTTTAAATAAATGGGACAAAACTAATAGAAAAAATATGAATTAAAATTGAATTAAATAAAAAGTAAACGCAAAGGAAGGCTGAGATTGAATCTGGGGGTTCTGGGATTGACTTGGCGCATGATCCTACGTCCAACATTCAAATTCCATTAATCCTATTTAATTAATTCATAAACCCTAATTAAAAACTAATGAAGCAATCCTAGCCATACAGCACGCGCGAGAAGCTCAGATCAAAGGGTCCACATTCAAACAGAAGCCCTAAGCCTAATTATACACTAATCACTTTTAGGTCACCGGAGAAGAGCTCCGTTCGTCTTCTCCGGTGTCCCCCTCACCTGAAAATCTCAGTCTTCTTCCCTAGGTTATTTCTGGAGCTCTAAAGCTCCAGATTAACTCCTCTCACTCCCCTAAGCTCGAATCCACACTCAAAACAAATTTCTTTTCACTCAAACTCATGATTCGAAGAGAAACATAAACATGGCAAAAATTTCAGACAATCAATACACACTCATTTCTCAACCATTTTCGAAAATTTCAAGTTCAGTGTGATCAGTGGAGCATGCTTTATCATTTTGTAACATAAAAAGGAGGTTCTGGAAAAATTAATTCGAATGGCTACCTGAGATGGAGCTTCTTAGTTTGGAGCTTTCTGACTGCTTCTTCTGTGCAGGATGACTCCAATGACCTTCCTGGAGAAGTTTTGATGCTTGGAAGACCTTGAGAGTGGCTGGTTTGTAAGTTTGCACTCCAACTGGATGAAAATCGTATTTTGTTTGTGGTGTGTTCTTGGCTGTTTTTGTGGGTGGTTTATGATCAGTGAGTGATTTAGAAATGAATGGTGGTGTTTGTTTGAAGATTGGGTGGCTGAGTTATGAAATTCGAAAGTTTTTGTAAGAGGGAAGTTTTTGTGAACTTGGTGATTCTCAGGGTTCAGCTTGTGTTCTTGTGTGTTATGACCAACATTTGGTCCACAGATCAACTTGTGATAGGTTTGTGGAGTGGTTGTGCCCTATTGCGATTGGTATGGCCTTCTTGCAAAAAGTAACCAACTTGTGTACTTGAGGTATGAGCAAGGATGCAGCTGGCCTTTGGGCATGTCCATGCGCAGCTGACTTCAAGGAAGTCCACAAATTCAATCTTGAAGCAATTCAGCATATGGGAAATAAGTTACGGGGTGTTTTGCAAATTCATGAAGTTTTGGCCCCTTTGAGAAATATTGATGTTCAAGGCATGTGATCTTGCAATTCCTTGGGCAATTCTGATCTAGAAGTAATGCACTATGATGTTATGATGTATTGAAGTGTGTTTGAAGTCACAAAAAGCCTTGGCAAGTGGTTTTGCAAAGAATCCCCTTTTGGTACATTCTTGAAATTATGTGATTTTTGCCAACTTTGGAAAGCCATATCTTGAGTTCAAAAATGAATTAGATCTTGTTCTTGAATTTTTGGAAAAGGGAATGATCCAATCTACAACTTTCATGACCAACAATTTTTCATTTGAAGCATTTTTGGTTGAGAAAGAGGAGGTTGAAAAACTTTCCCAAAATGGAAAGTTTACATTACAAGTCATTTCCATTTTTGGCAACTTTTGGTTTAGCTTACTTTTATTCAATTTTGTGAACTTCTAAACACTTCAATGATCAAATAAAGACCATATAACTTCAATTTGATGAAAAATACACTTTGGGTCCATTGATGGGGGCCTCAGATGCCCTGATTTTGCTCTGACTTGCTCAAGAAGTTACCCAGTGATCAGATGACTTCCACAATGAATTTCTTCATCAAAATTGGTATGTATGATCCTTGTAACATATTGAGACCATTAGAAACAAGAATGAACAAAAAATTTGGAGTTATGGCCTCTGAAACCAAAACCCTAATTTTAGGTCATCTTTGTAGTGAAACCCTAGCTCTGCTTCCATGCTTCCCAAGTTCTTGTGATTTCTTGACTTCCTTGATCTTGGAGGGATATAATATGATGATTGAACATACATGGACCCTCTTGGAATGATTGATGGCCTTTGGAGTGGCTCAGATGGATCCTTGGATTGCTCAGATCACAAACCCTAGATGCAGATGAACTTGAACTAATGCAGTGAAACAAAAATGCAATATGATATGATATGATTAAGCTAATGCACAAATGAAAGATCACAAGCCATGGTGTGAACTTAGTGAGGGAAAATTTGGGGTGTTTACACCCGTGCGCATGTTTCCATCCTAGTCCCATACTCCCTTGCGTTTCCACCGTGCGATTAGATTACCAGGAGGAGTCCCTCAGATCAACACACTAGATTCAATCAATATTGTTGACTGGAGGTCCACCGTTCCCCCTCTCTCTTTTCTGCGTTGGGCTTTGGAATCGCACTGCTTTCCGCACCCCCCGTAGGCCCATCTTAGTGTTTTCAACTTCTTTTTTTTTTCTAGGCGCACCCCCTCTCTTTTCCTTGTTTTTTTTATTTCTTTTTTCATATAAGTTTCATTTTAATTTATTTAAAATATTAAAACACATTAAAAAATTCCATAAAAAATATTTTAGTTTTATAACTCATTTTAGAATTTTGTCATATTTTTATTTTCTGTTTTTTATTATTTTCTCATTTTTATTTCGAATTTTCTTTTATTTCCATTTCATTTAATTTCCATATTAACGCATTAACTTGTATATTTTATTTCTTTCACCTCGATTAATATTTTGACTCCGTTCTTTTTGCATTATTTCATAGGCTCAGAAAAGCTCATAAAAATATTTTTTTCATATTTTTAATTTCATTTGATCCATAGTTTTGTAAGTCGTTTTCGTGCGTTTCCTTTATTTGTTCCTAAGCAACTTTGTGTGATTATTTGATGGACTTTGGTTATGAATTTTTGAAAGATATGTTGACACATTGTTTGCTACTAATTGTTGACTTTAGAGATTTAATTTTATAATTTTCTCATGACTTTTGGTATTTGTTTGGTGTTTTGTTTCTTAGGTAGCGTTTCGTGCCTCTTTCTTCCTTCTTTCTAACATAGTTTGAGGAAGGCATTTATGCCATCCTATTAGGGTTTCTTGGTCTTTGTTTTAGGTCACCTATAGGGGTTAGGTACTGACTTTTTGATTGTATTGATTTGTGACCTTTGTTTTGGTTTGCGTATTGTGTGAATATTCTTATTGCCATCTTATGCTTATGCGATTCACTAACCTTTCCTTTCAGGGGCTCATGGTAGGTGAAGTGTGGAGGGTATCCACATTTCAAGTCTTCATCTCATCCTTTATTTTTGCTTTATCATTTATCTTTGTGATGTGCCTTATGCCATCTTGTGATTCATTTCATCTTCCCCCTTTAGAAACAACTTAACTTTGTTAGAGAAGTAAGTTGTCTTCTAGCGTTTTCCGCTCCTTTATTCTTCTTTATTTTCTTTCCTTCTTCTTCATTAGGATAGATTTCAAACCACACTAACCTAGGTTCATCCATGTATGACAACTTTAGGATTAGTCTTCCCCACTAGATTTTACCTTTGAGGTCCTTTTGGTGCTCTCTCTTCTCATCTTCAAACATTATCTCAAGTCACTTTAATAAATGACGAGTCTTCTCATGTGACACGAGACTTTGCTATGAGATACTTGCACACGTTCCGTTTCGGGGCGAGGTGTAGGATATCCCTCGTGGTGGATAGGTCTTAGCACGAGATTACTTCACAAAGAAAATATTAAAAACACTTCTTAACCAAAAATCACAAAAAACACTTAATAAATGCAAGTAGGTCAGTGTGTTTGAGCCTTCACTTGTGGGACTAGATTTGGGGATTTCCTCCATAGCTATGTGTGCCTCTTGCGTATTCCATTTCAGGATGATGTAAGAAGTACACATCCCATTGAGTAAGACTTAGGTACACTTACCTATGCAAACTTCAAAGCAGAAAACTCATAAAAAACACTGGACAAACAATAAGTGTCTCTCCTTCGCGACTTCTTTTCTCATCCCACTCACTCCTTACGTACGAACTTGCTCCTACTTGTCATTTTGCAAGACGGTAACGCACTCGTCGTCCGAGCCTGCAACACTTGAGCATTGACATAGGCAGTTCAAGCCTTAATTCACAAGCAATCTTTTCCACCCCTAGTTAGGGGAACTACGGCGACTCTGATCCTCATTGACCAGATGAGGTACGTAGGCAGCGGGGTAGGGCCCGTTCGAGCACAATCTTTATTTTCCCTACATTTTTTCCTTTTCATTTCTTTTCCAATTCCCTTTTCGTTTCTTTTATACAATTCAGTTCATTTTCTTTGCAGTAGCTTTCATTTCTTCACCCTTTGAAACAGATTTCTTTGCAAGCGTGGATCCCGTCGGGTACGGCGGACGATCTGGGTGCTAATACCTTCCCAGGTCGTAACCGACTCCCTAACCCAGTCTCTTTGGTTCGCAGGACATGTGTCCTTCCTTTTATTTTCTTCTGGTTTGTGCAGCATTACCATTCCCGTTTCTTCGGGATAAAAATGCCTGGCTGGTGACTCTACCTCTTTCCGCGCCACTTTCGCGTTTGTACCAGGATGGAAATCCAGGGAGCGACAGCTGGCGGCTCTGCTGGGGATCGAACCCAGAAAATCTGGTTCCCTTGAGAGTCTCTCCTAGCGCTTGCGTGTTTCTGTTTCTTTGTGTGTTGATTGTTTGTTGTTGCTTGTGTATTTTATTGTTGTTTATTTACAGCTTTATTTACAGTTTTCAGTATTTATTTTCATGCATCATATATTAGACTGGACTGTCTGGACCGGATATTTCTGTTTGGTGGGACTCGGGTGATACTGTTACTGAGTGATAAGCCAAATACCCGGCTTGAGTGCACCCTAGGATCAGCGTGGACACGTTGTACTCGCATGTGGCATGATGAGTGGCGATGTGTTTCACACCCAGACTGCGACCGTCTTGGAAATATCTTGTGTGGGGATTTCCTCCACTTTGGGATAGGACCTTGATAGTTATGTGCATCTGGGGACCGATCATTGAGAACCTTTATGGAAACAACCCTCTCCAGTAGTGATAGTGGCAGACCACATTCTGTGGCAAACCCATTCGCACCCGAGGGTCCATTGGGAACTCGCATAGGATGGCCTGGTTCTCTTATAGGAACTCAGTCAAAGCATCTGGTCGTATGACAATAGTAATGTATCCTACGGGCTGAATGTACTGTCGTTTCTCGATTTCAGCGCTCGAAGCTGGGGACTTATAAGGGATGCTTGTTTTCCCGGACTCAACTGAGGCCTCCCTGAGTAGTATATAATGCCAAACCGATTCCCTGATTTGTTCATGAGCCATTTCTCGGAAATGGTGAAAGTATTATTGCTATTCGGCTTTGAGAGTCTTTGATGTTTGACCCGGAGCACACCCGTGAGATTGGGAAGGGTTTACAGGTTTGCAGGAACCCTTGACCTCATCATACCTTCGTTACAAGTGTAGTTTTATGTTCTGATACGATTACTTTGATTTCAGAGATCTTGAGTTTATCTGGTTCTTGATCGGGTTTATCTGAGATTATCTGAGTGCTTATGGGTTATTATTCAGAGGATTCGGGTTTCTGATCACTTGGCTCTGACGTCCAGTATCCAGACAGTTCCAGATTGATCATGTGTCCTTGCATTTGCATTGCATCCTTTCATCATTAATCATGTTTTGTTTTCATTCACATGTTCATATCATTGCTTCCTGTTCCGGTATCTTGTTCAGAGATGGAAGATTCTCGCAAGCAGAACATTCATTTCAAGTTTTTCGAAACTAAGGTTGGCCTGTTAAAGAAGATGGTGAATTTGATCACGCCCAATCATGTGGAGAGGTTCAGGAAGGCTTATGGGAGTATTCTGGATGTGGTGGTAGAGTTAGATCCCTCTGAAAGAAGTGCCATTCATACTCTACTTCAGTACTATGATCCTCAACTTCGATGTTTCACTTTTCCTGATTTTCAGTTAGGTCCTTTAATGGAGGAGTATGCTTTGATCTTGGGAGTTACTATTCGAGACCAGATTCCGTTTAATGCTGAGATGGTTAGACCTGCACCTAAAGCGATTGCCAAGGCTCTTTATTTGAGCCCTTCTGTTGTGGATTATCTGACTATTACTAAAGGGGGGAGTATCTGGTTTCTCTTTCGAGGCTTTAGTGAAGAAGGTTGAAAAGCTGGGTGTTAAAGAAGAGTGGGATTCTGTGTGTGCCATTTTGGCCCTATCTATTTATGGCATCATTTTGTTTACAGACATGGAGAAATTCATAGACATGAATGCCATCCATCTATTCTTGCTGAAGAATCCTGTACCTACGCTGCTGGAAGATTTGTATTACTCGGTGCATTATAAGACTGAAAAGAAGCGGGGAGGTTTAGTGCGCTGCTGTGCTCCTTTGTTCCATATGTGGTTCATGAGGCACTTGCCTAGTACTGGTGTGTTTAGTGACCATACTTTGGTGTGGGCTCAGAAGCTAGAGAAGTTGTTTGCTAAAGATGTTAGATGGATTACTCAGAGGCTTCAGGGTACATGTTTAATCACCAGTTGTGGGAGTTACCTCAGTGTACCTCTGTTGGGAGTGCCTGGGGGAATCAATTATAACCCGATCTTGTTGAGGAGACAGTTGGGGTATGCCTTGAGAGAGGTCCCAGAAGAGTTGAAATTGGCTTCTACATTCTATTTCCCGGTGAAGGACAATATGCCTTTGGTGAGAAAAGCGGCTGGAGCTTGGAAGTGCATCAAAGGAGAAGGAGTGGCATGCTTTGGAAAGTGTAACAATCAAACTTTTCCGGAGTACGAGGCTTGGCTGAAGAATAAAGCCAGGACAGTATTGCTGCCATTTTCCCTTCCAGTTCCTCCAGTGACTGAGCCTAATGCCTTTGTTCCCTTAGAAGAATACAAGAAGGTGGAAGCTCAGCTGCAAGAGATGACTAGCCGGTATCATCAGATGGCTCACTCCAAGACAACTTTAGAAGAGAAGCTGAAGAAGATACAGATGGCTCAGGAGGCTAAGGAGAAAGAGTTTGCGAAAAGAGAAGCTTACTTTCAAAGGAGAGGTCTAATGGATGTTAAGAGAGAGGAAGAATTCATAAAGACCCGGAAGACCCTTAGAGAAGCCAAACAATCTCTTGCTTGGTCGCAAGATCAGAGGAAACAAGATCAGAAGAAATACAAAGAAAAGGAAGAGCTCTATGAATCACAGTTAGCTGCTAAGAAGGAAGAATGGGAATAAGCCCACAGGATCCGAAGAGAGAAGACTCAACAGTTAGTGAAGAGTCAGCAAGCCTTAGAAGAAGCATTAAGGAGATTGAAGATCTCAAATTGATGGCTGGAATCAAGAAGGTTAGGTCTGAGCTGGGACTTAGTGAGGAAGGATCAGAGTCTTCAAGCAGCAGTCTTGCGTTCTAGTTTGTTTTCTCAGTATTTGGATTACCTACAGACATATTGTAGGAATCTTGGCTGTATGTTTTTCTTTTGGAAGACTTGTACACTACCGGGAATCCTGTTATTCTTGCCTTGTGGGCTGTTATGTTATGCAGTTTTTATTCAATTCTCTATTTCCTATACATGCTGGCACGTGGGCCGTTACAATTATCTGAATTTGATTTCTATGCAAAGGTCTTCTTAAGGTCGGCGGTCAAAAGCCATCTGGATTTCTTTGCTAAATGCCGGAATCGGGGCATGAGTGACCTTGAGATTGAAAGCATAAAAAATTGCGTTGCATACATATCACCATTCTTCTTGTTTTGCAGGTATAACCACAGGTTGCTAATGTCTTTTCTGTTACAAGCACTTTCCTCGCAACAAGATTTCAAGGACAGGTTATTATCTTAACAGAATGGCCAACTTGGGTCAGAATTCCCAGAACATGAACTTTGAACAACTCCGGGCGGAGGTAGCTGAGATGAAAGCCCAGATGGGGCAATTAAGGGTAGAGATACAAGCTTTATCACAGGGCCAGAGATTCTTGAAGTAAGAGTTTGACATGATGAAAACCCAAATGAAGCTGATGACAGAGATCATGAATGCCTTGCCGAAGAAAGAAAATGGTCAGGCGTCCGTTTCTCCACCAGAAGGTCTTATCTCTCCCATCTCTTTGGGATTTCCACTTAACCAAGAGTTGTCAGGTGAATGCTTTCCACAGTTCGAGCTTCCTCACCAGCAGTCACCACTTGGTCGTCCAGAAGAGCCCAGGACAGATATTAATCACTCCATGCCTGATTCAAATGAGATGAATGATCCTATGCCAGTTACGGCCAATGAGGGGAGCACTTTCTTTCCGTATCAAGGAACTTCCTCAGCTCCTACACCCTGGTTTCCCAAAGAAGGATTTCAGCAGATGTCAGGTGTATCTCCTCTAGTGGTGATAACCCGCTCCCGACAGAAGCAAGAAAGAGTTATTGATCCTATGCCCATGTCTTATGTTGAGTTGTGCCCACAGTTGCTCCAAATGGGATTGATTGAATGTCATGAATTATCTCCTCCTACTGGTGAACTTCCCCAAGGTTGGAATCCATATGCCTACTATGTCTTTCACTCTGGAGCTCAAGGACATGATATAAATGATTGCAGGGAATTCATGCATCAGGTGTAAGACTTGGTTGATGACGGGGTAATTAACTTTAAGCCAAATAAGTTGAAGGTGTCACAGGTGAACACTGAAGAGGTGGCCAATTTTCATTCTTCTGGAGTTATCACTCAAGCTGAATCTTCTAAGAGGCTACAACAACGATCTTCTTTGGTTCCTCGTCCGAATCTGGGTAAGAAAGTGCAGTGGCCTGCTAGGCGTGCGAAGCAGCATCAACAATAGACTGCTCAACCACAACGAAGGCTTTATCCACAAAGAGTTTCACAAGCTGATCGTGTTCTTGATCCCATCTCCATATCCTACACTTCCATGTTACGTCAACTACTGAGGTTTGATTTAATCAAGTTGCGGACTTTGGCATCACCGGTAGGAAATCATCCGAAGGGGTACGATTCACTCAGGTTCCCCGGGGCATGCAACAGAAGGATGCGGGGCTTTACAATGGAATGTTCAAGATCTGATTGACTTGAAGGTCATCACACCAGATGGTCATCTAGGGAGGCAGAGACCTCTGGACTAGAATTGATGCTTGTAGGCTTTAGATTTTTCATGTATTTGGTTATCCTCAGGCTTGTTGAGGGAATCTTTGTTGCCGTACTTATTCATGTTGGTCTTCAGTACCTTGTATGACTTTGCTCTTGCGGGCTTTTTTATGTTATGTGTTTGGATTTCTGAAGCAGTGGCCTTACTATTCATGCAATGACACTTGGTCGTAGGATGGTTCTTATGCTGCAGGGTTTCTTTTGAGAATGCTCTCATTGGCTGTGTTTCTGAGCATTTGCATAGCATAACATTTTGCATATCATATCATTCTATCTTTGTTTTTCAGGTACCCCGGCAGTTTCTCATCTTTATTCCATTACAAGCAACAGTGTTAGCAAAGCAGAACTGGAATGACAGATCAGGTACAAGTTGAGCTCGTAGAATTGAAGGCTCGTATGGAGCAGTTCATGACCCTGATGACGGGGATGGCCCAGAGGCAAGAACAACTAAGGTTGAGGGTCGAGCGGCCAGAGAATGAGATTCTTGAAGAGGGAAATTAGAGAAATTATAATGGAGCTCCGGGCGGAGACAATGACCGTAATGTTGGCTACGTGGACAGACAGGAAGATCAATTCACTTTGATTAATGATGAGATGGATCAACCTAATGCTGCTGTGGATCGTTGTTTTGACGAGCTTGCTGAGAAGATAAAGGCCATTAAGTGTCAGAACTCTTTAGGTTTTGATGTTGCGAATTTGGGATTAGTTCCTGGAGTGAAAGTTCCTCACAAATTCAAGCCTCCTGTTTTTGAGAAGTACAACAGAAATTCTTGTCCGAAAACTCACATTCAGTCTTACTTCGGGAAGATTTCTGCTCACACGGATGATGAGAAGTTATGGATGTTCTACTTCCAAGATAGTCTATCTGGGGCATCTTTGGACTGGTACATGGGTCTGAACAAGAATGTTGTCCGAAGCTGGAAGGGCTTGGCTGAAACTTTTGTGAAACAATACTAGTTTAATCTTGACATGGCGCCTAACCTCATTCAGAGTCTTTCTCAGAAGAAGTCTGAAAGTTTCAAATAGTATGCTCAGAGATGGCGAGAGATGGCCGCCCGAGTGCAACCTCCATTGCTGGAGAGGGAGACGGCCGACATATTCATGAGAACTTTGCAGGGTGTGTTTCTAGACTAACTAGCCGCTTGTCCATCTACTGGATTTGCTGATATTGTGATCGCCGGTAAGCGGGTTGAGAGTCTCCTAAAGCTTGGGAAGATTCAAGACTACAGTGCATCAGGTTCAAGCACCAAGAAGCCCTTCGCCAATGGTCAGAGCAGGAATGAAAGGGAAGTTGGGGAAACATCTCATCAACGTGGAAGAGGTAAAGGATATCATCCACGTCATTAGCAAGTAGCTTCTATGGCTACAACCCCGAATAATCAGCCTAAACGTCAGAAACGACAAAGGAACCCTCAATAGGGTCAGCGTCAGCAAAGGAGAGAATTAGTTCTTAATCCTTTACCAATGTCTTATATTGATGTACTTCAGCATTTGCTTCAGTTGAAACTGATCGAGCTTCGTAAGTTGTCTCCGCCTCCTTATCCATTGCCAGAGGGATGGGATGCCAATGCCCATTGTGATTTCCATTTTGGGGCACCCGAAGACCATATTGATGGATGTAAAGCTTTTCACCGCAAGGTACAAGATTTGATTGATTCGAAGGCTGTCAATTTCGCTCCGTACAGATGAAGCAGAGGATTTTGTCTTGATCAGAGTGTGTCAAAAAAGAATTAAAGTAATCAAGCCAGAAGCATCAGTAATGGCAGTCAGTTATTTTCTTCAATGCATTTCCTCCCTGTTAAGGGGAACTACGTCGCTTTGATTCTTCATTGGTCCTTGGTCAATGAAGACACGTAGGCAGAAGATCGTCAGGTCTTTCCGAGCAAACTTATGTGTCAATTTCATTTCTGTGTCACTCTTTTCTTCAGACGTCTCGTGTCAATGTTTGAACATTGAAGGCTTAAGATAAGAATAATTGAGAATGAAGTATGGTTCTGGGCACGTGGTCATTGGATTGAAGACTGCAGATCTTATCAGGAAAAAGTTGCTGACTACTGAAAGCATTCAAGATCAACAGGTCCAAACGGAGTCAAGTCTCCTCAACAATGGCACTGCTCAGTTTCTTTACTGCATTTTTATGTGTAGCTCTTATATGTTTGTTTGAACATTTGTATGCTTGCATGAAACTTGTTTGCTTTTTGAATATTAATTAATGAAATGCATATGTTTTTCTTGAAGTAATTCATTCATTTTACTTATAATTTTGTGAATGTGCATTGCAATACCAACTGTTGTTCTTAAACTCTGTGATGGAGGATGACGAAGTGAAAACGCAAAAATATCCAATTGCGTGCTCTTGAATAAGACCTTATTGACGATGTACAGGCTTTGTTTCAAATCCCTAAACACCGGAGACATAAGGGAGATAAACCTTCGTTAACCCCTTTGAGCCTTGAAGTAGGAGTTTCTTTTCACATGAAAAAAATCCCTCACATTTAACCCGGGGCAGGGTAGGTGTCAGCTAGTTGGACCGAGCGTTCAGACTTTCACAAAGGAGTGTATTTGAGGATCCATTACCTTTCCTTCCAGCACACCAAGAGGTCCAAAGACCAAAAACCACAAGGGGTATACCAATCAAGAGGTCTAAAGAACAGAAACCACAACGATTATCCATCATCAAAAAGTGAGACAGTCACAACCCTTTCAAAGCAATCAAGACAAACCTGTGTCACACGATTTGTTCGGGAAAAAAAATATGAAAAGCCCGCTAAGTCGAAACTTGAAAACAAGCGATTTAGGAAAAAATTGGGGCATCCCGCTGGACTCCAATTGCAAAAGATTCAAAAGGAGAGGTCCAGGCAAAAGTTAGGGATAAACAAAAAAAATGAAAGCGAAAAGACGAAAAGGATAACACAATAAAGATCCTCAAACAAAAACAAGTCATGTGATACAGACACAAAAGACAATAGGGGTGACTGACTCCCAACAACAACCTCAATGGTGCTTGAACAGTTATTAGCATTAGTTCCTCAACCATCTCAAAACCCTTAGGAAAAGTGAGCGCTTGTGAAAGCTAGTTGAACATAGGATTGAAGGACATCACGAAGATGGGTGGGTACAAATAAACTTCGAGCCTATATCCTTTGTTTCTATAACCGTGAACCAAGCCACAATACAACCCTCAAAAGTCCTAATTGAAACAGGGTTAATCCGAGAGCGTGCCACCATGAGATATTGTTCCTGACTCCTACGAGTTATGCTAAAAGACCCTTATTGGTATTGCATATGCATGTTTCTTTCATAAAAAGTCTTATCATATCTTAACCAGTGATTCGTTCACAAACGACATCTTTTCAATAAAAACTTCAAGATTAACGTGTGTGTTGCATTAGAATCTTCGTTCTCTGAATAAAACATTTTCTGCTTGCATACATTAGTTCGGCAATCACAGAAGTCCACATGAGGAATTTCAGTCCAGAAACTTAAATCTTGCCAGGTGGAGGAGTCTGAAACTTCTGAAGGACAATCATGGCAAAGTGCACTTTTTCCGAGAAACTCCCATGAGATAAAGATTCTTCTAACAAGTGGGGTTAGACGCAGCCAGTCCGGGGCAATTACATTGAACAAAATCTCACAATTCAGCCAAGCTGGGGCAATTATTAGAGCATGGTTAGTCTGAAGAAATCATTTTAGGGCCCATGCTGGGGCAGGTCACTCTCAAGAGTAGATGAAGTCAGTCTCTGCAGGCGTTTATTCAACTTATCCTTGATGCAGGATACTGGGGCAGGTTATTTCATGATAATGTAGGATGTTGTGTGAGTCCCCTTCAATCAAATCCCTTTGTAGACCAGGAGGTCTGGGGAAATTATTTCAAGATTCAATGAATTTCCCCAAGATTTTGAAGATGCCAAGGCATTGTGGGCGCCAGGTCTTCTGTAAAATCCTCTTGAGTTGATACTTGAACATTTATCTAGTGTAGGGAGGATGATGTTACTAGAGCATATTCCCCAAGTAGTTTCTTCTCCCCAGCAAGAGATGCTTTATAATTCCTATCTCCAGCAGAGGGTGATCCCTAGCATCCCCAGTAAATTCTAAGTGGAAATCTTCCCCAACTGAGTCAGAGTAGGATGATCTTCCCCAACAGATCTTCAAAGCCAGTTGAACAGTTCTCACCTCCGAGCGGAGTCTTTATTCAAGAATGGGTTATTCCCAGCCGGAAGCTGAATGCCCAATTCCCCACAGACTTTATAACTGTCAGAACTCTTTCCCTAGCAAAGGTTATTTGACCAAGCATATCCCTAGCCGTGTCAGAAGATTGTCAATTCCCCGTAGAGTTGCATGATTGGTACACAACCGTCATTGAAATATCCCCGGTGAGGTCGCCAATTTATTTTTGGCCAGTGTGACAAAGTAGTGCAGACTTTTGTTCACATTTCATTCCTCAACCAAGTATTTCCAGGATATCTTGGTCATTTCCTCAGCAGAATGTTAGTCAGAATGTTCTCATACCCAATGGAGTTACAAATGGTATTCTCCATTGCAGAGTTGTTATTCTCTTCTTAAATCAAATAATCTTGTATTGATCGCGTTGTCTCGTGTCAACGGACCTATTGTGGATGGATCACTTGATACCATTCTCCTATCAGATCGCTCGATCTTGCTTGGTTTGCAAATCGCTCGATATTGCAACGCTGTTAAAGTCCACTGCCGTTGTGGCAAGCCAGTAGTCGCCTAGTGTCATACCAAAAGACATGTTTGAGTCGTAAATCGCTTGATGTTACGTTCTCTTTTTCCCGGTTATGGATCGCTCGATACCATTTCCTTAGAAGATCGCTTGATCTTATCCGAGTTGTAAATCGCCTGATATTACTCCTCGTTGTTCGAGTCGTACTCATGTTCTTGGTTATAGATCGCTAGATACCATTTCCTTAGCAGATCGTTTGATCTTGTATGAGTTGTAAATCGCTTGATATTACTCCTCTTTGTTCGAGTCGTAAATCGCTTGATATTACGTTCTCGTTTTCCTGGTTGTGGATCGCTCAACACCATTTCCTTGGCAGATCGTTTGATCTTGTCCGAGTTGTAAGTCGCTTGATATTACTCCTCGTTGTTTGAGCCGTGCTCATGTTCTTGGTTGTGGATCGCTTGATGCCATTTCCTTAGCATATCACTTGATCTTATCCAACACTTGGCCATGTTGAAGAGGTTTGAAGTCCTGATGGTGGAATTAAACGTCAAAATGTTTACTGGTCCTGGCGTAACAGTTTTCCCGAAGAAGACTCGTCTGTCTCAAGCATCACATATCTACGCAAGATTTATGAAGAGGGCTCGTCCGTCCTATTTACTTCTCACCTGGCGTAACAGGTTTATTTGAGGAAGACTCGGTTGTGTAACACCCTAAATTTGCCCTCTGGTTTTCTAGCTTTTCGTTTTGCATTCATACTCATTTTGCATTAGGTCATATCATTTGCATAAGCTCCCGAGACATGGGATCAATATCATCAAAAGTATTAGGATTTCACGTCCTATATGAGATTATCAGGATAATTCAAGGCTTTGGCTTGCATCCATCAGTGGTATCATTCTCCTATGCTTATGTTGCTGGATTAGGGTTTATTTCCCTGAAACAGTGATCTTCAGATTTCACGTCTGCAAAGATTATTCACTATGCATCTGGCCCATCATCAGGCTATTTTCGTCTTCAAGTTACAAAGCTATTCGTATCTTATCTGCATCTCAGGCTGTTCTTCTTTCTCAATATCTCAGAAGCTTTGGTTCCAAATTCAGGTGCAATTATTCAGATGGATGTTTGACCTAATTTCGGTCAAACTATCATGAGTTTTGTTTCAAGTACAAGTTATTTGTGACAATGGTTTGTTTCTCGGGAAATGTTTATCAATTCAAGCTGCGTGGAATTAATCATATTATCAAGCAGTGATTCATGAGAGTAGTGAATTGTTCATCAGTTTAGGCGTGCGTTCATCCATTTTTGATCAAAGGATATTCGCAGAGTTCTAGTATGATCTGTGGTTTGAATTCAGTCAGGGCGCATCAGTGACTTTTAGTAGTGGTTCATGTCCATCATTTCCATTATTTCCCATCCATAATTATCCGATTTTATTCCTTTTCATTAACCACTTTCGAATCCATTTTCAACTTCCACAAAGTTTTTGAACCTCTTTTATAGTTCTTACCTTAAAGTTTCGTTCACATTTTAAACCTCTTTATTTCTAACCAAAATCCACCAGATCATTTATTTTTTTTCAAACCATATTTTCATTTAATTCTATTTCATTCTTCTCCATTTTAAAGTCCAATTATCTATCCATTAACCATTACTACAAAAATCATCACAAAAAAAATAAATAATAGAGCTTACCATGAGTCCAACACCAACTGTCCTTTAGGCCCATTACATAGAAAGCCATATTACTTTGTTACAAAATTTATGAAAAAAAAAAGAAGAGAAAATTTGTATTCCAAAACCTCGTGTGACATTGAAACCGTGACCCACCTCAGTATCAACAATCACCAAAATTCCACTAAAAAAAGGTGACCTACATCTCGTACACACACGCGTTTCACCACTTATACTGAATACATTTTGCACAACATACTGATATACCACTGTCGCTCCCACCAAATGACACCTGGTCAGAAGGGGTACAGATGCGAACGGTCAGCGAAAGGAGAAGAACACACAAGGGTGAACTGAAAAGAAAAGAGTCGCCAGCTAGGCATTTTTATCCCGAAGGAAAGGTAATGCTGCATAAACCTAGAAAAGAATGGATAAGACGGTCGCGAACCAGAGAAACTGAGAAAGGGGGTTGGTTACAACCTGGGAAGGTATTAGCACCCAGATTGTCCGCCGTACTCGACGGGATCCACGCTTGAAAGATTTGTGTTTTAAAGGGGTAGTGTCAGGGCAATTTGTGTGCAAAAGCTGGAAAAGAATGCAAGTGTCAGTGCTGAAGAAATGTGAAGTGAAATATGAGAGTGTCAGTGCAAGAATAGGGGTGAAATGCTCAAGATAAAGAGGCTTAAAGAATAATGCTGGAAGAGGGGGGATATACAGAGACTTTTGTTCGATAACTGTTAAGTTATGCCTACATATCCTCTCGTGCAATGAGGAAGTCAGAACACCGTAGTTCGACTCAAAGAGACTGAAAGATAAATTGACTTGTGAACTGCTTACTTGTCTATGCTCAAGTGTATGACCTGTCTGGCTCAGGTGCAAACTGTCTTGCATTAGACGGAAGAAGCAAGTTCTCGTTTGTGAGTTAAGATGATGAGAAAAGAATCCCGGAGGAGACGATTATTGTTTGTTTTTGGTACTTTCAATCTTTTATTGCTTTTGGAGTTTGTCATAAATTAATGAGCTTAAGCCTAAACCAAGGATTAGTAAACTCATCACATCTTCCCTCTGATTAGGGGTAATGAGAATACCTTAAGTGTGAAGTAAACACCTCACACTTAACCACCATGATGTAGGATTAAGATCATTAACCTACTTGTATTTATTTAGGTGTTTTTTTGGTATTTTTATTTAGTGTTAAGTAATGAGTTTAAGCCATAATCAAGGATTCAATGGACCCATTACACCATCCTAATAGAAGGATAATAGATGAGAACATTTAAGTTGAGGAAAGCTCCTCAACTTAATCCATGATTAGGGATTAACCTCATGACAAAACAAAGCCTTTATTAAAGTGGATTTTAGTTAATGGTAAGATTAAGAAGTGGATTTTATAGTTTGTAAGACAACTTGAGGGGGACTTGTCCATTAACACTAGGGTTAGTCCTTCTTAACCAATTAAGGAAGAATTAGAACCCTAATGTAAGGCCCAAGTTACAAGCTTGATGTCTTAGTGATTATTAGGTGAATTGATTAAGGATTTAAACACATTAAAGGTTTAACACTTAGGATTAAAGTTATACACTCCATCCTAATATAAGGATACAAGCATAACCTTAATCACAAAGCCTTAAAACCTTTAAGGTTTAGTCCTTGATTAAGAGATGAGAAGAGAAAACTCAAAGATGACACAAAGGTAAAACTAAAGGGGGGACTAATCAAACCCTAATTATGATCATGCTTGGATGTTCCTAGGGTTTATGAAGCTTGCAAGAAGATCTTCAAGGAAAAGCCACCAAGGAAGAAGCAAAATGGAAGGATGAGAAGCAGAAGAAGCAAGTCAACTTACTTCACTTAAGAAGATAAGTTGCTTGCAGGAAGAAAGTGGATGAGGAACATGAATGAGCAAGCTCACTCTAATACACAAGTAAAAATGCAGAAATGAATGCATAAGAGAGATGAGAAGAGGTTATGAGAAGTGAAGGCAAATTCACTTCTCAAACACTTACCACCTGAAAAGTTAGAAAAAGAAATGAAATGAAGTGAAATGGGATAGATGCAAATGATGCAAGCCAAAACCAGAAGCATGATCAAGATGTAAATGATGCTAAGAGATGATACAAATGGATGTCATGAGATGTGGATGATCATACAAACAATGAAGATGCAAATGAAACATGTAAGAAGCATGAAAGTTCATGAAAACTTATGAAATGTAATGGATGCATAACATGCCAAATGAAGGATTCAATGATCAAACATGATTTAAATATGTCCTAAGATGTCTTACATGTCAATTGGATGCACAACATGTCATGGAAAGTTCATGTATGCAAGCATATGAAGGATGGATGCAAATGGAGATGCAAATCAGGGTTTATGAACAAGATGCAATGCAAAATCCAAAATCAGAAGCAAATGACAGGATATAAAATTGAAAATAGGATCAAAGGTATCCTAAACCTATACAAGTTCACTGCCCAAAGGGGAAGACCTAACTCTTAACCTAATGAAAGTTATGATTTTCCTAAGTTTGCTAGGGTTTTAAGGCACCTCAAAAGGAAAAATGCACATCAAATTGAAAATGAAAGATAATTCAAATCAATTTTACCCTAGAAACTACATGATATGAAGAATGCAATGCAAAAAGAACCAACATCAAACTCTTCAAGGTTAGGCAGAATGAATATTTCTAAGTTAGAACAAAAATATTGCCTTTTAAGAACTTTAATTCCAAAGAAAAATGTCAAAATATGTCAAGAACCAAAAAGAAATTTGTTTGAAGAGTTTGATAATGTTTCTAAATGTATTAAAATGCAATGTGAATTTTTTTGTGATTTTTAGAAACCTAAATGCTATTTTAATTAATTAATTCTCATTAACTAATTAAAATAAACATTTAAATATTTTTAAAATACGAAAATTATGCAAAAAATAAAATAAAAATTACTTTCAGAAAGAGAAAAATATTTTATGCCATGGTGCAAAAAATGAGATATTTTGGAAATGATTTACTATTTTAAATAAAATGGGCAAAACAAATGAATTAAAAGGAAAATAAAATGAAATTAAATGAAAAGTAAGCCAATCTAAAGGTCAGGATTTGAAGCTGAGACGCGGGAGTTGACTGGCGCGCGTTTCAGTGGCTGGGATTGATTCTGGCAAAATTCAAATTTTAAACCTAATTAATTAAAACTAATCCTGATTAAAAAAGAATTAGGGTTTAATGAGCAATCTGGTCCATTGGTTCACGTGCGGGAAGCCAGATTGTACGCTCCAGGTTCAAACTTACCACTAAACCCTAATTAACATTAATTACTCTCAGACGGCCGGAACAGTGGTTCCGGTCGTCTTCTCCGACGAGTCCAAAACCTCATCTCTCTCTCTAAGCATCTAAAATGAAATCTCTCTGCCCAGAATCAAACCCCACAGATCACTGAATCAAAACCCCCAAACAAAAACCATTTTTCATTCATCAACAATGCAAATCGAAGCAAAATAATTTTAGGTCAAAAACTTTCAGACAATCCATACATACTCAATATTCCACCATTTTGAAAAATGAACATATCAGAATCATCAGCACATCATAAGGATTCGATTGAGAACTTTAAAACAAGGTTTTGAGAAAAAGGTTCTTGAGCCATACCTGAGATGGAACCTCCTGGTTCTGGGCTTTCTGGGCTCTCCCTTGTTGCAAACCTACTCCTATGAACCTCCTGAAGATGATATGAAGCTTAGAAAGCTTTGAGGATGGCTGGTTGGTGCTGTTTGGTTCTGGTGTAGCAGAAATTGAGGTTTGTGTGTGTGGTGATTCAGGCTGTTTCAGGGGGTGGGTTTTGTTCTATGAGTGATATGTGACTTGTTGGTAAAGAAATTTTTGGATTTTGTTAAGTCTTGAGGGAGTTTCGAAGAGATGAAGCTTTGGACAGTTTTTGTGCAAGCTGACTGTGTGTATGTTCTGAGCCCTCTTCCTTCTTGTTTTATGACCTTGAGGTAATCCATAAGCAATCCCAATAATTCTGGAGGGCAGGTATGCACTGTGGGAATGGTATGGGAT
The DNA here is from genome assembly GCA_963966055.1 of Lathyrus aphaca. Taxonomy (NCBI): domain Eukaryota; kingdom Viridiplantae; phylum Streptophyta; class Magnoliopsida; order Fabales; family Fabaceae; genus Lathyrus; species Lathyrus aphaca. The sequence goes on from OZ014525.1 coordinate 219,470,403, forward strand.
GATTGGCCAAAAAGTCAAAAATTGTGTACTATAGGTATGGGCCATGGCAGAGGATATTTCTGTGCTTGGATTGCTTCAGCTAGCTTCAAGGAAGGCCATGATGTTATGGTAATTCTTTGATATCAGTTAGAGACCACACAAACCCTTGGGAATCACTTTTGCAAGAATTCCCCCTTTTGAACTTTATGGAAAATGGCTTATGATACTTGGAATCCAAGGCATGAATGTGAGAAATTCCTTGGGAAAATTTGAATTATGGACCATGAATGATGTTTGTGTGATGATTAGAAGTTGATTTGAAGTCACATTTGGTTTTGGCAAGTGTTTTTGCAAGTTTCCTCTTTGGCACAAAAGTGGAAATTAAGTGATTTTGTCCAATTTTGCAAGGCCATAACTTTTGTTCTAAAATGAATTAGAATGAGTTCTTGTACTTTTTGAAAATGGGAGGATCCAATCTACATCTTTCATGACCAAAGATTTTTCATTTGAAGCATTTTTGGATCAAAAAGAGGAGGTTGAAAAACTTTCCCAAAATGGCAAGTTTGCATTACAAGTCACTTTCCCAAAATGGCAACTTTGCAAATGGCTTGAAATTCTTCAATTTTGTGAACTTCTAACTTCTTCTAAGATCAAATAAAGATCATACACATTCAAAATGATGGAGAAAACCCTTTGTTTGGGTGATTGGGGGCCTCAGATGCCCTGATTTTGCACTGACTTGCTCAAGAAGTCATCTATTGATCAGATGTCTTCCCCATTGAATTTCTTCATGAAAATTGGTATGTATGATACTTATAACACATAGAGACCAATAGAAACAAGAATGACCAAAAAATTTGGAGTTATGGCCTGTGAAACCAAAACCCTAATTTTAGGTCATCTGTGCAGTTGAACCTGGCTCTGCTTCCATGCCTTTCTCAGTTCTTGTGATTTTTTGACTTCCTTGATCTTGGGAGGATAAAATATGATGCTTGAACATACATGGACCCTCTTGAGATGATTGATGACCTTTGGAGTGGCTCAGATGGCCCTTGGATTGCTCAGATCACAAACCCTAGATGCAGATGATTTTGATCCAATGCAGTGAAGCAAAAATGCAATATGAGATGATATGATTGAACTTATGCAAATGAAAAGAATCACAAGCCATGGTGAGATGAGTGAGGGAAAATTTGGGGTGTTTACAGCTGCCCCTATTCAAACATGAGTTAGCTGTGCAGGATGTAAGCGCTTGGCTTAATAGGCAAACAAGATAACTTGTGGTTGAATACCAAAGACAGTCCAGAATTTGCACTCACTGAATGAAGAAGAAAAGGGATATAGATTGTAAAAGGAAGTAAAGTATGATTATAAAGTGCGGGCGACGGAGGACGACCGTCGAGTAGAGGACGACTGCTTGGGAAAAAGCAATGACGGGGACGCCCGACATGCTGGGGAAACAGAGAGATTATGATGGGGACGACCATCAAATAAAGAAACAAGACTCTCTGGGGATTAAAGGTAAATGATGGGGACGATCATCGGGTTGGAGAAATAAATGATGAGGAACAGTCATCAAAGGTGAAGGACGATCACCTAGCAGGGGACGGCTGCTCTGTTGGGGATAAGATGAGGGACAATCATCTAAGGTGAAGGACGATCACCTGGCAAGGTACGATTGCCGAAAATATCACGACATAGGACGAATGTCAGATGAAAAGGTCGACGATGGGTGTAACACCCTTCTAAACCCCGCGGAAAATATATAAATAATCAGAGTAATTATCATGCATATCAAAGAAGGATGTCACACATAATTCAAAATATCACACATACACCTGTCATGCTCAATAACACTTGAAATAAATTCATGCTTTCATATACTTTCACATTAGCATGTAGCAGCGAATCACTTTCATTAAGAATCTCATGACATTCAAGTCTCAAATAAACTTCATTCATTAAATCAACTTGGGCATAAAAGCCACTTCACCATAAAATTCAAATTCAATTTATATATTAGATAGTGTATACAATTGTATCTCTTAAGACATGAATCAAACATTCCCAGTGTTACATGACCAGAGCACGACTCGACCCAAAATAAATATGAAACTAAAATAGGTTACTCCATCAGCTACTCTCTTGCTAGAAGCAACTCTAATCTTCAGTACCTGAGCGATGTCGTATAAAACATCATTCCAACAGAAGGGTGAGAATTCACATAATTACTGAAATCATAAGATAATATATAATTTAAGGTGTACAAGCATAATCACAATTATTCTCACACTTCAAAAGTTTCATCAACATAATATCACTCAAGTAGTCATACTATTAACAAGTACATACTCACAAATCCATAATTCACCAATTCAACAATTCACATAACACATATAATCTCACATTGTAACCATAGACACAATAAGACTCAATGCAAGACTCAAATGCAACTCATGCATGTGGTACCAATCTCTTATTATCATTTTTCGGTTTTTTACATTTAAACCGGGTCCATCCTCTAGACCGATAACAAACCAAAAGCCCGTCCTCTAAGCTTTCAAACCCGTCCTTTAGGTTTGGGACAAGTCACTAGCTCCCATGGAACTAACAAGCATTGTCTCTTGATAAAATGATGTATGTACAATTACAACAACCATATGCAATTAAGACCGTTCTCTAATCTTAATATTCATGCATATCTTCAATAATTCATCACATTTGAATTATCACACAATTTCACATACAAACACATTCTCATAATCAAGACATTCTTATTTCAAACATTACCACTACACATAGCGAGTAATTCACAAGAATCAACACAATTCCACCACAATTCACAGAACACATGATATCGATTTAATATAGAAAATTAATTTATCATCAATAATTAAATTCGATATTCATAAGGTAACTAAAAACAATCTCCTCTACAATTTTCCTAAATCTCCATTAATTAATTAATTTATCTCCATTAATTAATAAATACATAATCTCTATTAATTAAATAATAATTTAGTATAATTTTTTAATTATCTAAAGCTTACTACAGTAGCATGATATTAATTAGTCTCCTATTAGTTTGATCACTTGAATTATATAGTAATTAGTTTGGTTTGGATAGAAAGGATAGTAGTATCACTTGGTTACTTCCAACTCCATGCATTATTATCGTGTGGATACTGGCATCTCACAATTTTTGTTTCATTTAATCTTTAGTTAGAGGATTAAAACATTGAAACTATATTTTATTTAATCATCTATGATATGCAACTACTATCAAGTAATACTATCATCATTGAGACAGATTAGAAAAGAGAAAAACAATGGTACTACATATATATACCTATCATGCCCCTATCCTCCTTGGTTTCTCTAAGGTCATTAATGCTATCACCTTATTCACTTTTCCACTCTATCCATTCTTATACACTACAAGAGAACACTTTATTACCTTAATATGTATTCAAGTAGACACGATATGCTTCTATATCATCACTTATACTCATAAATTATCATGTCATCACTTTATCTGAGTATGTAGTATGGTTAAAGTGGGTAAATATTCCTGTGTCATTTTTCTGTCAAAAAAACTTGGTCTCTAATTTTTCTTAGGCCACTAGGTACATCACACCATCTTATATCATCAAGTTATTTTAATTGGAAATTGAACTTTCATATATATATATATATATATATATATATATATATATATATATATATATATATATATATATATATATATATATATTCTAATTACTATCCATTAATTACACTATATGTCATAATCATCACTCCTATTAATTGTCAGTTTCATTAAATATCTTATCTTCCTTTACTATTATTCCATAACACCCTTGAATTGTTTATTAAATAATGGATAAGGAGGATAACACATCATTAACAGAACATCCCTCATAAATTTAATGCTCATACTTCATTGACAAACACACTACATGAATTAAGGTATGTCCACAAATCAATTCAAAGTCGGCGTCACCTATATTCAAATTACAGGATAACAAAGTATATCACCAACACTATTGTTTCAATTTCATAAAATAAAAGGTGGGGTTGTTTGTATCCTCATCATCAATAATAACTCACTAATGTTTAAAAGTTACAAAACAGAATGCTAAACCACTCATTATATGAAAAGGGCTTTTCCGCTAAATCCTCGTCAATTGATTTTCTTCTAATTACAAATTGATCTTTATAATACCATAATACTAATTCCTAAGATAATCAATAACACAATCAAATCAAAGATTTTTAGTAAAACCTAAAAATTCTAAATTCATGGAAAGTTGAGATTTTTCTCTAACCACATTCTTACTCATTCTATATTATCCAACAATCCCAAATAATTTAATGAAAACTCACCCTTACCTTGATTTTCTTGGATTTCTAGAACTCTTGAACTTGATTTCCTTCTCTTCCCCTCTTCTCCTCTTCTAGCCTCTTTTTCCCTCTTCCAACTGCTAACCCTATTCTATCTCATTCTCTTGTTTTATCAATCTCTATATTTTTATTTTTTTTAATTGGGCTCATTGACCCACTCTCACATTTCTATTCACACTCCTAGTCTAGACCCAATTATTTTAATCTTACTAAATATCTATTTTATTCCAACAAATAAAATAAATAAAATAATTCAATCAAATCAAATAATTACATTATTTCAAATAAACCAAATAAATCAATTAATACAATTAATTCAATTTTTTCAAATAAATCAAATAATTCAATTATATCCAATAATCCAATTAAATCAATTAGGCACAAAATCACACAATTATGTAATTAATATAAATAAAAATAAATAATTACTAAAATCGGGATGTTACAACTCTCCCCCACTTAAAAGATTTTCGCCCTCGAAAATTACCTCAAATGAATAACTCGGGATAAGACTCCTTCATCTGACTCTCGAGTTCCCAAGTCACATTTCCACCAGTTGGTCCTCCCCAAACGACCTTCACCAAAGCAATCTCTTTACCTCGAAGTTTCTTCAACTCCCGATCTTCTATCCGCATAGGTGATGTCTCAACAGTCAGGTTATCTCTCACCTGTACATCATCTACTTGGACTATATGAGACGGATCCGCAATGTATTTCCTCAACTGAGATACACGGAACACGTCATGGAGATTAGTAAGCGACGGAGGCAAAGCAGTCTGATAGGCTACCTCTCATATCCTCTGCAATATCTGGTAAGGACCAATAAAACGCGGTGTCAACTTACGCGACTTCAACACCCTACCAACACCAATTGTTGGAGTAACTCGAAGGAACACATGATCTCCCTCTTGGAACTCAAGTGCTTTCCTCCTCTTATCATGATAACTCTTTTGACGACTTTGAGAAATCTTCATCTTCTCCTGAATCATCTTAATCTTATCTGTAGTTTGTTGAACTATCTCAGGTCCAACCACCACACTCTCTCCATCCTCATACCAACATAATGGCGTCCTACACTTCCTACCATACAATGCTTCAAACGGTGCCATACCAATACTCGAATGGAAACTATTATTGTAAGTAAACTCAATCAAAGATAAGTAGTTATCCCAAGTTCCTCCCTTTTCCAAAACACAAGCTCTCAAAAGATCCTCAAGTGATTGAATCGTCCTCTCCGCCTGACCATCAGTCTGCGGATGATAAGCAGAACTCAAACGCAACTTAGTACCCAAAAAGAACTTTGTAAACTCTCCCAAAATCTTGATGTGAACCTTGGATCTCTATCTGATACAATGCTAGACGGAATACCATGCAAACTGACAATCCTCTCGATATACAACTTTGCTAACTTCTCTAACGGGTAATCCATCCTTATCGGAATAAAGTGAGTAGATTTCGTTAACCTGTCCACAATAACCCAAATAGCCTCAAAATTACTCGGTGTCCTAGGTAAACCAGATACAAAATCCATAGATATGCTATCCCATTTCCACTCAGGAAAAGCTAATGGTTTCATTAAACCCGACGGTTTCTGATGCTCAATCTTTGACTTCTGACAAGTCAAACAAGAATACACAAACTCTGCAATATCCTTCTTCATACAAGGCCACCAAAACACCTTCCGCAAATCTTGATACATCTTAGTCGCACCGGATGAATACTCAATCCACTACGATGACCTTCTTCAAGAATACTTTTCTTCAATTCTGCAATATCCGGAACACAAACTCGATCACGACACTTCATGATACCATTCACATCAATCCGGAAATCACCTCCTCGGCCTTGATTGATCAAAGTTAATCGATCTACCAAACCTAAATCATATTTCTGACCTTCTCGAATCTCTTCAAGAATACCACTTGTAAGCTTCAACATACCAAGTTTAACTCCATAAGAAGTCTCCTCACAAACCAAACTCATGTCTCGAAATTGCTCAATCATTTCCAATTCTCTAACCATCATCATCGACATATGCAAAGACTTCCGACTCAATGCATCAGCTACCACGTTTGCTTTACCCGGATGGTAATTCAAACCAAAATCATAATCCTTCAGAAGTTCCAACCATCTTCTTTGCCTTGCATTCAATTCTTTCTGATCAAAGAGATACTTCAAACTCTTATGATCACTAAAGACCTCAAATCTCGATCCAAACAAATAATGCCTCCAAAGCTTCAACACAAACACAACAGCGGCCAACTCTAAGTCATGCGTCGGATAATTCCTCTCATGAACTTTAAGTTGCCTTGAAGCATAAGCTACAACTTGCTGATTTTGCATCAATACACCTCCCAAACCCATCAACGAAGCATCACAATACACAAAAAATGGTTCTTCTGGATTCAGAAAAATCAAAACAGGAGCTGTCGTCAATCTTCTCTTAAGCTCTTGGAAACTTTCTTCACACTTTGTATCCCAAACAAAAGCTTGACCCTTTCTAGTCAACTGCGTCAATGGCAAAGACAACTTAGAAAATCCTTCAATAAATTTCCGATAATAACCTGCCAAACCAAGAAAACTTCGAATCTCCAAAACTGATTTTGGGGCTTCCCATTGCGATACAGCTTCAACCTTCGACGGATCAACTGCAATTCCTTTACTTGAAATCACATGACCGAGGAAACTCACTTTCTTCAACCAAAACTCGTACTTAGAAAGTTTAGCATATAATTGTTTCTCCTTCAACACAGATAACACAATCTTTAGATGTTCAACATGATCCTCTTCACTCTTGGAATAAATCAAAATATCATCAATGAATACAACCACAAACTTGTCCAAATACGGATGGAAAATCCTATTCATGTACTCCATAAATACACCCGGTGCATTAGTTACACCAAATGGCATCACAGAATACTCATAATGACCATACCTCGTCCGAAAAGCAGTTTTCTGAATATCTTCAGCTTTCACACGAATCTGATGATACCCAGATCTCAAATCAATCTTACTGAACACACTTGCACCAACCAACTGATCCATCAAATCATCAATTCTCGGAAGTGGATACTTATTTTTGATAGTCACTTTATTCAATTGTCGGTAATCCACACAAAGCCTCATAGTTCCTTCTTTCTTCTTAACCAACAAAACAGGTGCACCCCATGGCGATACACTCGGACGAATAAACCTCTTCTCAAGTAGGTCTTCAAGTTGACTCTTCAACTCTTTCAACTCCGATGCGGACATACGATATGGAGCCATCGATACCGGACTAGTTCCAGGAACTAAGTCGATCGTAAACTCCACCTCGCGTTCCGGCGGTAAATCACTTATCTCATCAGGAAAAACTTCTGGAAAATCACAAACAATTGGCAAATCACCAACTGCTCCACTTTCCTCAATACTCAAAGTTGCCAGCAACATAAACATCTCGGCACCATCTTGCACTAACTCATTCACTTGCTTGGCAGACATAAATAAGTCTCCTTCGTCCTCAGGTTTAAGAAAAACAATTGACTTATCAAAACAATTAATATAGACATGGTTGAACTCCAACCAATTCATGCCAAGAATAACATCAAGTTGATCTAACTTAAGACACACTAAATCAACACCAAAGTCTTTACCGAAAATACTCAACGGGCAATTCAAACACACATATGGGGTAGTTACTGAACCCATAGCAGGAGTATCAATAACCATACTACCACCCATAACAGACAACTCAAGATTCAATCTTTTAACACAATCCAAAGAAATAAAAGAATGTGTAGCTCCAGTATCAATTATAGCTATCAAAGGTATACCATTAATGAAGCACGTACCTCTGATCAATCGATCTTCACTAGTCGTCTCAGATCCAGACAGAGCAAACACTTTCCCTTTCGTTTGAGCCTTCTTTGGTTTGTCACACTTGGTACTAATGTGCCCTTGCTCACCATAATTGTAGCAAGTCACACTCGCACCACTCCTGCACTCTAAAGCCTTGTGGCCATGCTTGCCACACTTGAAACATTTCTTCTCAACACTTGTGCATTCAGAAGCACGATGTCCTTCAACACCACATTGATAACACCTCACTGGAGTGGAAGCTCCTCCCCCACTCAACTTCTTTCCATAACTAGCTTTCTGCTTCCCTTTGTCACCAGATGTCACATACGGTTTCCCTCTGAATTGGCCTTTTCCTTTCTTATCACCCATACTTTTGTAGTGAGCTGATCGAGCCCTACTATCTTCATCATAGGTCCTACTTTTGTTCACCAACTCAGAATATCGCCTAATCTCTTGATAACCAATGGCTTGCTTGATTTCAGGTTTCAAACCATTCACATACTTAAGACATTTAGATCTCTCAGCATTAGTAGTGTTGTAGTGAGGACAAAACTGAATCAACTCTTCAAATCTTGCTGCATACTCAGCCACAGTTAAGTTACCTTGCTTCAATTCAAGAAACTCAATTTCCTTCTTTCCACGTACATCTTCCGGAAAGTACTTCTCCAGAAATGACTCTCTAAAAATAGCCCAAGTAATCTCAACTTCGTCTTCTTTAAATCTTCGACGAGTGTTACCCCACCAGTGCTCAGCTTCCTTCTTAAGCATGTGGGTGCCAAACTGCACCTTCTGCGCATCTGAACAACTCAAAACTCGAAATATCTTTTCAATTGCATCCAACCATTCTTGTGCTTTGTCAGGTTCATGCCTTCCCATGAACTTTGGTGGATTGTTCCTCTGAAACTTTCCCAAAGCACGAAACTCATCATCATTGTTGTTCACAGCATTCACATTGACTTGAGGAATTTGTCCAATCGCTCCAGCCAACAATGTCAAAGCTTCAGCAAGTGCTCTATCATTCCTACCTGCAGCCATTGTTCTTGATTCCAACAATAAAATCCTCATTAGAATAACAATACCGATCCTGGAACACAAAATAAACACACAGACAACTTGGTCAACTGACCGACTTTGCTCTAATACCACTAATGTAACACCCTTCTAAACCCCGCGGAAAATATATAAATAATCAGAGTAATTATCATGCATATCAAAGAAGGATGTCACACATAATTCAAAATATCACACATACACCTGTCATGCTCAATAACACTTGAAATAAATTCATGCTTTCATATACTTTCACATTAGCATGTAGCAGCGGATCACTTTCATTAAGAATCTCATGACATTCAAGTCTCAAATAAACTTCATTCATTAAATCAAATTGGGCATAAAAGCCACTTCACCATAAAATTCAAATTCAATTAATATATTAGATAGAGTATACAATTGTATCTCTTAAGACATGAATCAAACATTCCCAGTGTTACATGACCAGAGCACGACTCGACCCAAAATAAATATGAAACTAAAATAGGTTACTCCATCAGCTACTCTCTTGCTAGAAGCAACTCTAATCTTCAGTACCTGAGCGATGTCGTATAAAACATCATTCCAACAGAAGGGTGAGAATTCACATAATTACTGAAATCATAAGATAATATATAATTTAAGGTGTACAAGCATAATCACAATTATTCTCACACTTCAAAAGTTTCATCAACATAATATCACTCAAGTAGTCATACTATTAACAAGTACATACTCACAAATCCATAATTCACCAATTCAACAATTCACATAACACATATAATCTCACATTGTAACCATAGACACAATAAGACTCAATGCAAGACTCAAATGCAACTCATGCATGTGGTACCAATCTCTTATTATCATTTTTCAGTTTTTTACATTTAAACCGGGTCCGTCCTCTAGACCGATAACAAACCAAAAGCCCGTCCTCTAAGCTTTCAAACCCGTCCTCTAGGTTTGGGACAAGTCACTAGCTCCCATGGAACTAACAAGCATTGTCTCTTGATAAAATGATGTATGTACAATTACAACAACCATATGCAATTAAGACCGTTCTCTAATCTTAATATTCATGCATATCTTCAATAATTCATCACATTTGAATTATCACACAATTTCACATACAAACACATTCTCGTAATCAAGACATTCTTATTTCAAACATTACCATTACACATAGCGAGTAATTCACAAGAATCAACACAATTCCACCACAATTCACAGAACACATGATATCGATTTAATATAGAAAATTAATTTATCATCAATAATTAAATTCGATATTCATAAGGTAACTAAAAACAATCTCCTCTACAATTTTCCTAAATCTCCATTAATTAATTAATTTATCTCCATTAATTAATAAATACATAATCTCTATTAATTAAATAATAATTTAGTATAATTTTTTAATTATCTAAAGCTTACTACAGTAGCATGATACTAATTAGTCTCCTATTAGTTTGATCACTTGAATTATATAGTAATTAGTTTGGTTTGGATAGAAAGGATAATAGTATCACTTGGTTACTTCCAACTCCATGCATTATTATCGTGTGGATACTGGCATCTCACAATTTTTGTTTCATTTAATCTTTAGTTAGAGGATTAAAACATTGAAACTATATTTTATTTAATCATCTATGATATGCAACTACTATCAAGTAATACTATCATCATTGAGACAAATTAGAAAAGAGAAAAACAATGGTACTACATATATATACCTATCATGCCCCTATCCTCCTTGGTTTCTCTAAGGTCATTAATGTTATCACCTTATTCACTTTTCCACTCTATCCATTCTTTATACACTACAAGAGAACACTTTATGACCTTAATATGTATTCAAGTCGACACAATATGCCTCTATATCATCACTTATACTCATAAATTATCATGTCATCACTTTATCTGAGTATGTAGTATGGTTAAAGTGGGTAAATATTCCTGTGTCATTTTTCTGTCAAAAAAAACTTGGTCTCTAATTTTTCTTAGGCCACTAGGTACATCACACCATCTTATATCATCAAGTTATTTTAATTGGAAATTGAACTTTCATATATATATATATATATATATAATATATATATATATATATATATATATATATATATATATATATATATATATATATATATATATATATATTCTAATTACTATCCATTAATTACACTATATGTCATAATCATCACTCCTATTAATTGTCAGTTTCATTAAATATCTTATCTTCCTTTACTATTATTCCATAACACCCTTGAATTGTTTATTAAATAATGGATAAGGAGGATAACACATCATTAACAGAACATCCCTCATAAATTTAATGCTCATACTTCATTGACAAACACACTACATGAATTAAGGTATGTCCACAAATCAATTCAAAGTCGGCGTCACCTATATTAAAATTATAGGATAACAAAGTATATCACCAACACTATTGTTTCAATTTCATAAAATAAAAGGTGGTGTTGTTTGTATCCTCATCATCAATAATAACTCACTAATGTTTAAAAGTTACAAAACAGAATGCTAAACCACTCATTATATGAAAATGGTTTTTCTGCTAAATCCTCGTCAATTGATTTTCTTCTAATTACAAATTGATCTTTATAATACCATAATACTAATTCCTAAGATAATCAATAACACAATCAAATCAAAGATTTTTAGTAAAACCTAAAAATTCTAAATTCATGGAAAGTTGAGATTTTTCTCTAACCACATTCTTACTCATTCTATATTATCCAACAATCCCAAATAATTTAATGAAAACTCACCCTTACCTTGATTTTCTTGGATTTCTAGAACTCTTGAACTTGATTTCCTTCTCTTCCCCTCTTCTCCTCTTCTAGCCTCTTTTTCCCTCTTCCAACTTCTAACCCTATTCTATCTCATTCTCTTCTTTTATCAATCTCTATATTTTTATTTTTTTTAATTGGGCTCATTGACCCACTCTCACATTTCTATTCACACTCCTAGTCTAACCCAATTATTTTAATCTTACTAAATATCTATTTTATTCCAACAAATAAAATAAATAAAATAATTCAATCAAATCAAATAATTACATTATTTCAAATAAACCAAATAAATCAATTAATACAATTAATTCAATTTTTTCAAATAAATCAAATAATTCAATTATATCCAATAATACAATTAAATCAATTAGGCACAAAATCACACAATTATGTAATTAATATAAATAAATAAATAATTACTAAAATCGGGATGTTACAATGGGGACGACCATCAGATAAGCATTGATGAAGGACGATCATCAAGAGGTGAAGGACGATCACCTAGCAGGGTACGGCTGCTCTCGGGTTTTATCATGACATAGGACGAGTGTCAGATAACAGAATCAACGATGGGGACGGCCATCGGATAAAATGATGAAGGACGATCATCCAGAGGTGAAGGACGATCACCCAGCAGGGGACGGCTGCTAAAAATATCACGACATAGGACGAATGTCAGATAGGAAGGGGTTCTAATGAATAGAAACTCCGCTGGGGATGATGAAGGACGATCATCAAAAAGGTGAAGGACGATCACCTGGCAGGGTACGGCTGCCGGAAGGTATCATGACATAGGACAAATGTCAGATAGAAAGGAAATAGTTTATTCGGGATTTGCCGGGGACTCTTCTGGGGAATAGTAGACACAGACGAGTGTCTAAATTCAAGAAGATATAAGTGTTTGAAACTGTGTATAGATTAAAGACGCGGACGAGCATCCTTAAGACTATGATACAGACGAGTATCGATAGAAACAAACGCTGACGCATGTTCAGAGATGATGGTACGAACGAGTACCAACTAGTTAACAAAGAACACGGACGAGTGTTGACTCTGAGGGGATTTAAGTGGTATACACGAGATACGGACGAGTGTCCGAAATAAGTAAACATGGGTGAGACACATACGAGTGTTCAACTTGCTGGGGAGAGCATGACACGGACGGGTGTCGGAAATAACTGTGCTGGGGGAAGCATGACATGGACGGGTGTCAGGGAAGTGTGTATAAATGCATCCGTCTGTAGAGAACGTTCGGGCGACTTTATTGGGGAATGATGACACGGACGAGTGCCAAAAGAGCATGCGTCTGTATTTATGAGTGCAAAGGAAATACTTCGATATTCTGCCGGGGAGTTTGAGAAGTATTTTGTATATTGTTGATGGAATGTTAGGTTCGACACATGGCTTATGATCATGCAATATGTTTGATTTTTGCCGTAATGCTCCGTGTTAGACGGAATGCTACGCTCTGAGGGGAAATATGATGTGAATGCTATGATTATGCAAAAGATACCGATCCGGGATTCGGATCCCGTTGCTGTGACGATCTCTGGCTGATCTGCTTGAAGTGATATCCCAACTGGGGATAAGATCCTTGGTAGATCCGATATATATGACTCTGCTTGGGGAAAAGGTTACTGATAGATCTATCTTAATAATGAGGGACCCAGCTGGGGCTGTGGAAGCTTTCGTCGCTTTGTTGTGAGATCTTCGGACATTGCTCTTCTGGATAGAGGCTGAAACTCTGTAGGGAGATAGTTCCCTGTCTGACATTTGGCTGAGGAGTAATGATGACTGGCAACTCAGCTGGGGATAAAGCATCTCTGGTGCTTAGATGTGCCGAGTAAATAACGATTTGACAGCTTGCTGGGGAGAAGTTTCCATGCCCCATGTTGCACTTTGAGCACCTGCAATCATGTAAAGACAAAGAAACGTACAAGTACCCCGAGGCATCCCCTATTGGATCTCATCATAAGAATTTAAACACTCCCGGGAGTAATATATTTCCTGTAAGCATGTGATTTAGAAAAGGTGCATCTGTACTTATGCAATCAATATTATGAGGACATCAGACATTTTTGCAAACGGAAATAAAATGTACGAGACAAAGTGTAACAAAAAATCTGGTTTTATTAATTTATGTGCCCCTGAATGGGAAAATACAGTCAAAGAAACAAATCCCTGAAATGAGGAGATTGTTACAAATTGAGAAACAAAAGGATGCTGGCAATGTTGGTGACGCTTTAAGGAGCTTCCCTTTTGCTATGACTTGTATGACATTGAAGTTCTTCTTATCCTGCTTTTGAAGAAGGCTGATTCTGACCAAAGCTTGAACCTTTCGAAGTTTAACATGTTGTAAGTGATACAGACGAATTCAGAATGCAGTTGTTCGCTTATTCCCTTATTTTGCGTGGATCTCCCTTTCGGGTTTTCAATCCACCGGGGTACCCTTTTTTGCCTGAGCCGTCCAATGCGGCTTTTCAACTCAGCGGGTGTACATTTTTTATTTATTTTCCCTTATTTTTGCCCGAGTCTTTTATTCTGTTTTTGACTCGCCGGGATGCCCTATTTTTGCCTGGACTTGCATTCTGTTTTTGTGTCCAGCGGGTCATTTTATGCGAAGTATTTTTTAACTGCATCTGAATTCACAGGGGACAGGAAGTCTTCACCATCCATAGTACTGAGCATCAGTGCTCCACCAGAGAAAACTTTCTTTACTATGAATGGACCATCATAATTCGGCGTCCACTTGCCCCTGTGGTCTGTATGAGGAGGAAGGAGTCTTTTCAGCACAAGATCTCCTACTTGGTACTCTCGCAGTCTGACTTTCTGATCAAAGGCTTTCTTCATTCTCTTCTGATACAGTTGTCCATGACAAATTGCAGCTAATCTCTTCTCTTCAATCAGATTCAGTTGTTCGTACCGGGATCAGACCCATTCTGCTTCGTTCAACTTAACATCCATTAGTACCCGCAATGAGGGTAATTCAACTTCAATAGGTAGGACTGCCTCCATACCATACACCAGCTGATACGGTGTTGCCCCAGTGGATGTTCTGATTGACGTACGGTACCCATGTAAGGCAAATGGTAGCATTTCATGTCAGTCTTTGTAGGTGACCACCATCTTCTGCACAATCTTCTTAATGTTCTTATTAGCTGCCTCAACAGCGCCATTCATCTTTGGCCTGCAAGGAGAAGAGTTGTGGTGTTGGATTTTGAAGTCCCGGCATAACTCCGTCATCATCTTATTGTTCAAATTGGAACCATTATCAGTAATGATTCGCTCGGGCACTCCATACCGACAAATGATATCTCTCTTCAGGAATCTGGCTACCACTTGCCTTGTAACATTTGCATAAGAAGCTGCTTCGACCCACTTAGTAAAATAATCAATGGCTACCAAGATGAATTTGTGGCCATTTGAAGCAGTCGGATCAATCTTGCCAATCATGTCAATGCCCCACATGGCAAAGGGCCAGGGTGAAGACATCACATTCAAAGGGTTGGGAGGCACATGCACTTTATCCGCATAAATCTGACATTTATGGCATTTTCTGGCATAGGCACAACAGTCTGCATCCATTATGATCCAGTAATAGCCTGATCTTAGCAACTTTTTAGCCATAGAATGCCCTCCAGCATGGGTACCAAAAGATCCTTCATGCACCTCGTGCATCAACAAGTCTGCTTCTGCCCTATCAACACATCTGAGAAGTACCATATCAAAGTTTCTCTTGTACAAGGAACCGTCAGCATTCAGGAAGAAACTACCAGCTAGCCTTCTTAATGTCTTCTTATCATTGGAAGATGCCCCAGATGGGTATGTTTGGTCCTCCAAGAAGCACTTAATGTCATGGAACCAAGGCTTATCATCTTTAACAACATCTGTTGAGAATACATATGCTGGTCTATCAAGTCTGGATACTGATATCCGAGGCACAAAGTTGGCAGCTTGAACTTTAATCATGGATGAAATGGTAGCCAGAGCATCTGCGAACTGATTTTCATCTCGAGGGATATACTCAAGCTTGACCGTTGTGAAGAAAGTTAATAACCTCCTTGTATAATCCCGATAAGGTATCAGATGATCTTGGTGGGTGTACCATTTGCCGTTGGTTTGATTGATTACCAGAGCTGAATCTCCGAACACAGTCAAAGTCTTGATCCTGAGGTCAATGGCTTCCTTAAGACCCATAATACAAGCTTCGTATTCAGTTTCGTTGTTAGTGCAGTTAAAAGTGAGTTTTGCCGAGAAAGGCATGTGAACTCCTTTAGGTGTAATGAGTACTGCACCAACACCATGACCATTCATATTAACAGCCCCGTCAAACATCATAGTCCATTCTTCTTCCGGGTCAGGCCCTTCAGTGTGAACAGGCTCTTCGTGATCTTTTGCTTTCAAGTACATGATGTCTTCATCGGGGAAGTCAAATCTCATGGACTGGTAATCATCAATGGGTTGCTCAACAAGGTAATCAGACAATACATTGCCTTTGATGGCCTTCTGGGATGTGTATTGAATGTCATATTCTGTGAGGATCATTTGCCATCTTGCAACCCGTCCGGTAAGTGCTGGCTTCTCAAAAATGTACTTAACTGTATCCATTTTTGAGATCAATAAAGTGGTGTGGGTCAACATATACTGCCTTAGTCGGCGAGCAGCCCACGATAAAGCACAATAAGTTTTCTCGAGCAATGATTAACGTTGTTCACAGTCGGTAAACCTTTTGCTTAGGTAGTAAATTGCATACTCTTTTCGACCAGACTCGTCATACTGGCCCAGCACACACCTCATTGACTCTTCTAATACTGTCAAGTACATGATTAGAGGTCTTCCTTCAACTGGAGGCATGAGGATTGGAGGCTCTTGTAAGTATTCCTTGATTTTGTCAAAAGCCCTCTGACAATCTTCGTTCCACCTGACCGTTTGTTCTTTTCTTAACAACTTGAACAAGGGTTCACAAGTTGCAGTAAGATGAGATATGAACCTTGAAATGTAGTTCAATCTACCTAGAAACCCCCAAACTTCTTTTTCTGTCTTTGGTGCAGGCATTTCTTGAATGGCTTTTACTTTATCAGGGTCAACTTCAATCCCTTTCTCACTTACAATAAATCCCAGCAGCTTACTGGATCACACCCCGAACGTGCATTTGTTGGGGTTTAACTTCAGTTGGTACTTCCTCAGACGCTTGAATAGCTTCAACAAATTCACCAGGTGGTCTTCTTCTGTGAGGGACATGGAAATCATTTCATCCACATAACATTCAATTTCTTTATGGATCATGTCATGGAATAATGTTACCATAGCCCGTTGATAAGTGGCACCAGCATTCTTCAATCCAAATGGCATCACCTTATAACAGAATGTGCCCCAGGGTGTGATGAAAGTTGTCTTCTCCATGTCTTCATGTGACATTTTGATCTGATTGTATCCTGAAAATCCATCCATGAAGGAGAACACCGAGAACTGAGCCGTATTGTCGACCAATACATCAATGTGAGGTAATGGGAAGTCATCTTTCGGGCTGGCTCTGTTCAGGTCCCGGTAATCCACACACATCCTCACCTTGCCATCCTTCTTAGGCACAGGTACAATATTGGCCACCCACGGCGGATAGCTAGTCACAGCAAGGAAACCGGCGTCCCACTGCTTCTGTACCTCTTCTTTTATCTTCATTGCCATATCTGGGCGAGTACGGCGCAACTTCTGTTTTACTGGTGGGCAGTCTTCTTTCAGAGGTAGCTTGTGCATGACAATGTCGGTGTCCAACCCTGGCATATCCTGATAAGACCAAGCAAAAACATCCACATATTCCCGAAGCATGTCAATCAGACGCTCTTTCACTGAATCTTGTAAGCAGGCCCCGATCTTAACTTCTTTCACGTCTTCTTCCGTACCAAGATTAACCGTCTCAACCTCCTCCTGATGAGGAGTGATAACCTTCTCCTCTTGTCTCAACAACCTGGCTAGCTCTTCAGGTAGCTCATAATCTTCTTCAAATCATTCATCATCTTGATTGATTGGATTGTCAAAGTCATACAAAGTCATAGCAGTGTCGTTGTTGGTGCAGTCTGGAGGGAACTTTCTGCAAGGGTTTAGATTTGTTCGTTTTAGTGATCAATTTTATCTTGTTTAGAAAAAGTGAAAATGAAGTTATCATTTTGAAAAACATTGCCATTTTATTTTTGTACAAAAAATGAAAAATGAAAAACAGTGAGCGGAAAAGGAAAAGATTCATTTGCAAAAGATGTCCTGATATTCATTAATTGATCTTTGCACAAAATACAAGATGGCCCGATTACAAAATGAGTCCTGACATCTTGGGCAAGATGTAGGACTTGATGCATGCTTTAAAACACAGGAAATAATAATTACTCTGCAGGAGTAACTCTTATAATTTCCTGGGAAGACCAGTTTGAGACATGGTTCCTCGGGATCCTTGGACGTATCCAGCTTTCCAGGTTGCGCTCGTCTTCTGACTCATCTTCCAAGCTATTCACAGCATCCGGGGTGAGCATCCCCCCACTAACAAACTTGGGCTCTTTTGCAGCCTCTGGTTGATCTTGTTGAGTTGGTCTGTAACCCAACCCAAATTGGTCTTCTTTCTTTTCCACGGGCAGCAGCTTGCCCCAGCCTTGGGCGGTACCTTCCTCGACAACCTTCCGGGCTTGTTGGTATGAGGTAATGGAAGTTCCCAGCACAACAGATGTTTCATTAATATTAAGGGCCTCAAACCCTTGGCTCATGGTTTCATGGATCTCCCCATCCATCTCAATGTATTTGAAAGTAGCCAGCTGGCTAACAAAAATATCCTCCTCCCCATAAATAGTAATGACTTGGCCTTCCCACTCGAATTTTAACTTCTGGTGAAGGGTTGACGTCACGGCGCCGGCGGCGTGTATCCACGGTCTACCCAATAGACAGCTGTAGGCAGACTGTATATCCATCACAAAGAAGGTCGTTTTAAATACTTGTGGGCCAATCATTATCGGCAACTCTATCTCTCCCAGAACTGATCTTTTAGAACCGTCAAAGGCTCTTACTACCAATTTACTTGGGCGTAGTGCCAATCCGTTGTACTCCAGCTTCACAAGGGCTTTCTTGGGTAGGACATTGAGGGATGACCCTGTGTCCACCAATACATGAGAAAGAACTGCACCCTTACACTCTAAGGTAATGTGCAAAGCCTTGTTGTGATTGTGACCTTCCACCGTCAAGTCAGTGTTGGTAAAACCTAGCCCATGACTAGCGTTGAAATTTCCAACTACAGCCTCTAACTGATTGACAGTAATCTCCTCCGGCACGTAATCTGCGTGCAGGACCTTTAATAGTGCATTTCGGTGAGCCTCGGAGCACATTAGCAATGATAGTATGGAGATTTTGGAAGGTGTTTGGTGAAGCTGGTCTACCACCTTGTAATCACTTTTCTTTATGATTCTCATGAATTCATCTACCTCTTGATCAAAAGGAGTCCTCACAGCTTCTTTAGCAACTGGTTCTTCTTGCACCATGCTCTTCCCTTTTGCCTTGGCAGCAGCTTCTGCTTCAACAACGGGTCTTGGAATTTGTGAGGCAAAGAGACGTCCGCTTCTAGTGAAACCTCCGCCTCCCCCCACATTGTCTATCTGAGGTGAAGAAGTTGATGAGTCCAAAGTGATTTTCTGCCCCTCGCAGTATAGATCTGAGCCATAATGCCAAGGGATGGCATTATTGCTTTCGTAAGGAACCGGCCTAGGCACTGTGATAGTGACCGGACTGATAGTAGCTGCAGAGGGGACTACAATGGTGTGTGGATCATAATATATGGTAACTGGTGCTCTGACAGGAGTAGCATTTTGTTGTGAATTGTTGGTAGGAACATTTGCGGGATCGTAGTAAATCGTAACCGTTGAGACAATTTCATTAATTGTTGTTGATGTTGTAGAAGGCACTGTTGACTGGATGGGTGTTGAAGTTGTATCAGGAATGGTGACTGAACTTGTGTCCGTTGAAGTGATTGATTGAACATTTGTTGGAGTTGTAGTAGAATCCGTTGGAACAATGGTTGCTGACGTTGTAGGAGTATCTGTGATTGCCGATGAAGGAGTTGTTGGATTTGTAGGCACTGTTGTCGTAATCTGAAGGATACCATCCTTAATAAGACCATCTATGCCGTCTCTCAGCCTTTCACACCCATTGACTGCAATATTGCAATACCCACAGCCGAGCTCACACCCAGGGAACACTTGGCATTCTAAAAGCTGAGCTTTGATTTCAACTAAAGGTGTTCGAATTTGTGTAACACTGGTGATCAGGGTGGATGGTTTGCCTTCCTCAATAGCATTAATTCTAGGCCCGTTGTGACTAGGCATTGGATTCCTTGTGACATTTGGAGGAGGTGCAAAGTTGAGAGCTTTTGAGTCTACCAGGTCTTGGACTTTCATTTGTAAGGCCCTACATTTCTCAGTATTATGCCCCGGTGTGTTTGAGTGGAATGCACACCTGGCATTTGCATCATAGTTCTTTGGCAAATTAAGGGGATATGGAGGTGCCAATGTTCTTAACTCAACTAGGTTGAGCTTCAGGAGTTGTGGCAAGAATGCAGCATATGGCATTGGGATTGGGTCAATCACCCTGTTTGCCTGTGATGGTCTTTGTTGGAAAGGACGTTGTTGCTGATTGTTGTTGTTGTTGTAGGTTCTCTGTTGCGGATACTGAACTTGTTGTTGATATTGTGGTTGTTGTTGTTGAGGATATGCTGATTGTTGAGGAATCGGAGCTGGGATGGTGACAACTGCTATTGACCGGTGCACATACTGAGGCCTGCCCCTGCTTGCATGAAGGGAATTGGTCTCACCGGCTCTTCGGGGTCCCGCAAAAGGCTTTCTGGGATTGCTGGATGAACTTGCACCACTGTCGGAAATTTTTCCCATCTTTAAGAGGCTTTCAATCCTTTCACCAGCTATAACCACATCTGCAAAACTGGTAGAGGAGAAGGCGGCCAATCTATCAATATAGGTTCCTTGCAAAGTATTCATGAACATGTCAGCCATTTCCTTTTCTGATATAGGTGGTTGGACAGCAGCAGCAAGCTGTCTCCACCTCTGGGCGTATTCCCTAAAGCTTTCTCTGGAAGACTGGGACATTCCCATTAGGAGGGTCCTGTTGGGAGCCATGTCCAGGTTGTATTAATATTGCCGGATGAAGGCTTCAGCTAAGTCTTTCCACCATCTGATGGTAGCTCTAGTCAAGTGTGAATACCATTCTCTTGAAGCCCCGGTCAGACTGTCTTCAAAGTAGAACATCCACAGCTTTTCATCCATAATATAAGCTTTAAGTCTTCCCAGGAAAGACTGCAGGTGAGTTCGTGGACAAGAGGTTCCATTGTATTTCTCAAAGTACGGGGGTTTGAATTTGTGGGGAATTCTCACCCCATCCACTAGTCCCATATCCATCACATCAAAGCCTAAGGAATTCTGAGACTCCAAAGATCTCAACTTCTCAGCAATTTCATCCAATCTCCTGTCATAGACTTCATCTCCAGCTCCCATAACAGTAAACTGCTCTTCTTGGGGGTCCTCTTGCAAGATTCTCCCTCCAGCAGTATTACCTTGTACATTTCTCGGGATGTTGGCTTCCGGATCCAGATGAGGTCCAAATACTGGTGGGTCAATACGAGGTTGGCCCCGCTCATTGTTACTAGTCCCTCCTGTTCCAAGATGAGGTTCCTTGGGAGTTTTTCTTTCCACCAGTTCCCTTAACCTTTCTTGACTCTGGGCCAAGCCAGTCATCACAGCCATGAATTGAGTCATTTGATTTCTCATCTCCACTCTTTCATTAGCCATCTGATTTCTGACCTCAGTCAGATCCTGCTGTACTTGTTCCATTTGAATACCGGGAAGGTTGTTGCGAGTAGGGTACCGGTGCGCGCGGTTGACAGGGAACACTCGGTGACGAGCAATGTTTCCTGAGATCACAACAAAGTTAGAAACAAATATAATAACAAAACCTACAAAACAAAACAAAAGTTAGTATGCAATGCAGTATGCTTATTTGTTTTCCAAGGTATCCGGTTTGGTTCTTGGTTTTGACCTTTGTAGACCACGAGGAAGATGTTTGATGTTGTTGAGAAGCCCAAATGAAAACAAACTAAAATATATTACAAATGGTGAACGATACATAGTTTGTTTTACAACACATGCCCCTGAATGGTCAAAGTACAACAAAAGAAGAAAAGTACATCAAATGGAAACAAACAACAAGCAAAGAATCAAACATCCAGTCCAAACTCATCCTCTCTGACCTCCTTCAGGAGTGCCTCAGTCACTGGACCAGCTGGGTGCTCTGTAATGGTTCTAATGAGGAGGTTCCTGGTAGCAATGGCATTGGTCAGCTTCTTATGCCTGTCCTGGTCCTTTGATCTTTTCAATCCTGCTCTAAGCTTTAACTCTGAAATCTCCTTCCGGGCTGCCAGTAAAGCTTCCTGCTGCTTCTTCTCATTGGCCTCTAGCTGTTCAATCTTGGCTTGAGTCTTCTGATCTTCTTGAGTACGGGCTTCAGTGATCCTGACCCACCTAGCCTGACTCTCTTACAGATAGAGCTCAGTCCTAGCCTTCTGAATTTTGGCCTCTTTACAGGCATTCTTCAATATTTGTTCCCCAGCTCTTGCTTTCCTTATGTAATCCCCTGTCTTCTCAATTTTGGTGAGATGTTCCACCCTAAGCTTTTCCAATCTCTCAATGTCCAGACGACCATCACTCCTTTCCCAAAGGGTCTTCTTCAAAGCCTGAGATAGGTTCTCATTCCTTTCCTTCAGCTTCTCAAATTCTTCTAGGCTGACAGTTGCTGCAGGTTGTACTGTAGAGGGTCCAGGTATGTCTTCCAAGGTGAAGGGCATTCCAGTAATCTGAGCTCTTGTACGGGACCAGTCATAGTACTGAGCTGAAGCAACATTATTACACCTTCCAAAAGTAGCCATCCCTTTTGTCTGGATGTTGTCCCAAGCCCAGGATGCTTGCCTGACAACAGCTGAATTAGGTTTCACTTCACAATACAAGGTCTCAGCCAAATCTTGCCCTCTGGGAGGGTGAACCAAAGCATAGCCCAATTGTCTCTTAAACAGTAAAGGATTGTAATTGATGCAACCCTTTACTCCTATCAGCGGCACATTTGGGTATTGTCCACAGCTGGTGATAATGTCCTTGCCCTTGGTGCTTTGGGTGCACCATCTAACATCATCTGAAGTCAAGGCAATGAGCCTCTTGGCCCAATTCTTCTGTTGGTGGGGATTCAAGAAAGCATCTGACTTAGGCAGGTGTCTGAGCAGCCAGAGGTGAAACAAAGGAGCACAACATCTCACCAACTTCCCCCTTTGCTTTTCATTCCTCTGATGAATGGAGTAATAGAAATCTCCCAGCAATGTAGGTACTGGGTTCTTCAGAAGAAACAGATGGATGGCATTCTTGCTGACAAATTTGGGTTCATCTGCAAACAGTATAGCCCCATATATGCTGAGGGCTAACAGTGCACATACTGCCCTCCATTCTCCCAATGAAGCCTTCAGGATGGCCTGAGAAATCAAGAAGTCCAAGTGCAAACCAGGGATTCCAGCTTTTGTTGTCATACTTTGCTCAATCAAGGCAGGTTCCAGGTACAATGCTTTTGCTACTTCTCCATTGCTGGGAGCAGTCATCTCTGGGTTGAAGGGGATCCCTCCTCTGATAGGTACTCCGATCAACAAAGAAAACTCTTCCAATAGAGGCCCTAGCTGGAAGTCTGGAAAGGTGAAGCATCTCAAAGGAGGATCATAAAACTGCAAGCATGTGTGGATCATGCTCCTCTGAGAAGGGTCAAGGTCCATAACCATATCCAGGATACCTCCATAGTGTTCTCTAAACAATGGGATGTGGTCAGGTGTGATGAGTGATTGGACCTGCCTGATACCAGTCAACACAGGCTCAAAAAAGTGGTAGGATATGTTGCTCTTCCTGGGAGTGGCCATGAGTGCTGCTGAAGAAACTGAAGATAAGTGCCGATGAAGGTCACAGACTGATGCTGGAAATGAGCCACTGACAGGCTGATGCTGGCGATGATGAGGATAGCTGAAGCAGATAACTTGATGAAGACAACTGAAGCAAGGGTCTATGCAGAAGAAGGGGTCAAAACCAAACCAGATATGATATGGATACCCTGAAAAGCAAATAAACAAATGTTAAATGATGCAATATGATATGTGCAAATGATATGCAAGGGTTTGTGATCAAGCTGGGCTGATTATATGTTTTGACAAATAAGGCCCATGTATGTTCAAGAAGTCCAGATGGAGGTTTGAGAAATCCAGTAACCAGGGTGGGGGACTCAAATAAAGAGTCACATATCCACGGTAAAATCACAAGAACTGTCCAAAATGAGGTACTCTTAGACAAAACAGTAACAGGGTATGCTGTGGCCAAGGGTTCCTGCAAGGTAATGTTCTAAAACAAAGATCCTTAGACTTGGATCAGTTATGAGAAGTGTAAACACTTCTAACCCGGAGGTACAATGTTTACAATAATCATAAAAGTTCCTCCTCTAATTCACCTCAGCTTCTGAAGGTCAAACTGAAGGTCATCCAGACTTAGCAGGCTTCCCAGATAGCCCTAGCACTACAGGAAATCTGTAGCACAAAGTTCTCAAGAAGAAACCCACATTTGAACCGTGTTTCATATTCCCGCACCAGACCGAAATGGAATGGGAAAGAACATGAATCACTCTAGCCTAGGTGTCACTCAGGTCCCAGGTATAGGACCTTAAACTCTTAATGGAACCCCACCCACCAAAACAGAAAGCCAGATCTAGCACTGACAGTATGAAATATGCATAAGACTGTAAAGAAAGCAATAAATAAAGCTGTACATAAAGCGATAAATAAAGCAAATAAATAAACACACATAGCACATAACACCCCAGTAAACACAAATCAAACAAGTGCTAGGAGGAACCCACAAAAAGAACCAGAAGCCCTGGTTGCAGTATAAGGGTCCCCAGCAGAGTCACCAAGCTGTCGCTCCCACCAAATGACACCTGGTCAGAAGGGGTACAAACGCGAACGGTCGGCGAAAGGAGAAGAACACACAAGGGTGAACTGAAAAGAAAAGAGTCTCCAGCTAGGCATTTTTATCCCGAAGGAAAGGTAATGCTGCATAAACCTAGAAAAGAATGGATAAGACGGTCGCGAACCAGAGAAACTGAGAAAAGGGGGTTGGTTACAACCTGGGAAGGTATTAGCACCCAGATTGTCCGCCGTACTCGACGGGATCCACGCTTGAAAGATTTGTGTTTTAAAGGGGTAGTGTCAGTGCAATTTGTGTGCAAAAGCTGGAAAAGAATGCAAGTGTCAGTGCTGAAGAAATGTGAAGTGAAATATGAGAGTGTCAGTGCAAGAACAGGGGTGAAATGCTCAAGATAAAGAGGCTTAAAGAATAATGCTGGAAGATGGGGGATATACAGAGACTTTTGTTCGATAACTGTTAAGTTATGCCTACGTATCCTCTCGTGCAATGAGGAAGTCAGAACACCGTAGTTCGACTCAAAGAGACTGAAAGATAAATTGACTTGTGAACTGCTTACTTGTCTATGCTCAAGTGTATGACCTGTCTGGCTCAGGTGCAAACTGTCTTGCATTAGACGGAAGAAGCAAGTTGTCGTTTGTGAGTGAAGATGATGAGAAAAGAATCCCGGAGGAGACGATTATTGTTTGTTTTTGGTACTTTCAATCTTTTATTGCTTTTGGAGTTTGTCATAAATTAATGAGCTTAAGCCTAAACCAAGGATTAGTAAACTCATCACATCTTCCCTCTGATTAGGGGTAATGAGAATACCTTAAGTGTGAAGTAAACACCTCACACTTAACCACCATGATGTAGGATTAAGATCATTAACCTACTTGTATTTACTTAGGTGTTTTTTTGGTATTTTTATTTAGTGTTAAGTAATGAGTTTAAGCCATAATCAAGGATTCAATGGACCCATTACACCATCCTAATAGAAGGATAATAGATGAGAACATTTAAGCTGAGGAAAGCTCCTCAACTTAATCCATGATTAGGGATTAACCTCATGACAAAACAAAGCCTTTATTAAAGTGGATTTTAGTTAATGGTAAGATTAAGAAGTGGATTTTATAGTTTGTAAGACAACTTGAGGGGGACTTGTCCATTAACACTAGGGTTAGTCCTTCTTAACCAATTAAGGAAGAATTAGAACCCTAATGTAAGGCCCAAGTTACAAGCTTGATGTCTTAGTGATTATTAGGTGAATTGATTAAGGATTTAAACACATTAAGGGTTTAAAACTTAGGATTAAAGTTATACACTCCATCCTAATAGAAGGATACAGGCATAACTTTAATCACAAAGCCTTAAAACCTTTAAGGTTTAGTCCTTGATTAAGAGATGAGAAGAGAAAACTCAAAGATGACACAAAGGTAAAACTAAAGGGGGGACTAATCAAACCCTAATTATGATCATGCTTGGATGTTCCTAGGGTTTATGAAGCTTGCAAGAAGATCTTCAAGGAAAAGCCACCAAGGAAGAAGCAAAATGGAAGGATGAGAAGCAGAAGAAGCAAGTCAACTTACTTCACTTAAGAAGATAAGTTGCTTGCAAGAAGAAAGTGGATGAGGAACATGAATGATCAAGCTCACTCTAATACACAAGTAAAAATGCAGAAATGAATGCATAAGAGAGATGAGAAGATGTTATGAGAAGTGAAGGCAAATTCACTTCTCAAACACTTACCACCTGAAAAGTTAGCAAAAGAAATGAAATGAAGTGAAATGGGATGGATGCAAATTAAGGCACCTCAAAAGGAAAAATGCACATCAAATTGAAAATGAAAGATAAATTCAAATCAATTTTACCCTAGAAACTACATGATATGAAGAATGCAATGCAAAAAGAACCAACATCAAACTCTTCAAGGTTAGGCAGAATGAATTTTTCTAAGTTAGAACAAAAATATTTCCTTTTAAGAACTTTAATTCCAAAGAAAAATGTCAAAATATGTCAAGAACCAAAAAGAAATTTGTTTGAAGAGTTTGATAATGTTTCTAAATGTATTAAAATGAAATGTGAATTTTTTTGTGATTTTTAGAAACCTAAATGCTATTTTAATTAATTAATTCTCATTAACTAATTAAAATAAACATTTAAATATTTTTAAAATACGAAAATTATGCAGAAAATAAAATAAAAATTATTTTCAGAAAGAGAAAAATATTTTATGCCATGGTGCAAAAAATGAGATTTTTTGTAAATGATTTACTATTTTAAATAAAATGGGCAAAACAAATGAATTAAAAGGAAAATAAAATGAAATTAAATGAAAAGTAAGCCAATCTAAAGGTCAGGATTTGAAGCTGAGACGCGGGAGTTGACTGGCGCGTGTTTCAGTGGCTGGGATTGATTCTGGCAAAATTCAAATTTTAAACCTAATTAATTAAAACTAATCCTGATTAAAAAAGAATTAGGGTTTAATGAGCAATCTGGTCCATTGGTTCACGCGCGGGAAGCCAGATCGTACGCTCCAGGTTCAAACTTACCACTAAACCCTAATTAACATTAATGACTCTCAGACGGCCGGAACAGTGGTTCCGGTCGTCTTCTCCGACGAGTCCAAAACCTCATCTCTCTCTCTCTAAGCATCTAAAATGAAATCTCTCTACCCAGAATCAAACCCCACACATCACTGAATCAAAACCCCCAAACAAAAACCATTTTTCATTCATCAACAATGCAAATCGAAGCAAAATAATTTTAGGTCAAAAACTTTCAGACAATCCATACATACTCAATATTCCACCATTTTGAAAAATGAACATATCAGAATCATCAGCACATCATAAGGATTCGATTGAGAACTTTAAAACAAGGTTCTGAGAAAAAGGTTCTTGAGCCATACCTGAGATGGAACCTCCTGGTTCTGGGCTTTCTAGGCTCTCCCTTGTTGCAAACCTACTCCTATGAACCTCCTGAAGATGATATGAAGCTTAGAAAGCTTTGAGGATGGCTGGTTGGTGCTGTTTGGTTCTGGTGTAGCAGAAATGGAGGTTTGTGTGTGTGGTGATTCAGGCTGTTTCAGGGGGTGGGTTTTGTTCTATGAGTGATATGTGACTTGTTGGTAAAGAAATTTTTGGATTTTGTTAAGTCTTGAGGGAGTTTCGAAGAGATGAAGCTTTGGACAGTTTTTGTGCAAGCTGACTGTGTGTATGTTCTGAGCCCTCTTCCTTCTTGTTTTATGACCTTGAGGTAATCCATAAGCAATCCCAACAATTCTAGAGGGCAGGTATGCACTGTGGGAATGGTATGGGATGATTGGCCAAAAAGTCAAAAATTGTGTACTATAGGTATGGGCCATGGCAGAGGATATTTCTGTGCTTGGATTGCTTCAGCTAGCTTCAAGGAAGGCCATTAGATGTTCTGATGTGATCTGTAATGGGTGAAGGATGAGATGTCATGTGTTTTGAAATTTTCACAACTTGTTGAATTTTGAGATTTTGGTCATGGACATGATGTTATGGTAATGCTTTGAGATCAGTTAGAGACCACACAAACCCTTGGGAATCACTTTTGCAAGAATCCCCCCTTTTGAACTTTATGGAAAATGGCTTATGATACTTGGAATCCAAGGCATGAAAGTGAGAAATTCCTGGGGAAAATTTGAATTATGGACCATGAATGATGTTTGTGTGATGATTAGAAGTTGATTTGAAGTCACATTTGGTTTTGGCAAGTGTTTTTGCAAGTTTCCTCTTTGGCACAAAAGTGGAAATTAAGTGATTTTGTCCAATTTTGCAAGGCCATAACTTTTGTTCTAAAATGAATTAGAATGAGTTCTTGTACTTTTTGAAAATGGGAGGATCCAATCTACATCTTTCATGACCAAAGATTTTTCATTTGAAGCATTTTTGGATCAAAAAGAGGAGGTTGAAAAACTTTCCCAAAATGGCAAGTTTGCATTACAAGTCACTTTCCCAAAATGGCAACTTTGCAAATGGCTTGGAATTCTTCAATTTTGTGAACTTCTAACTTCTTCTAAGATCAAATAAAGATCACACACATTCAAAATGATGGAGAAAACCCTTTGGTTGGGTGATTGGGGGCCTCAGATGCCCTGATTTTGCACTGACTTGCTCAAGAAGTCATCTATTGATCAGATGCCTTCCCCATTGAATTTCTTCATGAAAATTGGTATGTATGATCCTTATAACACATAGAGACCAATAGAAACAAGAATGACCAAAAACTTTGGAGTTATGGCCTGTGAAACCAAAACCCTAATTTTAGGTCATCTATGAAGTTAAACCTGGCTCTGCTTCCATGCCTTTCTCAGTTCTTGTGATTTTTTGACTTCCTTGATCTTGGGAGGATAAAATATGATGCTTGAACATACATGGACCCTCTTGAGATGATTGATGACATTTGGAGTGGCTCAGATGTCCCTTGGATTGCTCAGATCACAAACCCTAGATGCAGATGATTTTGAACCAATGCAGTGAAGCAAAAATGCAATATGAGATGATATGATTGAACTTATGCAAATGAAAAGAATCACAATCCATGGTGAGATGAGTGAGGGAAAATTTGGGGTGTTTACAACCACCACTACACAAATACCATCGTGACCAACACTCATAAAGGGGATTTCTCGCATATATGAAAGGAGGATCATAACTTTCAACAGGGAGAGATTTCATAAAAAAATTGCAGGCATCCATAATCTGCAAATTCACTATCCTAAATCCCTTCACTATACCCTTCATAACATCAGCATATAACAGACCATAAAACACCTCTATGCTCTCGTTTTTCTCGCTACAACAAAACAACCCAAACGCTATCTTCTGCAAACACAACCATCTTCAAGCCTCTCCTTTGACCTTCAACAATCTGAACCACCACCTTCCGTAACCTTTCCTCGCGGTTCACTCCGTTCGTCGACCACCCTTCTATCATCCACCATAACATCAAACCGACGACATCAACAACAATAATAAACCTTGAAAAACCTTTATCATCTCTTCAACCATCTAAATCACTCACATCTTCAAACCACCACCACAACTTCTGTTTTCATTACAACTCCAGCAAAACCCTCCATCACTTAACAAATCTCAACAACACAAACCGAAATCAGAAAAAAAGAAGAAGATGAAGACGTGTTCAAAGAGAGAACCGAGATTTGAACGAAGTAGGTTGACGTGTTTCGTTGGCCGGCATTTTGAGACGATGAACGGAGGGAGTCGTCAATGATGAAGGGTTTTGAAGGAGAGGCAATCGCGAGTGGGGGGAGCCGAATCTGAAGTCGGCGACACGAACAAAGTAAGGTCGTCGGAATCCTCGAAGAAGAAGAAGAACAAAACCACCGTGAATCACAAACCGTGCGGATTCGATCTGAAGTGGTGACGACGAGACGGAGGGCGACAATGGATAGTGATAGAGGTTGCGATGTTTGTTGTTGGTGTGGGCGGCGACGCGATTTGATTTTTTCTTTCTTTCCGATCTGATTTTTCTCTGAGGAAGGAGGGAGCTATGCGTACAGCGGAAACCGTTGTTGCTCTTATTCGTCCACTCATTTATTTCTTCTCCCTTGTTTTATGTTTTTCTTATTTTTTTAATTTGTTTGTTTTTTATATTAATTAATATTTTATTTGGTATTAATATTAGGTTTAATTTAATTGTTTGGACCATAACTCTTTTTTTCCTAAAGCCCATCGTTTCTTCTTTCCACACACAGCAATTCATCCATACACCCTTGGGAGATCAACCAAACATGGTTGGGCCTAAAAGGGTTTGGGCCTGCTTTAGTTTGGCTACCAACACCCCTGAATCAGCGGCCCATACCTCTTTTTCCTTAGTATTTTTTTTATGATTTCTTTTCTATTTTAATTAAGGTCTTCCTTTTTTTTTTCTATTAATATTTGTTAAGAGTTAGATTTAGAATTTAATTATAATCTTATCTTCATTTAATTAATTTTGATTGTTAATTTCAATTTAATTTTGATTAATTTGGTTTAATTAAATAGGATTTTGTTTGATCTTGGTTTTAGTTTCCGTGTGATGTCTTGTAGGTTTATTTCTCGATTTTGAGGATGACGGATTTAACTTGATGTTGGCCTTGAGATGGATCGTTTGTTCGTGGATTATCGACTTGTTAGTATTCGTAGAATTCTTGATGCAATTTGTGACGAATAGTGGACTATTTCCTGGGCCTGAAGACTCATCTTGACAATTATATTGTTGGTCTGTAATCTTGACACGCGATTCGTGCTCGATACTTTGATGTGATTTGATACTTCTTTCTCGAGTTTGAACGCGCGTATTGAAGAGGCAACGAACCTTCTCCGTTAGGTACCATTGGGACCATTATTTCTCACACCTCATTCTAGTCCTAATGATATGTTAGGAGCATGCTGCTGTATCTGGAAGTCCTACTGGTGTAGGCTCTGTTTGTGCATTGATCGATTACTTCATACTGCATTCTTATCTCCTTATCTTATTTATTATTCATCTCAATTTCTTCTTCCTCCATTTCTTTTTATTCTTTCTTAACTTGAGGTGTGCCTAGGCCACCATGGTTCTTATTCTTTCTCCTTTGTTTCTCTTTTCTTCTTCTCCTTTCTTAGGAGAGTTTCAAGCCTCACTAACCTAGGATTCCCTTTGCATGACAACATTAGGTTCTAGTTTCCCCTTAGTTGTTTTACCTTTAAGATCTTTTGTTTCTCTTCTCTTCTCATCTCAAAACAAAAAGCATAAAACATTTAATAAGGATTGAAGTGGTCTCCTATACAATAGCCTTATTCCATGAAACACTTGTAGTTTTCCCATCTTGGGATAGTACAAGCTTGTTCATCATGATGCACAAGTCTGATCATGAGACCATCTTCATTAAGAAAATCATAAAACACATTTCTTCATTTTAATTACAAAAACACTTAATAATTCAACGAGTTAGTGAGCTTAGGCCATAATCTCTGGAACCAAGTTTTGGGGATCTTCTCCTTACTTGAGTGTGCTTGTTCTATTATTCCATCTTGGAATGTAGTAGCAAGTACACATTCCATGGAAAAGAACTTGAGTTCACTTCCTTGTGACACACCAATAAAAGCTCATAAAAAACACTGGACAAACAATAAACGTCTCTCCTTCGGGAATTCTTTTCTCATCTCCTTCGCTTCGTCCACGAACTTGCTCCTACTTGTCATTTTGCAAGACGGTAACACACTCGTCGTCTGAGCCTGCAACACCTGAGCATTGACATAGGCAGTTCGAGCCTTAAGACACAAGCAATCCTTTCCACCCCTAGTTAGGGGAACTACGGTGACTCTGATCCTCATTGTCCAGATGAGGTACGTAGGCAACGGGGTAGGGCCCGTTCGAGCACACTCTTTTATTTTCCCTACATTTCCCCCTTTCTTTTCTTTTATCCAGTTCAGTTCATTTTCTTTGCATCAACTTTCATTTCTTCACCCTTTGAAACAGTTTCTTTGCAAGCGTGGATCCTGGGGTACGACGGACGATCTGGGTGCTAATACCTTCCCAGGTCGTAACCGACTCCCGAACTCAGTTTCTTTGGTTCGCATGACCTGTGTCTTTCCTCTTCTTTCTTTTGGTTTGTGCAGCATTACCATTCCCGTTCCTTCGGGATAAAAATGCCTGGATGGCGACTCTACCTTTTCTGTGCCACTTTCGCGTTTGTACCAGGATGGAAATCCGGGGAGCGACAGCTGGTGACTCTGCTGGGGATCGAACCCAGAGAATCTCTAGTTCCCTTGATAGTCTCTCCTAGCGCTTGCGTGTTTCTGTTTTATTGGGTGTTGATTGTTTGTTGTTGTGTTTATATGTTACTGTTGTTTATTTATAGTTTTATTTACAGTTTTATTTACAGTTTTATTTACAGTTTTCAGTACTTATATTCATGCGTCATATATTATTACTGGACTGTCTGGACTGGATTTTCTGTTTAGTGGGACTTGGGTGATACTGTTACTGTAAGATGGGCTTATTACCAAGGCTTGAGTGCACCCTAGGACTTAGAGTGGTTCCACTTTGGCCTCATGAGATCTTGTCATGGGGGTAGTAGTGAGTTCCACGCCCAGATTTGCGACCGTCTTGGAAATGTTTTGATTTGGGGATCTTCCTCTCTCATTTCATAACCTTGATAGTTATGTGCAGCTGGGGACCGATCATTGAGAACCTTGTGGAAACATCCCTCTCTAGTGGTGACAGTGGAAGACCACATTGTGTGGCAAACCCACTCGTACCCGAGGGCCCACCTAGAACTCGTATAGGATGACCTTGTTTCCCTGGACTCACGCTGAGGCCTCCCTGAGTAGTACATAATGCTAAACTGATTCCCTGATTTGGTCATGAGCCATTTCTCGGAAATGGTGAAAGTATTATTGCTATTCGGCTTTGAGAGTCCATGATGTTTGACCCGGAGCACGCCCGTGAGATTGGGAGGGGTTTACAGGTTTGCAGGAACCCATGACCTCAACATACCCTCATTACCAGTGCAGTCTTATGTTTTGATCTGGTCACTATGGTTATGGAGTTCTTGATCCTTTGGATCGCGGATATTATCTGAGTTATTATGCAGAGATCTTGTGGTTACAGACACTCGATTCTTGGCTCAATATTCCAGATTCCAGGCAGTTTCCAGACTTTGATCCCATGTCTTTGCATCTTTTGCATCATCATATTGCATTTGCATCTGCATTGCATTTCCTTCTTCCAGAGAGCTCATCATTCCTCTTTTGTCCTTGACCAGCCAGTTGATTTCCTGATACTCAGGTTGAATAAGTGGTAACCATTGGAAGACGATAGAGTGTTTGAAGCTAGATTGAGCAGTGTCAAGAGGTAAAAGGTCAGTTTGGATGCCGTCAGTAGCTATGTCAGAGAGCAACCGTCAGAATGTTGAGTTTCCACCTGGTTTCACTTTGATGACCAATCCCTTGTATGGTCTTTCTCCTGTTGAGGATCTTCCACAAGTGAAAACCTTACTCAAGCTCAGCCTGCACCGACCCCGATCGTGAATCAGAGTGTACCTGAACCATCTGTTGTTCGAGGTGGACCTTCATCTTCTTCTGATGCTACGGATTATAAGAGCTTTGCTTTCCCTATGTCGAGCTTCCGAGGGGCAATCCCTCTTGTGAAAACCAAGGATCCACAAACAATTGATCCCGCTGAAAGGTTTCGTGTGTTGGATGAGCAACTCAAAGCCTTAGCAGGTCCTGATGCCTTTGGTTTTGATGCTCTAAACCTGTGTTTGGTGCCTGGTCTTGTCATTCCTCAAGATTTCAAGACTCTGAAGTTCGAGAAGTACACTGGTGTTAGTTGCCCGAAGCGTCATTTGGTGATGTTTTGCAGAAAAATG
Source organism: Lathyrus aphaca (assembly GCA_963966055.1). Classification (NCBI taxonomy): domain Eukaryota; kingdom Viridiplantae; phylum Streptophyta; class Magnoliopsida; order Fabales; family Fabaceae; genus Lathyrus; species Lathyrus aphaca. The sequence goes on from OZ014525.1 coordinate 219,504,866, forward strand.
ACTTCTTACGCCCGCAATGATGAGCTGATGATTCATTGTTTTCAAGACAGTTTGAGTGGTGCATCCTTAAGTTGGTATATGGATTTGGAAAGTAGTCGTATCCGATCATGGAATGATTTATCCAGAGCTTTTGTAAAGCAATACCAGTACAATGTGGACATGGCACCCTGTCGCACGCACTTGCAGAGCCTATCTCAGAGGAGTGGTGAATCTTTCAGAGAATATGCATAGCGGTGGAGAGAATTGGCAGCACAAGTGCAATCGCCTCCTTCAGACAGAGAATTAGTTGACCTGTTCGTGGGCACGTTGCAAGGTCCGTACTTGGAAAGAATGAGTAGCATTGGGACATTAAATTTCTTTGATTTGATAATAGTTGGAGTGCGCATTGAGAGCCTGCTCAAAAGTGGAAAGATCCAAGATTGTTCGAACATCCCAGCTAGTGAAGATGAATCTGTTGGTAGCTCCCAAGGGGAAGAAGGGTATGACATCAATGCAGTCATGGCAAATATTGAATATTTTGGACCAACATCTTCTCATAGATTATCTTTTCCTAGGTCTGATTACTCTTACGGACAACAAGCGATGCTCAAAGCACCACATCAGAAACCCTGGACTCCTCCTCGTCCAAATCTGCAAGCTCATGGTCGAAGACCGCAGAATCAACTTCAGAGCCAGCCTAGGCCTCGCAACAATCTGGAAAGAAGGAATGCTCCTCTTCATCCAGTTTCCATGGCGTACAGTGAACTCTTGCCACATCTAATTTAGAGCTCATTGGTGGTTCCTAAGCCCCTCAAGCCGTTGCCAGAGCCGTACCCTTCAGAGTACAATCCTCATGAGCAGTGTGGGTATCATGGTGGATCAATCGGGCATTCAACTGAAGACTGCAAAGCTTTTCAGGACAAAGTACAACAGTTGATCGACAATGGGTACATATCCTTTCCAGAAGCAAGCATGGTTGTGCACGTCAACCTCTCGCCTATTTGAGTTCAAAGACTTCGAAGGAACGTCTCCTGATTTCAGTGGCTCAGACAAGATGTCATCAGAATTGGAGATCATTGTATCCTTTTTATCATCTGCATTTGTAGTTTCTTTCCTGTTAGCAGCTACTTGTCTTTTAAACGTTGTTATTTTGAATGGTAATGTTAATGTAGTGACCATGCACTTTTTTGAATCAATTATGTCGCATTCGCTCATTTTTCTTTACTTGCATTGAAAAAAAACGAAAAAAAAAATAAAAAACTTTGCATCCATTTACCTCCCATTTATTTTACTGTTGTGTAGCAGGTTTGAGGGAGGATGATGACAACTGAATACTCATAATTGTTGAAGGTATGCTTTCAGAGTAGAACCTGCTGACGATGTACAGGAATTGCTTCAATTCCCAAACACCGGAGATATAAGGGAGATAGACCCTCTCCAACCCCTTTGAGCCTTGAAGTAGGAGTTTCTTTCCTGAACGAAAAAACCCTCACAATTCAACCCGGGGCAGGGTAGTCATCAGTTAATTTGACTGAGCGTTCAAATTTCCAAGGGAGTGTGCATCCGAGGATCCATTACCTTATATTCATTATACCTCAAGAGGTCAAGGGACGTGAAACTACAATGGTTACCCCTCGCCAACAAAGGAATGAGGCAGTCACAACCCTTTCAAGCAAGTCAGGAAAACCAGTGTCACACGATTTGTTCAACAAAGATCAAAGCAAAAAAAAAGAAATAAAGCCCGCTAAGTCGGGAAAAAAACACGAAAACAAATGGCTTAGGCAAAAGTTAGGGCATCCCGCTGGACTTCAAAATCGAAAAAAATTTTAAAAAAAAAAGAATCAGTCCAGGCAGAAGTTAGGGAGTAAAAAATCAGAAAGAAAAATCATCTATTAGAGAAAAATCGTGTGACTACAGACACAAAGTCAGAAGGGGTGACTGTTACTCCAAGAAACCTCGTTGGGGCTTAAACCGTCAACGTCATTGGGTCCTCAACCATTACAAAACCCTTTCGAGAAGTGAGCGCTTAGGTCAAATTAGCTTAATATAAGACTGGAGAACATCAAGGAGAATGGGTGGGCACAGATAAACTTCGAGCCATAAATCCTTCTTTCTAAAACCGTGAACCAGGCCACATTATAACCCTTGAAAGTCCTAATTGAATTAGGTTCAATTCTGGAAGCATACTACAACAAGGTTGCATAAACTGAATCCTAACGATTTACTAACTCAGCACTATGTTTGGACTAATGGGCCATTTGTCACACATTGTCGCAACATTCAAATAAATAAATTTTCAAAACTTGCATGTGCACTGCATTAAAATTACCATTTGTAAATGAACAGTTTTAAGTGCAAGTCAGTCTGTGACACCAGGGAAGTTCCTACAAAGAACAATCACGAGAGAACTTGATCATTCAACAATGATGACCAAAATCAAAAGCATCTTGAATCAGGGGCATGTTATCCAGTCATTTCGTCGACTAGAGAATCAGTTATTCTAAAGCAAGTTCCCAAGCATCAGTTGATTGAGGAACATCATTCAAGAATCAGTTGATCAGAGCTGAAATTACCAAACAGGGGCAGGCCACCCGGATTTTCTATTGACCAAGGATGAATTCTTCCAATGCTCAGTCAGAATGAGTCAAGTCGGTGCCACGCTCATACCGGGGCAGGACACTTCCAGAGATCACTAAGTGCAACTCTCCTCGAGAGGACATCCGAGTCTTCCATGCCAGGAATCGTATAATCAGTGATAGTCTGTTCAGAGACTCACCCGACAGGGGAAAATTTTAGCTACACAGAGCAAGTATATCAGCAATCTCCGAGTTCAAGATGAGTATCGAGGAATCACGCTACCCACCCTCGCCATTGTCACCCTTCTCAACAAGAAGCCTCTTCACATAAGACCTTTCTTCCCATCCTCGAGAGCTTTTCTAGCCTTTCATAATCATTGCATAAATCATTTGCATATGTTATTCATGTCGCTTTGCTCGAGCATATAGAGCATACGCATCATAAGTGCATTGGGCATCCTACCCCCACAAACATCTGAAATCTCACATCAGGGCCTCGTAACCCCAACTTCTTGACCGTTCAAAGTCCAGTTCTCGTCTGGAAAACCTTTTCAAAGTCCAGTTCGCGTCTGGCAAACCGTTTCAAAGTCCAGTTCTCATCTGGCAAACAACCCAAAGTCCAGTTCTCGTATGGCAAACCAACTTCAAATACCAGTTCTCGTCTGGTAGGCGAATCTTTTAACCAGTTCTCGCCTGGTCACCTTTTCATTTAACCTGTTGAACGCCAATTCTCGGAGTCAATTCTCGTTTGACAATGAACCCCCAAGGAGTCAGTTCTCGTCTGACGACTTATTCTTTACCCATCAGTTCCTGTCTGTTGGCCTATCTTCAATAAACTGGTTCTCGTCTGGTAATCCTCTTTCAAAGTCCAATTGCTTGGCAACCAAAAATAAAAACAATCTCTATTAACCTGGCCTTGTGCCCAACCATCCTTGTTTCATCTCCCGTAGCTTGCATGTCATCACATCCTTAACATCACGAGCATACGTTTACATCTTGCATAGTTTGCATCGCATCTTCATACTGCATGGTTTCCGCTTCTTCATGTGGGGTAGAATCGTTACAGGACGCAGTTTGGGGAAATTATCTCAAGATCTGTTGAATTTCTGCGAGAGTTTGAAGACACTGGGGCAATTCTGGATGCCAAGTCTTCTGTACAATCCTCTGGAAACAATCTTTTTCATAGATGATGCAGTATGGAAATTTCAGGAGTAAGGAATGGTTGTTCACTCATGATAATCAGTATGCAACTGTTGAGCTCAAAAGCTTGAAGCACTGACTTAATTCTCAAGGAAGGCCACGTATGTCTTTTCCCAGCAGGGCATTGGAAGTTTATTTCTTCCCCGAGCATAAAGGTTTTCTTTCAGCCGACAAGATTTCCTCATAAGGAGTTGGTGTTCTCATTTAGTCAAAGTCCAATCTTCATTGGCATATCTTCCAACACAGTCGTCATACTATACCTGGGGCTTAATTTGGCTCAACTTGATCAAAATTCTCCAACAAAGTCTCTCCTCAGCAGAGCATTGCCAAAAAATTTCCCCAGCCAAGCCAGAAGGTTGACATCTCCCCAGCTGAGGTAGAACAAATGATATCCCCAGCAGAACTTCAAGGCTAATTGAATCGTGCTCATCCCCAAGCACTGTTATCTTTCCACAACAAAGTATTCCCAGCAGGTAGCTGAAGGCCTGGTTTCCACGCAGAGTTAGAATTGTCAGAACTCTTTCCTTAATAAAGGTTATTTGACCAAGCATCTCCCCATCCGTGTCGGAAGCCCCATGGAGTTTCAGGATTGGTACACAACCATCATTTAAATATCCCCAGTGAGGTCGCCAATTTATTTTTGGCCAGTGTGACAAAGTAATACAGACAATCGTTTACACTTCACTCCTCAACCAAGTATTTCCAGGATATCTTGGTCGTTTCCTTAGCAGAACGATAGTCAGAATGTTTTCATACCATGCGGAGTTACAAATGGCATTCTCCCTTGCAGAGTTATTGCTCTCTTCTCAAATCAATTAATCTTGTATTGATCGCGTTGTCCCGTGTCAACGGACCTATGGTGGATGGATCGTTTGATACCATTCTCTTATCAGATCGCTCGATCTTGTTTGGTTTGCAAATCGCTCGATATTGCAACGCCGTTAAAGTCCACCGTCGCTGTGGCAAGCCCATAGTCGCCTGGTGTCGTACCAAAAGACATGTCCGAGTTGTAAATTGCTTGATATTACTCCTTGTTGTTTGAGTCGTGCTCATGTTCTTGGTTATGGATCGCTCGATACCATTTCCTTAGCAGATCGCTTGATCTTGTCCGAGTTGTAAATCACTTGATATTACTCGTCGTTGTTTGAGCCGTGCTCATATTCCTGGTTATGGATCGCTTGATGCCACTTCCTTAGCAAATCACTTGATCTTATCCAACACTCGGCCGTGTTGAAGAGGTTTGAAGTCCTGACGGTGAAATTAAACGCCAAAATGTTTACCGGTCCTGGCGTAACAGGTTTATCCGAAAAAGATTTGTCTATCTCAAGACATATATCTATGAAAGATGTATGAGGAGGGCTCGTATGTCCAGTTCCTGGCGTAACAGGTTTACTTGGAGAGGGCTCGTATGTCCAGTTCATGGCGTAACAGATTTGTTTGAAGAAGACTCGTCTGTCTAAGTTTTACTTATCCGGCGTAACATTTCAATTGGGAAGAAGCTCGTCTGCTTTTCCGTCCCTTCGGTTACCCAGAGCATTGTTTGGTTGGGCTTATTTCCCATTTTCGCATTCTCCAGCAGAGTGCAAATTTCAGGTTTTTCTTTGTATTCAACCACAGTTCATCTTGAACGGTCGATAGCCCGTGCTACCGTCCTTTTCAGATTAACAGTTGCTTGAATAGGGGCAGCTGTAACACCCTAAATTTGCCCTCTTGTTTTCTAGCTTTTCGTTTTGCATTCATACGCATTTTGCATTAGGTCATATCATTTGCATAAGCTCCCGAGACATGGGATCAATATCATCAAAAGTATTAGGATTTCACGTCCTATATGATATTATCAGGATAATTCGAGGCTTTGGCTTGCAGCCATCAGTGATATCATTCTCCTATGCTCATGTCGCTGGATTAGGGTTTATTTCCCTGAAACAGTGATCTTCAGATTTCAAGTCTACAAAGATTATTCACTATTCATCTGACCCATCATCAGGCTATTTTTGTCTTCAAGTTACAAAGCTATTCATTTCTTATCCGCATCTCAGGCTGTTCTTCTTTCTCAATATCTCAGAAGCTTTGGTTCCAAGTTCAGGTGCAATTATTCATATGGATGTTTGACCTAATTTCGGTCAAACTATCATGAGTTTGTTTCAAGTACAAGTTATTTGTGACAATGGTTTGTTTCTCAGGAAATGTTTATCAAGTCAAGTTGCGTGGAATTAATCATATTATCAAGCAGTGATTCGTGAGAATAGTGAATTGTTCATCAATTTAGGAGTGCGTTCATCCATTTTTGATCAGAGGATATTGGCAGAGTTCTAGTATGGTTTGTGGTTTGAATTCAGTCAGGGTGCATTAGTGACTTTTGGTAGTGGTTCATGTCCATCATTTCCATTATTTTCTCTGAGGAAGGAGGGAGTTATGCAAACAGCGGAAACCGTTGTTGCTCTTATTCGTCCACTCATTTCTTTCTTCTCCCTTGTTTTACGTTTTTCTTTTTTTTTTTAATTTGTTTGTTTTTTATATTAATTAAGATTTTATTTGGTATTAATATTAGGTTTAATTTAATTGTTTGGACCATAACTCTTTTTTTCCTAAAGCCCATCGTTTCTTCTTTCCACACACAGCAATTCATCCATACACCCTTGGGAGATCAACCAAACATGGTTGGGCCTAAAAGGGTTTGGGTCTGCTTTAGTTTGGCTACCAACACCCCTGAATCAGCGGCCCAGACCTCTTTTTCCTTAGTATATTTTTTTATGATTTCTTTTCTATTTTAATTAAGATCTTCCTTTTTTTCTATTAATATTTGTTAAGAGTTAGATTTAGAATTTTATTATAATCTTATCTTCATTTAATTAATTTTGATTGTTAATTTCAATTTAATTTTGACTTTAATTTTGATTAATTTGGTTTAATTAAATAGGATTTTGTTTGATCTTGGTTTTAGTTTCCGTGTGATGTCTTGTAGGTTTATTGCTCGATTTTGAGGATGGCGGATTTAACTTGATGTTGGCCTTGAGATTGATTGTTTTTTCGTGGATTATCGACTTGTTAGTATTCGTAGAATTCTTGATGCAATTGTGACGAATAGTGGACTATTTCCTGGGCCTGAAGACTCATCTTGACAATTATATTGTTGGTTTGTAATCTTGACACGCGATTCGTGCTCGATACTTTGATGTGATTTGATACTTCTTTCTCGAGTTTGAACGCGCGTATTGAAGAGGCAACGAACCTTCTCTGTTAGGTACCACTGGGACCATTATTTCTCACACCTCATTCTAGTCCTAATGATATGTTAGGAGCATGCTGCTGTATCTGGAAGTCCTACTGGTGTAGGCTCTGTTTGTGCATTGATTGATTACTTCATACTGCATTCTCATCTCCTTATCTTATTTCTTATTCATCTCAATTTCTTCTTCCTCCATTTCTTTTTATTCTTTCTTAACTTGAGGTGTGCTTAGGCCACCATGGTTCTTATTCTTTCTCCTTCTTCTTTTCTCTTTTCTTCTTCTCCTTTCTTAGGATAGTTTCAAGCCTCACTAACCTAGGATTCCCTTTGCATGACAACATTAGGTTCTAGTTTCCCCTTAGTTGTTTTACCTTTAAGATCTTTTGTTTCTCTTCTCTTCTCATCTCAAAACAAAAAGCATAAAACATTTAATAAGGATTGAAGTGGTCTCCTGTACAATAGCCTTAATCCATGAAACACTTGTAGTTTTCCCATCTTGGGATAGTACAAGCTTGTTCATCATGATGCACAAGTCTGATCATGAGACCATCTTCATCAAGAAAATCATAAAACACATTTCTTCATTTTAATTACAAAAATACTTAATAATTCAACGAGTTAGTGAGCTTAGGCCCTAATCTCTGGAACCAAGTTTTGGGGATCTTCTCCTTACTTGAGTGTGTTTGTTCTATTATTCCATCTTGGAATGTAGTAGCAAGTACACATTCCATGGAAAAGAGCTTGAGTTCATTTCCTTGTGACACACCAATAAAAGCTCATAAAAAACACTGGACAAACAATAAACGTCTCTCCTTCGGGAATTCTTTTCTCATCTCCTTCGCTCCGTCCGCGAACTTGCTCCTACTTGTCATTTTGCAAGACGGTAACGCACTCGTCGTCCGAGCCTGTAACACCTGTGCATTGACATAGGCAGTTCGAGCCTTAAGACACAAGCAATCCTTTCCACCCCTAGTTAGGGGAACTACGGCGACTCTGATCCTCATTGTCCAGATGAGGTACATAGGCAGCGGGGTAGGGCCCGTTCGAGCACACTCTTTTATTTTCCCTACATTTTCCCCCTTTCTTTTCTTTTATCCAGTTCAGTTCATTTTCTTTGCATCAGCTTTCATTTCTTCACCCTTTGAACAGTTTCTTTGCAAGCGTGGATCCCGTTGGGTACGACGGACGATCTGGGTGCTAATACCTTCCCAGGTCGTAATCGACTTCCGAACTCAGTTTCTTTGGTTCGCAGGACCTGTGTCCTTCCTCTTCTTTCTTCTGGTTTGTGCAGCATTACCATTCTCGTTCCTTCGGGATAAAAATTCCTGGCTGGCGACTCTACCTTTTCCGCGCTAGTTTTGCGTTTGTATCAGGATGGAAATCCGAGGAGTGACAGGTTATCTACGTTATCTCTCTATCTGGTGTAACAGTTTAATTTGGAGAGAGCTCGTCCACTCTATTTTACTGCAACCTACACAGAATTTTGGGTTACTTTCTTTTCTTGGTTGGGTTTATTTTACATCTCTTTTCTTCTCCAGCAGAGTGCAACTTTCAGGGTTATTTTTGGTCTTCAACCACAATTCATCTCGAACGGCCGACAGCCGACGCTCTCGTCCTTTTCAGATTAACAGTTGCTTGAATAGGGGCAGCTGTAACACCCCAAATTTGCCCTCTCTTTTTCATAGCGTTTAGCATATCATTTTCATATTTTCGCATTGCATCATTAGCATAGAAAGATGAAGCATAACATCCATGTCATAGCATAAGCTGGCAGTGATTTCATTTCAGATCCGTTTGGTCAGTTCGCGATTCGGTTCATATGGACGTTTGACCTAATCTTGGTCAAACTATCAAAGGATTGCTTCATTTGCAAGTCATTTGTGCTTGTGGTTATTCTTCAGGTAACGTGTTTCAAAGTCAAGTTGTGTTATGTGCAAAGGTTATCAGTTTACCAGGAAGTGGTTCGTCTGATGGTTTTGGATTCAAAAATTCAGTCTTATCATGATTCTAGGTTCAGTTGTGTGCGTCTACGAATTTATCTTCTCGGAGATTTAAATTAGATGAATTTGATATGAGTCGGTTCATTTGATCAGAGATTCAGAGATAATTAAGTTGGTGTCCATATTTCAGTTTCAAGATTCTCAGTGGTGCGTGATTGATTTTTATCAGAGATTGTGGAATAAGGAAAGTTGGTTCAGGGATTGTGCGCATGAGGACGATATCTTTCATAAAAATTACTTCATATCCATTTTATTATCCGATCCATTTCAATTTTTCATTACCCATTTCCAATAACTATTCTATAACCCGTTTTCGATTTCTTTTTCCATTTTTTCACAAAAAAGTATTCATTTTATTTCATATATCCATTTTATGTTTATCCATTCTTATTGATTCCATTTTCTAATGTCTATATTTTTATTTTATTACCCTTATCCATATTACTTTCATCCATTTTTCTTATATAATCAATAACCATAAATTCATTTGTTCACCAAACCATTTCATTATTTCTTTTCTTAAAACTATATTATCACTAATACCATTTAGCCCGTTACATAGAAAGGCCTTGATACATTGCTACAAAATTATGAAAAAAAATTAGAAAAGGAAAAGTGGCATTCCAAGCCATATATCATACAGATCCCTCACAAGCCAGCGACATATTTTTTTGCATTAATTGCACACGAATACTGTATGCAGTCACAACAATCCACAAATTTCATCCCACACATAACTTGTATCGCATGATACGTACCCCACTGGCAACAATTATTCACGCAATACACTCCATACACTAGAATTTTGTAGTACATGCCCCACAACACTTTTTTTCACGCACAAATTCTCGCTAACGGCAAAGTCCAAGTGACACCAATATTTCATGACTCACTCACGTACATCACACGGGAGGTATCACGCGGATGACACTCACAAAACGCAAACTTCACGCCATACAATCACGCATCCAAAAGGACAAAACACAATGAAAATTGGGTGAAAGAAAACTAAAAAGGAAAAAAGGAAAAATCTGAGAAGAAGGAAAAAGGAAACTGAATGGAGGCGGAGTTCTTCACACAATAACACTGTGAGCATCATTGTAGAAGAAAGGGGATTCACTCTTCATAACCAAAAACTACTCCTCTTCATCACATCAATAACACTTCAAATTCAATAGGAGATTGAATTCCATTATCAATCTTCAAACCTGATTTATGCTCTTCACCATCACCAAAAAGTCGACAACCCTGAATTCATCTTCCTCACTGAAAAAACCAGAAGTTTAATTCATTCTCCATCATTAAACCAAAAGAAAAATTGGATCGAAACTCCTCTAACTTGTTCGTCATTTCCTGCATCATCAAAATGAAATCTGACTCTTCTTCATGGACAATGACACCACCGTGAATTCATCTCCTTCATCATCGACGTCGTGCAACCATCAACGTCATCAACATCGCACAAACAGATTCATCACTCTTCATCATTCGCTACAAAACCGAGCTACACTCGTCATCAATATCAACATCATCAATCGAAATCCAGAAGCCGCATCCAGTTCGCGAAAGTAGGAAGGAGCGTTCAAAAACAAGACATGATCCAATCTTACCGTGATTTCATTATTCACAACTTTGATCGTCAGGTGCACTTCGTCGAAAATATTTTAGGCATGATTGTTGTTTGAACCGATTTGTTCTGATTCATTATGTTGAGTTTTGTTTATGCTTGCTTTTGTGCGCTCTGATTTAGTGTTTGAATTGGGTTTTGTGAACTGGGGAGGGTGTGATGAGAGTGAGTAGAAGAGGGCTGGTGTTGGCGGCATGAAGTTTGGTGGTTGACCGGCGGCCTCCAACAGGATGAACGGCGATGGCGGCGGCTAGGTTAAGTGAAGAAGAAGAAGATGGATGGCGCAGAGAGATAGAGAGAGAAGAAGAGGATGCTGATTAGGTTTTTGTTTTTTTAATTTGTTGGTTAATAATGTTTTAATATGTTAAAGAACTTAAGAAAATTAATAAGAAGTTTAAAGATTTGATGAGAAATTAAGGATAACGAGGAGATAAGGGATAAGACATGGGGATTTTTTGTGGTTTCTGTCCATACCGGCGGTGACACTTGTCACCGTCTGGTAGGACCTTGCTTTTTTCATCACGTACGCATGTTTCCATCCTAGTCCCATACTCCCTTGCGTTTCCACTGTGCGATTAGATTACCAGGAGGAGTCCCTCAGATCAACGCACTAGATTCAGTCAATATTGTTGACTGGAGGTCCACCGTTCCCCCTCTCTCTTTTCTGCATTGGGCTTTGGAATCGCACTGCTTTTTGCACCCCCCGTAGGCCTATCTTAGTGTTTTCAACTTCTTCTTTTTTTCTAGGCGCACCCCCTCTCCTTTCCTTGTTTTTTATTTCTTTTTTCATATAAGTTTCATTTTAATTCATTTAAAATATTAAAACACATTAAAAAATCCCATAAAAAATATTTAGTTTCATAACTCATTTTATAATTTTGTCATATTTTTATTTTCTGTTTTTTATTATTTTCTCATTTTTATTTCGAATTTTCTTTTATTTCCATTTCATTTAATTTCCATATTAATGCATTAACTTGTACATTTTATTTCTTTCACCTCGATTAATATTTTGACTCCTTTATTTTTGCATTATTTCATAGGCTCAGAAAAGCTCATAAAAATATTTTTGTCATATTTTTAATTTCATTTGATCCATGGTTTTGTAAGTCGTGTTCGTGCGTTTCCTTTATTTGTTCCTAAGCAACTTTGTGCGATTATTTGATGGACTTTGGTTGTGAATTTTTGAAAGATATGTTGACACATTGTTTTCTACTGATTATTGACTTTAGAGATTTAATTTTATAATTTTCTCATGACTTTTGGTATTTGTTTGGTGTTTTGTTTCTTAGGTAGCGTTTCGTGCCTCTTTCTTCCTTCTTTCTAACATAGTTTGAGGAAGGCATTTATGCCATCCTATTAGGGTTTCTTGGTATTTGTTTTAGGTCACCTATAGGGTTTAGGTACTGACTTTTTGATTGTATTGATTTGTGACCTTTGTTTTGGTTTGCGTATTGTTTGAATATTCTTATTGCCATCTTATGCTTATGCGATTCACTAACCTTTCCTTTCAGGGGCTCATGGTAGGTGAAGTGTGGAGGGTATCCACATTTCAAGTCTTCATCTCATCCTTTATTTTTGATTTCTCATTTGTCTTTGTGATGTGCCTTATGCCATCTTATGATTCATTTCATCTTCCCCCTTTAGAAACAACTTAACTTTGTTAGAGAAGTAAGTTGTCTTCTAGCGTTTTCCGCTCCTTTATTCTTCTTTATTTTCTTTCCTTCTTCTTCATTAGGATAGATTTCAAACCACACTAACCTAGGTTCATCCATGTATGACAACTTTAGGATTAGTCTTCCCCACTAGATTTTACCTTTGAGGTCCTTTTGGTGCTCTCTCTTCTCATCTTCAAACATAATCTCAAGTCACTTTAATAAATGACGAGTCTTCTCATGTGACACGAGACTTTGCTATGAGATACTTGCACACGTTCCGTTTCGAGGCGGGGTGTAGGATATCCCTCGTGGTGGATAGGTCTTAGCACGAGATTACTTCACAAAGAAAATATAAAAAACACTTCTTAACCAAAAATCACAAAAAACACTTAATAAATGCAAGTAGGTCAGTGTGTCTGAGCCTTCACTTGTGGGACTAGATTTGGGGATTTCCTCCATAGCTATGTGTGCCTCTTGCGCATTCCATTTCGGGATGATGTAAGAAGTACACATCCCATTGAGTAAGACTTAGGTACACTTACCTATGCAAACTTCAAAGCAGAAAACTCATAAAAAACACTGGACAAACAATAAGCGTCTCTCCTTCGGGACTTCTTTTCTCATCCCACTCACTCCTTGTCGCTCCCACCAAATGACACCTGGTCAGAAGGGGTACAAACGCGAACGGTCGGTGAAAGGAGAAGAACACACAAGGGTGAACTGAGAATAAAAGAGTCGCCAGCTAGGCATTTTTATCCCGAAGGAAAGGTAATGCTGCATAAACCCAGAAAAGAATGGATAAGACGGTCGCGAACCAGAGAAACTGAGAAAGGGGGTTGGTTACAACCTGGGAAGGTATTAGCACCCAGAAAAGAATCCCAAAGGAGACGATTATTGTGTTTTTTGTGTTTTCAATCTTTTATTGCTTTTTGGTGTTTGCCACAAGATAATGAGCTTAAGCCTAAACCTAGGGTTAGTAAACTCATCACATCCTCCCTCTGATTAGGGGTAATGAGAATACTTTAAGTATGAAGTAAACACCTCACACTTAATCACTATGATGTAGGGTTAAGATCATTAACCTATTTGTAATTATTTAGATGTTTTTGTTGTTTTTGTTTAGTGTTAAGTAATGAGTTTAAGCCATAATCAAGGATTTAATGGACCCATTACACCATCCTAATAGAAGGATAATAGATGAGAACATTTAAGCTGAGAAAGGCTCCTCAACTTAATCCATGATTAGGGATTAACCTCATGACAAAACATAACCTTTATTAAATGGATTTTAGTTAATGGTAAGGTTAAGAAGTGTATTTTATGGTTTGTAAGACAACTTGAGGGGGACTTGTCCATTAACACTAGGGTTAGTCCTTCTTAACCAATTAAGGAAGAATTAAAACCCTAATGCAAGGCCCAAGTTACAAGCTTGATGTCTTGGTGATTATTAGTTGGATTGATTAAAGGATTTAAACACATTAAGTGTTTAACACTTAGGATTAAATTTATACACTCCATCCTAATAGAAGGATGCGGGCATAAGCTTAATCACAAAGCCTTAAAACCTTTAAGATTTTAGTCCTTGATTATGAGATGAGAAGAGAGACACAAGAGATTACACAAAGGTAAAACTAATGGGGGACTAATCAAACCCTAATTGTGATCATGCTTGGGTATTCCTAGGGTTTATGAGGCTTGCAAAAGATCTTCAGAGAAACCACCAAGGAAGAAACAGATGAAAGGAGATTAAGTAGAAAGGAGCAAGACAACTTACTTCAATTAAGAAGATAAGTTGCTTGAAGAGAGAAAGAGGAGAAAGAACATGAATGAGCAAGCTCACTCTAATTCACAAGTAGAATTCAGCAATGATGCATAAGAGAGATGAGAAAAGGTTATGAGAAGTGAAGGCAAATTCACTTCTCAATGACTTACCACCTGAAAAGTTAGCAACAAGAAAATGAAATGGAATGAAAATGAGAAAAGATGCAATGATGCAAACTAAAACCAGAAGCATAAACATGATGTTAATGATGCTAAGAGATGAAGCAAACACATGTCAAGAGTTATGGATGATCATACAAGGATGTAGATGCAAAAGAAGCATGTTTTGAACCATGAAAGATCATGAATGCATATGACATCAAATGAAAGCAAAAGCATGGAAAATGGATGATGCCATGATCAAACATGATTCTAATATGCCCTAAGATGTCTTATATGTCATGTTGATGCACAAAATGTTATGGCAAGTTCATGTATACAAGCAAATGAGAGATGAATGCAAATGGAGGCAAAAATTAGGGTTTATGCACAAGACACAAAGCAAAATCCAAAATCAGAAGCAAATGACAGGATAAAAAATTGAAAATGGGATCAAGGGAACCCTAACCCTACACAAGTTCACTGCCCAAAGGAGGGGACCTAACTCTTAACCTAATGGGAGTTATGATTTTTTCAAGTTGGCTAGGGTTTTAAGGCACTTCAAAAGGGAAAATGCACAATAAATTGAAAATGAATGATAAATTCAAACCAATTTTACCCTATAAACTACATGATATGAAGAATGCAATGCAAAAAGAACCAATATCAAACTCCTCATGGTTAGGCAGAAGGGATTTTTCTAAGTTAGGGCAAAAATATTGACTTTTAAGAACTTTAATTCCAAGGAAAAATGTCAAAATATGTCAAGAACCAAAAAGAAATTTGTTTGAAGAGTTTGATAATGTTCCTAAATGTATTAAAATGCAATGTGAATTTTTTTTGGAATTTTTAGAAACTTAAATGATATTTTAATTAATTAATTCTCATTAACTAATTAAAATATACATTTAAATATTTTTAAAATACGAAAATTATGCAAAAAATAAAATAAAAATTATTTTCAGAAAGAGAAAAATATTTTAAGGTGATGCAAAAAATGAGATTTTTGTGATGTATTTTGATATTTAAAAATAAATGTGAAAGAAAATGTAATGAAAATGAAATAAAAATCAAATTAAATGGAAAGTCAACTGATCCAAAGGCTGGGATTTGAACCTAGGGCGCGGGAATTGACTTGGCGCGTGATCTGAGGGTCCACATTCAAACTGGCATATTTAAAATTAAACCCTAATTAATTAAGTTAATTAAGTGGATTATGGTTAAGTGGGATGATCTGAGCCATTGGACATGCGCGGGAAACAAAATTGTACGCTCTACATTCAAACTGAGCCCTAATCCAGATTAAAGCATTAATGACTTTCAGGTGGCCGGAAATGACCTCGGGTCATCTTCTCCGGCCACCTCTCCCCTGAGATTTCTCTAAAATACTCCCTAGGCCAAATCAAACCCCCCAAATCTCCAGAAATGATCCCCAAACCCCATAGAACAAGAATCCAGCATCAAACTTCATTTATTTTTCATCAACAACAAGATTCGAACAAAAACCTAAATCTGAACAAAATTTCAGAACATGCATACACACTCAAAACTCAACCATTTTTCACCATTCAAGTTTCATTGTGATTAGTGGAACAACTCTACCATTCTATAACTAAAGAAACAAGTTCTGGAAAAAAGTTTCAAGAAGATACCTGAGATGGAGCTTTGCCAATGGAGCTGTCTGGGCCTTCTGCTTGATGCAAACAACCTCCTCTAACCTCCCTTGAGCTTCCTTGATGTTTGGCTGAAGTGTTTGTGTCCTTTCTTTGAAGTTCAGTGAAGCTCAGTCCAAAGGGGGAAAAAATCGTATTTTGTGTGTGATGGCTTTTAGGGCAAAGTGAGGGGTGGTTTGTGATCAGTGATGGATTTGAAGATGAATGGTGGAAGAAATTTTGAGAATAAATGGTTGAGTTATGGGATTCGATAGAAAATGCAAAAGGGGGAGTTTTTGTGGTTGTTGTCTTGTGGGAGAGCTCAGGCTATGTTCTTATGTCAAAATGGCTTGTGTTTGGTCCATGTATCAATATGTTATAGGTCTGTGGAGTTGGTGTGGGCTATGCTGATTGGTATGGCTTGTTTTGCAAAAAGTCAAGGCTATGTGCCCTTCGAGGTATGGGATGTTTCAGGCCTAGGACAAAGGCATGTCTGCTGCAGCTTGATTCAAGGATGACCATGGAAATGAGATTGAGGCAAACCAGCAAGTGGATTGAAGCTTATGGGGGGTTTTGCAATTTTCATTAAGTTTGCCCCCTTTCTTGATTTCTTCATGCACAAGTCATGAAACTTGGAAGTTCTTGGGCCAATTCTGAGTTTTAGGAAATGTGGTATGATGTTATGATGTATAGAAATCCATTTGAAGTCATAGAAATGCTTGGCATGAGAATTTGCAATTTTCCCTCTTTGGTGTAAAAGTGAAATTTATGTGATTTTTCCCAACTTTGACAAGCCATAACTTTTGTTCCAAAATGAATTAGAATGAGTTCTTGTACTTTTTGAAAATGGGAGGATACAATCTACAACTTTCATGACCAAATATTTTTCATTTGAAGCATTTTTGGATCAAAAAGAGGAGGTTGAAAAACTTTCCCAAAATGGCAAGTTTGCATTACAAGTCACTTTCCCAAAATGGCAACTTTGCAAATGGCTTGAAATTCTTCAATTTTATGAACTTCTAACATCTTATAAGATCAAATAAAGATCATACACATTCAAAATGATGGAGAATACCCTTTGGTTGGGTGATTGGGGGTCTCAGATGCCTTGATTTTGCACTGACTTGCTCAAGAAGTCATCTTGTGATCAGATGCCTTCCCTATTGAATTTCTTCATGAAAATTGGTATGCATGATCCTCATATCATATAGAGACCAATAGAAACAAGAATGACCAAAAAATTTGGAGTTATGGCCTCTGAAACTAAAACCCTAATTTTAGGTCATCTATGCAGTTAAGTTTGGCTCTGCTTCCATGCCTTTCCTCAGTTCTTGTGATTTTTGACTTTCTTGATCTTGGGAGAATAACATATGATGCTTGAACATTCATGGACCCTCTTGAAATGATTGGTGACCTTTGGAGTGGCTCAGATAGCTCAGGGATTGCTCAGATCACAAACCCTAGATGCATATGACTTTGAATCAATGCAGTGAGGCAAAAATGCAATATGAGATGGTAAGAATCACAAGCCATGGTGAAATGAGTGAGGGCAAATTTGGGATGTTTACAGCTGCCCCTATTCAAACATGAGTTAGCTGTGTAGGATGTAAGCGACGGCTTAACAGGCAAACAAGATAACTTGTGGTTGAATACCAAAGACAGTCCAAAATTTGCACTCACTGAATGAAGAAGAAAAGGGATATAGATTGTAAAAGGAAGTAAAGTATATTTATAAAGTGTGGGAGACAGAGGACGACCGTCGAGCAGAGGACGACTGCTGGGGATGAAGTAATGAAGGGGACGACCGACATGCTGGGGAAATAAAGAGATTATGGTGGGGACGACCATCAAATAAAGAAACAAGATTTTCTGGGGATTTAAAGGTGAAGGCAATGATGGGGACGGCCATCAGGTTTGAAATGAATGATGAGGGACGGTCATCAAAGGTGAAAGGCGATCACCTAGCAGGGGACGGCTGCTCTGTTGGGGATAAGATGAGGGACGATCATCTAAGGTGAAGGACGATCACCTAGCAAGGTACGATTGCCGAAAATATCACGACATAGGACGAATTTCGGATGAAAAGGTCGACGATGGGGACAGCCATCGGATAAACATTGATGAAGGACGATCATCAAGAGGTGAAGGACGATCACCTAGCAGGGTACGGCTGCTCTCGGGTTTTATCATGACATAGTACGAGTGTCAGATAACATAATCAACGATGGGGACGGCCATCGGATAAAATGATGTAGGACGATCATCCAGAGGTGAAGGACGATCACCTAGCAGGGTACGGCTGCTAAAATATCACGACATAGGACGAATGTCGGATCAAAGAGGGTTCCAATAATGGAGACTCCGCTGGAGGAATGATGAAGGACGATCATCAAAAGGTGAAGGACGATCACCTGGCAGGGTACGGCTGCCGGAAGGTATCATGGCATAGGACGAATGTCAGATAGAAAGGAAATAGTTTATTCGGGATTTTCCGGGGACTCTTCTGGGGAATAGTAGACACAGACGAGTGTCTAAATTCAGGAAGATATAAGTGTTTGACATTGTGTATAGATTAAAGATGCGGATGAGCATCCTTAAGACTATGGTACAGACGAGTATCAATAGAAACAACTGCTGACGCATGTTCAGAGATAATGATACGGACGAGTACCAACTAGTTAACAAAGAACACAGACGAGTGTTGACTCTTAGGGGACAAGTGGTGTAAACAGGATACGGACGAGTATCTAAAATAAGTAAACAAGAGTGAGACACATACGAGTGTTCAACTTGCTGGGGAGAGCACATCATGGGTGTCGGAAGAAATGTATCATAAACAAGTATTTTGGTTCCCAAAGTGTTTAGGCAACTATACTGGGGAATGTGACACGGACGGGTGTCAGGGAATTGTATATATATGTATCTGTCTGTAGAGAACGCTCGGGCGACCTTACTGGGGAATGATGACACGGACGAGTGCCAAAAGGAGCATGCATCTGTATTTGCGAGTGCAAAGGGGATGCTTTTGGCTTTCTGCCGGGGAATTTGGGAAGTATTTTGTATATTGTTGAGGGAAAGTTTAGCATTTACAAGTGTTCGATTCGACACATGGCTTATGATTATGCAATATGTTTGATTTTTGCCATAATGCTCCGTGTTAGACGGAATGCTACGCTCTGGGGGAAAACATGATGTGAATGCTATGTTTATGCAAAGATACCAATCCGGTATTCGGATCCCGTTGCTGTGAAGATCTCCGGCTGATCTGCTTGAAGGGAATATCCCAGTTGGGGGTGAGATCATTGGTAGATCTGATATAGGACTCTGTATGGGGGAATAGGTCAATGATAGACCCGTCCTGGTAATGGGGAGCTCAGCTGGGGTCCGTGGAAGCTTTTGTTACTTTGTTGTCAGTTCTTCAGATATTGCTCTTCTGGATAGAGGTTGAGACTTTGCGGGGGGGTGATTCTCTGTCCAACACTTGGTTGAGGAGGAATGATGATTGGCAACTCAGCTGGGGATAAAGCATCTCCGGTGCTTAGATGCGCCGAGTAAATAATGATTTGGCAGCTTGCTGGGGAGAAGTTTCCCATGCCCCGCGTTGCACTTTGAGCACCTGCAATCATTTAAAGACAAAGAAACGTACAAATACCCCGAGGTATCCTCTATTGGATTCCATCATATGAATTTAGACACTCCCGGGAGTAATATATTTTCCTGTAAGCATGTGATTTAGAAAAGGTGCATCTGTACTTATTCAATCAATATTATGAGGACCTCAGACATTTTTGCAAACGAAAATAAAATGTACGAGACAAAATGTGACTGAAAATTTGATTTTATTGATTGGTGTGCCCTGAATTGGCAAGTACAGTCAAAGAAACAGATCCCCTGAAATGAGGAGATTGTTACAAAATTGAGAAACAAAAAGGATGCTGGCAATGTTGACGACGCTTCAGGGAGCTTCCCTTTTGCTATGACTTGTATGACATTGACGTTCTTCTTATCCTGCTTTTTAAGAAGGCAGATTCTGACCAAAGCTTGAACCTTTCGAAGTTTACCATGTTGTAAGTGATACAGACGAATTCAGAATGCAGTTGTTCGCTTATTCCCTTATTTTGCGTGGATCGCCCCTTCGGGTTTTCAATCCACCGGGATACCCATTTTTTGCCTGAGCTGTCCAATGCGGCTTTTCAACTCAGCGGGTGTACACATTTTTTCCCCCTTATTTTTGCCCGAGTTTTCTATTTTGTTTTTGACTCGCCGGGATGCCCTATTTTTTCCTAGACTTACATTCTGTTTTTAGGTCCAGCGGGTCATTTTTATGTGAAGTATTTTTTAACGGCATCTGAATTCACAGGGGACAGGAAATCTTCACCATCCATAGTACTGAGCATCAGTGCTCCACCAGAGAAAACCTTCTTTACTATGAACGGACCATCATAATTCGGAGTCCACTTGCCCTTGTGGTCTGTATGAGGAGGGAGGAGTCTTTTCAGCACAAAATCTCCTACTTGGTTTTCTCGAAGCCTGACTTTATGATCGAAGGCTTTCTTCATTCTTTTCTAATCGGACCCATTCTGCTTCGTTCAACTTAACATCCATTAGTACCCGCAATGAGGGTAATTCAACTTCAACAGGTAGGACTACCTCCATACCATACACCACCTGATACGGTGTTGCCCCAGTGGATGTTCTGATTGACGCACGGTACCCATGTAAGGTAAATGGTAGCATTTCATGCCAGTCTTTGTAGGTGACCACCATCTTATGCACAATCTTCTTAATGTTCTTATTAGCTGCCTCAATAGCGCCATTCATCTTTGGCCTGTAAGGAGAAGAGTTATGGTGTTGGATTTTGAAGTCCCGGCATAACTTCGTCATCATCTTATTGTTCAAATTGGAACCATTATCAGTAATGATTTGCTCGGGCACTCCATACCGACATATGATATCTCTCTTCAGGAATCTGGCTACCACTTGCCTTGTAACATTTGCATAAGAAACTGCTTCGACCCACTTGGTAAAATAATCAATGGCTACCAGGATGAATCTGTGGCCATTTGAAGCAGTTGGTTCAATCTTGCCAATCATGTCAATGCCCCACATGGCAAAGGGCCAGGGTGAAGACATCACATTCAAAGGGTTGGGAGGCACATGCACTTTATCCGCATAAATCTGACATTTATGGCATTTTCTGGCATAGGCACAACAGTCTGCATCCATTGTGATCCAGTAATAGCCTGATCTTAGCAACTTTTTAGCCATAGCATGCCCTCCAGCATGGGTACCAAAAGATCCTTCATGCACCTCGTGCATCAACAAATATGCTTCTGCCCTATCAACACATCTGAGAAGTACCATATCAAAGTTTCTCTTGTACAAGGAACCGTCAGCATTCAGGAAGAAACTACCAGCTAGCCTTCTTAATGTCTTCTTATCATTGGAAGATGCCCCAGATGGGTATGTTTGGTCCTCCAAGAAGCACTTAATGTCATGGAACCAAGGCTTATCATCTTTAACAACATCTGCTGAGAAAACATATGTTGGTCTGTCAAGTCTGGATACTGATATCCGAGGCACAAAGTTGGCAGCTTGAACTTTGATCATGGATGAAATGATAGCCAGAGCATCTACAAATTGATTTTCATCTCGGGGGATATGCTCAAGCTTGACTGCAGTGAAGAAAGTTAATAACCTACTTGTATAATCCTGGTAGGGTATCAGATGATCCTGGTGGGTGTACCATTTGTCGTTGGTTTGATTGATTACCAAAGTTGAATCCCCGAACACAGTCAAAGTCTTGATCCTGAGGTCAATGGCTTCCTCAAGACCCATAATACAAGCTTCGTATTCAGCTTCATTGTTAGTGCATTTAAAAGTGAGTTTTGCCGAGAAAGGCATGTGAACTCCTTTAGGTGTAATGAGTACTGCACCAACACCACGACCATTCATATTAACAGCTCCGTCAAACATCATAGTCCATTCTTCTTCCGGGTCAGGCCCTTCAGTGTGAACAAGCTCTTCGTGATCTTTTGCTTTCAAGTACATGATGTCTTCATCGGGGAATTCAAATCTCATGGGCTGGTAATCATCAATGGGTTGCTCAGCAAGGTAATCAGACAATACACTGCCTTTGATGGCCTTCTGGGATGTGTATTGAATGTTATATTCTGTGAGGATCATTTTCCATCTTGCAACCCGTCCGGTAAGTGCCGGCTTCTCAAATATATACTTAACTGGGTCCATTTTTGAGATCAATAAAGTGGTGTGGGTCAACATATACTGCCTTAGTCGGCGAACAGCCCACGCTAAAGCACAGCAAGTTTTCTCGAGCAGTGAATAACGTTGTTCACAGTCGGTAAACTTTTTTCTTAGGAAGTAAATTGCATACTCTTTTCGACCGGACTCGTCATGCTGGCCCAGCACACACCCCATTGACTCTTCTAATACTGTCAAGTACATGATTAGAGGTCTTCCTTCAACTGGAGGCATGAGGATTGGAGGCTCTTGTAAGTATTCCTTGATTTTGTCAAAAGCCCTCTGACAATCTTCGTTCCACCTGACCGTTTGTTCTTTTCTTAACAACTTGAACAAGGGTTCACAGGTTGCAGTAAGATGAGATATGAACCTTGAAATATAGTTCAATCTACCTAGAAACCCCCGAACTTCTTTTTCAGTTTTTGGTGCAGGCATTTCTTGAATGGCTTTTACTTTATCAGGGTCAACTTCAATCCCTTTCTCACTTACAATAAATCCCAGCAGCTTACCGGATCGCACCCCGAATGTGCATTTGTTGGGGTTTAACTTCAGTTGGTACTTCCTCAGACGCTTGAATAGCTTCAACAAATTCACCAGGTGGTCTTCTTTTGTGAGGGACTTGGAAATCATGTCATCCACATAACATTCAATTTCTTTATGGATCATGTCATGAAATAATGTTACCATAGCCCGTTGATAAGTGGCACCAGCATTCTTCAATCCAAATGGCATCACCTTATAACAGAATGTGCCCCAGGGTGTGATGAAAGTTGTCTTCTCCATGTCTTTAGGTGACATTTTGATCTGATTATATCCTGAAAATCCATCCATGAAGGAGAACACCGAGAACTGAGCCGTATTATCAACCAATACATCAATGTGAGGTAAAGGGAAGTCATCCTTCGGGCTGGCTCTGTTCAGGTCCCGGTAATCCACACACATCCTCACCTTTCCATCCTTTTTAGGCACAGGTACAATGTTAGCAACCCACGGAGGGTAGCTGGTTACAGCAAGGAAACCGGCGTCCCACTGTTTTTGTACCTCTTCCTTTATCTTCATTGCCATATCTGGCGAGTACGGCGCAACTTCTGTTTTACTGGCGGACAGTCTTCTTTCAAAGGCAGCTTGTGCATGACAATGTCGGTGTCCAACCCTGGCATATCCTGATAAGACCAAGCAAAAACATCCACATACTCCCGAAGCATGTCAATCAGTTGTTCCTTTACCGAATCTTGCAGGCAGGCCCCGATCTTAACTTCTTTCACGTCTTCTTCCGTACCAAGATTAACCGTTTCGACCTCCTCCTGATGAGGAGTGATAACCTTCTCCTCTTGCCTTAACAACCTGGCTAGCTCTTCAGGTAGCTCATAATCTTCTTCAAACCCTTCATCAGCTTGATTGATTGGATTGTCAAAGTCATACGAAGTCATAGCAGCGTTGTTGTCGGTGCAATCTGGAGGGCACTCTCTGCAAGGGTTTAGATTTGTTTATTTTAGTGATCAGTTTTATCTTATTTAGAAAAAGTGAAAATGAAGTTATTTATTTTGAAAAACATTGCCATTTTATTTTTGTACAAAAAGTGAAAAATGAAAAACAGTGAGCGGAAAAAAAAGACTCATTTGCAAAAGATGTCCTGATATTCATTAATTGATCTTTGCACAAAATACAAGATGGCCCGATTACAAAATGAGTCCTGACATCTTGGGCAAGATGCAGGACTTGATGCATGCTTTAAAACACAGGAAATAATAATTACTCTGCAGGAGTAACCCTTATAATTTCCTGGGAAGACCAGTTTGAGACATGGCTCCCCGGGGTCCTTGGACGTATCCAGCTTTCCAGGTTGCGCTCGTCTTCTGACTCATCTTCCAAACTATTCACAGCATCCGAGGTGAGCATTCCCCCGCTGACAAACTTGGGCTCTTTTGCAGCCTCTGGTTGATCTTGTTGAGTTGGTCTGTAACCCAACCCAAATCGGTCTTCTTTCTTTTCCACGGGCAGCAGCTTGCCCCAGCCTTGGGCGGTACCTTCCTCAACAACCTTCCGGGCTTGCTGATATGACGTGATGGAGGTCCCAAGTACAGCAGATGTTTCATTAATATTGAGGGCCTCAAACCCTTGGCTCATGGTTTCATGGATCTCCCCATCCATCTCAATGTATTTGAAAGTAGCCAGCTGGCTAACAAAAATATCCTCCTCCCCACAAATAGTAATGACTTGGCCTTCCCACTCGAATTTTAACTTCTGGTGAAGGGTTGACGTCACGGCGCCAGCGGCGTGTATCTATGGTCTACCCAATAGACAGCTGTAGGCAGGCTGTATATCCATCACAAAGAAGGTTGTTTTGAACACTCGTGGGCCAATCATTATAGGCAACTCTATCTCTCCCAGAACTGATCTTTTAGAACTGTCAAAGGCTCTCACCACCAAGTTACTTAGGCGTAGTGTCAATCCATCATACTCCAGCTTCACAAGGGCTTTCTTGGGCAGGACATTAAGGGATGACCCTGTGTCCACTAATACATGGGAAAGAACTGCACCCTTACACTCCAAGGTAATGTGCAAAGCCTTGTTGTGATTGTGCCCTTCCACCGTCAAATCAGTGTTGGTAAAACCTAGTCCATGACTAGCGTTGACATTTCCCACCACATCTTCTAACTGATTAACGGTAATCTCCTTCGGCACATAAGCTGCATGCAGGACCTTCAAAAGTGTGTTCCGATGAGCCTCGGAGCACATTAGCAATGATAGTATAGAGATTTTGGAAGGCGTTTGGTGAAGCTGGTCTACCACCTTGTAATCACTTTTCTTTATGATTCTCATGAATTCATCAACTTCTTTATCAAAAGGAGTCTTCAAAGCTTCTTTGATAACTTGTTCTTCTTGCACCATGCTCTTCCCTTTTGCCTTAGCAGCTTCCGCTTCAGCAACGGGTCTTGGAATTTGTGAGGCGTAGAGACGTCCGCTTCTAGTGAAGCCTCCACCTCCCCCCACATTGTCAATATGAGGTGAAGAAGTTGATGATTCTAAAGTGATTTTCTGCCCCTCACAGTACAGATCTGAGCCATAATGCCAAGGAATGGCATTACTGTTTCGTAAGGAACTGGCCCAGGCACTGTGATAGTAACTGGACTGATAGTGGCTGCAGAGGGAACTACAATGGTGTGTGGATCATAGTATATGGTAACTGGTGCTCTGACAGGAGTGGCATTTTGTGAGTTGTTGGCAGGAACATTTGCAGGGTCATAGTATACGGTAACCGTTGAGATGCTTTAATCAATTGCTGCTGATGTTGTAGAAGGTACTGTTGACTGGATGGGTGTTGAAGTTGTAGCAGGAATGGTGACTGAGCTTGTATCCGTTGAAGTGATTGATTGAGAGGTTGTTGGAGTTGTAGTAGAATCCGTTGGAACGATGGTTGCTGACGTTGTAGGAGTATCTGTGACTGTTGGTGAAGGAATTGCTGAAGTTGTAGGCGCTGTTGCAATAATCTGAAGAATACCATCCTTAATAAGACCATTTATGCCGTCTCTCATCCTTTCACACCCATTGACTGCGATATTGCAATACCCACAGCCGAGCTCACACCCAGGGAACACTTGGAATTCTAAAAGCTGAGCTTTGATTTCAACCAAAGGTGTTCGAATTTGTGCAACATTGGTGATTAAGGTGGATAGTTTGCCTTCCTCAATAGCATTAATCCTAGGCCCGTTGTGACTAGGCATCGGATTCCTTGTGACATTCGGAGGAGGTGCAAAGTTGAGAGCTTTTGAGTCTACCAGGTCTTGGACTTTCATTTGTAAGGCCCTACATTTCTCAGTATTATGCCCTGGTGCGTTTGAGTGGAATGCACACCTGGCATTAGCATCATAATTCTTTGGCATATTGGCGGGATCTGGAGGTGCCAATGTCCTTAACTCAACCAGGTTGAGCTTCAAGAGTTGTGGCAAGAGTGCAGCATATGGCATTGGGATTGGGTCAATCACCCTGTTTGTCTATGATGGTCTTTGTTGGAAAAGACGCTGTTGTTGGTTGTTGTTGTTGTAGGTTCTCTGTTGCGGATACTGAACTTGTTGTTGATACTGCGATTGTTGTCATTGAGGATATAGTGGTTGTTGAGGAATTGGAGCTGGGATGGTGATAGCTGCTATTGACCGGTGAGCGTATTGAGGTCTGCCCCTGCTTGCATGGATGGAATTTGCCTCACTGGCTCTTCGGGGTCCCACAAAAGGCTTCCTGGGATTGCTGGATGAACTTGCACCACTGTCGGAAATTTTGCCCATTTTTAAGAGGCTCTCAATCCTTTCACCAGCTATAACCACATCTGCAAAACTGGTAGAGGAGAAGGCAGCCAATCTATCAATATAGGTTCCTTGCAAAGTATTCATGAACATGTCAGCCATTTCCCTCTCTGACATGGGTGGCTGGACAGCAGCAGCAAGCTGTCTCCACCTTTGGGCATACTCTCGGAAGCTTTCTCTGGAAGACTGGGCCATTCCCATTAGGAGGGTTCTGTTGGGAGCCATGTCCAGGTTGTATTGATACTGCCGGATGAAGGCTTCAGCTAAGTCCTTCCAGCATCTAATGGTAGCTCTGGTCAAGTGTGAATACCACTCTCTTAAAGCCCTAGTCAGACTGTCTTCAAAGTAGAACATCCACAGCTTTTCATCCATAGTATAAGCTTTAAGTCTTCCCAAGAAAGACTGCAGGTGAGTACGTGGACAAGAGGTTCCATTGTATTTCTCAAAGCACGGAGGT
Organism: Lathyrus aphaca; assembly: GCA_963966055.1. Taxonomy (NCBI): domain Eukaryota; kingdom Viridiplantae; phylum Streptophyta; class Magnoliopsida; order Fabales; family Fabaceae; genus Lathyrus; species Lathyrus aphaca. The sequence goes on from OZ014525.1 coordinate 219,531,726, forward strand.
TTGAATTTTTGGGGAATTCTCACCCCATCCACTAGTCCCATATCCATCACATTGAAACCCAAGGAATTTTGAGACTCCAAAGATCTCAACTTCTCAGCAATTTCATCTAATCTCCTGTCATAGACTTCATCTCCAGCTCCCATAATAGTAAACTGTTCTTCTTGGGGATCCTCTTGCAAGATTCTCCCTCCAGCAGTATTACCTTGTACATTCCTCGGGATGTTAGCTTCTGGATCCAGATGAGGTCCAAATACTGGTGGGTCAATACGAGGCTGGCCCCGCTCATTGTTACTAGTCCCTCCTATTCCAAGATGAGGTTCCTCGAGAGTTTGTCTTTCCACCAGTTCCCTTAACCTTTCTTGTCTCTGGGCCAAGCAAGTCATTACAGCCATGAATTGAGTCATTTGATTTCTCATCTCCACTCTTTCATTAGCCATCTGATTTCTGACCTCAGTCAGATCCTGCAGTACTTGTTCCATTTGAATACCGGGAAGGTTGTTGCGAGTCGGGTACCTGTGCGCGCGGTTGACAGGGAACACTCGGAGACGAGCAATGTTTCCTGAGATCACAACAAAGTTAGAAACAAAGATAATAACAAAACCTACAAAACAAAACACAAAGGTTAGCATGCAATGCAGTATGCTTATTTGTTTTCCAAGGTATCTGGTTTGGTTCTTGGTTTTGACCTTTCCAGACCTCGAGGAAGATGCTTGATGTTGAGAGAAAAGCCCAAATGGAAACAACCTGAAATATATTACAAATGATGAACAATACATAGTCTGTTTTACAACATATGCCCATGGAGGGTCAAAATACAACAAAAATAAAAAGTACATCAAATGGAAATAAACAACAAGCAAAGGATCAGACATCCAGTCCAAACTCATCCTCTCTGACCTCCTTCAGGAGTGCCTCAGTCACTGGACCAGCTGGGTGCTCTGTAATGGTCCTAATGAGGAGGTTCCTGGTAGCAATAGCAGTGGTCAGCTTCTTATGCCTGTCCTGGTCCCTTGATCTTTTCAATCCTGCTCTGAGCTTCAACTCTGAAATCTCCTTCTGGGCTGCTAACAAAGCTTCCTGCTGCTTCTTCTCATTGGCCTCTAGATGTTCAATCTTGGCTTGAGTCTTATGATCTTCTTGAGTACGGGCTTCAGTGATCCTGACCCACCTAGCCTGACTCTCTTGCAGAGAGAGCTCAGTCCTAGCCTTCTGAATTTTGGCTTCTTTACAGGCATTCTTCAATATTTGTTCCCCAGCTCTTGCTTTCCTGATGTAGTCCTCTGTCTTCTCAATTTTGGTGAGATGCTCCACCCTAAGCTTTTCCAATCTCTCAATGTCCAGACGACCATCACTCCTTTCTCAGAGAGTCTTCTTTAAAGCTTGAGATAGGTTCTCATTTCTTTCCTTCAGCTTCTCAAATTCTTCCAGGCTGACAGTTGCTGCAGGCTGTACTGTAGATGGTCCAGGTATGTCCTCCAAGATGAAAGGCATTCCAGTAATTTGAGCTCTAGTACGGGACCAGTCATAGTACTGAGCTGAATCAACATTATTACATCTTCCAAGGATAGCCATCCCTTTTATCTGGATGTTGTCCCAAGCCCATGATGCTTGTCTGACAGCAGCTGAATTAGGTTTTACTTCACAATACAAGGTCTCAGCTAAATCTTGCATTCTGGGAGGGTGAACCAAAGCATAGCCCAGTTGTCTCTTAAATAGCAAAGGATTGTAGTTGATGCAACCCTTTACTCCTATCAAAGGCACATTTGGGTATTGCCCACAGCTGGTGATAATGTCCTTGTCCTTGGTGCTCTGAGTGCACCATCTAATGTCATCTGAAGTCAAAGCAATGAGCCTTTTAGCCCAATTCTTCTGTTGGTGGGGATTCAAGAAAGCATCTGACCTAGGCAGGTGTCTGAGCAGCCAGGTGTGAAACAAAGGAGCACAACATCTCACCAACTTCCCCCTTTGCTTTTCATTCCTCTGATGAATGGAGTAATAGAAATCTCCCAGCAACGTAGGTATTGGGTTCTTCAGAAGAAACAGATGGATGGCATTCTTGCTGACAAATTTGGGCTCATCTGCAAATAGTATAGCCCCATATATGCTGAGGGCTAATAATGCACAGACTGCCCTCCACTCTCCCAATGAGGCCTTCAGGATGGCCTGAGAAATCAAAAAGTCCAAGTGCAAACCAGGGATTCCAGCTTTTGTTGTCATACTTTGCTCAATCAAGGCAGGTTCCAGGTACAGTGCTTTTGCTATTTCTCCATTGATGGGAGCAGTCATCTCTGGGTTGAAGGGTATCCCTCCTCTGATAGGTACTCCAATCGACAAAGAAAACTCTTCCAACAGAGGCCCTAGCTGGAAGTCTAGAAAGGTGAAGAATCTCAAAGGAGGATCATAAAACTGCAAGCATGTGTGGATCATGCTCCTCTGAGAAGGGTCAAGGTCCATAACCATATCCAGGATACCTCCATAGTGTTCTCTAAACAATGGGATGTGGTCAGGTGTGATGAGTGACTGGACCTGCCTGATACCAGTCAACACAGGTTCAAAAAAATGGTAGGATATGTTGCTCTTCCTGGGAGTAGTCATGAATGCTGCTGAAGAAGATGAAGATAGGTGCTGATGAAGATTACAAACTGATGCTGGAAATGAGCCACTGACAGGCTGATGCTGGTGATGATGAAGATAGCTGAAGCAGATCACTGATGAAGCAGAGGTCTTATGCAGAAGAAGGGGTTAAAACCAAACCAGATATAATGTGGATACCCTGAAAAACAAATAAACAAATGTTAAATGATGCAATGATGATATATGCAAATGATATGCAAGGGTTTGTGATCAAGTTGGATCTGATTATCTGTCTTGATATAAGTCCATGTATGTTCAAAAGAAGGTCCAGGTGGAGGTTCAAAAATCCAGTAACCAAGGTGGGGGACTCAAATAAAGAGTCACATGTCCAGGGTTAATCACAAGAACTGTCCAAAGTGGATTACTCTTAAACAAAACAAAGACAGGGTATGTTATGGCCAAGGGTACCTGCAAACCTGTAAACAGCCCAACCCCCTCACATGTAGTGTTCTAGAACAAGGATCCTCAGACTTGGATCAGTCATGAGAAGTGTAAACACTTCTAACCCGGAGGTACAGTGTTTACAATAACCATAAAAGATCCTCCTCTAATTCACCTCAGTTTCTGGAGGTCATAATAAAGGTCATCCAGACTTAGCAGGCTTCCCAGATAGCCCTAGTACTACAGGAAATTTGTAGCACAGAGTTCTCAAGAAGAAACCCACATCTGAACCGTGTTTCATATTCCCGCACCAGACCGAAATGGAATGGGAAAGAACATGAACCACTCTAGCCTAGGTGTCACTCAGGTCCCAGGTATAGGACCTCAAACTCTCAATGGAACCCCACCCACCAAAACAGAAGCCAGATCCAACAATGACAATATGACAGTATGATGTATAAAACTGTAAAGAAAGCAAAAAATAGAACTATACATAAAGCAGTAAATAAGGCAAAAACAAATAAACACACATAGCACATAACACCCCAGTAAACACAAATCAAACAAGCGCTAGGAGGAACCCACAAAAATAACCAGAAGCCCTGGTTGCAATATAAGGGTCCCCAGCAGAGTCGCCAAGTTGTCTCTCCCACCAAATGACACCTGGTCAGAAGGGGTACAGACGCGAACGGTCGGCGAAAGGAGAAGAACACACAAGGGTGAACTGAGAAGAAAAGAGTCGCCAGCTAGGCATTTTTATCCCGAAGGAAAGGTAATGCTGCATAAACCCAAAAAAGAATGGATAAGACGGTCGCGAACCAGAGAAACTGAGAAATGGGGTTGGTTACAACCTGGGAAGGTATTAGCACCCAGATTGTCCGTCGTACTCGACGGGATCCACGCTTAAAAGATTTGTGCTTAAAGGGGTAGTGTCAGTGCAATCTGTGAATCAAAGCTTGGAAAGAATGCAAATGTCAGTGTAAAAGAAAGGTGAAGTGAGTGGAAGAAGTGTTAGTGTAAAGAAAGAAAGAAATGCTCAAGACAATGAGGCTTAAAGAACAATGCTAGAAGGAGGGGGAATATTCAGAGACTTTTGTTCGATAACTGTTAAGTTAAGCCTACGTATCCTCTCGTGCAATGAGGAAGTCAGAACACCGTAGTTCGACTCAAACAGACTGAAAATAAATTGAATTATGAACTGCTTACTTATCTATGCTCAAGTGTATGACCTGTCTAGCTCAGGTGCTAACTGTCTTGCATTAGACGGAAGAAGCGAGTTCTCGCTTGTGAGTGAATGAGGTGAGAAAAGAATCCCGAAGGAGACGATTATTGTTTGTTTTTTGTGTTTTCAATCTTTTATTGCTTTTTGATGTTTGCCACAAGATAATGAGCTTAAGCCTAAACCTAGGGTTAGTAAACTCATCACATCCTCCCTCTGATTAGGGGTAATGAGAATACTTTAAGTATGAAGTAAACACCTCACACTTAATCACTATGATGTAGGGTTAAGATCATTAACCTATTTGTAATTATTTAGATGTTTTTGTTGTTTTTGTATAGTGTTAAGTAATGAGTTTAAGCCATAATCAAGAATTTAATGGACCCATTACACCATCCTAATAGAAGGATAATAGATGAGAACATTTAAGCTGAGAAAGGCTCCTCAACTTAATCCATGATTAGGGATTAACCTCATGACAAAACATAACCTTTATTAAATGGATTTTAGTTAATGGTAAGGTTAAGAAGTGGATTTTATGGTTTGTAAGACAACTTGAGGGGGACTTGTCCATTAACACTAGGGTTAGTCCTTCTTAACCAATTAAGGAAGAATTAGAACCCTAATGCAAGGCCCAAGTTACAAGCATGATGTCTTAGTGATTATTAGATGGATTGATTAAAGTATTTAAACACATTAAGGGTTTAACACTTAGGATTAAAGTTATACACTCCATCCTAATAGAAGGATGCAGGCATAAGCTTAATCACAAAGCCTTAAAACCTTTAAGATTTTAGTCCTTGATTATGAGATGAGAAGAGAGACACAAGAGATGACACAAAGGTAAAACTAATGGGGGACTAATCAAACCCTAATTGTGATCATGCTTGGGTATTCCTAGGGTTTATGAGGCTTGCAAAAGATCTTCAGAGAAACCACCAAGGAAGAAACAAATGAAAGGAGATTAAGCAGAAAGGAGCAAGACAACTTACTTCAATTAAGAAGATAAGTTGCTTGAAGAGAGAAAGAGGAGAAAGAACATGAATGAGCAAGCTCACTCTAATTCACAAGTAGAATGCAGCAATGATGCATAAGAGAGATGAGAAAAGGTTATGAGAAGTGAAGGCAAATTCACTTCTCAATGACTTACCACCTGAAAAGTTAGCAACAAGAAAATGAAATGGAATGAAAATGAGAAAAGATGCAATGATGCAAACTAAAACCAGAAGCATAAACATGATTTTAATGATGCTAAGAGATGAAGCAAACACATGTCAAGAGTTATGGATGATCATACAAGGATGTAGATGCAAAAGAAGCATGGTTTGAACCATGCAAGATCATGAATGCATATGACATCAAATGAAAGAAAAAGCATGGAAAATGGATGATGCCATGATAAAACATGATTCTAATATGCCCTAATATGTCTTATATGTCATGTTGATGCACAAAATGTTATGGCAAGTTCATGTATACAAGCAAATGAGAGATGAATGCAAATGGAGGCAAAAATTAGGGTTTATGCACAAGACACAAAGCAAAATCCAAAATCAGAAGCAAATGACAAGATAAAAAATTGAAAATGGGATCAAGGGAACCCTAACCCTACACAAGTTAATTGCCCAAAGGAGGGGACCTAACTCTTAACCTAATGGGAGTTATGATTTTTTCAAGTTGGCTAGGGTTTTAAGGTACTTCCAAAGGGAAAATGCACAACAAATTTAAAATGAATGATAAATTCAAACCAATTTTACCCTATAAACTACATGATATGAAGATTTCAATGCAAAAATAACCAACATCAAACTCCTCATGGTTAGGCAGATGGGATTTTTCTAAGTTAGGGCAAAAATATTGACTTTTAAGAACTTTAATTCCAAGGAAAAATGTCAAAATATGTCAAGAACCAAAAAGAAATTTGTTTTAAGAGTTTGATAATGTTCCTAAATGTATTAAAATGCAATGTGAATTTTTTTGGAATTTTTAGAAACTTAAATGCTATTTTAATTAATTAATTCTCATTAACTAATTAAAATATACATTTAAATATTTTTAAAATACGAAAATTATGAAAAAAATAAAATAAAAATTATTTTCAGAAAGAGAAAAATATTTTAAGGTATGATGCAAAAAATGAGATTTTTGTAATGTGTTTTGATATTTAAAAATAAATGAGAAAGAAAATGTAATGAAAATGAATTAAAAATCAAATTAAATGGAAAGTCAACTGATCCAAAGGCTGGAATTTGAACCTAGGGCGCGGGAATTGACTTGGCGCGTGATCTGAGGGTCCACATTCAAACTGGCATATTTAAAATTAAACCCTAATTAATTAAGTTAATTAAGTGGATTAGGGTTAAGTGGGATGATCTGAGCCATTGGACACGCGCGGGAAACAAAATCGTACGCTCTACATTCAAACTGAGCCCTAATCCAGATTAAAGCATTAATGACTTTCAGGTGGCCGGAAATGACCTCGGGTCATCTTCTCCGGCCACCTCTCCCCTGAGATTTCTCTAAAATACTCCCTAGGCCAAATCAAACCCCCCCCCAAATCTCCAGTAATGATCCCCAAACCCCATAGAACAAGAATCCATTATCAAACTTCATTTATTTTTCATCAACAACAAGATTCGAACAAAAACCTAAAACTGAACAAAATTTCAGAACATGCATACACACTCAAAACTCAACCATTTTCCACCATTCAAGTTTCATTGTGATCTGTGGAACACACTCTACCATTCTATAACTAAAGAAACAAGTTCTGGAAAAAAGTTTCAAGAAGATACCTGAGATGGAGCTTTGCTAATGGAGCTGTCTGGGCCTTCTGCTTGATGCAAACAACCTCCTCTAACCTCCTTTGAGCTTCCTTGATGTTTGGCTGAAGTGTTTGTGTCCTTTCTTTGAAGTTCAGTGAAGCTCAGTCCAAAGGGGGAAAAATCGTATTTTGTGTGTGGTGGCTTTTAGGGCAAAGTGAGGAGTGGTTTGTGATCAGTGATGGATTTGAAGATGAATGGTGGAAGAAATTTTGAGAATAAATGGTTGAGTTATGGGATTCGATAGAAAATGCAAAAGGGGGAGTTTTTGTGGTTACTGTCTTGTGGGAGAGCTCAGGCTACGTTCTTATGTCAAAATGGCTTGTGTTTGGTCCATGTATCAATATGTGATAGGCCTGTGGAGTTGGTGTGGGCTATGCTGATTGGTATGGCTTATTTTGCAAAAAGTCAAGGCTATGTTGTTAGACGCTGTGGCGAGTGATCTAGAGGGGGGGTGAATGGATCACACCCTTGTTTTCACGGATTTAAAACTTTTTCAGAGTTTTCAAAATATTATGGAAGCAAAGGTCCCGAATAGAATAAGCGTCTATTCTGAACCGGCCACTAGAAGACCAGACAAGCGATGACGTGCTGGATTTAACGATTGCTATGATAAAGAATAAACCACACTATATGAAAACAGTTGAATGCACCTATCACTAAATCAATTTCCAATGAATCGAAAAACAAATTTAATACGAAAGTAAAGATAGAGATAAGAAACAATACGCCGAGATTTGGTAAGGAAGTTCCCCACGGTCGTCCTCGCGTGTGGGTACGTCTCCCTCTCAATTTCAAATCGAAATTGAGAAATTTTATATCAAAGTTGCTGAATCTGTTGATTACAAGGTTCGAATACAAAATCCAGAATTCTAAACTCCTAGAATTTCCTATTGTATCAACCTCCACTCGATTTGAGCCCAATCGAGATTTCCTGCAAGCTTCACAATCAATCCACCGGTTCCACGATCTATTTGCGAAATCCACCGATTCCCAAAACTCTCGCTGCGGCTGAATCTGACTTGAAAACTTGACTCACAAAACCCTCAAGAACACGTCCGTTCTTGAAGGAAAACCCAGCTGGTTTTTCCCTTGAAATCTTCTATCAATCTTCAACTCAGCTAGATCTACGATCGTACCACTGAACGTTGTCTCTAAAGTCTTCAATTCACAGGCCAGCAAACACTCTTGTTGATGTTCTTGAATAAGATCTTTGAGAAGATGATGAAGATGTCTTGATTCTAGATTTCAAGCTTGCTCAACAAAATTGAAGTTCCAACACACCACAAACCCTATCTTGATGTGTTCTTCAATGTTCAATCACTACTGAAAATTCGTATGCACAATTTCTGTAATCTGTGATCTATATTGAAATATGAAAAACAAATGCATATATATTGCAGAAACTGTTAGTCAAAATAACAGAAGAATGAATCGATCCCAGTGAGCATGAATCGATTCATACTGATTGATTTTTTAGAAAAACAGAATTGATTAAACTGTATGAATCGATACATCACAAGATGAATCGATTCATTTTGCGAAAACCAGAATTCACATAACAGCATGAATCGATTCAAGCCATAATGAATCGATTCATTATGCGTATTTTTCAGCAAATGCATAAACAATGAAAACCAGAATTCACACTACAGCATGAATCGATTCAAGCCATAATGAATCGATTCATTATGCGTATTTTTCAGCAAATTCACAAACAAAGAAGATCAAAAGAACTAAAGTGATAAAAACATATGCCATAACATAGAATCAATCATAAAACACTTTAAAATTCATAATCGATCAAAAACTAAGAGGCTCACAAACTCTCCCTTTTTGATGATGACAAATTTTGAAGTGAGAGAGAGAGAGAAAGAACTCCCCCTGAGTTTGTGCTCATCATTGTTGTCACACGTTTTCTCCCCCTTTGTCAACAGCAAGAAAGGGTTAGAGAGGATGGGTGAAAAACAGCAAAACTAAGATATAATGGCAAAAGTCACTCACAAAGAATGAGAAAAAAACGTAAACAATTGAAACAAAAGCAAATAACATAAAAAAGCAGTGAAATTGTCTAGAAAAGATACGAATTACAAAGCCAAACCAAAACAAATTGGTCAAACATGAAATGCAAACTATGTCTTAAGCAACACATAAATATGAAATGCAAAATGAAATGCTTCAATGAGGGTTATGGCCACCACACGACTCCGCATCATCATGGTCAGGGTCACGGAAGCTTGGAGGAGGCGGTGGAGGAGGCATCTCATCTGGATTCTGCCCCATAAACGCATAACGCCGAAAACGCCTCTGGACTTCGGTACTTTGAAACCTTTCCATGATACCCGGGTGCGAACGGCAGTCATCCATAAAGCCTGACATCTCATTATAAAACACTTGATGCCACTTAACTAGCTCCGTATGCCAGGAATATTGATTGTGGTACATGCGAGTATGTTCGTCGTGCCACTCACGATGCTCCTTATGCCATTCAGATTGCTGGACATGCCAAGAACGAGCTTCCTCATGTCGGGCATTGTTTGCCACTTCCATCTGTGCAAACATATCGGTGAGATAAGCTGGAGCAGCAGTGGAGGAAGTCGGTGCAGCCGTCGAGGGAGCAGGATCATAATTAGTGGGAGACCACCTTTGTGGTATCCACTCACCCCAACCGGTGTTTGCCGGTGCATCGGGAGCAGGAATTTCAGCTTCTTCCATATCTTCATCTCTGATTTCTTCGACATATATGTGATCAGCCGGGTTATCAAAGTTGTAAATGCGAGTACGTGTGCTACGTTCAAAGAAGTAGTAACACCAACGCTCGATGTCCCATCGATACCCCATATGAGAAAGTGTAGCATTGTTGAATTCCTGCACACTTGAGACTGATATAAGAGGCACAGGAGGAAAAGTAACATTCCAAAACTTCAGAATCCTCATGATTTGAGAAGCATAGGCAAGAGTTATGTTCTTGGAGCTGTTTCGTGTCAGGAAGATGCGTTTGACAAAGTAATTTGCCCAATTTAATGGAATCTTTTTCTGCATAATGTATAGCAAATGAATATCCGGCTTGTCCAGACGAGAATGACCACCGGACCTTGGACGCAATATGTGCGAAAGAATCCAATGCAGGATCCGTGGTACACTTTTAATCATCCCTGAAGTTAGTTGCTCATCATCAGCAAGGGGTCTATCCAACTTAGAGATGGATGCACAGAATTCCTTCAATTTGAACTCAGTTTCGAAAGTTTGGTCATGCCACATCTGTAAATTATCCAACTCAGATGGAATACCAAACACAGTAGCCCAGTCAGCAGCTTCAAATCGATATGTTCTTGTTCCAATCAAGCATTTAAACATATATCCTCTTGCAGTTCTCACACCAGCATAGAAAGCACGTATAAAATCCTCATGATATTCATCTTTAACATATAAAAAGAAACCAAGGTTTTGTGTATCAACTAAATCAGCAACTTCTTCTAATCCTAGAGTACGTGCATCACTAGGATCAAACATATGAGGTTTCATAACTAACCTTGATTTGAAGGAAGTTTCAAATTCTTCAATGAAAGCCGGATGAAGGATAGCAGCCCCGGAAGGAGCGATTTCTGGAACAGGAGGAGCTTGAGAAGAAGACCCAATATGTTCCTTTCCTTTTCTCTTACTTCTTTCTCTTGGAACCATGACTCTTGGAGGCATTGTGAAGATTTTAGGGTTTGAGAGAAGAAGAAGGGTTTTTAGGTTTAATATGCAAATTATGTAACTGATGTAATGAGATAATGCGAGAGGTAATGGAGATAATGGGGTATTGAAACAGTTACAAATGTAATGGGGAATGCTGATGTGTCGATTCATTAAAAAAAACTGAAATTTCGTCAGTATGGATCGATTCATTGATGTATGTATCGATTCATTATTCGAAAATTTTTAAGAGGTAACTGTTATGAATCGATTCAAGAGAGTATGTATCGATACATACTGTAACTGTAAAAAAAAATTGGCAAAATTAATTTATGAATCGATTCAAGCTAGTTGGGATCGATTCATATTGCGAATTTTTATTTTGTAAATGAGAATGAATCGATCCAAGTGAGCATGAATCGATGCATACTGTAACTGAATTTTTAAAAAATCTGTAAAATTAAATCATGAATCGATTCATAAGTGTTGGGATCGATTCATATTGCGAAATTTTGAATATTTTAGTGATTTTTCAAGAATTGACACACTTATGCAGAAGCAAAACACTCATTATGCATTTAATTGAAATACAACAAGGTATGCAAACTTAAGAATACCAAAAATCCAAGTTCAAACAATCATATGAACAGAAATTCATGTAAACCAATGATCATTAATCAAAACATACATTGATCATATATCATTATCAAGGAGAGGAGAGGAAACGATATTACCTCCATCGTAGTACTCTCATAAGGCACTATAGGCTACAAACAAAACTTAACAAATATGATGAGATAAATAGAAGTAATGTCAATCAAGCTTAAGACAACAAAGCGGAGAGATCAAGAATTCCCAACTCGCGACGAATGTTGAAGAACGACTCAGTTGCCAAGGGTTTAGTGAAAATGTCAGCAAGCTGATTTTTAGAATCAACATGCTCAAAAATGACATCCCCTTTTTCAACATGATCACGAAGAAAGTGATGTCGAATCTCAATATGTTTGGTGCGCGAGTGTAAAACAGGATTCTTAGTGAGGTTAATGGCACTAGTGTTGTCACACTTAATTGGTATACGTTTAAGTTCAATATCAAAGTCTTGTAGTTGTTGTCTTAGCCACAGAATTTGAGCACAACAGCTACCGGCTGCGACATACTCAGCTTCTGCAGTAGACAGAGCTACGGATACTTGCTTTTTACTATGCCAACTTATCAAAGAGTTTGAAAACAGATGACAAGTGCCATTAGTACTTTTCCTATCTGATTTGCAGCCAGCAAAATCAGAATCAGAATAACCTATTAAGCTACAATCACTTCCTTTGGAATACCAAAGCCCATATTTAGGTGTTCCATTGAGGTACCTAAATATACGCTTGACTGATTTTAGGTGAGATTCCTTAGGATTTGATTGATATCTTGCACACATACACACACTAAACATGATGTCTGGTCTAGACGCAGTAAGATACAAAAGAGATCCGATCATACCTCTATACCTCTTGACATCAATACACTTACCATGTTCATCTTTATCCAAGTTACCATTGGTAGGCATAGGAGTGTCAATTGATTTAGAATCATTCATTCCAAACCGTTTGAGCAGCTCTCTACAGTATTTTGTTTGACATACTGTTGTACCTTCATCAAGTTGCTTTATTTGGAGGCCTAAGAAATAATTCAACTCCCCCATGAGACTCATCTCAAACTCACCCTGCATAACCTTAGAAAATTCTTCGACCAAGTGTATGTTAGTTGAACCAAATATGATATCATCTACATAAACTTGAACTAAAAGAATGTGTTTTCCTTTGTGTTTAATGAAGAGTGTATTATCCACTTTACCTCTAGAATATCCATGATCAAGTAGAAATTTACTAAGTCTTTCTTACCACACACGAGGTGCTTGCTTAAGACCGTATAAAGCACGTTTTAACTTGTAGACATGATCTAGATATTCAGAATTTTCAAAGCCAGGAGGTTGTGAAACATATACCTCTTCATTTATAACACCATTTAAGAACGCACTCTTTACATCCATTTGGTAAAGCTTAAAATTCATGGAACACGCATAGGCAAGTAAAAGACGTATAGCTTCAAGGAGAGCAACATGAGCATAAGTCTCCTCATAATATATGCCCTCCTCTTGGTTATACCCTTGTGCTACCAAGCGTGCCTTATTTCTAGTTATCACTCCGCTTTCATCTAGTTTATTCCTAAAAACCCATTTAGTGCCTATGATGTGATGATCTCGCGGACGAGGGACAAGTTCCCAAACGTCATTTCTTTTAAATTGATTTAGCTCTTCTTGCATGGCCATTAGCCAAAATTCATCAACCAAGGCCTCTTTGGCGTTTTTAGGTTCCACTTGTGATACAAAAGTGAAGTGAGAACAAAAATTACTTATCTTAGAACGAGTCAAGACTCCCTTTGAAATGTCTCCCAATATATTGTCGATGGGATGGTCTTTAGAGGATTTCCAAGCTAGTGGAATATCCTTTACTTCGGATGTTCCTTCCTCTTTATCTTTTTCAATACATGTATCTTCCTCCTTCTCAATAGCAACCGCTTCGGATTGATCAATTTCCGAACCAGCTTCTTTGAGTATGTCTTGTGTAGATACACCTGCATCATTAAAAGAGATACCTTTTCCAACAATTTTTGGGTAAGACTCATCAAAAGAAACATGGACAGATTCTTCTACAGAAAGTAAACGCCTATTATAAACTCTATATGATTTGCTTGATTGAAAGTAACCTAGAAAAATGCCTTCATCAGCTTTGGCATCAAACTTCCCAAGGTTTTCCTTACCGTTATTCAAGACAAAACATTTACAACCAAACACATGAAGATGAGACAAGTTGGGCTTTCTACCTTTTAGGATTTCATAAGGAGTTTTATTCAAAATAGGACGAATTAGAATCCTATTGAGAACATAACAAGCCGTACTTATTGCATCGGCCCAAAAGTATTTTGGTAAGCCACCCTCATTGAGCATTGTTCTTGCCAATTCCTCCAAAACTCGATTTTTCCGTTCCACAACACCGTTTTGTTGTGGAGTTCGAGGAGCTGAAAAGTTATGCTCAATGCCATACTTGTCACAAAATTTATCAAAGAGGTGGTTTTGAAATTCACCTCCATGATCGCTTCGGATTGTAACTATTTTAGAATTCATTTTATTTTGGAACAGCTTTGCAAAACTTTTGAAAGCAGAATATGTTTCATCTTTGCTTTGAAGAAATATAGTCCAAGTAAATCTAGAGTAGTCATCTACTATTACGAAACCGTAATAGTTTCCACCTAAGCTCTTTGTCCTAGATGGTCCAAAGAGATCCATATGGAGAAGCTCAAGGGGTCTTGAAGTTGAAATTATATTTTTAGATTTGAAAGAGACCCTTGTTTGTTTTCCCATTTGGCAAGAATCACATAGGTGGTCTTTTGAAAACTTTATTTTTGGAAGACCTATCACTAGATCCTTGGATATAACCTTGTTAAGAAAATCGAAATTAACATGCGCTAAGCGTCTATGCCATAGCCATGAATCATCATTTAAGGCAACTAGACATTTAGTGCTTGTTAAGGATACACTCAAAAGATCAAGCATATATATATTGTTTACTCTAACACCCTTAAACACAACATTTTGTTCGGTATGTTCAATTTTGCAACATGTTTTTGTGAAAGACACTTTATAACCTTTGTCGCATAGTTGACTTATACTTAACAAATTGTGTTTAAGTCCCTCTACAAGATGTACATCAGAAATAGTAGTGGTAGAGGGATTACCTACACTACCTTTACCAAGTATTGCTCCTTTGTTATTGTCTCCATAAGTAACATACCCCTTTTTCTTTGCTTTGAAGTCAATAAAAAGTGATATGTCACCCGTCATGTGCCTTGAACATCCGCTGTCCAGAAACCATCTTCCTTCCATGGATGCAAGACACTCATCCTACAATATCAAAAGAGAGAAGTAGGTACCCAATTTTTATTGGGTCCAAGTGGGTAAGTAATAACATGGTTGCCTTTAGGCTTCCATTGGTAAATGCCTTTAGGAACAAGAAATCTTCTAAACTTGCATTTCTCAATGGTATGGCCAGCACGACAACAATAGTGACAAACACTACGATAATGATAATGTTTACTATTTGTCTTTAAATCCTTTGGAACAAAAGAATATTTTGCATACAGAGGATTTAATGACTTTTTGAACAATCTAGTATCAACGGCATAAGTAATCTTAGGTTGCAAGGCTTTCTCCAACTTGGCTTTAAGAGAGATGACCTCTTGTTGCCAAATGTGGCACCTTTCACAATGCCTAATTTTGCTACAGCCATCAATATCAATATCTTTTGAATTTTCTGCAATACTAGCTTTTAAGCATTCTAAATCTTTTTCAGCATATTGTACTTTACCTTCCAAGTAAGAAAAAATTCTTTTATCGGAAGCTAACCTTTTAAATGCTTCTTTAGCTTCATTATGCAGTTTTTCAAAAGCTACTTTTAATTCAGAAAAAGATAAGGAAGAAAAGTTGTTATAATAAGCTTGTTTTACCTTTTTATCATCATTTTTCTTCTTGTGATGGAACTGATTTTTGGTGTGAGCCATAAGACACAAATTTGCGGTTTCATCGCTATCACTTGTGCATTGTGTACTTGATGAATCACTATCACTTTCCCAAGCAATGTAAGCTCTTCTTTGCTTATTATTTAACCTTCTTGGAGGAGCTTTTCCTTTATCCTTTTTCTTTAAAGGGCAATCCGTTTTATAATGACCGGACTTGCCACAATTAAAGCAAGACCCTCTTTCTCTATTCTTCTTAACCTCTTCTTGTTTTGTATCCATAGATTGTCTTCTAAAGTTTATGAGATTTTTGTCGGAGTGCTTTATCCCATTCTTTCGAATGAATCTATTATATCTCCTAACAAAAAGTCCCATTTCTTCGTCACCGGAGTCTTCGTCACAACTTGACTTATTGTTGCTTAGCTCTTTTTGTGAGGACTTTGAGTTTGAAGCCATAAGAGCTATAGGCCTCTTCTCACCCTCTTTGTCTTTGTTCTTCTCTTTTCCCTTTTTGCTTTTGTTTTCAAACTTTTCTAGACTTTCTAGTTCTTGCTGATGTTCTTCCAGCTTTCCAAACAAAGTAGTCATTGTGAGTGTCGTTAGATCATTGGCTTCCTTGATAGCAGTCACTTTAGGTTGCCATTCCCTGCTAAGACATCTCAGAATTTTATTAGTAGCAATATCATTGGAAACCGGTTTTCCAAGTGCATTCAAACGATTAATAAGATGAACAAATCTCTTTTGCATGTCGGGAATTGATTCTCCTTGTTTCATGCGAAAGAGTTCGAACTCTTGATTTAGTGTGTTAATGCGGGACTGTTTTACTTCAGTTGTACCCTCATGAGCAATTTCTAAAGCATCCCACATTTCTTTAGATGTCGAGCAATGGGAAACTCGATAATACTCATCTGCACTAAGTGCTTAAATTAGCATATTTCGAGCTCTCCAATCACTTGACCACTTTTTCTCATCTTTTTCATCCCAATCGTCTTCTGGTTTAGGTACTATGGCTCCTGCCTCATTCATCATGGTAATTTGAAAAGGACCATTTTGAATGGCAGCCCATACGCGCCTATCAACAGAATTTATATGTACTCGCATGCAGTCTTTCCAATAGCCATAATTTTCACCGTTGAAAATAGGAGCTCTATTGTACGCCCCCTTTGGTTCAGAATCCATAACGTTACAGGCAGCCACAAAGCACCAGCGAACCGGTGCTCTGATACCACTTGTTAGACGCTGTGGCGAGTGATCTAGAGGGGGGGTGAATGGATCACACCCTTGTTTTCACGGATTTAATACTTTTTCAGAGTTTTCAAAATATTATGGAAGCAAAGGTCCCGAATAGAATAAGCGTCTATTCTGAACCGGCCACTAGAAGACCAGACAAGCGATGACGTGCTGGATTTAACGATTGCTATGATAAAGAATAAACCACACTATATGAAAATAGTTGAATGCACCTATCACTAAATCAATTTCCAATGAATCTAAAAACAAATTTAATACGAAAGTAAAGATAGAGAGAAGAAACAATACGCCAAGATTTGGTAAGGAAGTTCCCCACGGTCGTCCTCGCGTGTGGGTACGTCTCCCTCTCAATTTCAAATCGAAATTGAGAAATCTTATATCAAAGTTGTTGAATCTGTTGATTACAAGGTTCGAATACAAAATCCAGATTTCTAAACTCCTAGAATTTCCTATTGTATCAACCTCCACTCGATTTGAGCCCAATCGAGATTTCCTGCAAGCTTCACAATCAATCCACCGGTTCAACGATCTATTTGCGAAATCCACCGATTCCCAAAACTCTCGCTGCGGCTGAATCTGACTTGAAAACTTGACTCACAAAACCCTCAAGAACACGTCCGTTCTTGAAGGAAAACCTAGCTGGTTTTTCCCTTGAAATCTTCTATCAATCTTCAACTCAGCTAGATCTACGATCGTACCACTGAATGTTGTCTCTAAAGTCTTCAATTCACAGGCCAGCAAACACTCTTGTTGATGTTCTTGAATAAGATCTTTGAGAAGATGATGAAGATGTCTTGATTCAAGATTTCAAGCTTGCTCAACAAAATTGAAGTTCCAACACACCACAAACCCTATCTTGATGTGTTCTTCAATGTTCAATCACTACTGAAAATTCGTATGCACAATTTCTGTAATCTGTGATCTGTATTGAAATATGAAAAACAAATGCATATATATTGCAGAAACTGTTAGTCAAAATAACAGAAGAATGAATCGATCCCAGTGAGCATGAATCGATTCATACTGATTGATTTTTTAGAAAAACAGAATTGATTAAACTGTATGAATCGATACATCATAAGATGAATCGATTCATTTTGCGAAAACCAGAATTCACATAACAGCATGAATCGATTCAAGCCATAATGAATCGATTCATTATGCGTATTTTTCAGCAAATGCATAAACAATGAAAACCAGAATTCACACTACAGCATGAATCGATTCAAGGCATAATGAATCGATTCATTATGCGTATTTTTCAGCAAATTCACAAACAAAGAAGATCAAAAGAACTAAAGTGATAAAAACATATTCCATAACATAGAATCAATCATAAAACACTTTAAAATTCATAATCGATCAAAAACTAAGAGGCTCACATATGTGTCCTTTGAGGTATGGGCTATTTCAGGCCTAGGACAAAGGCATGTCTGCTGCAGCTTGATTCAAGGATGACCATGGAAATGAGATTGAGGCAAACCAGCAAGTGGATTGAAGCTTTTGGGGGGTTTTGCAATTATCATTAAGTTTGCCCCCTTTCTTGATTCCTTCATGCACAAGTCATGAAACTTGGAAGTTCTTGGGCCAATTCTGAGTTTTAGGCAATGTGGTATGATGTTATGATGTATAGAAGTCCATTTGAAGTCATAGAAATGCTTGGCATGAGAATTTGCAATTTTCCCTCTTTGGTGTAAAAGTGAAATTTATGTGATTTTTCCCAACTTTGACAAGCCATAACTTTTGTTCTAAAATGAATTAGAATGAGTTCTTGTACTTTTTGATAATGGAAGGATCCAATCTACAACTTTCATGACCAAAGATTTTTCATTTGAAGCATTTTTGGATCAAAAAGAGGAGGTTGAAAAACTTTCCCAAAATGGCAAGTTTGCATTACAGGTCACTTTCCCAAAATGGCAACTTTGCAAATGGCTTGAAATTTCAATTTTATGAACTTCTAACATCTTCTAAGATCAAATAAAGATCATACACATTCAAAATGATGGAGAATACCCTTTGGTTGGGTGATTGGGGGTCTCAGATGCCCTGATTTTGCACTGACTTGCTCAAGAAGTCATCTTGTGATCAGATGCCTTCCCCATTGAATTTATTCATGAAAATTGGTATGCATGATCCTCATATCATATAGAGACCAATAGAAACAAGAATGACCAAAAAATTTGGAGTTATGGCCTCTAAAACCAAAACCCTAATTTTAGGTCATCTGTGCAGTTAAGCTTGGCTCTGCTTCCATGCCTTTCCTCAGTTCTTGTGATTTTTTACTTTCTTGATCTTGGGAGAATAACATATGATGCTTGAACATTCATGGACCCTCTTGAGATGATTGATGACCTTTGGAGTGGCTCAGATAGCTCAGGGATTGCTCAGATCACAAACCCTAGATGCAGATGACTTTGAATCAATGCAGTGAGGCAAAAATGCAATATGAGATGGTAAGAATCACAAGCCATGGTAAAATGAGTGAGGGAAAATTTGGGGTGTTTACACTCCTTACGTACGAACTTGCTCCTACTTGTCATTTTGCAAGACGGTAACGCACTCGTCGTCCGAGCCTGCAACACCTGAGCATTGACATCGGCAGTTCAAGCCTTAATTCACAAGAAATCTTTTCCACCCCTAGTTAGGGGAACTACGGAGACTTTAATCCTCATTGTTTAGATGAGGTACGTAGGCAACAGGGTAGGGCCCGTTCGAGCACAATCTTTATTTTCCCTACATTTTTTCCTTTTCATTTCTTTTCTAGTTCCCTTTTCGTTTCTTTTATCCAGTTCAGTTCATTTTCTTTGCAGTAGCTTTCATTTTTTCACCCTTTGAAACAGATTTCTTTGCAAGCATGGATTCCGTCGGGTATGGCGGACGATCTAAGTGCTAATACCTTCCCAGGTCGTAACCGACTTCCTAACCTAGTCTCTTTGGTTCGCAGGACCTGTGTCCTTCCTTTTCTTTTCTTCTGGTTTGTGCAGCATTACCATTCCCGTTTCTTCGGGATAAAAATGCCTGGCTGGAGACTCTACCTCTTTTCATGCCACTTTCGCGTTTGTACCAGGATGGAAATCCAGGGAGCGACAGCAGGCGACTCTATTGGGGATCGAACCCAGAATCTCTGGTTCCCTTGAGAGTCTCTCCTAGCGCTTGCATGTTTCTGTTTCTTTGTGTGTTGATTGTTTGTTGTTTCTTGTGTATTTTATTGTTGTTTATTTACAGCTTTATTTACAGTTTTCAGTATTTATTTTCATGCATCATATATTATACTGGACTGTCTGGACCGAATTTTTCTGTTTGGTGGGACTCGGGTGATACTGTTACTGAGTGATAAGCCAAATACCCGGCTTGAGTGCACCCTAGGATTAGCGTGGACACGTTGTACTCGCATGTGGCATGATGAGTGGCGATGTGTTTCACACCCAGACTGCGACCGTCTTGGAAATATCTTGTGTGGGGATTTCCTCCACTTCGGGATAGGACCTTGATAGTTATGTGCATCTGGGGACCGATCATTGAGAATCTTTGTGGAAACAACCCTCTCCAGTGGTGACAGTGGCAGACCACATTCTGTGGCAAACCCATTCGTACCCGAGGGTCCACTGGGAACTTGCATAGGATGGCCTGGTTCTCTTATAGGAACTCAGTCAAAGCATCTGGTTGTATGACAATAGTACTATATCCTACAGGCTGAATGTACTGTCGTTTCTCGATTTCAGTGCTCGAAGCTGGGGACTTATAAGGGATCCTTGTTTTCCCGGACTCAACTGAGGCATCCCTGAGTAGTATATAATTCCAAACTGATTCCCTGATTTGGTCATCAGCCAGTTCTCGAAAATGGTGAAAGTATTATTGCTATTCGGCTTTGAGAGTTCGTGATGTTTGACCCGGAGCACACCCGTGAGATTGGGAGGGTTTTACAGGTTTGCAGGAACCATTGACCTCATCATACCTTCGTTACAAGTGCAGTCTTATGTTCTGATACAGTTACTTTGATTTCGGATTTCTTGAGTTTATCTGGTTATTGATCGGGTTTATCTGAGATTATCTGAGTGCTTATGGGTTATTATTCAGAGGATTCGGGTTTCTGATCACTTGGCTCTGACATCCAATATCCAGACAATTCCAGATTGATCATGTGGCCTTGCATTTGTATTGCATCCTTTCATCATTAATCATGTTTTGTTTTCATTCACAGGTTCATATCATTGCTTCCTGTTCCGGTATCTTGTTCAGAGATGGAAGATTCTCGCAAGCAGAACATTCATTTCAAGTTTTTCGACACTAAGGTTGGCCTGTTAAAGAAGATGGTGAATTTGATCATGCCCAATCATGTGGAGAGGTTCAGGAAGGCTTATGGGAGTATTCTGGATGTGGTGGTAGAGTTAGATCCCTCTGAAAGAAGTGCCATTCATACTCTACTTCAGTACTATGATCCTCAGCTTCGATGTTTCACTTTTCCTGATTTTCAGTTAGGTCCTTTGCTGGAGGAGTATGCTTTGATCTTGGGAGTTCCTATTCGAGACTAGATTCCGTTTAATGCTGAGATGGTTAGACCTGCACCTGAAGCGATTGCCAAGGCTCTTTATTTGAGCCCTTCTGTTGTGGATTCTCTGACTATTACTAAAGGGGGAGTATCTGGTTTCTCTTTGGAGGCTTTAGTGAAGAAGGTTGAAAAGCTGGCTGTTAAAGAAGAGTGGGATTCTGTGTGTTCCATTCTGGCCCTCTCTATTTATGGCATCATTTTGTTTGCAGACATGGAGAAATTCATAGACATGAATGCCATCCATCTATTCTTGCTGAAGAATCTTGTACCTACGCTGCTGGAAGATTTGTATTACTCGATGCATTATAAGACTGAAAAGAAACGGGGAGGTTTAGTGCGCTGCTGTGCTCCTTAGTTCCATATGTGGTTCATGAGGCACTTGCCTAGTACCGGTGTGTTTAGTGACCATACTTTGGTGTGGGCTCAGAAGCTGGAGAAGTTGTTTGCTAAAGATGTTAGATGGATTACTCAGAGGCTTCAGGGTACATGTTTCATCACCAGTTGTGGGAGTTACCTCAGTGTACCTCTGTTGGGAGTGACTGGGGGAATCAATTATAACCTGATCTTGTTGAGGAGATAGTTGGGGTATTCCTTGAGAGAGGTCCCAGAAGAGTTGAAATTGGCTTCTACATTCTATTTCCCGGTGAAGGACAATATGCCTTTGGTGAGAAAAGCGGCTGGAGCTTGGAAGTGCATCAAAGGAGAAGGAGTGGCTAGCTTTGGAAAGTGTAACAATCAAACTTTTTCGGAGTATGAGGCTTGGCTGAAGAATAAAGCCAGGACGGTATTGCTGCCATTTTCCCCTCCAGTTCCTCCAGTGACTGAGCCTAATGCCTCTGTTCCCTTAGAAGAATACAAGAAGGTGGAAGCTCAGCTGCAAGAGATGACTAGCCGGTATCATCAGATGGCTCACTCCAAGACAACTTTAGAAGAGAAGCTGAAGAAGATACAGATGGCTCAGGAGGCTAAGGAGAAAGAGTTTGCGGAAAGAGAAGCTTACTTTCAAAGGAGAGGTCTAATGGATGTTAAGAGAGAGGAAGAATTCAGAAAGACCCGGAAGACCCTTAGAGAAGCCAAACAATCTCTTGCCTTGTCGCAAGATCAGAGGAAACAAGATCAAAAGAAATACAAAGAAAAGGAAGAGCTCTATGAATCACAGTTAGCTGCTAAGAAGGAAGAATGGGAACAAGCCCACAGGATCCGAAGAGAGAAGACTCAACAGTTAGTGAAGAGTCAGCAAGCCTTAGAAGAAGCACTTAAGGAGATTGAAGATCTCAAATTGATGGCTGGAATCAAGAAGGTTAGGTCTGAGCTGGGACTTAGTGAGGAAGGATCAGAGTCTTCAAGCAGTAGTCTTGCGTTCTAGTTTGTTTTCTCAGTATTTGGATTACCTACAGACATGTTGTAGGAATCTTGGCTGTATGTTTTTCTTTTGGAAGACTTGTACCCTACCGGGAATCCTGTTATTCTTGCCTTGTGGGCTGTTATGTTATGCAGTTTTTATTCAATTCTCTATTTCCTATACATGCTGGCACGTGGGCCGTTACAGTTATCTGAATTTGATTTCTATGCAAAGGTCTTCTTAAGGTCGGGGGTCAAAAGCCATATGGATTTCTTTGCTAAATGCCGGAATCAGGGCATGAGTGACCTTGCGATTGAAAGCATAAACAATTGCATTGCATACATATCACCATTCTTCTTGTTAAGCAGGTATAACCACAGGTTCCTAATGTCTTTTCTGTTACAGGAACTTTCGTCGCAACAAGATTTCAAGGACAGGTTATTATCTTAACAGAATGGCCAACTTGGGTCAGAATTCCCAGAACATGAACTTTGAACAACTCCGGGCGGAGGTAGCTGAGATGAAAGCCCAGATGGGGCAATTCAAGGCAGAGATACAAGCTTTATCAAAGGGCCAGAGATTCTTAAAGTAAGCGTTTGACATGATGAAAACCCAAATGAAGCTGATGACAGAGATCATGAATGCCTTGCCGAAGAAAGAAAATGGTCAGGCGTCCGTTTTTCCACCAGAAGGTCTTATCTCTCCCATCTCTTTGGGATTTCCACTTAACCAAGAGTTTCCAGGTGAATGCTTTCCACAGTTTGAGCTTCCTCACCAGCAGTCACCACTTTGTCATCCAGAAGAGCCCAGGACAGATATTATTCACTCCATGCCTGATTCAAATGAGATGAATGATCCTATGCCAGTTACTGCCAAGGAAGGGAGCACTTTCTTTCCGTATCAAGGAACTTCCTCAGCTCCTACACCCTGGTTTCCCAAAGAAGGATTTCAGCAGATGTCAGGTGTATCTCCTCCAGTGGTGATAACCCGCTCCCGACAGAAGTAAGAAAGAGTTATTGATCCTATGCCCATGTCTTATGCTGAGTTGTGCCCACAGTTGCTCCAAATGGGATTGATTAAATGTCGTGAATTATCTCCTCCTACTGGTGAACTTCCCCAAGGTTGGAATCCATATGCCTATTGTGTCTTTCACTCTAGAGCTCAAGGACATGATATAAATGATTGCAGGGAATTCATGCATCAGGTGTAAGACTTGGTTGATGACGGGGTAATTAACTTTAAGCCAAATAAGTTGAAGGTGTCACAGGTGAACACTGAAGGGGTGGCCAAGTTTCATTCTTCTGGAGTTATCACTCAAGCTGAATCTTCTAAGAGGCTACAACAATGATCTTCTTTGGTTCCTCGTCCGAATCTGGGTAAGAAAGTGCAGTGGCCTGCTAGGCGTGCGAAGCAACATCAGCAACAGACTGCTCAACCACAACGAAGGCATTATCCACAAATAGTTTCACAAGCTGATCGTGTTCTTGATCCCATCTCCATATCATACACTGCCATGTTGTGTCTACTACTGAGGTTTGATTTAATCAAGTTGCAGACTTTGGCACCACCGGTAGGAAATCTTCTGAAGGGGTATGATGAAAATGCGCGTTGTGAGTTTCACTCAGGTTCCCCGGGGCATGCAACAGAAGGATGCAGGGCTTTACAACGGAATGTTCAAGATCTGATTGACTTGAAGGTCATCATACCAGATGGTCAGCTAGGGAGGCAGAGACCTCTGGACTAGAATTGATGCTTGTAGGCTTTAGCTTTTTCATGTATCTGGTTACCCTCAGGCTTGTTGAGGGAATCTTTGTTGCCGTACTTATTCGTGTTGGTCTTCAGTACCTTGTATGACTTTGCTCTTGCGAGCTTTTCTATGTTATGTGTTTGGATTTCTGAAGCAGTGGCCTTACTATTCATGCAATGACACTTGGTCGCAGGATGGTTCTTATGCTGCAGGGTTTCTTTTGAGAATGCTCTCATTGGCTGTGTTTCTAAGCATTTGCATAGCATAACATTTTGCATATCATATCATTCTATCTTTGTTTTTCAGGTACCTCGGCAGTTTCTCATCTTTATTCCATTACAGGCAACAGTGTTAGCAAAGCAGAATCGGAATGACAGATCAGGTACAAGCTGAGCTCGTAGAATTGAAGGCTCGTATGGAACAGTTCATGACCCTGATGACGGGGATGGCCCAGAGGCAAGGACAACTAAGGTTGAGGGTCGAGCGGCCAGAGAATGATATTCTTGAAGAGGGCAATCAGAGAAATTATAATGGAGCTCCGGGCGGAGACAATGACCGTAATGTTGGCTACATGGACAGACAGGAAGATCAGTTCACTTTGATTAATGATGAGATGGATCAACCTAATGCTGATGTGGATCGTCGTTTTGACGAGCTTGCTGAGAAGATAGAGGCCATTAAGTCTCAGAACTCTTTAGGTTTTGATGTTGCGAATTTGGGATTAGTTCCTGGAGTGAAAGTTCCTCACAAATTCAAGCCTCCTGTTTTTGAGAAGTACAACATAAATTCTTGTCCGAAAACTCACATTCAGTCTTACTTCGGGAAGATTTCTGCTCACACGGATGATGAGAAGTTATGGATTTTCTACTTCCAAGATAGTCTATCTGGGGCATCTTTGGACTGGTACATGGGTCTGAACAAGAATGTTGTCCGAAGCTGGAAGGACTTGGCTGAAACTTTTGTGAAACAATACCAGTTTAATCTTGACATGGCGCTTAACCTCATTCAGAGTCTTTCTCAGAAGAAGTCTGAAAGTTTCAAAGAGTATGCTCAGATATGGCGAGAGATGGCCGCCCGAGTGCAACCTCCATTGCTGGAGAGGGAGACGGCCGACATATTCATGAGAACTTTGCAGGGTGTGTTTCTGGACCGACTAGCTGCTTGTCCATCTACTGGATTTGCTGATATTGTGATTGCCGGTGAGCGGGTTGAGAGTCTCCTAAAGCTCGGGAAAATTCAAGACTACAGTGCGTCAGGTTCAAGCACCAAGAAGCCCTTCACCAATGGTCAGAGCAGGAATGAAAGGGAAGTTGGGGCAACATCTCATCAACGTGGAAGAGGTAGAGGATATCATCCACGTTATCAGCAAGTAGCTTTTGTGGCTACAACCCCGAATAATCATCCTAAACGTCAGACACGACAAAGGAACCCTCAACAGGGCCAGCGTCAGCTGAGGAGAAAATTAGTTCTTGATCCTCTACCAATGTCTTATACTGATGTACTTCAGCATTTGCTTCAGTTGAAACTGATCGAGCTACGTAAGTTGTCCCCGCCTCCTTATCCATTGCCAGAGGGATGGGATGCCAATGCCCATTGTGATTTCCATTCTGGGGCACCCAGACACCAGATTTATGGATGTAAAGCTTTTCACCGTAAGGTACAAGATTTGATTGATTCGAAGGCTGTCAATTTCGCTCCGTACAGATGAAGCAGAGGATTTTGTCTTAATCAGAGTGTGTCAAAAAAGAATTAAAGTAACCAAGCCAGAAGCATCAGTAATGGCAGTCAGTTGTTTTCTTTAGTGCATTTCCTCCCTGTTAAGGGGAACTACGTCGCTCTGATTCTTCATTGGTCCTTGGTCAATGGAGATACATAGGCAGAAGATCGCCAGGTCTTTCCGAGCAAACTTATGTGTCAATTTCATTTCTGTGTCACTCTTTTCTTCAGACGTCTCGTGTCAATGTTTGAACGTTGAAGGCTTAAGATAAGAATAATTGAGAATGAAGTATGGTTCTGGGCACGTGGTCATTGGATTGAAGACTGCAGATCTTATCAGGAAAAAGTTGCTGACTACTAAAAGCATTCAAGATCAACAGGTCCAGACGGAGTCAAGTCTCCTCAACAATGGCACTGCTCAATTTCTTTACTGCATTTTCATGTGTAGCTCTTATATGTTTGTTTGAACATTTGTATGCTTGCATGAAACTTGTTTGCTTTTTGAATGTTAATTAATGAAATGCATATGTTTTTCTTGAAGTAATTCATTCGTTTTACTTATAATTTTGTGAATGTTCATTGCAATACCAACTGTTGTTCTTAAACTCTGTGATGGAGGATGACGAAGTGAAAACGCAAAAATCTCCAATTGCGTGCTCTTGAATAATACCCTATTGACGATGTACAGGCTTTGTTTCAAATCCCTAAACACCGGAGACATAAGGGAGATAAACCTTCGCTAACCCCTTTGAGCCTTGAAGTAGGAGTTTCTTTTCACATGAAAAAAAAACCCTCACATTTAACCCGGGGCAGGGTAGGTGTCAGCTAGTTGGACCGAGCATTCAGACTTTCACAAAGGAGTGTATTTGAGGATCCATTACCTTTCCTTCCACCACACCAAGAGGTCCAAAGACAAAAAATCACAAGGGGTATACCAATCAAGAGGTCTAAAGACCAGAAACCACAATGGTTATCCATCATCAAAAAGTGAGACAGTCACAACCCTTTCAAAGCAATCAAGACAAACCTGTGTCACACGATTTGTTCGGGAAAAAAATATGAAAAGCACGCTAAGTCGAAACTTGAAAACAAGCGACTTAGGCAAAAATTGGGGCATCCCGCTGGACTCCAATTGCAAAAGATTCAAAAGGAGCGGTCCAGGCAAAAGTTAGGGATAAACAAAAAAAATGAAAGCGAAAAGACGAAAAGGATAACACAATAAAGATCCTCAAACAAAAACAAGTCGTGTGATACAGACATAAAAGACAATAGGGGTGACTGACTCCCAACAACAACCTCAACGGTGCTTGAACAGTTATTAGCATTGGTTCCTCAACCATCTCAAAACCCTTAGGAAAAGTGAGCGCTTGTGAAAGCTAGTTGAACATAGGATTGAAGGACATCACGAAGATGGGTGGGTACAAATAAACTTCGAGCCTATATCCTTTGTATCTATAACCGTGAACCAAGCCACGATACAACCCTCAAAAGTCCTAATTGAAACAGGGTTAATCCGAGAGCATGCCACCATGAGATATTGTTCCTGACTCCTACGAGTTATGCTAAAAGACCCTTGTTGGTATTGCATATGCATGTTTCTTTCATAAAAAGTCTTGTCATATCTTAACCAGTGATTCGTTCACAAATGACATCTTTTCAATAAAAATTTCAAGATTAACATGTGTGTTGTATTAGAATCTTCGTTCTCTGAATAAAACATTTTCTGCTTGAATACATTAGTTCGGCAATCACAGAAGTCCACATGAGGAATTTCAGTCCAGAAACTTAAATCTTGCCAGGTGGAGGAGTCTGAAACTTCTGAAGGACAATCATGGCAAAGTGCACTTTTTCCGAGAAACTCCCATGAGATAAAGATTCTTCTAACCAGTGGGGTTAGACGCAGCCAGTCCGGGGCAATTACATTGAACAAAATCTCACAATTCAGCCAAGCTGGGGCAATTATCAGAGCATGGTTAGTTTGAAGAAATCATTTTAAGG
Source organism: Lathyrus aphaca (assembly GCA_963966055.1). Taxonomy (NCBI): domain Eukaryota; kingdom Viridiplantae; phylum Streptophyta; class Magnoliopsida; order Fabales; family Fabaceae; genus Lathyrus; species Lathyrus aphaca. The sequence goes on from OZ014525.1 coordinate 219,559,623, forward strand.
CCCATGCTGGGGCAGGTCACTCTCAAGAGCAGATGATGTCAGTCTCTGCAGGCGTTTATTCAACTTATCCTTGATGCAGGATACTGGGGCAGGTTATTTCATGATAATGTAGGATGGTGCGTGAGTCCCCTTCAATCAAATCCCTTTGTAGACCAGGAGGTCTGGGGAAATTATTTCAAGATTCAATGAATTTCCCCAAGAGTTTGAAGACGCCAAGGCATTGTGGGCGCCAGGTCTTCTGTAAAATCCTCTTGAGTTGATACTTGAACAGTCATCTAGTGTAGGGAGGATGATGTTACCAGAGCATATTCCCCAAGTAGTTTCTTCTCCCCAGCAAGAGATGCTTTATAATTCCTATCTCTAGCAGAGGCTGATCCCTAGCATCCCCAGTTAATTCTAAGCGGAAATCTTCCCCAACTGAGTCAGAGTAGGATGATCTTCCCCAACAGAACTTTAAAGCCAGTTGAACAGTTCTCACCTCCGAGCGGAGTCTTTATTCAAGAATGGGTTATTCCCAGTCGGCAGCTGAATTCCCAATTCCCCATAGAGTTTATAACTGTCAGAACTCTTTCCCTAGCAAAGGTTATTTGACCAAGCATCTCCCTAGTCGTGTCGAAAGATCGTCAATTCCCCACAGAGTTGCATGATTGGTACACAACCGTCATTGAAATATCCCCAGTGAGGTCGCCAATTTATTTTTGGCCAGTGTGACAAAGTAGTGCAGACTTTTGTTCACATTTAATTCCTCAACCAAGTATTTCCAGGATATCTTGGTCATTTCCTCAGCAGAATGTTAGTCAGAATGTTCTCATACCCAACGGAGTTACAAATGGTATTCTCCCTTGAAGAGTTGTTATTCTCTTCTCAAATCAACTAATCTTGTATTGATTGCGTTGTCTCGTGTCAACGGACCTATTGTGGATGGATCGCTTGATACCATTCTCCTATCAGATCGCTCGATCTTGCTTGGTTTGCAAATCGCTCGATATTGCAACGCCGTTAAAGTCCACTGTCGTTGTGGCAAGCCAGTAATCACCTGGTGTCGTACCAAAAGACATGTTTGAGTCGTAAATCGCTTGATGTTACGTTCTCTTTTTCCTGGTTATGGATCATTCGATACCATTTCCTTAGAAGATCTCTTGATCTTATCCGAGTTGTAAATCGCTTGATATTACTCCTTGTTGTTTGAGCCGTACTCATGTTCTTGGTTATGGATCGCTCGATACCATTTCCTTAGCAAATCGTTTGATCTTGTCTGAGTTGTAAATCGCTTGATATTACTCCTCTTTGTTCGAGTTGTAAATCGCTTGATATTACGTTCTCGTTTTCCTGGTTGTGGATCGCTCGATACCATTTCCTTGGCAGATCGTTTGATCTTGTCCGAGTTGTAAGTCGCTTGATATTACTCCTCGTTGTTTGAGTTATTCTCATGTTCTTGGTTGTGGATCGCTTGATGCCATTTCCTTAGTAGATTACTTGATCTTATCCAACACTTGGCCGTGTTGAAGAGGTTTGAAGTCCTGATGGTGGAATTAAACATCAAAATGTTTACTGGTCCTGGCGTAACAGTTTTCCTGAAGAAGACTCGTCTATCTCAAGCATCACATATTTACGCAAGATTTATGAAGAGGGCTTGTCCGTCCTATTTACTTCTCACTTGGCGTAACAGGTTTATTTGAGGAAGACTCGGTTGTCTATGTTATCTCTCTATCTGGTGTAACAGTTTAATTTGGAGAGAGCTCGTCCGCTCTGTTTTACTGCAACCTACACAGAATTTTGGGTTACTTTCTTTTCTTGGTTGGGTTTATTTCCCATCTCTTTTCTTCTCCAGTAGAGTGCAAATTTTAGGGTTATTTTTGGTATTCAACCACAGTTCATCTCGAACGGCCGACAGCCGACGCTCTCGTCCTTTTCAGATTAACAGTTGCTTAAATAGGGGCAGCTGTAACACCCCAAATTTGCCCTCTCTTTTTCATAGCATTTAGCATATCATTTTCATATTTTCGCACTGTATCATTAGCATAGAAAGATGAAGCATAACATCCATGTCATAGCATAAGCGGGAAGTGATTTCATTTCAGATGCGTTTGGTCAGTTCGCGATTCGGTTCATATGGACGTTTGACCTAATCTTGGTCAAACTATCAAAGGATTGCTTCATTTGCAAGTCATTTGTGCTTGTGGTTATTCTTCAGGTGACGTGTTTTAAAGTCAAGTTGTGTTATGTGCAAAGGTTATCAGTTTACCAGGAAGTGGTTCGTGTGATGGTTTTGGATTCAAAAATTCAGTCTTATCATGATTCTAGGTTCAGTTGTGTGCGTCTACGAATTTATCTTCTCGGAGATTTAAATTAGATGAATTTGATATGAGTCGGTTCATTTGATCAGAGATTCAGAGATAAATAAGTTGGTGGCCATATTTCAGTTTCAAGTTGCTCAGTGGTGCGTGATTGATTTTTATCAGAGATTGTGGAATAAGGCAAGTTGGTTCAGGGATTGTGTGCATGAGGACGATATCTTTCATAAAAATTACTTCATATCCATTTTCTTATCCGATCCATTTCAATTTTTCATTACCCATTTCCAATAACTATTCTATAACCCATTTTCGATTTCTTTTTCCATTTTTTCACAAAAAAGTATTCATTTTATTTCATATATCCATTTTATGTTTATCCATTCTTATTGATTCCATTTTCTAATATCTATATTTTTATTTTATTGCCCTTATCCATATTACTTTCATCCATTTTTCTTATATAATCAATAACCATAAATTCATTTGTTCACTAAACCATTTCATTATTTCTTTTCTTAAAACTATATTATCACCAATACCATTTAGCCAATTACATAGAAAGGCCTTGATACATTGCTACAAAATTATGAAAAAAAATTAGAAAAGGAAAAGTGGCATTCCAAGCCATATATCATACAGATCCCTCACAAGCCAGCGACATATGTTTTTGCATTAATTGCACACGAATATTGTATGCAGTCACAACAATCCACACATTTCATCCCATACACAACTTGTATCGCATGATACGGACCCCACTAGCAACAATTATTCACACAATACACTCCATACACTAGAATTTTGTAGTACATGCCCACAACACTTTTTTTTCACGCACAAATTCTCGCTAACGGCAAAGTCCAAGTGACACCAATATTTCATGAATCACTCACGTACATCACACGGGAGGTATCACGCGGATGACAATCACAAAACGCAAACTTCACGCCATACAACCACGCATCCAAAAGGACAAAACACAATGAAAATTGGGTGAAAGAAAACTAACAAAAATGAAAAAAAGGCAAAATCCGAGAAGAAGGAAAAAGGAAACTGAATGGAGACGGAGTTCTTCACACAATAACACTGTGAGCATCATTGTAGAAGAAAGGGGATTCACTCTTCATAACCAAAAACCACTCCTCTTCATCACAGCAAACACACTTCAAATTCAATAGGAGATTGGATTCCATTATCAATCTTCAAACCTGATTTATGCTCTTCACCATCACCAAAAAGTCGACAACCCTGAATTCATCTTCCTCACCGAAAAAACTAGAAGTTTAATTCATTCTCCATCATTAAACCAAAATCAAAATTGGATCGAAACTCCTCTAACTTGTTCGTCATTTCCTGCATCATCAAAAATGGATCCAATACTCTTTATCACCAACACAAAATGAAATCTGACTCTTCTTCATGGACAACGACACCACCGTGAATTCATCTCCTTCATCATCGACGTCGTGCAACCATCAACGTCATCAACATTGCACAAACAGATTCATCACTCTTCATCATCTGCTACAAAACCGAGCTACACTCGTCATCAATATCAACATCATCAATCGAAATCCAGAAGCCGCATCCAGTTCGCGGAAGTAGGAAGGAGCATTCAAAAACAAGACGTGATCCAATCTTACCGTGATTTCATTATTCACAACTTTGATCGTCAGGTGCACTCTGTCGAAAATATTTTAGGCATGATTATTGGTTGATCCGATTTGTTCCGATTCATTATGTTGAGTTTTGTTTATGCTTGCTTTTGTGCGCTCTGATTTAGTGTTTGAATTGGGTTTTATGAACTGGGGAGGGTGTGATGAGAGTGAGTAGAAGAGGGCTGGTGTTGGCGGCATGAAGTTTGGTGGTTGACCGGCGGCCTCCAGCAGGATGAACAGTGATGGCGGCGGCTAGGTTAAGTGAAGAAGAAGAAGATGGATGGCGCAGAGAGATAGAGAGAGAAGAAGAGGATGCTGTTTAGGTTTTTGTTTTTTTAATTTGTTGGTTTATAATGTTTTAATATGTTAAGGAACTTAAGAAAATTAATAAGAAGTTTAAAGATTTGATGAGAAATTGAGGATAACGAGGAGATAAGGTATAATCCATGGGGATTTTTTGTGGTTTTTGTCCATACCGGCGGTGACACTTGTCACCGTCCGGTAGGACCTTGCTTTTTTCATCCCGTGCGCATGTTTCCATCCTAGTCCCATACTCCCTTACGTTTCCACCGTGCGATTAGATTACCAGGAGGAGTCCCTCAGATCAACGCACTAGATTCAGTCAATAATGTTGACTGGAGGTCCACCGTTCCCCCTCTCTCTTTTCTGCATATGGCTTTGGAATCGCACTGCTTTTTGCACCCCTCATAGGCCCATCTTAGTGTTTTCAACTTCTTTTATTTTGATAGGCGCACCCCCTCTCCTTTCCTTGTTTTTTATTTCTTTTTTCATATAAGTTTCATTTTAATTCATTTAAAATATTAAAACACATTAAAAAATTCCATAAAAAATATTTTAGTTTCATAACTCATTTTATAATTTTGTCATATTTTTATTTTCTGTTTTTTATTATTTTCTCATTTTTATTTCGAATTTTCTTTTATTTCCATTTCATTTAATTTCCATATTAACGCATTAACTTGTACATTTTATTTCTTTCACCTCGATTAATATTTTGACTCCGTTTGTTTTGCATTATTTCATAAGCTCAGAAAAGGTCATAAAAATATTTTTGTCATATTTTTAATTTCATTTGATCCATGGTTTTGAAAGTCGTGTTTGTGTGTTTCCTTTATTTGTTCCTAAGCAACTTTGTGCGATTATTTAATGGACTTTGGTTGTGAATTTTTGAAAGATATGTTGACACATTGTTTGCTACTGATTGTTGACTTTAGAGATTTAATTTTATAATTTTCTCATGACTTTTGGTATTTGTTTGGTGTTTTGTTTCTTAGGTAGCGTTTTGTGCCTCTTTCTTCCTTCTTTCTAACATAGTTTGAGGAAGGCATTTATGCCATCCTATTAGGGTTTCTTGGTATTTGTTTTAGGTCACCTATAAGGGTTAGGTACTGACTTTTTGATTGTATTGATTTGTGACCTTTGTTTTGGTTTGCGTATTGTTTGAATATTCTTATTGCCATCTTATGCTTATGCGATTCACTAACCTTTCCTTTCAGGGGCTCATGGTAGGTGAAGTGTGGAGGGTATCCACATTTCAAGTCTTCATCGCATCCTTTATTTTTGCTTTCTCATTTGTCTTTGTGATGTGCCTTATGCCATCTTGTGATTCATTTCATCTTCCCCCTTTAGAAACAACTTAACTTTGTTAGAGAAGTAAGTTGTCTTCTAGCGTTTTCCGCTCCTTTATTCTTCTTTATTTTCTTTCCTTCTTCTTCATTAGGATAGATTTCAAACCACACTAACCTAGGTTCATCCATGTATGACAACTTTAGGATTAGTCTTCCCCACTAGATTTTACCTTTGAGGTCCTTTTGGTGCTCTCTCTTCTCATCTTCAAACATAATCTCAAGTCACTTGAATAAATGACGAGTCTTCTCATGTGACACGAGACATTGCTATGAGATACTTGCACACGTTCCGTTTCGGGGCGAGGTGTAGGATATCCCTCGTGGTGGATAGGTCTTAGCACGAGATTACTTCACCAAGAAAATATAAAAAACACTTCTTAACCAAATATCACAAAAAACACTTAATAAATGCAAGTAGGTCAGTGTGTCCGAGCCTTCACTTGTGGGACTAGATTTGGGGATTTCCTCCATAGCTATGTGTGCCTCTTGCGCATTGCATTTTGGGATGATGTAAGAAGTACACATCCCATTGAGTAAGACTTAAGTACACTTACCTATGCAAACTTCAAAGCAGAAAACTCATAAAAAACACTGGACAAACAATAAGCGTCTCTCCTTCGGGACTTTTTTTCTCATCCCACTCACTCCTTACGTACGAACTTGCTCCTACTTGTCATTTTGCAAGACGGTAACGCACTCGTCGTCCGAGCCTGCAACACCTGAGCATTGACATGGGCAGTTCAAGCCTTAATTCACAAGCAATCTTTTCCACCCCTAGTTAGGGGAACTACGGCGACTTTAATCCTCATTATTTAGATGAGGTACGTAGGCAGCGGGGTAGGGCCCGTTCGAGCACAATTTTTATTTTCCCTACATTTTTTCCTTTTCATTTCTTTTCCAGTTCCCTTTTTGTTTCTTTTATCTAGTTCAGTTCATTTTATTTGCAGTAGCTTTCATTTTTTCACCCTTTGAAACAGATTTCTTTGCAAGCGTGGATCCCGTTGGGTACGGCGGACGATCTGGTTGCTAATACCTTCCCAGGTCGTAACCGACTCCCGAACCTAGTCTCTTTGGTTCGCAGGACCTGTGTCCTTCCTTTTCTTTTCTTCTGGTTTGTGCAGCATTACCATTCCCGTTTCTTCGGGATAAAAATGCCTGGCTGGCGACTCTACCTCTTTCTGCGCCACTTTCGCATTTGTACCAGGATGGAAATCCAGGGAGCGACAGCTGGCGACTCTGCTGGGGATCGAACCCAGAATCTCTGGTTCCCTTGAGAGTCTCTCCTAGCGCTTGCGTGTTTCTGTTTCTTTGTGTGTTGATTGTTTGTTGTTGCTTGTGTATTTTATTGTTGTTTATTTACAGCTTTATTTACAGTTTTCAGTATTTATTTTCATGCATCATATATTATACTTGACTATCTGGACCGGATTTTTCTGTTTGGTGGGACTGGGTGATACTGTTACTGAGTGGTAAGCCAAATACCCGGCTTGAGTGCACCCTAGGATTAGCGTGGACATGTTGTACTCGCATGTGGCATGATGAGTGGCGATGTGTTTCACACCCAGACTGCGACCGTCTTGGAAATATCTTTTGTGGGGATTTCCTCCCCTTTGGGATAGGACCTTGATAGTTATGTGCATCTGGGGACCGATCATTGAGAACCTTTGTGGAAACAACCCTCTCCAGTGGTGACAGTGGCAGACCATATTTTGTGGAAAACCCATTCGCACCCGAGGTTCCACTGGGAACTCGCATAGGATGGCCTGGTTCTCTTATAGGAACTCAGTCAAAGCATCTGGTCGTATGACAATAGTACTGTATCCTACAGGCTGAATGTACTGTCGTTTCTCGATTTCAGCGCTCAAAGCTGGGGACTTATAAGGGATTCTTGTTTTCCCGGACTCAACTGAGGCCTCCATGAGTAGTATATAATGCCAAACCGATTCCCTGATTTGGTCATGAGCCAGCTCTCAGAAATGGTGAAATTTGACCCGGAGCACACCCGTGAGATTGGGAGGGGTTTACAGGTTTGCAGGAACCCTTGACCTCATCATACCTTCGTTATAAGTGCAGTCTTATATTCTGATACGGTTACTTTGATTTTGGAGTTCTTGAGTTTATCTGGTTCTTGATCGGGTTTATCTGAGATTATCTGAGTGCTTATGGGTTATTATTCAGAGGATTCGGGTTTCTGATCACTTGGCTCTGACGTCCAGTATCTAGACAGTTCCGGATTGATCATGTGTCCTTGCATTTGCATTGCATCATTTCATCATTAATCATGTTTTGTTTTCATTCACAGGTTCATATCATTGCTTCCTGTTCCGGTATCCTGTTCAGAGATGGAAGATTCTCGCAAGTAGAACATTCATTTCATGTTTTTCGACACTAAGATTGGCCTGTTAAAGAAGATGGGGAATTTGATCACGCCCAATCATGTGGAGAGGTTCAGGAAGGCTTATGGGAGTATTCTGGATGTGGTGGTAGAGTTAGATCCCTCTGAAAGAAGTTTCATTCATACTCTACTTCAGTACTATGATCCTCAGCTTCGATGTTTCACTTTTCCTGATTTTCAGTTAGGTCCTTTGTTGGAGGAGTATGCTTTGATCTTGGGAGTTCCTATTCGAGACCAGATTCTGTTTAATGCTGAGATGGTTAGACCTGCACCTGAAGCGATTGCCAAGGCTCTTTATTTGAGCCCTTCTGTTGTGGATTCTATGACTATTACTAAAGGGGGAGTATCTGGTTTCTCTTTGGAGGCTTTAGTGAAGAAGGTTGAAGAGTTGGTTGTTAAAGAAGAGTGGGATTCTGTGTTTGCCATTCTGGCCCTATCTATTTATGGCATCATTTTGTTTGCAGACATGGAGAAATTCATAGACATGAATGTCATCCATTTATTCTTGCTGAAGAATCATGTACCTACGCTGCTGGGAGATTTGTATTACTCGGTGCATTATAAGACTGAAAAGAAGCGGGGAGGTTTAGTGCGCTGTTGTGCTCCTTTGTTCCATATGTGGTTCATGAGGCACTTGCCTAGTACCGGTGTGTTTAGTGACCATACTTTGGTGTGGGCTCAGAAGCTGGAGAAGTTGTTTGCTTAAGATGTTAGATGGATTACTCAGAGGCTTCAGGGTACATGTTTCATCACCAGTTGTGGGAGTTACCTCAGTGTACCTCTGTTGGGAGTGACTGGGGGAATCAATTATAACCCGATCTTGTTGAAGAGACAGTTGGGGTATGCCTTGAGAGAGGTCCCAGAAGAGTTGAAATTGGCTTCTACATTCTATTTCCCGGTGAAGGACAATATGCCTTTGGTGAGAAAAGCGGCTGGAGCTTGAAAGTGCATCAAAGGAGAAGGAGTGGCTAGCTTTGGAAAGTGTAACAATCAAACTTTTCCAGAGTACGAGGCTTGGCAGAAGAATAGAGCCAGGACGGTATTGCTGCCATTTTCCCCTCCAGTTCCTCCAGTGACTGAGCCTAATGCCTCTGTTCCCTTAGAAGAATACAAGAAGGTGGAAGCTCAGCTTTAAGAGATGACTAGCCGGTATCATCAGATGGCTCCCTACAAGACAACTTTAAAAGAGAAGCTAAAGAAGATACAGATGGCTCAGGAGGCTAAGGAGAAAGAGTTTGCGGGAAGAGAAGCTTACTTTCAAAGGAGATGTCTAATGGATGTTAAGAGAGAGGAAGAATTCATAAAGACCCGGAAGACCCTTAGAGAAGCCAAATAATCTCTTGCTTGGTCGCAAGATCAGAGGAAACAAGATCAAAAGAAATACAAAGAAAAGGAAGAGCTCTATGAATCACTGTTAGCTGCTAAGAAGGAAGAATGGGAACAAGCCCACAGGATCCGAAGAGAAAAGACTCAACAGTTAGTGAAGAGTCAGCAAGTCTTAGAAGAAGCGCTTAAGGAGATTGAAGATCTCAAATTGATGGCTGGAATCAAGAAGGTTAGGTCTGAGCTGGGACTTAGTGAGGAAGGATCAGAGTCTTCAAGCAGCAGTCTTGCGTTCTAGTTTGTTTTCTCAGTATTTGGATTACCTACAGACATGTTGTAGGAATCTTGGCTGTATGTTTTTCTTTTGGAAGACTTGTACCATACCGGGAATCCTGTTATTCTTGCCTTATGGGCGATTATGTTATGCAGTTTTTATTCAATTCTCTATTTCTTGTACATGTTGGCATGTGGGCCGTTACAGTTATCTGAATTTGATTTCTATGCAAAGGTCTTCTTAAGGTCGGGGGTCAAAAGCCATATGGATTTCTTTGCTAAATGCCTGAATCAGGGCATGAGTGACCTTGAGATTGAAAGCATAAACAATTGCATTGCATACATATCACCATTCTTCTTATTTTGCAGGTATAGCCACAGGTTCCTAATGTCTTTTCTGTTACAGGCACTTTCGTCGCAACAGTATTTCAAGAACAGTTTATTATCTTAACAGAATGGCCAACTTGGGTCAGAATTCCCAGAACATGAACTTAGAACAACTCCGGGCGTAGGTAGCTGACATGAAAGCCCAGATGGGGTAATTCAGGGTAGAGATACAAGCTTTATCACAGGGCAAGAGATTCTTGAAGTAAGAGTTTGACATGATGAAAACCCAAATGAAGCTGATGACAGAGATCATGAATGCCTTGTCGAAGAAAGAAAATGGTCAGGCGTCCGTTTCTCCACCAGAAGGTCTTATCTCTCCCATCTCTTTGGGATTTCCACTTAACCAAGAGTTGTCAAGTGAATGCTTTCCACAATTCGAGCTTCCTCACCAGCAGTCACCACTTGGTCGTCCAGAAGAGCCCAGGACAGATATTAATCACTCCTTGCCTAATTCAAATGAGATGAATGATCTTATGCCAGTTACAGCCAAGGAAGGGAGCACTTTCTTTCCGTATCAAGGAACTTCCTCAGCTCCTACACCCTGGTTTCCCAAAGAAGGATTTCAGCAGATGTCAGGTGTATCTCCTCTAGTGGTGACAACCCGCTCCCGACAGAAGCAAGAAAGAGTTATTGATCTTGTGCCCATGTCTTATGCTGAGTTGTGCCCACAGTTTCTCCAAATGGGATTGATTGAATGTCGTGAATTATCTCCTCCTACTAGTGAAATTCCCCAAGGTTGGAATCCATATGCCTACTGTGTCTTTCACTCTAGAGCTCAAGGACATGATATAAATGATTGCAGGGCATTCATGCATCAGGTGTAAGACTTGGTTGATGACGGGGTAATTAACTTTAAGCCAAATAAGTTGAAGGTGTCACAGGTGAACACTGAAGAGGTGGCCAAGTTTCATTCTTCTGGAGTTATCACTCAAGCTGAATCTTCTAAGAGGCTACAACAACGATCTTCTTTGGTTCCTCGTCCGAATCTGGGTAAGAAAGTGCAGTGGCCTGCTAGGCGTGCGAAGCAACATCAACAACAGACTGCTCAACCACAACGAAGGCTTTATCCACAAAGAGTTTCACAAGCTGATCGTGTTCTTGATCCCATCTCCATATCCTACACTTCCATGTTGCGTCAACTGCTGAGGTTTGATTTAATCAAGTTGCAGACTTTGGCACCACCAGTAGGAAATCTTCCGAAGGGGTACGATGAAAATGCAAGTTGTGAGTTTCACTCCGGTTCCCCGGTGTCGCTCCCCGGATTTCCATCCTGGTACAAACGCGAAAGTGGCGCGGAAAAGGTTAGAGTCGCCAGCCAGGCATTTTTATCCCGAAGAAACGAGAATGGTAATGCTGCACAAACCAGAAGAAAAGAAAAGGAAGGACGCGGGTCCTGCGAACCAAAGAGACTGAGTTCAGGAGTCGGTTACTGTAACACGGTGGGAGAACTGACTTTAGTTATGTTGCGGATAGCAAGAGTCGCCACCGACTTTTATTTTATCCAAAGGAAAGGGTATAAAAGAACAGGAAAGACCTTAAGAGATATTTTTGGGTCCGGGGGGTAGGTTATGTAAAGGGAAGGTGTTAGCACCCTTTACATCCATGGTTATCCATGGGCTCTTAGTTACTTAGCTCACTTTGAATTGTTTTTGAAAAGGTGTAGTGTGTGAATAAAAATTTTCATAATAGTTAATAATGATCCATATACGGATGCGTAAAAACTTGTGTTTGAAAATTTGTTTGAAATTTGTTAAGTGTTTGAAAATTTTGAATGGAGTGAGCAAGCAATTAGGAGGTACCTACCCTAAAATTTAAGTCTTTTTTGTTCTTTATCCTTTAAGTGGTAAGACTATCCCTATTATTAAGGAATAGGTAGTCATTACCTTGGATGTAAGGGACATATGAGGGACATCTGTTTTTATGAAGGCAACGGTGAGGTGTATTAAGCATTTAGGAGGGACTATCATCATTATTCGAAAAGGGACTTGATCTTTAAAGGCAACCATTAGGGACTTGATGATTTTTCTTTTAAGGGACTTGCTTTATACACCCCACTTGACCTTATGATTAGGCAACAATGAGGGATAGCCTTAGAAGTGTGAGATGGCGATTAAAAATCGACTTACGTGTGTGAGTGTTCAATTTATATTTATCTTATAATTAAAGTGATCTAAATTTGATTTTTAATATAAATACATGTTTACACTCCCTAAATTACTAACCATAGCATAAAAATTAAATAAATTACATATTTACAAAATTTACACCAAGGAGCAATTACATAATTATAATAAGCAATTAAAAATAAATAGCAAAAAATAAATATATAAGCAAAATATAAATAAATAAGTAAAAATAAATAAATAAGCAATAATAGGGGTTAGTAATAATAATAAAAAATTAAATGAGATTAGTGAAATAATAATAAGCAAAATTAAATAAATTAATAATAATATGGTTAGTTATAACAATAATTAAAATAAATAGAATTAGCAAAAATATTATAATAACATTACATTTTTAATATAAACATTTATTTAAAAAAATATGAACAATTAAAAGATTATGGTAATATTTTAATTTATGTACAAATTGTTAAATTATTTTCAAATTAAATTATTATAAATTTAGTTATTTCTAAACACATATTAAAAGAAAATAGGTTATAAACATAGTATATAGAATATTTTTACATATTATAAAAAAATAGGTTATAATTATATTTACAAAAATTAATTTTATTAAATAAATATAGACATGATAATTATATTAGAATTTAGAAAATAACAATTAAGTATTTAGAAAAATAAATTAAGGTTTCTAAGATTAGGGTTTTGAAAATATATATTTTCTAAGGGTTTAATTTCATATACAAAATTATTTAAATAAACATACATATATTTTTAATTACATAATGAAATAAAATTGAGAAAAATAAAAGTTTAGAAATTTTCTAAGAAAAAAAAGAAATATAAGTGTTGATTTACATATTCAATTTATTTTTCTTTTATTAACAATAAGAAAATAATTAATTAAATAAAACGGAAAAAAAAATTGGTAAAAAGGAAACTTACCTTGGCTGGGTTTGAACCCAGGTCCTCATGCTTGCAAACACCCAAAACGTACCACCAGGCCAGCCATGCTTTGGTGATAGTAGAATGGTTCCAATTGGTTTTGTGCAATGTCTTGAAAAATTGTGAAAAATAATGAAAAGCAAAAAGGCCTGGGGGGAGGATTGAACCCAGGACCTTTACACACACAAGCGCACGCATCACCACCCGGCTGGAAGAGCCCATCTGATAATAGAATGGCCATTGAACATAATATATTATGCCTTCTTTCATCCTGAAAAAATAGAAAAAATAATGGTGCAAGGCAGGATTCGAACCCTGGCCTTTTCACAATATGCCTGCCTGACTTTCCACTGGGACAAACGCACGTTTGTGAAACATAAACAGGATTAATACATAATATTTTAAAATGAAATTTAAATTTTCAAAACAGGCGCGAACTGGCTTCATCTTCTTCCTCCTGCCCTTCGAAATTTCCTGCGAATTTAGATACAAGTTTTCCTGCGAAAAACAAATCCCAGCAAAACCTACGAAATACAAACATGGACAAAACAGCAAGATCATATAAAATTGGTTATGCCATTAAGTTCCTAGCAAGATTTCCAATCATTTTATGTCTTTGTAATCCATTTATATTGGCTGGATAACAAAACCCTAATTGAAGCCGCAAACCCTAACTATGGTGTTTCACGGATTAGCCATGGTTTCTTTGATTTTCTTGCCCAGAAACATTCTACATCACATGATAAACAAGATTAGCCAAACAAATTTCATTGAAACACAATAAATTAATGAATTCGAAAAAATTATTTTCAAGAACAAGATGAATTCGGGTTGTTCATATATGCATGATATTGATGCATATGAGTGATGGTTTAGGATCAGAGAAGTCCAAGGAACATGTCTATGTTCTTGTTTTACCTTAAAACCACTTGTATGAAGGAATCCGAATGTGAGATTTTCAATGGTTTTTTGAACAATGGAACTTACACTTAGAGGCAGAGAATTCGTGGCTTGATGATTGAGTTGTGTTTAGTACTTATAGGTAAATGAATTTAGGTCATAACATTGAATGGTTGTATGGAAATTTTGATATGAAAAGATTGAAATTGATCATGCTTTGAAAATCCAATATTTTTGCATAAAGGCTTGCTATTTTTGGACAAATCTTATGATTTCCTTCCTCTTCAATTCAAATCATCATTTAAGACATTCTAGAAACTCAATCCAAATAAAATCTCTTATTTTCATATTTTATTTTTATTTAAAATGATTTTTAATGAATTAAATCAAAATAAATAAAAATAAAAATAATAAAAATCTGATTTTTAATGGTTTGGGTCGTGCATGATGATAGTGTATGGATTGGATCATAATTTGACAAGCCCATTTGGAAAGAATTGGTTTTAGACCTCCATTTTCATCATAAACCATCACAAAATTTCCCAACTTTGCAAGGGCACATATCCTTCAATTTTAATGCTATGAGGGTGTTCTTGGACATTTTGGAAAGCTTGAAGAGTCCTCTAAACAACCCCATTGTTTTCATGTCCATACCATTTACCAATCTCAAGTTATGCCCTTTTGAAGTTGTTGACTTTTTGTTGACTTTCAAAAGGACCTATAATGTCTTAGCTCATACCTTCCAAATGAAGCATTTTTGGGCTTGGCTTGTGAGACACAAAGTTGTAGAGAATTCAATTTCCTTAAAAATGAGCTTTTAGTGGAGACTTGGTGATGAAGCATGTGAAAGTTATGGCTGGTCAAAGTTCAGTTGACTTTTACTGAGGGAACCCTAATTTAGAAACTCCTGATTCTTGATGATCTGGAATCTCCTTGATGAATCATGATCAACCCTTGATCAAATGATGAATTTTACTTCATATACTTGATGTTGGCAAAAAATCATGAAGTTTGACTTTGGTTTGACCACAGTTGACCTCAGTTTGACTTTTTAACTACTTTGACTGATTTTGACTTTTCTGATCATCTGACTGAGCAAACTTTTGAGAAAAGTCTTGAAACTTGTCATGGGGGTTATTACACACATATAAGATGTTATGAAGCTCACTTGAAGTCTTGGAAGTTCATTTAGCCTGATTAAAGTCAAAACCCTAGTTTTGGATGCACTGCTTAGGACGTGCATTGTCTGAGGGAATTGTCAACTCTTCTGACCAATTGTGAACCTTGTGAACCTTGTGAACCATCATAAAATGTCTTGTGAACCTCATGGGAGATATTGTGAAGCTTGTGAACCTTGTGAACCTCAAGAAGTAACTTGTAGACTTCATGAACCTCATGAAAGGTTATATAAACATTGAGAAACTTGTGAACCTTGTGAACCTTCATAAAGTAACTTGTAGACTTCATGAACCTCATGAAAGGTCTTGTAAATGTTGGGAAGCTTGTGAACCTTGTGAACCTTCAGAGAACACAAAGTCTTGTATTGTGAGGGCAAATTTTGGGGTGCAACAGCTGCCCCTGTTCAATTTTCTGAAACCTGAGGGGTTAGATTGGTATATTTGCCAGTCATGACCTGGAAGGTTGAAGGGGATTGAACACAAAAGCCCAAAAATTTGCACTCACCAGTGCATGAAGTGATACAGATGGCTAGTTGAATATGATTGAGTGGGCTTAAAGATGCCACTTGGAAGAACTCGAGATGGGCTTAGAGATGCCATCTAAAGAACTGGATGTGATGATAGCTTTGTGTTGATACTGGATCTCAGTACTAGGTCTTCGTATAGGCCGTCTCTGAATCGTTTATAATTTGAATTTGTTGAATAGACCAGTAGAAATAAATCTTCGTGACGATTATCTTTTCTGGAAATATCTTGGATTAGGGAATAGATCTTTTTACAGACCGTTTGCCTACTCTCCAAGGTCAAAAGAACGTCAGGATTTGTTCTTCTGAAAAAAATCTTGAACCAGGGAATGGATCTTTTTGCAGACCGTTTGCCTGCTATTCAAGGGCCAAAAGAACGTCAGGATTTGTTCTTCTGAAAGATATCTTGAACCAGGGAATGGATCTTTGTATAGACTGTTTTCCTGCTATTCAAGGGGCCAAAAGAACGTCAGGATTTGTTCTTAAGGGTCAAAAGAACGTCAGGATTTGTTCTTCTGAAAAAGTATCTTGAACAAGGGGCCAAAAGAGCGTCAGGATTTGCTCTTAAGGGTCAAAAGAACGTCAGGATTTGTTCTTCTGAAAAAGTCTTGAACAAGGGGCCAAAAGAGCGTCAGGATTTGCTCTTAAGGGTCAAAAGAACGTCAGGATTTGTTCTTCTGAAAGATATCTTGAACCAGGGAATGGATCTTTGTATAGACCGTTTTCCTGCTATTCAAGGGGCCAAAAGAACGTCAGGATTTGTTCTTAAGGGTCAAAAGAACGTCAGGATTTGTTCTTCTGAAAAAGTATCTTGAACAAGGGGCCAAAAGAGCGTCAGGATTTGCTCTTAAGGGTCAAAAGAACGTCAGGATTTGTTCTTCTGAAAAAGTCTTGAACAAGGGGCCAAAAGAGCGTCAGGATTTGCTCTTAAGGGTCAAAAGAACGTCAGGATTTGTTCTTCTGAAAGATGTCTTGAACCAGGGAATGGATCTTTTTACAGACCGTTTGCCTGCTATTCGAGGACATCTTGAGTAGTGTATGGATCATTTCTGACCTGTTGTAAATTGTTGATGCTGTTTTATCTGCATGTAACTATCCTGCAAGGAGAATGTTAGTTTATGTTATATGTATGCATGCATAGTATGATGCACTTAAGTAAATGTATTATGTATTTATGGATAAGTATGTTATGGTATGATATAAATGATGTATGTATGATATGATACTGCCGGAAGCGTCTGGATGTCTTTGTATAACAACTGCTAGCCAGGGAAAATAAATCCCGATTCGTTGTTGAAGAATATATTATACATAACCTTCCGTCTGCTGGGGATAGCAAGGTATATATCACCTCCCGTATGCTGGGGATAGTAAGGTATACATAACCTTCGTCTTCGTTTGATGGTAGGGCAGATATAACCTCCCGTCTTTGTTCGTCGTGCCCTTATTGGAAAGTAAATTCCCGAATATCCGTATGAGGATAAAAGATATGGATATAAATTCCAGGGGAGATGAGACTTTATGAAGATGGATTCGTCCTACTGAGGGTTTGTAACTGTCTTGTAAAGATGAACAGGCGAAGCTTCGTTGAAATCCTTCCCTCGTTCGTCCTTAGTAAATACTATTACTGCACTTTCATGCATTTCTGGTAAACATCAATCATATTAAGTACACATGCATTTCTTGTAAACATCAATCATATTCAAAAGCATACAGGCATTCAAACACAACCAATGGACGTTTCGCTTATGTAAATAGGGTAAAAGTAAATCTGGATTCAAAAGATGGAATTTATTTATATCAAAAAGTGACCCATACGCGGGTAAGTTTGTACCAGGAGACATAAACCCTAGTAAGAGGATTTTGTCATAAAGTTTTTTACAAAACAGAGAAAATCAGCTATGTGGGAAACAATCCTATTGAGTTTCAATTCTACTATTGCCATTATCTTCAAGTATTTCATCTTCTGTTGTTCAGACGGAAACGACTGGATTGAGCTTTATCTGTTCGAACTTAAGTAAGTAATACAACTGGTTGCAGTTTCATGGGTGATCCAAACGAGACATAGTCATACGCTTTAATCCCTAACTTTTGCCTGGATTGCCCTTTCAGGTTTTCAATCCACCGGGATACCCTTTTTTCCCAAGCCGCCTTTTCAAGTTTTCGACTTGCCGGGTGTACATTCTTTTATATATATCCCTAATTTTTGCCCAAACCCTTTTGGTTTGCCGGGATGCCCTTATTTTTGCCTAGGCCTGTCAACCTAGCGGGTCTCTTTTCCTGCGTAGTATTTTTTAACTATGTCTGCGTTCACAGGCTGTGGAAAGTCTTTACCATCCATTGTAGTGAGTATCATGGCACCTCCTGAAAACACTGTCTTGACTACAAATGGTCCTTCATATGTCGGAGTCCACTTGCCCCTAGGATCACCCTGTGGTAATATGATACGCTTGATTACCAAGTCACCAGCCTGATATACCTTTGGCTTAACCTTCTTGTTAAAAGCTTTGATCATTCGTTTTTGGTACATCTGGCCATGACAAACTGCTGCTAACCTCTTCTCATCAATCAAATTTATCTGGTCAAGTCGAGTCTGAATCCACTCATCTTCATCCAAGCCTGCATCCTTCATAATTCTTAAGGAGGGAATCTGAACTTCAATGGGTAGAACTGCTTCCATACCATAGACCAAGGAGAATGGGGTTGCCCCTGTTGAAGTGCGTACTGTGGTACGATAACCATGAAGAGCAAACGGTAACATCTCATGCCAATCCTTGTAAGTAACAGTCATCTTCTGTACAATCTTCTTAATGTTCTTATTAGCAGCTTCAACTGCACCATTCATCTTTGGACGATACGGAGAAGAGTTATGATGCTTAATCTTGAACTGCGTGCAGAGATCAGTAATCATAGTGTTGTTCAGATTAGAGCCATTGTCAGTGATAATCCTTTCAGGGATGCCATACCTACATATGAGATTATTCTTAATGAATCGAGCCACCACATTCTTAGTAACAGATGCAAATGAAGCTGCCTCCACCCACTTTGTGAAGTAATCAATAGCAACCAGGATGAAACGATGCCCATTAGAAGCAGTAGGCTTGATCTCACCAATCATATCAATGCCCCACATGGCAAAGGGCCAAGGAGCAGTCAACACATTCAATGGTGATGGAGGTATGTGTACTTTATCAGCATAAATTTGACATTTGTGACATGTTCTGGAGTGTTGATAGCAGTCAGCTTCCATGGTAGACCAATAGTAACCTGCTCTCAATATCTTCTTTGCCATAGTATGACCACTAGAATGAGTGCCAAAGATTCCATCATGCATGTCTTCCATAATCTCTGTTGCTTCCTTCTTATCCACACAACGAAGCAAAGTTGAATCATGACTGCGCTTGTACAAAATGCCATTACTCAAAAAGAACTTTGCAGAAAACCTTCTCAAGAACTTTCTATCTTTGACAGATGCCCCTTCAGGAAACTCCTGAGCTTCAAGATATCTTTTCACTTCATAGAACCAAGGCTTCTCCTCTACCCCTTCAGTGTCAATCTCATTGCAGTATGCAGGCTTTTCAAATCTATCAATAGTAATCTTGGGAGCTTCATCATCCCAGCTGATCTCAAACATAGATGCCATGGTAGCTAATGCATCTGCCAACTGATTCTCTCTCCGTGGAATATGTCCAAAGGTAATCTCTTTGAAATGTGGGATCAAAGACAACACATGCTCTCTGTAAGGAATGAGGTTATCATGCTTGGTATCCCAATCTCCTTTAATCTGACTTACTACCAGGGCTGAATCTCCATACACATCAAGGAACTGAATCTTCATATCAATAGCAGCTTTAATACCCAAGATACATGCCTCATACTCAGCCATGTTATTGGTACAATAGAAACAAAGTCTGGCGGTAATCGGGGTATGACAACCTTCAGGGGAACTAATCACAACACCAACACCATTACCAAGTGTATTGGAGGCACCATCGAAAACCATAGTCCATCGGGATCCTTGTTCAGGTCCATCATATTGTCCAGGTTCTTTGGTAATAATCATAATGTCTTCATCAGGGAACTCAAAACTCATTGACTGGTAATCATCTACTGCTTGATGAGCCAAATGATCAGCAACAACACTTCCCTTAATGGCCTTCTGAGTGGTGTACTGTATATCATATTCTGTCAAGATCATTTGCCATCTTGCAATTCTTCCGGAGAGAGCAGGTTTCTCAAATATGTACTTGATTGGATCCATCTTTGAAATCAACAAGGTAGTATGGGTCAACATATACTGTCTTAGTCGGCGAGCAGCCCATGCCAAAGCGCAGCAAGTTTTCTCGAGCAGTGAGTATCTTGTTTCACAGTCGGTAAACTTTTTGCTAAGGTAGTATATTGCCTGCTCTTTTCGACCAGACTCGTCATGTTGCCCCAACACACACCCCATTGAGTTGTCTAACACTGTTAAGTACATAATCAAGGGTCTTCCATCCACTGGTGGCATCAAAATTGGTGGTTCTAGCAGGTATCTCTTGATTTCATCAAAGGCAGTCTGGCACTCATCATTCCATTCCATCACCTGATCTTTCTTCAACAATTTAAAAATTGGCTCACAGATGGTAGTTAACTGGGAAATAAATCTTGCAATGTAGTTCAAACGACCCAAGAAACCTCTAACCTCCTTCTCAGTACGGGGAGCTGGCATCTCTCGTATAGCTTTTACTTTTGCAGGATCCACTTCAATACCTTTTCCACTGACAATGAAACCCAGGAGTTTACCAGATCTAACTCCAAAAGTACACTTGTTTGGGTTCAACCTCAACTTGTATTTCTTCAACCTCTCAAACAACTTGTGCAGATGATCAAGATGTTGCTCTTCATTCTGGGATCTGGCTATCATATCATCTACATATACCTCTATCTCATGATGAATCATATCATGAAACAAAGCCACCATAGCACGCTGATATGTTGCCCCTGCATTCTTCAAACCAAATGGCATTACCTTATAGAAAAAGGTGCCCCACTGTGTCACAAATGTTGTCTTCTCCATATCTTCAGGTGCCATTTTGATCTGATTGTAACCAGAGAAACCATCCATAAAAGAGAATACCTTATGTTGAGCGGTGTTGTCTACCAGAATATCAATATGAGGAAGTGGAAAGTCATCTTTAGGGCTAGCCTTGTTCAAATCTCTGTAGTCCACACACATACGTACCTTACCATCTTTCTTAGGAACTGGTACCACATTTGCAACCCACTGAGGATAAGATGTCACTGCTAAGAACCCTGCATTGAACTGTTTCATTACCTCTGCCTTGATCTTTTCTGACATTTCAGGACGCATACGACGAACCTTTTGCTTCTTTGGACGACAATCTTCTTTCACTGGCAAACGGTGAACCACAATGTCTGTATCCAACCCTGGCATATCTTCATAAGACCAAGCAAAGATCTCCACATAGTCACGTAACATCTGAATCAATCTGCTCTTGACACTGTCCTCTAAATCAGCCCCTATCTTGACTTCTTTCCTGTTTTCTTCAGTTCCCAGATTCACAACTTCGACTGGCTCTTCATGTGGCTGTATAGCTTTCTCTTCTTGTTGTAACAACCTAGCAAGCTCTACAGGTATTTCACAATCGTCCTCATTTCCGTCTTCAGTTTGATAGATCGGATTCTCGAAATTATAATTGGCAATAGTAGAACTGTTATCAACAGGATCCAGAGTGGATGAGGATCTGCATTTTAGTGATGTGGGTGTGTGTAAGAACACATAGCTGATAAAACAAAAATAAAAGAAAAGAAAGACAAGGAACACAATATTTACGAAAACGAAACGTCCACTGATTTTATTGAATGAAGTATGCAAATGAAATGACAGCCCGTAACAAGCACACCATTGTGCCCCGGGTAAGGCACATGGCTTGAAAGTTTTATTGTTCAAGAAATATTTAAAATATAACAACACAGTAATAGTATTTACTCCTGACTAAAGGAGATAGGGATAACATCTTCAGCTTTCCAATTATTGAGTCCAGCACCCACAGTAGGAAAAATCCAAGCATCCAAGTTGTAGTCTTCATCATAGTCTCCCACAGCATTGATCTGATCTTTCATAACCCCTTGATCGGTGATACGAACAGCACGAGCACGACGAACAGTCTTCTGGGACTCTGCAGTGAAACCCAAACCAAACTTGTCAGACTTGTATGGGATATCAGGAAGCTGACCCCAAATAGTACAACCACCTTCATCCACCACAGCTCTTGCATCATTGAGGGAAGCCATTGCCATTGTTGGAGGCTTTCTGGTGACCACATGAACTTTCTTCGCAATAGGAGGAGCTACATAATCATTAACAACCCAAGGAACCACTTCAAACGTCTGACACGGAGTCTCAATGTATTCACCTTCCATTTCCAGATATTTGAAGGTATTCACATGGCTGACAAAGTATTCTTCTTCTCCATAAACGATAACAACCCTTCCTTCTACCGGATATCTCAACTTTTGGTGCAATGTAGAGGTTACAGCACCTGCCTCATGGATCCAGGGACGACCAAGCAGACACAAGTATGAAGGACGAATATCCATCACATAAAATGTAGCAGTAAAAACCTGGGAGCCAACTTTGATTGGAAGATCAATTTCCCCATGCACTACTCTTCTAGAACCATCAAAAGCCTTCACCACAATGTTACTGGGCTTCAGCACAGCATCTTCAGGACTCAGCTTGTTCAGGACTTCCTTAGGCAACACATTCAAAGAGGAACCATTGTCTATCAGTACATGTGACAAGGTAGTTCCCCTGCATTCAATTGAAACATGCAAGGCCCTGTTATGATCCCTCTTGGCAGGGGTCAAATCAGCATCAGAAAATCCTAACCCATTGTCATAGGTCAGGTGGGCAACACAGTTCTCAAATTGGTCAACAGAAATTGCACTGGGTACATGAGCAGTCTTCAGAAACTTGATCAAGGACTTGGCATGAGCCTCAGAACATAACAACAAGGACAGCATAGAAATCTTTGAGGGAGTATGCCCTAGTTGATCAACAATGTCATAATCACTCTTGCGAATGATTTTCAATACTTCTTCCATCTGCTTAGAGAGATCATCAGCAGCTGGCACATCAGTAGATACAGGCTCAATAACAGGACCTTTGCCCCGAGCATCAGTGGTGGAAGTAGCATCAGGAGTAACTGCATCCTTAGAAGCAACTGGAGGAGAGAAGACTCTTCCACTACGAGTGATCTTGCTAGATCCAGCAATATTATCAATGTCAACAGGCACATCAGCTAAAGGCTCCTGCTTAACACCATGGATGTAAACATCAGACCCATAGTGCCAAGGCACAGCTTTGTCAGACGTATATGGGATAGGACCAGGAGTAGTAATGACCACAGGAGCTACTCTGGCTTCAGCAACAACTTTCACGGGACCTTCAGTAGTAATTTTGATTGGACCCTGATGAGTGATTTTAATGGGACCCTTTGAAGTGATTCTCACCGGTATTTTGTCAACCATGTCAACCTCCTCAATCTTCTTACCTCTGGTAATATGCTCCACCATACTCTCCACAGAAGACGGTCTTCTTTCAAACACTATGGTGTAATTATCCATGAGACGCTGAATTCCGTCTTTCAACCTGAAGCACTTCTCTGGATTATACTCACAATAAACACAATCCTCACGACAACCCGGAAAGAACCCAGCTTGCACTAACTTCTTTCTGATGATGGCCAATGGTGTGGTCAATTCTGCAACTGAATGGATATGCAGATCTTCCTCAATGGCATTGACAGTCTTCTCGTGATTTGGCATTGGAGCAGTAATCACATTTGGAGTACCTGGAGGATCAAACTCAATTTCTCCAGCATCAATCATATCTTGAATTTTATTCTTCAAGATCCAGCAGTTATTAGTATCATGTCCCTGACAGTTTGAATGGTATGCACACCGTGCGTTGGGGTTGTACCTGGGAGAGGTAACATTAGGATTCTGAGGAGCCTCTTTTAAAGTAATAAGTTCAGCCTTCAACAAATGTTGCAATGCCTGAGCCATTGACTTGTTGATCTTCGTGAACTGTCTTCTAGCCCTCTGTTGGTTGCCCTGTGGCTGCTCTGTTGTTGCAGGAGTTGGATTTGAAATATGCACTGCACTAACAGACTGATGCCTTCTATTACGATCAGGCTGACCATAAACAGCATTAGATTCTTTCTTCCCAGTGGGGGGCTTCTTTGCAGCACCTGATGAGGAAGTACCCACTTGGATCTTACCATTCTTTATACCATTTTCTACTCGCTCTCCTGTCATGATCAACTCAGTGAAGCCAGATGATGAGCTTCTAATGAGATGACTGTAAAACGGACCATTCAGCGTGCACATGAACATATCAACCAATTCCCTGTCAGTTAAAGGGGGTTGAACTCTTCCAGCTAAATATCTCCACTTCTTAGCATACTCTTTAAAACTTTCTTTGGCACCCATAGACATGCTCTGAAGCTGCATGCGAGTGGGGGCTAAGTCAGCATTGTATTGATACTGCTTATAGAAAGCTTCAGCAAGATCATTCCAGTCTCTGATGTTGACACTCTCCAACTGATAATACCATTCCAGTTGAGCTCCAGATAAGCTCTCTTGAAAGAAATGGATCCACAACTTCTTATCAGCAGTGTGGGGTTGAATTCTTCTAACATAAGACCTCAGATGCAATTTAGGACAAGAGACCCCATCATAGACAACAAATGTAGGAACCTTGAACCCAATGGGTATGACTACCCCAGATATCAGACTCAAATCTTCAAAATCCAACCCAGATGATTTCTGCAATTCTATGGCATCCATCCTATCCACCAGCATCTTGAATTTGTCTTCATTTGGCTCATGGTAGTAGTTAGCTTCAGAATCAGAGTTCCCCATAGTGTTGTGGAGACTGCCTCCCTCTTTTTCATATTCCTCAGATTCATAGTCTTCAGCTGGTTCTTTGGTCTTGGCAAGACCTTTGAACCTTCTTCCCATGTTGATCAAACCAGCAGACCTTCTAGTCTTCTTAGTCTTCTTGGCCAGCAGTGCCTTCAATTCATCTTGCCCCTTGGACAGGTTCAAGATCAGCTCTTGGAACTGTGCATTTTGTGTCTGGAGATCCTTAACTGTTTGTTCAAGAGCCATTTCTGGGATAAACAGCGAGAAGATGAGAAACCTGTGCACAATTATAAACCTGTGATGTAATGAAATGATTTGTGAATGCACATGCAATGTTTTCAAGGACCGCAGGATTTAAATTTGCTTAGACAAACACGAAAGTAAACTTTTATTAGTAATAACTTTGTTTTGCCTTTTAGGCTTACAAAAAATGAAATAAAATAAGTACAAAAGATGGGGTTTTAAGTCTCCCATGGACGTTTCCTCTTTGTGTTGAGGTATGAGTTGAGGTTTCGTTCCTCATGAAGTTGCTTTGTTAGTTCTAGGATTCTTGCTTGGCTTGCTTTGTAATGAGCCTCGAAAGTATCCCTTTGCTCCTTCAGTTGGATCCATGATCTTTGCAAGTCTTCCATATCAGTAGGCATGTCTGGGTGAAGGATGGCATAAGCAGTGTCTCCTTCAGCAACAGGTTCCATGGTAACTGGTAGGACGGCAGGATATGGCATCATGAGAGTCTGAGCACGAGACCGTACCCATCTGAGATAAGCTTCCATAGGAATAGTGTACTTAGGTTCCAATGTCTTGCTGTCAACCCTGTTTACTTTTCCCCAAGCTCGTATGAATCTCTGACGGTAACCTTGGAGATCGTTGTCGTAATCAAACACAATGCCCTGAATCAACATGTCATGTGGACCATCACTCCGGGCGTAACCAAACTGTCGTAAAGCTAGAAAGGGTTTGTAGGTGATGCCTCCTCTTATGCCTAGTAGTGGCACATTAGGAAACTCCCCACAACGGTCAATGATGGTGACATTCTCCATAGATCTGGAGCACCAATGGATATCTGAGTGAGAAAGCGACATGATCCTCTTGGACCATCTGAACCCTTGCTCATTCTTCATTACTGAGCGAGGAAGGTGAGAAATAAACCACCTAGAAAGCAAAGGTACGCAGCACATCAAAGTTCCTCTTGCCCTTGTAGTACGGGTGTGAAGAGAATGCAGGATGTCTCCAAGCAATGTAGGCACTGGATTGTGACTCAGGAAAATGTTGATGGCATGAACGTCTATGAACTGATCTGGATTGGGGAACAATACTAAACCATATATCAGCAAGGCTAAGATCTCCTCAAAAGCATCATAGCTCATGGCCTTCAAGAACAACTGAGCTTTCTCTATCAACATCTTGGCAAGTATACCCTTGACTCCGCTTCTCGTTTCTAGAACAATGTCAGACTCCTTCAGATGTAGAGCTGCAGCAATAACCTCTGGTTTAAGCTCCTTCTCTAAGCCTGTGAAGGGTCTTTGATCAAGAACAGGTATACCCAGAAGTTTAGAGAACTCCTCCATGGTTGGAACCAGCTGATAATCAGGGAATGTAAAGCAGTGGTGCTTAGGATCAAAGAACTGAAACAGAACACTCATCATGTCCTCATTGAACCCTGAAGTGACTAGATCCAGTAGGTGACCATGTCTCTTGATGAACTGGGAATGATCAGACACTTGAGAAACCAACTCTTTAAGCTTAGCAGGTATGCCCACAAAGTTGATCCTGATGGTGTTTCTACGAGCAGAAGCCATGACCTGCAACAAAGAACAAAGATAAATCCTTTGGTCCTTGAAATGGTTAGTGAAAATGCTAGGCTTATGATGCATGATGATGTCATGATGTTATGTTCAATCACAAACATGTGGCACACACAAACAAGTCACACCATAGTCCTAGGTTTAAAGGCTTGCATGAGGTTTAAGGTAAGTACCCTCCCCTGAAGTTAGATGGTTCATCCTGTCCTACAAAAGTAACCAGGTTCTAAGGGATCTCAATATCATTGATCCTTCACAAGGGTGGTTGATCAGAAGGCAACTTACTTGCCAACCAAAACCCTCCAAGTTTAAGATCTCAATGAGCGTAGTATCGAGTGTCAACCAACTTCAGTCTGCACCAAAGCCGGTTACCTCACTACTTTCTAAAGGCCAAGATGGGATAACTAGGGTTCTAAAAGTTAGTTAGTGCATTGACAACATATGGCAGCCTCATATTATCCTCAACTTGACTTAAGGAACATAAGCACCAACCAAGAAGTCACACTAACTATGGCCACCAGATCAACCGTATCGATATACGTCGTACAGTTTCCTTGGTCTATTGCCATTTACCTAAGGTACACTAGATCCGGGTTAGGACCTTTCACACATAAGAGCCCAACAAGTAAAGTAAAGCAAACAAGGCAAACAATTTAAGTGATCTATTTCCTAAGGGTACCCCTCTTTAATATTAAATCCCCAGCAGAGTCGCCAGTTCTGTAACACGGTGGGAGAACTGACTTTAGTTATGTTGCGGATAGCAAGAGTCGCCACCGACTTTTATTTTATCCAAAGGAAAGGGTATAAAAGAACAGGAAAGACCTTAAGAGATATTTTTGGGTCCGGGGGGTAGGTTATGTAAAGGGAAGGTGTTAGCACCCTTTACATCCATGGTTATCCATGGGCTCTTAGTTACTTAGCTCACTTTGAATTGTTTTTGAAAAGGTGTAGTGTGTGAATAAAAATTTTCATAATAGTTAATAATGATCCATATACGGATGCGTAAAAACTTGTGTTTGAAAATTTGTTTGAAATTTGTTAAGTGTTTGAAAATTTTGAATGGAGTGAGCAAGCAATTAGGAGGTACCTACCCTAAAATTTAAGTCTTTTTTGTTCTTTATCCTTTAAGTGGTAAGACTATCCCTATTATTAAGGAATAGGTAGTCATTACCTTGGATGTAAGGGACATATGAGGGACATCTATTTTTATGAAGGCAACTGTGAGGTGTATTAAGCATTTAGGAGGGACTATCATCATTATTCGAAAAGGGACTTGATCTTTAAAGGCAACCATTAGGGACTTGATGATTTTTCTTTTAAGGGACTTGCTTTATACACCCCACTTGACCTTATGATTAGGCAACAATGAGGGATAGCCTTAGAAGTGTGAGATGGCGATTAAAAATCGACTTACGTGTGTGAGTGTTCAATTTATATTTATCTTATAATTAAAGTGATCTAAATTTGATTTTTAATATAAATACATGTTTACACTCCCTAAATTACTAACCATAGCATAAAAATTAAATAAATTACATATTTACAAAATTTACACCAAGGAGCAATTACATAATTATAATAAGCAATTAAAAATAAATAGCAAAAAATAAATATATAAGCAAAATATAAATAAATAAGTAAAAATAAATAAATAAGCAATAATAGGGGTTAGTAATAATAATAAAAAATTAAATGAGATTAGTGAAATAATAATAAGCAAAATTAAATAAATTAATAATAATATGGTTAGTTATAACAATAATTAAAATAAATAGAATTAGCAAAAATATTATAATAACATTACATTTTTAATATAAACATTTATTTAAAAAAATATGAACAATTAAAAGATTATGGTAATATTTTAATTTATGTACAAATTGTTAAATTATTTTCAAATTAAATTATTATAAATTTAGTTATTTCTAAACACATATTAAAAGAAAATAGGTTATAAACATAGTATATAGAATATTTTTACATATTATAAAAAAATAGGTTATAATTATATTTACAAAAATTAATTTTATTAAATAAATATAGACATGATAATTATATTAGAATTTAGAAAATAACAATTAAGTATTTAGAAAAATAAATTAAGGTTTCTAAGATTAGGGTTTTGAAAATATATATTTTCTAAGGGTTTAATTTCATATACAAAATTATTTAAATAAACATACATATATTTTTAATTACATAATGAAATGAAATTGAGAAAAATAAAAGTTTAGAAATTTTCTAAGAAAAAAAATAAATATAAGTGTTGATTTACATATTCAATTTATTTTTCTTTTATTAACAATAAGAAAATAATTAATTAAATAAAACGGAAAAAAAATTGGTAAAAAGGAAACTTACCTTGGCTGGGTTTGAACCCAGGTCCTCATGCTTGCAAACACCCAAAACGTACCACCAGGCCAGCCATGCTTTGGTGATAGTAGAATGGTTCTAATTGGTTTTGTGCAATGTCTTGAAAAATTGTGAAAAATAATGAAAAGCAAAAAGGCCTGGGGGGAGGATTGAACCCAGGACCTTTACACACACAAGCGCATGCATCACCACCCGGCTGGAAGAGCCCATCTGATAATAGAATGGCCATTGAACATAATATATTATGCCTTCTTTCATCCTGAAAAAATAGAAAAAATAATGGTGCAAGGCAGGATTCGAACCCTGGCCTTTTCACAATATGCCTGCCTGACTTTCCACTGGGACAAACGCACGTTTGTGAAACATAAACAGGATTAATACATAATATTTTAAAATGAAATTTAAATTTTCAAAACAGGCGCGAACTGGCTTCATCTTCTTCCTCCTGCCCTTCGAAATTTCCTGCGAATTTAGATACAAGTTTTCCTGCGAAAAACAAATCCCAGCAAAACCTACGAAATACAAACATGGACAAAACAGCAAGATCATATAAAATTGGTTATGCCATTAAGTTCCTAGCAAGATTTCCAATCATTCTATGTCTTTGTAATCCATTTATATTGGCTGGATAACAAAACCCTAATTGAAGCCGCAAACCCTAACTATGGTGTTTCACGGATTAGCCATGGTTTCTTTGATTTTCTTGCCCAGAAACATTCTACATCACATGATAAACAAGATTAGCCAAACAAATTTCATTGAAACACAATAAATTAATGAATTCGAAAAAATTATTTTCAAGAACAAGATGAATTCGGGTTGTTCATATATGCATGATATTGATGCATATGAGTGATGGTTTAGGATCAGAGAAGTCCAAGGAACATGTCTATGTTCTTGTTTTACCTTAAAACCACTTGTATGAAGGAATCCGAATGTGAGATTTTCAATGGTTTTTTGAACAATGGAACTTACACTTAGAGGCAGAGAATTCGTGGCTTGATGATTGAGTTGTGTTTAGTACTTATAGGTAAATGAATTTAGGTCATAACATTGAATGGTTGTATGGAAATTTTGATATGAAAAGATTGAAATTGATCATGCTTTGAAAATCCAATATTTTTGCATAAAGGCTTGCTATTTTTGGACAAATCTTATGATTTCCTTCCTCTTCAATTCAAATCATCATTTAAGACATTCTAGAAACTCAATCCAAATAAAATCTCTTATTTTCATATTTTATTTTTATTTAAAATGATTTTTAATGAATTAAATCAAAATAAATAAAAATAAAAATAATAAAAATCTGATTTTTAATGGTTTGGGTCGTGCATGATGATAGTGTATGGATTGGATCATAATTTGACAAGCCCATTTGGAAAGAATTGGTTTTAGACCTCCATTTTCATCATAAACCATCACAAAATTTCCCAACTTTGCAAGGGCACATATCCTTCAATTTTAATGCTATGAGGGTGTTCTTGGACATTTTGGAAAGCTTGAAGAGTCCTCTAAACAACCCCATTGGTTTCATGTCCATACCATTTACCAATCTCAAGTTATTCCCTTTTGAAGTTGTTGACTTTTTGTTGACTTTCAAAAGGACCTATAATGTCTTAGCTCATACCTTCCAAATGAAGCATTTTTGGGCTTGGCTTGTGAGACACAAAGTTGTAGAGAATTCAATTTCCTTAATAATGAGCTTTTAGTGGAGACTTGGTGATGAAGCATGTGAAAGTTATGGCTGGTCAAAGTTCAGTTGACTTTTACTGAGGGAACCCTAATTTAGAAACTCCTGATTCTTGATGATCTGGAATCTCCTTGATGAATCATGATCAACCCTTGATCAAATGATGAATTTTACTTCATATACTTGATGTTGGCAAAAAATCATGAAGTTTGACTTTGGTTTGACCACAGTTGACCTCAGTTTGACTTTTTAACTGCTTTGACTGATTTTGACTTTTCTGATCATCTGACTGAGCAAACTTTTGAGAAAAGTCTTGAAACTTGTCATGGGGGTTCTTACACACATATAAGATGTTATGAAGCTCACTTGAAGTCTTGGAAGTTCATTTAGCCTGATTAAAGTCAAAACCCTAGTGTCTCTCCCGATAAAATGGGAATGGCCCAGATAAAGGTACAGACACGAACGGTCGGCGAGAGGGACAATGAGAACACACAGCCGTGAACTCACTGGAGATGAATAGAGTCGCCAGCTAGGCATTTTTATCTCGGAGGAAAGGTAATGCTGCATAAACCTAGAAAGATATGGACAAGACGGTCGCGAACCAGAGAGACTGAGAAAGGGGGTTGGTTACAACCTGGGAAGGTATTAGCACCCAGATTGTCTGTCGTACTCGACGGGATCCACGCTTAAAAGATTTGTGTTTTAAAGGGGTAGTGTCAGTGCAATTTGTGTGTAAAAGAACTGGAAAACAAAATGTACAGGTGTCAGTGTAAGAGAAAAGTGAAGTGTATAAATGTACAGTGTCAGTGTAAGAACGAGAATAAGATGCTCAAGATCATGAGGCTAAAAGAATGAGGCTAGAAAGAGGGGGAATATACAGAGACTTTTGTTCGATAACTGTTAAGTTATGCCTACGTATCCTCTCGTGCAATGAGGAAGTCAGAACACCGTAGTTCGACCCAAAGAGACTGAAAGATGAATTGACGCTGAACTGCTTACTTGCCTATGCTCAAGTGTATGATCTGTCTGGCATAGATGCAAACTGTCTTGCATTAGACGGAAGAAGCAAGTTCTCGGTTGTGAGTGAAGGTGATGAGAAAAGAATCCCGAAGGAGACGATTATTGTTTGTTTTTGAGTATTTTCAATCTTTTATTGTTTTTGAAAGTTTGTCATAAGTTAATGAGCTTAAGCCTAAACCAATGGATTTAGTAAACTCATCACATCTTCCCTCTGATTAGGGGTAATGAGAATACCTTAAGTGTGAAGTCAGATTCTCACACTTAATCACCTTTGATGTAGGATTAAGATCATTAACCTACTTGTAATTATTTAGATGTTTTTGATGTTTTTGTTTAGTGTTAAGTAATGAGGTTAAGCCATAATCAGGGATTTAACAGACTCATTACACCATCCTAATAGAAGGATAATAGATGAGAATGTTTAAGCTGAGGAAAGCTCCTCAACTTAATCCATAATTAGGGATTAAACTCATGACAAAACAAACCTTTATTAAATGGATTTTATTTAATGATATGATGATGAAGTGTTTTTTAGGGTTTGTAAGACAACTTGAGGGGGACTTGTCCATTAACACTAGGGTTAGTCCTTCTTAACCAATTAAGGAAGAATTAGAACCCTAATGCAAGGCCCAAGTTACAAGTGTGATGTCTTGATGATTATTAGGTGAATTGATTAAAGGAGTTAAACACATTAAGGGTTTAACACTTAGGATTAAAGTTATACACTCCATCCTAAGAGAAGGATGCAGGCATAAGCTTAATCACAAAGCCTTAAAGCCTTTAGGGTTTAGTCCCTGATTATGAGATGAGAAGAGATGACTCAAAAGAGACTCAAAAGGTAAAACTAAGAGGGGAGACTAATCAAAACCCTAATCATTGTCATGGTTGGTTGTTCCTAAGGTTTGTGAGGTTTGCAAGAACAATCTTCAATGGAACCACCAGGAAGCAGATGAAAGGATCAAGAGAAGCAAAGCAACTTGCTTCATTCAAGAAGTCAAGTCACTTGAAGAAAGAAAGTGGGAAGAAGAAGAATGAGCAAGCTCAAACTCAAACACATATAAAAATGCAGCATGGATGCAAGAGAGAGATGAGAAGAAAGTATGAGAAGTGAAGGCAAATTCACTTCTCAAAATCACTTACCACCTGAAAGGTTAGAAAAGAAATGCAATGCAATGCAAAATGGGATGGAATGACATGATGCAAACCCAAAACCAGAAGCACATATGTGATGTTAATGATGTTAGGAGATGCTACAAACATGAGGCAGCACATGGAAATGATCATACAAGTTCATGAATGCAAATGAAGCAAGTTAGGAACCATGAACAAACATGAAAAGTTATGAAGTACATATGGCATATAACATGGCTAATACATGATGCAATGATCAAACATGCTTTCCATATGTCTTATGGTGTCAAATGAATCAAATGGATGCTTGAAATGTCATGGCAAGTCATATTATGCAAGAAGATGCAAGATGGATGCATATGGGAAGCCCAAATTAGGGTTTATGAACAATATATCAAACAAAAACCAAAATCAGAAGCAAACAACACTACAAAAAATTGAAAATGCACTCAAAGGACCCCTAATCCTATACTAAACCAAAGCCCAAAGGAGAGGTCTCAACTCTTAACCAATCTCAAGTTATGATTTTTACAAGTTTTTTAGGGTTTTAGGGTTTTCAAACAAAAGAAATGTCAAACAAATTGAAAATGAAAGATCAAATCATGGCCATTTAATCTCACAAACCTCATGCCAAACACAATGCAATGCAAAAAGAATCAATGTCCAACTCTTCATGGATAGGCAGAAATGATTTTTTGAACTTTGGATCAAAATAATGCACAAAAAAGATTTTAATTCAATGAGAAATTCTTAAAATGCATCAAGATCAAAAAATAAATTTGGTTTGAAGGTTGGACAATGTTTCTAAATGTCTTAGAACATTTCATGAATTTTTTGGTGATTTTTAAATACCTAAAAGTATTTTTAATAAATTAATTTTCATTAATCAATTAAAAATAAACTTTTAAATATTTTAAAATACTTTTTTAATGCTAAATATGAAAATAAAAATATTTTTGTGTTTTAAAAATTAGTGAAACTCTTGACAAAAAGTTTCATAATTTTTAAAACAATTTTGCTATTTTAAATAAATTATACAAAACAAATATGAAATAAATGAATAAAAATAAAGAAAAGGGAAAAGTCAACAGAATGGAAGGCAGGGATTGAATCTGGATTTGAAATGGTTGACCACGCGCGTGAATGGAGGGTCTAGATTGCTTCTGAGTTAATTAATTAAATTATGATTAATTAAACTAATTAAAAGTGATTAGGGCAAAACAAAAGGATCTGGGCCATTCAAGCTAGCGGGAAGTCAAACAAGTCAAAGGATCCTACGCTCCACATTCAAATGGAATTAATGACCTGAGATTAGGGCAAAACAAATTCAGGTGACCGGAGGGGAGCTCCGGTCATCTTCCCCGGCGACCCCAAAACCCTAGAATGCGATTCAGGCCACCATTCTTCAAATTAATGCCAGGGAAATGTTCTTCTACTCAAACCTTACTCGAATCAACTCTCAAAATAAATTTCTCATGCTTAAACTAAGGGAATCGAAGCCATGAAGTTTCACGGGCAAAATTTCAGAGCCCTGGTAAATCCTCATTTCTCACTCATTCTTAAATCTAAAACCATCCCCATGATCAGCAAGGCATGCACAATCAATTTTTAACAAGAAAATCAAGCTCTGAAAAGTTGAAAACCTGAAGCTACCTGAAGTGATGAACTGTGAATTTGAGCTCTCCTGACCTTGCTTTGGTGCAAAATGCCTTCTCTGGACCCCCTGAAGCCAATGGAATGTTCACAACCTCTTGCTAGTGGCTATTTTGGAAGCTTGAGTTCTGATATGGCAGGTTTGGCAGTTTTGATTGGTAGTGTTTCAGGCTGCATTCATGGTGGATTCTGGTTCTTTTCAATGTGTTTGACTTGTTGGTGAAGAGAAATGGGGTGTTTGATGGCTGGATAATGAGATTCGAAGAGGGAAGAGTTTTTGCAGGTTTTATGGTATGCTATGTTCTAGTGTGCTTCTGGCTTGTTTCTTTGTTGGTTTAGGTTCAGTGTGACAAGGTGAGGATGATGGTGAGACTTGCTTGAATGTTTGTGAGGTGTGGAGGCAGATTCGAAGAGAAATGCAAAATGGGGTGAGTTTGTGTATGTTGTGTTGTGGTGTGTTTCAGCTTGGCTTCTTGATATGTTTAGCTTGCAAATGGATAGTATAAAATAATCTCATAGGTCAGATGATGTGACCTGGACTTTATTGATTGGTAAGTTCACTTTTGCAAAATGTCAACTTTGTTGTAAGAGAGGCATGGGCTTGGTTCTAGGCTAGTACAAGCATGGGGCTGGCGCAGCAAAGGTGAGGGGAAGGGCTAGCAAGGTTCAGCATCCAATGTAGCAAGTGGTAGGAAGTGTGATCATGAATTTTGCAAGTTGTTTCAACTTTGGTTCATATGGAACTTTCTTGCTATACAAACCATGAAGCATGAGGGATCTTGGTTCAAATCTGACTTTTAGAAGTTGCATGATGCTTGTGTAATGGTTTGATGACAATTAGAAGTTATAATTTGCCTTGGTACAAAGTTTTTGCAAGTTTCCCATTTTGTGCATAACTTGAAAATTAGTGATTTTTGCCAACTTTGTCACACCATAACTTTTGATCCAAAATGAATTAGGTCATGTTCTTGTACTTTTTGAAAAGGGAAAAATGTGATCTACAACTTTCATGACCAAAGTTTTTTCATTTGAAGCATTTTTGGATCAAAAAGTAAGGTTTGAAAAGTGACCTAAAATGACATATTCTTTAAAAGTCAACTATGCCCAAAAAAGTCAACTTTGCAAAAACTTCAAATTCTTGGTTTTTGTGAACTTCAACCTTCTTCCATGATCAAATAAAGATCATATACACTCAAAATGATGAAGATCACCCCTTGGTTGGGTCATTGGGGGCCTCAGATGCCTTGATTTTACACTGACTTGTCTGAAAAGTCAACTCTTGATCAGATGACCTCCCCATGGAATTTCTTCATGAAACTTGATATGCATACTCCCTATACCATATAGAGACCAATGGAAACAAGAATGACCAAAAAATTTGGAGTTATGGCCTCTGAAACCAAAACCCTAATTTTAGGTCAACTGTGCAGTCAAACTTGGCTCTGCTTCCATGCCAATCCCAGTTCTTGTGATTCTTTTGCATTTTTGACTTTGAGAGGATGTGATATGATATAAGAACACTCATGGATCCCTTTGGAGTCATTGATGGCCTTTGGAGTGGCTCAAGAAACTCCTGGATTGCTCAGATCACAAACCCTAGGTGCAGATGACTTAGAATCTATGCAGTGAATCAAAAATGTGATATGAGATGATATGATTGTGTTTATGCATATGAAATGATCACAAGCCATGGTGTGAATGGGTGAGGGCAAATTTGGGGTGTTTACAGCTGCCCCTATTCAAACATGAGTTAGCTGTGCAGGTTGTAAGCAACGGCTTAACAGGCAAACAAGATAACTTGTGGTTGAATACCAAAGACAGTCCAAAATTTGCACTCACAGAATGAAGAAGAAAAGGGATATAGATTGTAAAAGAAAATAAAGTATATTGTAAAGTGCGGGCGACGGAGAACGATCGTCGAGCAGAGGACGACTGCTGGGTAAAGAGCAATGACGGGGACGGCCGACATGCTGGGGATAAAAGGTAAAGCCAAGACGGGGACGGCCGACTAGCTGGGGAAAATAAGAAATTATGATGGGGACGGCCATCAAGATAAAGTTGTAAAATTCTCTGAGGATTTAATGAAACATGACGGGGACGGCCATCAAGTTCATAAAGTAACCAACGATGGGGACGACCATCGGGCTAAAAGAAAAGGAAAAGGGACCACGACGGGGACGGCCATCGGGTTAAAGAATAAATGAAATAAACAGATGATGGGGTACGGCCATCAAAGGTGAAGGACGATCACCTAGCAGGGGACGGCTGCTCTGTTGGGGAATAAAGGAATTATGATGGGGACGGCCATCAAAGGTGGAGGACGACCACCTGGCAGGGTACGGCTGCCGAAAATATCAACGATGGGGACGGCCATCGGACGAGCATGATGGAGGACGACCATCAAGAGGTGGAGGACGACCACCTAGCAGGGGACGGCTGCTCTCAGGGTTTATCATGACATAGGACGAATGCCAGATAATCAAAATCAACAATGGGGACGGCCATTGGATAAAATTGATGAAGGACGATCATCAAGAGGTGGAGGACGACCACCTAGCAGGGGACGGCTGCTAAAATCAACGATGGGGACGGCCATCGGATGAGCATGATGGAGGACGACCATCAAGAGGTGGAGGACGACCACCTAGCAGGGTACGGCTGCTCTCAGGTTTTATCATAACACAGGACGAGTGTTAGATAAAAGGAAATATGCTTTGTTGGCGATCTACTGGGGAGTAGTAAACACGGACGAGTGTTTATATCCAAGAAGCAAAAAGTATAAGTGTTTAGGTATTGTGTATAGATTAAAGATGCGGACGAGCATCCTTAAGACTACGATACGGACGAGTATCGGGTAGAAACAAATACTGACGCGTGTTCAAAGATGATGATACGGACGAGTATCAACTGGTTAACAGAGAACACGGACGAGTGTTGAATCTGAGAGGATTCTTCTGGGGAATAGTAGACACAGGCGAGTATCTACATTCAAGAGGACAAAAGTGTTTGACACGGTGTATGGATTAAAGATGCGGACGAGCATCCTTAAGACTATGATACGGACGAGTATCATGTAGAAACAAACGTTGGACGCCTGTTCAGAGATGATGGTACGGACGAGTACCAACGAGTTAACAAAGAACAAGGACTAGTGTCGAATCTGTGGGGATATAACTGATGTATACAAAATATGGACGAGTATCTGTATAAGAGTGATTGGTGTATATATGAGTGTTTAACTGCTGGGGAGAGTGACACGGACGAGTGTCAAAAGGAAAGTATAGTATAAACAAGTATCTGATATACAAAGTGTAGGTGGCTGTGCTGGGGATATGACACGGACGGGTGTCAAGAAAGTGCATATAGGTACATGTGAGTGCAAAGAGGATGTCTTCGGCTTTCTGCTGGGGTATGACACGGACGGGTGTCAAAATGAGTATATACTGGTGTTTGTGATTTGAGAGGCAACTGCTTTTGCTGGGGACTCTGGTGGGGAATTCTGTACATGGTTGATGAATGGTTATTATTCATAAGTGTTGGTTTAAAACATGGCTTATGATTATGCAATATGTTTGATTTTTGCCGTAATGCTCCGTATTAAACGGAATGCTACGCTTTGTGGGTGAATATGATGCGAATGCTATGATTGTGCAAAGATACCAAACTGGGATCCGGGTCCCGTTGCTGCGAAGATCTTCGATCGATCTGTTTGAAGTAGACATCCCAGCTGGGGATGAGATCATTAGTAGATCTGATGATATGATATCTGCTTGGGGATATAGGTCATTGATAGACCTATCCTTATAAATGAGAGACCCAGCTGGGGTTTGCAGAAGCTTTCTTCGCTCTGTTGTGACTCCTTCATGCGTTGCTCTTCTGGATAGAGGCTGGGGCTCTGTGGGGAGATGGTCCCCTGACTTTTGTGCTCGGCTGAGGGCGAGATGGCAACTCGGCTGAGGAGGAAGAGAGATCATTGAGAGACCTCCCTAGGGATTCTGTTGAAGAGGATCCTTGACTCTGCCGGGGATATAGGTGCCTTCCGTGATGCCTGGTAACTCTGATGGGGAAATGACAACTCAGCCGGGGAAGTCATGAGAGGCAACTCAGCTGGGGAGAGAGCACTTCGGGTGCTGAAATTGAGTGTTGATTTGCCAGCTTGCTGGCATAAAGTTTTCATGCCCCAAGTTGCGTTCTGGATACCTGCAATCCTGAAAAAGATAGAGAAACGCACAAGATAATCCCAAGGTATCCCTTACTGGATTCCGTCATAGGAGTTAGGCACTTCTGAGAGTAAGTATATTTCCTGCAAGCACGCTTTTATTTGAAGATAAGCATTTGTATTCTTATGCAATCAGTTTTTTTTCTTTAAGACATCAGACATTTTTCGCAAATAAAATGTACAAGACGAGACATGACTGAAAATATGATTTTATTAATTCATATGCCCTGAATTGGCGAGATACAGTCAAAGAAACAAGTCCCCTGAAATGAGGAGGTTGTTACAAATTGAAAAACGAAAATGCTGGCAGTGTTGATGACGCTTTAAGGAGCTTCCTCTTCACTATGACTCGTATGACTTTTGACGTTCTTCTCATCTTGCTCTCTGAAGAATGTTGATTCTGATTGAAGCTTGATCCTTTCAAACCTCACCAATTTGTAAACGATACAGACGAATTCAGAATGCAGTTGTTCGCTTATTCCCTTATTTTGCATGGATCGCCCTTTCGGGTTTTCAATCCATCGGGATACCCATTTTTGCCTGAGTCGTCCAATGCGGCTTTTCAACTCAGCGGGTGTACATTTTTGTTTATTTTCCCTTATTTTTGCCCGAGTCTTTTATTCTGTTTTTGACTCGCCGGGATGCCCTATTTTTGCCTGGACTTACATTCTGTTTTTATGTCCAGCGGGTCATTCTTATGCGAAGTATTTTTTAACTGCATCTGAATTCACAGGGGACGGGAAATCTTCACCATCCATGGTGCTGAGCATCAGTGCTCCACCAGAGAAAACTTTCCTTACCACGAATGGTCCTTCATAGTTTGGAGTCCACTTGCCCCTGTGGTCTGTATGAGGAGGGAGGATTCTTTTCAGCACAAGATCTCCCACTTGGTACTCTCGGTGCCTGACTTTCTGATCGAAGGCCTTCTTCATTCTTTTCTGATACAACTGCCCATGACAGATTGCAGCCAACCTTTTCTCTTCAATCAGACTCAGTTGCTCGAATCAGGCCCTAACCCACTCTGCTTCGTTCAGTTTAACATCCATTAGTACCCGTAGAGAGGGTAATTCAACTTCAACAGGTAGGACTGCCTCCATACCATACACAAGTTGATACGGTGTTGCCTCAGTGGATGTTCTGATTGATGTGCGGTACCCATGCAAGGCAAATGGTAGCATTTCATGCCAGTCTTTGTAAGTGACTACCATCTTCTGCACAATCTTCTTGATGTTCTTATTTGCGGCCTCAACAGCGCCGTTCATCTTTGGCCTGTAAGGAGAAGAATTGTGGTGTTGAATTTTGAAGTCCCGGCACAGCTCTGCCATCATTTTGTTATTTAAGTTGGAACCATTATCAGTAATGATTCGCTCGGGCACTCCGTACCGACAGATGATATCTCTCTTCAGAAATCGGGCCACCACCTGCCTTGTAACATTTGCATAGGAGGCTGCTTCAACCCACTTGGTGAAATAGTCGATGGCGACCAGGATGAATCTGTGGCCATTTGAAGCAGTTGGCTCGATCTTACCAATCATGTCAATGCCCCACATAGCAAAGGGCCAGGGTGAAGACATGATGTTCAAAGGATTGGGAGGCACATGCACCTTATCCGCATAAATCTGGCATTTATGGCACTTTCTGGCGTAGGCACAACAGTCGGCATCCATTGTGATCCAGTAATAGCCCGATCTTAGCAATTTCTTAGCCATGGCATGCCCTCCTGCATGGGTACCAAAGGATCCTTCGTGCACTTCATGCATCAACAAGTCTGCTTCTGTCTTGTCAACACATCTGAGGAGTACCATATCAAAGTTCCTTTTGTATAAAGACCCATCAGTGTTCAGAAAGAAAATACCAGCAAGCCTTCTCAAAGTCTTCTTATCATTGGAAGATGCCCCAGGTGGGTATGTTTGGTCCTCCAAGAAGCACTTAATGTCGTGGAACCAAGGCTTATCATCTCTAACAACATCTGCTGCGAACACATATGCTGGTCTGTCAAGTCTGGACACTGAAATCTGAGGTACAAAGTTGGCAGCCTGAACTTTGATCATGGACGAAATGGTAGCCAGAGCATCTGCAAACTGATTCTCGTCCCAAGGGATATACTCGAGCTTGACTGTTGTGAAGAAAGTCAATAACCTCCTTGTATAATCCCTGTAAGGTATCAGATGATCCTGGTGTGTGTACCATTTACCGTTGGTTTGATTGATTACCAAAGCTGAATCTCCGAATACAGTCAATGTCTTGATCCTGAGGTCAATGGCTTCCTCAAGACCCATAATGCAAGCTTCGTATTCAGCTTCGTTGTTAGTGCAGTTGAAAGTGAGTTTTGCCAAGAAAGGCATGTGAACTCCTTTAGGTGTAATGAGTACTGCATCAACACCACGACCATTCATGTTAACAGCCCCATCAAACATCATAGTCCATTCTTCTTCCGGGTCGGGCCCTTCAGTGTGAACAGGCTCTTCATGATCTTTTGCTTTTATGAACATGATGTCTTCATCAGGGAAGTCAAACCTCATAGGCTGGTAATCATCAATGGGTTGCTCAGCAAGATATTCAGATAATACACTGCCCTTGATGGCTTTCTGAGATGTGTATTGAATGTCATACTCTGTAAGAATCATCTGCCATCTTGCAACCCGTCCGGTAAGAGCTGGCTTCTCGAAAATGTACTTGACTGGGTCCATTTTTTATATCAACAAAGTAGTGTGGGTCAACATATACTGTCTCAGTCGGCGAGCAGCCCACGCTAAAGCACAACAAGTTTTCTCGAGCAGTGAATAACGTTGTTCACAGTCGGTAAACTTTTTGCTTAGGTAGTATATTGCATACTCTTTTCGACCAGACTCGTCATGCTGGCCCAGCACACACCCCATTGACTCTTCTAATACTGTCAAGTACATTATCAGAGGTCTTCCTTCAACTGGAGGCATAAGAATTGGAGGTTCTTGCATATATTCTTTGATCTTGTCAAAAGCCTTCTGGCAGTCTTCATTCCACCTGACCGTCTGTTCTTTTCTTAGCAACTTGAACAAGGGTTCACAGGTTGCAGTGAGGTGAGATATGAACCGTGAGATGTAGTTCAATCGACCTAAGAACCCTCGAACTTCCTTCTCAGTCTTCGGTGCAGGCATTTCTTGAATAGCTTTGACTTTATCAGGGTCGACTTCAATCCCTTTCTCGCTTACGATAAATCCCAGCAACTTACCCGATCGCACCCCGAATGTGCATTTGTTGGGGTTTAACTTCAGTTGGTACTTCCTCAGACGCTTGAACAGTTTCAGCAGATTCACCAGGTGATCTTCCTCTGTAAGGGACTTGGCGATCATGTCATCCACATAACATTCTATTTCTTTATGGATCATATCGTGGAATAATGTTACCATAGCCCGTTGATATGTTGCACCAGCATTCTTGAGCCCAAATGGCATTACCTTGTAGCAGAATGTGCCCCAGGGTGTGATGAAGGTTGTCTTCTCCATGTCTTCAGGTGACATCTTAATCTGATTATATCCTGAAAATCCATCCATGAAGGAGAATACCGAGAACTGAGCCGTATTATCCACCAATACATCAATGTGAGGTAATGGGAAATCATCTTTCGGGCTGGCTCTGTTCAGATCCCGGTAATCAACACACATCCTTACTTTGCCGTCTTTCTTGGGCACAGGTACTATATTAGCAACCCACGGTGGATAGCTAGTTACAGCAAGGAACCCGGCGTCCCATTGCTTTTGTACCTCTTCCTTGATTTTCATTGCCATGTCCGGGCGAGTACGGCGCAGCTTCTGTTTAACTGGCGGACATTCTTCTCTCAACGGCAGCTTGTGCATGACAATGTCGGTATCCAACCCTGGCATATCTTGATAAGACCAAGCAAACACGTCCACATACTCTTGAAGCAGGTCAATCAGTTGTCTCTTCACTGAGTCTTGTAAGCAGGCCCCGATTTTAACTTCTTTCACGTCTTCGTCTGTACCAAGATTGATCACTTCAACCTCCTCCTGATGAGGAGTAATAACCTTTTCCTCTTGTCTTAACAACCTGGCCAGCTCTTCAGGAAGCTCATATTCTTCTTCAACCCCTTCATCAGCTTGATTGATTGGATTTTCAAAGTCATACGAAGTCATAGTCGTGTTGTTGTCGGTGCTGTCTGGAAGGCACTCTCTGCAAGGGTTCAGTTTGTTCATTTTAGTGATTTGATTTTAATCTTGTTTAAAAAGTGAAATAAATTTGTCATTTTGAAAACACTGCCATTTATTTTTTTGTACAAAAAGAAAAATGGAAAAACAGTGAGCGGAAAAGAAAAAGACTCATTTGCAAAAAGATGTCTGATATTTCATTGATTAATCTTGTTTGCACAAAAAGGTACAGATGGCCCGATTACAAAATGAGTCTTGTCATCTTGGGCAAGATGCAAGACTTTGATGCATGCTATAAAAATACAGGAAATAATAATTACTCTGCATGAGTAACTCTTATAATTTCCTGGGAAGACCAGTTTGAGATACTGCTCCCCGGGATCTTTGGACGAATCCAGCTTTCCAGGTTGCGTTCTTCTTCCAGCTCGTCTTCCAGACAGTTGACAGCATCAGGGGTGAGCATCCCCCCACTCACAAAGTTGGGCTCTTTCGCAGCCTCTGCTTGATCTTGTTGAGTTGGTTTGTAACCCAACCCAAATCTATCCTCTTTCTTCTCCACCGATAGCAGTTTGCCCCAGCCTTGGGCGTTTCCTCCCTCAACAACCTTCCGGGCTTGTTGGTATGATGATATAGAAGTTCCAGGCACAGCAGATGTTTCATTGATATTCAAAGCTTCAAAACCCTGACTCATTGTTTCATGGATCTCCCCATCCATCTCAATATACTTATAGGTAGCCAGGTGGCTGACAAAAATATCCTCCTTTCCACAGATTGTAACGATTTGACCCTCCCACTCATATTTTAACTTCTGGTGAAGGGTAGAGGTCACGGCGCCAGCGGCGTGAATCCATGGCCTACCCAATAGACAGCTGTAGGCAGGCTGTATATCCATCACGTAGAAGGTCGTTTTGAAGGTCTGCGGGCCAATCGTTATGGGCAACTCAATCTCTCCCAGAACCGATCTTTTTGAACCATCAAAGGCTCTCACCACCAGGTTGCTGGGTCTCAACGCCAATCCATCATATTCTAGCTTCACCAGGGCCTTTTTAGGTAAGACATTGAGGGATGACCCCGTGTCTACCAGCACATGGGAAAGGACAGCACCTTTACATTCCATGGTTATGTGCAAGGCTTTGTTATGGTTGCGGCCTTCCGTTGTCAAATCAGTATTGGTGAACCCTAGTCCGTGATTAGCATTAACATTTCCAACTACAGCTTCTAGCTGATTGACAGTGATCTCTTCAGGCACGTAAGCTGCGTGCAAGACTTTGAGTAGTGCATTCCGATGGGCTTCGGAGCACATAAGCAATGATAGGATTGAGATCTTGGAAGGCGTCTGATGAAGCTGATCCACTACTTTATAATCACTCTTTTTGATGATTCGCATGAACTCATCAACCTCTTGATCGAAGGGTGTTCTCAAGGCTTCTTTGACAGCTTGCTCATCCTGCACCAAGCTTTTTCCTTTTACTTTAGCAGCGGCTTCTGCTTCGGCAGTGGGTCTCTGAATTTGTGGAGCGAAAAGACGTCCGCTTCGAGTGAAGCCTCCGCCTCCTCCCACATTGTCAATTTGTGGTGCAGGGGTTGATGATTCAAAAGTGATTCTTCGTCCTTCACAGTACAGGTCAGAGCCGTAATGCCACGGGATGGCATTGCTGCTTTCATAAGGTACTGGTCCAGGCACCGTGATAGTGACTTGACTGACTGCAGCTGTGGAAGGAATTGTGATAGTCTGTGGATCGTAATAAATTGTGACTGGTGCTCTGATGGGAGCAACACCTTCTGAGTTGTAGGCGGAGTTGTTTTCAGGATCATAAAATATTGTGACAGTTGAGACATCTTCATGATTTGTTGCTGGTGTTGTAGGAGACATTGGTGGAAGGATGGATGTTGTTGTTGTAGGAGTTTCAAAATGGAGTGGTGCTGGAGTTGTAGAAGGAACATTTGTTGATGCCTGGTCAGTTGAAATGACAGATGAAGTACTTGTTGATGAAGCCGAAGAATTGTCGGGAACAATGGTTGTTGCAGTTGTAGGAGGTTCTGGAGTTGTTGCTGATGAGATTGCTGGATTTGTTGGAAATGATGTGGTGATCTGAAGCTGGCCACTCTGTATGAGACCATCTATGCCATTCCTCAAGTTATCGCACCCATTGACTGAAATATCGCAGTAAGCACACCCCAACTCACACCCTGGGAACATTTGACATTCGAGGAGCTGAGCCTTAATTTCCACCAACGGTGTCCGGATCTGACCCACACTGGTTATTAAATAAGACGGTTTGTCTTCTTCAATAGCGT
Source organism: Lathyrus aphaca (assembly GCA_963966055.1). Lineage (NCBI taxonomy): Eukaryota > Viridiplantae > Streptophyta > Magnoliopsida > Fabales > Fabaceae > Lathyrus > Lathyrus aphaca. The sequence continues at coordinate 219,604,543 of OZ014525.1, forward strand.
TAATTCTGGGACCACCGTGGTTTGGCATCCGATTTTTATTGACATTGGGTGGTGGTGCGAAATTCAGAGCTTTCGAGTCTACCAGGTCTTGTACCTTCATGTGCAAAGCTCTGCACTTTTCCGTACTGTGGCCAGGTGCATTTGAATGGAAGGCACATCTGGCGTTGGAGTCATAATTCCTGGGTAGACTGTTGGGATCTGGAGGTGCCAATGTCCTTAGCTCAACCAGGTTGAGTTTCAGGAGTTGTGGCAGCAATGTGGCATATGGCATAGGGATCGGATCGATTATCCTGTTGGCTTGAGAAGGCCTCTGCTGGAATGGCCTTTGCTGGTTATTGTTGTTGGTGTTGCTGTTGTTGTAATTTCTCGGAGGATACTGATTCTGTTGATGGTACTGAGGTTGTTGTTGATAGTTTTGCTGCGGAGGTTGATAAACTGGTTGAGGATGAGCTGGAGCGGGAATGGTAACTGCTGCCACTGATCTGTGAACATATTGGGGCCTGCCCCTGTTGGTGTGGATGGCATTGGTCTCGCCAGTTCTTCTCGGGCCTGCAAAAGGCTTTCTTGTACTACTGGACGAGCTGGCACCATTGTCTGAGATCTTTCCCATCTTCAACAGGCTCTCAATTCTCTCCCCAGCTATGACAACATCCGTGAAGCTAGTGGAAGAGAAAGCAGCCAGCCTGTCAATATATGTCCCCTGAAGGGTGTTCATAAACATGTCTGCCATTTCCCTTTCAGACATAGGTGGTTGAACAGCAGCAGCCAATTGCCTCCATCTCTGGGCATATTCTCGGAAATTTTCCCTTGACGACTGTGACATTCCCATTAGGAGGGTCCTGTTGGGTGCCATGTCTAAGTTGTACTGATACTGTCTGATGAAGGCCTCTGCCAGGTCCTTCCAGCATCTAATAGTTGCCCTTGTCAAGTGAGAGTACCATTCTCTTGAAGCTCCTGTCAAGCTGTCTTCGAAATAGAACATCCAGAGCTTCTCATCCATAGTATAGGCCTTCAGCCTCCCCAGAAATGATTGTAAATGAGTCCGGGGGCATGAAGTCCCGTTATATTTTTCAAAACAAGGAGGCTTGAACTTATGGGGGATCCTGACCCCGTCTACCAAGCCCATGTCCATGACATCGAAACCCAGAGAATTTTGAGATTCTAAGGACCTTAACTTCTCAGCTATCTCATCCAGCCTTCTATCATAAGCTTCTTCCCCAGCACCCATTACAGTAAACTGATCCTCTTGGGGGTCTTCTTGAAGTACCCTGGCTGCAGTGGCAGTCCCTTGAACATTTGCAGGGTTGTTGACCTCTGGATGAAGATGGGGGCCAAATACAGGGGGGTTAACATGGGGTTGGACCCTTTCATTGTTGCTGGTGCCGGCAGTCCCTATATGTGGATCTTCTTGATTTTGCCTTTCCACCATGGCCCTCAATCTTTCCTGGCTCTGAGCCATGTTGTTCATCACTTCCATAAACTGAGTCATTTGATTCCTCATTTCTAGCCTTTCATTCGCCATTTGATTTCTGACCTCAGTAAGGTCCTGCTGCATCTGATCCATTTGAATGCCCGGAAGATTGTTACGGGTCGGATAACGGTGCGGACGGTTGAGGGGAAATACCCGGCGCCGAGCAATAGTTCCTGAACATCACAACAGAGTTAGTGGCAATAAATCAAAAACCTACAAAACAAACAAAAGTGTTAGCATGCAATGCAGTTATGCTTATTTGTTCTCAAGGTATCCGGTTTGGCATTCAGTTTTGACCCTTCCAGACCCTTGAAGATGCTGCTGATGTTGCTTTAGAAGTGAAACTTGGATGGAACAAACTAATACATTATTACAAACAGCAAATGGTACATAGTTTGTTTACAAATACAAGCCCTCTGAGGGGTCAAAATACATTACAGGAAAATAAAAGTACATGGAATGAAAGCAACAACAAACAAATGGTCAAACACCAAGACCAAACTCATCCTCACGAACTTCCTTGAGAAGTGCTTCGGTCACAGGATCAGCTGGACGCTCCGTGAGATTCCTGATGAGGAGATTTCGGGTCGTAACAGCTGCTGTTAGCTTCCTGTGCTGGCTTTGGTCCTTTGACCTCTTCACTCCAGCTTTGATCTTTAGCTCTGATATCTCCCTCTGGGCTGCTGCCAGGGCTTCTTGTTGCTCTTTTGCACTAGCTTCCAGTTGCTCCATCTTGTCTTGAACTCTCTTGTCTTCCAGAGTTCGAGCCTCGGTGATCCTGACCCATCGGGCCTGACTCTCCTTTAGATACAAGTCTGTCCTTGCTCTCTGGAACTGGGCTTCCTTGCAAGCATTCTTCAGAATTTGCTCTCCATCTTTAGACTTTTTGATATAATCCCCAGACTTCTCAATTTTAGTCAGATGCTCTACTCTCAACTTCTCCAACCTCTCAATCTCTATCCTACCATCACTCCTCTCCCGGAGGGTCTTCTGCAAAGCCTGAGTTAACTTCTCATTTCTTTCCTTCAAGCTCTCAAACTCCTCCAAACTGATGGTGGCAGGGGGTGGTGCTGAAGATGATTCAGGCATATCTTCTATGGTAAAGGGCATCCCAGAGAATTGAGCCCTGGCATGGGACCACTCATAATATTGTGCTGATGCCACATTGTTGCACTTCCCCAAAATAGTTATTCCCTTGGTTTGAACATTATCCCAGGCCCAAGCAGCCTGCCTAACAATAGCCAGATTAGGCTTGTTCTCACAATAGAGTGTCTCAACCAAGTCCTGTGTCTTAGGAGTGTGGACCAGTGCATAGCCCAGTTGTCTTTTGAACAGCAGAGGGTTGTAATTGATACTACCCTTAACTCCTATTAGGGGCACATTGGGAAACTGCCCACAGCTGGTGATGATATCCCTGCCTTTGGTGCTTTGGGTGCACCATCTGATATCTGCTGAAGTTAGAGCAGTGAGTCTCTTAGCCCAGTTTTTCTGTTGATGAGGATTCAAAAATGCATCTGTCCTGGGCAGGTGCCTGAGAAGCCAAGTGTGGAACAAAGGAGCACAACACCTCACTAATCTTCCCCTCTGCTTTTCATTCCTCTGATGCACTGAATAGTAGAGATCCCCCAATAAAGTGGGCACTGGGTTCTTCAGGATGAACAAATGGATTGCATTCTTGCTAATGAATCGAGGCTCATCTGCAAACAATACAATTCCATATATACTCAAGGCCAATAAAGCACAGACAGCTTTCCACTCTCCTAAATAAGCTTTCAGGGTAGCTTGAGAGATCAGGAAATCCAGATGGAAACCAGGGATTCCCGCTTTAGAAGTCATATGCTGCTCAATCAAGACAGGTTCAAGGTGCAAAGCCTTTGCTACTTCTCCATTACCAGGAAAGGCTATCTCAGGGTTGAAAGGGATCCCACCCCTGATAGGCATGCCAACCAATGATGAGTATTCTTCTAATAGAGGGCCTAGCTGAAAGTCCTGAAAAGTGAAACATCTCAGTGGGGGATCATAGAACTGAATGCAAGTGTGGATCAAGCTTCTCTGTGAAGGGTCCAGATCCATAACCATATCAAGTATATCTCCATAATGTTCCCTGAACAATGGTATGTGATCTGGAGTGATCAGGGTCTGAATCCTCCTGATGTCAGATAGCTCTGGCTGAAAGAAGTGATAGGTGATGTTGCTCTTTTTAGGAGCCATGATGCTGAAGATGAGTAGAGACAGGTGCTGATGATAACACTGAAGAATGGGCCACTGATTGGCTGGTGCAGGTGACTGAGGTAGATAGCTGATAGCTGAAGCAGGTGCTGATGAAGATAGGTCAAAAACTGAAGATGGGGTCAAAACCAAAACCAAAGATGAAAGTGGATACCCTGAAACACAAATAAGCAAATGTCAATATGATGCAATGTTTATGTATGCAAATGATATGCAAGGGTTTGTGACTGAGCTGGATCTGATCAAATGCTCTGATATAAGTCCAAGTATGTTCAAGAAATCCAGATGGAGGTCTATAAATCCAGTAACCAAGGTGGGGGGCTCAAATAAAGAGCCACATGTCCAGGGTTTTAGAATCACAAGAACTATTCCAACATGAAGTATTCTTAATCAAGTCAAAGCAACAAGGTATTCTGAGGTCAAGGTACCTGCAAACCTGTAAACAGCCCAACCCCCTTACAGGTGGTGTTCTAAAACAAGGATCCTCAGACTTGGATCAGTTATGAGAAGTGTAAACACTTCTAACCCTGAGGTACAGTGTTTACAATAACCATAAAAGTTCCTCCTCTAATTCACCTCAGTTTCTGAAGGTCAAAACTAAAGGTCATCCAGACTTAGCAGGCTTCCCAGATAGCCCTAGCATTGCAGGAAATCTGCAACACAGAGTTCTCAAGAAGAAACCCACATCTGAATCGTGTTTCATATTCCCGCACCAGACCGAGATGGAATGGGAAAGAATATGATTCACTCTAGCCTAGGTGTCACTCAGGTCCCAGGTATAGGACCTTAACTCTCAATAGAACCCCACCCACCAAAGCAAACAACAGATCCAGCCAGCAGCACAGTATGACAATATGATAATATATGCATAAAGCTATAAAGAAAGCAATAAGCAAAACTGTACATAAAGCAAAAATAAATACAAATATACAAACATAAATAAGCACATAACACCCCAGTAAACACAAATCAATCAAGCGCTAGGAGGAACCCACAAAAAGAACCAGAAGCCCTGGTTGCAATATAAGGGTCCCCAGCAGAGTCGCCAAGCTGTCGCTCCCGATAAAATGGGAATGGCCCAGATAAAGGTACAGACGCGAACGGTCGGCGAGAGGGACAATGAGAACACACAGCCGTGAACTCACTGGAGATGAATAGAGTCGCCAGCTAGGCATTTTTATCCCGGAGGAAAGGTAATGCTGCATAAACCTAGAAAGATATGGACAAGACGGTCGCGAACCAGAGAGACTGAGAAAGGGGGTTGGTTACAACCTGGGAAGGTATTAGCACCCAGATTGTCCGTCGTACTCGACGGGATCCACGCTTAAAAGATTTGTGTTTTAAAGGGGTAGTGTTAGTGCAATTTGTGTGTAAAAGAACTGGAAAACAAAATGTACAGGTGTCAGTGTAAGAGAAAAGTGAAGTGTATAAATGTACAGTGTCAGTGTAAGAACGAGAATAAGATGCTCAAGATCATGAGGCTAAAAGAATGAGGCTAGAAAGAGGGGGAATATACAGAGACTTTTGTTCGATAACTGTTAAGTTATGCCTACGTATCCTCTCGTGCAATGAGGAAGTCAGAACACCGTAGTTCGACCCAAAGAGACTGAAAGATGAATTGACTTGTGAACTGCTTACTTGCCTATGCTCAAGTGTATGATCTGTCTGGCACAGATGCAAACTGTCTTGCATTAGACGGAAGAAGCAAGTTCTCGGTTGTGAGTGAAGGTGATGAGAAAAGAATCCCGAAGGAGACGATTATTGTTTGTTTTTGAGTATTTTCAATCTTTTATTGTTTTTGAAAGTTTGTCATAAGTTAATGAGCTTAAGCCTAAACCAATGGATTTAGTAAACTCATCACATCTTCCCTCTGATTAGGGGTAATGAGAATACCTTAAGTGTGAAGTCAGATTCTCACACTTAATCACCTTTGATGTAGGATTAAGATCATTAACCTACTTGTAATTATTTAGATGTTTTTGATGTTTTTGTTTAGTGTTAAGTAATGAGGTTAAGCCATAATCAGGGATTTAACAGACTCATTACACCATCCTAATAGAAGGATAATAGATGAGAATGTTTAAGCTGAGGAAAGCTCCTCAACTTAATCCATAATTAGGGATTAAACTCATGACAAAACAAACCTTTATTAAATGGATTTTATTTAATGATATGATGATGAAGTGTTTTTTAGGGTTTGTAAGACAACTTGAGGGGGACTTGTCCATTAACACTAGGGTTAGTCCTTCTTAACCAATTAAGGAAGAATTAGAACCCTAATGCAAGGCCCAAGTTACAAGTGTGATGTCTTGATGATTATTAGGTGAATTGATTAAAGGAGTTAAACACATTAAGGGTTTAACACTTAGGATTAAAGTTATACACTCCATCCTAAGAGAAGGATGCAGGCATAAGCTTAATCACAAAGCCTTAAAGCCTTTAGGGTTTAGTCCCTGATTATGAGATGAGAAGAGATGACTCAAAAGAGACTCAAAAGGTAAAACTAAGAGGGGAGACTAATCAAAACCCTAATCATTGTCATGGTTGGTTGTTCCTAAGGTTTGTGAGGTTTGCAAGAACAATCTTCAATGGAACCACCAGGAAGCAGATGAAAGGATCAAGAGAAGCAAAGCAACTTGCTTCATTCAAGAAGTCAAGTCACTTGAAGAAAGAAAGTGGGAAGAAGAAGAATGAGCAAGCTCAAACTCAAACACATATAAAAATGCAGCATGGATGCAAGAGAGAGATGAGAAGAAAGTATGAGAAGTGAAGGCAAATTCACTTCTCAAAATCACTTACCACCTGAAAGGTTAGAAAAGAAATGCAATGCAATGCAAAATGGGATGGAATGACATGATGCAAACCCAAAACCAGAAGCACATATGTGATGTTAATGATGTTAGGAGATGCTACAAACATGAGGCAGCACATGGAAATGATCATACAAGTTCATGAATGCAAATGAAGCAAGTTAGGAACCATGAACAAACATGAAAAGTTATGAAGTACATATGGCATATAACATGGCTAATACATGATGCAATGATCAAACATGCTTTCCATATGTCTTATGGTGTCAAATGAATCAAATGGATGCTTGAAATGTCATGGCAAGTCATATTATGCAAGAAGATGCAAGATGGATGCATATGGGAAGCCCAAATTAGGGTTTATGAACAATATATCAAACAAAAACCAAAATCAGAAGCAAACAACACTACAAAAAATTGAAAATGCACTCAAAGGACCCCTAATCCTATACTAAACCAAAGCCCAAAGGAGAGGTCTCAACTCTTAACCAATCTCAAGTTATGATTTTTACAAGTTTTTTAGGGTTTTAGGGTTTTCAAACAAAAGAAATGTCAAACAAATTGAAAATGAAAGATCAAATCATGGCCATTTAATCTCACAAACCTCATGCCAAACACAATGCAATGCAAAAAGAATCAATGTCCAACTCTTCATGGATAGGCAGAAATGATTTTTTGAACTTTGGATCAAAATAATGCACAAAAAAGATTTTAATTCAATGAGAAATTCTTAAAATGCATCAAGATCAAAAAATAAATTTGGTTTGAAGGTTGGACAATGTTTCTAAATGTCTTAGAACATTTCATGAATTTTTTGGTGATTTTTAAATACCTAAAAGTATTTTTAATAAATTAATTTTCATTAATCAATTAAAAATAAACTTTTAAATATTTTAAAATACTTTTTTAATGCTAAATATGAAAATAAAAATATTTTTGTGTTTTAAAAATTAGTGAAACTCTTGACAAAAAGTTTCATAATTTTTAAAACAATTTTGCTATTTTAAATAAATTATACAAAACAAATATGAAATAAATGAATAAAAATAAAGAAAAGGGAAAAGTCAACAGAATGGAAGGCAGGGATTGAATCTGGATTTGAAATGGTTGACCACGCGCGTGAATGGAGGGTCTAGATTGCTTCTGAGTTAATTAATTAAATTATGATTAATTAAACTAATTAAAAGTGATTAGGGCAAAACAAAAGGATCTGGGCCATTCAAGCTAGCGGGAAGTCAAACAAGTCAAAGGATCCTACGCTCCACATTCAAATGGAATTAATGACCTGAGATTAGGGCAAAACAAATTCAGGTGACCGGAGGGGAGCTCCGGTCATCTTCCCCGGCGACCCCAAAACCCTAGAATGCGATTCAGGCCACCATTCTTCAAATTAATGCCAGGGAAATGTTCTTCTACTCAAACCTTACTCGAATCAACTCTCAAAATAAATTTCTCATGCTTAAACTAAGGGAATCGAAGCCATGAAGTTTCACGGGCAAAATTTCAGAGCCCTGGTAAATCCTCATTTCTCACTCATTCTTAAATCTAAAACCATCCCCATGATCAGCAAGGCATGCACAATCAATTTTTAACAAGAAAATCAAGCTCTGAAAAGTTGAAAACCTGAAGCTACCTGAAGTGATGAACTGTGAATTTGAGCTCTCCTGACCTTGCTTTGGTGCAAAATGCCTTCTCTGGACCCCCTGAAGCCAATGGAATGTTCACAACCTCTTGCTAGTGGCTATTTTGGAAGCTTGAGTTCTGATATGGCAGGTTTGGCAGTTGTGATTGGTAGTGTTTCAGGCTGCATTCATGGTGGATTCTGGTTCTTTTCAATGTGTTTGACTTGTTGGTGAAGAGAAATTGGGTGTTTGATGGCTGGATAATGAGATTCGAAGAGGGAAGAGTTTTTGCAGGTTTTGTGGTATGCTATGTTCTAGTGTGCTTCTGGCTTGTTTCTTTGTTGGTTTAGGTTCAGTGTGACAAGGTGAGGATGATGGTGAGACTTGCTTGAATGTTTGTGAGGTGTGGAGGCAGATTCGAAGAGAAATGCAAAATGGGGTGAGTTTGTGTATGTTGCGTTGTGGTGTGTTTCAGCTTGGCTTCTTGATATGTTTAGCTTGCAAATGGATAGTATAAAATAATCTCATAGGTCAGATGATGTGACCTGGACTTTATTGATTGGTAAGTTCACTTTTGCAAAATGTCAACTTTGTTGTAAGAGAGGCATGGGCTTGGTTCTAGGCTAGTACAAGCATGGGGCTGGCGCAGCAAAGGTGAGGGGAAGGGCTAGCAAGGTTCAGCATCCAATGTAGCAAGTGGTAGGAAGTGTGATCATGAATTTTGCAAGTTGTTTCAACTTTGGTTCATATGGAACTTTCTTGCTATACAAACCATGAAGCATGAGGGATCTTGGTTCAAATCTGACTTTTAGAAGTTGCATGATGCTTGTGTAATGGTTTGATGACAATTAGAAGTTATAATTTGCCTTGGTACAAAGTTTTTGCAAGTTTCCCATTTTGTGCATAACTTGAAAATTAGTGATTTTTGCCAACTTTGTCACACCATAACTTTTGATCCAAAATGAATTAGGTCATGTTCTTGTACTTTTTGAAAAGGGAAAAATGTGATCTACAACTTTCATGACCAAAGTTTTTTCATTTGAAGCATTTTTGGATCAAAAAGTAAGGTTTGAAAAGTGACCTAAAATGACATATTCTTTAAAAGTCAACTATGCCCAAAAAAGTCAACTTTGCAAGAACTTCAAATTCTTGGTTTTTGTGAACTTCAACCTTCTTCCATGATCAAATAAAGATCATATACACTCAAAATGATGAAGATCACCCCTTGGTTGGGTCATTGGGGGCCTCAGATGCCTTGATTTTACACTGACTTATCTGAAAAGTCAACTCTTGATCAGATGACCTCCCCATGGAATTTCTTCATGAAACCTTATATGCATACTCCCTATACCATATAGAGACCAATGGAAACAAGAATGACCAAAAAATTTGGAGTTATGGCCTCTGAAACCAAAACCCTAATTTTAGGTCAACTGTGCAATCAAACTTGGCTCTGCTTCCATGCCAATCCCAGTTCTTGTGATTCTTTTGCATTTTTGACTTTGAGAGGATGTGATATGATATAAGAACACTCATGGATCCCTTTGGAGTCATTGATGGCCTTTGGAGTAGCTCAAGAAACTCCTGGATTGCTCAGATCACAAACCCTAGGTGTAGATGACTTAGAATCTATGCAGTGAATCAAAAATGTGATATGAGATGATATGATTGTGTTTATGCATATGAAATGATCACAAGCCATGGTGTGAATGGGTGAGGGAAAATTTGGGGTGTTTACACCTAGTTTTGGATGCACTGCTTAGGAGGTGCATTGTCTGAGGGAATTGTCAACTCTTCTGACCAATTGTGAACCTTGTGAACCTTGTGAACCATCATAAAATGTCTTGTGAACCTCATGGGAGATATTGTGAAGCTTGTGAACCTTGTGAACCTCAAGAAGTAACTTGTAGACTTCATGAACCTCATGAAAGGTTATATAAACATTGAGAAACTTGTGAACCTTGTGAACCTTCATAAAGTAACTTGTAGACTTCATGAACCTCATGAAAGGTCTTGTAAATGTTGGGAAGCTTGTGAACCTTGTGAACCTTCAGAGAACACAAAGTCTTGTATTGTGAGGGCAAATTTTGGGGTGCAACAGTTACGACCTGGGAAGGTATTAGTACCCCAGATCGTCCGCCGTTCCCAACGGGATCCACGCTTGCAGAGAAATCGGTTTCAAAGGGTAAAGAAATGAAAGCTGCTGCAAAAGAAAATGAACTAAACTGGATAAAAGAAATGAAAAGGGAACTGGAAAAGAAATGAAAAGGAAAAATGTAGGAAAAATAAAGATTGTGCTCGAACAGGCCCTACCCGCTGCCTACGTACCTCATCTGGACAATGAGGATCAGAGTCGTCGTAGTTCCCCTTACTAGGGGTGGAAAGGATTGCTTGTGTATTAAGGCTTGAACTGCCTATGTCAATGCTCAGGTGTTGCAGGCTCGGACGACGAGTGTGTTACCGTCTTGCAAAGTGACAAGTAGTAGCAAGTTCGCGGACGAAGTGAAGGAGATGAGAAAAGAATTCCCGAAGGAAAGACGCTTATTGTTTGTTTGTGGTTTTTATGAGTTTTTTATGAGTGTGGCACAAGGAAGTAAACTCAAGCTCTTTTCCATGGAATGTGCACTTGTCACTACATTCCAAGATGGAATAATACAACAAGCACACTCAAGTAAGGAGAAGATCCCCAAAACATGATTTTAGAGATTAGGGCTTAAGCTCACTAACTCATTAACTTATTAAGTGTTTTTGTATTTACAATGAAGAAGTGTGTTTTTATGATTTTCTTGGTGAAGATGATATCCTGATCAGACTTGTACATCACAAGACAAGCTTGTACTATCCCAAGATGGGAAAACTACAAGTGTTTCATGGAATAAGGTTATTGCTCAAGATATCACTTCAATCTTTATTCAGTGTCTTCTTATGGTTTTTGAGATGAAAAGAGAAGAAAAACAAAAGGATCTCAAAGGTAAAAGTCTAATGGGGGACTAATGAATCCTAAAGTTATCATGCAAAGGTAATCCTAGGTTAGTGAGGTTTACTATCCTAATGAAGAAGAAGGAAAGAAGAGAAAGAGAAGAATGGAGAATAGAAGAGGGAGGAAGTAAGGCCTAAACCCACCACATTCACAAATAAGATCATTAATGAAGAAAGGAGAAGAGATAAGATTTGGAGATGTGGGAATCACATCCACATCTCTCACTTACCAAAGCCCCTGAAATGGTTAGTGACACAAGCATAAGTGCAATACAAAATGAACATAATGTCAAAACAAAGTCACACAACCAGAAGTGAAGTCATAAACACAAATGCCAAATGCAAACTTAAAGCACAAGAATGATAAGAGAACCACACAACTCAACATGAAGCATCATGAATCATTATGACCAAACAAAACAAACATGAGAAGATGCAAAGCAAAATAGTCAAAGCAACATCACAAAGTGCAAGACGAGAACCCCAACATGTTAGAAAAGTGCCTAAGAAGCATGTAAGATGAAGAGAAGAAGTGCACATAGTCAAGCATTCACATCATGAGAAGAAGGAAGCAAAGGAAGTGAAGTGAGCATGCATAAGTGTGGAAGAACTCCAAAAGCAAACAAATTACAAAATTCCCAAGGCATAATCCACAACTCAAGATCAGAGAGGTATTAACAACCTAGGATGGCCCTAAACAACTTGAAGAAGTTGGCACAAGTGCCCTTCTAAGCTAAGGAGAGAACAAATGATCCAAAAGAAACAAAAAGGGACAAGTGAAGAACAAAAAAAATCAAATCAAATCCAATATACATTCAAATATTCCACACTCTTGCACAAATGATCTTCAATCACACAATATCAACATGCCAAAAGGAGGGGATGAGAATCAGAAGCTAAGCAAGTCAAATGAGGGTTCAAACATGAATTAGGGTTAGAAAGCTTTAGGCACAAGTTAGAGACCAAAATCAATTAAACAAAATCCTAAAAATCAGAAGAAAAATCACCAATAAATTACATCTTATCATGAATCCAGAGCAAAAAGAATCACTTAAAAATTCAAAATAATGATCAAGATAGAAAATGAACAAGTCAGCATGCTTCAAAATGGAATAAAAACAATTAATTAAATGAGACAATTAATTTCCACATGACAATTAAAAATAAATGAAAAATAAAAATATCAAAAATTAGAGAAAACTCAAAGGACCTTTCATGAATTTTTTTTATAATTTTTGGAGACCTAAAACTATTTTTAAAAATTAAAAAGCAAACTGAAATAAAATGAAAATAAGAAAAGAAATAAAACAAAGAAACGGGCCAGGGGGTGCGTTTAGAAAGCAAATCCAGTTCATTTTAATTGGGCTTGCAAGGACAGGGGGTGCGAAAAGCAAGGGAAGGCCCAAAGGCTCAACGCAGGTTCATAGCAATTGTTGTGGATATTCACAAAACTTAGGAAATAATGAGAACCAAAAGATCAATCTCACGCATCTCATGAAGTCAATGAATTCAACAGGCCAAACCAAACAGCAAACCCTAGCACACGCACACCATAATTAATATGAACTGGAAAACACACAGCATTATTGTTCAAAATAGAAACACGTGAGGGACAACCTCTCTTTTTAATGCGTTGTCATGTTGAGGGCCGTCCAGATGAAGGATCCAAGGGCTCATGTTCATCTTCTTCGTTCAAACTCAGGTGACACAAATTCCAGAATCCGGTGACCGGAGCTAGGGCTCTGGCACCGGAAAATTCAAATCAAGAACAAATGATCACAAAATCACTCTAAATCTCCAGATCAAACAAACAAGTCATGCTGAATTCAAATATAACAATCAAATTCACAAAAGATCCAAGAATGAGCTGGATCGAAGAAAAACAGATCTGACCATCAAACTTTGAATCCACATATCTTAACCAATAATGCATCAAAATCAAATCTAAAAAGTGCAGAATACTCAGCAAAGTGTCGTACCCCGAAAAATACGACCTCACGCGATCCGAAAGACAGAGCCGCGCGCTGGACGGACTGAAGTGTCGCCACCTAATTCTATTTATTCCCGAAGAGGGAAAAGGGAGATATAGATACAACCCAGGAGGAAAAGGATGAGGACAAAGGTCAACGGAACCATTGCCTGGGTTCGGGAGTCGGTTATGCAGGGGGAAGGTATTAGCACCCCCTACATCCATCGTACTCGAAGGGAACCATCTAAGTTATCACGCTCGAAAGGATGCCTATGCTTAAACGAATTGCTTGCTAGAGGGAAATGAGTTGAATTATAAGTTAGATTGATCCTAGGTGCTCGGCAAGGATTGAGATCCTCGTGCCTACGTACTCCCGTGTGCAATGGGAAAGTCAGAGCCTCGTAGTTCGACCTACTAAGGGTAATGGTTGTTGATTTTATTACCTTTCGTCGATGAAAGGGTTTAGGAGTTGAAATGCACTAAAGACTATGGATATTTTATCTCTCCCAACAAGACGAGCGTCTTGCGTCGAAATAATCGGAGCGAGTAATGAGAGCTCGTTATCCTCCTTTCTACCGCTTAAGGCTCGTGGCGTACAGATCTTCTCGTTTTTATTAAAGTATTTTATTTCCTAAGACCGCTTGACGTTGGATCAAGGGTTTGGATCTAAAAAGAATCGTTTTGGTTTTTTGAGGTTAGAGGGTAAATGCAAATGGTGTTTAATTTTGTGGTTTGTTAGCGAGGCACGAAGCGCTCAGCTCGCAAAGAGGAGTGGATCCTAATAAACGATAAAGATAACTGGAAAATAAAGTGTAAGTGTGTGAGTGCAATCGCTTGGCGTTGGACCAAGGGTTCAGGATTAAATGAAATACGGAAAATAAAATGCGTACAAACTAATGGGAGAGGGATACAAAATAAATACAGGGGATTGCGCGAAATAAATGGTATCATTGTAGTTTGCCCAAGAGGAAGCGTGTGTGTAGTGTTTTTGAACGGTTCGAAGGCGTTTGGCCTGTTTTTTTTAATCGGGACACAACTATTCAAAGGCGTTGGACCTTTTAATCGAGCGCAACTATTCGAAGGCGTTGGACCTTTTCGGGACGCGGCGAAATTTATTTCATGAACTATCTTAGAATCGATTCAAAATGGGAATCATTCTATAAGGAGTCGAAACGTAATTTTTAAATGCGATAATAAATGAATAAACTGAATTGCAAAAAATAAATGGAATAATGAATATAAATAAATTAAATAATATTGAATATAATAAAATAAAATAAACTATATCACAAGTTTTTTGTTCAAAAATAAAAATAATAGAATAAAATAAAAGAGGGCCTCATATTGACCACTCATCACCGATTAAATGTAATCGGGCGAAAATTGGCCTTTTGTCAAGTCATTGGCCCTAAAATAGCAAAAGAGAAAATCTAAAGTAAAAGAAATAATCTATTAAATATTATGAATTGAAAAACTTAAAAGGAATAATATGACAATATGGTGAAAAAACGTTTTAGAAAAGAAATCAAATTAAAAATAAAAGAATAAGTACACTAAAATAGAAATAAAATTTAAAAGATAAACAAAAGGGTGCATTGTGGACCTGGGATGTATACAGTAGTCAAACTCATGGGCTTAACCAGTCCAAACAGCATTAATAAATCGGTCTGGGCTTTCACAGCTTCTCCCAGATTTCGCGGATGGTTTGAAGGGTGTTAGGGATTTCCGACTCAAATCGGTGTTCTTCGGCTCACTGAGGCTTTTTCGACGGTGAGCGGCGGCCTGTGATTTTGGTCGGCGGATGAAGGTTTCTGTTTCGCGGACGGGTGTTGATGGACGGATGAATTTCCGATTCGGTTTTGGGTTGTAGTTTTGAAGAGGGTCGTTTTGTGGTGGCTCTGGGTTTCTGGATGTTGGCGTTTTGATGGTTGGCGACGGGTTACGGAAAGTGGTTCAGACGGGTTAGCGGAAAGGGTTGTGATTTCACGGCGAGGCTTTTGCGTCTCTCACGGTGATTAGCGAATCAGTTCCATGTATGTTTCGGAGGGGTTTGTGTTTGGCTTCTGATTTTGCGGCTGTGTTAGTGGTGTTTTCGACTTCACGATGGTGAAGGTGGCTGAGGGCGGTTCTGGTTATGGCGAAATGGTTTGTGCATCGAATCTGTTTGTCGCAGTTTGTGTTCTGAGATGGGTCAGATTCGTTTTCAGATTTGAGGTTTGCTTTTTCGATCCAGTTTTCACTGTGAAGGCTCTAACGAATTTGTCTGTTGTTTTTTCGGTTTTGTGGTGAAGGATTCGTAGTGGTCTATGGTGAATAACAAGTCTCGGCTTTCAGATTTGGTGTTTCGCGAGTTTTTTCGGAATCTGTTTATTGTTTTGCTGGTTTCGCGAAATGGTTGTATGAAGGATAGCTGCATATTTCATTTTTTTGCTTTTTTTTTGGTTTGGATTTTGATTGAAATGAGATATGGTTGTATTGGTGAAGGGTGATTATGGTGCAGAAGGTTTTGATTCTCTTTCTGGTTCAATCTCATTCCACAGGTTTGTTTCGATTACTGGCTTGTGGTGTTTGATGGAAGAATATGGTATTATTTGCAGATGTGTTTACGTGAGAAAAAATGGTGGTGAAGGTGTTTTTATTGTTTGCCGAGATTTTTGTTCTGTTATGTAAGGGATGGTGGATTAATGGTGATTTTCATTTTTGATACTGCAGGATTAATGGAGGTTGAAAGAAAACAGATTTTGAAATTTGGTTTTGAAGGAGGTCTTATGAAAGGTTTTGTTGTTGGAAAGATGAAAAGAATTTTGCGGTGTCCCTCCTCTCTTATGCAAAGTGTGAAAGAATGTTTTTATAGAAAATTTTTGGGTGAGGATGAAATTGGGAGAGAGGGAAAAAATACAGCTGGCTAACGGTTTTTTATGGTGTGTGGTAGTGGGATGAAAATGTAATGGAATGAGGTTGTGCGTTCTACAAAAAAAATCATGTGGCTTTGTGGATTGAATAATTGTACAGCTCTTGTAACAAGAAAAATTTGAGTGGTGGGTTGTTTGCAATTTGATGAGATGTGATATCTTGCTGAGGAATTCAATTAGATATTTGGATGTAAAACATAATAATAATAATAATAATAATAATAATAATAATAATAATAATAATAATAATAATAGAATAATAATAATAAAAGAAATACTAGAAATAATAAACAGTATAATAATAAGTAAGAATTATAAAAATAAAGGTAAATAGAAATAGTAACAGAATAATAATAGTGACAAAATAAAATAGAATGTTTTCTTTTCTTTTGTGATTTTGTTACAATAAATGAATTTTAAAAAAGGATAATGAGCCTAAGAAAAAACATAATGGATTTTAGAAGAAAAATGGCTTTAATAAAACTAATAAAAATATTAACAATAGATTTTTTTGATTTTTTTGGTAAATAATAATTTCTTTTGTGAACTATAAAATAAAAGGGATATGGACATATGAATTTAAGTAAAAACTAACAAGTACTTATTTTAATATATTATTTTTTAATAAACTAAAAGCTATTTTTTTTTATATATTTTTGAAATAAAGAGATGCAAATAAATTTAAATGAAACTAATATAAACATAATAATGTTTTTGACTTTTTTTAGAATATAGTTAAACGGAAATAAAAATATGACATATTTTTGGATTTTTGAAACAATGGTTAGACAAAAAAACAAAAATAATAAAATAGTGCGGGTAGGACAAATTTGGGGTATGACACAAAGTTCACATATCACAATGCACATAAGAAAAACAAGTTTCAGATCTATGGATTTTAAGTCATACCTGAGATGTGTAAACACCCCAAATTTGACCTCACCCATTCACACCATGGCTTGTGATCTTTTCATATGCATAAGTTCAATCATAGCATCTCATATCTCATTTTTTATTCACTGCATTGGTTCAAAGTCATCTGCATCTAGGGTTTGTGATCTGAGCAATCCAAGAGCCATTTGAGCCACTCCAAAGGTCATCAATCACTTCAAAGGGGTCCATGTATGTTCAAGCATCATATTATATCCTCATAAGGCCAAGAAAGTCAAAGAATCACAAGAACTGAGAATGGCATGGAAGCAGAGTCAGGTTTAACTTCACAGATGACCTAGAATTAGGGTTTTGGTTTCAAAGGCCATAACTTCAAAGTTTTTGGTCATTCTTGTTTCTATTGGTCTCTATATGTTATAAGGATCATGCATATCAATTTTCATGAAGAAATTCCATGGGGAAGGCATCTAATCAAGAGTTAACTCCTTGAGCAAGTCAGTGCAAAATCAGGGAATCTGAGGCCCCCAATGACCCAACCAAAGGGTGTTCTTCATCATTTTGATTGTGTATGATCTTTATTTGATCATAGAATATGTTAGAAGTTCAAAAAATTGAGGAATTTCAAGCCATTTGCAAAGTTGCCTTTTTGGGAAATTGACTTGTAATGGAAAATTGCCATTTTGGGAAAGTTTTTCAACCCTTTCTTTTTGATTCAAAAATGCTTCAAATGAGAAAACTTTGGTCATGAAAGTTGTAGAATGGATCATTCCCTTTACAAAAAGTACAAGAACTCATGCTAATTCATTTTGGATCAAAAGTTATGGCTTGTCAAAGTTGGGAAAAATCACATAATTTTAAGTTTTGTACCAAAGAGGCAAAGTTGCAAAACCTCTTGCCAAGGCAAATTGTGACTTCAAATGGATTTCTAACCTTTGCACAAACATAAACCAATGCCTAAAAATCAGAATGCACCAAGAGTTTGTCCATTTTCATGACTTGTGCTTCAAGTAATCACAAAAGGGGCAAAAAGTCATAAAATTGCAAAACCTATCACAAACCCTAATCCACTTGATGCATTGCTTCTAATCCATTTCCATGGCTCTCCCTAATCTCAGCTGAGCCAAACCATGCCCCTATCACAGCCTCACACTTGCCCATACCTCAAGTACACCTAACTTGGACTTTTTGCAAAAAGACCCATACCAATCCCACAGTGCCACACCAACTTCTCTGACCCATCCAAATGTGATAAGTGGACCAAAAGGGACTCAACACAACAGACACACAAGCCTGAAACACTCTCCAAGCCATAGCTCCAAGCTTTGCCCTCTTATGCATTTTCATTCGAAACACATCACACAAGCATCAAACATAAAAACAAACTCCATAGAACATCTCAGCATGTCTCACTGATCATCTCTGACCCTTCACCTTGCCCTGAAACACCCTGGAACTGAAACACGATTCCTTCCCCTCTCTGAACAGGACCACTTCAAACTCACAAATTAGCCATTCTAAACCCCAACCAAGCTTCATAACTTCATCAAGAGGATCATTGGGACCATTTTGAAGCAAAGAGGCAAGCAGAAAGCTCATGGACTGAAAGCTCAATCTCAGGTAACATGATGAACAAATTTTCCAGAACCTTGATTTCTTGTTAGAATGTAGTTCTATATGTTGCCCTGATCATGGGGATCTATTTATTTTCGAAAATGAGTCAAAAACAAGCATGTTGTGATGTTCTGAAATTTTTGCCCTAAGATTTGTTTTCTCTGATTCTCACTGTGTAGTCAATATAAATTGTTTTTGGCCATGGATTCTTGTTACCCATTGTTGAATTGTTGATTCTGGAGATTTGTGGGCCTTGGGGATGTGTTTTGAGTGATTCTGGTGAGAAAGGCAGCCGGAGAAGACGACCGGAGCTTATCTCCGGTCGCCTGAGATTAATTAGGGTTAAGTGTGATTAATTAGGAGTTTTGAACGTGGACCCTTAGATTTGCTTTCCCGCGCGCGAACGAGTGGTCTGGATGCTTCATTAAAGCCCTAATCTCCATTTAATTATTTAAATCATGTTTAATTAATTTATAAAACAAAATTAGCCAGATTTGAATCTGGGCCTTTGGATCTGGCGTGCAGTCAACCAGTCCAAGCCCAGATCAAATCCTGGCCATCCTTTTGAATTATTTTTCATTATTTCATTTTAAATTCATTTTCTTTTCATTTTATTTGCACGAATTATTAAAAATAGTTAAAATCATCTAAAAATTATGAAATTTTTTGTCAAAGATTTCATTAATTTTTAAGACCCAAAAATATTTTTATTTTCATTTTTTGCATTGAAAATTATTTTTAAATCATTTAAATGTTTATTTTTAATTAGTTAATGGAAATTAATTAATTAAAAATGCATTTAGGTATTTAAAAATCACAAAAAAAATTCACATTGCATTTAGAAACATTTAGAAACATTGTCCAACTCTCAAACCAAATTTCTTTTTGGTTCTTGATGCCTTTTGATCATTTTCATTGGAATTAAATTCATTTTTAGGCAATATTTTTGTGTAAACTTTGAAAAATCCCTTCTGCCTAACCATTGAGAGTTGGATGATGATTCTTCTTGCATTAGACTCTTCATAGCATGTAGTTTATAGAATAAATTTGGTTTGATTTGATCTTGCATTTTCAATTTGTTTAGCATTTTTCTTGATAAGGTACCTTAAAACCCTAGCAATCTTAGGAAATTCATAACTTTCACTAGGTTAAGAGTTGGATCCTCTCCTTTGGGCAGTGAGTTTGTATAGGTTTAGGGTATCTTTGATTGCATTTTCAAATTTTTGTCATGTCATTTGCTTCTGGTTTTGGATTTTTGCTTTGCATGATGCATGTAACCCTAGTTTTGTGCCTTCTTTTGCATTCATCTCTCATTTGCTTGCATCCAATGACTTGCCATGACATTTTGTTCATGCACATGATTCAAAATACATCTTAGGACATATTAGAATCATGTTTGATCATTGCATCTCTCATTTGCCATGTTGTATGTCCATTACATTTCATAACTTTTCATGTACATTCATGTTTCAAAGCATGCCTCATTTGCATCCTTATGCTTGTTTGATCATTCTCATGCCTTGCCTCATGTTTGTATCATCTCTTAGCATCATTAACATCATGTTTATGCTTCTGGTTTTGGTTTGCATCATGACATTTCATCTCATTTTCATTGCATTTCATTCCTTTTGCTAACTTTTCAGGTGGTAAGTTATTTTGAGAAGTGAATTTGCCTTCACTTCTCACAATCTCTCTTCATCTCTCTTATGCATAATTGCTGCATTTTGTCTTTGTATTGGATTGAGCTTGCTCATTCATGTTCATCTTACCTTCTTTCTCCAAGCAACTTGTCTTCTTAAGTGAAGCAAGTTGTTTTGCTTCTCCTTGCTTCTTCCTCTTTTCATCTGCTTCTTTCCTGGTGGCTTCTCTCTAAAGATCTTCTTGCAAGCCTCATTAACCCTAGGAACAACCAAGCATGATAACAATTAGGGTTTGATTAGTCCCCCATTTAGCTTTTACCTTCGTGTCATCTTTGAGTCCTCTCTTCTCATCTCATAATCAGGGACTAAACCCTAAAGGTTTTAAGGCTTTGTGATTAAGCTTATGCCTGCATCCTTCTATTAGGATGGAGTGTATAACTTTAATCCTAAGTGTTAAACCCTTAATGTGTTTAAATCCTTTAATAAATTCACCTAATAATCATCAAGACATCAAGCTTGTAACTTGGGCCTTGCATTAGGGTTCTAATTCTTCCTTAATTGGTTAAGAAGGACTAACCCTAGTGTTAATGGACAAGTCCCCCTCAAGTTGTCTTACAAACCATAAAAATCACTTCTTCATCTTACCATTAACTAAAATCCACTTAATAAAGGCTTTGTTTTGTCATGAGGTTAATCCATAATCATGGATTAAGTTGAGGAGCCTTCCTCAGCTTAAATGTTCTCATCTATTATCCTTCTATTAGGATGGTGTAATGAGTCCATTAAATCCTTGATTATGGCTTAATCTCATTACTCAACACTAAACAAAAACAACAAAAACATCTAAATAATCACAAGTAGGTTAATGATCTTAATCCTATACCATGGTGATTAAGTGTGAGATGTTGACTTCACACTTAAGGTATTCTCATTACCCCTAAACAGAGGGAAGATGTGATGAGTTTACTAACCCTTGGTTTAGGCTTAAGCTCATTAACTTATGACAAACACCAAAAAGTAATAAAAGACTGAAAACACAAAAAAACAAACAATAATCATCTCCTCCGGGATTCTTTTCTCATCTCATTCACTCACAAACGGGAACTTGCTTCTTCCGTCTAATGCAAGACAGTTAGCACCTGAGCCAGACAGGTCATACACTTGAGCATAGACAAGTAAGCAGTTCACAAGTCAATTCATATTTCAGTCTCCTTGGGTCGAACTACGGTGTTCTGACTTCCTCATTGCACGAGAGGATACGTAGGCATAACTTAACAGTTATCGAACAAAAGTCTCTGTATATTCCCCCTCCTTCCAGCATTATTATTTAAGCCTCATAGTCTTGGGCATCTCATTCTTGTTCTCACACTGACACCTCTCTCATACACTCCACATTTCTTTTACACTGACACTTGCATTCTTTCCAGCTTTGATACACAAATTGCACTGACACTACCCCTTTAAAACACAAATCTCTTAAGCGTGGATCCCGTCGAGTACGACGGACAATCTGGGTGCTAATACCTTCCCAGGTTGTAACCAACCCCCTTTCCCAGTCTCTCTGGTTCGCAACTGTCTTATCTATCTTTTCTAGGTCTATGCAGCATTACCTTTCCTCCGGGATAAAAATGCCTAGCTGGCGACTCTTGTCTTTCTGAGTTCACTCCTATATGTTCTCTTTCTCCTTTCGTCGACCGTTCGCGTCTGTACCCCTTCTTACCCTAGTTGTCATTTTGGTGGGAGCGACAGCTTGGCGACTCTGCTGGGGAACCTTATTCTGTAACCAGGGCTTCTGGTTCTTATTGTGGGTTCCTCCTAGCGCTTGTTTGGTTTGTGTTTACTGGGATGTTATGTGCTAATTGTGTTTATATAGTTGATTTATTTATTGCTTTGTGTACAGCTTTATTTATTGCTTTCTTTACAGTTTTACATTTTTCATACTGCCATACTATCATCCTGCTGGATCTGGTTTGTTGTTTTGTTGGGTGGGGTTCTATTGAGAGTTTGAGGTCCCATACCTGGGACCTGAGTGACACCTAGGTTAGAGTGGTTCATGTTCTTTCCCATTCCATTTCGGTCTGGTGCGGGAATATGAAACACGGTTCAGATGTGGGTTTCTTCTTGAGAACTCTGTGCTACAGATTTCCCGTAGTGCTAGGGCTATCTGGGAAGCCTGCTAAGTCTGGATGACCTTTATTATGACCTTCAGAAACTGAGGTGAATTAGAGGAGGATCTTTTATGGTTATTGTAAACACTGTACCTCCGGGTTAGAAGTGTTTACACTTCTCATAACTGATCCAAGTCTGAGGATCCTTGTTTTAGAACACCACCTGTGAGGGGGTTGGGCTGTTTACAGGTTTGCAGGTGCCTTTGGCCACATCATACCCTGTTACTTGTTTGATTAAGAGTACCTCACTTTGGACAGTTCTTGTGATTTAACCCTGGACATATGACTCTTTATTTGAGTCCCCCACCTTGGTTACTGGATTTCTGAACCTCCATCTAGACTTCTTGAATATACATGGGCCTTATATCAAGACAGTTAATCAGATCCAGCTTGATCACAAACCCTTGCATATCATTTGCATACATCATCATTGCATCATTTAACATTTGTTTATTTGTTTTTCAGGGTATCCACATCATATTTGGCTTGGTTTTGACCCCTTCATCTGCATAGACCTCTGTTCATCAGTTATCTGCTTCAGCTCTTTTCATCAGTTGCCTGTTTCAGCTGCCTTCATCATTAGTATCAGCCTGTCAGTGGCTCATCTCCAGTACCAGTTTTGATCTTCATCAGCACTTGTCTTCAGCTCTTCATCAGCACTCATGTCTGCACCCAGGAAAAGCAACATTTCATACCATTTCTTTGAGCCTGTGTTGACTGGTATCAGGCAGGTCCAGACATTGATCACTCCAGACCACATCCCATTATTCAGAGAGCATTATGGAGGCATCCTTGACATGGTTATGGACCTGGACCCTTCTCAGAGGAGTATGATCCACACCTGCCTGCAGTTTTATGACCCTCCTTTGAGGTGCTTCACTTTCCAAAATTTTCAGCTAGGACCTCTGCTGGAGGAGTTCTCATCATTGATTGGAATACCTGTCAGGAGTGGTGTCCCCTTCAACCCAGAGATGACTTCTCCCAGCAATGGAGAAGTAGCAAAATCACTGTACCTGGAACCCATTTTGATTGAGCAAAACATGACAACAAAGGCTGGGATCCCTGGTTTACACTTAGAATTCTTGATTTCTCAGGCCATCCTGAAGGCCTCCTTGGGAGAATGGAGGGCATTTTGTGCATTATTAGCCCTCAGCATATATGGGGTTATACTATTTGCAGATGAGCCCAAATTTATCAGCAAGAATGCCATTCATCTTTTCCTTCTGAGGAACCCAGTACCCACATTACTGGGAGATTTCTATTACTCCATTCATCAGAGGAATGAGAAACAAAGGGGGAAATTGGTGAGATGTTGTGCTCCTCTGTTTCACACTTGGTTGCTCAAGCACCTACCTAAGACAGATGCCTTCCTGAATCCTCACCAACAGAAGAATTGGGCTAAGAGATTTATTGCTTTGACTTCAGATGACATCAGATGGTGCACTCAGAGCACCAAGGGCAGAGACATCATCACTAGCTGTGGGCAATACCCAAATGTACCTCTAGTAGGAGTAAAAGGTTGCATCAATTACAATCCTTTGTTGTTTAAGAGACAACTGGGCTATGCTTTGGTCCACCCTCCTAAAGTGCAAGATTTAGCTGAGACCCTGTATTGTGAGATAAAGCCTAATCTAGCTGTTGTCAGACAAGCATCCTGGGCTTGGGACAACATCCAGACAAAGGGGGTGGCTATTCTGGGAAGGTGAAATAATGTTGCTTCAGCCCAATACTATGATTGGTCTCATGCCAGAGCTCAGATCACTGGAACGCCTTTTACCATTGAGGACACACCGAGACCTTCTACAGCACAGCCATCAGCCACTGTCAGCATAGAGGAATTTGAGAAACTGAAGGAAAGGAATGAGAATTTGTCTCAAGCTCTGAAGAGGACCCTCTGGGAGAGGAGTGATGGTCGTCTGGACATTGAGAGGTTGGAAAAGCTTAGGGTGGAGCATCTGGCCAAGATTGAGAAAACAGAGGACTACATCAAGAAATCAAGAGCTGGGGAGCAAATATTGAAGAATGCTTGTAAGGAGGCCAAGCTTCAGAAGGCTAGGATTGATCTCTATCTACAAGAAAGTCAGGCTAGGTGGGTCAGGATCACTGAAGCCCGTACTCAAGAAGATAAGAGAACTCAAGCCAGGATTGAGCAGTTAGAAGCTAATGAAAAGAAACAACAGGAAGCATTGATGGCAGCCCAGAAGGAGATTTCAGAGTTGAAGCTTAGGGCTGGTTTGAAGAGGTCAAAGGACCAGGACAGGCACAAGAAGCTGACCTCTGCCATTACCACCAGAAACCTTCTCATCAGGACTATTACGGAGCATCCAGCTGGTCCAGTGACTGAGGCACTTCTAAAGGAGGTTAAGGAGGATGAGTTTGGACTTGATGTCTGACTTTTTGTTTGTTGTTGCTTTCATTTGATGTACTTTTCTTTTATGTTGCATTTTGACCCCTCAGGGGCATGTGTTGTAAAAAACCAACTATGTATTATGCACCATTTGTAATATATTTGTTTAGTTTATTTCCTTTGATTCTCTTTCTCTCAAGCAACATCAAAGCATCTTCCTCGAGGTCTGGAAAGGTCAAAACCAAGAGCCAAGCCGGATACCTTGGAAAATAAATAAGCATACTGCATTGCATACTAACTTTTGTTTTGTTTTGTAGGTTTTTGTTATTATTTTGTTTGTTTCTAACTCTGTTGTGGTTCAGGAATTATTGCTCACCGCCGGGTGTTCCCTCTCAACCGTCCGCACCGGTATCCTACTCGCAACAACCTTCCTGGTATCCAAATGGATCAGGTACAGCAGGACCTGACAGAGGCCAGAACCCAGATGGCTAATGAAAGGCTGGAGATGAGAAACCAAATGACTCAATTCATGGAAGTAATGAATGGCTTGGCCCAAAGTCAAGAAAGGTTGAGGGCATTGGTAGAAAGACAAACTCCCGAAGAACCCCATCTGGGAACTGGAGGAACAAGTAACAATGAAAGAGGTCAGCCTCATGTTAATCCACCAGTATTTGGACCTCACCTAAATCCGGAAGTCAACATCCCGGGCAATGTGCAAGGAAATACTACTGGGGGAAGGATCTTACAAGAAGACCCCCAAGAGGAGCAATTCACTGTCATGGGAGCTGGTGATGAAGTCTATGATAGAAGGTTTGATGAAATTGCTGAGAAGTTGAGATCCCTGGAATCTCAAAATTCCCTGGGTTTTGATGTAATGGATATGGGGTTAGTGGACGGGGTAAGAATTCCCCACAAGTTCAAACCTCCGTGCTTCGAGAAGTACAATGGAACTTCCTGTCCACGAACTCACCTGCAGTCTTTTCTGGTAAGACTCAAGGCATATACCATGGATGAAAAGCTGTGGATGTTCTATTTTGAAGACAGTTTGACTGGGGCTTCAAGGGAGTGGTATTCGCACTTGACCAGAGCTACTATCAGATGCTGGAAGGACCTAGCTGAGGCCTTCATCAGACAATATCAGTATAATCTGGACATGGCTCCTAACAGGACCCTCTTGATGGGAATGTCTCAATCCTCCAGGGAAAGCTTCAGGGAATATGCCCAGAGGTGGAGACAGCTTGATGCTGCTGTCCAGCCACCCATGTCGGAAAGAGAAATGGCCGACATGTTCATGAATACTTTGCAAGGAACATATATTGATAGACTGGCCGCCTTTTCTTCCACCAGCTTTGCTGATGTTGTCATAGCCGGTGAAAGAATTGAAAGTCTGCTAAAGATGGGCAAAATTTATGATAATGGTGCAAGTTCGTCCAGTAATCCCAGGAAGCCTTTTGTGGGACCTCGAAGGACCGGTGAGACAAATGCCATTCATACCAGCAGGGGCAGACCGTAGTATGTCCACAGATCAATAGCAGCTGTCACTATTCCAGCTCCGATTCCTCAGCAACCAGCATATCACCAACAACAACAACCACATTATCAGCAGCAAGCTCAGTATCCGCCACAGAGAACCTACAACAACAATAACAGCAATCAACAACAAAGACCCTTTCAGCAAAGACCATCACAGGCAAATAGGGTGATTGACCTTATCCCTATGCCTTATGCTGCTTTATTGCCACAACTCCTGAAGCTTAACTTGGTTGAGTTAAGGACATTGGCACCTCCCGATCCTTCCAATCTCCCTAAGAATTACGATGTCAACGCCAGGTGTGCTTTCCATTCCAATGCACCTGGTCATAACACAGAGAAATGCAGGGCTTTGCAAATGAAAGTTCAGGACCTGGTGGATTCTAAAGCCCTCAACTTCGCACCTCCTCCAAATGTCAATAGAAATCCTATACCCAATCATGGTGGGCCGAGGATTAATGCTATCGAGGAAGACAGGCTATCTACTCTGATCACCAGTGTTGCACAAATTCGAACACCTCTGGTCGAAATCAAAGCTCAGCTTCTGGAGTGCCAGGTTTTTCCCGGGTGTGAACTCGGCTGTGGGTATTGCAACATTGCGGTCAACGGGTGTGATAATTTGAGAAACGGCATAGATAGTCTTATCAAGGATGGCATCCTTCAGATCTCAACAACGGCACCTACAAATCCAGCAATCCCTTTGACAACATTTCCTGTTTCTTCTACAACAGCAGCAACAATCATTCCAACAAATTCATCAATATCATCAACAATGGCTTCATCTATCACTTCAACAAATCAAATGTTAACAACCAGTCCTTCTACAACATCAGCATCCATTTTATCAACAGAACCTTCTACAACGCCAACAGAAATCAACAAAGATGTCTCCGCAGTCACCATTTACTATGATCCATCAGATGTTCCTCCAAACAACAATTTTCAGCAACAAGCATTGGCACCTCCTGCCAGATCACCAGTTACAATTTACTACGATCTGCACACCATTTCAGCACCCTCCTCTGCAGCAGTCAGTCCAGTTACCATCACGGTGCCTGGACCAGTTCCCTATGAAAGCAGTAATGCCATACCTTGGCATTATGGCTCTGATCTCTACTGCAACGGAGAGAAAATCACTCTGGATTCATCAACCTCTTCTCCACAAGTTGATAATGTTGGGGGAGGCGGAGGCTTCACCAGAAGCGGACGCCTTTTTGCCTCACAAGTACAAAGACCTAATGCTGAAGCAGAAGCTGCTGCCAAAGCAAAAGGAAAGAGTGTGGTATTTGAAGAGCCGGCTGTCAAAGAAACTCAGAAGACATCTTTTGAACAAGATGTAGACGAGTTCATGAGAATCATAAAGAGAAGTGATTACAAGGTGGTGGATCAGCTTCACCAAACTCCCTCAAAGATCTCCATATTATCCCTGTTGATGTGTTCTGAAGCTCACAGGAATGCATTATTGAAAGTCTTGCACGCAGCATACGTGCCAGAGGAGATCACTGTTAATCACCTAGAAATTGTGGTGGCAAATGTCAATACCAGTCATGGACTGGGCTTCACCAATGCTGACTTAACAACTGAGGGACGTAACCACAATAAGGCTTTACATATCACCTTGGAATGCAAGGGTGCTGTGTTATCTCATGTACTAGTGGACACCGGGTCTTCACTCAATGTTCTACCAAAGAAAGCCTTGGTGAAGCTGGAGTATGATGGCTTGGCATTACGTCCAAGTAATTTGGTGGTGAGAGCATTTGATGGCTCTAAAAGATCAGTGCTTGGGGAGATTGATCTGCCTGTGATGATTGGCCCACAAACTTTCAAAATTATCTTCTATGTGATGGACATTCAGCCGGCCTACAGCTGTTTATTGGGTAGACCCTGGATTCATGTCGCTGGCGCTGTTACGTCTACCCTTCACCAGAAGCTAAAATTCGAGTGGGAAGGCCAGATCATCACCATCTGTGGTGAAGAAGATATCTTTGTTAGCCATCTGGCTACGTACAAGTACATAGAGATGGATGGAGAAATCCATGAAACTATGAGCCAGGGGTTCGAGGCCCTGAACATTAATGAAGCATCTGCTGTACTGGGAACCTCCATAACATCTTATCAACAAGCCCGGAAGGTTGTTGAAGAGGGTACTGCCCAAGGCTGGGGCAAGCTGCTGCCCGTGGAAAAGAAGGAGGACAGATTTGGGTTGGGTTACAGACCAACTCAACAGGATCAACCAGAGGCTGCCAAGAAGCCCAATTTTGTCAGTGGGGGAATGCTCACCCCGGATGCAGTAAACAACTTGGAAGACGAGGAAGAAAGTGACCGCAACCTGGAGAGTTGGATACGTCCAAGGACCCCAGGGAGCCATGTCTCAAACTGGTCTTCCCAGGAAATTATAAGGGTTACTCCTGCAGAGTAATTATTATTTCCTGTATTATTTAAGCATGCATCAAGTCTTGCATCTTGCCCAAGATGCCAAGACTCATTTTGTAATCGGGCCATCTTGTAATTTTGTGCAAACAGATCAATCAATGAATATCAGACATCTTTTGCAAATGAGTCTTTTTCTTTTCCGCTCACTGTTTTTCATTTTTCGTTTTGTACAAAAATAAAATGGCAATGTTTTCCAAAATGAAAATTTCATTTCACTTTTCCTAAAACAAGATTAAAATTGATCACTAAAATGAACAATCTAAACCCTTGCAGAGAGTGCCTTTCAGACTGCACCGACAACAACACTGCTATGGCTTCATATGACTTTGACAATCCAATCAATCAAGCTGATGAAGGGGTTGGAGAAGATTATGAGCTTCCTGAAGAGCTAGCCAGGTTGTTAAGGCAAGAGGAGAAGGTTATCACTCCTCATTAGGAGGAGGTTGAAACAGTTAATCTTGGTACGGAAGAAGACGTAAAAGAAGTTAAGATCGGGGCCTGCCTACAAGACTCAGTGAAAGAGCGATTGATTGATATGCTTCGAGAGTATGTGGATGTGTTTGCTTGGTCTTATCAGGATATGCCAGGGTTGGACACCGATATTGTCGTACATAAGCTGCCTTTAAAAGAAGAATGCCCGCCAGTAAAACAGAAGCTACGTCGTACTCGCCCAGATATGGCAATAAAGATAAAGGAAGAGGTGCAAAAGCAGTGGGACGCCGGGTTCCTTGCTGTGACTAGTTACCCGCCGTGGGTTGCTAATATTGTACCTGTGCCTAAGAAAGATGGAAAGGTGAGGATGTGTGTGGATTACCGGGATCTGAACAGAGCTAGCCCGAAAGATGACTTCCCATTACCTCACATTGATGTACTGGTTGATAATACGGCTCAGTTCTCGGTGTTCTCCTTCATGGATGGATTTTCAGGATATAATCAGATCAAGATGTCACCTGAAGACATGGAGAAGACAACTTTCATCACACCCTGGGGCACGTTCTGTTATAAGGTGATGCCATTCGGACTAAAGAATGCTGGTGCAACTTACCAACGGGCTATGGTAACATTATTCCATGACATGATCCATAAAGAAATTGAATGTTATGTGGATGACATGATTGCCAAGTCCCTCACAGAAGAAGACCACCTGGTGAATCTGTTGAAGTTGTTCAAGCGTCTGAGGAAATACCAACTGAAGCTAAACCGCAACAAGTGCACATTCAGGGTGCGATCTGGTAAGCTGCTGGGCTTTATTGTAAGTGAGAAAGGGATTGAAGTTGACCCTGATAAAGTTAAATCCATTCAAGAAATGCCTGCACCAAAGTCAGAAAAAGAAGTTCGAGGTTTTCTAGGTAGATTGAACTACATTTCACGGTTCATATCTCACCTTATAGCAACCTGTGAACCTTTGTTCAAACTGTTAAGAAAAGAACAAACGATCAGGTGGAACGAAGACTGCCAGAGGGATTTTGACAAAATCAAGGAATACTTGCAAGAGCCTCCGATCCTTATGCCTCAAGTTGAAGGAAGACCTCTGATTATGTACTTGAAAGTATTAGAAGAGTCAATGGGGTGTGTGCTGGGCCAGCATGACGAGTCTGGTCGAAAAGAGTATGCAATTTACTACCTAAGCAAAAAGTTTACCGACTGTGAACAACGTTATTCACTGCTCGAGAAAACTTGCTGTGCTTTAGCGTGGGCTGCTCGCCGACTAAGGCAGTATATGTTGACCCACACTACCTTATTGATCTCAAAGATGGACCCAGTCAAGTACATATTTGAGAAGCCAGCACTTACCGGACGGGTTGCAAGATGGCAAATGATCCTCACAGAATATGACATCCAGTACACATCTCAAAAAGCCATCAAGGGCAGTGTATTGTCTGATTATCTTGCTGAGCAACCCATTGATGATTATCAGCCTATGAGATTTGACTTCCCTGATGAAGACATCATGTTCATAATAGCAAAAGACCATGAAGAGCCTGTTCACACTGAAGGG
The DNA here is from genome assembly GCA_963966055.1 of Lathyrus aphaca. Lineage (NCBI taxonomy): Eukaryota > Viridiplantae > Streptophyta > Magnoliopsida > Fabales > Fabaceae > Lathyrus > Lathyrus aphaca. The sequence continues at coordinate 219,635,154 of OZ014525.1, forward strand.
CCTGACCCGGAAGAAGAATGGACTATGATGTTTTATGCGGTTGTTAATATGAATGGTCGTGGTGTTGGTGCAGTACTCATTACCTAAGGGAGTTCACATGCCTTTCTCGGCAAAACTCACTTTCAACTGCACTAACAACGAAGCTGAATACGAAGCTTGTATTATGGGTCTTGAGGAAGCCATTGACCTCAGGATCAAGACTTTGACTATATTCGGAGATTCAGCTCTGGTAATCAATCAAACCAACGGCAAATGGTACACACACCAGGATCATCTGATACCTTACAGGGATTATACAAGGAGGTTATTGACTTTCTTCACAATTGTCAAGCTTGAGTATATCCCTCGAGACGAGAATTAGTTTGCGGATGCTCTAGCCACCATTTCATCCATGATCAAAGTTCAAGCTGCCAACTTCGTACCTCGGATTTCAGTGTCCAGACTTGACAGACCAGCATATGTATTTGCAGTAGACGTTGTAAAAGATAATAAGCCTTGGTTCGATGACATTAAGTGCTTCTTGGAGGATCAGACATACCCACCTGGGGCATCTTCCAATGACAAGAAGAAGTTGAGAAGGCTAGCTGGTAGTTTCTTCCTGAATACTGACGGTTCCCTATACAAGAGAAACTTTGATATGGTACTTCTCAGATGCGCTGATAGAACAGAAGCAGACTTGTTAATGCACGAGGTGCACGAAGGATCCTTCGGTACCCATGCGGGGGGGCATGCTATGGCTAAAAAGCTGCTGAGATCAGGCTACTACTGAATCACAATGGATGTAGACTATTGTGCCTATGCCAGAAAATGCCATAAATGCCAGATCTATGCAGATAAGGTGCATGTGCCTCCCAATCCTTTGAATGTGATGTCTTCACCCTGGCCCTTTGCTATGTGGGGCATTGATATGATTGGCAAGATTGAACCGACTGCTTCAAATGGCCACAAATTCATCCTGGTTGCCATTGACTATTTTACCAAGTGGGTAGAAGCAGCTTCGTATGCAAATGTTACCAGGCAAGTGGTAGCCCGATTTCTAAAAGAGAGACATCATCTGTCGGTATGGAGTTCCCGAGCGAATCATTACTGATAATGGTTCCAACTTGAACAACAAAATGATGGCAGAACTATGCCGGGACTTCAAGATTCAACACCACAATTCTTCTCCTTACAGGCCAAAGATGAACGGCGCTGTAGAGGCGGCTAACAAGAATATCAAGAAGATTGTACAGAAAATGGTGGTTACCTACAAAGACTGGCATGAAATGCTACCATTTTCCTTGCATGGGTACCGTACGTCAATCAGAACATCCACTGGGGCAACGCCGTATCAGCTTGTGTATGGTATGGAGGCAGTCCTACCGGTTGAAGTTGAATTACCCTCCCTGCGGATACTGATGGATGTTAAGCTGAACGAAGCAGAATGGGTCCGATCCCGATACGAACAACTGAGTCTGATTGAAGAGAAGATATTGGCTGCTATTTGTCATGGACAGCTGTATCAGAAAATAATGAAGAAAGCCTTCGATCAGAAAGTCAGGCTCCGAGAGTACCAAGTAGGAGATCTTGTGCTGAAAAGACTCATCCCTCCTCATACAGACCACAGGGGCAAGTGGACTCCGAACTATGAAGGGCCATTCGTAGTAAAGAAAGTTTTCTCTGGTGGAGCACTGATGCTCAGCACTATGGATGGTGAAGACTTCCTGTCCCCTGTGAATTCAGATGCAGTTAAAAAATACTTCGCATAAAACGACCCGCTGGACATAAAAACAGAATGTAAGTCCAGGCAACAATAGGGCATCCCGGCGAGTCAGAAACAAAATAAAAGACTCGGGCAAAAATAAGGGAAAATAATTAAAAAAAATGTACACCCGCTGAGTCAAAAAGCCGCATTGGACGACTCAGGCAAAAAGGGGTATCCCGATGGATTGAAAACCCGAAAGGGCGATCCATGCAAAATAAGGGAATAAGCGAACAACTGCATTCTAAATTCGTCTGTATCACTTACAATTTGGTAAGCTTCGAAAGGTTCGAACGTCGGTCGGAATCAGCCTTCTTCAAAAAACAAGATGAGAAGAACGTCAAATGTCATACGAGTCATAGCAAAAGGAAAGCTCCTTGAAGCATCATCAACATTGCCAGCATCTTTTGTTTCTCAATTTTGTAACAATCTCCTCATTTCAGGGGATCTGTTTCTTTGACTGTATCTTGCCAATTCAGGGCACAAATTAATAAAATCAGATTTTCAGTCACACACTGTCTCGTACTCTTTTATTTGCAAAAATGTCCGATGTCATTAATTTGTTGATCGCATAAACACAGATGCGTCTTTCTCAAACTACATGCTTACAGGAAATATACTTATTCCCGGGAGTGTCTGAACTCTTAGGATGGAATCTGGTAAGGGGTACCTCGGGATTACTTGTGCGTTTCTCTGTCTTTTCAGAATTGCAGGTATTCAAAGCACAACATGGGGCATGAAAGCTTCACCCCAGCAAGCTGGCAAATCATTATCTACTCAGTCTATCTCCTAAAGCACCGGAGATGCTTTATCCCCAGCGGAGTTGCCAGCCATCATTCCTCCTCAGGCAAGTACAAAGCCAGGGCTGCTTTCTCCCCACCAGAACTGCCAGACATCACTTCTCCAACATTTCCTTCAAAGAGCAGCACCAAAAGATGTTCATGTCCCCAGCTGAGTTGTCAGGTATCATCCTCAGCGGGATGTCCACAGAATTCCCTAGGAGGATCTTTCAATGATCTTTCTTTTTCCCCAGCCGAGTACCAACCAGGGAACTACCTCCTCACAGAGTTTCAGCCTCTATCCAGAAGAGCAACGCCTGAGGATCTCACAACAGAGTGAAGAAAGCTTCTACAAACCCCAGCTGGGTCCCTCATTACCAAGATAGGTCTATCAATGATTTATTTCCCCAGGCAGAGTCATCTTGGCAGATCTGCCAATGATCTCATCCCCAGCTGGGATATCCACTTCAAGCAGATCAGCCGGAGATCTTCACGGCAGCGGGATCCGAATCCCGGATCAGTATCTTAGCATAATCATAGCATTCACATCATATTCTCACCACAGAGCGTAGCATTCCGTCTAATACGGAGCATTACGACAAAAGTCAAACATATTGCATAATCACGAGCCATGTGTCAAACTGAACACCTGTAAATACCAACCATTCATCAACAAATATACAGAATACTCCCCAAAGTCCCCGGCAGAGAGCCAAAGCATTTCCTTTACACACCCACAAATATAGATACACTCCCTTCAACACTCGTCCGTGTCATATCCCCAGTAGAAAGCCAAAGCGTCCCCTTTGCACTCACAGATACATATATACACAATTCCTTGACACCCGTCCGTGTCACCTACCCCAGCATGGTTACCTAAACACTCTGTAAATCAAATATTTGTTTATGATATGCTCTCCCTGACACCCGTCCGTGTCATCTTATCCCCACAGATTCCACTCCAGTTCATAATTTATACATTTTCTCTTTTGACACTCGTTCGTGTCACCTTCCCCAGCAGATTGGACACTCGTCTATATCTCAGTCATCATTTATTACTCATACAGATACTCGTTTGTATATACTACTTAAATCCCCTCAGATTCGACACTCGTCCGTGTTCTTTGTTAGCCAGTTGATACTCGTCCGTATCATCATCTCTGAACATGCGTCAAGCGTTTGTTTCTACCGATACTTGTCCGTATCATAGTCTTAAGGATGCTCGTCCGCATCTTTAATCCATACACAATGACAGATACTTTTACCTTTTCCTAGAATTTAGACACTCGTATGTGTCTATTGTTCCCCAGAAGAGTCCCCTCAAAGTCGACACTCGTCCATGTTCTTTGTTATCCAGTTGATACTCGTCCGTATCATCATCTCTGAACATGCGTCAAGCGTTTGTTTCTATCGATACTCGTCCGTATCATAGTCTTAAGGATGCTCATCCGCATCTTTAATCTATACACAGTGTCAAACAATTATATCTTCTTGAATATTAGGCACTCGTCTGTGTCTACTTTTCCCCATCGTCGACCCTTTTTTACCCGACATTCGTCCTATGTCGTGATATTTTTAGCAGCCGTCCCCTGCTAGGTGATAGTCCTTCACCTCCTGATGATCAAAGCTTCATCATGTTATCCGATGGCCGTCCCCATCATTGATCTTGTTATCTGACATTCGTCCTATGTCATGATAAACCTAAGAGCAGCCGTACCCTGCTAGGTGATCGTCCTTCACCTCCTGATGATCGTCCTTCATCATGTTATCCGATGGCCGTCCCCATCATTGATCTTGTTATCTGACATTCGTCTTATGTCATGATAAACCTAAGAGCAGCCGTACCCTGCTAGGTGATCGTCCTTCACCTCTTGATGATCGTCCTTCATCATGCTTATCCGATGGCCGTCCCCATCGTCGATCTTTTCATCCGACATTCGTCCTATGTCGTGATACTTTCGGCAGCCGTACCCTGCCAGGTGATCGTCCTTCACCTTAGATGACCGTCCCTCATCTTGTCCCCAACAGAGCAGCCGTCCCCTGCTAGGTGATCGTCCCTCACCTTTTGATGACCGTACCTCATCATTTATTTCATTTACCTATAATCCCCAGAGAGTCTTATAGCTTTGCGTGATGGCCTTCCCCATCATAATTTCTTATATCCCCAGCTTGTCGGTCGTCCCCGTCATTGCTTTATTTCCCGCATCTTTCCCCAGCTTGTCAGGCGCCCCTGACATTGCTTCATCCCCAGCAGTCATCCTCTGCTCGACGGTCTTCCTCCGTCGCCCGCACTTTATAATTATACTTTACTTCCTTTTACAATCTATATCCCTTTTCTTCTTCATTCTGTGAGTGCAAATTTTGGACTGTCTTTGGTATTCAACCACGAGTTATCTTGTTTGCCTGTTAAGCCGTTGCTTATATCCTGCACAGTTAACTCATGTTTGAATAGGGGCAGCTGTAAACACCCCAAATTTTCCCTCACCCATTCACACTATGGCTTGTGATCTTTTCATATGCATAAGTTCAATCATAGCATCTCATATCTCATTTTTTATTCACTGCATTGGTTCAAAGTCATCTGCATCTAGGGTTTGTGATCTGAGCAATCCAAGAGCCATTTGAGCCACTCCAAAGGTCATCAATCACTTCAAAGGGGTCCATGTATGTTCAAGCATCATATTATATCCTTATAAGGCCAAGAAAGTCAAAGAATCACAAGAACTGAGAATGGCATGGAAGCAGAGCCAGGTTTAACTGCACAAATGACCTAGAATTAGGGTTTTAGTTTCAAAGGCCATAACTTCAAAGTTTTTGGTCATTCTTGTTTCTATTGGTCTCTATATGTTATAAGGATCATTCATATCAATTTTCATGAAGAAATTCCATGGGGAAGGCATCTAATCAAGAGTTGACTCCTTGAGCAAGTCAGTGCAAAATCAGGGAATCTGAGGCCCCCAATGACCCAACCAAAGGGTGTTCTTCATCATTTTGATTGTGTATGATCTTTATTTGATCATAGAAGATGTTAGAAGTTCACAAAATTGAGGAATTTCAAGCCATTTGCAAAGTTGCCTTTTTGGGAAATTGACTTGTAATGGAAAATTGCCATTTTGGGAAAGTTTTTCAAACCTTTCTTTTTGATTCAAAAATGCTTCAAATGAGAAAACTTTGGTCATGAAAGTTGTAGAATGGATCATTACCTTTACAAAAAGTACAAGAACTCATGCTAATTCATTTTGGATCAAAAGTTATGGCTTGTCAAAGTTGGGAAAAATCACATAATTTTAAGTTTTGTACCAAAGAGGCAAAGTTGCAAAACCTCTTGCCAAGGCAAATTGTGACTTCAAATGGATTTCCAACCTTTGCACAAACATAAACTAATGCCTAAAAATCAGAATGCACCAAGAGTTTGTCCATTTTCATGACTTGTGCTTCAAGTAATCACAAAAGGGGCAAAAAGTCATAAAATTGCAAAACCTATCACAAACCCTAATCCACTTGCTGCATTGCTTCTAATCCATTTCCATGGCTCTCCCTAATCTCAACTGAGCCAAACCATGCCCCTATCACAGCCTCACACTTGCCCATACCTCAAGTACACCTAACTTGGACTTTTTGCAAAAAGACCCATACCAATCCCACAGTGCCACACCAACTTCTCTGACCCATCCAAATGGGATAAGTGGACCAAAAGGGACTCAACACAACAGACACACAAGCCTGAAACACTCTCCAAGCCATAGCTCCAAGCTTTTCCCTCTTATGCATTTTCATTCGAAACACATCACACAAGCATCAAACATAAAAACAAACTCCATAGAACATCTCAGCATGTCTCACTGATCATCCCTGACCCTTCACCTTGCCCTGAAACACCCTGAAATTGAAACACGATTCCTTCCCCTCTCTGAACAGGACCACTTCAAACTCATTAAATTAGCCATTCTAAACCCCAACCAAGCTTCATAACTTCATCAAGAGGATCATTGGGACCATTTTGAAGCAAAGAGGCAAGCAGAAAGCTCCTGGACTGAAAGCTCAATCTCAGGTAACATGATGAACAAATTTTCCAGAACCTTGATTTCTTGTTAGAATGTTGTTCTATATGTTGCCCTGATCATGGGGATCTATTTATTTTCGAAAATGAGTCAAAAACAAGCATGTTGTGATGTTCTGAAATTTTTGCCCTAAGATTTGTTTTCTTCGATTCTCACTGTGTAGTCAATATAAATTGTTTTTGGCCATGGATTCTTGTTACCCATTGTTGAATGGTTGATTCTGGAGATTTGTGGGCCTTGGGGATGTGTTTTGAGTGATTCTGGTGAGAAAGGCAGTCGGAGAAGACGACCGGAGCTTATCTCCGGTCGCCTGAGATTAATTAGGGTTAAGTGTGATTAATTAGGAGTTTTGAACGTGGACCCTTAGATTTGCTTTCCCGCGCGCGAACGAGTGGCCTGGATGCTTCATTAAAGCCCTAATCTCCATTTAATTATTTAAATCATGTTTAATTAATTTATAAAACAAAATTAGCCAGATTTGAATCTGGGCCTTTGGATCTGGCGCGCAGTCAACCAGTCCAAGCCCAGATCAAATCCTGGCCATTCTTTTGAATTACTTTTCATTATTTCATTTTAAATTCATTTTCTTTTCATTTTATTTGCACGAATTATTAAAAATAGTTAAAATCATCTAAAAATTATGAAATTTTTTGTCAAAGATTTCATTAATTTTTAAGACCCAAAAATATTTTTATTTTCATTTTTTGCATTGAAAATTATTTTAAAATCATTTAAATATTTATTTTTAATTAGTTAATGGAAATTAATTAATTAAAAATGCATTTAGGTATTTAAAAATCACAAAAAAATTCACATTACATTTATAAACATTTAGAAACATTTTCCAACTCTCAAACCAAATTTCTTTTTGGTTCTTGATGCCTTTTGATCATTTTCATTGGAATTAAATTCATTTTTAGGCAATATTTTTGTGTAAACTTTGAAAAATCCCTTCTGCCTAACCATTGAGAGTTGGATGATGATTCTTCTTGCATTGGACTCTTCATAGCATGTAGTTTATAGGATAAATTTGGTTTGATTTGATCTTGCATTTTCAATTTGTTTAGCATTTTTCTTGATAAGGTACCTTAAAACCCTAGCAATCTTAGGAAATTCATAACTTTCACTAGGTTAAGAGTTGGATCCTCTCCTTTGGGCAGTGAGTTTGTATAGGTTTAGGGTATCTTTGATTGCATTTTCAAATTTTTGTCATGTCATTTGCTTATGGTTTTGGATTTTTGCTTTGCATGATGCATGTAACCCTAGTTTTGTGCCTTCTTTTGCATTCATCTCTCATTTGCTTGCATCCAATGACTTGCCATGACATTTTGTGCATGCACATTATTCAAAATACATCTTAGGACATATTAGAATCATGTTTGATCATTGCATCTCTCATTTGCCATGTTGTATGTCCATTACATTTCATAACTTTTCATGTACATTCATGTTTCAAAGCATGCCTCATTTGCATCCTTATGCTTGTTTGATCATTCTCATGCCTTGCCTCATGTTTGTATCATCTCTTAGCATCATTAACATCATGTTTATGCTTCTGGTTTTGGTTTGCATCATGACATTTCATCTCATTTGTATTGCATTTCATTCCTTTTGCTAACTTTTCAGGTGGTAAGTTATTTTGAGAAGTGAATTTGCCTTCACTTCTCACAATCTCTCTTAATCTCTCTTATGCATCATTGCTGCATTTTGTCTTTGTATTGAATTGATCTTGATCATTCATGTTCATCTTACCTTCTTTCTCCAAGCAACTTGTCTTCTTAAGTGAAGTAAGTTGTTTTGCTTCTCCTTGCTTCTTCCTCTTTTCATCTGCTTCTTTCCTGGTGGCTTCTCTCTGAAGATCTTCTTGCAAGCCTCATTAACCCTAGGAATAACCAAGCATGATAACAATTAGGGTTTGATTAGTCCCCCATTTATCTTTTACCTTTGTTTCATCTTTGAGTCCTCTCTTCTCATCTCATAATCAGGGACTAAACCCTAAAGGTTTTAAGGCTTTGTGATTAAGCTTATGCCTGCATCCTTCTATTAGGATGGAGTGTATAACTTTAATCCTAAGTGTTAAACCCTTAATGTGTTTAAATCTTTTAATCAATTCACCTAATAATCATCAAGACATCAAGCTTGTAACTTGGGCCTTGCATTAGGGTTCTAATTCTTCCTTAATTGGTTAAGAAGGACTAACCCTAGTGTTAATGGACAAGTCCCCCTCAAGTTGTCTTACAAACCATAAAAATCACTTCTTCATCTTACCATTAACTAAAATCCACTTAATAAAGGCTTTGTTTTGTCATGAGGTTAATCCCTAATCATGGATTAAGTTGAGGAGCCTTCCTCAGCTTAAATGTTCTCATCTATTATCCTTCTATTAGGATGGTGTAATGAGTCCATTAAATCCTTGATTATGGCTTAATCTCATTACTCAACACTAAACAAAAACAACAAAAACATCTAAATAATCACAAGTAGGTTAATGATCTTAATCCTATACCATGGTGATTAAGTGTGAGATGCTGACTTCACACTTAAGGTATTCTCATTACCCCTAAACAGAGGGAAGATGTGATGAGTTTACTAACCCTTGGTTTAGGCTTAAGCTCATTAACTTATGACAAACACCAAAAAGTAATAAAAGACTGAAAACACACAAAAAAAAACAATAATCGTCTCCTCCGGGATTCTTTTCTCATCTCATTCACTCACAAACGGGAACTTGCTTCTTCCGTCTAATGCAAGACAGTTAGCACCTGAGCCAGACAGGTCATACACTTGAGCATAGACAAGTAAGAAGTTCACAAGTCAATTCATCTTTCAGTCTCCTTGGGTCGAACTACGGTGTTCTGACTTCCCCATTGCACGAGAGGATACGTAGGCATAACTTAACAGTTATCGAACAAAAGTCTCTGTATATTCCCCCTCCTTCCAGCATTATTATTTAAGCCTCATAGTCTTGGGCATCTCATTCTTGTTCTCACACTGACACCTCTCTCATACACTCCACATTTCTTTTACACTGATACACAAATTGCACTGACACTACCCCTTTAAAACACAAATCTCTTAAGCGTGGATCCCGTCGAGTACGACGGACAATCTGGGTGCTAATACCTTCCCAGGTTGTAACCAACCCCCTTTCTCAGTCTCTCTGGTTCGCAACCGTCTTATCTATCTTTTCTAGGTCTATGCAGCATTACCTTTCCTCCGGGATAAAAATGCCTAGATGGCGACTCTTGTCTTTCTGAGTTCACTCCTGTGTGTTCTCTTTCTCCTTTCGCCGACCGTTCGTGTCTGTACCCCTTCTGACCCTAGTTGTCATTTTGGTGGGAGCGACAAGATGGAAGCACTTCAAAATCACCAGAATAGAGCTTCAGATGTTGCAGATCCATGCACTTTGATCTCCTATTGCAAAATAAACGCAAGAGGAAGCTTGAGAGAGCCTGAATTTGAAGCTTCGAAGCAACCTGCTCTGAATGGCAACTCTCCAATTCTTCACCATCAGCTTTGATTGATGAGAGAAATGTGATCCTTGAAGCTTGTGAAAGAAGAATATGAAGAGAAAAGAGAGAGGTGTGGCTTGGAGAGGGAGATTCGAACATTATGGCTCTTGTGCAAGAAACTTTCAAACTGAGAAATGAGAGAGTGTTAGCTTGCATTTAGGGTTTGGGTAACTTTTATATCATGCACATATCACACTGATTAGGGTTTTGTGGTGAGTGGTGGCATGAATTGTGTGAGAGGGATTGATTTGCAAAATTGCATGAAGAATCATAATGACCAATTTGCTCGTGCATTCCACTCCTCTTTTGCACATGCTGATCTCTCATCCCAGCCCCTTGATTCATGATGAGATGATCCTGCCCCTTGGTTGTTTAGTTCATGCTTTTTTCATGATCATGCATTTTTTCCTTTTGTGAACTACACCACATTCCATGCACGAAATTATTTGTTTCCTTGGGCAAAAAATATCCTCATGCATTTCCTTGAAGCACCATAACCTTGTTTTGCCCATAACACCACTTGGAAATAAGTTACATGAGATTTTGCAATTGTGGAAGGCTTGAAATTCATGTTATGCCCTAAAATTCAAGGGATTTTCGAATGGCCTATCTCACAAACCATGAAGGCTATGAAAAAGTACTTGTACTTTTTAAAAATGGGAAACTTTAATCTTCAATTTTCATGTTTGGTGGTGATCCATTTGAAGCTTTTTCCACCAAGTTATGTACACTTGAAAATTAGGGCAAAAAGTTACTAAAAATGGCACTTTTCATGACCAATCTCGTGCCAAAAATGCAAAACACCTCAAAACCTCTTGATTCTTGATCTTTGACTTTGCCAAACCTCTTCTAAGGTTAAAAGAACATCCCTTGGCTTGAAAAACAAGGTTGGACCTTTTGAAATCTCATAGTTGACTTCTAGAATGCACAGTTGATCAATTTCTTCATTTACAAGCAACTGAAGAAATACATGACTTCCACAAGGAATTTTCTCACCAAATTTCATCCCTAGGATCCTTTTAACATATGAGAGACTTTGCCCAAATGAAATGGCCAAAGTCACAAGGTTTTCATGCTTGAAACTCAAACCCTAATTTGGGATCATTGTGTAGGAGCTTTGCCCTAACTTGACTTCCCTGATGATCCTCCAACCTCTTGGGCTTTTGTGAATGATCTTGAGCTTGTGAATGCAATGTAGACTCCTCATAGAACTTGAGAAAATCCATTGGGCCCCCTGGTTATAGCTTGAAATGCTTCAAATCCCTCCACAGATGATCAAATGCCTAATGCTAGGTCATGAGAATGTTATGCCTCATCTTTCCATGCTAAGATGCCAAGAATATGATATGCTTATGATGAATATGATATGGTGATGATGCTTAAAAGAAGAGGGCAAATTTGGGGTGCTACACCCGGGGCATGCAACAGAAGGATGCAGGGCTTTACAATGGAATGTTCAAGATCTGATTGACTTGAAGGTCACCACACCAGATGGTCAACTAAGGAGGCAGAGACCTCTGGACTAGAATTGATGCTTGTAGGCTTTAGCTTTTTCATGTATCTGGTTACCCTTAGGCTTGTTGAGGGAATCTTTGTTGTCGTACTTATTCTTGTTGGTCTTCAGTACCTTGTATGACTTTGCTCTTACGGGCTTTTCTATGTTATGTGTTTGGATTTCTGAAGCAGTGGCCTTACTATTCATGCAATGACACTTGGTCACAGGATGGTTCTTATGCTGCAGGGTTTCTTTTGAGAATGCTCTCATTGGCTGTGTTTCTGAGAATTTGCATAGCATAACATTTTTCATATCACATCATTCTATCTTTGTTTTTCAGGTACCCCGGCAGTTTCTCATCTTTATTCCATTACAAGCAACAGTGTTAGCAAAGCAGAACCGGAATGACAGATCAGGTACAAGCTGAGCTCATAGAATTGAAGGCTCATATGGAGCAGTTCATGACCCTGATGACGGGGATGGCCCAGAGGCAAGAACAACTAAGTTTGAGGGTCGAGCGGCCAGAGAATGAGATTCTTGAAGAGGGCAATCAGAGAAATTATAATGGAGCTCCGGGCGGAGACAATGACCGTAATGTTGGCTACGTGGACAGACAGGAAGATCAGTTCACTTTGATTAATGATGCGATGGATCAACCTAATGCTATTGTGGATCATTGTTTTGACGTGCTTGCTGAGAAGATAGAGGCCATTAAGTCTCAGAACTCTTTAGGTTTTGATGTTGCGAATTTGGGATTAGTTCCTGGAGTGAAAGTTCCTCACAAATTCAAGCCTCCTGTTTTTGAGAAGTACAACAGAAACTCTTGTCTGAAAACTCACATTAAGTCTTACTTCGGGAAGATTTTTGCTCACACGGATGATGAGAAGTTATGGATGTTCTACTTCCAAGATAGTCTATCTAGGGTATCTTTGGACTGGTACATGGGTCTGAACAAGAATGTTGTCCGAAGCTGGAAGGACTTGGCTGAAACTTTTGTGAAACAATACCAGTTTAATCTTGACATGGCGCCTAACCGAATTCAACTCCAGAGTCTTTCTCAGAAGAAGTCTGAAAGTTTCAAAGAGTATGCTTAGAGATGGCGAGAGATGGCCGCCCGAGTGCAACCTCCATTGCTGGAGAGGGAGACGGCTGACATATTCATGAGAACTTTGCAGGGTGTGTTTCTGGCCCGACTAGCCGCTTGTCCATCTACTGGATTTGCTGATATTGTGATCATCGGTGAGCGGGTTGAGAGTCTGCTAAAGCTCGGGAAGATTCAAGACTACAGTGCGTCAGGTTCAAGCACCAAGAAGCCCTTTGCCAATGGTCAGAGCAGGAATGAAGGGGAAGTTGGGGCAACATCTCATCAACGTGGAAGAGGTAGAGGATATCATCCACTTCGTCAGCAAGTAGCTTCTGTGGCTACAACCCCGAATAATCAGCCTAAACGTCAGACACGACAAAGGAACCCTCAACAGGGTCAGCGTCAGCAAAGGAGAGAATTAGTTCTTGATCCTCTACCAATGTCTTATACTGATGTACTTCAGCATTTGCTTCAGTTGAAACTGATCGAGCTTCGTAAGCTGTCCCCGCCTCCTTATCCATTGCCAGAGGGATGGGATGCAAATGCCCATTGTGATTTCCATTCTGGGGCACCCGGACACCATATTGATGGATGTAAAGCTTTTCACCGCAAGGTACAAGATTTGATTGATTCGAAGGCTGTCAATTTCGCTCCGTACAGATGAAGCAGAGGATTTTGTCTTGATCAGAGTGTGTCAACAAATAATTAAAGCAACCAAGCCAGAAGCATCAGTAATGGCAGTCAGTTGTTTTCTTCAGTGCATTTCCTCCCTGTTAAGGGGAACTACGTCGCTCTGATTATTCATTAGTCCTTGGTCAATGGAGATACGTAGGCAGAAGATCGTCAGGTCTTTCCGAGCAAACTTATGTATCAATTTCATTTCTGTGTCACTCTTTTCTTCAGACGTCTCGTGTCAAAGTTTGAACGTTGAAGGCTTAAGATAAGAATAATTGAGAATGAAGTATGGTTCTGGGCACGTGGTCATTGGATTTAAGACTGCAGATCTTATCAGGAAAAATTTGTTGACTACTGAAAGCATTCAAGATCAACAGGTCCAGACGGAGTCAAGTCTCCTCAACAATGGCACTGCTCAGTTTCTTTACTGCATTTTCATGTGTAGCTCTTATATGTTTGTTTGAACATTTGTATGCTTGCATGAAACTTGTTTGCTTTTTGAATGTTAATTAATGAAATGCATAAGTTTTTCTTGAAGTAATTCATTTGTTTTACTTATAATTTTGTGAATGTGCATTGCAATACCAACTGTTGTTCTTAAACTCTATGATGGAGGATGACGAAGTGAAAACGCAAAAATCTCCAATTGTGTGCTCTTGAATAAGACCCTGTTGACGATGTACAGGCTTTGTTTCAAATCCCTAAACACCGGAGACATAAGGGAGATAAACCTTCGTTAATCCCTTTGAGCCTTGAAGTAGGAGTTTCTTTTCACATGAATAAAAAAACCCTCACATTTAACCCGGGGCAGGGTAGGTGTCAGGTAGTTGGACCGAGCGTTCAGACTTTCACAAAGGAGTGTATTTGAGGATCCATTACCTTTCCTTCCAGCACACCAAGAGGTCCAAAGACCAAAAACCACAAGGTGTATACCAATCAAGAGGTCTAAAGACCAAAAACCACAACGGTTATCCATCATCAAAAAGTGAGACAGTCACAACCCTTTCAAAGCAATCAAGACAAACCTGTGTCACACGATTTGTTCGGAAAAAAAATATGAAAAGCCCGCTAAGTCGAAACTTGAAAACAAGCGACTTAGGCAAAAATTGAGGCATCCCGCTGGACTCCAATTGCAAAAGATTCAAAAGGAGCGGTCCAGGCAAAAGTTAGGGATAAACAAAAAAAATGAAAGCGAAAAGACGAAAAGGATAACACAATAAAGATCCTCAAACAAAAACAAGTCGTGTGATACAGACACAAAAGACAATAGGGGTGACTGACTCCCAACAACAACCTCAACGGTGCTTGAACAGTTATTAGCATTGGTTCCTCAACCATCTTAAAACCCTTAGGAAAAGTGAGCGCTTGTGAAAGCTAGTTGAACATAGGATTGAAGGACATCACGAAGATGGGTGGGTACAAATAAACTTCGAGCCTATATCCTTTGTTTCTATAACCGTGAATCAAGCCACGATACAACCCTCAAAAGTCCTAATTGAAACAGGGTTAATCCGAGAGCGTGCCACCATGAGATAGCGTTCCTGAATCCTACGAGTTATGCTAAAAGACCCTTGTTGGTATTATATATGCATGTTTCTTTCATAAAAAGTCTTGTCATATCTTAACCAGTGATTCGTTCACAAACGACATCTTTTCAATAAAAACTTCAAGATTAACATGTGTGTTGCATTAGAATCTTCGTTCTCTGAATAAAACATTTTCTTCTTACATACATTAGTTCGGCAATCACAGAAGTCCACATGAGGAATTTCAGTCCAGAAACTTAAATCTTGCCAGGTGGAGGAGTTTGAAACTTCTGAAGGACAATCATGGCAAAGTGCACTTTTTCCGAGAAACTCCCATGAGATAAAGATTCTTCTAACCAGTGGGGTTAGACGCAGCCAGTCCGGGGCAATTACATTGAACAAAATCTCACAATTCAGCCAAGCTGGGGCAATTATCATAGCATGGTTAGTCTGAAGAAATCATTTTAGGGCCCATGCTGGGGCAGGTCACTCTCAAGAGCAGATGAAGTCAGTCTCTGCAGGCGTTTATTCAACTTATCCTTGATGCAGGATACTGGGGCAGGTTATTTCATGATAATGTAGGATGGTGCGTGAGTCCCCTTCAATCAAATCCCTTTGTAGACCAGGAGGTCTGGGGAAATTATTTCAAGATTCAATGAATTTCCACAAGAGTTTGAAGACGCCAAAGCATTGTGGGCGCCAGGTCTTCTGTAAAATCCTCTTGACTTGATACTTGAACAATCATCTAGTGTAGGGAGGATGATGTTACTAGAGCATATTCCCCAAGCAGTTTCTTCTCCCCAGCAAGAGATGCTTTATAATTCCTGTCTCTAGCAGAGGGTGATCCCTAGCATCCCCAGTAAATTCTAAGCGGAAATCTTCCTCAACTGAGTCAGAGTAGGATGATCTTCCCCAACAGAACTTCAAAGCCAGTTGAACAGTTCTCACCTCCGAGTGGAGTCTTTATTCAAGAATGGCCTATTCCCAGCCGGCAGCTGAATGCCCAATTCCCCATAGAGTTTATAACTGTCAGAACTCTTTCCCTAGCAAAGGTTATTTGACCAAGCATCTCCCTAGCCGTGTCGGAAGATCGTCAATTCCCCGCAAAGTTGCATGATTGGTACACAACCTTCATTGAAATATCCCCAGTGAGGTCGCCAATTTATTTTTGGCCAGTGTGACAAAGTAGTGCAGACTTTTGTTCACATTTCATTCCTCAACCAAGTATTTCCAGGATATCTTGGTCATTTCCTCAGCAGAATGTTAGTCAGAATGTTCTCATACCCAACGGAGTTACAAATGGTATTCTCCCTTGCAGAGTTGTTATTCTCTTCTCAAATCAACTAATCTTGTATTAATCGCGTTGTCTCGTGTCAACGGACCTATTGTGGATGGATCGCTTGATACCATTCTCCTATCAGATCGCTCGATCTTGCTTGGTTTGCAAATCACTCGATATTGCAACGCCGTTAAAGTCCACTGTCGTTGTGGCAAGCCAGTAGTCGCCTGGTGTCGTACCAAAAGACATGTTTGAGTCGTAAATCGCTTGATGTTACGTTCTCTTTTTCCTGGTTATGGATCGCTCGATACCATTTCCTTAGCAGATCGCTTGATCTTATCCGAGTTGTAAATCGCTTGATATTACTCCTCGTTGTTGGAGCCATACTCATGTTCTTGGGTATGGATCGCTCGATACCATTTCCTTAGCAGATCGTTTGATCTTGTCTGAGTTGTAAATCGCTTGATATTACTCCTCTTTGTTCGAGTCATAAATCGCTTGATATTACGTTCTCGTTTTCCTGGTTGTGGATCGCTCGATACCATTTCCTTGGCAGATCGTTTGATCTTGTCCGAGTTGTAAGTCGCTTGATATTACTCCTCGTTGTTTGAGCCGTGCTCATGTTCTTGGTTGTGGATCGCTTGATGCCATTTCCTTAGCAGATCACTTGATCTTATCCAACACTTGGCCGTGTTGAAGAGGTTTGAAGTCCTGATGGTGGAATTAAACGTCAAAATGTTTACTGGTCCTGGCGTAACAGTTTTCCTGAAGAAGACTCGTCTGTCTCAAGCATCACAGATCTACGCAAGATTTATGAAGAGGGCTCATCCGTCCTATTTACTTATCACCTAGCGTAACAGGTTTATTTGAGGAAGACTCTGTTGTCTACGTTATCTCTCTATCTGGTGTAACAGTTTAATTTGGAGAGAGCTCGTCCGCTTTATTTTACTACAACCTACACAGAATTTTGGGTTACTTTCTTTTCTTGGTTGGGTTTATTTCCCATCTCTTTTCTTCTCCAGCAGAGTGCAAATTTCAGGGTTATTTTTGGTATTCAACCACAGTTCATCTCGAACGGCCGACAGTCGACGCTCTCGTCCTTTTCAGATTAAAAGTTGCTTGAATAGGGGCAGCTGTAACACCCCAAATTTGCCCTCTCTTTTTCATAGCGTTTAGCATATCATTTTCATATTTTCGCACTGCATCATTAGCATAGAAAGATGAAGCATAACATCCATGTCATAGCATAAGCTGGCAGTGATTTCATTTCAGATGCGTTTGGTCATTTCGCGATTCGGTTCATATGGATGTTTGACCTAATCTTGGTAAAACTATCAAAGGATTGCTTCATTTGCAAGTCATTTGTGCTTGTGGTTATTCTCCAGGTGACGTGTTTCAAAGTCAAGTTGTGTTATGTGCAAAGGTTATCAGTTTACCAGGAAGTGGTTCGTGTGATGGTTTTGGATTCAAAAATTCAGTCTTATCATGATTCTAGGTTCAGTTGTGTGCGTCTACGAATTTATCTTCTCGGAGATTTAAATTAGATGAATTTGATATGACTCGGTTCATTTGATCAGAGATTCAGAGATAATTAAGTTGGTGGCCATATTTCAGTTTCAAGTTGCTCAGTGGTGCGTGATTGATTTTCATCAGAGATTGTGGAATAAGGAAAGTTGGTTCAGGGATTGTGCGCATGAGGACGATATCTTTCATAAATATTACTTCATATCCATTTTCTTATCCAATCCATTTCAATTTTTCATTACCCATTTCCAATAACTATTCTATAACCCATTTTCGATTTCTTTTTCCATTTTTTCACAAAAAAGTATTCATTTTGTTTCATATATCCATTTTATGTTTATCCATTCTTATTGATTCCATTTTCTAATGTCTATATTTTTATTTTATTACCCTTATCCTTATTACTTTCATCCATTTTTCTTATATAATCAATAACCATAAATTCATTTGTTCACCAAACCATTTCATTATTTCTTTTCTTAAAACTATATTATCACTAATACCATTTAGCCCATTACATAGAAAGGCCTTGATACATTGCTACAAAATTATGAAAAAAAATTAGAAAAGGAAAAGTGGCATTCCAAGCCATATATCATACAGATCCCTTACAAGCCAGCGACATATTTTTTTGCATTAATTGCACATGGATACTGTATGCAGTCACAACAATCCACACATTTCATCCCACACACAACTTGTATCGCATGATACGGACCCCACTGGCAACAATTATTCACACAATACACTCCATACACTAGAATTTTGTAGTACATGCCCCACAACACTTTTTTTCACGCACAAATTCTCGCTAACGGCAAAGTCCAAGTGACACCAATATTTCATGACCCACTCATGTACATCACACGGGAGGTATCACGCGGATGACACTCACAAAACACAAACTTCACGCCATACAATCACGCATCCAAAAGGACAAAACACAATGAAAATTGGGTGAAAGAAAACTAACAAAAATGAAAAAAGGCAAAATCTGAGAAGAAGGAAAAAGGAAACTGAATGGAGGAGGAGTTCTTCACACAATAACACTGTGAGCATCATTGTAGAAGAAAGGGGATTCACTCTTCATAACCAAAAACCACTCCTCTTCATCACAACAATCACACTTCAAATTCAACAGCAAACTGGATTCCATTATCAATCTTCAAACCTGATTTATGCTCTTCACCATCACCAAAAATTCGACAACCCTGAATTCATCTTCCTCACCGAAAAAACCAGAAGTTTAATTCATTCTCCATCATCAAAGCAAAATCAAAATTGGATCGAAACTCCTCTAACTTGTTCGTCATTTCCTGCATCATCAAAAACGGATCCAATACTCTTTATCACCAACACAAAATGAAATCTGACTCTTCTTCATGGACAACGACACCACCGTGAATTCATCTCCTTCATCATCGACGTCGTGCAACCATCAACGTCATCAACATCGCACAAACAGATTCATCACTCTTCATCATCCGCTACAAAACCGAGCTACACTCGTCATCAATATCAACATCATCAATCGAAATCCAGAAGCCGCATCCAGTTCGCGGAAGTAGGAAGGAGCGTTCAAAAACAAGACGTGATCCAATCTTACCGTGATTTCATTATTCACAACTTTGATCGTCAGGTGCACTCTGTTGAAAATATTTTAGGCATGATTGTTGTTTGATCCGATTTGTTCTGATTCATTATGTTGAGTTTTGTTTATGCTTGCTTTTGTGCGCTCTGATTTAGTGTTTGAATTGGGTTTTGTGAACTGGGGAGGGTGTGATTAGAGTGAGTAGAAGAGGGCTGGTGTTGGCAGCATGAAGTTTGGTGGTTGACCGGCGGCCTCCAGCAGGATGAACAGCGATGGCGGCGGCTAGGTTAAGTGAAGAAGAAGAAGATGGATGGCGCAGAGAGATAAAGAGAGAAGAAGAGGATGCTGTTTAGGTTTTTGTTTTTTTAATTTGTTGGTTTATAAAGTTTTAATATGTTAAAGAACTTAAGAAAATTAATAAGAAGTTTAAAGATTTGATGAGAAATTGAGGATAACGAGGAGATAAGGGATAAGCCATGGGGATTTTTTGTGGTTTTTGTTCATACCGGCGGTGACACTTGTCACCGTTCGGTAGGACCTTGCTTTTTTCATCCCGTGCGCATGTTTCCATCCTAGTCCCATACTCCCTTGCGTTTCCACCGTGCGATTAGATTACCAGGAGGAGTCCCTCAGATCAACGCACTAGATTCAGTCAATATTGTTGACTGGAGGTCCACCGTTCCCCTCTCTTTTCTGCGTTGAGCTTTGGAATCGCACTGCTTTTCGCACCCCTCATAGGCCCATATTAGTGTTTTCAACTTCTTTTTTTTGCTAGGCGCACCCCCTCTCCTTTCCTTGTTTTTTTATTTCTTTTTTCATATAAGTTTCATTTTAATTCATTTAAAATATTAAAACACATTAAAAAATTCCATAAAAAATATTTTAGTTTCATAACTCATTTTAGAATTTTGTCATATTTTTATTTTATGTTTTTTATTATTTTCTCATATTTATTTCGAATTTTCTTTTATTTCCATTTCATTTAATTTCCATATTAATGCATTAACTTATACATTTTATTTCTTTCACCTCGATTAATATTTTGACTCCGTTATTTTTGCATTATTTCATAGGCTTAGAAAAGCTCATAAAAATATTTTTGTCATATTTTTAATTTAATTTGATCCATGGTTTTGTAAGTCGTGTTCGTGCGTTTCCTTTATTTGTTCCTAAGCAACTTTGTGGGATTATTTGATGGACTTTGGTTGTGAATTTTTGAAAGATATGTTGACATATTGTTTGCTACTGATTGTTGACTTTAGAGATTTAATTTTATAATTTTCTCATGACTTTTGGTATTTGTTTGGTGTTTTGTTTCTTAGGTAGCGTTTCGTGCCTCTTTCTTCCTTCTTTCTAACATAGTTTGAGGAAGGCATTTATGCCATCCTATTAGGGTTTCTTGGTCTTTGTTTTAGGTCACCTATAGGGGTTAGGTACTGACTTTTTGATTGTATTGATTTGTGACCTTTGTTTTGGTTTGCATATTGTTTGAATATTCTTATTTCCATCTTATGCTTATGCGATTCACTAACCTTTCCTTTCAGGGGCTCATGGTAGGTGAAGTGTGGAGGGTATCCAAATTTCAAGTCTTCATCTCATCCTTTATTCTTACTTTCTTATTTGTCTTTGTGATGTGCCTTATGCCATCTTGTGATTCATTTCATCTTCACCCTTTAGAAACAACTTAACTTTGTTAGAGAAGTAAGTTGTCTTCTAGCGTTTTCCGCTCCTTTATTCTTCTTTATTTTCTTTCCTTCTTCTTTATTAGGATAGATTTCAAACCACGCTAACCTAGGTTCATCCATGTATGACAACTTTAGGATTAGTCTTCCCCACTAGACTTTACCTTTGAGGTCCTTTTGGTGCTCTCTCTTCTCATCTTAAAACATAATCTCAAGTCACTTTAATAAATGACGAGTATTCTCATGTGACACGAGACTTTGCTATGAGATACTTGCACACGTTCCATTTCGGGGCGAGGTGTAGGATATCCCTCGTGGTGGATAGGTCTTAGCACGAGATTACTTCACAAAGAAAATATAAAAAACACTTCTTAACCAAAAATCACAAAAAACACTTAATAAATGCAAGTAGGTCAGTGTGTCTGAGCCTTCACTTGTGGGACTAGATTTGGGGATTTCCTCCATAGCTATGTGTGCCTCTTGCGCATTCCATTTCGGGATGATGTAAGAAGTACACATCCCATTGAGTAAGACTTAGGTACACTTACCTATGCAAACTTCAAAGCAGAAAACTCATAAAAAACACTGGACAAACAATAAGCGTCTCTCCTTCGGGACTTCTTTTCTCATCCCACTCACTCCTTACGTATGAACTTTCTCCTACTTGTCATTTTGCAAGACGGTAACGCACTCGTCGTCCGAGCCTGCAACACCTAAGCATTGACATAGGCAGTTCAAGCCTTAATTCACAAGCAATCTTTTCCACCCCTAGTTAGGGGAACTACGGCGACTCTGATCCTCATTGTCTAGATGAGGTACGTAGGCAGCGGGGTAGGGCCCGTTCGAGCACAATCTTTATTTTCCCTACATTTTTTCCTTTTTATTTCTTTTCCAGTTCCCTTTTCGTTTCTTTTATTCAGTTCAGTTCATTTTCTTTGCAGTAGCTTTCATGTCTTCACCCTTTGAAACATATTTCTTTGCAAGCTTGGATCCCGTTGGGTACGGCGGACGATCTGGGTGCTAATACCTTCCCATGTCGTAACCGACTCCCGAACCTAGTCTCTTTGGTTCGCAGGACCTGTGTCCTTCCTTTTCTTTTCTTCTGGTTTGTGCAGCATTACCATTCCCGTTTCTTCGGGATAAAAATGCCTTGCTGGCGACTCTACCTCTTTCCGCGCCACTTTCGCGTTTGTACCAGGATGGAAATCCAGGGAGCGACAAAGGGAAAGCAAGTTGTGTTTGATGAGGTCCTTACTCATGATCCAGAAATTACCTTTGATAAGGAAGCCGAGGAGTTCCTACGAATCATCAAGAAGAGTGATTATAAAATACTCGATCATCTCCACCAGACACCATCCAAAATTTATATCATGTCCCTGTTATTGTGTTTAGAGTCTCACAAGAATGCCTTGCTGAAAACTTTGAATAAGGTCTATGTTCCTCGGGAGATCTACATAAACAAACTTGAGACCGTCATTCCAAGTGTAAATGCGAGCCACAGGCTGGGATTTATAGATTTTAACTTGACCACGGAAGGACGAAATCATAATAGAGCTTTGCATATCTCCATGGAGTGCAAAGGAGTCGTACTTTCACATGTACTCGTTGACACGGGATCCTCACTAATTATGCTCCCGAAAAAGGCTTTGATCAAGTTAGATTATGATGGTGTGGTGCTCTGATAAGTGTCAATTTGTGTTATTATGTAGTATAGTTTTTGGCACTTTTCAAGAGCTTATTTGGATTTCTAATGCTTTTTCCCATTGTTTCCGATTAATATTCGTAGTTTAGTTTAAATGTTTTAATAGTATAGTTTATTTAACTTTTGTTTTATGATTTTTAGGTTTCACCATTGGAATGAAGAAAGCAATTCATGGAGACTCTCTTCTTGAAGATTTTGAAGAAAATTAAGTTTTGGAGCTCGCTGCAGGCTCGCTAAGCAAGCTCCTAGCGAGCTGCTACAGCTGATTTCCAGGGAGTTTCTCGCTAAGCGAGGGCCTAAGCTCGCTTAGCGAGCAAAGGCAGTTTAGCATTTAATGAATGCTCGCTTAGCGAGCCTTGCGTTTTTCAGAATGTATAAAAGGGTTTCAAGAGTCATTTTTTGGGGAGGACTTCATATTTCATTGAGAAAAAACCCTAGAACTCATATTTTCACTTGTTTTCAAAGAATCAGCGCATCAATAGTCGGGAGATCATCATTGATGCTTTGTCTTATTCATCTCTTTCTTGTAATGGAAGTTTCCATGGTTATGGATAGCTAAACTCTTAATATGCCAAGGTTAGAAGGTAGATAGGTCTTTAATTTGTATGTATAGTCTTTGATCATTGTGTATGAACTCTTGATGATAAATATATGGTGGAAAACTTTGTGTTTATGAAATATATTTTGTATGCTTCATGATTGAGAAATGTGTTCCACACTTGACCTAGGTTTTCATCCACCAAAGAACATAAGCTAGAGATAGTTATGACATTTGGTGTTCACATTGTATTGATCTTTAATGTTGCCATTTTGATAGATTGAGTGAGAGATCATCAATGGATCAAAATGGTAAAAATAATAATTTGTGTTAGAAACAAACATCTTGAGAGGATATTGTGATTGTGTTTATCATTTTAACGAGTTCGTCCGCTTGATCAAAACTATACGTGCAAATGGGCTTATTGAACCCTAACTTTGGCATGTGTTTTTTATAAACTCTTACCATCCGATAATTTTAACTCATAACTTTTAAATTTGAATGCAAACCAAACGTTCTGTTACCAAAACCAAAACTCCCTGTTACCTTTAAGTCTTAAACTAGCGCAACTGTAGAAAGGCGGTGATATCACAAAATAATCTCTGTGGATCGATAATAAAAACCCTAATCTATTTGTACTGCAACAAATTGGCGTTGTTTCCGGGGATTGTTATTTGATATTACAAGCATTGCAATAGTTGCTAGGTTTTAGACTTTTTTATTCTTTTTCTTGAACTAGTTAATTTGTTTGGTTAGTGTTTGCAGCTTCTGTTTATGCGAGGAAAGCTTCCTGAGGACCAACTTATTTTTGTTCCTGAGATTGAGAGAACCGTAAGTAAGTTGAATAGCAAGACAAGACAGAGGAGGCAACTAGCTAAAGAAAGATGACAACAAGAGAAAGGATCAACTTCTACTTCAACACCACTCACTCCACAGTTGACACCAACCATGGCAAATCCACCTCCACCTCCACTTTCGAAACCATGTGTAAATAGCCCTCGTAACACGACTCAGTTTGCCAACAACGCCCACAATGGCCGGCAAGCTGAGATGAAGACAAGAACTCTGAATTTATTGTACGGGAGTCCATTCACGAGAATGGACCATGAAGATCCTTTTGCTTTTCTCACAAAATTCTATGAGATAGCGTTGGCGGCGGGAGTTGATCAAAATCAAGAGTTAGCTTTGTTCCGAAGACTTTTTCCTCATGCTTTGCTTGGAAAAGCAAAGGATTGGTACCTCGATCAAAGTCCCGCGGTGATGACCGATTGGAATGTTCTAGAAGAAAAGTTCATTGAGAGATTCTTCTCACACAATCGTTTTATGGAATTAAAGACCGTAATATCCGTATTTTATCAAGGTGCAAACGAGTCCTTAAATAAAGCACGGGAGAGATTCAAATCCATGATACTAAAGTGCAAAGGCCACGGGTTCGATGAATTGACACAAATCCATATCTTTTGAAATGGTCTCCAACCAAATTGTAAAACCTTGTTGGATGCTACTTCGGGTGGAGCTTTGTTGTCAAAGAGTGCAAAAGAAGTGACATATATTACCAATCGTTTGGCTCTCAATGATTTGCAAAGTCAAATCATGGAAATTCTATGAAGAAACCCGAAGTTCTTGAGCTAGGAACTAACGATGCAATACTTGCACAAAACAAACTTCTATTGCACCAAGTGGAGTTATTGATGCAACAAATGTTAAAGCTTCCCCAAAAATTGAAAGAGTTGCATGAGCATCCGGGAAAGAACAAGCAAGTCGCAAGTTGTGAGTTATGCAAATGTAATCATAATACCGTATATTGTCCACCATCGGGAACCGAAGAAGTCAATTACATGCACAACAATAAAGGGTACCACAGACAACAACAACCTTATCAACAACAACATCCTTACCAACAACAACCTTCTCAACAAAACCATTACCAAAATCAACAACATCAAGGATATCAACCAAGGAGCAATTATCAAAATAACCAAGGTTATGGCGGTAGTTCATCTAATAGGAAAAATCCTTATGTTGTTCCACCACCTCCAATTGCACCTTCTAAATTGGAAGACACTTTGAATCAATTCATTCAAATGTCTATGGCCAATTAAAAGTTTAATGATACGGCGATAAAAAATCTTGAAAACCAAGTTGGGCAACTTGTGAAACAAATTGCCGAGAACCAATCGGGACATTCTTTTTCCGCTAACATTCAAGTTAATCCTAAGAAGCATTGAAAAGCTATTGTTACTAGGAGTGGGAAGGAGATGGCTCAACCTAAAGATAAGAAAGTGGTGGAAGAAAAGATTGATGGTGTAGTCGAAGAAGTTAGTGATGAGGAGGAAGTTGAAAAGGAGAAAAAAATTGAGGAAGTAGTTGAAAATAACCTTGACGATTTGGTTGTAGTTGAAAATACAAAAGTGGAGGATGAGAAGAAAAAAGAAACAAATAGGAGAGTGAGGAAGGGAAAAGAAGTGATGAACCAAATTCCAACAAACATTCCATACCCTCATGTGCCATCAAAGAAAGACAATGAAAGGCAATACACTCGGTTTATGGATATTTTCAAACAACTTCAAATCAACTTACCATTTTCTGAGGCTCTTGAGAAAATGTAAATATGCTAAATTCTTGAAGCATATTCTCTAAAAAATATGGAAGTATTCGGAACCAGAGACGATTATTCTTGTGGCAAATTGTAGTGATATCATTCAACACATTATTCCAAAGAAGGAAGCTGACCCGTGACGTGTTACTCTACCGGTCACCATTGGAACATGTTTGTAGGTAATGGTCTTATTGATTTGGGTTCAAGCATAAACCTTATTCCTCTCTCTATTCTAAAAAGGCTTGATAACATTGATATCAAAGGTATAAGAATGACTTTGAAACTCACCGACAAATCTACCACTCACCCAATTGGAGTGGCAAGAGATGTTTGGGTAAAAGTTGACAAGTTCTTCTTTCCGGTGGATTTCATTGTTATTGACATGGAAGAAGATGATGACGCTCCTTTGATTCTTGGTCTCCCTTTCATGAAGACGGCCCGAATGTGGATTGATGTCGATGGTGGTCTCATGAAAGCGAGGAAGCTAAATGAGGAGGTCACTTTTAATTTGTTTGAAGCAATGTAACATTCAAAGGAAAGACATGATAGTTTCCGCATTGATGCATCTGATATGGCTATTATGGAAGTTGCAAAGCATATTCATGTGGAAAGTCCTTTTGAGCTAGCACTAGGTGAGGAAATTTACATACTCACTAGTGAAGAAGAAAAAGAGCTTGAAGAATGTTTGAAGGAGTTAGAGGTCTTGAAAGAATTACAACCATAGGAAGTTGAGGTGGAAGAATTGAAGAAAGAAAAAAATGATGAGAAAGTTGAAGTGGAATTGAAGGTGCTACCTTCGAACTTAAAGTATGCATTTTTGGATGATAGTGGAAGCAAACCGGTGATCATAAGCAATACATTGTCTACCGATGAGGAGTTCCGTTTGGTTAATATGCTCAAGAAAAATCAAGAGGCTTTAGGATGGGTTCTTTCCGATCTCAAAGAAATAAGCCCATCTTATTGCATTCACAAGATTCTTATGGAAGACGACTTCAAAGCGGTAGCACAACCTCAACGCCGTTTGAATCCAACTATGAAATAAGTGGTTCGAAAGGAGGTAGTAAAACTTCTTGATGCGGGAATGATTTATTCGATTTACGATATTCCTTGGGTGAGTCTCGTGCATATGGTACCAAAGAAGGGTGGAATTACCATTATGCGAAATGAGAAGAATGAGTCCATCAATTAAGAATATTTTCTGATAGCAGCCCATGTTCTTCTTCAATCCAATGATCACTCCAGCAGTCGATTTATAGTTGAAGCTTCCATGATCATCTTCATTGTTTTCTGCGACTTTACAAGTCTTCTGCAACATATGAAGTTAAGTACATTGTGAATTCAAGATCTCTCTGCTTTCAGCAGATTGTTGTCAATGAGTAATCAACTAGAAGAGCTGCATATTCAAGTAAACTTTTTGTGGCTTGTTCCAATGTTATCTTTGTTTATCATCAACCTTATATGATTGTATGACAACATCAACAACATGGTTCAAAGAGAATTTGACAACTTGGTTATATGTGTGTTTAGAAACCCTTCAGTTATATCAATCAACACCAACAAATAAACCAAATGGTTGTATCCTTGATTACTTCACATAGAAAAATATTCATTTTGTGTATAATCAACCAGATTGAGTTCCTATTGAAATTCACCAACACCTAATAGTGTGGTTGTTCGTTTGAACCAATGAGGATTAAATAGGAATCAACAACATCAATGCATGTGGTTGTGTTTCCATTAGGAACCAACAACATCACAAAGCATGTGATGTTTTTCTTTTATATCCAAACATAAAAGAGTCGTTACAGCCCAATTCGGCTACTGAGGAATCCGTTACACAAGGAATTAAAAAGTACATCCACATATTGTCCTTTTCCACAATTCAAAGGTAATTGAGAGGTAATGGGATAAAGCATTATCGTACTATGTACTATCCTTGCCAAAGGTAACATTGTCATCTAAACTTCAGAGGCGTCTGATTATAAATCAATGAATGAAGCATGAACTAGAGAAGATGATACTTGGGTTTTCAGAGAACCTAAGTCTTTAATCTTTAGTCTTCAGAACTTGTTCACAAAGAATTACGTTCATCCTGACCTCAGCACTTGGCTTGAAACCCATGATCTTCATAAATTCAAGTCTTAGAGTCTTCAGAACTTTGTTCACATAGAACATTGGTCTTTAGACGTTAAGTCTTCAAAACTTCAAGTCATCAGAGTCTTCAAAACTTAGTTCTTCAGAAGATTAATTTCAGAAGCTTCACTTTCCTATCTAATCAGAACCATGTTCACAACATCCACAAGAGAATTGCCAACGTAACATCCGCATCCTTGGATCTTTTTTATTGTGTTCAGATTCAGAAGCACAATTGTGACTAATGTTACACATAGTAACTTCACATATTAGCATTTACATACTCTTTCATAATGTTTGTTTGATTTTAATATATATAATATTCATGATAAGAACTTTAAAAAACATCAAAACATAAAATGGTTCTTTCATAAATACTCCATAGTTATCATCAAAACATAGAGATGGAATACAGAGACAACTCATGTTCTTACACTTTCCAGATTTCTACCACGGGCACTGGATCGTGATTGTAAATAACCATATACAACCACACTCTACTTAACAATTCCAGGCCCCACATGATTATATATCTATCCCAACCATTGTTTTATGCCTTTTCTATAGTAGTGATCGTGTCAAGATTCCTTCTATCAAGAGGTAAGGTTGTGTGACCAATACCATCTCTAAGATATGACACTCAAATTGTTCCATTGCTTCGTCACGTCCTTCAGGTACACCCTATCCCTTATTCGAATATGTGAATTATGCTAAATTTTCACCAAAACACATACATTTTTTAGCCGTTGTTCGTGCATCCATAAAACCACAATGCTTTGTTGAAGCTGTCAAAGATATTTGATGGCGAAATGCCATGAAACTGGAGATTGAGGCTCTTGAAAATAAAGGGACTTGGAGAAATGAAACACTTCCTCCAAACAAAAAGGCTATCAGTAGCAAATGGATGTATCAAATTAAATATCACTCGGATGGAACTATTGAACGTTATAAGGCAAGGCTTGTGATTATGGGGAACAACTAAGTTATTGGGTTGGATTATCATGAAACATTTGCTCCAGTTGTGAAAATGGTAACTATAAGAACGTTTCTCGTTGTTGTTGCTGTAAAACATTGGGAACTTCATCAAATGAACGTTCACAATGCCTTTTTACATGGTGAGCTCGATGAAGAAGTGTATATAATATTACCTCCCTGTTTTAGGACTTCTATTCCAAATCAGGTGTGCTCTTGCAGGAATCCCTATACGACTTGAAATATGAACCTCGATGTTTGTTTGCCAAACTAAGAAGTGAACTTAAACGATATGGTTTCACATAGTCCTACTCTGATTACTCTCGTTTTAATCTACATTGTGACTATGTAGAGTTATATGTGTTAGTTTACATGGATGAACTTATCATTGGGAAACAACAACAAAGCAATTGAGTCATTTAAATCCCACATAAGCACATGCTTTCATATGAAAGATCTTGGCCCTTTAAAATATTTTCTTGGCATAGAGGTGGCTCGTAATTCGAAAAGAATTTTCTTGTGCCAGCAAAAATATACATTTGACATCATCACTGAAGTTGGATTGTTGGGTGCTAAGCTTGTTTGTTTTCCCTTAGATCAGAATCATCATCTTCCCTTGGCCATTGGAACTCCAATTTCCAATCTGGATCACTATCGAAGACTAGTAGGTCATTTGGTCCACTTAACTGTCACTAGACCTGAATTTTCTTACCTGGTTCATATGTTGGCTTAATTCATGCAAAAACCTTTAGAAGAACACTAGAATGCATCTTTTCGTGTTGTTTGATATCTCAAGGGAAATCCCGACCAATGTATTCTTCTCCAAACCGATTGTGATCTTCAAATTAACGTATGATGTTATTAGGATTTAGTAGATTTCCCATTGACAAAACACTCTCTTACTAGATGAATTGTTTTTCTTGGGAACTCGCCTATCTCTTGGAAAACCAAAAAGCAACAGGTTGTCTCACGTTCGTCAGCTGAGGCATAATATTTTTCCATGGCTACTATGACATGTGAGCTCAAATTGTTGAAAGCATTTTTACTCTCCATTGGCGTATCTCAATCTCACCCGATGAAGATATATTGTGATAGTCAGTCGACATTGCATATAGTTGTCAATCCAGTTTTCCATGAGCATATAAAACACATCGAAGTTGACTGTCATTTTTTACGCGATGAACTCATCAAATGCAACATTTCAACTCACCATGTGTCCTCAAATATTCAACTAGCTGATATATTTACTAAAACACTATGAAAATAACATTTTGATTACTTTCTAAACAAGCTGGACATCCACAATTTACATGCTCCAACTTGAGGAGGGATCTCAAACTACTGATATCTTAACAAAATAATATCATAAAGGTACATAACAACATATTATGTGAAGATAATATCATAACAATACATTATACCATCAACCGTATGTATCTTCATATTTATATCAGATTAATAATCAATGAAAACCATAACATTTCATTACAAACTAATATTTATTACTTATAATGAAAATAATATATTTTTTCTTTTCTCTCCTCTATTGTTTTGTTTATTCTCATAACATTATTAAAATTATAAAATGCTTTATAATTAAGATTTTTTTCTTTCTTTTTCATAATTTCATAACTACTTACCAG
Organism: Lathyrus aphaca; assembly: GCA_963966055.1. Classification (NCBI taxonomy): domain Eukaryota; kingdom Viridiplantae; phylum Streptophyta; class Magnoliopsida; order Fabales; family Fabaceae; genus Lathyrus; species Lathyrus aphaca. The sequence goes on from OZ014525.1 coordinate 219,665,690, forward strand.
GGTCGACCTTGGGCTAGGACAACCAGACTCACGCCCCATGATCTCAAAATATTTGGGGTCTCAAAATAAAAATAAGGGTTAAAATATTATAATACTTGATAATAATATAACAACTATTTGCATCAAATTTTTATATAAATGATTTCAGTCGTGCGATATTGTGTTTGTTTTATGAAGTAGAGTATGTTTGTTTGATTCCTATGGCATATATCTTATTTGTTTCATTCTAATGCCCAACGTTCGAGTCATAATGGTATACATTTCTAGAGTTTGAGTTTCATTTTATTAGTTTTATTTTATTATTCTGCTGTTGTACACTTTTAGAATTTGAGTTTATTATGTTATAAAATGTATTAATTTTCAATTTATTTTTTCCTTGTTAAAACTTTGTTTTTTCAATTTATAAAGGGTTTTATAATTTTACAAAATGTATTAAATTTATATTATCTTTTTAATGAATTTTTTTTAATATAATCTCTTAAATTTTAATATGGACTCTCAAGTTAATACACTTTTCCATTCTGATTTTATAATTTAATAAAATTTTAATTCATTAATTTTATTTTATATTTTAAATGATATATGATTTCTATTATATAATCATTTGAAATTTAAATTTTTATTTTGATTATAAATTCAACCATTATTGTTGTATATTTTTACAGTTTGCTTTATTATTTTATAAAATATGTTAATTATATTTTTATAATTTAGTTTTATAATCTTACAAAATAAATTAAATGTATATTATATTTTTAATGATAAATTTTTTAATATAATTTCTTAAAATTTATTATATGGACTCTCAAATCTATGCATTTTTACATTTTGATTTTATGATTTTATAAAATCTTAATCCATTAATTTCATTTTATATTTTGAATGCAACATAATTTATTTTATATAATCATCTAAATTTATATATATATATATATAAATTTATTTTATAATAATATATTAAAATGTCAAAAGAATTAGCATTATTTTTAAGTTTTCACGATTTAATGGATAAAAAAAATTCACGAAAATGGTCCCCCTATTTAGTTTTTAAGCAGTTTTCGTCCCCCTAACCCACTTATCACCTAAAACACGCTGATGTGACAATTTTTTTAATACGTGGCAAATCAATGCTTACATGGCAAACTTCTCACGTGTTTAATTTATTGCCATGTCATTTTTAATTAAAAAAATATTATTTATTAAATGGTTATTTATATTGAAAATTATCTAGGTTAGTTTAACAAATTCTTCTTCCTCAATCGTGTAACACAGTCGTACAAATTTTTTCATCTCTTCTACATCTCATCTCCTTCGACTCTTGTTTTCATCCTTTTGTCTCTTAATCGTTTAAATTTAATGGGTTCTTAGTCCGTTGAAATTTCATGTTCTTCATCTCATTCAAGGAGGAGAAGAATCCAATGTTATTGTGGATTGGATTCACCACTTGCTACTGTGTGGACATCTAAGAATCCATGAAGGAGGTTTTATGGTTGTGGGTTTTATGGTTATTCAAGATATGTATAAAACCCTAACTTTTATTCTAAACATTTTTTGCTAATTGCTTGCTTAAATCCACCCTTTCATCTATTTCATTCAGTTACAAGGGAAGAAAGGTTGTTCTTTTTTTTATTGGTACGATGAAAAAAATTTGGAACGGTCAAAGGAAATGATTAACTCGTTGTTAAAGAAGGTCAATGAGTTGAATAAGAAAGATAGTCTAATAAGGAAGAGTGACGATGGCATGAAAAAGAAGAACAAGTTGTTGATGATTTTATTGGTTGTATCTTGGGTTTGTATCATCATGTTGATCACAAAAGTACATGTCTAGGTTAAGATATCAATGTTGTAGAATTGAGGTTAATGAATGAATTTGATGTTGTAAGGTTATTTTGTACGTTCTAGTTTAATTCCAAAAGTACTATGAATGAATTTTATGTTGTAAGGTTATTTTGTAAGTTATTCCAAAAGTACTAATGAATGAAAGATGTTCTGGTTTAATTTGTTACCTTGATTCTGCCATGTTATTTTGATTCCAAAAGTACTGAGATTATTTTGTTACTTTGATTCTGGTTAATTATGGTACTAAGGTTATTTTGTTACTTTGATTCTGGTTTAATTCTGGTTTCTGGTTTAATTCTGAAATATGTTATGATAAGTACTAAGGTTATTTTGTTACTTTGAGATAAGTTATTGTTACACAAAAAAACTTGTAATATATAGCTGAGATAAAGGTTACACAAAAAGTAATGCACATTACATTAAAGGCTTCTGATAACATCTTATATTACATAAAGGTTACACAAAAAGTAATGCACACTACATTAAAGCAATGCATTACATAGCAGTATTAACTAAAAAAGTACATTAGAGTTGGGTATTTGGTGCTTGTGATCCCTGAGTCAACATGGTTGATGTTTCTTTTGTCGGACCTTTCTTTCGCTTATTTGCCTTGTTATCTCCTTTGGGCAATTTCCGGTCCACCGTTGTTTTTGCAAGTTCTCGAATTATGCCCGGAATTCCCACAGCTCTTGCACTTCACAGTTGTTTAATGCCTTGGTAATACATTTCTTGAACTCGGTTCGTCATTAGCCTTGTTTCTCTTCTTCTTTGGTCTACCCGAAACTCGTCTCATCATCGGTGGATGAATTGGATCCCCTTGTGCTTTTGGCCAAAGTCTTGGACCATTAGACGTGAGAATGATATATGAATATGTTGCCATAAAGTTTGTTTTCTGCAGTAGACAAAATTCAATATTAACTACACAATAACAAAATCCAGTCTGCTATAAAATTCAATGCAGTAAAATTCATTCTACAAAATTCAGTGCAGAATTCAGTCTGCTGTAGAATTCAATCTGCTACAACATATGTTGCCATAAAATTCAATATTCACTACAGAATTCAAACAGAATTCAATACATTATTTGTCTACCAAACTCAGAATTCACTACTGAATTCAATATACATTATTTGAGAATTCACTATAGAATTAAGAAAAAATTCAATACATTATTTGCCATAAAATTCAATATTCACTACAGAATTCAGACATAATTCAATACATTACATTATTCAGAATTCAGAATTCAATACATTACAGTATACAAAATTCAGAATTCACTATAGAATTCAGACAAAATTCAATACATTATTTGCCATAAAATTCAATATTCACTACAAAATTCAGTATAATAATTCACTACAAAATTCAGTTTACTATAAATTATGCAATAAATTATACCTGTAGTAAGCAGAAACATAAAGGACAATGTTGGCTTTGTTGTGCAAGATACAAATGATGGCATGGACACACAGAATACCACTCAAAGCCCATTTACGACATGCACAATGATGTTTTTGTAAGTTCACATCATAAGTGTCAATACCATTGGTGACACTAAAAATGGTGAAGTCGTCATCGCCATGCCAAGTTGGTGTCCAACCTCCAGCTGTCCGCTTTAACCTCTCTATAGTTTGTTCAATCTTCGGACAAATTGTGTTTCTGAACCGACTCATGAGATTTTTTGTTTGACTATTCTAACTGTTATGTAATGCTTCAACCCTTCAAGCAAAGTAATGATGGGCTTGTCTCGGTACTCTAAGATAGCCATGTTGAACGCTTCACACATGTTGTTCACCTGCAAATCACAATGACTATTTGTGCGGAATGCTGATCTTGTCCACATGGAAGGTGGAATCTCCATCATGTCTTTCCATGCATCCTCACTTATAACTTTTATCTTTTGCATAACTCTTTCCCAATCTGGAACAACCGTCGCCCTAGCTGTCTGCCAAAGTAACTTTTTCATGTGTACACCTAGATACTTTTTCTTCCAATTCCCATACAAATGTTTAACACAGAGTCGGTGTTCTACATGTGGTCCAAGATTAGCAACGGCTAGAACCAAACCCTATAAAAATATAACAAATTTAATAAAAATAACACACAAAATGCACAAACAGTAAATATGTGAGAATTTTATACCTTTTGTTGGCCTGAAATGAAACCATATGACCTTTCCAACAAATTATTCAGATCTTCTAGTAAAAGATCCAAAAACCATTTCCATGAGTCTTTTGTCTCTGATTCAACCACGACATAAGCAATCAGATAAATTTGATTATTTCCATCCTTCCCAACTGTTGCCATTAACTGACCACCGTATTCACCCTTCAAGAAACATGCGTCTAGGCCAATTAAAGGTCTGCAAGTATATGCGAATGCATCTTTGCACGCCTCAAGACATACATATATTCGCTCAAAAATAGGTCCAATCTCTGACATAACACACTTAATAATCATTGTATTGTTAGGATTAGATCTTCTCAATTCCTCAGCATAATTCCTCAAGTTAGAATACTTCTCAGTCTCAGCACCTTGATTTAACCCCAATGCTTTTGTTTTGGCCCTGTATGCTTGTACTAATGAGAGCTTCACACCCCACTTCTCAAGTGACTCTGCAACCAATCTCTTTGGTCTTATTTCTGGTGTATGTCTAAGGAGCGGTATAAACCTCTTAGCTAACCACTCAGTTTTAGCTTACCTATTCTTGGCGGTCCTTTGACAAGTATGATCATCGGTTAGACTCACTAACTGCCAGAATTAGTTGGCTGCCCTTTTACTAAATCTCATGTGAAAAAGGCACTCTTTATCGCACTTGATAACTATTATCTTACTATCATTTTTCTTGAATTACAAGTTTTTTCCTCTCCATTGCACATGTCTTGACAACATCTTTTACAAATTATTTTGTCGCAAATGTTCATCAACATATAACTTGCAAGGATAATGAAGTAGATTCCCTCCATGAAAAATTCTAAGTTTAAGTGTGTTTATCTTAGCTGGTCTACACCAAAACAAAAGCAACAAATCAAAACACAAATTACATATAACAAACAGAAATAACACAGAATTAACACAACATATAACAAATAGAACCGACATCAGAAATTACATAACAAACTGAAATAACACAGAAATAACAAGCATAATTAACACATCATATACCTGAGCATATAATAAGCAGCACTGACATTAGAAATTACATATACTCACCTTGAACATGCATAATTTTTTATTAGAAATTAATTTTTTATTATTTGTCAATACCGCATCCTTCTTCTATGATTCAATGGGCAACAAATGATTTACACAATAAAAAGCGAGAAAACGCATATTCCAAAAGAATCCTCCCCAATAAACTCCCATATTCATTCGCACTGTCCTTTCCCACTTCGTTGGATTCTCTATCGCTAATAATCTCTATAATCCATTTGATTCTATCCAAATTCCCTCTGATCATGAATATTACCGCTATCTCTATAAACCCTTCTCTTCCTTCATCTTCATCATCTTCTTCACACCCTTCTATCACCTCTCTTACATTTCAACGTTTTTCACCACTACGACAAAAACCCATTACTCTTTCTTGTAGAAAAACGCACTTTTGCTCTTTTCAAGGGCTAAAAATGGTCAAGAGTAGAAAAAGTTTGGTGCTTGAAGCTACAAACATGGATGTAACAGAGGTTGGTTCTCATGATGAAGAGGATAAGGAAGAGGGTAGTTCTTCTAGTTTGGTTGATTCTGAAAATAAGACGAATTCAAAGCCTCGGAGAATTGCTCTCTTTGTTGAGCCTTCTCCATTTGCGTAAGTCCCCTTTTTTGTTTTTTGCTTTTTTCTTCATTTGCTATTGAAATTGAAACCTCACTGCAATTGTTTTGATTGGTTTAGCCAGAATCATTTCAAAATCAATTTTTGACATGCACAACCAAACACAATGCATTAATATGTCACAATGCACATAGAGATATGACATATTTTAAAATTATAGGACAAGGTGCTTCAATGATGCACATGGATATATAATCAAAACACATAATTGATTTGGAAGGTGACCATAAAGAGTTGTAGACATTATGAAATGTTATAGAGCTGATGGTGTTGCATTGGATTGGATGTGTGGTAAGATTAGATAGGATAGGATAAGAAATGACAATATTAGAGAGTGTTGGGGTAGCATCTATTGTCGAAAAAATGGTGGAAAATAGACTTTGGTGGTTTGGGCATGATGTAGGGAGAAGACCTATAGATTTTGTGGTAAGGAGAGTTGGTAAGTCAAACAATTAGAGGTTGGGGAAGACTTAGAAAGACTATAAGAGAAATTATTACGAAAGATATCGAGATTGACGATTTGAATAGAATCATGATACGATTTGAATAGAATCATGGTACGATTTGAATAGAAACATGGTCATGATAGAATATTATGGGAAAAGTTGATCACTGTAGCTGATCCCACTTAGTGGGATAAGACTGGTTGTTGTTTTTGTAATATATATTTTTGCTTTGGAAGTGCCAATTTATGTTGCTTACCTAATTATTGTTAATAGTACCGTCTAAGTTATAGAAGTTCTGTCAAAAAAAAAATTGTTATAGAAGTTCAATAAATTTTGAAGTACATACAGCTATGATCCTAGGAGTATTATTTTGAAGTGTTTGTGCTTCCTTGATTCTACTCTTCCTTTGCCATTGAGTAGTTAATCTACCAAGTTTTCTAGTTTCTGTCTGTATTGCAATCCAAATGAGATAGAATTAAAATTGGCATTACTCATATGTCATTCTTCGAAAGATGTGTCATGCAAGTTATACAAGAAAAAAAGATATGCATCTTCATTTTTACAGAATATTTGTTCTCGGCCATGTCTTTTTGCAGATATGTCTCAGGATACAAAAACCGGTTTCAGAATTTTATCAAATGCCTTCGTGAAATGGGAGATGAGGTAACTTTTCTACTTGTTTTGTATCAAAATATCATGTTGTTTATCATATTTTTTCTTTTACATTGCATTCTAACTACTTGTGTTTATTTGTTTGTTGTAGGTGTTGGTTGTGACAACACATAAAGGAGTGCCCCGGGAATTTTACGGAGCCAAAGTAATAGGATCTTGGAGGTTCTGTTTTAGTTTCTTAACTCATATCTCTTAATTACCATAATCACAAGATTTGGTTTGCCTATTCATCTATTTTCGAACAACTATCGGTACTATATTTTACACTAATACTTTTATCATTTCCCAAACTCAAATCGGAAATTCAGCTTTCCGCTCCCTTGGTATCAGAACGTACCCCTCTCTTTGGCGCTTAGTCCAAGAATAATTTCAGAGGTAGCTCGGTTTAAGCCTGACATAATACATGCATCATCACCTGGCATAATGGTTTGTCTGCAATTCTTATATTTCCTTATTTATTAAACTTTGGTGTCAATAAGGATAACGTAGTTGTGTCTGATACTGCCATATTTTCAGGTTTTTGGTGCTCTTATCATTGCTAAACTTTTGTCTGTTCCAATTGTCATGTCTTATCATACCCATGTACCAGTGTAAGCTTCACTCCGATTTCAAATTTTCTAAAGATATTCACCATTTTAGATTGCATACCTCTTTTGTTTATGATTAGATCATGTATTGTTCGTGTCGTATTTAAACGCAACTATCGTGTGTTCTCTATTTGCATTTTTTTGTTTCTTTTTACTTTTAAACGGATAGCTATTCTAATGGCTCATGTATAATCTTATCGTGTCCCCAGGTACATTCCAAGATATACATTTAGTTGGCTGGTGATACCTATGTGGTGGGTCATAAGTATGTATACTTACCTGCTTTTTCGTATTTTGACTACATATTTATGAGCATAACATACATTTTGATGTTTCATGTAGAATTTCTTCACCGAGCCGCTGACCTGACTCTGGTGCCATCTGTTGCCATTGCGAGGGATCTTCTAGAGGCAAGAGTGACAGCAGGTGAACATAGAATCCCCTTATCCAGCGCTTAGTTGGTGACATAGTCTAAATATACGCAATTCTCAGTATGCTTTGCATCAATGCAGAAAATTTCAGAGACTGATCTGTTTCTCTTGTTGATATCCAGCTAACAAGATTCGTCTTTGGACCAAAGGTGTTGATTCTGAAAGTTTTAATCCTCGATACCGTTCACATGAAATGCGATTAAGGCTAAGGTTTGAACCTTTAGTCATTTTTTTCCTGTTATTTGCAAGTTTTGGTAATGATTGGTTTTCGTCTTATTTTTACAGCAATGGTGAACATGAGAAACCCTTGATAGTTCATGTAGGACGGCTTGGAGTTGAAAAGAGTTTAGATTTTCTAAAAGGGTAGAGAACTTTATCTTGCAATTTCTTTAACTTTAGGTTGTTACTTGCTTATCGATCGAAGGAACTTGAATATCTTTACCCTTCCTTTGACACCCAAACCACATGGTTTTGTAGGCTCATGGATAAGCTTCCCGAAGCTCGAATTGCTTTTGTTGGAGATGGACCATACAGGTGACTTATTATAATACAACACATCCCGAATTGCTTTCATTGCTTTTAACTAATCGATATCTATGAGCTCTTAACTACTAGGGTGGAGCTAGAAAAATTGTTTGAAGGAATGCCTGTGGTATTCACCGGAATGTTAGGAGGCGAAGAACTCTCTCAAGCATATGCTAGTGGAGATGTATTCGTCATGCCTTCAGAGTCCGAGACACTTGGATTCGTTGTTTTGGAAGCCATGTCTTCAGGGATACCTGTGGTGGCCGCACGTGCCGGAGGCATTCCCGATATAATCCCTGCGGACCAAGAAGGTAAAACTGGCTATCTCTACAATCCAGCCGATCTTGAAGATTGCTTGAGTAAATTGAAGCCTCTTTTGTTCGACAAAGAGTTGAGAGAAACCATAGGAAAAGCTGCCCGTGATGAGATGGAGAAATTTGACTGGAAAGCAGCCACGCGAAAGGTTCGCAATGAGCAATACAATGCTGCAATTTGGTTTTGGCGCAAGAAAAGGGCAATACTATTGAGACCGTTACAATGGATTACTAAACGTGTTTTTCGGCCACCACAAGTCAATTATAGATGATTTAAATAAACTTACCATACTTAGGATTGTTCCTTGAGTGTAATACAGTAGTTTTTCTGAATATAATGCAGCTTACATTACAAGAGCTTAATGCAAAAACATAAAACAAACCAATATCTGTTGTGCCTATGATTCTGTCATAGGTAATGTTTAAGACAGAAAGAAAGAGCAAAGGAACCTTAAGTGTGCTAATGCTTATAGGCAGGGACATGGAGCTCAACATAATCAACAAATTCATCTATATATTTTTGGTGAAGCTCTTTGTCTCCAACTATCTTGCCCATATCTTCTTCAGCTTTACTTCTATAACTCTTTCCTTCTTCCTTTAACATCACGGATCTCAATGCCTTAACCACTGAATCCCTATTGAATTTTCCATCATTTCTCTCTACCTTTACCCCAACCTTTTTTCCTTCCATAAGTCTAGCATTTATTCCTTGATCATTTTGGAAAGGTAACACAATGATTGGACATTCAACTTGAAGACTCTCAATCACTGAACTCCAACCACAATGTGTCAAGAATCCTCCAATTGACTCATGTGCTAAGATTCTCAACTGTGGTGCCCAATTATTCCAAATCAATCCATTCTTATTTGAATCATTCTCAACTACCCAATCATGTTTATCATGGTTCTTCAAAATCCATAGGAAAGGAAAACTAGATAATTCCAATCCTTTAGCTATCTCAGTAAATTCTTCATCACTTAATGTCATTTCACTTCCAAATGCAATATATACCACTGACTTTTTTTCTTGTTTATCCAACCACTTAAGGATTGTATCCCAATTTTCATCCTTTTTATCTTCACTGAATTCTAGTGAAGGCGGCAATAATCCAACTGGAACCACTTTTTTCTTACATTGATTTTCGATCGATTCTATAGACTTACCTTCAATCTCCATGCAACTTCTTACAGCGACAAAATCAGCACCGGAAAAGGTTTTTTCCATCCTAAACATATCTGAAACACCGGATTCATTTTGTTCAAAGTGGACATCAGAAATAACTTTGTCCTCTTCATATGACTTATTAACTAAGAGTTCCTCTAGAAAAGATGCATTAAAAATTGAGAAATAGATGCTTAAGATGCCAAGCTTTGATGTTATTGATGGTAACCAATGAGGTCCAAAGTCATATATGATACAATCAGGAGTGGATGTTTCCAAAAACTGAGTCAAAGGTTGTTGAAGACCATCAAATGCTATCTTAAGATATGGAACAATATGTGGTGGAATGTCCATAGTGGCTTCTGCATCTTCAGGTAGTTTGTTTATATGTGGAAGTGGAAGTTCTACAAATTGGAAGAAAGGTTGTAAATTAGGAGGAATTTGAGGGAGGCGTTTGATGTTTCTAGGTGTGGAAATAAATGAAATTTTGTGACCCTTTTGAGCAATGAGTTTGGAAAGTTGAAAGAATGGAATAATATGACCAAAAGCAAGCCATGGAAAAACAGCAATGTGAAGAAACTTGTTACTAGGTTGATCTTCCATTATGAAAATGTATAATATGTGTTTGTGTTTATCAAATGGAACTCGGTGAGTCAATATATATTAGATATGAATGAGTTCAGCCAAAGCCAATTGTCAATAAAAAACGTTTCACGTTAATCCTGTAATATTGTTTCTGTTAAGATATTGATCCTCCACCGTTAACTTTAAGTGTTTAGCTGTTAGTTATGTCATGGTGACATGCCAAATGTGCGCTGAGTCATCATATATAATAAAATATTATTATAAATATGACATGGCATATTATTTAATTTTTATAATTATTAATAAAATTGTTTCAATTTTAATTATGCCAAATTTAAACTTATATTATTGTTTTAATTTTACTATATATTTTGATTTTATATATTTTCGTTTTTATATATATATATATATATATATATATATATATATATATATATATATATATATATATATATATATATATATATATATATATATATATATATATATATATATATATATATATATATATATATATTAAGTTAAAGGACAAAAGATGAATTAAGTCACACTTTTATTCATTAAATATTGATATTGATTATATCCAGCCAAATCCAATTGCCATATTGTAAAAGTTTGATCCCATTTTTGGTTTACAATATTTTATAGAATTAATACACAAATGTATTATTGAGAATGGTCAGTATTAATTTATTATAGATTTCATGTCATACACAGATCAATAATGATATAAAATTTTGATTTGATTTGATTTAATTCCATGTCGTTGACCATTTTTAGATCTAAAAGTCTTAATGATTACAAACTAAATTTATTCAATCATTGTGATTCATGTAGTCGATTTAATATTTAGATCTCGACATGTAAATAATTAAAAACAATTTATTAACTCTAATGATTCATGCAGCCGACTTAATATTGGCCACATTCGGGATAGATTAGGAAAAGACAATGGAAGATACAAATAAATAGCTTTCTTTTATTTAAATAAGACATAATTAGTCACATATTCTTTAACTTAATTAATTTAATATTCTGTATAACTAAAAAAACATTATTGATCTTTTAAAAAGAGTTGGTTAGTTGAATTGATCATTATTTTTATTTTTTTAAAAAACATTAATTTTATCTACCTGACATCACAATAGGATATTTATTAGTAAGATGGGTCTATATATATATATATATATATAAAACATATCCAATCAAACTCGAGATCCCGTTTTAATTTTAAAATTGATCAAAAAATTTTAAAGAAAAAAATACAATTAAAAAGAATATATTATATATATTAATAAATATAAGATTTATTATAATTATCAATCTTATTTTTTTAATGTATTGAATTTTTACTATAATAATTTATAATTTATTTAACTTTTTAATATTATTTTTTATATTTATTATTATTAATATAAAAAAATTAGTTTTTTTCAAAATTTTTGGATCATCTAACATCGGGAGTTATGTGCTGTAGATTCTGCTACTCCCGCACAAAACGGATATATATATATATATATATATATATATATATATATATATATATATATATATATGTATATATATATTCAGAATCAAACTACTCTAAGAATAAATCTTTTTAATTTATTCTATAATCGTAATCTTAAAATTAAATTTAATTCAATAGCTATAAATATAAATATAAATATAATTATTTATTGCTTTTTTAATTGGTTCACATTTTTGGAGGGTGAGGGATGGGGTTATGTTTTGTGGCGACGCATAAACATCTAGTGTATGATTATCTCCCATATGTTCTATAGGGACAATTGATTTTTCTTTTCTTCTTCCCTTTCTTTTCAAGAAATGACAGCATAGATATACATGAACTCCTAACAGAAAAAAGAAGATCTAAAAGATGAATTGAAAAATGTACCTGCCATATTCTTTATGTTTAAATTGTTGGATTTTTATTACCTGCCATATTCTTTATGTTTAAATTGTTGGATTTTTATTACCTGCCATATTCTTTATGTTTAAATTATACTATTTTTTTAATAAATAAGGTCGCTTTATTTACGACATTATGATGAATTTTATTTTAAAATAATATATTTTAATAAATTAATTTCTAAAATAACCTAGTATTCACACAAATTATCAATCTAGCGTAGTTTGTGTTTGTTCGCCCAATGAATTGGCGAATGAGTACAAATTAAGATTTTTTCCACCCTTTCGCTTCATGATATGGCGAATATGTGTTAAAGAATTTTTTATTTATTTATGTTACACTCATTCGCCAAATGATATAGCGAATCTATTGAAAATAATAACATGTTTTCGCCAAATGGATTGACGAATGCTTACAAAGTTTGAAAAATAAGTTTAACTCATTCGCTAATCTGATTGACGAACACATCTAAAGTAAAAAAGAAAAGTTATCATTGCACACATTAGCCATTTCAATTGACGAATGTGTGTCCTTTTTAAAAGTTTTCGCCAATTGGAATGACGAATACACTTCAAACTCAGCCATTTTGATAAATACTCACAAAAGTAGGTTATTTCAGTATTTAATTTATTAAAGTATGTTATTTTAAAAAAAAATCACATTATGATGCACTGCTTCTTGCAACCTAGTGTTGCTGTCAATGATGCATAAATGTTATTGAGGAAACCTTGTATTGTTTAGGTTTTCATTATATGTGGATAACTTAATATATTCAGTTTATGGTGCCACTTGTATAGGTCATTATTGGTTGATTCCAACTTGTATATATACCTTGTAATCCTTTTATCAGAACAAGAGATAAGATTCATTTTTCATACTTTTCTACTCTTTGCAATCTTCTCACATACTATTGTAACTGAATCCTTCAACTGTTGTAACTGAATTCAGTTACATGATCTTCTTTCTCTTTGAGCTCCATTAATGAAGATTATGCATATCTGCTGCAACTTCAATATGGTATCAGAGCTAATACAGCTCTGGTAGCCATTGTTGATCGATTGTTTTTCTGCTTCTCTGCATCTTTTCTTGTTTTCTTCAAGTTCTGCATTGTTCTTAACAATGGCATACCAGCAATTTCTTGATTTTTCAACGAAATCAACGAATCCATTTTATCTCCATCCAAACAAAAATCCTGCTTTGGTGCTTGTTTCTCCTCTTCTTGATGACAAGAACTATCACAGTTGGTCGCGATCTATGCACATTGCATTGATTTCGAAGAACAAGGACAAGTTTATCGATGGATCTCTCACCAAACCACCGGTTTCTGATCCTCTGTATTTATCGTGGATTCGATGTAACACGGTGGTGCTTGCTTGGATTCATCGTTCTATCTCTGATTCCATTGCCAAATCCGTTCTTTGGATTGATAGTGCTACAGGTGTTTGGAAGAATCTTCAGACTCGTTTCTCGCATAATGATATATTTCGCATCTCTGATCTACAAGAAGAAATCTACAAGCTTCGCCAAGGTAACAATGATGTTTCTAACTACTTTACCCAATTAAAGGTGTTATGGGATGAACTTGACAATTATAGATCGATTATCGAGTGTTCTTGCCCTATTCCTTGTTCTTGTGGAGCTGTTGTTTCTGCTAAGCAGCAATGCACTCAAGATCAAGTTATTCGATTTCTTAAGGGTTTGAATGAAAAATTCGCCCATTCCAAATCACAGATAATGATGATAACTCTTTAACCTGATTTGGATAAATCCTTCTCTTTCATCATTCAACAAGAACGTGAACTCAATAGTCCAGCTTCTGCAATGGCTCAAGCTTCATCTAATCCTGAGGAGTTGAATTCTGTGTGTCAAGTTCAAGCTAACTATGAAAATTCTCAGCTCAAACCTGGATCCAATTCTTTCCGAGGCAAAACTCAAAGTTCTACTAGAGGTTACAATCGTGTTTGTACACATTGTGGTAGAACTAATCACACTGTGGAAACATGCTTTCTCAAACATGGATATCCACCAGGTTTCAAGAGCAAAAGCAAAGGCCAGTCATCACATAGCAACAATCAGCCTGATGCAATAATCAATGTTGTGTGTGACACTCCTCAGCCAGATTCAACAACTCCCCCATGTGTTTTTACTCAAGAAAAGTACAACAATATCCTGGCATTGCTTCAACAATCAAAACTTCCATCCCAAGCCAATTATGTCTCAACATCTCCTCTTGCCATGACATCTCATACCTCTCATACCAATGGTGAGTCCTCTAATCTATGGATTCTAGATACTAAAGCAACAGATCACATATCATATGACATTCATGCATTTGCTGATTGCAAAACCATTATTCCTATCACTGTTAACCTACCTGATGGTTCATCCCTCATTGCTTCTATGTCTGGTAATGTGATACCCTCACTCTCTTTAACCCTGTATCATGTCCTATACATTCCTAGTTTCCATGTTAATCTCATTTCAATTGCCAAACTTGCAAATAATAATGATTGTTATGTTCATTTTGGAGCTGATACATGCAACATTATGCAGAACCATTCACAAGCAATGATTGGTACAACTAAGCTCCAAAGAGGATTGTATGTCCTGGATGTTGTCACTCAATCATCAGCTTATAGTTCTAATACTACTGATTCTTGCAATTTATGACATTTGAGACTGGGACACATTTCTAATATTGGCATGAAATCTGTATCTCAATCTTTTCCTTTCATACCATGTAAAGCAAATAATGTTCCATATGATTCATTCCATTTTGGCAAACAAAGGAAACTTCCATTTCCAAATAGTGTTTCTACCTCTCTTTCTCCTTTTGCTATTTTGCATGCTGATGTTTGGGGTCCATATTCTACAATCTCCATGTTAGGTCACATATATTTTCTCACTCTTGTAGATGATTATAGTAGATATACTTGGGTGATATTTTTAAAAACTAAAGATCAAACCAAAAATAGTTTAATTCAGTTTGTTGCCTATATAGAAAATCAATTCAAGATAACTCTTAAATGCCTTAGATCTGATAATGGCACTGAATTCATGTCTTTGACTCTTTTTCTTCTTTCCAAAGGCATAATCCATCAAACCACTTGTGTTGAAACACCCCAACAAAATGGGGTGGTTGAGAGAAAACATCAACACATCTTGAATGTGGCAAGATCCCTATATTTGCAATCTTCTCCCATACTATTGTAATTGAACCCTTCAACTGCTATAACTGAATTTAGTTACATGATCTTCTTTCTCTTTGAGCTCCATTAATGGAGATTATTCATATCTACTGCAACTTCAATATTGTTCTTTCAGTTAACTCATAATATCAATTAGTTTATCTTACTCTATTAAAGTTAAAATGATTCATTTTAATTGTCTATGGGTAACTCTTTGTGAAACCATTTTTAATTAAAATTTAATGAATCCTAATCCTTCCAATACACGTCTGCTGACATGTCTTGTTCTAAGAGAAACCAAAAAGTTGTTATGTATTGATATTTGTAGAAAACAGTGGATACAATAGCAAATCACAATATATTTTTTTCAGTTTTAGTTAATCAAAGTTTCATAATCAATTTAATAATAACAAAAATTTGTATTAAGTTGAAGGTTAATACTTCTTTGGAAGCTACTCAAGCACGGTTATGGAATATCGAACAATGAAATCAACTTAAGGAGTCATACATTCCAAAATAATTTTTAAAACTATAGTGGCACACCATTATTAACCTTGTATTTACAACTTTCTAATAAACTTGACCATATAAAGGCAATGCTGATTTTTTTTTATGTCTAGACATTCTGTGAAGAGTTCTTTCATGGCGAGGTTATTACGTCTCTGCGTGAAATGCATTTTTGTACTTCCGCATAAGCGTTCAACAGCCTTTGAGAACATTTTTCTTATCTTGACTGACAATACAAAAATCTGAGCCTTTTTTTCCCACGTTACTGATACAGTTGATCGTGCCCGGTCATTGTTATTTTGCCTCCCAATGGTATTTCATTCATAAAATGTTTATTATGGGCTTTTGAAACTGGTAATGAGGCCAGCTGACACCGTTGTTCTTGAAGGTTGTTGTTGTTTCAGGTATGATTTCGTGTAGGTGTTCGAACTGTCTCGGTTCTAATAATGATGCATTTTCGATTATCAAATGGTAATTATACAGTCTAAGTGTTTTGTTGTCTGAAGTTATTATTCTTACCCTTTGTATTTTTTTCCGGTTAATTATTGGTTATCAAGTAGTCAATGTTCCCCTTTGTGTTTTATTGTTCTTTTATTTTTCTATGGTGGCCAACCATAATTAACCCTGTATTTACAAATTTCAGATGAACTTGACCATCACCGGTCATTATTACATGACCTCCCAATATTCTTGTGTTAGGGTTCCAATGTATTTTAATGCGTGTGCCTTTTCAAAATCCATGAGTATGTGAAGAGACACAAGCTTCATTATATAACCCCTATCCTTTTCTCAATAGCACACAACACACTTTATGAAATAGAAAAAACTTGTATGGAGTCCAACAGTGTTCTACGGGTTGAAGAATCTTCGAATGTCAAAACACAGGCTGAGTTCCAACAACCTCTACAAGTCCATCATAATGCTTCAATCCAACAACCTGAAAAGGTACAACAACTACATTTACCTTTTTCCTTTTCATTATCTCTACCAAAATGCAGCCATTGTTATTTATTCGCATTATAATCATTTGTCAATCAACAAAACCGAGTAGATGACGAAATGGTCGTGCAGGTCAGCACAGATGTAGATTTGCAGCAGCCTGTGGTTGGTGACCTTCCTCTGTTGCTTGAACAACCTCCCAATGTTCAACTACCTCAACCGGTACAACGATCTTTATTTCTTTTTTGTGTACCTAACAAGTCTGTATTATTTTTTGTCGGCTCATTTTTTGGTTTTCTTAAACAGGTCCAACCGCCGGTTGAAGGTGTCCAGACTGCAGTCCCTGTAGTTGAAGCATCGGTCGTTCAATAGAGAAGAAAAAGAAGAATTACAAGATCGGAAAAAAAAAGTACCGAAGGGAACAAGTTTCAGATTCGGATGATGATGAAGAAATTGACTATTCCATTTTGGATTCGGATGATGATGATGAACAAGACTACACATGGAGCAACTTTATTTCGGCGAGGCGTTTCAGATTTGGTGATTAAATTTGCAACATATGTTTCAATCTTCTATGGACTTCCCATTTTAATATATGAATACTAATATAATGTATTACTTATTATATGAATCTAACAGTGTTTATTTGAATACTAAATTTGTTTTCGTCCATATCAATTAAAATTCGTTTTCGTCCACATCGATTAAAATTCGTTTAACATTTATTTGATTTTATATATTACTAATTAAATATAACTATAGTCTGATTTTATATAAAAGTCTAATTATCTATTAATAATTTAAAAAAAATCTTTACACTCCCTATAAAAGTTTTTGGGAAGTCGTTAAAACAAATATAAGTGACTCTAACAAATTTGTTTTCCCTACTTTTTATACAACTATTATATATTTTCACTAAGAAATATGAATAACAAAATACAAAGATAAATCGCACCATATAGTTACCAAAAAATTTAAAATCAGTTGGTTTGAATAATCTCTTTTTTGGTCTTGATATTTAATCTATTCACGGGTACCAGATATTTTTCAATTTTTTTCACAGGTACTTCATATTTTTCTAATTCTAAATTAAATTATTATTTTTCCATATAAACCAACCAATTTTTTATTGAAAATATACATTTTTCTATTAAAAAATATATTTTTTCACGGGTACCAAACTTACATTTCTCTATTAAAATATATATATATATATATATATATATATATATATATATATATATATATATATATATATATATATATATATATATATATATATATATATATATATATATATATATATATATATATATATATATATATATATATATATATATATTTTTCACTGGTACCAGAACCTGGATACACAAGTTTGTTACTAAAATTTACCACATCAATTTTCTTAGGAAGAAAATACTTAATTTTTTTCACTTAATTAATTTTTTTTCCTTAACTCAATATTTTTTTTCTAATTAAACATTCAATTATTATTTTCTAATTAACTTTTTTTTGCTATGAGAATAATTTCTTGACTATACATCATTTTTTTTTATATTTTTATTTCTATTTTAAATTTCATAATGTAGAACATTCGAATACTCCGACCCGTGCGAACGCACGAGTCCGTTACTAATTTTTAACTAAAATTTAATGAATCCTGATCCTTCCGATACACGTCTGCCGACATGTCTTGTTCTAAGAGAAACCAAAAAGTTGTTATGTACTGATATTTGTAGAAAACAGTGGATAAAATAGTAAATCACAATATTTTTTTTCAGTTTTAGTTAATCAAAGTTTCATAATCAATTTAATAATAACTAAAATTTGTATTAAGTTGAAGGTTAATACTTCTTTGGCAGCTACTCAAGCACGGTTATGGAATATCGAACAATGAAATCAACTTAAGGAGTCATACATTAACAATATTATATATTTTAATATAAGTTGTACTTTAAGACCATGAACATTTGGTTTATTTAACTTCAGACAGAAACAACCATTCCATTCCCCTCTAGCTAGTCAACAATTATATGGGTAACAAAATGGAGGTTAATGATGATGTCGATTGAAATAGTGAAGGAAGTATAATTAGCAAGTATAACTCAAGCATGATGAATAGAGTGATTTGCGATAAAGGGGAACTTAGTTATCATTTTGATGGCGTTAATTTAGGAAACGGAACCAGAAGATTCAGTCAATATATGTTGATTGAATGTAAAATAAAATGATTAGTTATTGATAGAAAATACAATTCAAAACTCTAATAGTGTATTTGAATGGGGTAATTGATAATTTTTAAGAAATTCAAAATTCTAGGTAATTTAAATAATTCAATTAGAGTTTATTCAATTTTAAATTCTTTTGTTTGGATAGAGTATTAAAATGATTCATTTTAAAAAATTTGGGGTAATTTTTATAATTTTTAAAAAATTTGGATCAAATCTAAAATATAAAAATAGAGACTAATTTGCAATTTTTGAAAATTTCAAGGACTAAATTGCAATTTTTGAAAATTTGAAGGACCAATTTGTAAAATTTGAAAATTATTAGGGATTTATTTGAAATTTTTGAAAAATTTTGGGGTGAATTTGAAAATTTCATAAAATATGAGGACTATTTTACAAATTTTAAAAATTTAATGATAATCAATTTAACATTCATATTATATAGAATGATGAAGCAATTTAAAATTCTTTATTTTTTTGTGTTATTTTAAATTCCTTTAATTTAACATGAATAAAATATTCCATAAATTTATATTATTTTAACAATTCTCCATATTTTTTATCTAAACAATGCATTTTGATCAAATCATTTCAAATTCCCTCAAAAAATTATTTTTCCTCATTAAAATGCTTCATCCAAACACACCATAAAATAATGATTAGTCTTTGCATTCTACATTAATATTTATATTATATATAAAAGATTGATCAAATGATTAATCTTTGCATTCTACATTAAAAGATTAAAAGATTGATCAAATGATTAGTCTTTGCATTCTACATTAAAAGATTGACATTTGATCGAATGTATATATTTTATGTTTATGTTGGAAGATATTTTTGTTATTAATTTTTTATTTTGTATTTTAATTGATTTTATTTTTAAAAGTGTAGTTTGGATTATCTTTTTTGTTTTCAAATTAATAATATATGTTAGGTCGGTTAAAAGTTTGCCCGATTTAAGTATTAGTTTTGTTAGGTCGGGTGGAAACTCCGACTTAACAAGTCAAGACTTGTTACGACACCTACTCTTAAGTCAGTTATGAAACAAACCTAAAAACTCACTTTTAACCGACTTAACAAGTGTTATTTTGTACTAGTATATATATATATATATATATATATATATATATATATATATATATATATATATATATATATATATATATATATATATATATATATATATATATATATATATATATATATATATATATATATATATATATATATCCTTTTATTCTTATCAATCCAATGGCTAGGATAAATTATCTTGAAAAACTCATGTGTTAGTTTTAAGTGAATTTATCTTAGTCATTGAATTGATAAGAATAAATTGATAGAATTTGATGTCAAAGTTAATATTTTGACATCAGTGTCAAAATATTAACTTTGACACCAAATCCTACCCCTTTATTTTTATTAATCAAATGCCTAAGATAAATTTCCTTAAAAAACTCATGTTTTAGTTTTAAGTTAATTTGATACCAAATCATACCCCTTTATTCTTATCAATGCAATGCTTAAGATAAATTTCCATAAAAATCTCATGTGTTAGTTTTAAGTGAATTTTTCATAGCCATTGAATTGATAAGAATAAAGTGGTAGAATTTGGGTCAATTGATATTTTGACACCGGTATTTATATATATATATATATATATATATATATATATATATATATATATATATATATATATATATATATATATTATATATATATATATATATATATATATATATATATATTTATTTATTTATATAATATGATCAAATGACATCAAGCTGTCAAAATTTAATTTGACATCAAATCACAATCGTTAATAGCAGTCGATCCAACGATCATCATATAAATAGCCTACTTTTTAGGAAAAAGAAAGGGCCATATATTTTTATTTTTTATTTCATTTAATATGACTGTTTGATCAATCATTTTAACAGGTTGAGATTTGATGCCAAATTAAACTTTGACACATTGGTGTCATTTGATCATATCCCTATATGAGATAAGATCAATTGACACCAACGTGTCATGAAAATAAATTCTAGCCATTTATTGTTATCAATTCAATGAGTAAGATAAATTCACTTCAAAGTAACACATGAGTTTTTAAAGGGAATTTATCTTAGTCATTGAATAAAAATAAAGGGGTAATGTTTGGTGTCCGTATACCTTGGTGTCAATTGATATATATATATATATATATATATATATATATATATATATATATATATATATATATATATGTGTGTGTGTGTGTGTGTGTGTGTGTGTGTGTGTGTGTGTGTGTGTGTGTGATCAATTGACACCAGGGTATCATTGAAGGTGTGAGAAAAACACAAGAAAGGAGGGATTAAGTTGCGTCAAGCTATGTTATGAATGCGTTGCATAAGCCTAAAAGAATGTAAAGCATAAAGCAAGAGTAAAAAACACACAATATATTCTGGTTCACTTATAAATTCTCAAGATAATCCAATCCACCCGCCAATATGCTTTCTCCTTAAACAAGGACATAATCCACCATAACTAAATTATTATTATTACAATCGCACAACAATACTGTGACTCACTCAATTAACCATCCAGGGATACAACCAGATATAACATTCACTGACCTAACAAAACGTTTTCTAGGATTTCCTACGCGGCCTACAATCTTGACTAACTATAAAACAACTTTTCGTGACTTCTTGCACGACAATCTTCCATGACTAACTGCACAACACCACGTGTCGTGACTTCAGGCTCTAGAATCATCTATTATGAGCTGCACCAAAACTTTAACCCCAAAACATATCATTAGAACACATAGTTCTATGAATGCACTAGCAACTAATTTTCGTGCCTTCCTAAAGTTCTGACCTTCACTCGGTCCTTTAGGGAAAATGTTGTTTACAAAAGTTGTGCTTCTTAATAAGAAGATTCTAAACTCACTAAAGTACATCAAAAGAACCTATATACATACTAAGAATATTACATTTTATTCTTTCTCCATTGTGTGGTATTCTCCTTCTTCAAGTTGCTTCTTCATTGGGTACTTGAAGGTTGAAGTCTTCTTCTTCTTCAAAAGCTTTGCAAGCTTGTTGATCTTTGTTTGAGCACAAGAAGGACTTCTTCGTCTTGATTCACTTAAGAATATTTATGGACATCAACCCATGTTCTTCTTCAATCCAATGATCACTTAAGTAGTTGATTTGTAGTTGAAGCTTCCATGATCATCTTCATTGTCTTCTGCGACTTTGTAAGTCTTCTGTAGCATATGAAGTTAAGCACATTATGAATTCAAGATCTCTCTACTTTCAGCAGATTGTTGTTAAAGAGTAATCAACTAGAAGAGTTGCATATTCAAGTAAACTCTTTGTGGCTTATTCAAATGTTATCTTTGTTTATCATCAACCTTATGTGATTGTATGACAACTTCAAAAAAAATGGTTCAAACACCATTTGATAACTTGTTTGTATGTATGTTTAGAAACCTTTCGGTTATATCAATCAACACCAACACATAAACCAAATGGTTGTATCCATGATTACTTCACATAGAAGAATATTCAGTTTGTGGATAATCAACCTGATTGAGTTCCTATTCAAAATCAACAATACTCAAGAGTGTGATTGTTCGTTTGAACCAAATAGGAATCAACAACATCAACGCATGTGGTTATGTTTCCATTAGGAACCAACAACTGTGTTTGTGCTTCCAACAGGAACCAACAACATCTGTGGTTTTGCTTCTAACAAGAACCAACAACATCACAAAGCATGTGATGTTTTCCTTTTATATCCAAACATAAAAGAGCTGTTACAACCTAATTTGGCTACTGAGGAATCTGTTAAACAAGGAATTAAATAATACATCCACGTATTATAATTTTCCATAATTCAAAGATAATGGAGAGGTAGTGGGATAAAGCATTATCGTACTATGTACTATCCTTGCCAACGGTAACATTGTCATCTGAACTTCAGAGGTTTCTAATTATAAATCAATGAATGAAGCATGAGCTAGAGAAGATGATACTTGGGTTTTCAGAGAACCTAAGTCTTTAGTCTTCAAAACATTTTTCACATAGAACTATGTTCTTCAGGACTTCAGCACTTGGCTTGAAACCTATGATCTTTAGAACTTCAAGTGTTAGAGTCTTCAGAACTTTGTTCACATAGAATATTGTCTTCAGAGTCTTCAGCACTTGGTTCTTCAGAACCTTAATCTTCAGAACTCGTAAGTCTTCAAATTCTTTAAGGAACTTGGTCTTCAGACGTTAAGTCTTCAAAACTTCAAGTCATTAGAGTCTTCAGAACTTAGTTCTTAAGAAGATTAATTTCATAAGCTTCGCTTTTCTATCTGATCAGAACCACGTTCAGAACAACATCCACAAGAGCATTGCCAATGTAACATCCGCACCCGTGGATCTTTCTGATTGTGTTCAGATTCAGAAGCACACTTGTTTCTTCAGCACGTTTGCTAATGTTACACATAGTAACTTCACATATTAGCATTTGCGTACTCATTCATAATGTTTGTTTGATCTTAATATATAATATTCATGATCTGCACTTTAAAAACATCATAAGATATAATGGTTCTTTCATAAATACTTCATTGTTATCATCAAAACATAGATATGGAATGCAAATTTCTTACAAATAACCTTTTTCTAAGAATGCCTAGTGAACTTGTTAAGTTCCTTGGATAAACATGAAACATCAAACATTAGTGATAAACAATTTATATCATTTGATTGGTTTGATTTTGCATTCTTAAGGTTATATCAAATATAATCAAAATCATTTTTTCATTTTCCCCCCTTTTTGACATCATAAAAAAGTTAGAGCATCTTAGCATTTTAAGCTTGTTAATATGATAATGATTATGATTCAATGCACATGTTATGTTTAACAATTATCTTATGCAAAGATTGAAATTCTCAGGTTCCAGCTACGCACAATGATTTAACAATATCAAATTTAAGTATTCTCAAGATAATAAGCAATTCATGAACTGAACAAAAAGTTCATTAACTAAACAACAAAATACAATAGAAGACAACGAACACGATTGAAAGACAAAGATACAAAAAGGAAAGAAAGACAACAATGACACAACGAAAGACCTCTAGAAAACAATCTTTAGAAGGTCATTGAGTGACACCAGTCAGGATGCAGTTTTTCGGCTAAGCCATTCTGCAAGATGTGAATGACAACTCCTTGAAGTTTAAGAATGTGAGAAATGACTCTGCTGTAGGGAACTCTGAAGGATGGTGCATCCCTTGACAAATAAACATTTTCCTTCAAATGATTATACATGGATTGGGGCAAGTTTATTTTTATCCTAGTTACTAGGAAAATAATAAACAGTTGATCCAAGACATATAGCCATCTTTCTCCTCTGACTCTGGGTCTCAGGTTATACCCCATAGTTTTGTACCGGATTTTTGTAATAGGAGAGAGTGCAGATGAATACGCAAGGCAACCAATGTTTATGTAGATGACTGGTATGAGAACAACAAAGTGATCATTATATCTTCTATTTTCAACAGTCTCTCCAGTTTTATTGTAAGCAATGGCATCCGAGATGATGGAGGGATTAACCAAGATTGGAATACCAGATACAACAGATAGGATGGAACTTTTAGACTCTCCAAAGGAAAGGACTCTAGCATTTTCCTAAAATTCCTTGACCAAATCAGGATAAATTGGTCCATCGAGCATGTCAAAATATCCTGCCCATCCCTAAAATTGAATTCCTGAAAGGAGTCCAAGAGTGTGACATTCTATCATAGAGTTTGAGTTCACATTGAGTTCCTTCAAAAGCTTGAGTTCTGATATTTCTCCTCTGATGTTGATTGAAGACATTTTTGGGAGAAAATCAATTAAGCATGTTATATCCTTAGGACATATCGCTCCTTTTAAAGAGATACAAAAAGGAGGAGAAAAAGTAGTTGTAATTGCTGGATAGGTTGATTGGAAAATAACATAAGACTGGATTAGAGAAGGAGACAAACTTGACTATAAAATAGAAAGAAGTGTGTTAGTTTCTAAAAGTAGATTATCTGACAGATTGCTAATAATAAACACTAACCTTTTTGCAAGAGGCAAAACTCATACTGACTCAGGAAAAAGATTATGAACAGAATTGCTTAATCTCTTAAAAATTCCAATATCTTGCATATGTCATACATTATTCATACTCAATTTTTCTGCTCATTCTCATGAAAATTTATGTTCTCCATATGATATCTTATGATCGTATAAGATTCACAATAATGACTGATGTCACAACCTATGTGAGCATAGTCTAGAGAATAAATCCAAAAGATTGTCTCTATGGAGAGAGAATGATTCTAATTATGAATTTTTCATTGGCTGGAAAATTCATAATTAGATTAACACTAACATCTACCATACTTTTGATTAGTATATCTCCCATCATGTAGAAGTATTCTATTAGATAGTCAAATATGACAAAAGAATCAAACATTGATGTTTGAAGGATCTTCATGTTGATTCTTTATCTGAGTGTTTTCCATTTTGATTTTGATTCTGACTTCTTACTTGATCATCTTCTTTGAAAAGCTTCTGATAATCTTTTCTTCATTCAGGTTCTGAAGGTTGTTCTTCTTCCGAAATGTTAACTCCGAGCTTGATGATCACAACTAGTCTTCAGATCAGAATAAATCCTAGAACTTCTGAAGGTTTTCCTTGTAGCATCCTTAACATCAGAACATTCATCTTCTTATCAAGAACTTCTTGACAAGAGACTGAATATCAGAGGGTCAATAATTTCATTAGCTTGAACATAAACTTTTGATAGGTTATGTGCTAGGGAGAATTAATTTACATCTCCTGGTCTTCTGATTCTGCTTCCTTGCACATATGCTAATCTTTGTTAGATACAAGTATCAACAAAATTATTCAAGTTGGAGTGACAATCTTGTTCTTGAAATACAGAGGTAACTTGATTAGAGTTAGTTCAACAAAGATCGATATCTTATCTGCTTCTGAAAGAATGTTTACTGATTTCTTCAAGGTGAATAATATCAGTGATTTAAATTCTTTCAGCTCATAATAGATGACTTCTTCAAGGTGAATAATATCACAACCTAAAATGAACATCAACAATGGAGTGCCTCAAACAATTAAAAATGAATGCAAGTGTGTGAATTGTGCAATTTCAAACAATATGCAACATTCCGATTATGCGCACAAACCTCCGAAACATGTATGGATCGCAAATATAATGCAAAACAGAATTATAAACACTTACTAATATGCTATTGATGATTCTCAATCATGAAAACAACATTCATAACATGTTATGAACATAAATTCAAATATTATGCAAAAAATCGGAACCGTACGAAACACGTGTCGAAAGTTGTCAAAACTACATACACCTGCACCTAAACAGCTCCTAAAATCATATCCTAAAGATCCATGGTGATTGGAGGGAGAATGGATATAAACAATGCAAGAAAAATCAAGATTTTTTCATTTTGGTTCAGTGGTAACCGGTTACTACCTATGCAGTAACCGATTACCAGTTCAAAAACTAGGATTTCTGCAAATTTTAACACAACTAACCGGTTACTACCTATGTGGTAACCGGTTACTCTGAGACCAGAATAAGAAAATTTCTGCATTTTCATGTAAAAACCAGTTGCAACATATTCAAATAAGCTCTAACCTAAAGCCTATCAACTAAGCACGAAAATTACACCTAGATGTTGCAATCTAACACCTATTAAAACCACAATTACACCACTATTCTAACTTCTATGATCAAATCAATCAAAGTGTCAAAAAGCGAGAAAACGCGAAGCGAGATGAAGAGAAATAGTTAAAACGAGAAGTGATTATGGATTCACCAACCTAAAAAGCGGAGACTTACTTTGGCAATTGTTGCAATACCGAAAAATACGCAAAAGAAGAGAAAACCGGAGATCCGAAGCTTCTATCCGCGAATGCGCAAAATAAATGTGGTTGATCACAATCTTCGAAAAACACTTCTGAAAGGTGAAATAAACACCGAAACCATAACAACTTCTTCGATAATCCGTGCAATCGATGCGATGATGGAGGCTTTATCATACCCTAAATTTTGACCAGAATTTTTTCAAATTTTTGTTCATTTGAGGCATTTTTGTCGTGGTATCAATTATCAGTCTTTTTCGCATTTTTTATCCATTAATCGTAAAGCATGCATCTTTCCGTTTTTTTAGGTTTTTGTTTTAGGCTTATTTAGAATTTAGTTTAAATCTTGTTTTTGTTTTTGTTTATTCAGTTTTATTTTAATTAAATTTTACTAGTTTGTTTCTAATTTTTATTCTTAATACATTTTACTTACTTAGTGTTTTTTAATTTTTTGGTTTAATTCATTTAATTAATTAATCTCTATTATTTTTTTTAATGTTTTAATTTCTTTTACCTTTATTAACAATTCAAAAAAATACATTTACTTTAGTTTAATTTGCAATTTAAGTTTAATGTTAATTTAAATTTAAATTTAAATTTAATTAGAATTAGAAATTCTGCTGTCTTAAGAATTAAGTTAGAAATTTCTTTTATAACTTATAAATTTTTATTTAAATCAATTAGTTACTTTACTTTTATTTAGTCATTTATCAGGTTTTATTTTATTAGTGCATATCCTTGACCCACACAAAAACCAACACAAGCCTATCCCTGCAACATTACAACAACAAGCCATCCTCAATCCAACCTGTATCTTTCACCAAAATGATATCAAGTAAAACCTGCAAACCAGTAGCAAAAAACAATAACCTGCAAATTTGATAATGACATATCAGCACAGAAACCGAATTCAAACTTAATGGACAAGTTTTTGAAAGTATAAGAGGGGGAGGAATGGTTTCACAAAGGGAGGGGAGAGGGGAGGGGAAACTCTTGACAAAAAACGTTAACCAAAAAACACCTCAACCAAAAAAAAACCTTGAATCAATCTGAAGGGTTGTTCTTCACCTTTCCTCCTTAAAACCAAAAAATCTCACCATTCACAACAACACATCGCAACACGTTCTGAACTCGTTGCTCTGACTCACTCACTCGCTCCGAATCGCAACTCACTTCGTTCCTTTCTCTTCAATTGTCATGCCGAAATCCAAATCGCGAACCACAAGTGCGGAACGCACGAATCTGAAAACATCACTTTAACTCATAAACCCGCCGCCACCGCAAAACTCCTCCATAACCACCGTCTGAAGCATTCAACAACAACCTTCGAACCGATCCAAAACCCACACCGAAACACCACCGAAAGCCACCACGACCCACCGTGAAACTCAACCACCCGACCGCTTAAACCACCATCGCACAAACTCGTTAACTACCTTCGCCATCATCACTCCGAATCCATCGAACGCCGACGCGAAAACAAACCGAGCGAAAATCCGCGATTTGAGGGAGACGTTTTGAGCGACGAGCCATCGAGAGAGCAGAGAGGCAGAAACGCGAGAAACCACCTCGAATTTGAGAACCGAGAAGGAACCTTTTGAATCAGAACGAAGTCGCCGTTGTGAATCGCTTTTGGGGGTGAGATACGATGTGGAACTGAGTTTGTTTTGAAATTGGAAATAAACTTTTATTTTCTTTACTTTCTAAATTGATTTTGAAAATATATTATGATTTTTTTTAAAAAGAACTGAAAGAGTCTGCTGAGTGTGATTGCTGATATGTTTTTATTTTTATCATCTTTTTTTATTATACTTTATTATTATTATTATTAAGATATGTTTCATTGGTTGGTGGGTTGGGCTCAACCCACAGTCTTGAATTCGCACCACACCCACACCGCGGAACACACAAACCCTTATCCTTCTAATTTATTTTATTTTTTATTTTTTATTTATGGATTGTAGTGAGGTTTGGGCTTAGGCCATGAATCTGTTTCAGCACACACGCTTCTCCCTTCTCAATTGTTTTATTAATTGTTTTTTTAATATTATTTTCTTTATTTTGTTTTTCATAGATTTTCTTGTTCTAATCCCTAATTGGTAGTTGGTTTAGGTTTTTGACTTAATGAGTTATTAATCTATCTATCTTAATTTCTGTTAATTTTATCTCTTATTTTATGGGCCGATGATATAACAAAGCCGCGATAAATCGTTTTCGACTAATCGTGACCAATATGAGGCCACTTGTTTATTTTTATTTTATTTATTTTATTTCCATTTTACAATTTATTCCGCACTATTTAGTCTATTTATCTTTTTTATTTATTTCTCGCACTTCTTATATCATATTTAATACTAACCGGTTCCGATCAATATGTACACTGCACACACACTTCCTCTTGGGCAAAATACAACGATACCCTTTATTTCTTTGCAAATCTTATGTAAATTATCATGTATCCCTTTCCTGTTTATTTTTTAACGCAATTTATTTTTTCGCCTTTATTATACGATTTAGTATTATTAGGAATGCCTTTAAGGATTAGAAATCAAATCCGCTTCATAATCAACTAAACAACTTGCGCTTACATTTGCACACACATAAGTCGATCACTATGTGATCGCCGTCTGCACGACCTGACGCGCCATAATTAATTAACGTAAGAACTAAACTCAGGAATCTAGCATTCCTCGAGTTTTTGAATTGAATTACTGTTGGGGCTAGCCCCCGATTTGTAATTCATTCGCTCTTTTGTTTTTAAAACAATCGCGTCTTAATTCACAAATCAAATAACGAGTAACTGAACTCCGGAGTCTAGCACTCCGCACGTTTTTGAATTAAATCACTCCAAGGCTAGCCCCACGCAATGTGGTTTTTTCACCCTCTCGTTCCTAAAAGACAGAAACCTTTAAATAAACTATACGAAGAACTGAACTCAGGAATCTAGCATTCCTCGGGTGCTTGAACTGAATTAATGTTGGGGCTATCCCCCGATTTGTAATTCATTCACTCTTTCGTATTCAAAACAATTCAATAATCTTAAAAGGATTAGACATGATTCATCTCCATAAATAGATATTCCTCCTATCTCCACAAACACAAATCAAATCTTACAAACAATCATTCTCAAAGGAAGAATGTGGCATTGCTTGTTGATCCTCGTATCCAAGTTTAAAGCTTCTTCCGATTTAATTTTTTCAAAGAAAGAATGTGGCATTGCTTGTCGATCCTCGTATCCAAGTTTAAAGCTTCTTTCGATTTTATCTTCCTCAAATGTTTGTGGTGGATTAGGCGAGATATCTCCCTTAAAGATGACGACTTGTCTCTTTCTTTTCAAATACAATTTAAAACTTACCAACCAATCCAAATCATTTTTTCATAATTAATCAATGAAAGAACTGAGCTCCGGAGTCTAGCACTCCACACGTTCTTGAATGCAATCACTCCTGGGCTAGCCCCACGCGACGTGGTTCATTCGCCCTCTCGTTTAAAACACTTTAATAAAGGTCAAACATCTTTTTTTTAAAAACGAACATTGTTTAAATCTTTCTATCTCGCAAACAATCTAGCACTTCAGCCTCCTACCGCGAGCAGATAAGCCAACGCTTAGCAGTAGAAAGCATTTTTAAACAATCGTTCAATAAAAATCACAAACCGTAGTCGCACGAACTACGAAGCTCTGACTTTCCCATTGCACAAGGGAATACGTAGGCACATAGATTTTAATTCTTCGCGAGCACAATAATAAAAAACTTAACCTTTCCCCATAACAAATAATAATTTGAATATTTCATTAAAAGCAAATCTTAATCATTAAAAGAAGACAATAATATAAGTTAGCATTTTAAGCGTAAATTAGACTAAGAGGTTCCCGTTGAGTACAACGGGCGTGAGGGGTGCTTAATACCTTCCCTTCACGTAGCTGACTCCCGAACTTAGATTAGTGGTTTCGTTGACCATTTCTTGTCCTATTTAGGTTGTGTCTATATCTCCATTTTCTTTAGTTTGAATAAATAGAATTAGGTGGCGACTCTGTTGTTTGTTTTAGGATCGTATTTTTTCGAGGTACGACAGCTGGTGACTCTGTTGGGGATAACAATGCTTTATGCATAAGAGAGTCGAGCCTAACTTAGGATAGTTTGCGTTTGTTTACTAACTTGTTTGATTATCTTCTTTACTACTGATATTCTATCTATTGTTTTCTTCTTCATTATATTTGCTCATTATTATTGCCTGTTGGATCTCGGGACATCACGGGTGAAGCTTTATACTTGAGTTTTGAAAAAGAAAAGGGAGCACCTAAGTTAGAATTGGTAGTTATTAGTGTTAGTCTCAAAGGACTCGCTCCTTTCCAGCCTAATATGAAAGCTCCCCCAGATCGTTAGACTTTTCGTAGATCTTGTCACAACACAGCTAGCCTGTCGCGTGACCTGATTCACGAAAGGGATGTGATTCTGGAACCCCCTAGAGCATGTTTCAATTTTGGTAGTTGTGTAATGTTAGGCTCCAAGGGCTCGTCCCTTTGTCGGCCTAGCATGAGAGCTCCACTCAGGGTAGACCTTATCGTCATTATCGTCACAATGCAGCTAGCCTGCGGCGGGGTGTTAGTACGATAAATGTCCGTAACTTTGAGTATCCTTATACCATTACCATAGAAGCTATCCTGTGAGTGGGATTTATGGGCAAAGAATTTAGAACTCTCCACTTAAGGCTTACCAGTTAGGAGGTTCCAATTTACTTGTACATGGGATCCAACACCTTGCCTTTATATCCAATTCTGGAACTGTTTATGTTTGTGATCCTGAGCTTTGCATTCATTCATATATCATTTGCATTTAAATCGCATATCATCCTCTCACCAAACAAAAAGCTCACTCATCTGTCCTTCTACCAGTTTGTTGACTTTTAGACGTCTCTTTCAAGCTTGAAGTAGTCACTGAAGAACAACAGATATGGCAGAGAATGCTGATTCCATGTCAGGCTTTACTGTAATGACCAACCCGATATACGATTTTCCTCCTGACAACGATGCTCAACAAGTGGATGTCCCCCAATCTCAGAATGTCCATCATGTGACAAAGGTGAATAATCCTAAGGTGGTGAAAATTGAGGAAGGAATTCGTGATCTCGAGGAACAACTAAAGATGGTGAAAGAACTCAACGCATTTGGTTTAAAAGCTCATAACTTTTGTCTGGTCCCGGGCGTGATTATTCCCCCAGATTTCAAAATGCCTACTTTTGAAATATACAAGGGTGTAAGTTGTCCAAGATATCATTTATGATGTTTTATTGTAAAATGACTGCCCATGCCAATAACGATATGCTGATGATTTATTACTTTCAAGAAAGTCTATATGGGGCATCTTTGATGTGGTATACGAAGCTAGAAAGAAACCATATACAGACTTGGGAAGACCTAGCCGACGCTTTTGTGAAGCAATATGACTACAATTTGGACATGGCTCCAAATTGTGACCAGTTGATAGGAATGAGTCAGAGAGACGATGAATCTTTCAGGGAGTATGCACAAAGATGGAAAGAATTGGCAGCCCAAGTTCATCCACCACTCTTAGAGAAAGAACTGGCCAAAATGTTTCTAAAAACATTGTCAGACTCTTATTATATCAGAATGATAGGTGTTGTGCCATTAGAGTTCTCCAAAATTGTGGAAGTTGGAGTAAACATTGAAAATGCATTCAAATGTGGAAGAATCCAAGAGGGGTCGGATTGCCAAATTGTTGAAGAGAAGTCTTCCTGTTATTCACAAGAGGAAGGAAATTTTGATGTTAATGCAATTAGGGATTCTCATAAAATCTTGCAAGCTCCAGTGCCTTATAGCCAACATAAGAATCATCGCCAGAATCAACAGAGATCTCAGGGAAGCCCAACAAGAGAGACTCCTTAGTTCGATCCAATCCCAATGACTTACGGTCAACTGTGGACTTGTTTCGCCAGGAATTCAATGATGGCACCCAGGAAGACCAGAGCCATGAAGTTTCGCCCTCATTGGTTCAATCCAAATACCAGTTATGAATTTCATGGTGGAGTACTGGGTGTAATACCTCAAAATTTGCCCTCACATTTCTTTCCTTAAACTGGCTTGCATTCGCATTCATCTGCATTTCCCATTAGGTCGTGTCATTCTCAATCATGCATTTCATTGTTTCATAAGGCATGTGTTCGAGGCACTTCCTTGTAATATGGATTTTCCTATTCATAGGTGGCATATTTGGATATTGCACTCAAGTTCGAGGAGAAGGTTGAATTCACATCATCGTGGGGATATTCCTACATAAAGGATCACCAAGTTCTAAAATCCTGCCTATTCAGAGGTTCCATAAAAATGCTAAATCAGGATGTTATCAATGTGATTAGAGGTGGTTGCTCTCTTTATCAGGTTGCAATAGTGAACTGTGGGATTGGTGTTTTTATGCAAGAATCTTCAACATCGCTGTTCATCCATATGAGTGACTCGGGGTTTCAGGCTGCAAAGACCAGTGGTTTTTTTATTTGTGTGCTGTTTGGTGATATGGATTTGAGATTAAAGTTGGAATTTTATCCGAGATGCAAGTTTGGTGCATCAAAACCTATTCATATCCCTTGATTTTTTGTCACAAATTCAAACATCATTCATAAGTCCACGCTTACTAATTGCCGAAGGCATCCTTTTATATCCCAAATTTTTTAGGATCTATGTCCATACTTTTGAGATAATCCAATTCCAATCCCATTACATATTGTTATATCCATCATTATTTCTACATCATATCCATATTCACCTTTTGATTTCATTTTTTATCCACCTTATAAGAGTCCATCTTAGTTTTCAAATTTGCTTTTAAACCATACCATTTTGTACAATTCTAGCTTCTTAAGATAATGGTCATTGTCGAGAGACTTTCTCATTCCCGTCTAAGATACAAAAGTTCATTTGAATTTGTGGTCCATGATGGGTAGGGATAAGTATCCTAATTTTACACTCATTCAATAATAGTAAAATAAAGCAATGGAGGAATTCAGTGGAAGATAATACATCATCAGTTACATACTAACCATATCAGTTCTACGCACACAAAAGAAAGAAAGAAGTTATTATCTATCCAGAGATTACAAAATATTTTCAGTTACAAAAGATCATTGGATTCAGAAGTGATTAACAACAGATGATTCAGTTCTTAGAAGAAAAAACTAAATCCGTTTGTTAGGCCAAATGCGAGGGTTAACTGAGTTGACATTGGTCCCCACAAAAGCATCACAACCGAAGGTGAGCTAATCCGACCCTTCTCTCCAAATTACCTCATATAGTGAAGGTGATGCTGCACCGAGAAAATGAACGGGAATTTAGTTTACAAATGGTAAATAAAAGGCTCGCATTTGCGGACAATTGGATAACTGAACAAGCAACGAAGCGAAATGTGAAGTTATACCTTTTCAAGTGGTTTGGTTTAATTATGATTTGAGGACTCTCCACCCGTTTTCCGATTCTAAGACTCGGCAGAAGACGTGATCGGCGTCCAATCGATATCATGTAGAGCTACATGATGATATGCAGGGACAATTCCCATATAACTTGATTTCATGATCCTGTCGACACGCAGAAAAAGGAAAAGAGAAAATATGCACTGGATTAAGTTTACAAGAATCAACAACTCATAGCAGGAATGTTCAGATTCAGTTTCAGTTAGAGGAGGAAGGAAAAATTATTAACAAAATAATTAACTTACAACCAAATTCTAACTGAGATGATAACAAACTATTTACTAGGAAATTCTAGAACTCACCAGAAAATTCCAGAAAGAGCTAGAAGATCAGCTCCTATAAATCAGAGCTCTAGTTCTTCAATTTCTCTTCTTACACTTTTTCACCTTTCTCGCTATTTTTTTCGCCTCTTCTTCCACAGTTTGTTAAAACACTCACCACCCTGTTAATCTTAATCCTCTCCTGCACCAAAATATTCATCTTCAATCCCTCTGCAACTTTCTTCAAATCTTTCAATCAGCACCTACCTTCAATCATCATTACAGCCTGCAAGATTAACATCAACACAGTAACTTCATCAAGCTCAAGTCTTCCACCTTCATCAATCATCGAAAGCAAAAACCTGTAGAAAATCGAACCTACAACAAGAATCATCACAACAATTTCAGTTTACTTTCGCAATCACAAACCAAAGGTAATAACAGCGGCAGGGTGATTCAAGAATCGTTGTGTCAGTGATCTAACGTCATCGACAACGCACAACTCCGCGAGAATTCGCGATTTCATCAATAAAAGTATTCAGCACTTCAACAAGGAAGAATCAGATTGAAGAAGATGATCACAGTGAATTTCAAAGCGTACCTTAACGAGATTCGACACGACGCACAGGTTTCGATCCATTTCTTCAATTCTGCGGTAAAGATTTTCACAGCATAGGAATCAAATCCAGAGTTAAACGTTAATTTATTGGCTTTGGCTCCGATTGGTGGTTAGCTTGCCGTGGAGAATGGTCTCCTGGTATGTTGCGGTCGTCGGTGTTTTGTTCTTTTTTCTTCTTCTTCGCACGAGCAGGGATCGAGAGAACTCGGAGAGTCGAAGAGAAGTTGACGAAATGACTTGTGTTGTTTTCCGAGTCCGTGTTCAATTCGCAATGGAGACTAATGTTGACAATGTAAGGAGAGGACACCACCGGATATGGGGATTTCGCGGCGAGAGTGGTGAAATGATGTTGACGAAAGAAGAAGAAGCGAAGATGCGAACGGTGAGGGTTTTCGACTCGGTGGCTGTCTTGGTTTCAGCAACGATTTTCGAAGACGGAGTGAGATGAAGGCGGAGAGTGAGGGGCGGCGGCGAGAAGTTTGGCCGAGGAAGATGATTTGTTTAGCCTTTGATTTAGGTTAAAATTGGGAAGAACTTGGGTCAAATGTGCTTCTAAATTATAAGGCAGATCGGGCTTCACCTTAAGCCCATGGTATTACTAGTTCACGGCTGTTTCCCTTGTTCACACCCCCACATGTGCGGTTCACATGGATATGGGCCATAGAGTCCATGAAATCTCTATCCATACCCCCTGTTTCTTGTATTTTTTTGGGTTATTTTGTTTCTAATGATTTTCTTGTAAAAAACCATTAGTTAATTAATTTGAAGTTAATTTTTTATAATAAGAATTTCAACTACTTTCTTGTTAAATATTGTTTATTAGGATTTTTTAGGATTCTAATTATGGTTGTTAACTAATTTTTGGGTTAATTTATGATATAATTGTTCATGAGCTTTTTTTGATCGATATGAATCGATTTCAAGTATGGCGGATCTTCACAAAAGCAAATATGGATGATAAGCATTTATTTTGCTTATAGGAGACTACAAGACATTGCTTAAGGTTTTTTTTTCGGATTTCTTTTTGTGAGGAATCGGCACTTCGATCAAGTAAGTGATTTCAAGCCTTTAAGCATCATTTTAGTCGTATGCGGCTTAGGATCATGTAACTTAAGGTGCATCTGAGCCCTCCCACCTTAGGCATTGGTTATATTTGTGATTTTTGTTGATATGTATCGATTTCGGAACTTAGGGATTAGGTTGAGAACCATTAGGATCGTTTCCTTTTACTTCCCCTTAAAATCCACTTTGTCACCCGTTTCGTCGCATTTATTAAAAATAGTTTTAGGTGAGATAAAATTCTGGAAAAATTCATGAATGATCCTCATCCTCTTAATTAATTTGTCATATTTTTTATTTCCAGATTTGGGTAGTTTTAATAATTAATTTGGATTTTAGTTCATGAGCTGTCCCAAAAGGGAATGTTTTGGCATAAGGGACCGAAATCGATTTTTCCCCATAGGTGTGAAACCTATTTTTTGTGTGTGATTAATCACTATAATTTGTGACATTTTGATGCCCATTAGGCATTTTTTTCATAATTTTTAGTGCCTTTTTGATCCATTTTGTGGAGTCGTTTTTGATGATCATGTTTTGGTTGCCTTGCTAGTCAAGGAATTGTTTTGGCACTTTGGTGCATAATTTTGTAAAATCCTTTTGGACAATGTGAGATAATGACTTTATTATTCCAGGGATTTAATTTCATAATTTTTAAATGCTTTTTGCTATTTTTCCATGTCACCTAGATCCTAGGTTGATTCATGTGTGTATTTGCTCCATACCCTAAATGTTAAGAAGGCATTCATGCCATTTGCTTGGAATAATTTTTGGTAACGTTTAGGAGTTGATTATAGGTCATTTGTATGTCTTTGATTCCAGTCATAGGTCACTTTTTGAACCATATTCATTTGGTTTGTTTTAGTGTTTCAAAATGCATACTTATGTGAATTAGTTTAACTTAAACGGTTTGTTAATCTCTTCTCATGTTTAACTTGAATTATGTGGAAATCATTAATGCCTATTCATGCATTCTAATGGCATCTCATAAATTGTATGCTACTGACCCATAATCATTTCATGCATATTCATATGCCATACTTCCTTAACTTTCATCATGTGCGATCTTATGCGATGTTTATTCCATTTCATCTCACATATTCTTCTTATTGCTCCATATGCCTAATACATTGCATCCATGATTATATATTCATTCACACATCTTCATAAGCATTCACTACTGACTTTGATGTTCATTTCATGTACTAATTCATGCTTGTAAGCCATGCGCATTCATACTTCATCCATAAACCCTAATTTGTATTTAGGTGAACTTAGGTGAACTTTTTGTACATAGTTTGACATAGTTTGATCTTGTGAGGTATCCTAGCATACTTAGGGACCTATAACATGTAGCTAATGACTTTAGAAGTCATGTAACCTTTAGGTACCTTCACCTTTAGACTTAGGTCTTATTTTGAACCCTAGTTCCATTCTAGGACGTTTATGGTGCTTAATCGCTTTCATGCTTTGATTTTGCTTTCAATATGCATTGTCATGCTAACTTTTGTTTTGTAGGGGGAAGATTGAGGTAAGCATTACTTCATTCCTATCTCTTATGCATTTTAATTGTCTTTGCCTTAGCACTTTGTGCTTTGTTCATAGGTTCCTTTTTTTGTTCTTTAGAACCAACTTAACTTCCTTAGGAAGTA
The DNA here is from genome assembly GCA_963966055.1 of Lathyrus aphaca. Taxonomy (NCBI): domain Eukaryota; kingdom Viridiplantae; phylum Streptophyta; class Magnoliopsida; order Fabales; family Fabaceae; genus Lathyrus; species Lathyrus aphaca. Next base: position 219,703,837 of record OZ014525.1, read on the forward strand.
AGTTAGTTTCTAACTCTCTTTTCTTTCTTAGGATTAGAATACCTTATTAACCATAGGATCTCCCTTGTAAATAAATCAATAAAAATTAGGATTGAGTCTTAGTCCCTTAGATTTTTCCTTTTATCAACTTGAGTCATTCTCTTCTTATCTTCAAACAAAAATCCGAAAAAAACACTTAACAAATAAATGGAAGGATTCCTTGTGTATAGCCTCATTCCATGAAGCACTTGCATTCATTCCATCTTGGAGTGGTGTAAGCTTGTTTATCATGATGTACAAGTCTCATCAAGGAGTTGTTCACAAAGAAAGCTTAAAAGACATTTCTTCACAAAAGCAACAAAAACACTTAATAAAGTTCAACAAGCTAGTGAACTTAAACCCTAATCCTAGGAAACCAGTCTTGGATAAATTCTCCTTGCTGGGTATGCTTGTTCTATTATTCCATCTTGGAATGTAGAGTCAAGTGTACATTCCGTGAAAAAGAGTTTGAATTCACTTCCTTGTGTCAAATTCATACAAAACTCATAAAAGACAAAAACACACAATAAACGACTATCCTGCGGGAACTTCTCTTCTCATCTCATTCACTCACAACGCGAACTCGCGACGACTTGTCTCGTATGCAAGACGGTAAACGCACTCGTACCAGACGAGCCTGCAACACCTGAGCATAGACATACGCAGTTCTAGCTGTAAAAAACACAAACAATCAGTTCCCGCCTAGGTTAGGCGAACTACGTCGACTCTGATCCTCATTATCCCGATGAGGTACGTAGGCAGCGGGGTAGGGCCCGTTCGAGCACACTCTTTATTTTCCCTACATTTCCCCTTTTATTCTCATTTTCTTATTTCAGTTCATTCCTCATTTCCAATTCCCAGTTAGCGGTTTTATTCAGCAGCAGTTATACTTTTATCACCCTTTGAAACAAACAAGCAAACGTGGATCCCGTCGGGTACGGCGGACGGATTGGGGTGCTAATACCTTCTCAATTCGTAACCGACTCCCGAACTCAGATCTTTGGTTCGCAAGGCCTTGTCCTTTCCTTCTTCCTCAGGTTTGTGCAACATTACCTTTCCCATTCATTCGGGATAAAAATGTCTGGCTGGCGACTCTACCTTTTCCGCGCCACTTTCGCGTTTGTACTAGGATGAAAATCCCGGGAGCGACACTGGGGCATCCGATTGAAGAGTGCAAATTTTCCAGGAAAACGTTCAAGAGATGATCGACTATGGGGTGTTGACCTTCAATGGAGGAATCCCATCTGTGGACGGAGTGCCTTTATGCTGATAAAAAACTCAAGAGGGTTTTGTCCAAATCAGTTTGTTACTGGAGCATGGAACAAGTTCCTTTACGGATATGATCGTTTGATGCTCTGAATTTTATCTTCTCAGATGTTTAGTTCATTCACTGCTTTTCATATGTATCTTCCTATGTTTTGTTAATGCATTTGTTTTGCCATGTAAGAACTTATTTGTTTTGAATGATTAATGCAATGAATATGTTTGTCTTGAAGTAGTCCATTCGTATTCACTCATAATACTTTTTCTACTTATATAATGCCAACATTATCCCATCTCTTGCCTAGGCAGAGAATTGGAGGGAGGATGACGAAATTAGAACGCAAATGCTCTAGTTGAATGCTTTTGATCAGAACCCTACTAATGATGTAAAGGCATTGTTTCAAATTCCCAAACACTGGAGAAATAAGGAGTTAATCCCTAGTCAACCACTTCGATCCTAGAAGTAGGAGTTTCTTTTGGATATTTTAAAACCCTTACGCTTAACCTGGGGCAGGGTAGTGTTCAGTTAATCTGGTACACATTCAAATCATAAGATGAAACATCCCACCAGGGAATCCACTACAATCAATGACTTGACAGTCACAATTTTCAGCCTTCCAATGAAAAAAAGAGAAAAAAAGAAAAAGAAAAGAGAATCCTACTAAGTCAAACACCCAAAAGGAGACTTAGGGACCAAATAGAATAAATCGGTCAAAAGAAGTCCTCAAATCCATAAGATTTAGTGACCACCACATCAGAGTAAAAAGGGTCTCTGATATCCATAGGGGACAAATAAGATGACTGTCATTTCAAGCGGACCTTGGAGCATCATCTCTATGCTATCAAGACGAATGTATATGTCAATTTAGCTGGACATAGGATTGGAGAACATCACAGAGATTGGGTGGGCACCAAATAAACTTTGAGCCTTTATCCTTTGTTTCTAAAACCGTGAACCCAACCATATTACAACCCTCAAAATTCCTAATTGAAGTGGGGTTTATTTCGAAAGCATACTCAATGAGATAGTGTTTCCCGACTCCCATGAGCTATGCTCAAAAATTTGTGTTGGCTTTATATATAAAATGAATATCACATCCTAGATAGTGATTCGGTCACAGGCTATTGTGAAAGTATTTTCAAAAACATAAAAAAAACTTCGAGACAAACATGTGTGTTACATTAGCAGTCTCAAAATTAACATTTTGCTTGTTAACATTTGCTTGATATCATAAAAGCCTATGTATGAGTACCAGTTGTAAACACCCCAAATTTGCCCTCACTAATTCACACCATGGCTTGTGATCATCTCACATGCATAAATACAATCATATCATCTCACATCTCATTTTTTGATTCACTGCATAGCTTCTAAGGCATCTGCACCTAGGGTTTGTGATCTGAGCAATCCCAAAGCTTCTTGAGCCATTCCAAAGGCCACTAATCAACTCAAAGGGGTCCATGTGTGTTCTTATGTCATATTCCATCTCCTCAAAGCCAAAATTGCAGAGGAATCACAAGAACTAGGGTTTGAGTGGATGCAGAGCCAGGATGAACTGCACAGTTGACCTAAAATTAGGGTTTTGGTTTCAGAGGCCATAACTTCAAATTTTTTGGTCATTCTTGTTTCCATTGGTCTCTATATGGTATAGGGAGTATGCATATCAATTTTCATGAAGAAATTCCATGGGGAAGTCATCTGATCAAGGGTTGACTTTTCAGACAAGTCAGTGCAAAATCAGGGCATCTGAGGCCCCCAATGACCCAACCAATGGGTGATCTTCATCATTTTAAGTGTATATGATCTTTATTTGATCATGGAAGAAGGTTGAAGTTCATAGAAATCAAGAATTTAGGGTTTTTGCAAATGTTGACTTTTTGGGCATAGTTGACTTTTCAAGAATGCATCATTTTAGGTCATTTTTCAAGCCATGATTCTTGATCCAAAAATGCTTCAAATGGAAAAACTTTGGTCATGAAAGTTGTAGATCTCATCTTTCCCTTTTCAAAAAGTACAAGAACTTGATCAAACTCTTCTTGGATCAAAATTTATGGCAAGGCAAAGTTGGCTAAAATCATTGATTTTCAAGGCATGCTTCAAATGGAAATTTTGCAAAGTCTTGAACCAAAGCCAATTGTGACCTCTAGTTCATTTCAAACCATTACACAAACATTCTCTAAGTCACAAAAATCAGAATTGGACCAAGGTTCACATGTTTATGGTTTGTGTAATGAGAGATTTTCATGAAAAGGCAAAAAGTAACCAAGTTGCAAAACACTCATTTCTCCTCACCAACTTGTTGCATTGGTCCTTGAATCAAGCTAGCCTCACACACTCATCATGCTGCGCAGCCCATGCCCATTGTACTTGCCTAGAGTCAAGCCATACTTGCCTTACACAAAAGTTGACCTTTTTGCAAAAGCAAACATCCCAATCACCACAGGCCATGTCACATCCTCTGGCCACTTGGATTAAAATAACATATCATTTTGCAAGCCATTTCATGTACAAGGCAAGGCTGAAACATCCTCATTCATGACATTCACACAAACACTCCCAATTGCAACTTGTTTCGAATCTGATTCCACAGCTTGCAAACACTCAAACTATCTTCACCATTCAACCCACCTTGCTCCATAGACCACCCAGCACCAAGAACCCAAGCCTGAAACAACCAGAACACTCCACTGCCATTCCTTACCTCACTTTGCAGTTTCATTCGAATCTTTCTTCCTAGCTCACAAACACACAAACAAACACCACAGACCTTCTCCATTCATCCTCAGGATCACAAACAACCCCTCACCATGACCTGAAAGTGCCAGAAACTCCATTGCCATTTCTGACCAAGCTTGAGCAGGAGCTTTCGAATCTCATTATCCAGCCAACTTAAACTCCTTTTGAGCATTCAAGCATCTTCTGTGGACCAAGTGGAGTGGATTGCACAAGGAGAAGTGGCCAGAAAGTCCTCAAATTGAAAGCTCCAAATCTCAGGTAGCTTGAAAATTATTTTTCCAGAAATCATTTTTCTTGTTACAAACTTGTTCTATGTGATTCACTGATCATCCTGATGTTCTTAGTTTTTGAAATGGCGTTGATTTGAGTATTTAATTTGTCTCTGAAGCTTGCGTGCCCTAGTTTTTATTTCTTTCGATTCAGCTTGTTTAGGAAGAAGAAATGTGTTTTGAGAGAGGGGTTTGATTCGTGAGAGGATGAAGATCATTTCTATGTTCTTAGTTTTCATTTTTGATACGATTTGAGGGGTTTGGGGATTTTTCAGGTGAGGTGCTGGCCGGAGAAGACGACCGGAGGTCTTCTCCGGCCACCTGAGAGTGATTATGCCCTAATTGCGTAGTTAACTTCAGTTTGAATTTGAGCCGTAGATGGCCTTTGACCTGTTGACTTCCCTCTCTTTTGGATGGCCCAGATCAGCTAGCTTAGCCCTAATCCACGTGTTAGCCTAATTAATCCATAATTTAATTAATTTAATCAGAGTCAGCCTGGACCCTTGGATGACGCGCGCAGTCAACCAATTTAAACTCAGAATCAATCTCATCCATCCATCCTGATTACTTCCTATTTTATTTGATTTTAATTCATTTTTATTTCAATTAACTTGCATATTTATTTTAAAATAGCAAAAATGTCTTAAAAATTATGAAACTTTTTCTTTAAAGTTTTATTAATTTTTAAGACCCAAAAATATTTTTATTTTATTTTTTATCATTAAAAAAGTATTTTTAAATATTTAAAAGATTATTTTTAATTGATTAATGGAAATTAATTAGTTAAAAATACTTTTAGGTATTTAAAAATTACAAAAAAATTCATGAAATGTTCTAAGACATTTAGAAACATTGTCCAACCTTCAAACCAAATTTCTTTTTTGATCTTGATGCATTTTAAGAATTTTTCATTGAATTAAATCATTTTTTATGCATTATTTTGATCATAAGTTCAAAAATTCATTTCTGCCTATTGGAGAAGGTTGAGACATTGATTCTTCTTGCATTGTTTTGTGTTTGGCATGTAGTTTCTAGGGTAAAATGGCCATGATTTGATCTTGCATTTTCCAATTGTTTGACATTTATTTTGTTAAGAACCCTAAAAAACCCTAATAACTTAGAAAATTCATAACTTGAGTTTGGTTGAGAGTTGAGAGCTCCCCTTTGGGCAGTGGTTTATTATAGGTTTAGGGTTTCTTTGGGTAGCATTTTCCATTTTTTATCTTAGGGTTTGCTTCTGTTTTGGGTTTTTGTTTGATGTTTGATTCATGAACCTTAATTTGGGATTTCTCTTGCATCCTTCTTGCATTTCCTTGCATAGCATGACTTACCATGACATTTCAAGCATTCATGTGATTAATTTGACATCATAAGACATATAGAAAGCATGTTTGATCATTGCATTACATATTTGCCATGTCATTTGTCTTGTATGATTTATAACTTTTCATGTTCATTCATGCTCCTTAACTTGCATCATTTGCATTCATAATCTTGTATGAACATCCCCATGCCTTGCCTCATGTTTGTAGCATCTCATAGCATCATTATCATCATCAACATGCTTCTGGTTTGGTCTAGCATCATGTCATTTCATTTCATTTAGCATTGCATTGCATTTCTTTCTAACATTTCAGGTGGTAAGTGAACTTGAGAAGTGAATTTGCCTTCACTTCTCATAACTTTTCTTTTCATCTCTCTTGCATCCATTGCTCCATTTCTATTTGTGTTTGAGATTGAGCTTGCTCATTCTTGTTCCTCTCACCTTCTTTCTTCAAGTGACTTGACTTCTTGAATGAAGCAAGTCACTTTGCTTCTCTTGATCTTATTCATCTGCTTCCTGGTGGCTCCTCTGAAGATTTGTTCTTGCAAACCTCACAAACCTTAGGATCATCCAAGCATGACAATGAATTAGGGTTTTGATTAGTCCCCCCATAGTTTTACCTTTGTGTCTCTCTTTGAGTCTTCTCTTCTCATCTCATAATCAGGGACCAAACCCTAAAGGCTTTAAGACTTTGTGATTAAGCTTATGCCTGCATCCTTCTTTTAGGATGGAGTGTATAACTTTAATCCTAAGTGTTAAACCCTTAATGTGTTTAAATCTCTTAATCAATTCACCTAATAATCATCAAGACATCACTTGTAACTTGGGCCTTGCATTAGGGTTCTAATTCTTCCTTAAGTGGTTAAGAAGGACTAACCCTAGTGTTAATGGACAAGTCCCCCTCAAGTTGTCTTACAAATCATAAAAATCACTTCATCACCATATCATTAAATAAAATCCACTTAATCAGAGGCTTGTTTTGTCATGAGTTTAATCCCTAATCATGGATTAAGTTGAGGAGTTTTCCTCAGCTTAAACATTCTCATCTATTATCCTTCTATTAGGATGGTGTAATGAGTTTGTTTAATCCTTGATTATGGCTTAACCTCATTACTCAACACTAAACAAAAACACCAAAAACATCTAATTAATCACAAGTAGGTTAATGATCTTAATCCTGCATCAAAGGTGATTAAGTGTGAGAATCTGACTTCACACTTAAAGTATTCTCATTACCCCTAATCAGAGGGAAGATGTGATGAGTTTACTAACCCATTGGTTTAGGCTTAAGCTCATTAACTTATGACAAATTCTCAAAAGCAATAAAAGACTGAAAACACAAAAAACAAACAATAATCGTCTCCTCCGGGATTCTTTTCTCATCACCTTCACTCATAAACGAGAACTTGCTTCTTCCGTCTAATGCAAGACAGTTTGCACCTGAGCCAGACAGGTCATACACTTGAGCATTGACAAGCAAGCAGTTCACAAGTCAATTCATCTTTCAGTCTCTTTGGGTCGAACTACGGTGTTCTGACTTCCTCATTGCACGAGAGGATACGTAGGCATAACTTAACAGTTATCGAACAAAAGTCTCTGTACATTCCCCCTCTTTCCAGCTTCATTCTTTAGCCTCATATTCTTGAGCATTTCACTCTGTTCTTACACTGACACTTTCATACTTCACATCACTTATATACTTTACACTGACACCTGTACATCCTTTTCCAGCTTTTGTATACACAAATTGCACTGACACTACCCCTTTAAAACACAAATCTTTCAAGCGTGGATCCCGTCGAGTACGACGGACAATCTGGGTGCTAATACCTTCCCAGGTTGTAACCAACCCCCTTTCTCAGTCTCTCTGGTTCGCAACCGTCTTATCCATCTTTTTCTAGGTCTATGCAGCATTGCCTTTCCTCCGGGATAAAAATGCCTAGCTGGCGACTCTTTTCATCTCCAGTGAGTTCACGGCTGTGTGTTCTCATTGTTCCTTTCGCCGACCGTTCGCGCTTGTACCTGGATGCTAATCTTTGGGAGCGACAGCTTGGCGACTCTGCTGGGGAATCCTTATACTGCAACCAGGGCTTCTGGTTCTTTTTGTGGGTTCCTCCTAGCGCTTGTTTGATTTGTGTTTACTGGGGTGTTATGTGCTTATTTGTATTTGTATATTTGTATTTATTTTGATTTATGTACAATTTGCTTTACTACTTCCTTTATTGCTTTTGCATTATATCATAATTGTCATACTGTACTGCTGGCTGGATCTGGTTTTTTTGTTTTGGTGGGTGGGTGTTTCATTGAGAGTTAAGATCCTATACCTGGGATCTGAGTGACACCTAGGTTAGAGTGAATCATATTCTTTCCCATTCCATTTCGGTCTGGTGCGGGAATATGAAACACGGTTCAGATATGGGTTTCTTCTTGAGAACTCTGTGTTGCAGATTTCCTGCAATGCTAGGGCTATCTGGGAAGCCTGCTAAGTCTGGATGACCTTTTAGTATTGACCTTCAGAAACTGAGGTGAATTAGAGGAGGAATTGTTATGGTTATTGTAAACACTGTACCTCCGGGTTAGAAGTGTTTACACTTCTCATAACTGATCCAAGTTTGAGGATCCTTGTTCTAGATCACCACCTGTGAGGGGGTTGGGCTGTTTACAGGTTTGCAGGTACCTTGACCTCAGAATACCCTGTTACTTTGACTTTGTTAAGAATACTCCATGTTGGATAGTTCTTGTGATTCTAAACCCTGGACATGTGGCTCTTTATTTGAGTCCCCCACCTTGGTTACTGGATTTATAGACCTCCATCTGGAATTCTTGGACACACATGGACTTATACCAGGGCATTTTGATCAGATCCAGCTCAGTCACAAACCCTTGCATATCATTTGCATACATAATCATTGCATCATATTGACATTTGCTTATTTGTTTCAGGGTATCCATCTTCATTTGGTTTTGGTTTTGACCCTATCTGCAGTATTGACCTGTCTTCATCAGCACTTGCTACCAGCTATCTATTCCAGCCAATCAGTGGCCCTTCTCTTCAGTATCTTCATCAACATTTGTCATCATGGCTCCAAAGAAAAACAACATCACCTATCACTTCTTCCAGCCAGACTTATCAGACATCAGGAGGATCCAAACCCTGATCACTCCAGATCACATACCCTTGTTCAGGGAGAGTTATGGAGATATACTGGACATGGTTATGGATCTGGACCCTTCACAGAGGAGCCTCATCCACACCTGCATTCAGTTTTATGATCCTCCACTGAGATGTTTTACTTTTCAAGACTTTCAGTTGGGCCCCTTATTGGAAGAGTACTCCTCATTAGTTGGTATGCCTATCAGGAGATAAATTCCTTTCAACCCTGAGATGGTCTTTCCTGCTAATGGAGAAGTAGCAAAAGCTTTGCACCTGGAGCCTGTCCTAATTGAGCAGCATATGACCTCTAAAGCTGGGATCCCTGGTTTTCATCTGGACTTCTTAATTTCTCAAGCTACCTTGAAGGCTTCTCTAGGAGAATGGAAAGCTGTTTGTGCCCTGCTGGCCTTGTGCATATATGGAATTGTGTTGTTTGCAGATGAGCCTCGATTCATTAGCAAAAATGCAATCCATTTGCTCATCCTGAAGAACCCAGTGCCAACTTTTCTAGGAGATCTCTATTACTCAGTACATCAGAAGAATGAGAAGCAGAGGGGAAGGCTAGTGAGGTGTTGTGCTCCATTATTCCATGCTTGGCTTCTTAAGCATCTACCCAGGACAAATGCATTCCTAAATCCTCATCAGCAAAGCAACTGGGCTAAGAGGCTCACTACTCTCACTTCAGCAGACATCAGATGGTGTACTCAAAGCACCAAGGGCAGAGATATCATTACAAGCTGTGGGCACTTTCCCAATGTGCCTTTAATAGGGGTCAAGGGAAGTATCAATTACAACCCTCTGCTGTTCAGGAGGCAATTAGGCTATGCACTGGTCCATACTCCCAGGGAGCAAGACTTGGTTGAGACCCTCTACTGTGAGAACAAGATTAGTCTGGTAATTGTTAGGCAGGCTGCCTGGGCCTGGGATCATGTTCAAACCAAGGGAATCACCATTCTGGGTAAGTGCAATAATGTGGCATCAACACAATATTATGAGTGGTCCCATGCTAGGGCCCAATTCTCTGGAATGCCCTTTACCATAGAAGACATGCCCGAGTCATCTTCAGCACCGCCCCCTGCCACTATCAGTCCGGAGGAGTTTGAGAGCTTGAAGGAAAGAAATGAGAAGTTAACCCAGGCTTTGCAGAAGACCCTCCGGGAGAGGAGTGAAGGTGTGAGGGAGATTGAAAGATTGGAGAAGTTGAGGGTGGAACACTTGACTAAAATTGAGAAGTCTGGAGATTATATCAACAAGTCTAAAGCTGGTGAGCAGATTCTGAAGAATGCTTGTAAAGAAGCCCAGTTCCAGAGAGCAAGAACAGACTTGTATTTGAAAGAGAGTCAGGCCAGGTGGGTCCGGATCACTGAGGCCCGTACTCTAGAAGACAAGAGAGTCCAGGACAAGATGGGACAGATGGAAAAAGCCCTGGCGGCAGCCCAGAAGGAAATATCAGAGCTAGAAATCAGAGCTGGAGTGAAGAGGTCTAAGGACCAAAGTCAGAACAAGAAGTTGACTGCAGCTGTTGCAACAAGAAACCTTCTCATCAGAGGTCTCACGGAGCGTCCGGCTGATCCTGTGACCGAAGCACTTCTTAAGGAAGTTCGTGAGGATGAGTTTGGCCTTGGAGTTTGATCATTTGCTTGTTGTTGTTCCTATTCTATGTACTTTTACCTTTTTGTGATGTATTTTGACCCCTTTAAGGGCTTGTGTTGTAAAATGAACAAGTTGTATTATTTCATCTTATGTAATATATTTGTGTTGGTTTCTATCTGGGTTCACTTCAAAAGCAACTTCAACAGCATCATCTTCAAGGGTCTGGAAGGGTCAAAACTGAATGCCAAACCGGATACCTTGAGAGCAAATAAGCATAACTGCATTGCATGCTAACCCTTTTGTTGGTTTTGTAGGTTTTTGTTTTGTTGTTGCTAACCTCTGTTGTGATGTTCAGGAATTATTGCTCGCCGCCGGGTATTTCCTCTCAACAGGCCACACAGGTACCCAACTAGAAACAACCTTCCGGGAATTCAGATGGATCAGATGCAGCAGGACCTTACGGAGGTCAGAAACCAGATGGCCAACGAAAGGTTGGAGATGAGAACTCAGATAACACAGTTCATGGAAGTAATGAACAATTTAGCTCAAAGCCAGGAGAGGCTCAGAGCCTTGGTAGAAGGGAGGAATCAAGATGATCCCCATGTGGGGACTGCCGGCACAAGTAACAATGAACGGGTGCAACCCCATGTTAACCCTCCTGTGTTTGGCCCACATCTACATCCTAAGATTAACATTCCTGCAAATGTTCAAGGAACAGCCACTGCAGCCAGAGTACTTCAAGAAGATCCTCAGGAGGACCAATTTACAGTAATGGGTGCTGGAGAGGAAACTTATGATAGACGATTGGAGGAAATAGCTGAGAAGTTGAGATCACTGGAGTCTCAAAATTCTTTGGGCTTCGACGTCATGGACATGGGTTTGGTAGACGGGGTCAGGATCCCCCATAAGTTCAAGCCTCCTTGTTTCGAAAAGTATAATGGGACTTCATGCCCCCGGACTCATTTGCAATCATTTCTGGGCAGGCTGAAGGCTTATACAATGGATGAGAAGCTCTGGATGTTCTACTTCGAAGACAGCTTGACTGGAGCATCAAGGGAATGGTATTCCCATTTGACAAGGGCAACTGTAAGATGCTGGAAGGACCTGGCAGAGGCCTTCATCCGACAGTATCAATACAACTTAGACATGGCGCCCAACAGGACTCTCCTAATGGGAATGTCACAGTCGTCAAGGGAAAGTTTCCGAGAATATGCCCAGAGATGGAGGCAATTGGCTGCTGCCGTTCAACCACCAATGTCTGAGAGAGAAATGGCAGACATGTTTATGAACACTCTCCAGGGAACGTATATTGACAGGTTGGCAGCTTTCTCTTCCACTAGCTTTGCAGATGTTGTCATAGCCGGGGAGAGAATTGAAAGCTTGTTAAAAATGGGAAAGATCTCAGACAACGGTGCAAGCTCGTCCAGTAGTACAAGAAAGCCTTTTGCAGGCCCAAGAAGAACTGGCGAGACCAATGCCATCCATTCAAGCAGGGGCAGGCCCCAGTATGTTCAGAGGTCAATAGCAGCAGTCACCATTCCTGCTCCAGCTCATCCTCAGCCAGTTTATCAACCTCCTCAGCAAAACTTCCAACAACAACCTCAGTATCATCAGAATCAGTATCCTCCAAGAAACTTCAACAACAACGCCAACAACAACAATCAACAGAGGCCATTCCAACAGAGGCCATCCCAAGCTAACCGAGTGATCGACCCGATCCCAATGCCGTATGCTGCCTTGTTGCCACAACTTCTGAAACTCAACCTAGTTGAGCTAAGAACGTTGGCACCTCCGGATCCCAACAATCTACCAAGAAACTATGACTCCAACGCTAGGTGTGCTTTCCATTCAAACGCACCTGGTCACAGTACAGAAAAATGCAGGGCTCTGCATATGAAGGTACAAGACTTGGTAGACTCTAAGGCTCTGAATTTTGCACCGCCGCCCAATGTCAATAAAAACCCAATGCCAAACCATGGTGGTCCCCGAATTAATGCTATTGAAGAAGACCAACCGTCTTATTTAATAACTAGTGTGGATCAGATCAGGACACCATTGGTGGAAATCAAAGCTCAACTCCGTGAAAACCAAATATTTCCAGGGTGTGAACTAGGGTGTCCCTATTGTAATATTTCATGGAATGGGTGTGAGGACCTGAGGAATGGCATTGACAGCCTTATTCAGAGTGGCTTGCTACAGATCACTACATCATTTCCGACAAACCCAACAACTTCATCAACAACGGTTTCAGAACCTCCTACAACCGCAGCAACTATTGTTCCCGACAATTCACCAGCAACATCAACAAGTACTTCGTCTGTCCTCCCAAATGATCAGTTTTCAACAGTTTCTCCTGCTACAACTTCAGCTTCATTCCATTTCGAATCTCCATCAACAACAACAGCAGTCCTTCCAACAATACCTCCTACAACACCAGCAATCAATCATGAAGATGTCTCTACTGTTACCATATTCTACGATCCTGAAAATAATTCCGCCTACCATTCAGAAGGTGCTGCTCCCACCAGAGCACCAGTTACAATCTTTTATGATCCACAAACAATCACAGTCCCTTCAGCAGCAGCAATCAGTCCAGTCACTGTCACGGTGCCTGGACCAGTACCATATGAAAGCAATAGGGCCATCCCTTGGCACTATGGCTCTGACGTGTACTGTGAAGGGAAAAGAATCACTCTTGAAACATCAGCACCTGCACCACAAGTAGATAATGTGGGGGGAGGCGGAGGCTTCACTCGAAGCGGACGTCTCTTTGCTCCACCAATGCAAAGACCTACTGTCGAAGCAGAAGTTGCTGCCAAGGCAAAAGGAAAGAGCCCGGTGCAGGAAGATCAAGCTGCCAAAGAAGCCTTGAAGACTCCATTTGATCAGGAAGTTGATGAGTTTATGCGAATCATCAAAAAGAGTGATTATAAAATTGTGGATCAGCTTCACCAGACGCCATCCAAAATCTCTATCCTCTCGCTGCTCATGTGCTCCGAAGCCCATCGGAATGCACTACTTAAAGTCTTGCACGCAGCTTACGTGCCTGAGGAGATTACCGTCAACCAGTTGGAAACCGTGGTTGGGAATGTTACTGCTAGCAATGGGCTAGGGTTTACCAATTCTAACTTGACAGTGGATGGCCGCAACCACAACAAAGCCTTGCACATAACCATGGAATGCAAAGGAGCTGTCCTTTCTCATGTGCTGGTAGACACAGGGTCGTCCCTTAATGTCTTACCAAAGAAGGCTCTGGTGAAGTTAGAATATGATGGTTTGGCATTGAGACCCAGCAACCTGGTAGTAAGAGCCTTTGATGGTTCGAAGAGATCGGTTCTGGGAGAGATTGAGCTGCCAGTGACAATTGGCCCGCAGACCTTTAAAACTATCTTTTATGTGATGGACATTCAGCCCGCCTACAGCTGTTTGTTGGGTAGACCCTGGATTCACGCCGCCGGCGCAATAACGTCTACCCTTCACCAAAAGTTAAAATTTGAGTGGGAAGGCCAAGTTGTCACAATCTGTGGAGAGGAGGACATTTTTGTCAGCCACCTGGCAACCTATAAGTACATTGAAATGGATGGGGAGATCCATGAAACAATGAGCCAGGGGTTTGAAGCTTTGAATGTGCATGAGGCATCTGCTGTATCTGGTACTCCAATGTCATCATACCAACAAGCCCGGAAGGTTGTTGAGGAAGGAACTGCCCTAGGCTGGGGCAAAGTTTTAGCTGTGGAGGAGAAAAAGGACAAATTTGGGTTGGGTTACAAACCAACTCGACATCAAGCAAAGGCTGCTGCAGAGCCAGGTTTTGTCAGTGGGGGGATGCTCACCCCCGATGCTATCAACTGTTTGGAAGACGAGCTGGAAGAGGAGCGCAATCTGGAAAGCTGGATTCGTCCAAAGATCCCGGGGAGCAGTGTCTCGAACTGGTCTTCCCAGGAAATTATAAGAGTTACTCATGCAGAGTAATTATTATTTCCTGTATTTTTTATAAGCATGCATCAAAGTCTTGCATCTTGCCCAAGATGACAAGACTCATTTTGTAATCGGGCCATCTGTACTTTTTGTGCAAACAAGATCAATTAATGAAATATCAGACATCTTTTTGCAAACGAGTCTTTTTCTTTTTGTTCACTGTTTTTCCATTTTTCTTTTTGTACAAAAAAATAAATGGCAGTGTTTTCAAAATGACAACTTCATTTCACTTTTCTAAATAAGACTAAAATCAGATCACTAAAATGAACAAACTTAACCCTTGCAGAGAGTGCCTTCCAGACAGCACCGACAACAGCACGGCTATGACATCGTATGACTTTGACAATCCAATCAATCAAGCTGATGAAGGGGTTGATGAAGAATATGAGCTTCCTGAAGAGCTAGCCAGGTTGTTAAGGCAAGAGGAAAAGGTTATTACCCCCCATCAGGAGGAGGTTGAAGTGATCAATCTTGGTACAGATAAAGACGTGAAAGAAGTTAGAATCGGGGCCTGCCTGCAAGACTCAGTGAAGAGACAACTGATAGATCTGCTTCAAGAGTATGTTGATGTGTTTGCTTGGTCGTATCAAGATATGCCAGGGTTGGATACCGACATTGTTGTGCATAAGCTGCCTTTGAGGGAAGAATGCCCACCAGTTAAACAGAAGCTGCGCCGAACTCGCCCAGACATGGCTATGAAAATCAAGGAAGAGGTACAAAAGCAATGGGACGCCGGGTTCCTTGCTGTGACTAGCTACCCACCGTGGGTTGCTAATATAGTACCTGTGCCTAAGAAGGACGGCAAAGTAAGAATGTGTGTTGACTACCGGGATCTGAATAGAGCCAGCCCGAAAGATGACTTCCCATTACCTCACATTGATGTATTGGTGGATAACACGGCTCAGTTCTCGGTATTCTCCTTCATGGATGGGTTTTCAGGATATAATCAGATCAAGATGTCACCTGAAGACATGGAGAAGACAACATTCATTACACCTTGGGGCACGTTCTGTTACAAAGTGATGCCATTCGGACTGAAGAATGCTGGTGCCACATATCAACGGGCTATGGTGACATTATTCCACGATATGATCCATAAGGAAATAGAATGTTATGTGGATGATATGATCGCCAAGTCCCTTACAGAGGAAGATCACCTGGTGAATCTGCTGAAGTTGTTCAAGCGACTGAGGAAGTACCAACTGAAGTTGAACCCCAACAAGTGCACATTCGGGGTGCGATCGGGTAAGCTGCTGGGTTTTATTGTAAGCGAGAAAGGGATTGAGGTTGACCCTGATAAGGTCAAAGCTATTCAAGAGATGCCTGCACCGAAAACTGAGAAAGAAGTTCGAGGGTTCTTAGGTCGATTGAACTACATTTCAAGGTTCATATCTCACCTTACAGCAACCTGCGAACCCTTGTTCAAGCTGTTAAGAAAGGAGCAAACGGTCAGGTGGAACGAAGATTGCCAGAAGGCTTTTGACAAGATCAAAGAGTACTTACAAGAACCTCCAATCCTCATGCCGCCAGTTGAAGGAAGACCTTTGATTATGTACTTGACAGTATTAGAAGAGTCAATGGGGTGCGTGCTGGGCCAGCATGACGAGTCTGGTCGAAAAGAGTATGCAATATACTACCTAAGCAAAAAGTTTACCGACTGTGAACAGCGTTATTCACTGCTCGAGAAAACTTGCTGTGCTTTAGCGTGGGCTGCTCGCCGACTGAGACAGTATATGTTGACCCACACTACTTTATTGATATCAAAAATGGACCCAGTTAAGTACATTTTCGAGAAGCCAGCTCTTACCGGACGGGTTGCAAGATGGCAGATGATTCTCACAGAATACGACATACAGTACACATCTCAGAAAGCCATCAAGGGCAGTGTACTATCTGAATATCTGGCTGAGCAACCTATTGAGGACTACCAGCCTATGAGGTTTGACTTCCCTGATGAAGACATCATGTTCATTAAAGCAAAAGATCACGAAGAGCCTATTCACACTGAAGGGCCTGACCCAGAAGAAGAATGGACTATGATGTTTGATGGGGCTGTTAACATGAATGGTCGTGGTGTTGGTGCGGTACTCATTACACCCAAAGGAGTTCACATGCCTTTCTCGGCAAAACTCACTTTCAACTGCACTAACAACGAAGCTGAATACGAAGCTTGCATTATGGGTCTTGAGGAAGCCATTGACCTCAGGATCAAGACATTGACCGTATTCGGAGATTCAGCTTTGGTAGTCAATCAAACCAATGGAAAATGGTACACCCACCAGGATCATCTGATACCATACAGGGATTATACAAGGAGGTTACTGACTTTCTTTACAACAGTCAAGCTTGAGTATATCCCTCGAGACGAGAATCAGTTTGCAGATGCTCTGGCTACCATTTCATCCATGATCAAAGTTCAAACGGCTAACTTTGTACCCCAGATTTCAGTGTCTAGACTTGATAGACCAGCATATGTATTTGCAGCGGATGTTGTAAAAGATGATAAGCCTTGGTTCCATGACATTAAGTGCTTCTTGGAGGATCAAACATACCCACCTGGGGCATCTACCAATGATAAGAAGACTTTGAGAAGGCTTGCTGGAAGTTTCTTTCTGAACACTGATGGATCTTTATACAAAAGGAACTTTGACATGGTACTCCTCAGATGTGTTGACAAGACGGAAGCAGATTTGTTGATGCACGAAGTGCACGAAGGATCCTTTGGTACCCATGCCGGAGGGCATGCCATGGCTAAGAAGTTGCTAAGATCAGGCTATTACTGGATCACAATGGATGCAGACTGTTGTGCTTACGCCAGAAAATGTCATAAGTGCCAGATCTACGCGGATAAGGTGCATGTGCCTCCCAATCCTTTGAACATCATGTCTTCACCATGGCCCTTTGCTATGTGGGGCATTGATATGATTGGCAAGATTGAGCCAACTGCTTCAAATGGTCACAGATTTATCCTGGTCGCCATCGACTATTTCACCAAGTGGGTTGAAGCAGCCTCATATGCAAATGTTACTAGGCAAGTGGTAGCCAGATTTCTGAAGAGAGATATCATCTGTCGGTATGGAGTGCCCGAGCGAATCATTACTGATAATGGTTCCAATCTAAACAACAAAATGATGGCAGAGCTGTGCCGGGACTTCAAGATCCAACATCACAATTCTTCTCCTTACAGGCCAAAGATGAACGGCGCTGTTGAGGCAGCAAATAAGAATATTAAGAAGATTGTGCAGAAGATGGTAGTCACGTACAAAGACTGGCACGAAATGCTACCGTTTGCCTTGCATGGGTACCGCACGTCAATCAGGACATCCACTGGGGCAACACCGTATCAGCTTGTATATGGTATGGAAGCAGTCCTACCTGTTGAAGTTGAACTACCCTCGTTACGGGTATTAATGGATGTTAAACTGAGTGAAGCAGAATGGGTTCGGTCCCGATTCGAACAACTGAGTCTGATTGAAGAGAAAAGATTGGCTGCAATTTGTCATGGGCAGTTATATCAGAAAAGAATGAAGAAAGCCTTTGATCAGAAAGTCAGGCATCGAGAGTACCAAGTAGGGGATCTTGTGTTGAAAAGAATCCTCCCTCCTCATACAGACCACAGGGGTAAATGGACTCCAAATTATGAAGGACCATTCGTTGTAAAGAAAGTTTTCTCTGGTGGAGCGCTGATGCTCAGCACCATGGATGGTGAAGATTTCCCGTCCCCTGTGAATTCAGATGCAGTTAAAAAATACTTCGCATAAAATGACCCGCTGGACATAAAAACAGAATGTAAGTCCAGGCAAAAATAGGGCATCCCGGCGAGTCAAAAACAGAATAAAAGACTCGGGCAAAAATAAGGGAAATAAATGAAAAAATGTACACCCGCTGAGTTGAAAAGCCGCATTGGACAACTCAGGCAAAAATGGGTATCCCGATGGATTGAAAACCCGAAAGGGCGATCCATGCAAAATAAGGGAATAAGCGAACAACTGCATTCTGAATTCGTCTGTATCGCTTACAACTTAGAAAGCTTCGAAGAATCAAGCTCCGATCAGAATCAACATTCTTCAGAAAGCAAGATGAGAAGAACGTCAAAAGTCATACGAGTCATGGTAAGGAGGGAGCTCCTCAAAGCGTCGTCAACACTGCCAGCATTTTGCTTCTCAATTTGCAACAATCTCCTCATTTCAGGGGATTTGTTTCTTTGACTGTATCTCGCCAATTCAGGGCATATGAATTAATAAAATCAGATTTTCAGTCATGTCTCGTTTCGTACATTTTTATTTGCAAAGAATGTCTGATGTCTCAAAAAAATCAATTGCATAAGTACGGATGTTTTTCTCCCAAAAGTAATAATAATAAAACACATGCTTGCAGGGAATATACTTACTCGTGAGAATGCTTAACTCCTTTGACGGAATTCAGTGAAGGATACCTCGGGACCTTTTGTGCGTTTCCTTATCTTTGCAGGATTGCAGGTATCCAGGACGCAACCTGGGGCATGCAAGTTACGTTTCAGCAAGCAGGCGAATCATTATCAACTCGGTCTATCTTCCACGTGGCACTGGAGAGTGCCCACTTCCCCAGCAAAGTTGCCAAATCGACATACACTCAATCTCGGCATCCGAAATGCTCTATCCCCAGCTGAGTTGCCTCTTGTTGCTCTCCCCAGCTGAGTTGCCTCTCATAATTCCCCAGCCAAGTTGCCGTGTCATCCTCAGCTGAATACAGAAGTCAGGGAACCACCTCCCCACAGAGTTCCAGCCTCTATCCAGAAGAGCAACGCATGAAGAGATCACAACAGAGTGAAGAAAGCTTCTACAAACCCCAGCTGGGTCCCATTATAAGGATATGTCAATCAGTGACCTATATCCCCAAGCAGATACATCATTAGATCTACCAATGATCTCATCCCCAGCTGGGATGTTCACTTCAAGCAGATCATCCAGAGATCTTCGCAGCAATGGGATCCGAATCCCGGATCTGTGCCCCTTTGCATAATCATGGCATTTGCATCATACTATCCCCCCAGAGCATAGCATTCCGTCTAATACGGAGCATTACGGCAAAAATCAAATGCATAGCATAATCATAAGCCATGTTCTGAAGTAACACTTGTGAATAATAAACTGTTCATCATCATTGTACAAAAATCCCACCAGAGTCCCAGCAAAAGCAGTTGCCTCGCAAATCAGCAAACACCAATATATACACTTTTGGACACCCGTCCGTGTCAAATCACCAACAGAAAGCCCAAGACATCCTCTTTGCACTCACATATACTTATATACACTTTCTTGACACCCGTCCGTGTCATATCCCCAGCGCAGTCGCTTACACCTTTATCACCCATACACTTGATAATGCTATACTTTTCTTTTTGACACTCGTCCGTGTCACTCTCCCCAGCAGATAAACACTCATCTATACATTATATATACTCACTACTCCTTGGTACACTTATACAGATACTCGTCCGTATCTTGTATACATCATCACTCATATCCCCACAGATTCGACAGTAGTCCTTGTTCTTTGTTAACCAGTTGGTACTCGTCCGTACCATCATCTCAGAACATTGCGTCTAGTGTTTGTTTCTACATGATACTCGTCCGTATCATAGTCTTAAGGATGCTCGCCCGCATCTTTAATCCATACACCGTGTCAAACACTTATGTCTCCTTGAATATAGATACTCGTCTGTGTCTACTATTCCCCAGAAGAGTCCCTTCAGATTCAACACTCGTCTGTGTTCCTTGTTAACCCGTTGATACTCGTCCGTATCATCATCTCTGAACATGTGTCAGTTTGTTTCTACATGATACCCGTCCGTATCATAGCCTTAAGGATGCTCGTCCGCATCTTTAATCTATACACAATACCAAATACTTATACTTTCTTTTCTTGGATGTAAACGCTCGTCCGTGTTTACTATTCCCCAGTAGATCACCAACAAATTTTCTTTTATCTAACACTCGTCCTGTGTTATGATAACCCTGAGAGCAGCCGTACCCTGCTAAGTGGTCGTCCTCCACTTCTTGATGGTCGTCCTCCGTCATGCTCATCCGATGGCCGTCCCCATCGTCGATTTTAGCAGCCGTCCCCTGCTAGGTGGTCGTCCTCCACCTCTTGATGATCGTCCTTCATCACTTTATCCAATGGCCGTCCCCATTGTTGATTTTTGGTTATCTGACATTCGTCCTATGTCATGATAAACCTCGAGAGCAGCCGTACCCTGCTGAGTGGTCGTCCTCCACTTCTTGATGGTCGTCCTCCATCATGCTCGTCCGATGGCCGTCCCCATCGTTGACCCTTTCTATCCGGCATTCGTCCTATGTCGCGATATTTTCGGCAGCCGTACCCTGCCAGGTGGTCGTCCTCCACCTTTGATGGCCGTCCCCATCATATTTCTTTTATTCCCAACAGAGCAGCCGTCCCCTGCTAGGTGACTGTCCTTCACCTTTGATGGCCGTACCCCATCATCTGTTTATTTCATTTATTCTTTAACCCGACGGCCGTCCCCGTCGTGGTCCCTTTTCCTTTTAACCCGATGGCCGTCCCCATCGTCGGTTACTTTGCTTTATGAACTTGATGGCCGTCCCCGTCATGTTTCATTAACCCCCAGAGAATGCTACAACTTTATCTTGATGGCCGTCCCCATCATGATATTTTATTTTTCCCAGCTAGTCGGCCGTCCCCGTCTTAGCTTTACCTTTTATCCCCAGCATGTCGGCCGTCCCCGTCATTGTTTTATTTCCTACACTTTCCCAGCATGTCGGCCGTCCCCGTCATTGCTATTTACCCAGCAGTCATCCTCTGCTCGACGGTCGTCCTCCGTCGCCCACACTTTACAATATACTTTATTTTTCTTGCACAATCTATATCCCTTTTCTTCTTCATTTTGTGAGTGCAAATTTTGGACTGTCTTTGATATTCAACCACAAGTTATCTTGTTTGCCTGTTAAGCCGTTGCTTACATCCTGCACAGCTAACTCATGTTTGAATAGGGGCAGCTGTAAACACCCCAAATTTGCCCTCACTCATTCACACCATGGCTTGTGATCATCTCACATGCATAAATACAATCATATCATCTCACATCTCATTTTTTGATTCACTGCATAGCTTCTAAGGCATCTGCACCTAGGGTTTGTGATCTGAGCAATCCCAAAGCTTCTTGAGCCATTCCAAAGGCCACTAATCAACTCAAAGGGGTACATGTGTGTTCTTATGTCATATTCCATCTCCTCAAAGCCAAAATTGCAGAGGAATCACAAGAACTAGGATTTGAGTGGATGCAGAGCCAGGATGAACTGCACAGTTGACCTAAAATTAGGGTTTTGGTTTCAGAGGCCATAACTTCAAATTTTTTGGTCATTCTTGTTTCCATTGGTCTCTATATGGTATAGGGAGTATGCATATCAATTTTCATGAAGAAATTCCATGGGGAAGTCATCTGATCAAGGGTTGACTTTTCAGACAAGTCAGTGCAAAATCAGGGCATCTGAGGCCCCCAATGACCCAACCAATGGGTGATCTTCATCATTTTGAGTGTATATGATCTTTATTTGATCATGGAAGAAGGTTGAAGTTCATAGAAATCAAGAATTTAGGGTTTTTGCAAATGTTGACTTTTTGGGCATAGTTGACTTTTCAAGAATGCATCATTTTAGGTCATTTTTCAAGCCATGATTCTTGATCCAAAAATGCTTCAAATGGAAAAACTTTGGTCATGAAAGTTGTAGATCTCATCTTTCCCTTTTCAAAAAGTACAAGAACTTGATCAAACTCTTCTTGGATCAAAATTTATGGCAAGGCAAAGTTGGCTAAAATCATTGATTTTCAAGGCATGCTTCAAATGGAAATTTTGCAAAGTCTTGAACCAAAGCCAATTGTGACCTCTAGTTCATTTCAAACCATTACACAAACATTCTCTAAGTCACAAAAATCAGAATTGGACCAAGGTTCACATGTTTATGGTTTGTGTAATGAGAGATTTTCATGAAAAGGCAAAAAGTAACCAAGTTGCAAAACACTCATTTCTCCTCACCAACTTGCTGCATTGGTCCTTGAATCAAGCTAGCCTCACACACTCATCATGCTGCGCAGCCCATGCCCATTGTACTTGCCTAGAGTCAAGCCATACTTGCCTTACACAAAAGTTGACCTTTTTGCAAAAGCAAACATCCCAATCACCACAGGCCATGTCACATCCTCTGGCCACTTGGATTAAAATAACATATCATTTTGCAAGCCATTTCATGTACAAGGCAAGGCTGAAACATCCACATTCATGACATTCACACAAACACTCCCAATTGCAACTTGTTTCGAATCTGATTCCACAGCTTGCAAACACTCAAACTATCTTCACCATTCAACCCACATTGCTCCATAGACCACCCAGCACCAAGAACCCAAGCCTGAAACAACCAGAACACTCCACTGCCATTCCTTACCTCACTTTGCAGTTTCATTCGAATCTTTCTTCCTAGCTCACAAACACACAAACAAACACCACAGACCTTCTCCATTCATCCTCAGGATCACAAACAACCCCTCACCATGACCTGAAAGTGCCAGAAACTCCATTGCCATTTCTGACCAAGCTTGAGTAGGAGCTTTCGAATCTCATTATCCAGCCAACTTAAACTCCTTTTGAGCATTCAAGCATCTTCTGTGGACCAAGTGGAGTGGATTGCACAAGGAGAAGTGGCCAGAAAGTCCTCAAATTGAAAGCTCCAAATCTCAGGTAGCTTGAAAATTATTTTTCCAGAAATCATTTTTCTTGTTACAAACTTGTTCTATGTGATTCACTGATCATCCTGATGTTCTTAGTTTTTGAAATGGCGTTGATTTGAGTATTTAATTTGTCTCTGAAGCTTGCGTGCCCTAGTTTTTATTTCTTTCGATTCAGCTTGTTTAGGAAGAAGAAATGTGTTTTGAGAGAGGGGTTTGATTCGTGAGAGGATGGAGATCATTTCTATGTTCTTAGTTTTCATTTTTGATACGATTTGAGGGGTTTGGGGATTTTTCAGGTGAGGTGCTGGCCGGAGAAGACGACCGGAGGTCTTCTCCGGCCACCTGAGAGTGATTATGCCCTAATTGCGTAGTTAACTTCAGTTTGAATTTGAGCCGTAGATGGCCTTTGACCTGTTGACTTCCCTCTCTTTTGGATGGCCCAGATCAGCTAGCTTAGCCCTAATCCACGTGTTAGCCTAATTAATCCATAATTTAATTAATTTAATCAGAGTCAGCCTGGACCCTTGGATGACGCGCGCAGTCAACCAATTTAAACTCAGAATCAATCTCATCCATCCATCCTGATTACTTCCTATTTTATTTGATTTTAATTCATTTTTATTTCAATTAACTTGCATATTTATTTTAAAATAGCAAAAATGTCTTCAAAATTATGAAACTTTTTCTTTAAAGTTTTATTAATTTTTAAGACCCAAAAATATTTTTATTTTATTTTTTATCATTAAAAAAGTATTTTTAAATATTTAAAAGATTATTTTTAATTGATTAATGGAAATTAATTAGTTAAAAATACTTTTAGGTATTTAAAAATTACAAAAAAATTCATGAAATGTTCTAAGACATTTAGAAACATTGTCCAACCTTCAAACCAAATTTCTTTTTTGATCTTGATGCATTTTAAGAATTTTTCATTGAATTAAATCATTTTTTATGCATTATTTTGATCATAAGTTCAAAAATTCATTTCTGCCTATTGGAGAAGGTTGAGACATTGATTCTTCTTGCATTGTTTTGTGTTTGGCATGTAGTTTCTAGGGTAAAATGGCCATGATTTGATCTTGCATTTTCCAATTGTTTGACATTTATTTTGTTAAGAACCCTAAAAAACCCTAATAACTTAGAAAATTCATAACTTGAGTTTGGTTGAGAGTTGAGAGCTCCCCTTTGGGCAGTGGTTTATTATAGGTTTAGGGTTTCTTTGGGTAGCATTTTCCATTTTTTATCTTAGGGTTTGCTTCTGTTTTGGGTTTTTGTTTGATGTTTGATTCATGAACCTTAATTTGGGATTTCTCTTGCATCCTTCTTGCATTTCCTTGCATAGCATGACTTACCATGACATTTCAAGCATTCATGTGATTAATTTGACATCATAAGACATATAGAAAGCATGTTTGATCATTGCATTACATATTTGCCATGTCATTTGTCTTGTATGATTCATAACTTTTCATGTTCATTCATGCTCCTTAACTTGCATCATTTGCATTCATAATCTTGTATGAACATCCCCATGCCTTGCCTCATGTTTGTAGCATCTCATAGCATCATTATCATCATCAACATGCTTCTGGTTTGGTCTAGCATCATGTCATTTCATTTCATTTAGCATTGCATTGCATTTCTTTCTAACATTTCAGGTGGTAAGTGAACTTGAGAAGTGAATTTGCCTTCACTTCTCATAACTTTTCTTTTCATCTCTCTTGCATCCATTGCTCCATTTCTATTTGTGTTTGAGATTGAGCTTGCTCATTCTTGTTCCTCTCACCTTCTTTCTTCAAGTGACTTGACTTCTTGAATGAAGCAAGTCACTTTGCTTCTCTTGATCTTATTCATCTGCTTCCTGGTGGCTCCTCTGAAGATTTGTTCTTGCAAACCTCACAAACCTTAGGATCATCCAAGCATGACAATGAATTAGGGTTTTGATTAGTCCCCCCATAGTTTTACCTTTGTGTCTCTCTTTGAGTCTTCTCTTCTCATCTCATAATCAGGGACCAAACCCTAAAGGCTTTAAGACTTTGTGATTAAGCTTATGCCTGCATCCTTCTTTTAGGATGGAGTGTATAACTTTAATCCTAAGTGTTAAACCCTTAATGTGTTTAAATCTCTTAATCAATTCACCTAATAATCATCAAGACATCACTTGTAACTTGGGCCTTGCATTAGGGTTCTAATTCTTCCTTAAGTGGTTAAGAAGGACTAACCCTAGTGTTAATGGACAAGTCCCCCTCAAGTTGTCTTACAAATCATAAAAATCACTTCATCACCATATCATTAAATAAAATCCACTTAATCAGAGGCTTGTTTTGTCATGAGTTTAATCCCTAATCATGGATTAAGTTGAGGAGTTTTCCTCAGCTTAAACATTCTCATCTATTATCCTTCTATTAGGATGGTGTAATGAGTCTGTTTAATCCTTGATTATGGCTTAACCTCATTACTCAACACTAAACAAAAACACCAAAAACATCTAATTAATCACAAGTAGGTTAATGATCTTAATCCTGCATCAAAGGTGATTAAGTGTGAGAATCTGACTTCACACTTAAAGTATTCTCATTACCCCTAATCAGAGGGAAAATGTGATGAGTTTACTAACCCATTGGTTTAGGCTTAAGCTCATTAACTTATGACAAATTCTCAAAAGCAATAAAAGACTGAAAACACAAAAAACAAACAATAATCGTCTCCTCCGGGATTCTTTTCTCATCACCTTCACTCATAAACGAGAACTTGCTTCTTCCGTCTAATGCAAGACAGTTTGCACCTGAGCCAGACAGGTCATACACTTGAGCATTGACAAGCAAGCAGTTCACAAGTCAATTCATCTTTCAGTCTCTTTGGGTCGAACTACGGTGTTCTGACTTCCTCATTGCACGAGAGGATACGTAGGCATAACTTAACAGTTATCGAACAAAAGTCTCTGTACATTCCCCCTCTTTCCAGCTTCATTCTTTAGCCTCATATTCTTGAGCATTTCACTCTGTTCTTACACTGACACTTTCATACTTCACATCACTTATATACTTTACACTGACACTTGTACATCCTTTTCCAGCTTTTGTATACACAAATTGCACTGACACTACCCCTTTAAAACACAAATCTTTCAAGCGTGGATCCCGTCGAGTACGACGGACAATCTGGGTGCTAATACCTTCCCAGGTTGTAACCAACCCCCTTTCTCAGTCTCTCTGGTTCGCAACCGTCTTATCCATCTTTTTCTAGGTCTATGCAGCATTGCCTTTCCTCCGGGATAAAAATGCCTAGCTGGCGACTCTTTTCATCTCCAGTGAGTTCACGGCTGTGTGTTCTCATTGTTCCTTTCGCCGACCGTTCGCGCTTGTACCTGGATGCTAATCTTTGGGAGCGACACCAGTGATGAGCTTAATATCTTGAGATTTGAAACTCTGATAAGTAGTTGAACTACCATTTCAGAGAATGGTCATCTCCAGGGGCATGTTGTTTGAAAACTTTTCCAGACAGGGGCATGTTGCTAGGAGACTTTGCCAGAAAGGGGCAGTTTGCTTGAAGATTTTGCCAGACAGGGGCAGGTTGCTTGAATTTTCCAGACAGTGGCAGGTTGCTTGAATACTTTTCCAGACATGGGCAAGTTGCTTTAAGACTTTTCTAAACAAGGGCAAGTTGTTTTCCAATTTATTACTTACACAGTCTGACCATCCCTAAAATACAAACATTAAAAACTCACTTGTGCTAAATTCAGTCAGTCTGGGGAAGTTACGTCGAGATTGGACGAATCTCTCCAAGAATTTGAAGACAATGGGGTATTTTGAATGTCAGGTCTTCTAGAAAATCCTCTTGAGATGATCTCTTCTCACAAACCATTTCGTGGATGCAACACCACGTGTTTCCATAAGCAAGACGCTCTTATGATGTACCTTGCAAGTATCTCCAGATGATGGGGTCCTCACACCAAGTTGCTATGATGTGTCAGGGGCATGACTCAGTATTTTTTGGTGGATTTCTTTTACTACTTAGTGCTTCCAGTGAGATACTAAGTCTAGTATCCCCAATTAGGCCTTGGTTCAAGCTTCTCCAGCTGAAGGTGATTTTTTCTTCCCCAACGGAATACAAATTTACTTCATCCTAAGCAAACATAGTTTGTATGTTTGTTCCTTTCTGATGGACATTGAAGTTAGAAGATTTTCTTGGGTCTATTTTCCCGATTGAAGTATCTTTCTCTCCTAAAAGAGATTTGAGCTTTGTAGCAGAAATTTATTCCATGGATGATTCTCTACCCTATCTTCAGTGATTGCTTACACTTTGACGAGATTGGTCGAGTATCCGTTTGTTGTGATGTTTATTTTGTCACCAGTTTATCTCTTGTGTCTGTTTTGTCTATTTATCAGCATAAGCATAATGCATATACATACATGTACATCATATTGAATTCACATTCATATTCATGTTGCATTCATTGATGCATACTTCATCCACCTTGGTCGTGTTTATCCCCAAGTGATGTGTCTCTCTCAAAATAGAGTTGTCAACCTTAGGCAGAAAATGTACGATCTTTATAATTCCCACTGAGTTTTTACCCTCATGGAAGATGTTTGTTTCAGTTCTCCTTTCCACACTTGGATAGGATAAATCCCCAGTTGAGTTCATTCCTCATGTGTTAGTGTCTTGCTTGACAGTTTCTTTCCAGCTCGTTCCTGGATTGAATTTGGTCTTTGACAATTTTGATAATTGGATTTCCAAATGGAAAGTGCATTTATTTTTCACCTTTGAATGCTTTGTCTCCTAGAAGGAATTTATTGGAGGCTTCCATTGAAGACAAACTTTGTTTTCCAGCAGTGTTGTTACAACATTCTCTTGGAATACTTACACCTGACAACAAGTGGCAGTCTCTTTATTCGAGAAACTTGTTTCGTCCTAGAACTTCTAAGTGGAATCAACAAGTGGCAATCTCTTTATTCGAGAAGCTTGTTTCATCCTAGAACTTCTAAGTGGAATCAACAAGTGGCAGTCTCTTTATTCGAGAAACTTGTTTCGTCCTAGAACTTCTAAGTGGAATCAACAAGTGACAGTCTCTTTATCCGAGAAGCTTGTTTCGTCCTTGAAATCAACAAGTGGCAGTCTCTTTATTGGAGAAGCTTGTTCTTATCCCTGGACCTCTAAGCGGAATCAACAAGTGGCCGTCTCCTTATTTGAGAAGCTTGTTTCTTATCCATGGATTTCCTAGTAAATCAACAGATGGCATTCTCTTTTCGAGCAGTTTGTTCATCCTCAGCAAGGTTTCTGTTCTATCAAATGGCATCTCCCCTGTTCGGCGGAGAAGTTTGGTATGAATTTATTTTTCCAACAAATGGCATCTCATCCAGACAAGGTGAGAAGTTTGTTGTAATTTTCCAATTTCCGTCAAATGGCTATCTCTTCCAGACAAGTTGAGAAGTTTGAGCGTGAAGTTGTTCTCCATCATATGGCTGTAACTTTAAGAAGAAGGGAAGTATGGTGAGAGTTCTATCAAATGGCATCTCTCTAATACACATTGAGAAGTTTGATATGAATCTCTTTTTCAAGCAAATGACATCTCTCCAGAACATGGTGAGAAGTTTGATATGAACTTAATTTTTGCCAAATGGCAAGTCTCGGCAGAAGATTTCCAGTCTACCTCGGGAGAAGGTATTTCCTTTTATTTTCTGGCAAGTCTCGGTAGAAGATTTCCAGTCTACCTCGGCAGAAGGTATTTACTTTTTATGATCTCGACAATGGCATCCTTAGTTAAATCTCGGCAGAAGATTTGGAAACAGGTGTATCCTCAGTTAATCCTCGGAAGTAGGAATTTCATAGTATACCTCGGCAGAAGGTATTTCATTCTTAGATTTTCTGGAAAGTCTCGGCAGTAGATCTCCAGTAGACTTCAGCAGAAGATGTTTTCTTTCAAGAATCTCAGCAGTAAATTTCTAGTTCATTTTGATACCTCAACAGAAGGTATTTCCAAATGAGGTTTTAAATCTCGGCAGTAGATTCCTCAAAGTGGAATTTTGTTCAAAGATTTCGAGTCATCTTAGGACCTGTAGACAGTTGTCGTTTGGCTTCGCTCAAGAGGAAATTCCTCGTGTGGATTGTAATCCAGTCATGTGTGTCTAATCCCAAGTAGTGTCAATTTTCTTTCCAAATAGCGTTGCAACCTTTGTCTTGCATTTTACATTGCATATCATATCATTCCATCTGCATTTTCGGCCAAAATTTTAGGTATTATGATATTTAATCCTCTTCCACCTTGAATGTCCAAACAAATCTTTGTAACTAGTACATTCAGGTTCAAAATGATTAAATATGGGCAGCTGTCATACCCTAAATTTTGACCAGAAAATTTTCAAATTTTTGTTCATTTGAGACATTTTGTTGTGGTATCAATTATCAGTCTTTTTCGCATTTTTCATCCATTAATCGTAAAGCATGCATCTTTCCGTTTATTTAGGTTTTTGTTTTAGGCTTATTTAGAATTTAGTTTAAATCTTGTTTTTGTTTTTGTTTATTCAGTTTAATTTTAATTAAAGTTTACTAGTTTGTTTATAATTTTTATTCTTAATACATTTTACTTACTTAGTGTTTTTTAATTTTTTGGTTTAGTTCATTTAATTAATTAATCTCTATTATTTTTTTAATGTTTTAATTTTTTTTACCTTTATTAACAATTCAAAAAAATACATTTACTTTAGTTTAATTTGCAATTTAAGTTTAATGTTAATTTAAATTTAAATTTAAATTTAATTAGAATTAGAAATTCTGCTGTCTTAAGAATTAAGATAGAAATTTCTTTTATAACTTATAAATTTTTATTTAAATCAGTTAGTTACTTTACTTTTATTTAGTCATTTTATTAGGTTTTATTTTATTATTGCATATCCTTGACCCACACAAAAACCAACACAAGGCTATCCCTGCAACATTACAGCAACAAGTCATCCTCAATCCAGCCTGTATCTTTCACAAAAAACCAGTAGCAAAAAACAATAACCTGCAAATTTGATAATGACATATCAGCACAGAAACCAAATTCAAACTTAATGGATAAGTTTTTGAAAGCATAAGAGGGGGAGGAATGGTTTCACAAAGGGAGGGGAGAGGGGAGGGTAAACTCTTGACAAAAAACGTTAACCAAAAAACACCTCAACCAAAAAAAAAACCTTGAATCGATCTAAAGGGTTGTTCTTCACCTTTTCTCCTTAAAACCAAAAAATCTCACCATTCACAACAACACATCGCAACACGTTCTGAACTCGTTGATATGACTCGCTCACTCGCTCCAAATCACAACTCACTTTGTTCCTTTCTCTTCGATCGTCATGCCGAAATCCAAATCGCGAACCACAAGTGCAGAACGCACGAATCTGAAAACATCACTTTAACTCATAAACTCGCCGCCACCGCAAAACTCCTCCATAACCACCGTCTGAAGCATTCAACACAAGCCTTCGAACCGATCCAAAACCCACACTGAAACACCACCGAAATCCACCACGACCCACCACGAAACTCAACCACCCGACCGCTTAAACTACCATCGCAAAAAATCGTTAACCACCTTCGCCATCATCACTCCGAATCCATCGAACGCTGACGCGAAAACGAACTGAGCGAAAATCTGCGATTTAAGGGAGACGTTTTAAGCGATGAGCCATCGAGAGAGCAGAGAAGCAGAAACGCGAGAAACCACCTCGAAATTGAGAACCAAGAGGGAACCTTTTGAATCAGAACGAAGTCGCCGTTGTGAATCGCTTTTGGGGGTGAGATACGATGTGGATCTGAGTTTGTTTGGAAACTGGAAAGAAACTTTTATTTTCTTTACTTTCTAAATTGATTTTGAAAATATATTATGATTTTTTTTTAAAAAGAACTGAAAGAGTCTGCTGAGCGTGATTGCTGATATGTTTTTATTTCTATCATCTTTTTTATTTTACTTTATTATTATTATTAAGATATGTTTCATTGGTTGGTTGGTTGGACTCATCCCCACAGTCTTGGATTCTCACCACACCCCACACCGCGGAACACACAAACCCTTATCCTTCTAATTTATTTTGTTTTTTATTTTTAATTTATGGATTGTAGTGAGGTTTGGGCTTAGACCATGAATCTGTTTCAGCACACACGCATCTCCCTTCTCAATTGTTTTTTTAATATTATTTTTTTTATTTTGTTTTTCATAGTTTTTCTTGTTCTAATCCCTAATTGGTAGTTGGTTTAGGTTTTTGACTTAATGAGTTATTAATCTATCTATCTTAATTTCTGTTAATTTTATCTCTTATTTTATGGGCCGATGATATAACAAAGCCGTGATAAATCGTTTTCGACTAATCGTGACCAATATGAGGCCACTTGTTTATTTTTATTTTCATTCTATTTATTTTATTTACATTTTACAATTTATTCCGCACTATTTAGTCTATTTATCTTTTTTATTTATTTCTCGCACTTCTTATATCATATTTAATACTAACCGGTCCCGATCAATATGTACACTACACACACGCTTCCTCTTGGGCAAAATACAACGATACCCTTTATTTCTTTGCAAATCTTATGTAAATTATCATGTATCCCTTTCCCGTTTATTTTTTAATGCAATTTATTTTTTCGCCTTTATTCTACGATTTAGTATTATTAGGAATTCCTTTAGGGATTAGAAATTAAATCCGCTCCATAATCAATTAAACAACTTGCGCCTACATTTTCACACACGTAAGTCGATCACTATGTGATCGCCGTCTGCACGACCTGACGCGTCATAATTAATTAACGTAAGAACTAAACTCAGGAATCTAGCATTCCTCGGGTTTTTAAATTGAATTACTGTTGGGGCTAGCCCCCGATTTGTAATTTATTCGCTCTTTCGTTTTCAAAACAATTGCGTCTTAATTCACAAATCAAATAACGAGTAACTGAGCTCCGGAGTCTAGCACTCTGCACGTTCTTGAATTAAATCACTCCTGGGCTAGCCCCACGCAATGTGGTTTATTCACCCTCTTGTTCCTAAAACATGGAAACCTTTAAATAAACTATACGAATAACTGAACTCAGGAATCTAGCATTCCTCGGGTGCTTGAACTAAATTACTGTTGGGGCTAGCCCCCGATTTGTAATTCATTCACGCTTTCATATTCAAAAAAATTTAACAATCTTAAAAGGATTAGACATGATTCATCTCCATAAGAAGATATTCCTCCTATCTCCATAAACACAAATCAAATCTTACAAACAATCATTCTCAAAGGAAGAATGTGACATTGCTTGTGATCCTCGTTTCCAAGTTTAAAGCTTCTTCTGATTTTATTTTTTCAAAGAAAGAATGTGGAATTGCTTGTCGATCCTCGTATCCAAGTTTAAAGCTTGTTTCGATTTTCTCTTCCTCAAATGTTTGTGGTGGATTAGGCGAGATATCTCCCTTAAAGATGACGACTTGTCTCTTTCTTTTCAAATACAATTTAAAACTTACCAACCAATCCAAATCATTTTTTCATAATTAATCAATGAAAGAACTGAGCTTCGGAGTCTAGCACTCTGCACGTTCTTGAATACAATCACTCCTGGGCTAACCCCACAAGACGTGGTTCATTTGCCCTCTCGTTTAAAACACTTTAATAAATATCAAACATCTTTTTTTTTAAAAACGAACATTGTTTAAAGATTTCTCTCTCGCAGACAAGCTAGCGTTTCAGCCTCCTACCGCAAGTAGATAAACCAACGCTTAGCAGTAGAAAGCATTTTCAAACAATTGTTCAATAAAAATCACAAACCGTAGTCGCACGAACTACGAAGCTCTGACTTTCCCATTGCACAAGGGAATACGTATGCCCGGGGATTTTAATCCTTTGCGAGCATAATAATAAAAACTTAACCTTTCCCCATAACAAATAATAATTGGAATATTTTCTTAAAAGAAAATCTTAATCATTAAAAGAAGACAATTATATAAGTTAGCATTTTAAGCGCAAATTAGACTAAGAGGTTCCCGTTGAGTACAACGGACGTGAGGGGTGCTTAATACCTTCCCTTCACGTAACTGACTCCCTAACTTAGATTAGTGGTTTCGTTGACCATTTCTTGTCCTATTTAAGTTGTGTCTATATCTCCCTTTTCTTTAGTTAGAATAAATAGAATTAGGTGGCGACTCTGTTGTTTGTTTTAGGATCGTATTTTTCGAGGTACAACAGGCTTAACTTTCGATTCTTCAAGTTTCAATGCAAAACTTAAAGAATCTTGATGATGATGATGAAGCTTTGGTGTGAGTTTGGAAATGGAGAAGAATGATAAAATTGAGAAGTTGTGAAAATGGTGGAACAACGAAGTCTAGTGTGTAATCCCTTTGAGGCTTGGAGTGAACAAAACTTATATAGGTTTCAGGTTTGATGATGGATTTGGGTTAAGTGTGAGGCTTGGACCTTAAGCTTGGACCTAAGCTAAAGGTTAGTTGGGAATATTCCATTGTCATATTCTTAGAATATTCCTTTGGCATATTCTTGGAATATTCCTTTGGAAGGTGGTAGAAGATTCTAGAATTGGGTAAAAATTGCAAAACAAAAGGAAGTGGAAAGTGGTGGAGCAAACAAATAACTGATTTATGAATTTTTGAACGGAGTAACCGGTTACTACCTATGAGGTAACCGATTACTTCAACCAAAATTTGAATTTTTATTCTTTTTGGTGGGAAGTCTTGGATATCCAGTCTTGGTCATGTTTTTCTGATATTATTTTTCTTCCGAGACCTGATAAATGCCAAAATAACCCTTGATCACATGCCCCGCGCCTCGACCAATGATGCATGCACTATTTTATTTATTACTTTTTTATTTATATTTTTTATGCAATGTATGGACGAATATGCTAGATAACACGGGAATGAAACATAAGCTACTCGAAATCGGTGATAAATAAAAGGCAAATTTTGGGATATAAAAACGAGGAAGTTGATGTTGGTTATCATGATTAGTACTTAGATCGTTTAGGAGATTATTAGTATTTTGGAACTCATTATATTTTGATGTTGGTATATTGTGGAATTTATTAGTATTTTAATGTTGGTATATTTTGGAACTTATTAGTATTTTGATGTATTGAGATTATGTAATTTGAAGTATATATAATCATATTTTGAATAATAATTAGGCTTTGATAATAATCAGGTTTTGATTAATATATATATAATCTTATTAATTAAACATGTTTTGATAAACAGGTTTTGATTAATATATAATCATAATAGCCAGATTTTGATTAATATATATAATCATATCCCTTGTTGTTTAAAAGAAATAGTGTCAGTCAAGACACCGACGCTAACACAAAACATATTATTGTCTAAAAGTAATAGTGTCAGCCACGACACCGACGCTAACAAAAATAACTTGTTGTCTAAAAGATATGGTGTCGGCCACGACACTGACGCTAACACAAAACAAATTTCTGTCTAAAATAATGGTCTCGGCTAAGACACCAACACTAAAACAAAACAAATTGTTGTCTAAAAGTAATAGTGTCGGCTACGAGACTGACACTAACTCAAAATAATTTATTATCTAAAACTTTTAGTGGAGGCTATCGGCCGACGCTATATAATGACATGGACATAGGCCAACTGAATCAATAAACGACACCTGACGATGAATAGCATCGGTTAACACCAACGCTAACTCAATATTTAAGTTGTGATTAGGGACACCCTTGTAGCGTTGTTCTAGCGTAAACGAAGGTCGACGCTAATCTAGTGTCACACGAGGGCCGACACTAAATCTCACTAACTTCCAGTTTCAGAAACTCCGCCCCGACACCGACTATAGGCCGACACTAAAGCCTTGTAGCATCATTTTTTTGGATATTAGCTATGGCTTAGAGCCGACGCTAAAACCTTATAGCGTCGGTCAACAGTATGTATACGGAGAAGCGCCCGACTAGTCCTCTTCCTTCGCGGGTCTCGCGGATTCTCCCCGGTGCGATGAGGGGCAGTGTAATCCTTGTGTTTGGAGCTTTTGGCGTCGTCCTAACCGCGGTTGCTCTTGACGCTGTGGGCGACCTGTTTCTCCTCATAGAAGCTGAAAAATGCAACGCTCGCTAAGCGAGAAAAATCTCGCTAATCAAGCTCTCATTAATTTCTCAACCGCCTTTTCTTGCTCAGAGAGCTCAAGCCCTCGCTTAGTGAGAAACTCCTTGGATCCGCTCGCTAGGGGCTCGCTTAGCGAGCAACACTGCAACAAACAAGACCTTAGACAACGCTTTTTTTCACTTAGACAGCGCTTTAAAGCGCTGTCTAAACCTCCGCTGCTAAAGGTTTAGACAACGCTTTTTTAAATCTTAAAAGCGCTGTCTATGGTACCCTTAGACAACGCTTTTAGGAATACCTTAGACATTGCTTTTGATTTAAGCGTTGTCTAATCCCCTCCTATTTTAATTTTTTTAGGTATACCTTAAACATCGCTTTTGGTGAAATTGTTGTCTAATCCCCTCCTATTTTAATTTTTTTAGGTATACCTTAGACAACGCTTTTGGAAAGCGCTGTCTAAGCCCCCCTTAGACAACGCTTTTTCCAAAAGCGCTTTCTAACCCCCCTTAGATAGCGTTTTTTGTGTAAAGCGCTGTCTAAGGTATACGAAAATTTTTGAATAGTTTTTTTGAAACCACTTTTTTTACCAGTTTTTTAAACCAGAATTTTGACCTGTTTTCAACCAATTTTTGGCAGACAAATATCACAAATTATATATCAATTTATGCACCAAAATTATAAATCCAAAATTGGCAATTCAAACCAATATATATATATATATATATATATATATATATATATATATATATATATATATATATATATATATATATATATATATATATATATACCAATTCAAATCATTTTGGTCTATTATAATTACAAGTCATTGCATTTTACTACAAATGTACATATTATAAGTACATATATCTAATGCATCCAAAACATTGCTTCAAATATACATAGGTCCTGAAACAACAAAAAGATTGTAATTCAATTAATAAACAATATTATAGAAATTACAACATTACACATATTTAAATTCTCATCAATTAAAGTAAGAGTAGAATATTATACCTCACATAACACCTAGCTCTATAATGAATTGACACCATTCCTCTTTTATTTCGTCCACTTGATCTTTTGTATAATATGCACACTTGAATTCATCAAAGTACTACATAATAATATAACATAGTTTGATTTAATTTCAACTATTTAATTATATGAGAGATATGTATAAATATTAAAATAACTCATAAGTTAGAAATACATACATCGGTGGAAATCTCTAATCGGCCCAAAACAAGAGTATCTCGCATAAACCTCAACATGAAATATCCACAATCTATTTGATTACATTGCTGAGGACACTACAGATGAAAAGAAAATATGGATAAATCCTAAGTTTTATCAAGTATCATCACTAATATAATAAAAAATGTGATAATTAATAATATACCGCCACTTTTATCCATGTAATGCAGTTGGCTCTCCTCTTTGATGTTTGAATATCTCGTTGGGCTCGAAAAGCTTGTAGGATTCTAATAAAATAAAAATGAAGTAATTAGAAAAATTCACATAAATTAATAAATACACACAAGAAAATTTAGAACAATCTCACTTACGTGTCAATTGTGTCCTTCATATCCGGGTATGTTGTCCAATCATTTCCTAACGAGTCAAGATAATAAACAATTTCTCTGATAGGATTGATTGCTAGCAACAACCAATGTCCACTGTGTAACACGGTGGGAGAACTGACTTTAGTTATGTTGCGGATAGCAAGAGTCGCCACCGACTTTTATTTTATCCAAAGGAAAGACATAAAAGAACATGAAAGACCTTTTAAAAGATTTTTGGGTCGGGGGGGTAGGTTATGTAAAGGGAAGGTGTTAGCACCCTTTACATCCATGGTTATCCATGGGCTCTTAGTTACTTAGCTCACTTTAAAATGTTTTTAAAATGTGAAGTGTGTGAATAGAAATTTTCTTAAGTATTTTATAATGATCCATGTACGGATGTATATAAAACCTTTGTTTTGAAAATTGTTTGAAAATATGAAGTGTTTGAAATTTTTTGGAAAGTGAGCAAGTACATAAGAGGAACCTACCCTAAGTTTAAGTCTTTTCTGTTCTTGAATCCTTTAAATGGTAAGACTATCCCTATTATTAAGGAATATGTAGTCATTACCTTGGATGTATAGGACAAGTGAAGGGACATCTGTTTATTTAGGCAACTGTGGGGTGTATAAGCAATTCGAAGGGACTTATCATCTTTATTCTAAAGGGACAAGATCATTACGAAGGCAACATCCGAAGGGACTTGATCTTTTTATCTGTTTAGGGACTAGATGATGTGAGGTGAGAGACTTTGCTTTATACACCCTACTTGACCTTTTGATTAGGCAACTTGAGAGGTATCCTTAAGGATGTGAGATGGCGATCAAAGATCGACTTACGTGTGTGAGTGTACAATTTCAAATATTTATCTTTTAAATTAATGATCTAAATTAATTTTAAAATACAAACATGTTTCACTCCCTATTTTACTAACCATAACATTTAAAAATAAATATTAAACATTACTACTAAAATATTACATAAAGGAGACAATTACATAATAATAATAACAAATTAAATAAATAAGCAAAATAAGTAATAATAAATAATTGGGTTAGTAACAATAATCACAATATGTATATAAATGGGGTTAGTAATAATAAAATAAATATCATATGAAAATAAATAGAATTAATAATAAAATAAAAAAAAATATTAGCATAATAATTAAAAGTTCAAATTTTTTATAAACAATTATTTTTTTAAGATTAAGAAGAAAACATAAACAATTCATATTATATACTAATTATTATAAAGTTTTAAATTATATATATGTTATAATAATAAGGTTAATTATAAACATATTATGAAAATAAATTATATTTAAAAAATTAAATTAAGAGTTTTAATTATTTTAAGCGTCATCTAAAATTATTGGCATGCAAGAATTATATTAAAGAATAATTATAAACAAATTATAAGAATATACACATAAATTAAAAATTATAATTAACAAATAAATTAATATTTACAATTAGGGTTTATAAGAATAATTAGGTTTTATAGAAATTTTTAGGGTTTTAGAAAATATTAGGGTTATATGTTTAGAAAAATAAATTAAGATTAATTATTAATTATACAAAATTATACACTATTAATAATATACAAAAATAAATAATTTTTCTAATAAGATTTAATTAAAAAAAATGAGTTCTAAATTGTAATAATAATATAAACATTCTACTTTTCCTATTATTTAAATTCATTTAACTATAATATAAATTAATTAAATAAGAAAAACAGAAAAAAAGAATGAAAACAAAACTTACCTGGGCTGGGATTCGAACCCAGCCCCTAAGCTTTAAACCCTCAAGACCAACACACCAACCACTGGACCATGCATGCGCAGGTGAGAAGGAAAGAAACTCATATTGTTTTATTCTAAATCCTGTTGAAAATCCTAACAAAAAACAAAATAAATCACAAAAAGGGCCTGGGGGGATTCGAACCCAGGACCCTCATACAACACACAAGCACACTTACCATCCAGCCGGGAGGGCGCAACTGATTGTATAATGACTACAATGAATAATATATTAAGTTTGTTAATTAAATGAGAAAACATAGCAAAAAGGATGCTGCCTCCAGGAATCGAACACAAGCTTTAAGGCAATACGCACGCGTCCCTCACCACTGGGCCAAGCAGTACATTTGTGAAACAATATCAATAATAAAACAAAAATATTATATCAAATATTTGAATGAAGAACTTGGCGCCAAAGGCCTTTG
Source organism: Lathyrus aphaca (assembly GCA_963966055.1). Classification (NCBI taxonomy): domain Eukaryota; kingdom Viridiplantae; phylum Streptophyta; class Magnoliopsida; order Fabales; family Fabaceae; genus Lathyrus; species Lathyrus aphaca. The sequence goes on from OZ014525.1 coordinate 219,742,791, forward strand.
TCTTCAACCTTTTTCCTGCGAAAACACCTGCAAAATCACTTACGAAATTTCCTGCGAATTTTTCAAAACCCGAAACCTACGAAATTGAAACACCATCAAAACAGTGCAATTTCATTAAATTAAGGATGCAAACAAGGTCCAGAGATCATTTGGAATTGGTCCACGGTCTTAGAATTCATTTATATTCATTTAAACGCAAAACCCTAATTTGAAGGTCAAGAACCCTAAAATGGCAACACACGATTCAGCCATGTTTTCTTCAATTAAACTGCCCAGAATTCATCACAAGCTTCAACTAATCACGAATCAATAAACAAAATTAGTTTGCAATGCATAAATAAAGAGAATCGAAAATTTCAAAACCAAGAACAAAACAGATTCGGTTTAGGTCACATGCAATGATTTGGATGCTGCAAATGGTTCAAATAGATTCAGTGATGTTCATAGAACATGTATCAACCTTCAAATTGCCTTGAAAGAACCTAAATGATGGAATCCGAATTTGAGTTTTGGTGAGTTTTTTGAATGTGCAAACTTACTCTTGAGGCTGTGAAATTCGTCCCCTATGCTTGTGTTCTCTTCATATACTTATAGTGAATGAATTAGGTCAGAAAGATTGGATCATTGTATGGACTTTTTGATCTTTAGAGATTGAAAAAGATTATGGCTTAAATTTCATATATTTGTGAATGAGACCTTTCTATTTCAAGCCAATCATCATCAATGTTATATCAATTTAATCCAATTCATGTTAATGACCTTCTAGAACCAAAATATATTTTAAATTTTCATATTTGATATTTTATTTAAATTTAAAATGATTTTTAACATAAAAAATCATAATAAATAAAATAAAATTATGAAAATATCAAATAATTTTCGTGCATGATGTCATGGAACACTTTGGATCACAAAAAGTTCAGCCCATTTAGAAAAATTTGGTTTTAAGACCCTATTTTCTTCATAAACCACCCAAACATTTCCCAACTTTGCAAGGGCACATATCCTTCAATTTTAATTCTATGAGGGTGTTATTGGACATTTTGGAAAGCTTGAAGAGTCCTATAACCAACCCCATTGGTTTCATGTCCATATCATTTACCATTCTCAAGTTATGCCCTTTTGAAGTTGTTGACTTTTTGTTGACTTTCAAAAGGACCTCTAATGTCTTAGCTCATACCTTCCAAATGAAGCATTTTTGGGCTTGGCTTGTGAGACACAAAGTTGTAGAGAATTCAATTTTCTTCAAAATGAGCTTTGGATGAAAAAAATGTGATGAAGCATGTGAAAGTTATGGCTGGTCAAAGTTCAGTTGACTTTTCCTGAGGAAACCCTAATTTAGAAACCTCTGATTCTTGATGATCTGAAATATCCTTGATGAATCATGATCAACCCTTGATCAAATGATGAATTTTACTTCATATACTTGATGTTGGCAAAAAATCATGAAGTTTGACTTTGGTTTGACCACAGTTGACCTCAGTTTGACCTTTTAACTACTTTGACTGATTTTGACTTATCTGATCATTTGACTGAGCAAACCTTTGAGAAAAGTTCTGAAATTCGTCATGGGGATTCTTAAACACATATAAGATGCTATGAAGCTCACTTGACGTCTTGGAAGTCCATTTAGCCTGATTAAAGTCAAAACCTAGTTTTGGATGTCCTGCTTAGGAGGATGCATTGTCTGAGGGAATTGTCAAATCTTCTGACTATTTGTGAACTTTGTGAACCTTGTGAACCATCATAAGATGTCTTGTGAACCTTGTGAACCTTATAAGGTGTCTTGTGAATCTTGTGAACCTCAGGGGAGGTCTTATAAACTTCATGAACCTCATGGGAGGTCTTGTGAACCTTGTGAACCTCATAAGGTGTCTTGTGAACCTTGTGAATCTCATAAGGTGTCTTATGAATCTTGTGAACCTTATGAACCTCTTAGCACAAAATGTCTTGTATTGTGAGGGCAAATTTTGGGGTGCAACAGCTGCCCCTGTTCAATTTTCTGAAACCTGAGGGGTTAGATTGGTATATTTGCCAGTCGTGGCCTGGAAGGTTGAAGGGGATTGAACACAAAAGCCCAAAAATTTGCACTCATCGGTGCGTAAAGTGATACTGATGACTTGTTGTATATGCTTTGAGTGGGCTTAAAGATGCCACTTGGATAAAAGTTCTTCAAATATGTCTCTTGGAGGATAAAGCAGTCCAAAATATGAAGATATAACTTTCTGGGAAGATAAACAACGTCCCAACATAGTGAGATAACCTTTGGGAAGATAAACAACGGCCCAAGGTAAAGGTATAACCTTCAGGAGGATAAACAACGTCCTGAGGTATAAGTATTTAACTTTTGGGAAGATAAACAACGGCCCAAAGTCATGATAGCTTTTAGGAGGATAAACAACGTCCCGAGGTATAAGTATAACTTTTGGGAGGATAAACAACGGCCCAATAGTAATGATAGCTTTCAGGAGGATAAACAATGTCCTGAGGTATAAACATAACCTTTGGGAGGATAAACAACGGCCCAAGGTCATGATTGCTTTCAGGAGGATAAACAATGTCCTGAGGTATGATGATAACTTTTGGGAGGATAAACAACGGCCCAATAGTAATGATAGCTTTCAGGAGGATAAACAACATCCTGAGGTATAAACATAATCTTTGGGAGGATAAACAACGACCCAAGGCCATGATTGCTTTCAGGAGGATAAACAACGTCCTGAGGTATAAGAAGCTTTCAGGAGGATAAACAACGTCCTGAGGTATAAGTATAACTTTTGGGAGGATAAACAACGACCCAATAGTCACGAGTTGTTGATGAAGTTTGTCTGCTGGAGAATTAATTTGAAAAACAAGATTATAACATGATAATATTAGTTTATGCATTATGTATGCATGTATAATATGATGCACTTAAGTAATGTATTATGTATCTATATATATGTATGTTATGATGTAAATGATGTATATATGCATCATGCAGCTTGAAGCGCCTAGATATCTTCGTATAACAACTGCTGGCCAGGGAAAATAAATCCCGATTTGTTGGCTGAAGAATATGAGGAACTTGTTCCCGTCTTGTTTGGTAATATAGTATTCAAAACTTCCCGTCTTCGTTCGATAGTAAGGTATACATAATCTCCCGTCTTCATTCGTCGTACTCCTATTGGAAAAATAAATTCCCGACTATCCGTATGAGGATAAAAGAGATGGATATAAATTCCAGGGGAGATGTGACTCGAAGTACTTATGAAGATGAATTTGCTCTACTGAGGGATTTGTAGTTGTCTTGTAGGGATGAACCGGCGAAGCTTCGTTGATTTCCTCCCCTCGTTCGTCCTTAGTAAATACTATTACTGCATTTTCATGCATTTCTGGTAAACATCAATCATATTAAGCATTTATGCATTTCTGGTAAACATCAATCATATTCAAAAGCATACATACATTCAAACACAACCAATGGACGTTTCGCTTATGTAAATAGGGTAAAAGTAAATCAGGATTCAAAGATGGAATTTTATTTATACCACAAAGTGACCTATACATAGGCAAATTTGTACAAGGAGACAGAAATCCTAGTAAGAGGATTTCGTCATAAAGTTTTTACAAAACAAAGAAAATCAACTATGTGGGAAATAATCCTATTGAGTTTCAATTCTACTATTGCCATTATCTTCAAGTATCTCATCTTTTGCTGTCGAGACGGAAACAATTGGATTGAGCTTTATCTGTTCGAACTTGATTAGGTAGCACAACTGGTTGTAGTTACATGGGTGATCCAAACGAGACATAGTCATACGCTTTAATCCCTAACTTTTGCCTGGATTGCCCTTTCAGGTTTTCAATCCACCGGGATACCCTTTTTTGCCCAAGCCGCCTTTTCAGGTTTTCGACTTGCCGGGTGTACATTCTTTTATATATATATCCCTAATTTTTGCCCGAACCCTTTTGGTTCGCCGGGATGCCCTTATTTTTGCCTAGGCCAGTCAACCTAGCGGGTCTCTTTTTATGCGTAGTATTTTTTAACTATGTCCGCGTTTACAGGCTGTGGGAAGTCTTCACCATCCATAGTAGTAAGTATCATGGCACCTCCTGAGAAAACTGTTTTGACTACAAATGGTCCTTCATACGTAGGAGTCCATTTTCCCCTAGGATCACCCTGTGGTAATATGATACGCTTGATTACCAAATCACCAGCCTGATATACCTTTGGCTTAACCTTCTTGTTAAAAGCTTTGATCATTCATTTCTGGTACATCTGGCCATGACAAACTGCTGCTAACCTCTTCTCATCAATCAAATTTATCTGGTCAAGTCGAGTCTGAATCCACTCATCTTCATCCAAGCCTGCATCCTTCATAATTCTTAAGGAGGGGATCTGAACTTCAATGGGCAAAACTGCTTCCATACCATAGACTAAGGAGAATGGGGTTGCCCCTGTTGAAGTACGTATTGTAGTACGATAACCATGAAGAGCAAATGGTAACATCTCATGCCAATCCTTGTAAGTAACAGTCATCTTCTGTACAATCTTCTTAATGTTCTTATTAGCAGCTTTAACTGCCCCATTCATCTTCGGACGATACGGAGAAGAGTTGTGATGCTTAATCTTGAACTACGTGCAGAGATCAGTAATCATAGTATTCTTGGTAACAGATGCAAATGAAGCTGCCTCTACCCACTTCGTGAAGTAATCAATAGCAACCAGGATGAAACGATGCCCATTAGAAGCAGTAGGTTTGATCTCACCAATCATATCAATGCCCCACATAGCAAAAGGCCAAGGAGCAGTTAACACATTCAATGGTGATGGAGGTATATGCACTTTATCAGCATAGATTTGACACTTGTGACATGTTCTGGAGTGTTGATAGCAATCAGCTTCCATGGTAGACCAATAGTAACCTGCTCTCAATATCTTCTTTGCCATGGTATGACCACTAGAATGAGTGCCAAAGATCCCATCATGCATATCTTCCATAATCTCTGTTGCTTCCTTCTTATCCACACAACGAAGCAAAGTTGAATCATGATTGCGCTTGTACAAAATCCCATTACTCAAAAAGAACTTAGCAGAAAACCTTCTCAGAAACTTCCTATCTTTGACAGATGCCCCTTCAGGGAACTCCTGAGCTTCAAGATATCTTTTCACTTCATAGAACCAAGGCTTCTCTTCTGCTTCTTCAGTGTCAATCTCATTGCAGTATGCAGGCTTTTCAAATCTATCAATAGTAATCTTGGGAGCTTCATCATCCCAGCTGATCTCAAACATGGATGCCATGGTGGCTAAGGCATCTGCCAACTGATTCTCTCTTCGTGGAATATGTCCAAAGGTAATCTCTTTGAAATGTGGGATCAAAGACAATACATGCTCTCTGTATGGAATGATATTATCATGCTTGGTATCCCAATATCCTTTAATCTGATTTACTACCAGGGATGAATCTCCATATACGTCCAGGAACTGAATCTTCATATCAATGGCAGCTTTGATACCCAGGATACATGCCTCATACTCAGCCATGTTATTGGTACAATAGAAACAAAGTATGGCAGTAATAGGGGTATGACAACCTTCAGGGGAACTGATCACAACACCAACACCATTACCAAGTGCATTAGAAGCTCCATCAAAAACCATAGTCCATCGGGATCCTTGTTCAGGTCCGTCATATTGTCCAGGTTCTTTGGTAATAATCATAATGTCTTCATCAGGAAACTCAAAACTCATTGACTGATAATCATCCACTGCTTGATGAGCCAAATGATCAACTACAACACTTCCTTTAATGGCCTTCTGAGTAGTATACTGTATGTCATATTCTGTCAAGATCATTTGCCATCTTGCAATTCTTCCGGAGAGAGCAGGTTTCTCGAATATGTACTTGATTGGATCCATCTTCGAAATCAATAAGGTAGTATGAGTCAACATATACTGTCTTAGTCGGCGAGCAGCCCATGCCAAAGCGCAACAAGTTTTCTCGAGCAGTGAGTATCTTGTTTCACAGTCGGTAAACTTTTTGCTAAGGTAGTATATTGCCTGCTCTTTTCGACCAGACTCGTCATGTTGCCCCAACACACACCCTATTGAGTTGTCTAATACTGTTAAGTAGATGATCAAGGGTCTTCCATCAACTGGTGGCATCAAAATTGGAGGTTCTAGCAGATACTTCTTGATTTCATCAAAGGAAGTCTGGCATTCATCATTCCATTCCATCACCTGATCTTTCTTCAACAACTTGAAGATTGGCTCACAGGTAGCTGTTAATTGGGAAATAAATATTGCAATGTAATTCAATCGTCCCAAGAAACCTCTAACTTCCTTCTCAGTACGGGGAGCTGGCATCTCTCGTATAACTTTCACTTTTGTAGGATCCACTTCAATACCTTTTCCACTGACAATGAAACCCAGGAGCTTACCAGATCTAACTCCAAAAGTACACTTGTTTGGGTTCAATCTCAACTTGTATTTCTTCAACCTCTCAAACAACTTATGCAAATGATCAAGATGTTGTTCTTCATTCTGGGATCTGGCTATCATATCATCCACATATACCTCTATATCATGATGTATCATATCATGAAACAAAGCCACCATAGCACGCTGATATGTTGCCCCTGCATTCTTCAAACCAAATGGCATCACCTTATAGAAAAAGGTGCCCCACTGTGTAACAAATGTTGTCTTCTCCATATCTTCAGGTGCCATCTTGATCTGATTGTAACCAGAGAAACCATCCATAAAAGAGAATACCTTATGCTGAGCAGTGTTGTCTACCAGAACATCAATATGAGGAAGTGGAAAGTCATCCTTGGGGCTGGCCTTGTTCAAATCCCTATAGTCTACACACATACGTACCTTGCCATCTTTCTTAGGTACTGGTACCACATTTGCAACCCACTGAGGATAAGAAGTCACTGCTAAGAACCCTGCATCAAACAGTTTCATTACCTCTGCCTTAATCTTCTCTGACATTTCAGGACGCATTCGACGAACCTTCTGCTTATTTGGACGACAATCTTCTTTCACTGGTAAATGGTGAACCACAATGTCTGTATCCAACCCTGGCATATCTTCATAAGACCAAGCAAAGATCTCCACATAGTCATGTAGCATCTGAATCAATCTGTTCTTGACACCATCCTCTAATTCAGCCCCTATCTTGACCTCTTTCCTGTTTTCTTCAGTTCCCAGATTCACAACTTCGACTGGCTCTTCATGTGGCTGTATAGCTTTCTCTTCTTGTTGTAACAACCTAGCAAGCTCTACAGGTACTTCACAATCGTCCTCATTTCCTTCTTCAGCTTGATAGATCGGATTCTCGAAATTATAATTGGCAATAGTAGAACTGTTATCAACAGGATCTAAAGTGGATAAGGATCTGCATTTTAGTGATGTGGGTGTGTGTAAGAACACATAGCTGATAAAACAAAAATAAAAGAAAAGAAAGACAAGGAATACAATATTTACTAAAACGAAACGTCCACTGATTTTTATTGAATGAAGTATGCAAATGAAATGACAGCCCGTAACAAGCACACCATTGTGCCCCGGGTAAGGCACAAGGCTTAAGAGTTTAAATTGTTCAAAAATTACAAATTTTAAAAAGCAACAACACAGTAATAGTATTTACTCCTGACTAAAGGAGATAGGAATAACATCTCCAGCCTTCCAATTATTGAGCCCAGCACCCACAATAGGAAAAATCCAAGCATCCAAGTTGTAGCCTTCATCATAGTCACCCACAACATTGATCTGGTTCTTCATAATCCCCTGATTGGTGATACGAACAGCACGAGCACGACGAACAGCCTTCTGGGACTCTGCAGTGAAACCCAAACCAAATTTGTCAGACTTGTATGGAATATCAGGAAGCTAACCCCAAATAGTACAACCACCTTCATCCACCACAACTCTAGCATCTTTAAGGGAGGCCATTGTTGGAGGTACTCTGGTGACCACAGGAACTTTCTTGACAACAGGAGGAGCTTCATAATTATTAACAATCCAAGGAACCACTTCAAATGTCTGACACAGAGTTTCAACATATTCACCTTCCACTTCAAGATATTTAAAGGTGTTCACATGGCTAATCATATACCCTTCCTCTCCGTAGACAGTAACAACCTTCCCCTCTACTGGATACCTCAGCTTTTGATGTAATGTAGAGGTTACAACACCTGCCCCATGGATCCAGGGACGCCCAAGCAAACAAGAATACGACGGACGAATATCCATTACATAAAAGGTAGCATTGAAGACCTGAGAACCAACTTTGATTGGGAGATCAATTTCTCCATGCACTACTCTTCTTGAGCCATCAAAAGCCTTCACCACTATATTACTGGGCTTCAACACAGCATCTTCAGGACTAAGCTTATTCAAGACTTCTTTGGGTAACACATTCAGAGAGGAACCATTGTCTATCAATACATGTGACAGGGTAGTGCCCCTGCATTCGATAGAGATATGTAGAGCCTTATTATGATCTCTCTTGGCCGGAGTCAAATCAGCATCGGATAAACCTAACCCATTATCATAGGTCAAGTGTGCAACACAATTTTCAAACTGGTCTACAGAGATCTCATTTGGTACATGAGCAGTCTTTAGAAACTTGATCAAGGCTTTGGCATGTGCCTCAGAACACAATAGTAAAGACAACATAGAAATCTTGGAGGGAGTATGCCCCAATTGATCAATAATGTCATAATCACTCTTACGAATGATTTTCAATACTTCTTCCATTTTCTTAGAAAGATCATCAGCAGCTGGCACATCAGTTGGTATAGGTTCAATAACAGGACCTTTGCCCCGAGCATCAGTGGTGGAGGTAGCAGCTGGAGTAACTGCATTCTTGGAGGTAATTGGAGGAGAGAAAACTCTTCCACTTCGTGTGATCTTACTAGATCCAGCAATATTATCAACATCAACAGGCATATCAGCTAAGGGTTCCTGCTTAACACCATGGATATAAACATCAGACCCATAATGCCAAGGCACAGCTCTATCAGAAGTATACGGAATAGGACCAGTAGTGGTAATGATCATAGGAGCCACTCTAGTTTCAACAACAATCTTCACAGGGCCTTCAGCAGTAATCTTAATTGGACCCTTATGAGTGATTTTGACAGGACCCTTAGAAGTAATCCTCACCGACACTTTATCAACCATATCCACCTCTTCAATCTTCGCACCTTTAGTTATATGATCAACCATACTTTCCACAGAAGGTGGTGTCCTCTCAAACACTATGGTGTAATTATTCATGAGGCGTTGAATTCCATCTCTCAACCTCCAGCAGCTATCCGGCTTATAGGTACAATATAAACAATCTTCACGACAACCTGGAAAGAACCCAGCTTATACTAGCTTCTTCTTGATAACAGACAATGGTGTAGTCAAATCTGCAACAGAGGAAATATGTGAATCTTCATCAATTGCATTGACAGTCTTCTCATGATTTGGCATGGGAGCAGTAATCACATTTGGAGTACCCGGAGGGTCAAACTCAATCTCTCCAGCATCAATCATGAATTTTGTTCTTCAATACCCAGCAACTATTGGTATCATGTCCCTGACAATTCGAATGATATGCACATCGTGCATTAGGATTATACCTGGGAGAGGTAACATTAGGATTCTGAGGAGGATCTTTCAGGGTGATAAGTTCAGCCTTCAACAAGTGTTGCAAGGCTTGGGCCATTGACATATTGATCTTAGTGAACTGCCTTCTAGCCCTCTGTTGATTTCCCTGTGGCTGCTCTGGTGTTGCAGGAGTTGGATTGGAGATATGAACTGCACTCACAGACTGATGCCTTCTATTACGATCAGGTGTCGCTCCCACCAAATGACACCCGGTCAGAAGGGGTACAGACGCGAACGATCGGCGAAAAGGAGAGAGAACACACAGGGGTGAACTCAAGAGAAAGAAAGAGTCGCCAGCTAGGCATTTTTATCCTGGAGGAAAGGCAATGCTGCATAGACCTAGAAAGATATGGATAAGACGGTCTCGAACCAGAGAGACTGAGAAAGGGGGTTAGTTACAACCTGGGAAGGTATTAGCACCCAGATTGTCCGTCGTACTCGACGGGATCCACGCTTAAAAGATTTGTGTTTTAAAGGGGTAGGGTCAGTGCAATCTGTGTATCAAAGCTGGAAAAGAATGCAAGTGTCAGTGTGAAATGAAATATGTGAAGTGTCAGTGTAAGAACAGGAATGAGATGCTCAAGACTATGAGGCTTAAAGAATAATGCTAGAAGGAGGGGGAATGGACAGAGACTTTTGTTCGATAACCGTTAAGTTATGCCTACGTATCCTCTCGTGCAATGAGGAAGTCAGAACACCGTAGTTCGACCCAAAGAGACTGAGAGATAAATTGACTTGTGAACTGCTTACTTGTCTGTGCTCAAGTGTATGACCTGTCTGGCTCAGGTGTAAACTGTCTTGCATTAGACGGAAGAAGCAAGTTCTCGTTTGTGAGTGATTGAGGTGAGAAAAGAATCCCAGAGGAGACGATTATTGTTTGTTTTTGTGTTTTCAGTCTTTTATTGCTTTTTGAAGTTTGTCATAAGTTAATGAGCTTAAGCCTAAACCAATGGGTTAGTAAACTCATCACATCCTCCCTCTGATTAGGGGTAATGAGAATACCTTAAGTGTGAAGTCAGCATCTCACACTTAATCACCCTGAAGTAGAATTAAGATCATTAACCTACTTGTGATTATTTAGATGTTTTTGTTGTTTTTGTTTAGTGTTAAGTAATGAGATTAAGCCATAATCAAGGATTTAATGGACTCATTACACCATCCTAATAGAAGTATAATAGACGAGAACACTTAAGATGAGAAAGATTCCTCAACTTAATCCATGATTAGGGATTAACCTCATGACAAAACAAAGCCTTTATTAAAGTGGTTTTTAGTTAATGATAAGATGAAGAAGTGATTTTTATGGTTTGTAAGACAACTTGAGGGGGACTTGTCCATTAACACTAGGGTTAGTCCTTCTTAACCAATTAAGGAAGAATTAGAACCCTAATGCAAGGCCCAAGTTACAAGCTTGATGTCTTAGTGATTATTAGATGGATTGATTAAAGGGTTTAAACACATTAAGGGTTTAACACTTAGGATTAAAGTTATACACTCCATCCTAATAGAAAGATGCAGGCATAAGCTTAATCACAAAGCCTTAAAACCTTTAGGGTTTAGTCCCTGATTATGAGATGAGAAGAGAAGACTCAATGATGACACAAAGGTAAAACTAATGGGGGACTAATCAAACCCTAATTATTGTCATGCTTGGTTGTTCCTAGGGTTTATGAGGCTTGCAAGAAAGTCTTCATAGGAACCACCAGGAAGGAAGCAGATGAAAGGAGCAAAGAGAAGCAAAACAACTTGCTTCACTTAAGAAGACAAGTTGCTTGAAGAAATAAAGTAAGATGAAAAAGAATGAGCAAGCTCAATCCCATACACATACAAAAATGCAGCAAATGAATTATGAAAGAGATGAAAAGAGAATGTGAGAAGTGAAGGAAAATTCACTTCTCAAACAACTTACCACCTGAAATGTTAGCATAAGAAATGAAATGAAAATGCAAATGAGATGGAATGTGATGATGCAAACCAAAACCAGGAGTATAAACATGGTGTTAATGATGCTAAGAGATGATGCAAACATGAGGCAAGGCATGAGAATGATCAAATAAGCATAAGGATGCAAATGAGGCATGTATTGAACCATGAACATACATGAAAAGTTATGAAATGCAAATGACATACAACATGGCAAATGAAAGATGAAATGGTCAAACATGATTCTAATATGTCCTAAGATGTATTATGAATCACGTGGATGCACAAAATGCCATGGCAAATCATTGGATGCAAGCAAATGAGAAATGGATGCAAAAGAAGGCACACATTAGGGTTACATGCATCATGCAAAGCAAAAATCCAAAACCAGAAGCAAATGACATGATAAAAATTTTAAAATGCAATCAAAGATACCCAAAACCTATACAAACTCACTGCCCAAAGGAGAGGATTCAACTCTTAACCAATTGAAAGTTATGAATTTCCTAAGATTGCTAGGGTTTTGGGGTACTTCACCAAGAAAAATTCTAAACAAATTGAAAATGCAAGATCAATTCAAATCAATTTTATCCTATAAACTACATGCTATGCAAAATGCAATGCCAAAAGAATCATCATCCAACTCTCAAGGGTTAGGCAGAAATGAATTTTTGAAGTTTGACATAAAATATTGCCTTGAAATGAAATTAAATCCAATGAAAATGGTCAAAAGGCATCAAGAACAAAAAATAAATTTGGTTTGAGAGTTGGACAATGTTTCTAAATGTTTTAAAATGCTATGTGAATTTTTTTGTGATTTTTAAATACTTAAATGTATTTTTAATTAATTAATTTCCATTAACTAATTAAAAATAATCATTTAAATGATTTAAAAATAAATTTTAATGCAAAAAATAAAAATAAAAATATTTTTGTGTTCTGAAAATTCATGAAACCTTTGACAAAAAATTTCATAATTTTTAGATGATTTTAACTATTTTTAAAAATTCGTGCAAAATAAATGTGAAACAAATAAAAATAAAATGAATTTAAATGAAAAAGGAGAAAGTCAGCCAATCCAATGGATGAGATTCAAACTCACAGGGGTGGGAATTGACCTGGCGCGCAAACGAACGGCCCACATTCAAACTGGCCTAATTAAGTCATTAGCCCTAATCCTAGCCCTAATCACTTTCAGATGACCGGAACAGTGTTCCGGTCATCTTCTCCGGCAAGCTCCTCACTCAATCTCTCATAATACGCCATGAAACTCCACTAATCTCTCCAGAATCAATCATTAGACAACTCTAAACAAGAATCCAGCAATCAAAATCATTTATTTTCACTCAAACTCAAGAATCAAAACACAAAGCATTTCACGGGCAAAGTTTCAGAACAAGCATACATGGCCATTTCTCACTCATTTTCAAAACAAATCACATCAGGGTAATCAGTGAAGCATAAGGAAGCATTTAGAAACTAAAAATGGAAGTTCTGGAAAAATAAATGCCATGGCTACCTGAGCTTGAGCTTTCGAAACAGGGACTTTCTGGCTACTTCTTTGGTCCAAACAGGCTCCAATGATCCTCCTTTGAAGCTTTTGACACTTAGCTGGAGTTTATAGGGCTTCTAGAGAGAGTTGGCAGAAGCTCAGGTCAAGGGAGTGTGGAAATCGTATTTTTGATTGCAGTGGTTTCAGGGGCAAGTGAGGGGTGGGAAATGATCAGAGGATCATGGTGAGTGATTTGGTGAAGTTTGTTTTGGTGTTTGATGCTTGTGTGATCAGATTCGAAGGAAAGTGCATAAGAGGTGAGTTTATTGAACTATGGCTTATGACATGTTTCAGGCTTGTGTGTCCTATGAAAATGAAGCCTTGGAGTGTGTTTGTAAAGTCTAGATTGGGCAGAGAGTTGTTGGTGGCCTGTTGTGATTGGTATGGGCAAGTTGCCAAAATGTCAACTTGACTTGTACTTGAGGTATGGGCAATGGTATAGCTAGATTTTTGGCTTGTCTTGGCTCAGCTGAGATTAAGGATGTCCATGGAATTGGGATTGAGGCAAATCAGCAAGTGGATCAAAGCTTATGAGATGTTTTGCAAATTTGTGAACTTTTGGCCCCTTTGGAATTTCTTAATGCACAAGTCATGAATTTGGACAAATCTTTGGTGCATTCTGATCTTTAGACATTGTTTCATGTTTGTTCAAGGATTAGAAGTCACTTTGAGGTCTCATTTTACCTTGGCAAGGGATTTTGCAACTTTGCCTCTTTGGTACATAACTTGAAATTAAGTGATTTTTCCCAACTTTGACAAGCCATAACTTTTGATCCAAAATGAATTAGAATGAGTTCTTGTACTTTTTGAAAAGGGAATGATCCATTCTACAACTTTTATGACCAAAGTTTTCTCATTTGAAGCATTTTTGAATCAAAAAGCAAGGGTTGAAAAAGTTTCCCAAAATGGCAAGTTTCCATTACAAGTCATTTTCCCAAAAAAGGCAACTTTGCAAATGGCTTGAAATTCTTCAATTTTGTGAACTTCTAACATCTTCTATGATCAAATAAAGATCATAAACATTCAAAATGATGAAGAACACCCTTTGGTTGGGTCATTGGGGGCCTCAGATACCCTGATTTTGCACTGACTTGCCCAAGAAGTCAACTCTTGATTAGATGCCTTCTCCATGGAATTTCTTCATGAAACTTGATATGCATGATCCTTATAACATATAGAGACCAATAGAAACAAGAATGACCAAAAAATTTGGAGTTATGGCCTTTGAAACCAAAACCCTAATTCTAGGTCATCTGTGCAGTCAAACCTGGCTCTACTTCCAATGCCATTCTCAGTTCTTGTGATTCTTTGACTTTCTTGACTTTTTGGGGATACAATATGATGCTTGAACACACATGGACCCCTTTGAAGTGATTGGAGACCTTTGGAGTGGCTCAAGTGGCTCTTGGATAGCCCAAATCACAAACCCTAGATGCAGATGACCTAGAAACAATGCAGTGAATCAAAGATGTGGTATGAGATGCTATGATTGAATTTATGCATATGAAAAGGTCACAAGCCATGGTGTGAATGGGTGAGGGCAAATTTGGGGTGTTTACATCAGGTTGACCATAAACAACATTTGACTCTTTCTTCCTACTAGGAGGCTTCTTTGCAGCACCTGATGAAGAAGCACCCACTTGGATCTTGCCACTCCTGATACCACTTTCTACGCGCTCTCCTGTCATTATCAACTCAGTGAAGCCAGATGATGAGCTTCCAATGAGATGACTGTAAAAAGGACCATTCAACGTACACATGAACATATCAACTAACTCCCTGTCAGTTAGAGGTGGTTGCACTCTTCCAGCCAAGTCTCTCCACTTCTGAGCATACTCCTTGAAGCTCTCTTTAGCACCCATAGACATGCTCTGAAGTTGCATGCGAGTAGGGGCTAAATCAGCATTGTATTGATACTGCTTATAGAAGGCTTCAGCAAGATCATTCCAATCACGAATGTTGACACTCTCCAACTGATAGTACCATTCCAATTGAGCTCCAGATAAACTCTCTTGGAAGAAATGGATCCACAACTTTTTATCAGCAGTATGGGGTTGGATTCTCCGGACATAAGACCTCAGATGCAGCTTGGGACAAGAGACACCATCATAAACAACAAAAGTAGGAACCTTGAAACCAATGGGTATAACCACCCCAGATATCAAACTCAGGTCTTCAAAATCCAGCCCAGAAGATTTTTGCAATTCCATAGCATCCATTCTATCCACCAGCATTTTGAACTTGTCCTCATTAGGCTCATGATAGTAGTTAGCTTCAGAATCAGAGTCCCCCATTGTATTATGGAGACTGCCTCCCTCTTTCTCAGACTCTTCAGACTCATAATCTTCAACCTGTTCCTTGGTCTTGACAGGACCTCTGAACCTTCTTCCCATGTTGATCAGTCCTCCTGACCTTCTAGTCTTCTTAGTCTTCTTGGCTAGAAGTGTCTTCAATTTATCTTGCCCCTTGGACAAGTTCAGGATCAGCTCTTGGAACTGTGCATTTTGTGCCTGGAGATCCTTAACTGTTTGTTCAAGAGCCATTGCTGAAATAAACAGCGAGAAGATGAGAAACCTGTACACAATAAACCTGTGATGCAATGATATGATGTATTAATGCGTGTGCAATGTTTTCAAGGACCGCAGGATTTAAATTTGCTTAAACAAACAAGAAGGTAAACTTTTATTAGTAATAAATTTGTTTTGCCTCTTGGGCTTACAGAAAATGAAATGCAATAAATACAAGAGATGGGGTTTCAAGTCTCCCATGGACGTTTCCTCTTTGTGTTGAGGTATGAATTGAGATTCCGCTCCTCGTGAAGTTGCTTTGTTAGTTCCAGGATTCTTTCTTGGCTTGTTTTGTAATGAGCCTCGAAGGTATCCCTTTGCTCCTTCAACTGGATCCAGGACCTCTGTAAATCTTCCATGTCAGTAGGCATGTCTGGGTGAAGGATGGTATAAGAAGTATCTCCTTCAGCAACAGGTTCCATGGTAACTGGCAGGATAGCAGGATATGGCATCATGAGAGTCTGAGCACGAGATTGCACCCATCTGAGGTAAGCTTCCATAGGAATAGTGTACTTGGGCTCCAGAGTCTTGCTGTCAACCTTGTTCACTTTTCCCCATGCTCGTATGAACCTTTGACGGTAACCTTGCAGATCGTTGTCATAGTCAAACACAATACCCTGAATCAACATGTCATGTGGACCATCACTCCGAGCGTAACCAAACTGTCGTAAAGCTAAGGAAGGGTTGTATGTAATGCCTCCTCTTATGCCCAGAAGTGGCACATTAGGAAACTCCCCACAACGGTCAATGATGGTGACATTCTCCATAAATCTGGAACACCAATGAATATCTGAATGAGAGAGCGACATAATCCTCTTGGACCATCTGAACCCTTGTTCATTCTTCATCGCTGATCGAGGAAGGTGAGAAATAAACCACCTAGATAGCAAAGGTATGCAACACATCAGAGTTCCTCGTGCCTTTTTAGTACGAGTATGAAGAGAGTGCAGGATGTCTCCAAGCAATGTAGGCACTGGATTGTGACTCAGGAATATGTTGATGGCAAGAACTTCTATGAACTGATCTGGATTGGGGAACAACACTAAGCCATAAATCAGCAAGGCTAGGATCTCCTCAAAAGCATCATAGCTCATAGCTTTCAAGAACACTTGAGCCTTCTCTATCAACACCTTAGCAAGAATACCCTTAACCCCGCTTCTCGTTTCTAGAACAATGTCAGACTTCTTCAGATGTAGAGCTGCAGCAATAACCTCAGGTTTAGGCTCTTTTTCCAAGCCTGTGAAGGGTTTCTGATCAAGTACAGGTATACCCAGAAGTTTAGAGAACTCTTCCATTGTAGGAACCAGCTGATAGTCGGGGAATGTGAAGCAATGGTGTTTAGGATCAAAGAACTGAAACAGAACACTCATCATGTCTTCATTGAACCCTGAAGTGACTAGATCCAGTAGGTGACCATGTCTCTTGATGAACCGGGAGTTATCAGACACTTGAGAAACCAACTCTTTAAGCTTAGGAGGTATGCCTACAAAGTTGATCCTGATAGTGTTTCTACGAGCAGAAGCCATGACCTGCAACAAAGAACAAAGATAAATCCTTTGGTCCTTGAAATGGTTAGTGAAAATGCTATGCTTATGATGCATGATGATGTCATGATGTTATGCTCAATCACAAACAAGTCACACAATAACCCTAGGTTTGAAGGCTTGCATGAGGTTTAAAGGTAAGTACCCTCCCCTGAAGTTAGTTGGTTCATCCTGTCCTACAAAAGTAACCAGGTTCTAAGGGATCTCAATATCATTGATCCTTCACAAGGGTGGTTGTTCAGTAGGCAACTTACTTGCCAACCAAAATCCTCCAAGTTTAGAATCTCAATGAGTGTAGCATCGAGTATCAACCAACTTTAGTCTTTACCAAAGCCGGTTATCTCACTACTTTCTAAAGGCCAAGATGGGATAACTAGGGTTCTAAAAGTTAGTTAGTGCATTGACAACATATGGCGGCCTCATATTATCCTCAACTTGACTTAAGGAACATAAGCACCAACCAAGAAGTCACACTAACTATGACCACCAGATCAACCATATCGGTATACGCCGTACAGTTTCCTTGGTCTATTGCCATTTACCTAAGGTACACTAGATCCGGGTTAGGATCTTTCACACATAAGAGCACCCAACAGATAAGTATAAAGCAAACAATGCAAACAATTTTAAAGTGATCTAATTCCTAAGGGTACCCCTATTTTATTAAATCCCCAGTAGAGTCGCCAGTTCTGTAACACGGTGGGAGAACTGACTTTAGTTATGTTGTGGGTAGCAAGAGTCGCCACCGACTTTTATTTTATCCAAAGGAAAGGCATAAAAGAACAGGAAAGACCTTTTAAAAGATTTTTGGGTCCGGGGGGTAGGTTATGTAAAGGGAAGGTGTTAGCACCCTTTACATCCATGGTTATCCATGGGCTCTTAGTTACTTAGCTCACTTTAAAATGTTTTTAAAATGTGAAGTGTGTGAATAGAAATTTTCTTAAGTATTTTATAATGATCCATGTACGGATGTATATAAAACCTTTGTTTTGAAAATTGTTTGAAAATATGAAGTGTTTGAAATTTTTTGGAAAGTGAGCAAGTACATAAGAGGAACCTACCCTAAGTTTAAGTCTTTTCTGTTCTTGAATCCTTTAAATGGTAAGACTATCCCTATTATTAAGGAATAGGTAGTCATTACCTTGGATGTATAGGACCAGTGAAGGGACATCTGTTTATTTAGGCAACTGTGGGGTGTATAAGCAATTCGAAGGGACTTATCATCTTTATTCGAAAGGGACAAGATCATTACGAAGGCAACATCCGAAGGGACTTGATCTTTTTATCTGTTTAGGGACTAGATGATGTGAGGTGAGGGACTTTGTTTATACACCCTACTTGACCTTTTGATTAGGCAACTTGAGAGGTATCCTTAAGGAAGTGAGATGGCGATCAAAGATCGACTTACGTGTGTGAGTGTACAATTTCAAATATTTATCTTTTAAATTAATGATCTAAATTAATTTTAAAATACAAACATGTTTCACTCCCTATTTTACTAACCATAACATTTAAAAATAAATATTAAACATTACTACTAAAATATTACATAAAGGAGACAATTACATAATAATAATAACAAATTAAATAAATAAGCAAAATAAGTAATAATAAATAATTGGGTTAGTAACAATAATCACAATATGTATATAAATGGGGTTAGTAATAATAAAATAAATATCATATGAAAATAAATAGAATTAATAATAAAATAAACAAAAATATTAGCATAATAATTAAAAGTTCAAATTTTTTATAAACAATTATTTTTTTAAGATTAAGAAGAAAACATAAACAATTCATATTATATACTAATTATTATAAAGTTTTAAATTATATATATGTTATAATAATAAGGTTAATTATAAACATATTATGAAAATAAATTATATTTAAAAAATTAAATTAAGAGTTTTAATTATTTTAAGCGTCATCTAAAATTATTGGCATGCAAGAATTATATTAAAGAATAATTATAAACAAATTATAAGAATATACACATAAATTAAAAATTATAATTAACAAATAAATTAATATTTACAATTAGGGTTTATAAGAATAATTAGGTTTTATAGAAATTTTTAGGGTTTTAGAAAATATTAGGGTTATATGTTTAGAAAAATAAATTAAGATTAATTATTAATTATACAAAATTATACACTATTAATAATATACAAAAATAAATAATTTTTCTAATAAGATTTAGTTAAAAAAAATGAGTTCTAAATTGTAATAATAATATAAACATTCTACTTTTCCTATTATTTAAATTCATTTAACTATAATATAAATTAATTAAATAAGAAAAACAGAAAAAAAGAATGAAAACAAAACTTACCTGGGCTGGGATTCGAACCCAGCCCCTAAGCTTTAAACCCTCAAGACCAACACACCAACCACTGGACCATGCATGCGTAGGTGAGAAGGAAAGAAACTCATATTGTTTTATTCTAAATCCTGTTGAAAATCCTAACAAAAACAAAATAAATCACAAAAAGGGCCTGGGGGGATTCGAACCCATGACCCTCATACAACACACAAGCACACTTACCATCGAGCCGGGAGGGCGCAACTGATTGTATAATGACTACAATGAATAATATATTAAGTTTGTTAATTAAATGAGAAAACATAGCAAAAAGGATGCTGCCTCCAGGAATCGAACACAAGCTTTAAGGCAATACGCGCGCGTCCCTCACCACTGGGCCAGGCAGTACATTTGTGAAACAATATCAATAATAAAACAAAAAATATTATATCAAATATTTCAATGAAGAACTTGGCGCCAAAGGCCTTCGTCTTCAACCTTTTTCCTGCGAAAACACCTGCAAAATCACTTACGAAATTTCCTGCGAATTTTTCAAAACCCGAAACCTACGAAATTGAAACACCATCAAAACAGTGCAATTTCATTAAATTAAGGATGCAAACAAGGTCCAGAGATCATTTGGAATTGGTCCACGGTCTTAGAATTCATTTATATTCATTTAAACGCAAAACCCTAATTTGAAGGTCAAGAACCCTAAAATGGCAACACACGATTCAGCCATGTTTTCTTCAATTAAACTGCCCAGAATTCATCACAAGCTTCAACTAATCACGAATCAATAAACAAAATTAGTTTGCAATGCATAAATAAAGAGAATCGAAAATTTCAAAACCAAGAACAAAACAGATTCGGTTTAGGTCATATGCAATGATTTGGATGCTGCAAATGGTTCAAATAGATTCAGTGATGTTCATAGAACATGTATCAACCTTCAAATTGCCTTGAAAGAACCTAAATGATGGAATCCGAATTTGAGTTTTGGTGAGTTTTTTGAATGTGCAAACTTACTCTTGAGGCTGTGAAATTCGTCCCCTATGCTTGTGTTCTCTTCATATACTTATAGTGAATGAATTAGGTCAGAAAGATTGGATCATTGTATGGACTTTTTGATCTTTAGAGATTGAAAAAGATTATGGCTTAAATTTCATATATTTGTGAATGAGACCTTTCTATTTCAAGCCAATCATCATCAATGTTATATCAATTTAATCCAATTCATGTTAATGACCTTCTAGAAACAAAATATATTTTAAATTTTCATATTTGATATTTTATTTAAATTTAAAATGATTTTTAACATAAAAAATCATAATAAATAAAATAAATAAAATAAAATAATGAAAATATCAAATAATTTTCGTGCATGATGTCATGGAACAATTTGGATCACAAAAAGTTCAGCCCATTTAGAAAAATTTGGTTTTAAGACCCTATTTTCTTCATAAACCACCCAAAAATTTCCCAACTTTGCAAGGGCACATATCCTTCAATTTTAATGCTATGAGGGTGTTTTTGGACATTTTGGAAATCTTGAAGAGTCCTCTAACCAACCCCATTGGTTTCATGTCCATATCATTTACCATTCTCAAGTTATGCCCTTTTGAAGTTGTTGAGTTTTTGTTGACTTTCAAAAGGACCTCTAATGTCTTAGCTCATACCTTCCAAATGAAGCATTTTTGGGATTGGCTTGTGAGACACAAAGTTGTAGAGAATTCAATTTCCTTCAAAATGAGATTTGGATGGAAAAAATGTGATGAAGCATGTGAAAGTTATGGCTGGTCAAAGTTCAGTTGACTTTTCCTGAGGAAACCCTAATTTAGAAACCTCTGATTCTTGATAATCTGAAATATCCTTGATGAATCATGATCAAACCTTGATCAAATGATGAATTTTACTTCATATAATTGATGTTGGCAAAAAATCATGAAGTTTGACTTTGGTTTGACCACAGTTGACCTCAGTTTGACTTTTTAACTGCTTTGACTGATTTTGACTTATCTGATCATTTGACTGAGCAAACCTTTGAGAAAAGTTCTGAAATTTGTCATGGGGATTCTTAAACACATATAAGATGCTATGAAGCTCACTTTAAGTCTTGGAAGTCCATTTATCCTGATTAAAGTCAAAACCCTAGTTTTGGATGTCCTGCTTAGGAGGATGCATTGTCTGAGGGAATTGTCAAATCTTCTGACTATTTGTGAACTTTGTGAACCTTGTGAACCATCATAAGATGTCTTGTGAACCTTGTGAACCTTATAAGGTGTCTTGTGAATCTTGTGAACCTCATGGGAGGTCTTATAAACTTCATGAACCTCATGGGAGGTCTTGTGAACCTTGTGAACCTCATAAGGTGTCTTGTGAACCTTGTGAATCTCATAAGGTGTCTTATGAATCTTGTGAACCTCTTAGCACAAAAAGTATTGTATTGTGAGGGCAAATTTTGGGGTGCAACACACTGTATGATTAAACAAATGTTAGATGCAAATTTTCTACACGACGTCAAAATACAAAATAATTATAATAGATGAATTTAGAATGAAATTCTAACCCGGTATTAAACGGTATAAAGAACAACTTCTCCGTATCTTTGTTGGCCATGAGGATCCTGAGAACATACTCCGTCACGGTATCCGGTCTACTTATGATTAAACTTAATTTGATGGACGCGGGTGCTAAGAATCCAAATGTTACGTCCAATCCATTGGGGCGCATCAATTTGTCATACAAAAACCTTAAATAAAAACATTATTAACATTAGATGACTCATTTGAAACATAAAGTAAATAAGTTGTTCAATTAATATAACAAAGTATATCAGATTTACATGATATATATATTGACAACACTGACGCCAATTTCTTCACGACCAAAAACTTGCATGAAGTCTTCATTACCAATCATTTGTTCGTAATCAAAGCCGAAAATACCTTCCTCCATATGCACAAGACGAACACCTCCGGTCGGTATATTTGTCATCTCTAGAAATGTCTGGAGGCACGTCCTATACTTGGTGGTAGGTTTTTTCTTAGCTACGGTCTTCTTAGCACCAGCCTTTTTTTGTTGTGCGGAGGCGTTGCTAACCTCCTTTTTTTGTTGTGCGGAGGCTTTGCTAACCTCCTTTTTTTGGTGTGCGGAGATGTTGCTAACCTCCTTTTCTTGAAGCTACATATCATATAAATAGTTATATGAAATTAAGAATTTAACAACTTCCATGCATATATGTCATATAATTGTATTGTACCTGTTTTTTTGAAACCACGGACTTGGTATGCCGCGGAATAGCATTATCTTTTGATTTGGATCTTGTGGGAGTCTATTCAACATAACCAAGTAAAAAATGTACGTAAAATGCCCGTAAAAAATTTGAATATACACATTAAGGTTAACAAAGGTTTTAGGCATACCTCATATCCTACACTAATGAGGTTTGTCGGCCGTGCAACAAACGAACCTATTGCTTCGTCCATCGTTGTTGCATCCGAACCATCGTTAGGATATTGTAATGATGCATTCGGCTCAACTGCAATATCAACCGATACTTTCAAACATCCAGCAGGGAGCTCTCTGGTGTGAAGTAATACTCCGCTAATATTATGCACTTTTCCCTTGCCAACCATCCGATAATATGGTGACGATAAATAGAGCTGACAATGGGAAATGCCATAAAACCAATAATAAAATGAAATTGTTAATGTGTATATATGTCAAATACATAATTTAAGCAAATAGTTCAATTTAAGACAATTATATGTAATTACCTCTAGAATGTTCAGCTTAAAGGTACAGTTGATACTATCTTTGTCCGAAGCATCTCTGAAACATGCTGAGGCGCTAGCCTCTTTTTCTCTCCTTAATGCATCAAGCTCAGCTTGCATTGCTTCTAATTTTTCATGAAGCTCCTGATTACTAGGAGCCTTTCCTTTTTTAATACTCAGGGAGGTCGGAGTAACTCCAAATCCCTTACCCCTCACCCGACCAGAATACTCACGGACATCTAATGCCTGACTAAGTATGCTCCTAGTATCATCTGGAGGTAAAGACTGAGATAACGCCTCCTGAAAATCAGATGAATATCGTATACTTGTCAAATATTTATTTATAAATTTTTTATTTAATTAAAGAAAAAATGTTATACTTACACATTTCTTATATACTTGTAAAACATCTTCTTTAGGAACTCCAGATTTGCCCACACGGGCTTCCTTCCACAAAACATGTGCAGGAATAGATGTTTCAGAACTTTTCTCCTTCTGCAGCTACACATTAAGTCATACAATATGATCAAATAAAACTAATATATGATGAAAAAATATGTTATCACAATTTATAAATACTTACCATGGATTGTTCTATGCGTCCATATCCGACACGTCCTTTTCGGTACGAATATGCGGGACTTGATGCTCTTTCCCGATTTGTGGCACTCAGTCTCTTAAATACAGGGTCCTGTCGTTTGGATTTGAAGGCTTCCCATTATTCTGCTGATATCAAACTTTCATATTGTTTAGGAAGCTCCGCATCAACATAATTATCATCCGCATCCTTAAGGAACTTGGATGATAAATATGTTCTAAACCCTCGTAAAAGCTTTCCGGCCAATTTCATACAAAAACCTCTTCTTTCTTCTTCGATGTTAAAACACCGCTAAGAAAAACATACAGATTGTGCATTAGTACAGGTAATCGAAAAAACTTAATTGATTCGCATAATTAAAGACATAATTATTGTACCTTTATCTCACTCCAAATTCTTTCTTTGGAGTCATTCAGATCTTTGTTTCTCCAATCATCACAAGTAATGGGAACTTCATTCCTTACTAGTGCACCGATGAAACTAGTTAAGGTGTGCCCATTAGGTTCTATAAGCTGCCCCTGATGGCTCCAATTCACATCTAGAATGATGCCTCGAGATCTACCATTGACCACTCTTCTCATAACCGTTATACCTCTTCGAATCTCTTCTTCAGTAGATACCTTTTTACTACCTCATTCATGTGTCGAATGATCATCATGTGGGTTATCATCATTAGTGGCCATGTCTAACCTGTAATAAAGAAACCAAGGAGGATCAAATATTACTTATAATAAAAGCAATTGAAAACACAAAAATAAAGAAACCATGCATGATCAAATCTAACTTATAATCAAATAAATACAACAATGTCAAATAAATACATACATAATAAAGAAACCATGCATGATCAAATCTAACTTAATAAAAAGTGCTTAAACTAATAAAAATGCTTATTTTATGAATCTTTAATCTATTATAATTTTGTGTATTGAGAATATCTTTGTCTATTAGTTTGATCATCTCAAAAGTTTCATGAATACCCTATCAAAAAGCTTCAACAATGAACTAATAAGCAAAAAGTTTCATGAATACCCTATTAAAGTGCTTATTTTATGAATCTTCGTATATTAGTTAGATATTATCAAAAGTTTCATGAATACCCTATATTGATACATACTCTAACAAACCAAAAAACTTTCATCTCTATATTAGTTAGATATTCTCAAAACTTTCATCTCCATCATTCATCCTAGTTGAGACCTGCAGAAAATTGGACAGTGATTCACCTCCTCCCTCACAAACCAAAAAACCATCATCTTCAATCTTCCAACAAACAACCTCACTCCCAAATTGTAAATTGCAGAAAACCATAAACCAACAAACACCAATTTCAAACCACCACCATCGAAACAACACCAAAACTAAAACCAAGCGCATCCAATCTTCTTCCTCAACCAAACATCAACCTTCACATTTTTTTTGAACGAAAAAACACTCTTCTTTATCATAAACACACCAAAAGAAAAATAGAACGTTATCACCGCCCCCATTCGTAACCACAAAAACTACTTCTCACAAAAAACAACCCCTTCGTCGATCTTCAAATATCAGCACCGTAAATCATCACCACCACAACCACAATCGACCGAAAACACTTCTTCCAAAACCAAACAAAAAGGAACCAGATCCATAAACTGTAAACCATGGACACCGAGTCGAGTGAGAGTGAAACCATCACCGTGAGAAACTGAACTAAACCGCGAGTGAATTGAGAATAGACCATGAGAGCTTGAGAGTGAGGAACGCGAGGAGTCGAGATCGCGTGAAATCCAAACCGCACCTGTGAAGAACCAAACTGCGCAGTGAGGGTGAAGGCCTTCACGGATTTGAAAGAACATTCTTCTGAGTTTTCAAAAAAGGTAAAGGGGAGCATTAGTGTTGTTTTGAGTTTACTGAATCGTGTTTTGCCGAACCCTTATTAGGTTGTTAATATCCTTGTTATTTCCTATAATTTTTTTTAAAAAGAAAAGAGGGTCTGTTGGGCTTAATTAATGGGTCTGACCCATTGCTAATCACACCCTTTGTTTACATGACTTGCCTCTTCCCATTTAGATTTTTTTAAGAAAATAGATTTTATTTAATTATTCTGATACATTTTAATTTTTGTTTAGAAGTTATTTTAATCTGTTTGTTTTTAGTAAACTCTCTTTTTTTATCTTTAAATTCTTTCTTTATTATTTCTTTTAAGTTTTAATTTTGGGGCCGATGATATAAAAAAATGCCATGATTAGTCAATTTTAATAAATCGATAAATTGTGACCAGTAGGAGGCCTATTTAGCTTAGTTTATTTTATTTCATATTTTATTTTATTTTATCTAGTCTATTTATTTTATTTTCGCATTTTAATACAATATAAACGCTCTACTCCTCATAGAACGGTTCTAAACATTGAATCGGTTCTAAGGTAGTAAAAGAGCTACATTTCGACGGTTCTGGATAGTTAAGACACTGCACACACGCTTTCTCTTGGGCAAAATACAACGAGACCCTTTATTTCATTGCAATCCTGTGTAATCTATTTTGTTCCCCTCTTCCAAATTCCATTTGTACACAATTTATTTTTCCACTTTTATTTATCGTTTCGATCGCTAGGAGCATCCTTAGGGACTAGTTTAGATATCGCCTTAGTTCGCGAATCCTTGGTCCAACACCAAGTGGTTTCACTCGTACACTTGCACATTCCATTCAGTTATGGTTTCCTATTGCTAGGAGCACCCCTAGAGACTAGGGATCGAATCTACTTAATCAATCAAACAATTAACCTCCATTTGCATTTAACCCGTAAGTTGATTGCTTCGTGTAAACACCCCAAATTTTCCCTCACCCATTCACACTATGGCTTGTGATCTGTTCATATGCATAAGTTCAATCATAGTATCTCA
Organism: Lathyrus aphaca; assembly: GCA_963966055.1. Taxonomy (NCBI): domain Eukaryota; kingdom Viridiplantae; phylum Streptophyta; class Magnoliopsida; order Fabales; family Fabaceae; genus Lathyrus; species Lathyrus aphaca. The sequence goes on from OZ014525.1 coordinate 219,769,591, forward strand.
TACCAGATCTTTAATTCACTGCATTGGTTCTAAGTCATCTGCATCTAGGGTTTGTGATCTGAGCAATCCAAGAGCCACTTGAGCCACTCCAAAGGTCTTCAATCACTTAAAAGGGGTCCATGTATGTTCAAGCATCATATTATATCCCCACAAATTCAAGAAAGTCAAAAAATCACAAGAACTGAAGATGACATGGAAGCAGAGCCAGGTTTGACTGCACAGTTGACCTAGAATTAGGGTTTTGGTTTCAGAGGCCATAACTCCATTTTTTTGGTCATTCTTGTTTCTATTGGTCTCTATATGTTATAAGGATCATGCATATCAAGTTTCATGAAGAAATTCCATGGGGAAGGCATCTAATCAAGAGTTGACTTCTTGGGCAAGTCAGTGCAAAATCAGGGCATCTGAGGCCCCCAATGACCCAACCAAAGGGGGTTCTTCATCATTTTGAATGTATATGATCTTTATTTGATCATGGAAGATGTTAGAAGTTCACAAAATTGAAGAATTTCAAGCCATTTGCAAAGTTGCCTTTTTGGGAAAATGACTTGTAATGGAAACTTGCCATTTTGGGAAACTTTTTCAACCCTTTCTTTTTGATTAAAAAATGCTTCAAATGAGAAAACTTTGGTCATGAAAGTTGTAGAATGTATCATTCCCTTTTCAAAAAGTACAAGAACTCATTCTAATTCATTTTGGATCAAAAGTTATGGCTTGTCAAAGTTGGGGAAAATCACATAATTTCAAGTTATGTACCAAAGAGGCATTTTGCAAAATGATATGATCAAGCATTCCAAAGGCTTCAAATGTGCACAAACTAATTACAACATACTCACATGACCTTTAAAGATCAGAATTGGCCCAAGAATATTGCATTTTGGTGCCTTGAACTTCATGAATTTCCAAAAGGGCCAAAGATGTACCAACTTGCAAAAACTCATGAATGCCATGCCTCTACTTGTTACAGCTCATAGAATCTGATCCATATGAACTCCATGATCTCTGCTGAGCCCAACCATGCCCCTATCACAACCTCACACTTGCCCATACCTCAAGTACACCTAGACTTAACTTTTTGCAAAAACCCCCATACCAATCCCACAGTGACACAACAACTATTCTGACCAATCAAGACTTTACAAACACACCAAAAGCAAGCCATTTCATATGATCTTGGAGCCTGAACACACACACAAGTCAGCATTCACCAAAAACCTCCCATATGCATTTTGTTTCGAAACACATCACACAAGCATCAAACACAAAAACAAACTCCATAAAACATCTCAGCATGTCTCACTGATCATCCCTGACCCTTCACCTTGCCCTGAAACTCCCTGAAATCAAAACACGATTTCTCTCCTTCACTAAACAGAACTTCATCAAACTCCCAAACCAACCATTTTAAACTTCAACCAAGCTCCAAAGCTTCATCAGGAGGATCATTAAAGCTATTTTGAAGCAGAGGAGCAAGAAGAAAGTTCCTGGATTGAAAGCTCCATTTCAGGTGAGCTCAAGAACTTTTTTTTCCAGAAATGCATTTTTAAGTTCTTAAATGAATCTATGTGATGTGCTGATCATGCTGATATGTTTAGTTTTGCAAATGGTTAAGTATTGAGTATGTATGAAGCTTCTGAAAGTTTTTGACCTAAAAACCTTTTGATTCGATTCAGCTTTGATACGAAAAATAAATGCGTTTTGTTTGTTGATTCTTGTTATATGATGTGCGGGGATGGATTCTGGGCAGAGAAATCAAGTTTTAGTGACCTAGGGAGTGAGTTAGCAATTTTCAGGGAAGGAGGTGGCCGGAGAAGATGACCGGAGGTCATTTCCGGCCACCTGAAAGTCATTAGGGCTTTAAATGCGTTTAGGGTTTGGTTTAAATGTGGACCATGGATCAGGCTGACTTTTGTTGACTCCCGCGCGTTTGGATGGCCAGGATCACTCATTAAAACCCTAATCTTATTTAATTAGTTTAATTAATCCATTTTAAGTTAATTGGCTCAGTTTGAATTCCAGCCACAGGATCTGGCGCGCAGTCAATCCCCCTTTCCCCAGAATCAATCCTGGCCCTTCCCTTTGCATACTTCCATTTTATTTTATTTTTTATTTCATTTAATTTCATTTCTTTTCCTCATTTTATTTAAAATAGCAAAAAACATTTAAAAATTCTGAAATTTTTTGTCAAGAGTTTCGTTAATTTTTAAAACTCAAAAATATTTTTATTTTTATTTTTTGCACTGAAAATCATTTTTAAATCATTTAAATGTTTATTTTTAATTAATTAATGGAAATTAATTAATTAAAAATACATTTAGGTATTTAAAAATCACAAAAAAAATTCACATAGCATTTAGAAACATTTAGAAACATTGTCCAACTCTCAAACCAAATTTCTTTTTTGTTCTTGATGCCTTTTGATCATTTTCATTGAATTTAATTTAATTTCAAGGCAATATTTTGTGTCAAACTTCAAAAATTCATTTATGCCTAACCATTGAGAGTTGGATGATGATTCTTCTGGAATTGCATCTTGCATAGCATGTAGTCTATAGGATAAATTTGGTTTGAATTGATCTTGCATTTTCAATTTGCTTGGCATTTTTCTTGGTGAAGTACCCCAAAACCCTAGCAACCTTAGAAAATCCATAACTTTCCATAGATTAAGAGTTGGATCCTCTCCTTTGGGCAGTGAACTTGTATAGGTTTAGGGTATCCTTGATTGCATTTTCAATTTTTTATCATGTCATTTTCTTCTGGTTTTGGATTTTTGCATTGCATGATGCATGTAACCCTAATTTGTGCCTTCCTTTGCATCCATTTCTCATTTGCTTGCATCTAATGATTTGCCATGGCATTTTGTGCATCCACATGATTCATAATACATCTTAAGACATATTAGAATCATGTTTGATCATTGCATCTTTTATTTTCCATGTTATATGTCCATTGCATTTCATAACTTTTCATGTACATTCATGGTTCAAAGCATGTTTCATCTGCATCCATGTCCTTGTATGATCATTCTCATGTCTTGCCTCATGTTTGTATCATCTCTTAGCATCATTAACATCATGTAAATGCTTCTGGTTTTGGTTTGCATCATAGCATTGCATCTCATTTGCATTACATTTCATTTTCTTATGCTAACATTTCAGGTGGTAAGTTGCTTGAGAAGTGAATTTGCCTTCACTTCTCACAATTTCTTTTCATCTCTTTCATACTTCCTTTGCTGCATTTTGTATGTGTATTAGAGTGAGCTTGCTCATTCATGTTCATCTCTTACTTTCCTCCTCAAGCAACTTGTCTTCTTAAGTGAAGCAAGTTGTTTTGTTTCTCTTTGCTCCTTTCATCTGCTTCCTTTCCTGGTGGTTTCTCTGAAGATTTCCTTGTAAACCTCATTAACCCTAGGATCAACCAAGCATGACAATAATTAGGGTTTTGATTAGTCCCCCATTTATTTTTACCTTTGTGTCATCTTTGAGTCTCTCTTCCCATCTCATAATCAAGGACTAAACCCTAAAGGTTTTAAGGCTTTGTGATTAAGCTTATACCTGCATCCTTCTATTAGGATGGAATGTATAACTTTAATCCTAAGTGTTAAACCCTTAATGTGTTTAACTCCTTTAATCAATCCACTTAATAATCATCAAGACGTCAAGCTTGTAACTTGGGCCTTGCATTAGGGTTCTAATTCTTCCTTAATTGGTTAAGAAGGACTAACCCTAGTGTTAATGGACAAGTCCTCCTCAAGTTGTCTTACAAATCATAAAATCCACTTCTTAATCTTACCATTAACTAAAATCCACCTAATAAAGGCTTTGTTTTGTCATGAGGTTAATCCCTAATCATGGATTAAGTTGAGGAGCTTTCCTCAGCTTAAATGTTCTCATCTATTATCCTTCTATTAGGATGGTGTAATAAGTCCATTAAATCCTTGATTATGGCTTAAACTCATTACTTAACACTAAACAAAAACAACAAAAACATCTAAATAATTGCAAGTAGGTTAATGATCTTAATCCTACTTCAGAGTGATTAAGTGTGAGATGCTGACTTCACACTTAAGGTATTCTCATTACCCCTAATCAGAGGGAAGATGTGATGAGTTTACTAATCCATTTATTTAAACTTAAGCTCATTAACTTATGACAAATCCAAAAAGCAATAAAAGACTGAAAACACAAAAAACAAACAATAATCGTCTCCTACGGGATTCTTTTCTCATCTCATTCACCCATAAACGAGAACTTGCTTCTTCCGTTTAATGCAAGACAGTTTGCACCTGAGCCAGACAGGTCATACACTTGAGCATAAACAAGTAAGCGGTTCACAAGTCAATTTATCTTTCAGTCTCTTTGGGTCGAACTACGGTGTTCTGACTTCCTCATTGCACGAGAGGACACGTAGGCATAACTTAACAGTTATCGAACAAAAGTCTCTGTATATTCCCCCTCTTTCCAGCATTATTCTTTAAGCCTCATAGTCATGAGCATTTCATTCTTGTTCTTACACTGACACTTCTCCTATACACTTCACTTTTCTTTTACACTGACACTTGCATTCTTTTCCAGCTTTGACACACAAATTGCACTGATACTACCCCTTTAAAACACAAATCTTTTAAGCGTGGATCCCGTCGAGTACGACGAACAATCTGGGTGCTAATACCTTCCCAGGTTGTAACCAACCCCCTTTCTCAGTCTCTCTGGTTCGCAACCGTCTTATCCATATCTTTTCCTAGGTTTATGCAGCATTACCTTTCCTTCGGGATAAAAATGCCTAGCTGGCGACTCTATTCATTTCTTCCTCTTTTGCCGACCGTTCGCGTCTGTACCCCTTCTGACCTAAGGTGTCATCAGGTGGGAGCGACAGCTTGGCGACTCTGCTGGGGACCCTTATACTGTAACCAGGGCTTCTGGTTCTTTTTGTGGGTTCCTCCTAGCGCTTGTTTGATTTGTGTTTACTGGGGTGTTATGTGCTAATGTGTTTATATTTGTTTTATTTACTGCTTTATGTACAGTTATTTATTGCTTTCTTTACGACTTTATACATCATACTGTCATATTGTCATATGGCTGGATCTGTTTCTTGTTTTGGTGGGTGGGGTCCTACTGAGAGTTTAAGGTCCTATACCTGGGACCTGAGTGACACCTAGGCTAGAGTGGTTCATGTTCTTTCCCATTCCATTTCGGTCTGGTGCGGGAATATGAAACACGGTTCAGATGTGGGTTTCTTCTTGAGAACTCTGTGCTACAGATTTCCTGTAGTGCTAGGGCTATCTAGGAAGCTTGCTAAGTCTGGATGACCTTTATTATGACCTTCAGAAACTGAGGTGAATTAAAGGAGGATCTTTTATGGTTATTGTAAACACTGTACCTCCAGGTTAGAAGTGTTTACACTTCTCATAACTGATCCAAGTCTGAGGATCCTTGTTCTAGAACACCACCTGTGAGGGGGTTGGGCTGTTTATAGGTTTGCAGGTACCTCTAGCCACATCATACCTTGATACTTTGTTTTGATTAAGAGTACTCCATTTTGGGACAGTTCTTGTGATTTAACCCTGGACATGTGACTCTTTATTTGAGTCCCCCACCTTGGTTACTGGATTTCTGAACCTCCATCTGGACTTCTTAGACATACATGGATTTATATCAAGGCAGTAATCAGATCCAGCTTGATCACAAACCCTTGCATATCATTTGCATACTCATTGTAAACACCCCAAATTTGCCCTCACCCATTCACACCATGGCTTGTGATCATCCTCATATGCATAAACACAATCATATCATCTCACATCTCATTTTTGATTCACTGCATAGTTTCTAAGGCATCTGCACCTAGGGTTTGTGATCTGAGCAATCCCAAAGCCTCTTGGGCCACTCCAAAGGCCACCAATCACTTCAAAGGGGTCCATGTGTGTTCTTATGTCATATTCCATCTCCTCAAAGCCAAAATTGCAGAGGAATCACAAGAACTAGGGTTTGAGTGGATGCAGAGCCAGGATGAACTGCACAGTTGACCTAAAATTAGGGTTTTGGTTTCAGAGGCCATAACTCCAAATTTTTTGGTCATTCTTGTTTCCATTGATCTCTATATGGTATAGGGAGTATGCATATCAATTTTCATGAAGAAATTCCATGGGGAAGTCATCTGATCAAGGGTTGACTTTTCAGACAAGTCAGTGTAAAATCAGGGCATCTGAGGCCCCCAATGACCCAACCAATGGGTGATCTTCATCATTTTGGGTGTATGTGATCTTTATTTGATCATGGAAGAAGGTTGAAGTTCATAAAAATCAAGAATTTAGGGTTTTTGCAAATGTTGACTTTTTGGGCATGGTTGACTTTTCAAGAATGCATAATTTTAGGTCATTTTTCAAGCTTTGATTCTTGATCCAAAAATGCTTCAAATGGAAAAACTTTGGTCATGAAAGTTGTAGATATCATCTTTCCCTTTTCAAAAAGTACAAGAACATGATCAAACTCTTCTTGAATCAAAAGTTATGGCAATGCAAAGTTGGCTAAAATCATTGATTTTTAAGGCATGCCTCAAATGGAAATTTTGCAAAGTCATGAACCAATGCATTATGTGACTTCTAATTCACTACAAACCAGCATACAAACATCATGTAAGTCCTAAAATCCAGAATGAACTAGGCATTGCTCATGTTTCATGACTTTTGGAACAAGATTTTCACATGTGAACCATAAAGCAACAACTTGCAAAAGCACTCATAACATTTCACCAACTTGCTGCCTTGAATGCTGGACCAAGCCTAGCCTTTCCCTTCACTTTGCTGCGCAGACCATGCCCTTTGTACTTGGCTAGAAGTTGCCCATGCCCTATCTTACAAGAAGTTGACATATTTGCAAAAGTGGCTACACCTATCCAAAAAGCACAAGTCACATCCTCTGACCAATTGGATTAGTTTATACTATCCATTTGCAAGCTAAACATAACACAAGGCAAGGATGAAGCTCTCTCATTCATCACATTCACACAAACACTCCCAATTGCAACTTGCTTCGAATCTGCCTCCACAGCCTGCAAACACTTCAACCATTTTCACCATTCAACTCACCTTGTTCCATAGACCACAAAACACCAAGAACACAAGCCTGAAACAGCCTGAACATCTCACTGCCATTTCTCACCTCATTTTGCAGTTTCATTCGAAACTCTCACCATAGCTCACAAACACACTAACAAACACCACAGACCTTCTTCATTCATCCTCAGGACCACAAACCATCATTCACAATGGCCTGAAACCCCCAGAAACTCCATTGCCATTTCTGACCAAGCTTGAGCAGGAGCTTTCGAATCTCATTATCCAGCCAACTTAAACTCCTTTTGAGCATTCAAGCATCTTCTGTGGACCAAGTGGAGTGGATTGCACAAGGAGAAGTGACCAGAAAGTCCTCAAGTTGAAAGCTCCAAATCTCAGGTAGCTCAAAAATTATTTTTCCAGAAACCATTTCTTTTGTTCCAAACTTGTTCTTTGTGTTATCCTGGTCATGAATGTGTCTTTGGTTTTTGAAATGGTGGTGAAATAAGCATTTAATTGAACTCTGAAACTGGTTTGCCCTAAAACTTTTTCTGTTCGATTCATGGTTTTGAGGAAGAAGAAATTTGTTTGGACTTAGGGTTTTAGCTCAGGGGATCATGGGGATCATTTTGGTGTGCTTAGTTTCCATTTTCGTTACGTTTTAAGGGAGTTGGGGAGTTTTCAGGTGAGAAGCTGGCCGGAGAAGACGACCGGAAGTCTTCTCCGGCAGCCTGAGTAATTAAACCCTAATCTCAGGTCATTAATGTTAGTTTGAATTTGGACCATTGATTGCGTTGACATGTTTGACTCCCCGCGCGAATGAAAGGCCAGGATCAGTCTGCTTAGCCCTAATCTCTCTCATTAGTTTATTTAATTTTTAATTAAGTTAATTAACTCAGGAGCCATCTGGGCCCTTCATTTGCACGCTGGTCAACAGATTCAAACCCTGGGCGCATCTCATCCCTCCATTCTGATTACTTTCAGTTTTATTTGTTTTTTATTTCATTTTATTTCAATTAACTTGCATAATTATTTTAAAATAGTTAAAAATTCTTAAAAATTATGAAACTTTTTCCTCTGAGTTTTAATAATTTTTATGACACAAAAATATTTTTATTTTATTTTTCATCATTAAAAAAGTATTTTTAAATATTTAAAAGATTATTTTTAATTGATTAATGGGAATTAATTAATTAAAAATACTTTTAGGTATTTAAAAATTACAAAAAAATTCATGAAATGTTCTAAGACATTTAGAAACATTGTCCAACCTTCAAACCAAATTTCTTTTTTGATCTTGATGCACTTTAAGAATTTTTCATTGAATTAAATCATATTTTGTGCATTATTTTGATCACAAGTTCAAAAATTCATTTCTGCCTATTGGAGAAGGTTGAGACATTGATTCTTCTTGCATTGTTTTGTGTTTGGCATGTAGTTTCTAGGGTAAAATGGCCATGATTTGATCTTGCATTTTCTAATTGTTTGGCATTTCTTTTGTTAAGAACCCTAAAAAACCCCAATAACTTGTAAAATTCATAACTTGAGTTTGGTTGAGAGTTGAGAGCTCCCCTTTGGGCAGTGGTTTATTATAGGTTTAGGGTTTCTTTGGGTACCATTTTCCATTTTTTATCTTAGGATTTGCTTCTGTTTTGGGCTTTTGTTTGATGTTTGATCCATGAACCCTAATTTGGGCTTTCTCTTGCATCCTTCTTGCATTTCCTTGCATAACATGACTTGTCTTTGCATTTTGTGCATTCTTGTGATTCATTTGACATCTTAAGACATGTAGGAAGCATGTTTGACCATTGCATTACATATTTGCCATGTCATTTGTCTTGTATGATTCATAACTTTTCATGTTCATTCATGCTCCTTAGCTTGCATCATTTGCATTCATAATCTTGTATGAACATCCCCATGCCTTGCCTCATGTTTGCAGCATCTCATAGCATCATAATCATCATCAACATGCTTCTGGTTTTGCTTTGCACCATACCATTTCATCTCATCTCGCATTGCATTGCACTTCTTTCTAACATTTCAGGTGGTAAGTAAACTTGGGAAGTGAATTTGCCTTCACTTCTCATAACTTTTCTTTTCATCTCTCTTGCATCCATTGCTGCATTCTTATATGTGTTTGAGTTTGAGCTTGCTCATTCTTCTTCCTCCCACTTTCTTTCTTCAAGTGACTTGACTTCTTGAATGAAGCAAGTCACTTTGCTTCTCTTGATCTTATTCATCTGCTTCCTGGTGGCTCCTTTGGAGATTGTTCTTGCAAACCTCACAAACCTTAGGAACAACCAAGCATGACAATGAATTAGGGTTTTGATTAGTCCCCCCATAGTTTTTACCTTTGTGTCTCTCTTTGAGTCCTCTCTTCTCATCTCATAATCAGGGACCAAACCCTAAAGGCTTTAAGACTTTGTGATTAAGCTTATGCCTGCATCCTTCTCTTAGGATGGAGTGTATAACTTTAATCCTAAGTGTTCAACCCTTAAGGTGTTTAAATCTCTTAATCAATTCATCTAATAATTATCAAGACATCACACTTGTAACTTGGGCCTTGCATTAGGGTTCTAATTCTTCCTTAAGTGGTTAAGAAGGACTAACCCTAGTGTTAATGGACAAGTCCCCCTCAAGTTGTCTTACAAATCATAAAAATCACTTCATCATCATACCATTAAATAAAATCCACTTAATCAAAGGCTTGTTTTGTCATGAGTTTAATCCCTAATCATGGATTAAGTTGAGGAGCTTTCCTCAGCTTAAACATTCTCATCTATTATCCTTCTATTAGGATGGTATAATGAGTCTGTTTAATCCCTGATTATGGCTTAACCTCATTACTCAACACTAAACAAAAGCACCAAAAACATCTAAATAATCACAAGTAGGTTAATGATCTTAACTCTACATCAAAAGGTGATTAAGTGTGAGAATCTGACTTCACACTTAAGGTATTCTCATTACCCCTAATCAGAGGGAAGATGTGATGAGTTTACTAAATCCATTGGTTTAGGCTTAAGCTCATTAACTTATGACAAACTTTCAAAAGCAATAAAAGACTGAAAACTCAAAAACAAACAATAATCGTCTCCTCCGGGATTCTTTTCTCATCTCATTCACTCACAACCGAGAACTTGCTTCTTCCTTCTAATGCAAGACAGTTTGCATCTGTGCCAGACAGATCATACACTTGAGCATAGGCAAGTAAGCAGTTCACAAGTCAATTCATCTATCAGTCTCTTTGGGTCGAACTACGGTGTTCTGACTTCCTCATTGCACGAGAGGATACGTAGGCATAACTTAACGGTTATCGAACAAAAGTCTCTGTATATTCCCCCTCTTTCCAGCTTCATTCTTTAAGCCTCATTATCATGAGCATTTCACCTCTTTCTCTTTTACACTGACACTGTACATTTATACACTTCACTTCATTACACTGACACCTGTACATTCTTCTCCAGCTATTCTATACACAAATTGCACTGACACTACCCCTTTAAAACACAAATCTTCTAAGCGTGGATCCCGTCGAGTACGGCGGACAATCTGGGTGCTAATACCTTCCCAGGTTGTAACCAACCCCCTTTCTCAGTCTCTCTGGTTCGCAACCGTCTTATCCATCTTTTTCTAGGTCTATGCAGCATTGCCTTTCCTCCGGGATAAAAATGCCTAGCTGGCGACTCTTTTCATCTCCAGTGAGTTCACGGCTGTGTGTTCTCACTGTTCCTCTCGCCGACCGTTCGCGTCTGTACCTTTATTTGGGCCATTCCCCATTTTATCGGGAGCGACAGCTTGGCGACTCTGCTGGGGACCCTTATACTGTAACCAGGGCTTCTGGTTCTTTTTGTGGGTTCCTCCTAGCGCTTGTTTGATTTGTGTTTACTGGGGTGTTATGTGCTTTTTTGTATTTGTATATGTGTATTTATTTTTGCTTTATGTACAGTTGCTTTACTGCTTACTTTACTGCTTTTGTATATATCATACTGTCATGCTGCTGGCTGGATCTGGTTTTTGTTTTGGTGGGTGGGTGTTCCATTGAGAGTTAAGGTCCTATACCTGGGACCTGAGTGACACCTAGGCTAGAGTGAATCATATTCTTTCCCATTCCATCTCGGTCTGGTGCGGGAATATGAAACACGGTTCAGATATAGGTTTCTTCTTGAGAACTCTGTGTTGCAGATTTCCTGCAATGCTAGGGCTATCTGGGAAGCCTGCTAAGTCTGGATGACCTTTAGTATTGACCTTCAGAAACTGAGGAGAATTAGAGGAGGATTTTTTATGGTTATTGTAAACACTGTACCTCCGGGTTGGAAGTGTTTACACTTCCCATAACTGATCCAAGTCTGAGGATCTTTGTTTTAGAACACCACCTGTGAGGGGGTTGGGCTGTTTACAGGTTTGCAGGAACCCTTTGACCTCAACATACCCTCATTACCAGTACAACTGTTTGATCCGGTCACTATGATCCTGAAGTTCTTGACCTTCGGTTCTCAGTTACTATTTCGGGTTACTATACAGAGATCTTGTGGTTACAGACACTTGATTCTTGGCAGTATTCCAGATTCCAGGCAGTTTCTAGCTGTGATCCCATGTCTTTGCATCTTTTGCATCATCATACTGCATTTCACATTTGCATCAGCATTGCATTTCCTCCTCCGGAGAGCTCATCCTTCCTCTTTTGTCCATGACCAGCCAGCTGATTTCCCGGTACTCAGTTTGAACAAGTGGTAACAGTTAGAAGACGACAGAGTGTGTGCAGCTAGACTGAACAGTGTCAAGAGGTAAAGGGTCAGTTTGAAAGCCGTCAGTAGCTATGTCAGAGAACAACCGTCGGAATGTTGAGTTTCCACCTGGTTTCACTTCAAGGACCAATCCGTTGTATGGTCTTTCTCCTGATGAAAATCTTCCACAAGTGAACAATCTTGCTCAAACTCAGCATGCACAGACCCCGATCGTGAATCAGGATGTACCAGAACCATCAGCTGTCCGAGGTGGACCTTCAACTTCTTCTGATTCTACAGATTATCAGAGTTTTGCCTTCCCTATGCCAGACTTCCAAGGGGCAATCCCTCTTGTGAAAACCAAGGATCCACCAGCTATTGATCCTGCTGAAAGATTTCGTGTGTTGGACGAGCGACTCAAAGCCTTAGCGGATCCTGATGCCTTCGGTTTTGATGCTCTAACCCTGTGTTTGGTGCCTGGTCTTGTCATTCCTCCAGATTTCAAGACTCCGAAGTTTGAAAAATACACTGGTGTCAGTTGCCCGAAGCGTCATTTGGTGATGTTCTGCAGAAAAATGACTTCTCATGCCTGCAATGATAAGTTGATGATTCATTGTTTTCAGGACAGTTTAAGTGGGGCATCTTTAAGTTGGTACATGGATTTGGAAAGCAGTCATATCCGATCTTGGAATGATTTATCCAGAGCTTTCGTAAACCAATACCAGTACAATATGGACGTGGCGCCCAATCGCACGCACTTGCAGAGCCTATCCCAGAGGAGTGGTGAATCTTTCAGAGAATATGCACAACGGTGGAGAGAATTGGCAGCCCAAGTGCAACCACCACTTTTAGACAGAGAATTAATTGACCTGTTCGTGGGCACCTTGCAGGGTCCATACTTGGAAAGAATGAGTAGCATTGGGATGACAAGCTTCTTTGATTTGATGATAGTTGGAGTACGCATTGAGAGTCTGCTCAAAAGTGGAAAGATCCAGGACTTTTCGAATATCCCAGCTAGTGAAGGTGAGTCTGTTGTTAGCTCCCAAGAGGAAGAATGGAATGACGTCAGTGCAGTCATGGCAAATATCAAATATTCTAGACCAACATCTTCTCAGAGATCATCTATTCCTGTGTCTGGTCACTCTTACGGGCATTCGGCAATGCTTAGAACACCATGTCAGAAGTCCTGGGCTCCTCCTCGTCCAAATCTGCAATCTCATGGTCGAAGACCTCAGAATCAACTTCAGAGCCAGCCTAGGCCTCGTAACAATCTGGAAAGAAGGATTGATCCTCTTCATCCAGTCCCCATGGCATACAGTGAACTTTTGCCACATCTAATTCAGAGCTCTTTGGTGGTTCTTGAGCCTCTCAAGCCGTTGTCAGAGCCGTACCCTCCAGGGTACAATCCTCATGAGCAGTGCGGGTATCATGGTGGATCAATGGGGCATTCAACTGAAGATTGCAAAGCTTTTCAAGCCAGAGTACAACAATTGATCGACAAGGGCTACATCTCCTTTCCAGAAGGAAGCTTGGTTGTGCACGTCAACCTCTCGCCTGATTGAGTTCAAAGACTTCGAAGGAGCGTATCCTGATTTCGGTGGTCCAGACAAGAAGATGTCATCAGAGCTGATGATTACTGTATCCTTTTCATCATTTGCATTGTAGTTTCTTTCCTGTTAGCAGCTACTTGTCTTTTAAGCACTGTTATTTTAAATGGTAATGTTAATGTAGTGATCTTGCACTTTTGAATCAATTATGTCGCATTCGCTCATTTTTCTTTACTTGCATTGAAAAAAGAAAAAAAAAAAAAAGAAAAAAAATTGCATCCATATACCTCCCATTTATTTCACTGTTGTTCAGCAGGTTTGAGGGAGGATGATGACAACTGAATACCCATAATTGTTGAAGGTATGCTTTCAGAGAAGAACCTGCTGACGATGTACAGGCATTGCTTCAATTCCCAAACACCGGAGATATAAGGGAGATAGACCCTCGTCAACCCCTTTGAGCCTTGAAGTAGGAGTTTCTTTCCTAAACGAAAAAACCCTCACATTCAACCCGGGGCAGGGTAGTTATCAGTTAATTTGATCGAGCGTTCAAATTTCCAAAGGAGTGTGCATCCGAGGATCCATTACCTTTATTCATTACACCGCAAGAGGTCAAGGGACGTAGAACCACAATGGTTATCCCTCACCAGCAAAGGAATGTGGCAGTCAACCCTTTCAGCAAGTCATGACAAGCCAGTGTCACACGATTTGTTCAACAAAAATCAAAGAAAAAAAAGAGAAATAAAGCCCGCTAAGTCGAAAAAATGTGTGAAAACATATGACTTAGGCAAAAGTTAGGGCATCCCGCTGGACTTCGAAATCAAAAAAATTCAAAAAAAAAAAGAGAACCAGTCCAGGAAAAAGTTAGGGAGTAAAAAAAAATGATGAAAGGGAATCTTCCATGAGAACAAAGTCGTGTGACCAGACACAAAGTCGGAATGGGTGACTGTTACTCCAAGAAACCTCATTGGTGCGTAAACCATCAACGTCATTGGTTCCTCAATCATTACAAAACCCTTGTGAGAAGCGAGCACTTAAGTCAAATTAGCTGAACATAGGACTAGAGAACATCAAGGCGAATGGGTGGGCACAGATAAACATTGAGCCATAAATCTTTCCTTCTAAAACCGTGAACCAGACCACGTTACAACCCTTGAAAGTCCTAACTGAATCAGATTCAATTCTGAAAGCATACTATGACAAGGTTGCGTAAAATGACTCCTAACGATTTACTAACTCAACACTACGTTTGGACTAATCGTCCATTCGTCACACACTGTCACATTCATTTAAATAAATAAATTTTCAAAAACTTGCATGTGTACTGCATTAAAATTACCATTTGTAAATGTACAGTTTTAATTGCAAGTCAGTTTGTGACACCAGGGAAGTTCCTACAAAGAGCAATCATGAGGGAACTTGATCGTTCAACAATGATGACCAGAATCAAGAGCATCTTGTCAGCCTATGAATCAGGGGCATGCTATCCAGTGGTTTTGTTGACCAAGGAATCTGTCAGGGTAAAGAGAGTTCCCAAGCATCAGTTGATCGAGGGACGTCATTCAAGAGTTAGTTGATCAAAGTTGAATCTCCCAAACAGGGGCAAGCCACCCGAAATTTCTGTTGTCCAAGGATGAAATCTTCCAATGCTCAGTCAGAATGAATCAAGTCGCTTACACGCTCATACCAGGGAAGAATAATTCCAGAGTTCACTAGATGCAATTCTCCTCGAGCATCCAGGTCTGCTATTCCAGAAATTGGATAATCAGCAACAGTCTGTTCAGAGACTCACCCAACAGGGGCAAACTTTAGCTACACAGAGCAGGTTATATCAGTGATCTCCGAGTTCAAGGCGAGTGTCGGGAAATCATGCTACCCACCGTCGCCTTTGTCACCCTTCTCAACCAGAAGCCTTGTCACTAAGACCTTTCTTCCCACCTCGGGAGTTTTTCTAACGTTTTCATGAGCATGGCATAAATCATTTGCATACGTTATTCATGTCGCATATAGAGCATATGCATCATAATTGCATTGTGCATGACTTCAAACATCAGATCTCACATCCAGGGCCTCGTAACCCCAACTTATCAACCTTTCAAAGTCCAGTTCTCGTCTGGCAAGCCTTTTCAAAGTCCAGTTCCCGTCTGGCAAACTTTTCAGAGTCTAGTCCTCGTCTGGCAGACAAACCCAAAGTCCAGTTCTCGTCTGGCAAACCAATTTCAAATACCAGTTCTCGTCTGGTAGGCGAATCTTGTAACCAGTTCTCGTCTGGTCACCTTTTCATTCAACCCATTGAACGCCAGTTCCCGTCTGGTAGTCATTCTTTTTCAGAGTCAATTCTCGTTTGACAATGAACCTAAGGAGTCAGTTCTCGTCTGACGACTTATTCTTTGCCCATCAGTTCTCGTCTGTTGGCCTACTTTTTTAAAACCAGTTCTCGTCTGGTAATCCGCCTTCAAAAGTCCAATTGCTTGGCAACCAAAAATATATATCTATCAACCTGGCCCTAGCGCCCGACCATCCTTGTTTCATATCTTTGGTTATGAGCATACGTCTGCATTGTACATCATTTGCATTGCATCTTCATACCGCATGGTTTCTGTTTTAGCTCTGATGTGGGGCAAGAATCGTTTTAAGACGTAATCTGGGGCAGTTATCTCAAGACTTGTTGAATTTCTGCGAGAGTTTGAAGACACTGGGGCAATTCTGGACGCCAAGTCTTCTGTAAAATCCTCTGAAGACGATCTTTTATGGATGATGCAGTATGGTATAATTGAGGAGTTAAGGGAATGATAGTTCACTCAGGATGACCAGTAATGCCTTTGTTGAGCTCAGGAGTTTGAAGCACTGTGTTAATTCTCAGGGAATGTCTGGTATTTATTTTACCAGCAGGACATTGGAAGTTTATTTCTTCCCCGAGCATAAAGATCTTCTTTCAGCCGACAAGATTCCCTCATGAGGAGTTGGTTATTCGCATTCAGTCAAAGCCAATTTTCATTGGCATATCTTCCCAACACAGTTGTCATGCTATACATGGGGCTTAATTTGACTTATTTCGATTCTCCGGCAAAGTCTCTCCTCAGCAGAGCATTGCCAAATCTTTTCTCAACTATAGGGTTGACACATCCTCAGCTGAGTTGGAACAGATGATAATCCCAACAGAACTTCAAGGCTAATTGAATCGTTCTCGTCCCCAAGCGGACTTATCTTTCCACAACGAAGTTTTCCCAACAGGAGGCTGAAGGCCTTGCTTCCCCACAAAGTTAGAATTATCAGAATTCCCTCCTCAACAGGAGTGTGTGATCAAGCATCTTCCCTAGCCAAGTCTAAAGATGATCTTTCCCCATAGAGTCATCGGGATTCTCATTTCCAAGGGATTTCCCCAGCCGAGCAAGAAGAAATTCTCCCCAGTGGAGTCAGCGCAGGATGATTAGATCCTCAGCAGATGTTCAAAGCAGTTAAACGAAGTATACTTCACGCAGAGTCGTCTTTCCTCCAGTGGAAACCTCTCCAACAAGCATCAGGTTGCCAACGCTTCATTCCCATCAGAGTTAAAAGCTTTCAACTCGTCAGCAGTATAGAATGCTCCCCGGATTCCCCAGCGGAGAGTTAAAGCTAAAACAGTTGCCTCACATTCACAAACATCAGCATATACTCCTTATGACACCCGTCCGTGCCATATCCCCAGCATAAAGCCAAAGCATCCTCTTTGCACTCACAGATACTCATATATATATACAATTCCTTGACACCCGTCCGTGTCGCTTTCCCCAGCACAGTAATCTAAATACTTTGTATACCAGATACTTGTTCATACTACACTCTTCTCCTTTTGACACTCGTCCGTGTCGCTCTCCCCAGCAGTAAACACTCTTCTATACACATATCACTCTTATACAGATACTCGTCCGTATTTTATATACATCATTTATATCCCCACAGATTCGACACTCGTCCGTGTTCTCTGTTAACCAGTTGGTGCTCGTCCGCACCATCATCTTAGAGCATGCGTCCAGCGTTTGTTTCTACATGATACTCGTCCGTATCATAGTCTTAAGGATGCTCGTCCGCATCTTTAATCCATACACCGTGTCAAACACTTATGTCTTCTTGAATATAGATACTCGCATGTGTCTACCATTCCCCAGAAGAGTCCCTTCAGATGCAACACTCGTCCGTGTTCCCTGTTAACCAGTTGATACTCGTCCGTATCATCATCTCGGAACACGTGTCAGTTTTTGTTTCTACATGATACTCGTCCGTATCATAGTCTTGAGGATGCTCGTCCGCATCTTTAATCTATACACAACATCTAGACACTTATACTTTCTTTTCTTGGTTGTAAATACTCGTCCGTGTTTACTATATCCCCAGTAGATCGCCAACAAAACAAATTTGCCTTTTTATCTGACACTCGTCCTGTGTCATGATGAACTTTGAGAGCAGCCGTACCCTGCTAGGTGGTCGTCCTCCACCTCTTAATGGTCGTCCTCCATCATGCTCATCCGATGGCCGTCCCCATCGTTGATTTTTAGCAGCCGTCCCCTGCTAGGTGGTCGTCCTCCACCTCTTGATGATCGTCCTTCATCATTTTATCCAATGGCCGTCCCCATTGTTGATTTTGGTTATCTGGCATTCGTCCTATGTCATGAGAAACCTCGAGAGCAGCCGTACCCTGCTGAGTGGTCGTCCTCCACTTCTTGATGGTCGTCCTCCATCATGCTCGTCCGATGGCCGTCCCCATCGTTGACCTTTTCTATCCGATGGCCGTCCCCATCGTCGATATTTTCGGCAGCCGTACCCTGCCAGGTGGTCGTCCTCCACCTTTGATGGCCGTCCCCATCATATTCCTTCTATCCCCAACAGAGTAGCCGTCCCCTGCTAGGTGATCGTCCTTCACCTTTGATGGCCGTACCCCATCATCTGTTTATTTCATTTATTCTTTAACCCGATGGCCGTCCCCGTCGTGGTCCCTTTTCCTTTTAGCCCGATGGCCGTCCCCATCGTTGGTTACTTTACCTTTATGAACTTGATGGCCGTCCCCGTCATGTTTCATTAATCCCCAGAGAATTTTACAACTTTACCTCGATGGCCGTCCCCATCATGATATCTTACTTTTTCCAGCTAGTCGGCCGTCCCCGTCTTAGCTCTACCTTTTATCCCCAGCATGTCGGCCGTCCCCGTCATCGCTTTACTTCACATTTACCCCAGCATGTCGGCCGTCCCCGTCATTGCTCTTTACCCAGCAGTCGTCCTCTGATCGACGGTCGTCCTCCGTCGCCCACACTTTACAATATACTTTATTTTTCTTCATTTACAATCTATACCCCTTTTCTTCTTCATTCTGTGAGTGCAAATTTTGGACTGTCTTTGGTATTCAACCACAAGTTATCTTGTTTGCCTGTTAAGCCGTCGCTTACAACCTGCACAGCTAACTCATGCTTGAATAGGGGC
This sequence comes from Lathyrus aphaca, assembly GCA_963966055.1. Lineage (NCBI taxonomy): Eukaryota > Viridiplantae > Streptophyta > Magnoliopsida > Fabales > Fabaceae > Lathyrus > Lathyrus aphaca. The sequence continues at coordinate 219,788,376 of OZ014525.1, forward strand.
AGCTGTAAACACCCCAAATTTGACCTCACCCATTCACACCATGGCTTGTGATCATCCTCATATGCATAAACACAATCATATCATCTCACATCTCATTTTTGATTCACTGCATAGTTTCTAAGGCATCTGCACCTAGGGTTTGTGATCTGAGCAATCCCAAAGCCTCTTGGGCCACTCCAAAGGCCACCAATCACTTCAAAGGGGTCCATGTGTGTTCTTATGTCATATTCCATCTCCTCAAAGCCAAAATTGCAGAGGAATCACAAGAACTAGGGTTTGAGTGGATGCAGAGCCAGGATGAACTGCACAGTTGACCTAAAATTAGGGTTTTGGTTTCAGAGGCCATAACTCCAAATTTTTTGGTCATTCTTGTTTCCATTGATCTCTATATGGTATAGGGAGTATGCATATCAATTTTCATGAAGAAATTCCATGGGGAAGTCATCTGATCAAGGGTTGACTTTTCAGACAAGTCAGTGTAAAATCAGGGCATCTGAGGCCCCCAATGACCCAACCAATGGGTGATCTTCATCATTTTGGGTGTATGTGATCTTTATTTGATCATGGAAGAAGGTTGAAGTTCATAAAAATCAAGAATTTAGGGTTTTTGCAAATGTTGACTTTTTGGGCATGGTTGACTTTTCAAGAATGCATCATTTTAGGTCATTTTTCAAGCTTTGATTCTTGATCCAAAAATGCTTCAAATGGAAAAACTTTGGTCATGAAAGTTGTAGATCTCATCTTTCCCTTTTCAAAAAGTACAAGAACATGATCAAACTCTTCTTGAATCAAAAGTTATGGCAATGCAAAGTTGGCTAAAATCATTGATTTTTAAGGCATGCCTCAAATGGAAATTTTGCAAAGTCATGAACCAATGCATTATGTGACTTCTAATTCACTACAAACCAGCACACAAACATCATGTAAGTCCTAAAATCCAGAATGAACTAGGCATTGCTCATGTTTCATGACTTTTGGAACAAGATTTTCACATGTGAACCATAAAGCAACAACTTGCAAAAGCACTCATAACATTTCACCAACTTGCTGCCTTGAATGCTGGACCAAGCCTAGCCTTTCCCTTCACTTTGCTGCGCAGACCATGCCCTTTGTACTTGGCTAGAAGTTGCCCATGCCCTATCTTACAAGAAGTTGACATATTTGCAAAAGTGGCTACACCTATCCAAAAAGCACAAGTCACATCCTCTGACCAATTGGATTAGTTTATACTATCCATTTGCAAGCTAAACATAACACAAGGCAAGGCTGAAGCTCTCTCATTCATCACATTCACACAAACACTCCCAATTGCAACTTGCTTCGAATCTGCCTCCACAGCCTGCAAACACTTCAACCATTTTCACCATTCAACTCACCTTGTTCCATAGACCACAAAACACCAAGAACACAAGCCTGAAACGGCCTGAACATCTCACTGCCATTTCTCACCTCATTTTGCAGTTTCATTCGAAACTCTCACCATAGCTCACAAACACACTAACAAACACCACAGACCTTCTTCATTCATCCTCAGGACCACAAACCATCATTCACAATGGCCTGAAACCCCCAGAAACTCCATTGCCATTTCTGACCAAGCTTGAGCAGGAGCTTTCGAATCTCATTATCCAGCCAACTTAAACTCCTTTTGAGCATTCAAGCATCTTCTGTGGACCAAGTGGAGTGGATTGCACAAGGAGAAGTGACCAGAAAGTCCTCAAGTTGAAAGCTCCAAATCTCAGGTAGCTCAAAAATTATTTTTCCAGAAACCATTTCTTTTGTTCCAAACTTGTTCTTTGTGTTATCCTGGTCATGAATGTGTCTTTGGTTTTTGAAATGGTGGTGAAATAAGCATTTAATTGAACTCTGAAACTGGTTTGCCCTAAAACTTTTTCTGTTCGATTCATGGTTTTGAGGAAGAAGAAATTTGTTTGGACTTAGGGTTTTAGCTCAGGGGATCATGGGGATCATTTTGGTGTGCTTAGTTTCCATTTTCGTTACGTTTTAAGGGAGTTGGGGAGTTTTCAGGTGAGAAGCTGGCCGGAGAAGACGACCGGAAGTCTTCTCCGGCAGCCTGAGTAATTAAACCCTAATCTCAGGTCATTAATGTTAGTTTGAATTTGGACCATTGATTGCGTTGACATGTTTGACTCCCCGCGCGAATGAAAGGCCAGGATCAGTCTGCTTAGCCCTAATCTCTCTCATTAGTTTATTTAATTTTTAATTAAGTTAATTAACTCAGGAGCCATCTGGGCCCTTCATTTGCGCGCTGGTCAACAGATTCAAACCCTGGGCGCATCTCATCCCTCCATTCTGATAACTTTCAGTTTTATTTGTTTTTTATTTCATTTTATTTCAATTAACTTGCATAATTATTTTAAAATAGTTAAAAATTCTTAAAAATTATGAAACTTTTTCCTCTGAGTTTTAATAATTTTTATGACACAAAAATATTTTTATTTTATTTTTCATCATTAAAAAAGTATTTTTAAATATTTAAAAGATTATTTTTAATTGATTAATGGGAATTAATTAATTAAAAATACTTTTAGGTATTTAAAAATTACAAAAAAATTCATGAAATGTTCTAAGACATTTAGAAACATTGTCCAACCTTCAAACCAAATTTCTTTTTTGATCTTGATGCACTTTAAGAATTTTTCATTGAATTAAATCATATTTTGTGCATTATTTTGATCACAAGTTCAAAAATTCATTTCTGCCTATTGGAGAAGATTGAGACATTGATTCTTCTTGCATTGTTTTGTGTTTGGCATGTAGTTTCTAGGGTAAAATGGCCATGATTTGATCTTGCATTTTCTAATTGTTTGGCATTTCTTTTGTTAAGAACCCTAAAAAACCCCAATAACTTGTAAAATTCATAACTTGAGTTTGGTTGAGAGTTGAGAGCTCCCCTTTGGGCAGTGGTTTATTATAGGTTTAGGGTTTCTTTGGGTACCATTTTCCATTTTTTATCTTAGGATTTGCTTCTGTTTTGGGCTTTTGTTTGATGTTTGATCCATGAACCCTAATTTGGGCTTTCTCTTGCATCCTTCTTGCATTTCCTTGCATAACATGACTTGTCTTTGCATTTTGTGCATTCTTGTGATTCATTTGACATCTTAAGACATGTAGGAAGCATGTTTGACCATTGCATTACATATTTGCCATGTCATTTGTCTTGTATGATTCATAACTTTTCATGTTCATTCATGCTCCTTAGCTTGCATCATTTGCATTCATAATCTTGTATGAACATCCCCATGCCTTGCCTCATGTTTGCAGCATCTCATAGCATCATAATCATCATCAACATGCTTCTGGTTTTGCTTTGCACCATACCATTTCATCTCATCTCGCATTGCATTGCACTTCTTTCTAACATTTCAGGTGGTAAGTAAACTTGGGAAGTGAATTTGCCTTCACTTCTCATAACTTTTCTTTTCATCTCTCTTGCATCCATTGCTGCATTCTTATATGTGTTTGAGTTTGAGCTTGCTCATTCTTCTTCCTCCCACTTTCTTTCTTCAAGTGACTTGACTTCTTGAATGAAGCAAGTCACTTTGCTTCTCTTGATCTTATTCATCTGCTTCCTGGTGGCTCCTTTGGAGATTGTTCTTGCAAACCTCACAAACCTTAGGAACAACCAAGCATGACAATGAATTAGGGTTTTGATTAGTCCCCCCATAGTTTTTACCTTTGTGTCTCTCTTTGAGTCCTCTCTTCTCATCTCATAATCAGGGACCAAACCCTAAAGGCTTTAAGACTTTGTGATTAAGCTTATGCCTGCATCCTTCTCTTAGGATGGAGTGTATAACTTTAATCCTAAGTGTTCAACCCTTAAGGTGTTTAAATCTCTTAATCAATTCATCTAATAATTATCAAGACATCACACTTGTAACTTGGGCCTTGCATTAGGGTTCTAATTCTTCCTTAAGTGGTTAAGAAGGACTAACCCTAGTGTTAATGGACAAGTCCCCCTCAAGTTGTCTTACAAATCATAAAAATCACTTCATCATCATACCATTAAATAAAATCCACTTAATCAAAGGCTTGTTTTGTCATGAGTTTAATCCCTAATCATGGATTAAGTTGAGGAGCTTTCCTCAGCTTAAACATTCTCATCTATTATCCTTCTATTAGGATGGTATAATGAGTCTGTTTAATCCCTGATTATGGCTTAACCTCATTACTCAACACTAAACAAAAGCACCAAAAACATCTAAATAATCACAAGTAGGTTAATGATCTTAACTCTACATCAAAAGGTGATTAAGTGTGAGAATCTGACTTCACACTTAAGGTATTCTCATTACCCCTAATCAGAGGGAAGATGTGATGAGTTTACTAAATCCATTGGTTTAGGCTTAAGCTCATTAACTTATGACAAACTTTCAAAAGCAATAAAAGACTGAAAACTCAAAAACAAACAATAATCGTCTCCTCCGGGATTCTTTTCTCATCTCATTCACTCACAACCGAGAACTTGCTTCTTCCGTCTAATGCAAGACAGTTTGCATCTGTGCCAGACAGATCATACACTTGAGCATAGGCAAGTAAGCAGTTCACAAGTCAATTCATCTATCAGTCTCTTTGGGTCGAACTACGGTGTTCTGACTTCCTCATTGCACGAGAGGATACGTAGGCATAACTTAACGGTTATCGAACAAAAGTCTCTGTATATTCCCCCTCTTTCCAGCTTCATTCTTTAAGCCTCATTATCATGAGCATTTCACCTCTTTCTCTTTTACACTGACACTGTACATTTATACACTTCACTTCATTACACTGACACCTGTACATTCTTCTCCAGCTATTCTATACACAAATTGCACTGACACTACCCCTTTAAAACACAAATCTTCTAAGCGTGGATCCCGTCGAGTACGGCGGACAATCTGGGTGCTAATACCTTCCCAGGTTGTAACCAACCCCCTTTCTCAGTCTCTCTGGTTCGCAACCGTCTTATCCATCTTTTTCTAGGTCTATGCAGCATTGCCTTTCCTCCGGGATAAAAATGCCTAGCTGGCGACTCTTTTCATCTCCAGTGAGTTCACGACTGTGTGTTCTCACTGTTCCTCTCGCCGACCGTTCGCGTCTGTACCTTTATTTGGGCCATTCCCCATTTTATCGGGAGCGACACTCATCATTGCATCATTTAACATTTGTTTATTTGTTTTTCAGGGTATCCACATCATTATTTGGCTTGGTTTTGACCCCTTCATCAGCATAGACCTCTGTTCATCAGTTATTTGCTTCAGCTACTCTTATCATCAGCCTCAGCCTATCAGTGACTCATCTCCAGTATTGGTTTTGATCTTCATCAGCACTTGTCTCCAGCTCTTAATCAGCACTCATGTCTGCACCCAGAAAGAGCAACATTTCATACCATTTCTTTGAGCCTATGCTGACTGGCATCAGGCAGGTCCAGGCACTTATCACTCCAGATCACATCCCATTATTCAGAGAGCATTACGGAGGCATCCTTGATATGGTTATGGACTTAGACCCTTCTCATAGGAGTTTGATCCACACTTGCCTACAGTTTTATGACCCTTCTTTGTGATGCTTCACTTTCCAGAACTTTCAGCTAGGACCTTTGCTGGAGGAGTTCTCATCATTGATTGGAGTACCTGTCACGGGTGGTGTCCCCTTCAACCCTGAGATGACTTCTCCCAGCAATGAAGAAGAGGCAAAAGCACTATACCTGGAACCTATTTTGATTGAGCAGAACATGACAACAAAGGCTGGGATCCCTGGCCTACACTTAGACTTTTTGACTTCTCAGGCCATCCTGAAGGCCTCCTTGGGAGAATGGAGGGCAGTTTGTGCATTGTTAGCCCTCAGTATATATGGGGTTATACTATTTGCATATTGTCGCTCCCGACAAATGACAAATGGGGTCAGATGAAGGTACAGACGCGAACGGTCGGCGAGAGGGAACAGTGAGAACACACAGCCGTGAACTCACTGGAGATGAAAAGAGTCGCCAGCTAGGCATTTTTATCCCGGAGGAAAGGTAATGCTGCATAGACCTAGAAAGATAAGGATAAGACGGTTTGCGAACCAGAGAGACTGAGAAAGGGGGTTGGTTACAACCTGGGAAGGTATTAGCACCCAGATTGTCCGTCGTACTCGACGGGATCCACGCTTAAAAGATTTGTGTTTACAAGGGGTAATGTCAGTGCATTTTGTGTATAAAATAACTGGAAAAAGATGTACAGGTGTCAGTGTATAGAAATGTGATGTGTATAAATGTACAGTGTCAGTGTGAGATCAGGAATAAGATGCTCAAGATCATGAGGCTAAAAGAATGAAGCTGGAAGAGGGGGAATGTACAGAGACTTTTGTTCGATAACTGTTAAGTTATGCCTACGTATCCTCTCGTGCAATGAGGAAGTCAGAACACCGTAGTTCGACCCAAAGAGACTGAAAGGATTGACTTGTGAACTGCTTGCAGTCTATGCTCAAGTGTATGATCTGTCTGGCACAGATGCAAACTGTCTTGCATTAGACGGAAGAAGCGAGTTCTCGATTATGAATGAATGAGGTGAGAAAAGAATCCCGGAGGAGACGATTATTGTTTGTTTTTGTGTTTTCAGTCTTTTATTTGTTTTTGGAGTTTGTCATAAGATAATGAGCTTAAGCCTAAACCAATGGATTCAGTAAACTCATCACATCTTCCCTCTGATTAGGGGTAATGAGAATTACCTTAAGTGTGAAGTCAGATTCTCACACTTAATCACCTTTGGTGTAGGGTTAAGATCATTAACCTACTTGTGATTATTTAGATGTTTTTGTTGTTTTTGTTTAGTGTTAAGTAATGAGGTTAAGCCATAATCAGGGATTTAACAGACTCATTACACCATCCTAATAGAAGGATAATAGATGAGAATGTTTAAGCTGAGGAAAACTCCTCAACTTAATCCATGATTAGAGATTAAACTCATGACAAAACAAGCCTTTGATTAAGTGGATTTTATTTAATGGTAAGATGATGAAGTGATTTTTATGATTTGTAAGACAACTTGAGGGGGACTTGTCCATTAACACTAGGGTTAGTCCTTCTTAACCATTTAAGGAAGAATTAGAACCCTAATGCAAGGCCCAAGTTACAAGTGTGATGTCTTGATAATTATTATGTGAATTGATTAAGAGATTTAAACACCTTAAGGGTTTAATACTTAGGATTAAAGTTATACACTCCATCCTAAGAGAAGGATGCAGGCATAAGCTTAATCACCAAGTATTAAAACCTTTAGGGTTTAGTCCCTGATTATGAGGTGAGAAAAGGAGACTCAAAGATGACACAAAGGTGGAAGCTAAATGGGGGGACTAATCAACCCTAATTGTTATCATGCTTGGAAACCCTAGGGTTTGTGTGGTTTTTAGAGATATCTTCAAGAAGAGCCACCGGGAAGCAGATGAAAGGATCAAGAAGTGAAGAGAAGCAAACAACTTGCTTCACTCAAGAAGTCAAGTTGCTTAAAGGAAGAAGATGCAATAAACAGGGAGGGGCAAGCTCACTCCAATAACCATACAAGCAGATATAACAAATATGTACAAAGGAGATGAAAAAGAAAAGCGAGAGGTGGAGGCAAATTCACCTCTCGGAATACTTACCACCTGAAAAGTTAGCATGACAGAAATAAATAAAGTGAAAATGAACTTGACATTAAGGTGCAAACCGAAGATGATATGAGTTATTGTACTAGTGAAAATGAACAAAAGGTAACTAACTAAGTTAAAATGAAAATTAATTAATGGAAATGGTTGACAAAATTAACCTAAAAAAAAAAAAAAAAAAAAGACTTTATCCTATATAAATATTTAAAATGCTTCCTTCTCTTTTTTATATTTTTGTTTATATAATTATTTGTCTAAATCTAATTTAACAAAACAAATGAAATAAATTAATTACCTAAAAAAGGGATGCTTTCTCTCTTTTCTTCTTTTTTTTTTTACATAATTATTAATCCTAATTTAATTAACAAAACCATTAAGATAAATTAATTACTAATGAATATTTTTAGAATACTATTTTTTAGAATAAGAAAGAACTAGAAAACAAAACCTAAAGAATTTGAAGTAATTATAAAAAAAAAGTGATAAAAAACTTAATAAACTAAACACAAGATAGGGCAACAAAAATATCCACAACAACCAGGCCCAAAGGGCGCTGGATCCTGACCAACACCGGCCGGGTCAAGCCAACCCGGATCCGGCCCGGTTGCACTCTAAAGAGAGAAAACAGTTAGGGTTTGGACGCGGCTTCAACCTTCGTTCCCATTCTGCCTTCCCTACGCTCATCTCTCAGTTTTCAACAAACAAACCTAAACCGAAACCAGTGAGAGAACCACTTTATCAACTCAGACCTTCCTCCCAAAGCACTCTAACGTCTCCATATTCAGCTTCCTAGCTCTCAAAGAGAACTAATAGAAACATCACCATATGTTCATCGACGAAACCAAATAAATCCTAAACCTAAATCGAAAATCAAACACCGTTTCATCATCCAATAGGCAAAAGAACACAAGGAGTGAAATTATCAAGAACAACAAACAATAACAATAGAGCAGAGATGAGGGTAGACGGTGAGATACCGATTCGAAGCCGCCGGCAGTTCGTGGTAAGTTATTTTGCTCCTAGAAGTCTCCGTTTCCTTCACGTTCTGCTTTCTTCTCTTCTTCCTTCGGCTTCAAATTCTTACACAGCAATGCTTCAAACTTTGTAGATTACACGACCAGCTACGGAAACTAGGCAACTGGTGGTTGAAGGGGTGTTCGGACTTCACAGTTCGAAAGGGAGTTCCAACTTGCGACAATACTCAGGTATGTGTTGCTTTCTTTTTTTTTTGATGCTGCTGTGTATTGTGATTTAGGGTTCCTTTTGTGATTTTTGTTTTTTCGGATGCAGCTAGGGTTCTTGATGAACTTAGGTTTTTTCAGATGATTTAGGTTTTCTTTGATGCGGCTGTTTTTCTCTCTCCCTCCTGATTCATGAATTGCCTCAATTCTTATAGTGAAAAAATTAGGGTTTGTGATCCCAAACTAGCTATGTCTTCCCCTTCTTTCTCATAACAGAAACATGCTTTTGCTATTCTGTGAAATGTTGCCCTGCAGTCTACTGACATCCCTGCTATAAATTTTTTGTCTGCTTATGCCCCTTGGTACTGCACTGGTTGAACTAGTTTCTTTGAAATGGAACTGGATTAATTGGCTTTGAACTGAATTGAATTAGGCTCTGATTGAATTGTGGGATTGATTCATCCTGTGTATTTTTTTTTACTACCTGTTTCCCCTTTTAACTGTAGTAACATTCCTCTTCTTTTGTAGGTTTGAAAGAGGCACAAGTTGGGCCTGAATTGCCAGAATCAGGGCCAAACTTACTCAGTCAATTCCCATTGTTTGGACTAGGGCCAATGGTCCTTGCAAGAACACTTTCCACCAAAGAAATGATGAAACCTGCTTGAATCTCTTACAATGCTTGGCCGAGCTATAGCAATTGGAGCAAGCTTAAGAAATACATGACAGACATGTATATTCTTCATGATTCGCATCGGTGAAACTCTATTAGTTGTTTTTTAGTTAAAGAAAATGCAAGAGCAAGTTTCTCACTGTGGTGTGAGATGGATCCCAATTTTTCTTCCATCTTGATGATTCAGCTCCTTATTCTCTGCTTCATGTATTCCAGTCCATTTTCTTCTTCTGTATGCCGTTGAACTGAAATTTCGTAAGCTTTTGTTTTGCAGGTTTGATTGGCAGTCATTCCAAGATTTCTAACTTGTAGGATACATGGTGCAGGGTTATGGAAGATAGTCATGTTGAGATGAGTGAAAGTCTGTAAAGCCTGCCTTTGTTGTGAGACCCACTGGGCTAACTGAGAAAAGGATTATTGGAGAGATTGAAGTGGTTGCTGCTACTTCATAGAAGTGTCGGTCATTGTTCAATTTTCTTCATGTGGTATTCCATTTGTTGTCTAACAATTGTTTTTCCTATGATTAATGCAGCCAATCTTCATGATCAATGCTACTCCCCCCAAAGTTGTTTTGCCATAGAAAGCCACCAATGCTGCCATGAGATTGTAGGACTTAGGTTATTCACAACTTATCATGTTTTAGGGATCGGTTAGCTTTCTTATACTTGCATCCTGAACTTGTCTTTGAGAATTAATCGGTGTGATATCTATATTGAAACAGGAGAGTATTGCTGCTATTGCTGTTAATGATAGCTGAGGCTGGCCCATGGTTCTGGCCTGGAGGTGAGACTTCACGCAGGTCAGGTGGAGCCAAGGTCTTTGAAACGGATGGAAAGCCCCTAGTTGAGACTGAAGCATTGCACGGCATGATTCGGTTGTTTCGCATAGTTCAGCCATTGTATACAGGTCAGTTGCAAAAGGCTTCTTTTGAATCTCTATGCCCAAAGCATTGTTGGCAGCTTTCTCATTGAGAGGCTCACTTTTGGTTTTGAGCAAGTTATATCCATGGGCTAACATTATCCATTTTTCTGATTGTTGTAGGGCAATGTTTTGCTTCCTCAAACCTTCCTAAGAATGAACCTGCATTGCTCAGGTCTTGTTCCACTACTGTTACCACTTTAGGTGCCAACCTTTGCAAGAGCCACCAAGTGTCTGTATCTGAACCAGTTGCATCACATGAAGAATGTTGTAACCAATGAACAGCAACAGCTTCTGATTTACTCACATTCAGCTTTTCAACATCAATGTTTCCAACTTTCTCAGCAACAGGAAAGAACTCAAAAGGGAGACCCAGTTTGCTAGCAAAATCAGTTTGGTTTGCAGTGAGATGAGAAAATCAGTTTGGTTTGCTATGACGTGAACTCTTTCAAACAGAACCTACCAAGGAGTTGTAAGAGCAATTTTAATCTCTCTTTTTTTCTGTATGTGTTTGATATAACATATTCAACTTTCTATTACAGCTAGAAGAGAGGAAAGATATCATACACTACATAGAGCTGGAACCACTGCCTAGAATCAAAACCAAGACCAAACCAATCACCATTCAGCCCAAGTGCTTCGATGACGATGATCATGTAAAGAGAACAGGTTCAGAATTTGGACTATCTTTCACATCTTGTCTAAATCTCGTAGTGGCGAGTCTGATACCTATTGAATCAATTGTCGTATTGTATTGCAGGAACATTTTGGACAGCATCCACACATATCATCACCGCTGTGATAGGCTCGGGAGTTCTTTCGCTGTTATGGGCAATGGCTCAGCTTGGTTGCAGGAACATTTGTGATGTGCACATGATGGAGCTGGCCCGGGCCTGTATGCGGTGTGATGATGCGGTACTTATCAAACTGACGCTGTTGTGAATTCACGTTGCTAAATAAATTCCACATTTTCCTTGCAGCCATCAAAATGCTTGTGTTGAATTGGAGTTTCAACTGGTGTCTTGTACAGGTTATCAAGAATGAGCAAGAGAACTTGATTGCGGAGCTACGGGAGGCGCTGGCCTTTGTTGAGTGCTATTGCCGACGTCACTTCCTGGCTGCTACTGTTGTAGCTTTGGTTCATCATTCTTTATTGTTGCCGATGTGCATTTTCTGAGTTTGTTTGCCAGCCTATTAACTATCCCTTCCCGTTTTGCAGGTACGGGAAGCCACCAATTCCAATTTAACTCCAGGGGCCTCCTTGCCACGACATTTGAGCCTGATGGCCCTTCTTTGAACTTGACGAACATTTCATGAAAGTGATCTTATTAGCTCAGGCCATTGTTTATGAGGAAGCTCAATTTCTGCAATTTAGCAACAACTTGAGCTGCCGTTGACCGTGCATCAAATACGAGAGAAAAGAGTATATGAAGCAAGCATGCCTTAACCTGGGCCTTTGCAGCGGTCTCCAATGACAACCATCTCTGTAGTCTAATGCTTGTAGCAACTTGTAGTTCTTTTGATTTTTTGTAGTTTAATGCTTGTAACAATTGGCAATTCTTTTGGATTTTTGTTGATGGCCTTCAATTGTTAACAAAGATACCGAGTCATCCACTTTCTTATTTGCGATAGTTTCACACAAGTTGACAAGATACAGAATACGAATTTGTAACAGAGCAGGAATCAATTTTAATTCGCATTGCCATGAGTTTGTAACACATAGAATCAAAATTGGTAACATGAACAAATGTTGGGATAGCAATGGATAGTTGTAATGTGGTTAGGACTTTTGGAGTATGGCCTTGAGCCTTCACCAAATGTTGTACATTTATTCTTCAAGCTTGTCATCTTTGACTTTCATTTTCATTTATTTTGACAATACACCAATCAAGACTTCAACATCTTATAAAACTTGAAAACAATGTACCTTGAGTAACAAATAGCAACAACAAATGAACCATAACTCCAAACATATGTGCATCCAAATCCAACATAATACCACAAAATGCCCATGAAATGCCTTTGAATCTGAGTCCAACATGATACCATGAAGTTCTTTTTTCCTTTTTATTTTTCGAAACCAATGAACCAATGCAGTCACACTTATTATTCTTCTTAACAAAAAGTGCAATAAGATTAACCCATGGTTTATCAATTTATTGAAAATAAATTCAAAACAACTTAAAACCATTTTGAAACTTTAATGACGCTTAATCATCAAATCCTGGGAAATTGCAATGAGTAGAGGCATAGGTCGTGAAACTTGGAGATTCTTTGTGGCATTCAGCATTTACGGCCATGGTGATGATTGGAAGTCGCATAGGAGTCACATAAAAGCTTGCCTTGAGAATTTGCAAATTCTCCAATTCAAGGCAATTTTGCAAAGTGGCTCGAAACTCCTCAGTCTTGTGAACTTCTGGCATCCCATATGATCAAATAAAGATCATATGCAATCAAAATGACGAAGTATACCCTTTGGTCGGGTCCTCGGGAGCCTCAGATATCCTGATTCTGTACTGACATGTTCCAGAAGTCATCCCTTGATTAGATACCCTTCCCATAGAATTTCTTCGTGAAACTTGATACGCGCGAACCTCATAACCTGGCTCCGTTTCCATGCCATCTCCGGTTCTTGTGATTCTTTGACATTCTTTTGACTTTGAGGGCACGCAATATGATGCTTGAACATTGAAGACCTTTGGAGTGGCTCTTGAAGCTTCTGGACTGCTCGGATCACAAACCCTAGATGCAAATGACTCTGAACCAATGCAGTGAATCAAAAATGCGGTATGAGATGCCATGATTGAGATTATATGAAATGATCACAGGCCATGGTGTGAATGGGTGAGGGCAAATTTGGGGTGTTTACAGCTGCCCCTATTCAAACATGAGTTAGCTGTGAGCGACGGCTTGTCAGGCAAACAAGATAACTTGTGGTTGAATATCAAAGACAGTCCAAAATTTGCACTCACAGAATGAAGAAGAAAAGGGATATAGATTGTAAAAGAAAATAAAGTATATTGTAAAGTGTGGGCGACGGAGGACGACCGTCGAGCAGAGGACGCCTGCTGGGTAAAGAGCAATGACGGGGACGGCCGACATGCTGGGGATAAAAGGTAAAGCTAAAACGGGGACGGCCGACTAGCTGGGAAAAATAAAATTATGATGGGGACGGCCATCAAGATAAAGTTGTAAGGTTCTCTGGGGCCTAATGAAACATGACGGGGACGGCCATCAAGTTCAAAGGTAAAGTAACCAACGATGGGGACGGCCATCGGGTTAAAAGGAAAAAAAGGACCACGACGGGGACGGCCATCGGGTTAAAGAATAAATGAAATAAACAGATGATGGGGTACGGCCATCAAAGGTGAAGGACGATCACCTAGCAGGGGACGGCTGCTCTGTTGGGAATAAAAGAAATATGATGGGGACGGCCATCAAAGGTGGAGGACGACCACCTGGCAGGGTACGGCTGCCGAAAATATCGCGACATAGGACGAATGCCGGATAGAAAAGGTCAACGATGGGGACGGCCATCGGACGAGCATGATGGAGGACGACCATCAAGAAGTGGAGGACGACCACTCAGCAGGGGACGGCTGCTCTCAAAGTTTATCATAACACAGGATGAGTGTTAGATAACTAAAAATCAACAATGGGGACGGCCATTGGATAAAGTGATGAAGGACGATCATCAAAAGGTGGAGGACGACCACCTAGCAGGGGACGGCTGCTAAAAAAAACAACGATGGGGACGGCCATCGGATGAGCATGATGGAGGACGACCATCAAGAAGTGGAGGACGACCACTTAGCAGGGTACGGCTGCTCTCAAGGTTATCATAACACAGGACGAGTGTTAGATAAAAAAAGAAGTCTGTTGGTGATCTACTGGGGATGTGGTAAACACGGACGAGTGTTTATATCCAAGAAACGAAGGTATAAGTGTTTGGTATTGTGTATAGATTAAAGATGCGGACGAGCATCCTTAAGACTATGATACGGACGAGTATCATGTAGAAACAAACACTAGACGCACTGTTCTGAGGTGATGGTACAGACGAGTACCAACTGGTTAACAAAGAACAAGGACTACTGTCGAATCTGCGGGGATATAAATGATGTATACAAGATACGGACGAGTATCTGTATAAGTATACCAATGAGTAGTGAGTATATGTATATGTAAGCGTTTATCTGCTGGGGAGAGTGACACGGACGAGTGCCAAAAGAAGAAAAGTGTATAATATCAACAAGTATATATGGGTTGTAAAAGTGTAAGCGACTGCGCTGGGGATATGACACGGACGGGTGTCAAGAAAGGGTATATACAAGTACATGTGAGTGCAAAGAGGATGCCTTTGGCTTTCTGTTGGTGATGTGACACGGACGGGCGTCCAAAGGTGCACATACTGGTGTTTGTGACTTGTGAGGCAACTGCTTTTGCTGGGACCCTGGTGGGGATTTCTGGGGAAAGTATTCTGTATGCCGACAGATTACAAGGGTTCAATTCACAACATGACTTATGATTATGCTATGCATTTGATTTTTGCCGTAATGCTCCGTATTAAACGGAATGCTACGCTCTGGGGGACAGTATGATGCGAATGCTATGATTATGCAAAAAGGCACAGATCCGGGACTCGGATCCCGTTGCTGCGAAGATCTCTGGTTGATCTGCTTGGAGTGGACATCCCAGCTGGGGATGAGATCATTGGTAGATCTGGTGAGATATATTTGCATGAGGGTATATGCCACTGTTTGACATATCTTTATAATATGGAACCCAGCTGGGGTTTGTAGAAGCTTTCCGTACTCTGTTGTGACTTCTCCGTGCGTTGCTCTTCTGAATAGAGGCTGGGGAAGGTTGTTGGTCACTCAGCTGGGGAGAATGACGGGAGGCAACTCGGCTGGGGAGAAAACATCCTGAGTGTTAAGCCTGTTTGTTGATTTGCCAGCTTGCTGGACTGTAGCTTACATGCCCCAAGTTGCGTTCTGGGTACCTGCAACCCTGCAAAGGTAAGGAAACGTACAAAAGGTCCCGAGGTATCCTCTACTGGATTCCGTCATAAGAGTTAAATACTTTCGAGAGTAATTACATTCCCTGCAAGCATGCGCCTTTATTTATTATTATTTTTTTAGAGAAAGGCATCTGTACTTATGCAATTGTGTTTTTAGAGACATCAGACAACTCTTTGCAAAACATAAATGTAAAAACGAGACATGACTGAAAATCTGGTTTTATTAATTCATGTGCCCTGAATTGGCAAGATACAGTCAAAGAAACATATCTCCTGAAATGAGGAGATTGTTATAAATTGAGAAATAAAGTGCTGGCGATGTTGACGACGCTTTCAAAGAGCTTCCTCTTCCGCTATGACTCGTATGACAATGACGTTCTTCTCGTCCTGTTTTCTGAAGGAGGCTGATTCTGATCGAAGCTTGATTCTTTTGGAACTTTCCAAGTTGTAGGTGATGCAGACGAATTCAGAATACAGTTGTTCGCTTATTCCCTTATTTTGCATGGATCGCCCTTTCGGGTTTTCAATCCATCGGGATACCCATTTTTGCCTGAGTTGTCCAATGCGGCTTTTCAACTTAGCGGGTTTACATTTTTGTTTATTTCCCTTACTTTTGCCCGAGTCTCTTATTCTGTTTTTGACTCGCCGGGATGCCCTTATTTTGCCTGAACTTACATTCTGTTTTTATGTCCAGCGGGTCATTTTTATGCGAAGTATTTTTTAACTGCATCTGAATTCACAGGGGACGGGAAGTCTTCACCATCCATGGTGCTGAGCAACAGTGCTCCACCAGAGAAAACTTTCCTAACGACGAATGGTCCTTCATAATTTGGAGTCCATTTGCCCCTGTGGTCTGTATGAGGAGGGAGGATTCTTTTCAACACAAGATCCCCTACTTGGTACTCTCGGTGCCTGACTTTCTGATCGAAGGCTTTCTTCATTCTCTTCTGATATAACTGCCCGTGACAGATTGCAGCCAATCTTTTCTCTTCAATCAGACTCAGTTGTTCGAACCGGGACCGAACCCATTCTGCTTCGTTCAGCTTAACATCCATCAATACCCGTAGAGAGGGTAATTCAACTTCAACAGGTAGGACTGCTTCCATACCATACACAAGCTGATACGGTGTTGCCCCAGTGGATGTTCTGATTGACGTGCGGTACCCATGCAAGGCAAACGGTAGCATTTCATGCCAGTCTTTGTAAGTGACTACCATCTTCTGCACAATCTTCTTAATATTCTTATTAGCTGCCTCAACAGCGCCATTCATCTTTGGCCTGTAAGGAGAAGAATTGTGATGTTGAATTTTGAAGTCCCGGCATAACTCAGCCATCATTTTGTTGTTCAAGTTGGAACCATTATCAGTAATGATTCGCTCGGGAACTCCATATCGGCAGATGATGTCTCTCTTTAGAAATCTGGCCACCACTTGTCTTGTAACGTTTGCATATGAGGCTGCTTCAACCCACTTGGTAAAATAGTCGATGGCGACCAGGATGAATCTGTGGCCGTTTGAAGCAGTTGGCTCAATCTTGCCAATCATATCAATGCCCCACATGGCAAAGGGCCAAGGTGAAGACATGATGTTCAAAGGGTTGGGAGGCACATGCACTTTATCTGCATAAATCTGGCATTTGTGACATTTTCTGGCATAGGCACAACAATCTGCATCCATTGTGATCCAGTAATAACCTGATCTTAGCAACTTCTTAGCCATGGCATGCCCTCCTGCATGGGTACCAAAAGATCCCTCGTGTACTTCGTGCATCAACAGGTCTGCTTCTGTTTTATCAACACATCTGAGGAGTACCATATCAAAGTTCCGCTTATATAAAGATCCATCAGTGTTCAGGAAGAAACTACCAGCAAGCCTTCTCAAAGTCTTCTTATCACTGGAAGATGCCCCAGGTGGGTATGTTTGATCCTCCAAGAAGCATTTAATGTCGTGGAACCAAGGCTTATCATTTTTTACAATATCTGCTGCAAATACGTATGCTGGTCTGTCGAGTCTAGACACTGATATCTGAGGTACAAAGTTAGCAGCTTGAACTTTGATCATGGATGAAATGGTAGCAAGAGCATCTGCAAATTGATTTTCGTCTCGAGGGATATACTCAAGCTTGACTGTTGTAAAGAAGGTCAATAACCTCCTCGTATAATCCCTGTAAGGTATCAGATGATCTTGGTGGGTGTACCATTTGCCGTTGGTCTGATTAACTACCAGAGCTGAATCTCCGAATACGGTCAATGTCTTGATCCTGAGGTCAATGGCTTCCTCAAGACCCATAATGCAAGCTTCATATTCAGCTTCGTTGTTAGTGCAGTCGAAAGTGAGTTTTGCCGAGAAAGGCATGTGAACTCCTTTGGGTGTAATGAGTACTGCACCAACACCGCGACCATTCATATTAACAGCCCCGTCAAACATCATAGTCCATTCTTCTTCCGGGTCGGGCCCTTCAGTGTGAACAGGCTCTTCATGATCTTTTGCTTTCAGGAACATGATGTCTTCATCAGGGAAGTCAAATCTCATAGGCTGGTAATCATCAATGGGTTGCTCAGCAAGATATTCCGACAATACACTGCCCTTGATGGCTTTCTGAGATGTGTACTGAATGTCATACTCTGTAAGAATCATTTGCCATCTCGCAACCCGTCCGGTAAGAGCCGGCTTCTCAAATATGTACTTAACCGGGTCCATCTTTGAGATTAACAAGGTAGTGTGGGTCAACATATACTGTCTCAGTCGGCGAGCAGCCCACGCTAAAGCACAGCAAGTTTTCTCGAGCAGCGAATAACGTTGTTCACAGTCGGTAAACTTTTTGCTTAGGTAGTATATTGCATACTCTTTTCGACCAGACTCGTCATGCTGGCCCAGCACACACCCCATTGATTCTTCCAATACTGTCAAGTACATAATCAGAGGTCTTCCTTCAACTGGAGGCATAAGGATTGGAGGTTCTTGCAAATATTCTTTGATCTTGTCAAAAGCTTTCTGGCAATCTTCGTTCCACCTGACCGTCTGTTCTTTTCTCAACAGCTTGAACAAGGGTTCACAAGTTGCTGTAAGGTGTGATATGAACCTCGAAATGTAGTTCAATCGACCTAAAAACCCTCGAACTTCTTTTTCAGTCCTTGGTGCAGGCATTTCTTGAATAGCCTTGACTTTATCAGGGTCGACTTCAATCCCTTTCTCGCTTACAATAAAGCCCAACAGCTTACCCGATCGCACCCCGAATGTGCATTTGTTGGGGTTCAACTTCAGTTGGTACTTCCTCAGACGCTTGAACAGCTTCAGCAGATTCACCAGGTGATCTTCCTCTGTAAGGGACTTGGCGATCATATCATCCACATAACACTCGATTTCCTTATGGATCATATCATGGAATAATGTCACCATAGCCCGTTGATATGTTGCTCCAGCATTCTTCAGTCCGAATGGCATCACTTTATAACAGAACGTGCCCCAAGGTGTAATGAATGTTGTCTTCTCCATGTCTTCAGGTGACATCTTGATCTGGTTATATCCCGAAAATCCATCCATGAAGGAGAATACCGAGAACTGAGCCGTGTTATCAACCAATACGTCAATGTGAGGTAATGGGAAATCATCTTTCGGGCTGGCTCTGTTCAGATCCCGGTAGTCAACACACATTCTTACTTTGCCATCTTTCTTAGGCACAGGTACTATGTTAGCAACCCACGGCGGATAGCTAGTTACGGCAAGGAACCCGGCGTCCCACTGCTTTTGTACCTCTTCCTTGATTTTCATTGCCATGTCCGGGCGAGTACGGCGCAACTTCTGTTTGACTGGTGGGCATTCTTCCCTCAAAGGCAGCTTGTGCATAACAATGTCGGTATCCAACCCTGGCATGTCTTGATACGACCAGGCAAACACATCAACATACTCTTGAAGCAGATCTATCAGTTGTCTCTTCACTGAGTCTTGCAGGCAGGCCCCGATTTTGACTTCTTTCACGTCTTCGTCTGTACCAAGATTAATCACTTCAACCTCCTCCTGGTGAGGAGTAATAACCTTTTCCTCTTGTCTCAACAACCTGGCTAGCTCTTCAGGAAGCTCATATTCTTCATCAACCCCTTCATCAGCTTGATTGATTGGATTGTCAAAGTCATATGATGTCATAGCCGTGCTGTTGTCGGTGCTGTCTGGAAGGCACTCTCTGCAAGGGTTAAGTTTGTTCATTTTAGTGATTGATTTTAATCTTGCTTTAGAAAAAGTGAAACAAAGTTAACATTTTGAAAACATCGCCATTTATTTTTTGTACAAAAAGAAAAATGGAAAAACAGTGAGCAGAAAAGAAAAAGACTCATTTGCAAAAAGATGTCTGATATTTCATTAATTAATCTTGTTTGCACAAAAAAGTACAGATGGCCCGATTACAAAATGAGTCTTGTCATCTTGGGCAAGATGCAAGACTTTGATGCATGCAATAAAAATACAGGAAATAATAATTACTCTGCTCGAGTAACTCTTATAACTTCCTGGGAAGACCAGTTCGAGATACTGCTCCCCGGGATCTTCGGACGAATCCAATTCTCCAGATTGCGCTCCTCTTCCAGCTCTTCTTCCAGGCAGTTGATAGCATCGGGGGTAAGCATCCCCCCACTGATGAACACAGGCTTTGCAGCAGCCTTTGCTTGATGTTGAGTTGGTCTGTAACCCAACCCAAATTTGTCCTTCTTCTCCTCCACAGCTAAGACCTTGCCCCAGCCTAGGGCAGTTCCTTCTTCAACAACCCTCCGGGCTTGTTGGTAAGACGACATGGAGATCCCCGAAACAGCAGATGCTTCATTGACATTCAAGGCTTCAAAACCTTGGCTCATTGTTTCATGGATCTCTCCATCCATCTCAATGTACTTGTACGTAGCCAGATGGCTAACAAAGATATCCTCTTCTCCACAGATTGTGACAACTTGACCCTCCCACTCAAATTTTAACTTTTGGTGAAGGGTAGACGTTATAGCGCCAGCGGCGTGAATCCAGGGTCTACCCAACAAACAGCTGTAGGCGGGCTGAATGTCCATCACATAAAAGATAGTTTTAAAGGTCTGCGGGCCAATTGTCACGGGCAATTCAATCTCTCCCAGAACCGATCTCTTTGAGCCATCAAAAGCTCTAACCACCAGGTTGCTGGGTCTCAATGCCAGTCCATCATATTCAAGCTTCACCAGAGCCTTCTTCGGTAAGACATTCAGGGAAGATCCTGTGTCCACCAGCACATGAGAAAGGACAGCTCCTTTGCATTCCATGGTTATGTGCAAGGCTTTGTTGTGATTGCGGCCATCCACTGTCAGGTCAGAATTGGTAAACCCTAGCCCATTGCTAGCAGTAACGTTTCCAACCACGGTTTCCAATTGGTTGACAGTAATCTCCTCAGGCACGTAAGCTGCGTGCAGGACCTTAAGTAGTGCATTCCGATGGGCCTCGGAGCACATAAGCAGTGAGAGGATGGAGATTTTGGACGGCGTCTGGTGAAGCTGATCCACCACTTTATAATCACTCTTCTTGATGATTCGCATGAACTCATCAACTTCCTGGTCAAATGAAGTCTTCAGGGCTTCTTTGGCAGCTGGATCTTCCTGCACCGGGCCTTTTCCCTTTGCCTTAGCAGCAGCTTCTGCTTCGGCAGTAGGTCTTTGGACTTGTGAAGCAAAGAGACGTCCGCTTCGAGTGAAGCCTCCGCCTCCCCCCACATTATCAATTTGTGGTGCAGGTGCTAACGTTTCAAGAGTGATCCTTTTCCCTTCACAGTACACGTCAGAGCCATAGTGCCAAGGGATGGCCCTATTGCTTTCATATGGTACTGGTCCAGGCACCGTGACGGTGACTGGACTGATTGCTGCTGCTGAAGGGACTGTTATTGTTTGTGGATTATAAAAGATTGTAACTGGTGCTCTAGCGGGAGCAGCACCCTCTGAATGGTAGGCGGAATTATTTTCTGGATCATAGAAAATGGTAACAGTGGAGATATCTTCGTGATTGATTGCTGGTGTTGTAGAAGGTTCTGTTGGAAGAACTGTCGTTGTTGTTGATGGAGAGTCGAAGTGGACTGAAGCTGAAGTTGTAGCAGGAGAAACTGTTGAAAACTGATCATCGGGTAGAACAGATGAAGTACTTGCTGATGTCGCTGATGAATTGTCGGGAATTGTTGTTGCTGTATTTGTAGGAGGATCTGAAACCGTTGCTGATGAAGTTGTCGGGTTTGCCGGAAATGACGTAGTGATCTGGAGTAGGCCACTCTGAATGAGGCTGTCAATGCCATCCCTCAAGTCTGCACACCCATTCCATGAAATATTGCAGTATGGGCACCCTAGTTCACACCCCGGAAATATACCGCCTTCACGGAGTTGGGCTTTGATTTCCACCAATGGTGTCCTGATCTGATCCACACTAGTTATCAAATAAGACGGTTGGTCTTCTTCAATAGCATTAATTCGGGGACCACCATAGTTTGGCATAGGGTTTTTATTGACATTGGGCGGGGGTGCAAAATTCAGAGCCTTGGAGTCTACCAAATCCTGTACCTTCATATGCAGAGCCCTGCATTTTTCTGTACTGTGACCAGGTGCGTTTGAGTGAAAAGCACACCTGGCATTGGAGTCATAGTTTCTTGGTAGACTGTTGGGATCCGGAGGTGCCAACGTTCTTAGCTCAACCAGGTTGAGTTTCAGAAGTTGTGGCAGCAAGGCAGCATACGGCATCGGAATCGGGTCAATTACCCGGTTAGCTTGGGAGGGCCTCTGCTGGAATGGCCTCTGTTGATTGTTGTTGTAGTTGTTGTTGTTCCTTGGAGGATATTGATTTTGCTGATACTGAGGTTGTTGTTGGAAGTTCTGTTGCGGAGGTTGAAAGACTGGCTGAGGATGAGCTGGAGCAGGAATGGTGACTGCTGCTATTGACCCTTGAGCATATTGGGGCCTACCCCTGTTGGTGTGAACGGCATTGGTCTCGCCAGCTCTTCTCGGGCCTGCAAAAGGCTTTCTTGTACTACTGGACGAGCTAGCACCATTATCAGAGATTTTACCCATTTTTAACAAGCTCTCAATTCTCTCTCCAGCTATAACAACATCTGCGAAGCTAGTGGAGGAGAAAGCAGCCAACCTGTCAATATACGTTCCCTGGAGAGTGTTCATAAACATGTCTGCCATTTCTCTCTCAGACATAGGTGGTTGAACGGCAGCAGCCAATTGCCTCCATCTCTGGGCATATTCTCGGAAACTTTCCTTTGACGACTGTGACATGCCCATTAGGAGAGTCCTATTGGGTGCCATGTCTAAGTTGTATTGATACTGACGGATGAAGGCCTCTGCCAGGTCCTTCCAGCATCTTACAGTTGCCCTTGTCAAGTGGGAATACCATTCCCTAGAGGCTCCAGTCAAGCTATCTTCGAAGTAGAACATCCAAAGCTTCTCATCCATTGTATAGGCCTTCAGCCTTCCCAGAAATGATTGCAAATGAGTCCGGGGGCATGAAGTCCCATTATACTTTTCGAAACAAGGAGGTTTGAACTTATGGGGGATCCTGACCCCTTCCACCAAACCCATGTCCATGACGTCAAAACCCAAGGAGTTTTGAGACTCCAAGGACCTTAATTTCTCGGCAATTTCATCTAGCCTCCGATCGTAGACCTCATCCCCAGCTCCCATTACGGTGAACTGGTCTTCTTGGGCGTCTTCTTGGAGTACCCTTCCTGTAGCATCATTCCCTTGTACATTAGCAGGGATATTGACCTCCGGATGAAGGTGAGGGCCGAATACAGGTGGGTTGACCTGAGGCTGTCCCCCCTCATTGTTGCTTGTTCCGCCCGTCCCTAGATGGGCATCGTCCCGAGTCTGCCTCTCTACAAGCCCTTAAAGGGGTTAAAAATACATCACGAAAAAGTAAAAGTACATGGAATAGAAACAACAACAAGCAAATGATCAAACTCCAAGGCCAAACTCATCCTCACGAACTTCCTTGAGAAGTGCTTCGGTCACAGGATCAGCCGGACGCTCCGTGAGATTCCTGATGAGAAGGTTTCTTGTTGCAACAGCTGCAGTCAACTTCTTGTTCTGACTTTGATCTTTGGACTTCTTCACTCCAGCTTTGATCTTTAGCTCTGAAATTTCCCTCTGGGCTGCTGCCAGAGCTTCTTCCATCTGCTCCATCTTTTCTTGAACTCTTTTGTCTTCTAGAGTACGGGCTTCAGTGATCCGGACCCACCTGGCCTGACTCTCTTTCAAGTACAAGTCTGCTCTAGCTTTCTGGAACTGAGCTTCCTTGCAAGCATTCTTCAGAATTTGTTCCCCGGCCCTAGACTTCTTAATATAATCTTCAGATTTCTCAATCTTAGCCAGATGCTCTTTCTTCAACTTCTCCAGCCTCTCAATATCTAATCTTCCATCCTTCCTCTCATAGAGGGTCTTCTGCAAGGCTTGGGATAACTTCTCATTTCTTTCCTTCAAGCTCTCAAACTCTTCCATGCTGACAGTGGCAGGGGGTGGTGCTGAAGATGACTCAGGCATGTCTGCTATGGTGAAAGGCAATCCTGAGATCTGGGCCCTGGCATGGGACCACTCATGATATTGGGCTGATGCCACATTACTACACTTCCCCAGAATGGTGATTCCCTTGGTTTGAACATGATCCCAGGCCCAGGCAGCCTGCCTAACAGTTGCCAAACTAACCTTGTTCTCACAGTAGAGGGTCTCAGCCAAGTCCTTTTCCTTAGGAATATGGACCAGTGCATAACCCAATTGCCTTCTAAACAGCAGAGGATTGTAATTGATGCTTCCTTTAACTCCTATTAAAGGCACATTAGGAAAATGCCCACAGCTGGTGAGTATGTCCCTGCCCTTGGTGCTCTGAGTACACCATCTGATGTCTGCTGAAGTCAGGACAGTGAGTCTCTTTGCCCAATTACTTTGCTGATGGGGGTTTAGGAATGCATCTGTCCTGGGTAGATGCCTGAGGAGCCAAGCATGGAATAGTGGAGCACAAATCCTCACCAACTTACCCCTCTGCTTCTCATTCCTCTGATGTACTGAGTAATAGAGATCTCCTAACAAAGTTGGCACTGGGTTCTTCAGGATGAACAAATGGATGGCACTCTTGCTAATGAATCGAGGCTCATCTGCAAACAACACCATTCCATATACACTCAAGGCCAACAGAGCACAAACAGCTTTCCACTCCCCCAGGGAGGCCTTCAGACTAGCTTGGGAGATTAGGAAGTCCAGATGGAATCCAGGGACACTAGATTTAGAGGTCATGTGTTGTTCAATCAAAGCAGGTTCCAGGTGCAAAGCTTTGGCTATCTCTCCATTGCTGGGAAAGTCCGTTTCAGGGTTGAATGGGATCTCCCTCTTGATAGGCAAACCAGTCAAAGATGAGTATTCTTCTAGAAGGGGTCCCAACTGAAAATCTTTGAAGGTGAAACACCTCAAAGGGGGGTCATAGAACTGAATGCAGGTATGGATCAGGCTCCTCTGAGATGAGTCCATATCCATAACCAAGTCAAGTATATCCCCATAATGCTCCCTGAACAAAGGTATGTGATCTGGGGTGATCAGGGTTTGGATCCTCCTGATGTCTGATAAGTCTGGTTGGAAGAAATGATAAGTGATGTTGTTTTTCTTTGGAGCCATGAGTGCTGAAGACTGAGTAGAATAAATGCTGGTGAAGATGCTGAGAAGTGGGCCACTGGCTGGCTAGTGCAAGGAACTGACAAGCTGGAACAAGTGCTGGTGGAGACAGGTCAAAACTGCAGATGGGGTCAAAACCAAAACCAGATGAAGGTGGATACCCTGAAACACAAATAAGCAAATGTTAATATGATGCAATGAGGATGTATGCAAATGATATGCAAGGGTTTGTGACTGAGCTGGATCTGAATAAACTGCCTTGGTATAGATCCATGTGTGTTCAAGAATTCCAGATGGAGGCCTATAAATCCAGTAACCAAGGTGGGGGACTCAAATAAAGAGCCACAAGTCCAGGGTTTTAGAATCACAAGAACTATCCAACATGGAGCATTCTTAACAAAGTCAAAGTGACAGGGTATTCTGAGGTCAAGGTACCTGCAGACCTGTAAACATCCCAACCCCCTCACAGGTGGTGATCTAGAACAAGGATCCTCAGACTTGGATCAGTTATGAGAAGTGTAAACACTTCTAACCCGGAGGTACAGTGTTTACAATAATCATAACAGTCCCTCCTCTAATTCACCTCAGTTTCTGAAGGTCAATACTAAAAGGTCATCCAGACTTAGCAGGCTTCCCAGATCCCCCTAGCATTGCAGGAAATCTGCAACACAGAGTTCTCAAGAAGAAACCCATATCTGAACCGTGTTTCATATTCCCGCACCAGACTGAAAATTGAATGGGAAAGAATATGATTCACTCTAGCCTAGGTGTCACTCAGGTCCCAGGTATAGGACCTTAACTCTCAATGGAACACCCACCCACCAAAACAGAAACAGCAGATCCAGCCAGAATAGTATGACAGTATGATGTATATAAAGCTATAAAGCAAGCAATAAACAAAACTGTACATAAAGCAATAAATGAAACATACAAACACAAATAGCACGTAACACCCCAGTAAACACAAATCAAATCAAGCGCTAGGAGGAACCCACGAAAAGAACCAGAAGCCCTGGTTGCAGTGTAAGGGTCCCCAGCAGAGTCGCCAAGCTGTCGCTCCCGACAAATGACAAATGGGGTCAGATGAAGGTACAGACGCGAACGGTCGGCGAGAGGGAACAGTGAGAACACACAGCCGTGAACTCACTGGAGATGAAAAGAGTCGCCAGCTAGTCATTTTTATCCCGGAGGAAAGGTAATGCTGCATAGACCTAGAAAGATAAGGATAAGACGGTTTGCGAACCAGAGAGACTGAGAAAGGGGGTTGGTTACAACCTGGGAAGGTATTAGCACCCAGATTGTCCGTCGTACTCGACGGGATCCACGCTTAAAAGATTTGTGTTTACAAGGGGTAATGTCAGTGCATTTTGTGTATAAAATAACTGGAAAAAGATGTACAGGTGTCAGTGTATAGAAATGTGATGTGTATAAATGTACAGTGTCAGTGTGAGATCAGGAATAAGATGCTCAAGATCATGAGGCTAAAAGAATGAAGCTGGAAGAGGGGGAATGTACAGAGACTTTTGTTCGATAACTGTTAAGTTATGCCTACGTATCCTCTCGTGCAATGAGGAAGTCAGAACACCGTAGTTCGACCCAAAGAGACTGAAAGGATTGACTTGTGAACTGCTTGCAGTCTATGCTCAAGTGTATGATCTGTCTGGCACAGATGCAAACTGTCTTGCATTAGACGGAAGAAGCGAGTTCTCGATTATGAATGAATGAGGTGAGAAAAGAATCCCGGAGGAGACGATTATTGTTTGTTTTTGTGTTTTCAGTCTTTTATTTGTTTTTGGAGTTTGTCATAAGATAATGAGCTTAAGCCTAAACCAATGGATTCAGTAAACTCATCACATCTTCCCTCTGATTAGGGGTAATGAGAATTACCTTAAGTGTGAAGTCAGATTCTCACACTTAATCACCTTTGGTGTAGGGTTAAGATCATTAACCTACTTGTGATTATTTAGATGTTTTTGTTGTTTTTGTTTAGTGTTAAGTAATGAGGTTAAGCCATAATCAGGGATTTAACAGACTCATTACACCATCCTAATAGAAGGATAATAGATGAGAATGTTTAAGCTGAGGAAAACTCCTCAACTTAATCCATGATTAGAGATTAAACTCATGACAAAACAAGCCTTTGATTAAGTGGATTTTATTTAATGGTAAGATGATGAAGTGATTTTTATGATTTGTAAGACAACTTGAGGGGGACTTGTCCATTAACACTAGGGTTAGTCCTTCTTAACCATTTAAGGAAGAATTAGAACCCTAATGCAAGGCCCAAGTTACAAGTGTGATGTCTTGATAATTATTATGTGAATTGATTAAGAGATTTAAACACCTTAAGGGTTTAATACTTAGGATTAAAGTTATACACTCCATCCTAAGAGAAGGATGCAGGCATAAGCTTAATCACCAAGTATTAAAACCTTTAGGGTTTAGTCCCTGATTATGAGGTGAGAAAAGGAGACTCAAAGATGACACAAAGGTGGAAGCTAAATGGGGGGACTAATCAACCCTAATTGTTATCATGCTTGGAAACCCTAGGGTTTGTGTGGTTTTTAGAGATATCTTCAAGAAGAGCCACCGGGAAGCAGATGAAAGGATCAAGAAGTGAAGAGAAGCAAACAACTTGCTTCACTCAAGAAGTCAAGTTGCTTAAAGGAAGAAGATGCAATAAACAGGGAGGGGCAAGCTCACTCCAATAACCATACAAGCAGATATAACAAATATGTACAAAGGAGATGAAAAAGAAAAGCGAGAGGTGGAGGCAAATTCACCTCTCGGAATACTTACCACCTGAAAAGTTAGCATGACAGAAATAAATAAAGTGAAAATGAACTTGACATTAAGGTGCAAACCGAAGATGATATGAGTTATTGTACTAGTGAAAATGAACAAAAGGTAACTAACTAAGTTAAAATGAAAATTAATTAATGGAAATGGTTGACAAAATTAACCTAAAAAAAAAAAAAAAAAAAAAGACTTTATCCTATATAAATATTTAAAATGCTTCCTTCTCTTTTTTATATTTTTGTTTATATAATTATTTGTCTAAATCTAATTTAACAAAACAAATGAAATAAATTAATTACCTAAAAAAGGGATGCTTTCTCTCTTTTCTTCTTTTTTTTTTTTACATAATTATTAATCCTAATTTAATTAACAAAACCATTAAGATAAATTAATTACTAATGAATATTTTTAGAATACTATTTTTTAGAATAAGAAAGAACTAGAAAACAAAACCTAAAGAATTTGAAGTAATTATAAAAAAAAAGTGATAAAAAACTTAATAAACTAAACACAAGATAGGGCAACAAAAATATCCACAACAACCAGGCCCAAAGGGCGCTGGATCCTGACCAACACCGGCCGGGTCAAGCCAACCCGGATCCGGCCCGGTTGCACTCTAAAGAGAGAAAACAGTTAGGGTTTGGACGCGGCTTCAACCTTCGTTCCCATTCTGCCTTCCCTACGCTCATCTCTCAGTTTTCAACAAACAAACCTAAACCGAAACCAGTGAGAGAACCACTTTATCAACTCAGACCTTCCTCCCAAAGCACTCTAACGTCTCCATATTCAGCTTCCTAGCTCTCAAAGAGAACTAATAGAAACATCACCATATGTTCATCGACGAAACCAAATAAATCCTAAACCTAAATCGAAAATCAAACACCGTTTCATCATCCAATAGGCAAAAGAACACAAGGAGTGAAATTATCAAGAACAACAAACAATAACAATAGAGCAGAGATGAGGGTAGACGGTGAGATACCGATTCGAAGCCGCCGGCAGTTCGTGGTAA
Source organism: Lathyrus aphaca (assembly GCA_963966055.1). Classification (NCBI taxonomy): domain Eukaryota; kingdom Viridiplantae; phylum Streptophyta; class Magnoliopsida; order Fabales; family Fabaceae; genus Lathyrus; species Lathyrus aphaca. The sequence continues at coordinate 219,817,245 of OZ014525.1, forward strand.
GTTATTTTGCTCCTAGAAGTCTCCGTTTCCTTCACGTTCTGCTTTCTTCTCTTCTTCCTTCGGCTTCAAATTCTTACACAGCAATGCTTCAAACTTTGTAGATTACACGACCAGCTACGGAAACTAGGCAACTGGTGGTTGAAGGGGTGTTCGGACTTCACAGTTCGAAAGGGAGTTCCAACTTGCGACAATACTCAGGTATGTGTTGCTTTCTTTTTTTTTTGATGCTGCTGTGTATTGTGATTTAGGGTTCCTTTTGTGATTTTTGTTTTTTCGGATGCAGCTAGGGTTCTTGATGAACTTAGGTTTTTTCAGATGATTTAGGTTTTCTTTGATGCGGCTGTTTTTCTCTCTCCCTCCTGATTCATGAATTGCCTCAATTCTTATAGTGAAAAAATTAGGGTTTGTGATCCCAAACTAGCTATGTCTTCCCCTTCTTTCTCATAACAGAAACATGCTTTTGCTATTCTGTGAAATGTTGCCCTGCAGTCTACTGACATCCCTGCTATAAATTTTTTGTCTGCTTATGCCCCTTGGTACTGCACTGGTTGAACTAGTTTCTTTGAAATGGAACTGGATTAATTGGCTTTGAACTGAATTGAATTAGGCTCTGATTGAATTGTGGGATTGATTCATCCTGTGTATTTTTTTTTACTACCTGTTTCCCCTTTTAACTGTAGTAACATTCCTCTTCTTTTGTAGGTTTGAAAGAGGCACAAGTTGGGCCTGAATTGCCAGAATCAGGGCCAAACTTACTCAGTCAATTCCCATTGTTTGGACTAGGGCCAATGGTCCTTGCAAGAACACTTTCCACCAAAGAAATGATGAAACCTGCTTGAATCTCTTACAATGCTTGGCCGAGCTATAGCAATTGGAGCAAGCTTAAGAAATACATGACAGACATGTATATTCTTCATGATTCGCATCGGTGAAACTCTATTAGTTGTTTTTTAGTTAAAGAAAATGCAAGAGCAAGTTTCTCACTGTGGTGTGAGATGGATCCCAATTTTTCTTCCATCTTGATGATTCAGCTCCTTATTCTCTGCTTCATGTATTCCAGTCCATTTTCTTCTTCTGTATGCCGTTGAACTGAAATTTCGTAAGCTTTTGTTTTGCAGGTTTGATTGGCAGTCATTCCAAGATTTCTAACTTGTAGGATACATGGTGCAGGGTTATGGAAGATAGTCATGTTGAGATGAGTGAAAGTCTGTAAAGCCTGCCTTTGTTGTGAGACCCACTGGGCTAACTGAGAAAAGGATTATTGGAGAGATTGAAGTGGTTGCTGCTACTTCATAGAAGTGTCGGTCATTGTTCAATTTTCTTCATGTGGTATTCCATTTGTTGTCTAACAATTGTTTTTCCTATGATTAATGCAGCCAATCTTCATGATCAATGCTACTCCCCCCAAAGTTGTTTTGCCATAGAAAGCCACCAATGCTGCCATGAGATTGTAGGACTTAGGTTATTCACAACTTATCATGTTTTAGGGATCGGTTAGCTTTCTTATACTTGCATCCTGAACTTGTCTTTGAGAATTAATCGGTGTGATATCTATATTGAAACAGGAGAGTATTGCTGCTATTGCTGTTAATGATAGCTGAGGCTGGCCCATGGTTCTGGCCTGGAGGTGAGACTTCACGCAGGTCAGGTGGAGCCAAGGTCTTTGAAACGGATGGAAAGCCCCTAGTTGAGACTGAAGCATTGCACGGCATGATTCGGTTGTTTCGCATAGTTCAGCCATTGTATACAGGTCAGTTGCAAAAGGCTTCTTTTGAATCTCTATGCCCAAAGCATTGTTGGCAGCTTTCTCATTGAGAGGCTCACTTTTGGTTTTGAGCAAGTTATATCCATGGGCTAACATTATCCATTTTTCTGATTGTTGTAGGGCAATGTTTTGCTTCCTCAAACCTTCCTAAGAATGAACCTGCATTGCTCAGGTCTTGTTCCACTACTGTTACCACTTTAGGTGCCAACCTTTGCAAGAGCCACCAAGTGTCTGTATCTGAACCAGTTGCATCACATGAAGAATGTTGTAACCAATGAACAGCAACAGCTTCTGATTTACTCACATTCAGCTTTTCAACATCAATGTTTCCAACTTTCTCAGCAACAGGAAAGAACTCAAAAGGGAGACCCAGTTTGCTAGCAAAATCAGTTTGGTTTGCAGTGAGATGAGAAAATCAGTTTGGTTTGCTATGACGTGAACTCTTTCAAACAGAACCTACCAAGGAGTTGTAAGAGCAATTTTAATCTCTCTTTTTTTCTGTATGTGTTTGATATAACATATTCAACTTTCTATTACAGCTAGAAGAGAGGAAAGATATCATACACTACATAGAGCTGGAACCACTGCCTAGAATCAAAACCAAGACCAAACCAATCACCATTCAGCCCAAGTGCTTCGATGACGATGATCATGTAAAGAGAACAGGTTCAGAATTTGGACTATCTTTCACATCTTGTCTAAATCTCGTAGTGGCGAGTCTGATACCTATTGAATCAATTGTCGTATTGTATTGCAGGAACATTTTGGACAGCATCCACACATATCATCACCGCTGTGATAGGCTCGGGAGTTCTTTCGCTGTTATGGGCAATGGCTCAGCTTGGTTGCAGGAACATTTGTGATGTGCACATGATGGAGCTGGCCCGGGCCTGTATGCGGTGTGATGATGCGGTACTTATCAAACTGACGCTGTTGTGAATTCACGTTGCTAAATAAATTCCACATTTTCCTTGCAGCCATCAAAATGCTTGTGTTGAATTGGAGTTTCAACTGGTGTCTTGTACAGGTTATCAAGAATGAGCAAGAGAACTTGATTGCGGAGCTACGGGAGGCGCTGGCCTTTGTTGAGTGCTATTGCCGACGTCACTTCCTGGCTGCTACTGTTGTAGCTTTGGTTCATCATTCTTTATTGTTGCCGATGTGCATTTTCTGAGTTTGTTTGCCAGCCTATTAACTATCCCTTCCCGTTTTGCAGGTACGGGAAGCCACCAATTCCAATTTAACTCCAGGGGCCTCCTTGCCACGACATTTGAGCCTGATGGCCCTTCTTTGAACTTGACGAACATTTCATGAAAGTGATCTTATTAGCTCAGGCCATTGTTTATGAGGAAGCTCAATTTCTGCAATTTAGCAACAACTTGAGCTGCCGTTGACCGTGCATCAAATACGAGAGAAAAGAGTATATGAAGCAAGCATGCCTTAACCTGGGCCTTTGCAGCGGTCTCCAATGACAACCATCTCTGTAGTCTAATGCTTGTAGCAACTTGTAGTTCTTTTGATTTTTTGTAGTTTAATGCTTGTAACAATTGGCAATTCTTTTGGATTTTTGTTGATGGCCTTCAATTGTTAACAAAGATACCGAGTCATCCACTTTCTTATTTGCGATAGTTTCACACAAGTTGACAAGATACAGAATACGAATTTGTAACAGAGCAGGAATCAATTTTAATTCGCATTGCCATGAGTTTGTAACACATAGAATCAAAATTGGTAACATGAACAAATGTTGGGATAGCAATGGATAGTTGTAATGTGGTTAGGACTTTTGGAGTATGGCCTTGAGCCTTCACCAAATGTTGTACATTTATTCTTCAAGCTTGTCATCTTTGACTTTCATTTTCATTTATTTTGACAATACACCAATCAAGACTTCAACATCTTATAAAACTTGAAAACAATGTACCTTGAGTAACAAATAGCAACAACAAATGAACCATAACTCCAAACATATGTGCATCCAAATCCAACATAATACCACAAAATGCCCATGAAATGCCTTTGAATCTGAGTCCAACATGATACCATGAAGTTCTTTTTTCCTTTTTATTTTTCGAAACCAATGAACCAATGCAGTCACACTTATTATTCTTCTTAACAAAAAGTGCAATAAGATTAACCCATGGTTTATCAATTTATTGAAAATAAATTCAAAACAACTTAAAACCATTTTGAAACTTTAATGACGCTTAATCATCAAATCCTGGGAAATTGCAATGAGTAGAGGCATAGGTCGTGAAACTTGGAGATTCTTTGTGGCATTCAGCATTTACGGCCATGGTGATGATTGGAAGTCGCATAGGAGTCACATAAAAGCTTGCCTTGAGAATTTGCAAATTCTCCAATTCAAGGCAATTTTGCAAAGTGGCTCGAAACTCCTCAGTCTTGTGAACTTCTGGCATCCCATATGATCAAATAAAGATCATATGCAATCAAAATGACGAAGTATACCCTTTGGTCGGGTCCTCGGGAGCCTCAGATATCCTGATTCTGTACTGACATGTTCCAGAAGTCATCCCTTGATTAGATACCCTTCCCATAGAATTTCTTCGTGAAACTTGATACGCGCGAACCTCATAACCTGGCTCCGTTTCCATGCCATCTCCGGTTCTTGTGATTCTTTGACATTCTTTTGACTTTGAGGGCACGCAATATGATGCTTGAACATTGAAGACCTTTGGAGTGGCTCTTGAAGCTTCTGGACTGCTCGGATCACAAACCCTAGATGCAAATGACTCTGAACCAATGCAGTGAATCAAAAATGCGGTATGAGATGCCATGATTGAGATTATATGAAATGATCACAGGCCATGGTGTGAATGGGTGAGGGCAAATTTGGGGTGTTTACACATATGAGCCCAAGTTTATCAGCAAGAATGCCATTCATCTTTTCCTTCTAAGGAACCCAGTGCCCACATTGCTGGGAGATTTCTATTATTCTGTTCACCAGAGGAATGAGAAGCAAAGAGGGAGGTTGGTGAGGTGCTGTGCTCCCCTGTTTCATACCTGGCTGCTCAAACACTTACCCAAGACTGATGCTTTCTTGAATCCTCACCAACAGAAGAATTGGGCTAAGAGACTTATTGCTTTGACTTCAGATGACATCAGATGGTGCACCCAGAGCACCAAAGGCAGGGACATAATTACTAGCTGTGGACAGTTCCCCAATGTACCTCTGATAGGAGTGAAGGGTTGCATCAACTACAACCCGTTGCTGTTTAAGAGACAGTTGGGCTATGCTTTGGTTCACCCTCCTAGAGTGTAGGACTTGGCTGAAACCCTGTATTGTGAGATAAAGCCTAATCTAGCTGTTGTCAGGCAAGCATCCTGGGCTTGGGACAACATCCAGACCAAAGGGATGGCCATTCTTAGGAGGTGCAATAATGTGGCTTCATCTCAGTATTATGAATGGTCTCATGCTAGGGCTCAGCTTTCTGGGATGCCTTTCACCATTGAGGATACACCTGGACCATCCACAGTACCACCTCCAGCCACTGTCAGCCTGGAAGAATTTGAGAAACTGAAAGAAAGGAATGAGAATCTGTCTCAAGCCCTGAAGAAGACCCTCTGGGAGAGGAGTGATGGTCGTCTAGACATTGAAAGGTTGGAGAAGCTTAAGGTGGAGCATCTGGCCAAGATTGAGAAAGCAGAGGACTACATCAAGAAATCAAGAGTTGGGGAGCAAATTTTGAAGAATGCCTGTAAAGAGGCCCAGTTTCAGAAGGCTAGGACTAATCTCTATCTGAAAGAAAGTCAAGCTAGGTGGGTCAGGATCACTGAAGCTCGTACTCAAGAAGATAAGAGAACTCAAGCCAGGATTGAGTAGTTAGAGGCCAATGAAAAGAAACAGAAGGAAGCCTTGCTGGCAGCCCAGAAGGAGATTTCAGAGTTGAAACTTAGGGCTGGTGTGAAGAGGTCAAAAGACCAAGACATGCACAAGAAGCTGACCACTGCTATTGCCACCAGAAACCTTCTTATCAGAAACATTACAGAGCATCCGGCTGGTCCTGTAACTGAAGCACTTCTAAAGGAGGTTAGGAGGATGAGTTTGGATTAGATGTTTGACTTCTTTGCTTGTTGTTATTTCCATTTCATGTACTTTTCTTTTTATGATTGTATTTTGACCCCTCAGGGGCATGTGTTGTAAAAAAAACTATGTATGATCCACCATTTGTAATGTATTTGTCAGTTTGTTTCATTTGAGCTTCTTTTCTCAAGCAACATCAAAGCATCTTCCTCAGGGGTCTGGAAAGGTCAAAACCAAGAACCAAGCCGGATACCTTGGAAAACAAATAAGCATACTGCATTGCATACTAACTCTTGTTTTGTTTTGTAGGATTTTGTTTTGTTTGTTACTAACTCTGTTGTGATTCAGGAATTATTGCTCGCCGTCGGGTGTTCCCTCTCAACCGTCCGCACAGGTATCCTACTCGCAACAATCTTCCTGGTATCCAAATGGACCAAGTACAGCAAGATCTGACAGAGGTCAGAACCCAGATGGCTAATGAAAGGCTGGAGATGAGAAATCAAATGACCCAATTCATGGAAGTAATGAATGGCTTGGCCCAAAGTCAAGAAAGGTTGAGGGCATTGGTAGAAAGACAAACCCCGAAAGAACCCCATCTGGGAACTGGAGGAACAAGTAACAATGAAAGGGGGCAGCCTCATGTTAATCCACCAGTATATGGGCCTCATCTACACCCGGAAGTCAACATCCCGGGTAATGTGCAAGGAAATACTACTGCAGGCAGGATCTTGCAAGAAGATCCTCAAGAGGAGCAGTTCACTGTAATGGGAGCTGGGGATGAAGTTTATGATAGGAGGTTTGATGAAATTGCTGAGAAGTTGAGATCTCTGGAGTCTCAAAATTCCCTGGGTTTTATGTCATGGATATGGGGTTAGTGGATGGAGTAAGAATCCCTCACAAGTTCAAACCACCGTGCTTCGAGAAGTACAATGGAACTTCCTGTCCACGAACTCACTTGCAGTCCTTTCTGGGAAGACTTAAAGCATACACAATGGATGAAAAGCCGTGGATGTTTTACTTTGAAGACAGTTTGACTGGGGCTTCAAGGGAATGGTACTCTCACTTAACCAGAGCTACAATCAGATGCTGGAAAGACCTAGCTGAGGCCTTCATCAGGCAGTACCAATACAATCTGGACATGGCTCCTAACAGGACCCTTTTGATGGGAATGTCTCAGTCCTCCAGAGAAAGCTTCAGGGAATATGCCCAGAGGTGGAGACAGCTTGCTGCTGCTGTCCAGCTGTAAACACCCCAAATTTGCCCTCACCCATTCACACCATGGCTTATGATCATCTCATATGCATAAGCACAATCATGTCATCTCACATCTCATTTTTTTATCCACTGCATAACTTTCAAGGCATCTGCACCTAGGGTTTGTGATCTGAGCAATCCCAAAGCATCTTGAGCCATTCCAAAGGCAACCAATCAACTCAAAGGGGTCCATGTGTGTTCTTATATCATATTCCATCTCCTCAAAGTCAAAAATGTAGAGGAATCACAAGAGCTAGGGTTTGAGTGGATGCAGAGCCAGGTTGAACTGCACAGTTGACTGAAAATTAGGGTTTTGGTTTCAGAGGCCATAACTCCAAATTTTTTTGGTCATTCTTGTTTTCATTGATCTCTATATGGTATAGGGAGTATACATATCAATTTTCATGAAGAAATTCCATGGGGAAGTCATCTGATCAAGAGTTGACTTTCTAGACAAGTCAGTGCAAAATCAGGGCATCTGAGGCCCCCAATGACCCAACCAATGGGTGATCTTCATCATTTTGAGTGTATATGATCTTTATTTGATCATGGGAGAAGGTTGAAGTTCATAGAAATCAAGAATTTAGGGTTTTTGCAAATGTTGACTTTTTGGGCATAGTTGACTTTTCAAGAATGCATCATTTTAGGTCAATTTTCAAGCTTTGATTCTTGGTCCAAAAAGGCTCCAAATGGAAAAACTTTGGTCATGAAAGTTGTAGATCTCATCTTTCCCTTTTCAAAAAGTACAAGAACATGATCAAACTCTTCTTGGATCAAAAGTTATAGCAATGCAAAGTTGGCAAAAATCATTAATTTCTAAGGCATGCTTCAAATGGAAATTTTGCAAAACCTTGAACCAATGCATCATGTGACCTCTAATTCATTTCAAACCATTACACAAACATTCTCTAAGTCCTAAAAATCAGAATTGGATCAAGTTTGCTCATGGCTTGGTTTGTGTAACAAGACTTTATCACATGTGAACCAAAGTTGCCACAAGTTGCAAAACACTCATTTCACTCCCTACCACTTGCAGCCTTGGATGCTGAACCAAGCTAGGCTCATACACACATCATGCTGCGCAGCCCCATGCTTTGTACTTGGCTAGAAGTTGCCCATGCCCTATCTTACAAGAAGTTGACATTTTTGCAAAAGTGGCTACACCTATCCATAAAGCACATGTCAAATCAACTGGCCAATGAGAGAGAGTCATATGGACAATTTGCAAGCTAGCCATAACAAGAAGCAAGGCTGAAACCATCACATTACACACATTCACAAAAACCTTCCATTTTGCATAAGCTTTCGAATTTCTCTATACAGCCTGCAAACACTCAAACCTTTTCCTCCATTCAACTCACCCTGCCTCATAGATCACAAAACACCAAGAACACAAGCCTGAAACAGCCAAGAGATCCCACTGCCATTTCTCACTTCAGTTTGCAGTTCCATTCGAATCTTCCATCCCAGCTCACAAACAACCAAACAAACCTTGCAAAGCTTCTCCATACATCATTTGGACCTCAAACCATCATTCACAATGACCTGAAAGAGCCAGAACCTCCATTGCCATTTCTGATCAAGCTTGAGCAGAAGCTTTCGAAACTCATTATCCAGCCAGCACAAACTCATTTTGAGCACTCAAACATCTTTGGGGGATCAAGTGGAGTGGTTTGCACAAAGAAAAGTGGCCAGAAAGTCCTCAAGTTGAAAGCTCCAAATCTCAGGTAGCTCGAAAATAATTTTTCCAGAAATCATTTTTCTTGTTACAAACTTGTTCTTCATGTCTTGCTGATCATTCTGGTACCATTGGTTTTGAAAATGGTTGTGATTTGAGCATTTAATTTGTTTCTGAAGCTTGCGTGACCTAGAACTTATTCTCTTCGATTCAGCTCATTTAGGAAATATAAATGTGTTTTAGGATGGGGGTTTGATTCGTGAGGATGTGAGGATCATTTCCATGGTTTTAGATTTCATTTTAGTAACCTAGGGAAGGATTTGGAAGTTTTCAGGGGAGAAGGTCACCGGAGAAGACGACCGGAGCTCGTCTCCGGTGACCTGAAAGTGATTAGTTATTAATTTAGGGTTAGGGCAAGGTTTGAATTGAGACCCTTGGATCTGGCTTCCCACGCGCGTGTGTGTGGTCCAGATTGTATCATTAATTCATAATCAGGTTTAATTAAATTAATTAATTGAGTTTTAGAAGTTTGAATGTGGGCCTTAGATCTGCGCGCCAAGTCAATGCTCCCCTCCCCAGAATCAATCTCAACCCTTCATTGTGCATACTTCAGTTTTATTTAATTTTAATTCATTTTCTTTTCAATTAACTTGTATAATTATTTTAAAATAGCAAAAAATTCATAAAAATTATGAAACTTTTTCCTTAAGGTTTTATTATTTTTTATGACACAAAAATATTTTTTATTTTATTTTTATCATTAAAAAAGTATTTTTAAATATTTAAAAGATTATTTTTAATTGATTAATGGGAATTAATTAATTAAAAATACTTTTAGGTATTTAAAAATTACAAAAAAATTCATGAAATGTTCTAAGACATTTAGAAACATTGTCCAACCTTCAAACCAAATTTCTTTTTTGATCTTGATGCATTTTAAGAATTTTTCATTGAATTAAATCATTTTTTATGCATTATTTTGATCATAAGTTTAAAAATTCATTTCTGCCTATTGGAGAAGGTTGAGACATTGATTCTTCTTGCATTGTGTTGTGTTTGGCATGTAGTTCCTAGGATAAAATGGCCATGATTTGATCTTGCATTTTCAATTTGTTTGGTAATTTTCTTGTTAAGGAACCCTAAAACCCAAGCAAACTTGTAAAAATCATAACTTGAGTTTGGTTAGGAGTTGAGACTTCTCCTTTGGGCATTGGTTTAGTATAGGCCTAGGGTTTCTTTGGGTGCCATTTTCCATTTTTTATCATGAGGTTTGCTTCTGTTTTGGGTTTTTGTTTGATGTTTGATCCATGAACCCTAATTTGGGCTCTCTCTTGCATCCTCCTTGCATTCTCTTGCATAACATGACTTGTCTTTGCATTTTGTGCATGCTCATGATTCATTTGACATCTTAAGACATATAGAAAGCATATTTGATCATTGCATTACATATTTGCCATGCCATTTGTCTTGTATGCTTCATAACATTTCATGCTTGTTCATGCTCCTTAACTTGCATCATTTGCATTCATAATCTTGTATGAACATTTCCATATGCCTGCCTCATTTTTGCAACACCTCATAACATCATCATCATCATCAACATGCTTCTGGTTTTGTTTAGCATCATATCATTTCATCTCATCTTGCATTGCATTGCATTCCTTTCTAACATTTCAGGTGGTAAGTAACTTGGGAAGTGAATTTGCCTTCACTTCTCATAACTTTTCTTTTCATCTCTCTTGCATCCATTGCTGCATTTTATTTGTGTTTGAGTTTGAGCTTGCTCATTCTTCTTCCCCCCACTTTCTTCCTTCAAGTGACTTGACTTCTTGAATGAAGCAAGTCACTTTGCTTCTCTTGATCTTGTTCATCTGCTTCCTGGTGGTTCCTCTGAAGATTGTTCTTGTAAACCTCACAAACCTTAGGAACAACCAAGCATGACAATGAATTAGGGTTTTGATTAGTCTCCCCCATTAGTTTTACCTTTGTGTCTCTCTTGAGTCTTCTCTTCTCATCCCATAATCAGGGACTAAACCCTAAAGGCTTTAAGACTTTGTGATTAAGCTTATGCCTGCATCCTTCTCTTAGGATGGAGTGTATAACTTTAATCCTAAGTCTTGAACCCTTAAGGTGTTTAAATCTCTTAATCAATCCACTTAATAATCATCAAGACATCACACTTGTAACTTGGGCCTTGCATTAGGGTTCTAATTCTTCCTTAAGTGGTTAAGAAGGACTAACCCTAGTGTTAATGGACAAGTCCCCCTCAAGTTGTCTTACAAACCCTAAAAAACACCTCATCATCATATCATTAAATAAAATCCATCTAATAAAGGCTTGTTTTGTCATGAGTTTAATCCCTAATCATGGATTAAGTTGAGGAGCTTTCCTCAGCTTAAACATTCTCATCTATCATCCTTCTTTTAGGATGGTGTAATGAGTCTGTTTAATCCCTGATTATGGCTTAACCTCATTACTCAACACTAAACAAAAACCACAAAAACATCTAAATAATCACAAGTAGGTTAATGATCTTAATCCTGCATCAAAGGTGATTAAGTGTGAGAATCTGACTTCACACTTAAGGTATTCTCATTACCCCTAATCAGAGGGAAGATGTGATGAGTTTACTAAATCCATTGGTTTAGACTTAAGCTCATTATCCTATGACAAACTTTCAAAAGCAATAAAAGACTGAAAATACAAAAACAAACAATAATCGTCTCCTTCGGGATTCTTTTCTCATCACCCTCACTCATAAACGAGAACTTGCTTCTTCCGTCTAATGCAAGACAGTTTGCATCTGTGCCAGACAGATCATACACTTGAGCATAGGCAAGTAAGCAGTTCACAAGTCAATTCATCTTTCAGTCTCTTTGGGTCGAACTACGGTGTTCTGACTTCCTCATTGCACGAGAGGATACGTAGGCATAACTTAACGGTTATCGAACAAAAGTCTCTGTTCATTCCCCCTCCTTCTAGCCTCATTCTTTTAGCCTCATGATCTTGAGCAATTCACTCTTATCCTTGCACTGACACTGTATATACTACACTGCACTCTTTTACACTGACACCTGTACATTCTTTTCCAGCTATTTTATGCACAGATTGCACTGACACTACCCCTTTAAAACACAAATCTTTTAAGCGTGGATCCCGTCGAGTACGGCGGACAATCTGGGTGCTAATACCTTCCCAGGTTGTAACCAACCCCCTTTCTCAGTCTCTCTGGTTCGCAAACCGTCTTATCCATCTTTTTCTAGGCTTATGCAGCATTGCCTTTCCTCCGGGATAAAAATGCCTAGCTGGCGACTCTTTTCATCTCCAGTGAGTTCACGGATGTGTGTTCTCATTGTTCCCTCTCGCCGACCGTTCGCGTCTGTACCTTCATCTGATCCGTTTCATTTGTCGGGAGCGACAGCTTGGCGACTCTGCTGGGGACCCTTATACTGCAACCAGGGCTTCTGGTTCTTTTTGTGGGTTCCTCCTAGCGCTTGATTGATTTGTGTTTATTGGGGGTGTTATGTGCTATTTGTATGTGTATATTTGCTTTATTTACTGCTTTCTGTACAGCTTTATTTATTGCTTTCTTTACTGTTTTTTCATTTATCATATTGTCATACTGTGCTGCTGGCTGGATTTGGTTTTTCTTTGGTGGGTGGGTGTTTCATTGAGAGTTAAGGTCCTACACCTGGGACCTGAGTGACACCTAGGCTAGAGTGAATCATATTCTTTCCCATTCCATTTCGGTCTGGTGCGGGAATATGAAACACGGTTCAGATATGGGTTTCTTCTTGAGAACTCTGTGTTGCAGATTTCCTGCAATGCTAGGGCTATCTGGGAAGCCTGCTAAGTCTGGATGACCTTTTAGTATTGACCTTCAGAAACTGAGGTGAATTAGAGGAGGAATTGTTATGGTTATTGTAAACACTGTACCTCCGGGTTAGAAGTGTTTACACTTCTCATAACTGATCCAAGTCTGAGGATCCTTGTTCTAGATCACCACCTGTGAGGAGGTTGAACTGTTTACAGGTTTGCAGGTACCTTGACCTCAGAATACCCTGTTACTTTGATTTGTTAAGAATACTCCATGTTGGACAGTTCTTGTGATTCTAAAACCCTGGACTTGTGGCTCTTTATTTGAGTCCCCCACCCTGGTTACTGGATTTTTAGACCTCCATCTGGAATTCTTGAACACACATGGATCTATACCAAGGCAGTTAATCAGATCCAGCTCAGTCACAAACCCTTGCATATCATCTGCATACATACCCATTGCATCATATTAACATTTGCTTATTTGTGTTTCAGGGTATCCATTTCTCATCTGGTTTTGGTTTTGACCCCATCTGCAGTTTTGACCTATCTCCACCAGCACTTGCTTCAGTTTGTCAGCCACATACTTCAGTTACTTGCACTAGCCAGCCAGTGGCCCACTCCTCAGCATCTTCATCAGCACTCTACTCAGTCCTCAGCATCATGGCTCCAAAGAAAAGCAACATCACTTATCATTTCTTCCAACCAGACTTATCAGACATCAGGAGGATCCAAACCCTGATCACTCCAGATCACATGCCTTTGTTCAGAGAGCATTATGGGGATATACTTGACTTGGTCATGGATCTGGACCCATCTCAGAGGAGCCTCATCCACACCTGTATTCAGTTCTATGACCCCCCATTGAGATGTTTCACCTTTCAAGACTTTCAGTTGGGTCCTCTTCTGGAAGAATACTCATCATTGATTGGTCTGCCTATCAAAAGAGAAATCCCTTTCAACCCTGAAATGGTCTCTCCCAGCAATGGAGAGGTAGCAAAAGCTTTGCACCTGGAGCCTGTTTTGATTGAACAGCACATAACCTCTAAAGCTGGGATCCCTGGATTTCATCTGGACTTCTTAATTTCTCAAGCTAGTTTGAAGGCCTCCTTGGGGGATTGGAAAGCTGTTTGTGCTTTGTTGGCTTTAAGTGTGTATGGAATTGTGTTGTTTGCAGATGAGCCTCGATTCATCAGCAAGAATGCAATTCACCTGTTCATCCTGAAGAACCCAGTGCCAACTTTATTGGGAGACCTTTACTATTCAGTGCATCAGAGAAATGAGAAGCAGAGGGGAAGATTAGTGAGGATTTGTGCTCCATTATTCCATGCTTGGCTTCTCAGGCATCTACCCAGGACAGATGCATTCCTAAATCCTCATCAGCAAAGCAACTGGGCTAAGAGACTCACTGTCCTAACTTCAGCAGACATCAGATGGTGTACTCAGAGCACCAAGGGCAGAGATATGATCACAAGCTGTGGGCACTTTCCCAATGTGCCTTTAATAGGAGTTAAGGGAAGTATCAATTACAACCCTCTGCTGTTCAAGAGGCAATTGGGCTATGCATTGGTCCATACTCCTAAGACACAGGACCTAATTGAGACCCTCTACTGTGAGAACAAGATTAGTTTGGCTGTTGTTAGGCAGGCTGTCTGGGCCTGGGATCATGTTCAAACCAAGGGAATCACCATTTTGGGGAAGTGCAATAATGTGGCATCAGTCCAATATTATGAGTGGTCCCATGCTAGGGCCCAATTCTCTGGAATGCCCTTTACCATAGGAGACATGCCTGAGTCATCTTCAGCACCACCCCCTGCCACTATCAGTTTGGAGGAATTTGAGAGCTTGAAGGAAAGGAATGAGAAGTTAACCCAAGCCTTGCAGAAGACTCTTAGGGAGAGGAGTGAAGGTGTGAGGGAGATTGAGAGATTGGAGAAGTTGAGGGTGGAACACCTGACCAAGATTGAGAAGTCTGGAGATTATATCAACAAGTCTAAAGCTGGTGAACAGATTCTGAAGAATGCTTGTAAAGAAGCCCAGTTTCAGAGAGCAAGAACAGACTTGTATTTGAAAGAGAGTCAGGCCAGGTGGGTCCGGATCACTGAGGCCCGTACTCTAGAAGACAAGAGAGTTCAGGACAAGATGGAGCAGATGGAAAAAGCCCTGGCAGCAGCCCAGGAGGAAATTTCAGAGCTAAAAATCAGAGCTGGAGTGAAGAGGTCTAAGGACCAAAGTCAGAACAAGAAGTTGACTGCAGCTGTTGCAACAAGGAACCTTCTCATCAGAAGTCTCATGGAGCATCCGGCTGATCCTGTGACCGAAGCACTTCTCAAGGAAGTTCGTGAGGATGAGTTTGGCCTTGGGGTTTGATCATTTGCTTGTTGTTGTTCCTATTTCATGTACTTTTGCTTTTTGTGATGTATTTTGACCCCTTTTGAGGGCTTGTGTTGTAAAAAGAACAAAATTGTGTCATTTCACCTTTGTAATATATTTGTGTTGGTTTCTACCTGAGATCACTTCAAAAGCAACTTCAACAGCAGCATCTTCAAGGGTCTGGAAGGGTCAAAACTGAAGGCCAAACCGGATACCTTGAGAACAAATAAGCATAAATGCATTGCATGCTAACCATTTTTGTTTGTTTTGTAGGTTTTTTGTTTTGTTGTTGCTAACCTCTGTTGTGAATCTCAGGAATTATTGCTCGCCGCCGGGTATTTCCTCTCAACAGGCCTCACAGGTACCCAACTAGAAACAACCTTCCGGGAATTCAGATGGATCAGGTACAGCAGGACCTAGCAGAGGTCAGAAATCAGATGGCGAACGAAAGATTGGAGATGAGAACACAGATGACGCAGTTCATGGAAGTTATGAACAACATGGCTCAGAGCCAGGAGAGACTGAGGGCCATTGTGGAAAGGCAGAATCAAGATGAACCTCATGTGGGGACTGCAGGCACAAGTAACAACGAGAGGGTCCAACCTCATGTCAATCCCCCAGTTTTTGGACCCCATCTCCATCCAGAGGCCAACATCCCAGTCAATATACAAGGGACTGCCACAGCAGGGAGAGTGCTTCAAGAAGATCCTCAGGAGGACCAATTTACAGTAATGGGTGCTGGAGAGGAAACTTATGATAGGCGGCTGGATGAAATAGCCGAGAAGTTGAGGTCCTTAGAATCTCAAAATTCTTTGGGGTTCGACGTCATGGACATGGGTTTGGTAGAAGGGGTCAGGATCCCCCATAAGTTCAAACCTCCTTGTTTCGAAAAGTATAATGGGACTTCATGCCCCCGGACTCATTTGCAATCATTTCTGGGAAGGCTGAAGGCCTATACAATGGATGAGAAACTTTGGATGTTCTACTTCGAAGATAGCTTGACTGGAGCATCAAGGGAATGGTATTCCCATCTGACAAGAGCAACTATAAGATGCTGGAAGGACCTGGCAGAAGCCTTCATCAGACAGTATCAGTATAATCTCGACATGGCACCCAATAGGACCCTCCTAATGGGGATGTCGCAATCATCTAGGGAAAGTTTCCGAGAGTATGCCCAAAGATGGAGGCAATTGGCTGCTGCTGTTCAACCCCCTATGTCTGAAAGGGAAATGGCAGATATGTTCATGAATACTCTTCAGGGAACCTATATTGACAGGTTAGCTGCTTTCTCTTCCACCAGCTTCGCAGATGTTGTCATAGCTGGGGAAAGAATTGAAAGCCTGTTAAAAATGGGTAAGATCTCTGATAACGGTGCAAGCTCGTCCAGTAGTACAAGAAAGCCTTTTGCAGGCCCAAGAAGAACTGGCGAGACCAATGCCATTCACACCAACAGGGGTAGGCCCCAATATGCTCAGAGGTCAATAGCAGCAGTCACTATCCCTGCTCCAGCTCATCCACAGCCAGTCTATCAACCTCCTCAACAAAACTTCCAACAACAACCTCAGTATCAGCAGAATCAATATCCTCCAAGAAACTACAACAGCAACAACACCAACAACAACAATCAACAGAGGCCATTCCAACAGAGGCCATCCCAAGCTAACCGAGTGATCGACCCGATCCCAATGCCGTATGCTGCCTTGCTGCCACAACTTCTGAAACTCAACCTAGTTGAGCTAAGAACGTTGGCACCTCCGGATCCCAACAGTCTACCAAGAAACTATGACTCCAATGCTAGGTGTGCTTTTCATTCAAACGCACCTGGTCACAGTACAGAAAAATGCAGGGCTCTGCATATGAAGGTACAAGACTTGGTAGACTCCAAGGCTCTGAATTTTGCACCTCCGCCCAATGTCAATAAAAACCCAATGCCAAACCATGGTGGTCCTCGAATTAACGCTATTGAAGAAGACAGACCGTCTTATTTGATAACTAGTGTGGATCAGATCAGGACACCATTGGTAGAAATCAAGGCTCAACTCCGTGAAAACCAAATATTTCCGGGGTGTGAACTAGGGTGTCCCTATTGCAATATTTCATGGAATGGGTGCGAGGACCTGAGGAAAGGCATTGACAGCCTTATTCAGAGTGGCCTGCTACAGATCACTACATCATTTCCGACAAATCCGGCAACTTCATCAACAACGGTTTCAGAACCTCCTACAACTACAGCAACTATTGTTCCCGACAATTCATCAGCACCATCAACAAGTACTTCACCTGTCCTCCCAAATGATCAGACTGCAACAGTTTCTCCTGCTACAACTTCAGCTTCATTCCATTTCGAATCTCCATCAACAACAACAACAGTCCTTCCAACAGTACCTCCTACAACACCAGCAATCAATCATGAAGATGTCTCTACTGTTACCATATTCTATGATCCTGAAAATAACTCCGCTTACCATTCAGAAGGTGCTGCTCCCACCAGAGCACCAGTTACAATCTTTTATGATCCACAAACAATAACAGTCCCTTCAGCAGCAGCAATCAGTCCAGTCACTGTCACGGTGCCTGGACCAGTACCATATGAAAGCAATAGGGCCATCCCTTGGCACTATGGCTCTGACGTGTACTGTGAAGGGAAAAGAATAACTCTTGAAACATCAGCACCTGCACCACAAGTAGATAATGTGGGGGGAGGCGGAGGCTTCACTCGAAGCGGACGTCTCTTTGCTTCACAAGTTCAAAGACCTACTGCCGAAGCAGAAGCTGCTGCCAAGGCAAAAGGAAAAGGCCCGGTGCAGGAAGATCCAGCTGCCAAAGAAGCCCTGAAAACTCCATTTGATCAGGAAGTTGATGAGTTTATGCGGATCATCAAAAAGAGCGATTATAAAGTTGTGGATCAGCTTCACCAGACGCCATCCAAAATCTCCATCCTCTCACTGCTTATGTGCTCCGAAGCCCATCGGAATGCACTACTTAAAGTCCTGCACGCAGCTTACGTGCCTGAGGAGATAACTGTCAACCAATTGGAAACCGTGGTTGGAAATGTTACTGCTAGCAATGGGCTAGGGTTTACCAATTCTGACTTGACAGCGGATGGCCGCAACCACAACAAAGCCTTGCACATAACCATGGAATGCAAAGGAGCTGTCCTTTCTCATGTGCTGGTGGACACAGGTTCTTCCCTGAATGTCTTACCAAAGAAGGCTCTGGTGAAGCTTGAATATGATGGATTAGCATTGAGACCCAGCAACCTGGTAGTAAGAGCTTTTGATGGTTCTAAGAGATCGGTTCTGGGAGAGATTCAGCTGCCTGTGACAATCGGCCCGCAGACCTTTAAAACTATCTTTTATGTGATGGACATTCAGCCCGCCTACAGCTGTTTGTTGGGTAGACCCTGGATTCACG
Organism: Lathyrus aphaca; assembly: GCA_963966055.1. Classification (NCBI taxonomy): domain Eukaryota; kingdom Viridiplantae; phylum Streptophyta; class Magnoliopsida; order Fabales; family Fabaceae; genus Lathyrus; species Lathyrus aphaca. The sequence continues at coordinate 219,835,590 of OZ014525.1, forward strand.
CCGCTGGCGCAATAACGTCTACCCTTCACCAAAAGTTAAAATTTGAGTGGGAAGGTCAAGTTGTCACAATCTGTGGGGAAGAGGATATCTTTGTTAGCCATCTGGCTACTTACAAATACATTGAGATGGATGGAGAGATCCATGAAACAATGAGCCAAGGTTTTGAAGCCTTGAATGTCAATGAAGCATCTGCTGTGTCAGGGATCTCCATGTCATCTTACCAACAAGCCCGGAAGGTTGTTGAGGAAGGAACTGCCCTAGGCTGGGGCAAGGTCTTAGCTGTGGAGGAGAAGAAGAACAAATTTGGGTTGGGTTACAGACCAACTCAACATCAAGCAAAGGCTGCTGTAGAGCCTGGTTTTGTCAGTGGGGGGATGCTTACCCCCGATGCTATCAACTGTCTGGAAGACGAGCTGGAAGAGGAGCGCAATCTGGAGAATTGGATTCGTCCAAAGATCCCGGGGAGCAGTGTCTCGAACTGGTCTTCCCAGGAAATTATAAGGGTTACTCATGCAGAGTAATTATTATTTCCTGTATTTTTTATAGCATGCATCCAAGTCTTGCATCTTGCCCAAGATGACAAGACTCATTTTGTAACCAGGGCCATCTGTACTTTTGTGCAAACAAGATTAAATTAATGAAATATCAGACATCTTTTTGCAAACGAGTCTTTTTCTTTTTGTTCACTGTTTTTCCATTTTTCTTTTTGTACAAAAATAAATGGCGGTGTTTTCAAAATGATAACTTCATTCCACTTTTTTCTAAAGCAAGATTAAAATCAATCACTAAAATGAACGGACTTAACCCTTGCAGAGAGTGCCTTCCAGACAGCACCGACAACAGCACGGCTATGACATCGTATGACTTTGACAATCCAATCAATCAAGCTGATGAAGGGGTTGATGAAGAATATGAGCTTCCTGAAGAGCTAGCCAGGTTGTTGAGACAGGAGGAAAAGGTTATTACTCCTCATCAGGAGGAGATTGAAGTGATTAATCTTGGTACTGACGAAGACGTGAAAGAGGTTAAAATCGGGGCCTGCCTGCAAGACTCAGTGAAGAGACAACTGATAGATCTGCTTCAGGAGTATGTTGATGTGTTTGCTTGGTCGTATCAAGATATGCCAGGGTTGGATACCGACATAGTTGTGCACAAGCTGCCTTTGAGGGAAGAATGCCCACCAGTTAAACAGAAGCTGCGCCGTACTCGTCCGGACATGGCTATGAAAATCAAGGAAGAGGTGCAAAAGCAATGGGACGCCGGGTTCCTTGCTGTAACTAGCTATCCGCCGTGGGTTGCTAATATAGTACCTGTGCCTAAGAAAGATGGCAAAGTAAGAATGTGTGTTGATTACCGGGATCTGAACAGGGCCAGCCCGAAAGATGACTTCCCATTACCTCACATTGACGTATTGGTGGATAACACGGCTCAGTTCTCGGTATTCTCCTTCATGGATGGATTTTCAGGGTATAATCAGATCAAGATGTCACCTGAAGACATGGAGAAGACAACATTCATTACACATTGGGGCACGTTCTGTTACAAAGTGATGCCATTCGGACTGAAGAATGCTGGTGCCACATATCAACGGGCTATGGTGACATTATTCCATGATATGATCCACAAGGAAATAGAATGTTATGTGGATGATATGATCGCCAAGTCCCTTACTGAAGAAGATCACCTGATGAATCTGCTCAAGTTGTTCAAGCGTCTGAGGAAATATCAACTAAAGCTGAACCCCAACAAGTGCGCATTCGGGGTGCGATCCGGTAAGCTGCTGGGCTTTATTGTAAGCGAGAAAGGGATTGAGGTTGACCCTGATAAAGTCAAAGCTATTCAAGAAATGCCTGCGCCGAAAACAGAGAAAGAGGTTCGAGGGTTCTTAGGTCGATTGAACTACATTTCAAGGTTCATATCTCACCTCACAGCAACTTGTGAACCCTTGTTCAAACTGTTAAGAAAGGAACAGACGGTCAGGTGGAACGAAGATTGCCAGAAGGCTTTTGACAAGATCAAGGAGTATTTACAAGAACCTCCAATCCTCATGCCGCCAGTTGAAGGAAGACCTCTGATTATGTACTTGACAGTGCTAGAGGAGTCAATGGGGTGTGTGTTGGGCCAGCATGACGAGTCTGGTCGAAAAGAGTATGCAATATACTACCTAAGCAAAAAGTTTACCGACTGTGAACAGCGTTATTCACTGCTCGAGAAAACTTGCTGTGCTTTAGCGTGGGCTGCTCGCCGACTGAGACAGTATATGTTGACCCACACTACCTTATTAATCTCAAAAATGGATCCAGTTAAGTACATTTTCGAGAAGCCAGCTCTTACCGGACGGGTCGCAAGATGGCAGATGATTCTCACAGAATACGACATACAGTACACCTCTCAGAAAGCCATCAAGGGCAGTGTACTATCTGAATATCTTGCTGAGCAACCCATTGATGACTACCAGCCTATGAGGTTTGACTTCCCTGATGAAGACATCATGTTCATTAAAGCAAAAGATCACGAGGAGCCTATTCACACCGAAGGGCCTGACCCGGAGGAAGAATGGACTATGATGTTTGATGGGGCTGTTAACATGAATGGCCGTGGTGTTGGTGCAGTACTCATTACACCTAAAGGAGTTCACATGCCTTTCTCGGCAAAACTCACTTTCAACTGCACTAACAACGAAGCTGAATACGAAGCTTGCATTATGGGTCTTGAGGAAGCCATTGACCTCAGGATCAAGACATTGACCGTATTCGGAGATTCAGCTTTGGTAGTCAATCAAACCAACGGGAAATGGTACACCCACCAAGATCATCTGATACCTTACAGGGATTATACGAGAAGGTTACTGACTTTCTTTACAACAGTCAAGCTTGAGTATATCCCTCGGGACGAGAATCAGTTTGCAGATGCTCTTGCTACCATTTCATCCATGATCAAAGTTCAAACGGTCAACTTTGTACCTCAGATTTCAGTGTCTAGACTCGATAGACCGGCATATGTATTTGCAGTGGATATTGTAAAAGATGATAAGCCTTGGTTCCATGACATTAAAAGCTTCTTGGAGGATCAAACATACCCGCCTGGGGCATCTTCCAATGATAAGAAGACTTTGAGAAGGCTTGCTGGTAGTTTCTTTCTGAACACTGATGGGTCTTTATACAAAAGGAACTTTGACATGATACTCCTCAGATGTGTTGACAAGACGGAAGCAGATTTGTTGATGCATGAAGTGCACGAAGGATCCTTTGGTACCCATGCTGGAGGACATGCAATGGCTAAGAAATTGCTAAGATCAGGTTATTACTGGATCACAATGGACGCCGACTGTTGTGCCTACGCCCGAAAATGCCACAAATGCCAGATCTACGCAGATAAGGTGCATGTGCCTCCCAATCCTTTGAATATCATGTCTTCACCATGGCCCTTTGCTATGTGGGGCATTGATATGATTGGCAAGATTGAGCCGACTGCTTCAAACGGCCACAGATTCATCCTGGTCGCCATCGACTATTTCACCAAGTGGGTTGAAGCAGCCTCATATGCAAATGTTACAAGGCAAGTGGTAGCCAGATTCCTGAAGAGAGATATCATCTGTCGGTACGGAGTGCCCGAGCGAATCATTACTGATAATGGTTCCAATTTAAACAACAAAATGATGGCAGAGCTGTGCCGGGACTTCAAGATCCAACATCACAATTCTTCTCCTTACAGGCCAAAGATGAACGGCGCTGTTGAGGCAGCTAACAAGAATATCAAGAAGATTGTGCAGAAGATGGTAATCACCTACAAAGACTGGCATGAAATGCTACCGTTTGCCTTGCATGGGTACCGCACGTCAATCAGAACATCCACTGGGGCAACACCGTATCAGCTTGTGTATGGTATGGAAGCAGTCCTACCTGTTGAAGTTGAACTACCCTCTCTACGGGTGTCAATGGATGTTAAACTGAGTGAAGCAGAATGGGTTCGGTCCCGATTCGAACAACTGAGTCTGATCGAAGAGAAAAGATTGGCTGCAATCTGCCACGGGCAGTTATATCAGAAGAGAATGAAGAAAGCCTTTGATCAAAAAGTCAGGCACCGAGAGTACCAAGTAGGAGATCTTGTGCTGAAAAGAATCCTCCCTCCTCATACAGACCACAGGGGCAAATGGACTCCGAATTATGAAGGACCATTCGTTGTAAAGAAAGTTTTCTCTGGTGGAGCACTGATGCTCAGCACCATGGATGGTGAAGATTTCCCATCCCCTGTGAATTCAGATGCAGTTAAAAAATACTTCGCGTAAAATGACCCGCTGGACATAAAAACAGAATGTAAGTCCAGGCAAAAATAGGGCATCCCGGCGAGTCAAAAACAGAATAAAAGACTCGGGCAAAAATAAGGGAAATAAATGAAAAATGTACACCCGCTGAGTTGAAAAGCCGCAATGGACAGCTCAGGCAAAAATGGGTATCCCGATGGATTGAAAACCCGAAAGGGCGATCCATGCAAAATAAGGGAATAAGCGAACAACTGCATTCTGAATTCGTCTGTATCATCTACAACTTGGTAAGCTACAAAGGATCAAGCTTCAATCAGAATCAACTCTCTCCAGAAAGCAAGACGAGAAGAACGTCATTGTCATACGAGTCATAGCAGAGGAGGAAGCTCCTTGAAAGCGTCGTCAGCATCGCCAGCATTTTGTTTCTCAATTTGTAACAATCTCTTCATTTCAGGAGATATGTTTCCTTGACTGTATCTTGCCAATTCAGGGCACATGAATTAATAAAATCAGATTTTCGGTCATGTTTCGTTTTTACATTTATGTTTTGCAAAGAGTTGTCTGATATCTCTAAAAAAAATAAAAATACAATTGCATAAGTACAGATGCCTTTCTCTAAAAATAAAAACACATGCTTACAGGGAATGTGATTACTCTCGAAAGTACTTAACTCCTATGACGGAATCCAGTAAGGGATACCTCGGGACCTTTTGTACGTTCCATTATCTTTGCAGGATTGCAGGTATCCAGAACGCAACCTGGGGCATGCAGGTTATGTCTCAGCAAGTAGGCGAATCATTATCAACTCGGTCTATCTTCCACATGGCACTAGAAGGTGCCCGTTTCCCCAGCGGAGCTGCCAAATCAGCATACACTCAATCTCAGCATCCGAAATGCTCTATCCCCAGCTGAGTTGCTCCCCATTGCTTTCCCCAGCAAAGTTGTCAAATCAACAAACAGGCTTAACACTCAGGATGTTTTCTCCCCGGCCGGGTTGCCTCTCATTACTCTCCCCAGCTGAGTTACCAGCAGCATTCCCCAGCTGTAGTACCAACCATTCTTCCTCAGCAGATGCAAGAATCAGGGAATCATCTCCCCACAGAGTTCCAACCTCTATCCAGAAGAGCAACGCATGAAGAGATCACAACAGAGTGAAGAAAGCTTCTACAAACCCCAGTTGGGTCCCGTATTACAAAGATATGTCAATCAGTGACCTATATCCCCAAGCAAATACATCATTAGATCTACCAGTGATCTCATCCCCAGCTGGGAATGTCCGTTTCAAGCAGATCAGCCAGAGATCTCCGCGGCAATGGGATCCGAATCCCGGATCGGTGCCTCTTTGCATAATCATAGCATTCGCATCATATTATACCCTCAGAGCGTAGCATTCCGTCTAATACGGAGCATTACGGCAAAAAATCAAATGCATAGCATAATCATAAGTCATGTCGTGAATTGAACGCTTGTGAATAATAAACTGTTCATCATCATTGTACAAACATCCCCCAGAGTCCCAGCAAAAGCAGTTGCCTCTCAAATCACAAACACCAGTATATACTCCTTTTGGCGCCCGTCCGTGCCATCTTTCCCCAGTAAAGTCGCCTGAATACCCTTTACAAACAAATCATCCTTATTACAGATACGTCCTGACACCCGTCCGTGTCATATCCCAGCAGAAAGCCAAAGACATCCTCTTTGCACTCACATATACCTATATATACCCTTTTCTTGACACCCGTCCGTGTCATATCCCCAGCGCAGTCGCCTAGACTTCGTATATCAGATACTTGTTATTATTATACTCTCTTGACACCCGTCCGTGTCACTCTCCCCAGCTGATAAACACTCATCTATACAATACAATACTCACTACTCATTGGTACACTTATACAGATACTCGTCCGTACCTTGTATACATTATCACTCATATCCCCACAGATTCAAACAGTAGTCTTTGTTCTTTGTTAACCAGTTGGTACTCGTCCGTACCATCATCTCAGAACATTGCGTCTAGTGTTTGTTTCTACATGATACTCGTCCGTATCATAGTCTTAGGGATGCTCGTCCGCATCTTTAATCCATACACTTTGTCAAACACTTATGTCTTCTCGAATCTGGACACTCGTCTGTGTCTACTATTCCCCAGAAGAGTCCCCTCAGAATCAACACTCGTCCGTGTTCATTGTTAACCAGTTGATACTCGTCCGTATCGTCATCTCTAAACACGTGTCGGTATTTGTTTCTACCCGATACTCGTCTGTATCGTAGTCTTAAGGATGCTCGTCCGCATCTTTAATCTATACACAATACCAAACACTTATACCTTTTGTTTCTTGGATGTAAACGCTCGTCCGTGTTTACTCTCCCCAGTAGATCGCCAACAAATTTTCTTTTATCTAACACTCGTCCTGTGTTACGATAACTCCGAGAGCAGCCGTACCCTGCTAAGTGGTCGTCCTCCACTTCTTGATGGTCGTCCTCCATCATGCTCATCCGATGGCCGTCCCCATCGTTGATTTTAGCAGCCGTCCCCTGCTAGGTGGTCGTCCTCCACCTCTTGATGATCGTCCTTCATCACTTTATCCGATGGCCGTCCCCATCGTTGATTTTAGCAGCCGTACCCTGCTGAGTGGTCGTCCTCCACTTCTTGATGGTCGTCCTCCATCATGCTCGTCCGATGGCCGTCCCCATCGTTGACCTTTCCTATCCGATGGCCGTCCCCATCGTTGATATTTTCGGCAGCCGTACCCTGCCAGGTGGTCGTCCTCCACCTTTGATGGCCGTCCCCATCATATTTTCTTTTATCCCCAACAGAGCAGCCGTACCCTGCTAGGTGATCGTCCTTCACCTTTGATGGCCGTACCCCATCATCTGTTTATTTCATTTATTCTTTAACCCGATGGCCGTCCCCGTCGTGGTCCCTTTTCCTTTTAGCCCGATGGTCGTCCCCATCGTCAGTTACTTTGCCTTATGAACTTGATGGCCGTCCCCGTCATGTTTCATTAATCCCCAGAGAACTTTGCAGCTTTATCTTGATGGCCGTCCCCATCATAATATCCTATTTTCCCCAGCTAGTCGGCCGTCCCCGTCTTAGCTTTACTTGTTTTTCCCCAGCTAGTCGGTCGTCCCCGTCTTAGCTTTACTTGTTTTTCCCCAGCTAGTCGGCCGTCCCCGTCTTAGCTTTACTTGTTTTTCCCCAGCTAGTCGGCCGTCCCCGTCTTAGCTTTACTTTTTATCCCCAGCATGTCGGCCGTCCCCGTCATCGCTTTATTTCCTGCACTTTACCAGCATGTCGGCCGTCCCCGTCATCGCTTTGCTTCACATACCACTTTACCCAGCAGTCTTCCTCTGCTCGACGGTCGTCCTCCGTCGCCCACACTTTACAATATACTTTATTTTGCCTTTACAATCTATATCCCTTTTCTTCTTCATTCTGTGAGTGCAAATTTTGGACTGTCTTTGGTATTCAACCACAAGTTATCTTGTTTGCCTGTTAAGCCGTCGCTTACAACCTGCACAACTAACTCATGTTTGAATAGGGGCAGCTGTAAACACCCCAAATTTGCCCTCACCCATTCACACTATGGCTTATGATCATCTCATATGCATAAGCACAATCATGTCATCTCACATCTCATTTTTTTATCCACTGCATAGCTTTCAAGGCATCTGCACCTAGGGTTTGTGATCTGAGCAATCCCAAAGCATCTTGAGCCATTCCAAAGGCAACCAATCAACTCAAAGGGGTCCATGTGTGTTCTTATATCATATTCCATCTCCTCAAAGTCAAAAATGTAGAGGAATCACAAGAGCTAGGGTTTGAGTGGATGCAGAGCCAGGTTGAACTGCACAGTTGACTGAAAATTAGGGTTTTGGTTTCAGAGGCCATAACTCCAAATTTTTTTGGTCATTCTTGTTTTCATTGATCTCTATATGGTATAGGGAGTATACATATCAATTTTCATGAAGAAATTCCATGGGGAAGTCATCTGATCAAGAGTTGACTTTCTAGACAAGTCAGTGCAAAATCAGGGCATCTGAGGCCCCCAATGACCCAACCAATGGGTGATCTTCATCATTTTGAGTGTATATGATCTTTATTTGATCATGGGAGAAGGTTGAAGTTCATAGAAATCAAGAATTTAGGGTTTTTGCAAATGTTGACTTTTTGGGCATAGTTGACTTTTCAAGAATGCATCATTTTAGGTCAATTTTCAAGCTTTGATTCTTGGTCCAAAAAGGCTCCAAATGGAAAAACTTTGGTCATGAAAGTTGTAGATCTCATCTTTCCCTTTTCAAAAAGTACAAGAACATGATCAAACTCTTCTTGGATCAAAAGTTATAGCAATGCAAAGTTGGCAAAAATCATTAATTTCTAAGGCATGCTTCAAATGGAAATTTTGCAAAACCTTGAACCAATGCATCATGTGACCTCTAATTCATTTCAAACCATTACACAAACATTCTCTAAGTCCTAAAAATCAGAATTGGATCAAGTTTGCTCATGGCTTGGTTTGTGTAACAAGACTTTATCACATGTGAACCAAAGTTGCCACAAGTTGCAAAACACTCATTTCACTCCCTACCACTTGCAGCCTTGGATGCTGAACCAAGCTAGGCTCATACACACATCATGCTGCGCAGCCCCATGCTTTGTACTTGGCTAGAAGTTGCCCATGCCCTATCTTACAAGAAGTTGACATTTTTGCAAAAGTGGCTACACCTATCCATAAAGCACATGTCAAATCAACTGGCCAATGAGAGAGAGTCATATGGACAATTTGCAAGCTAGCCATAACAAGAAGCAAGGCTGAAACCATCACATTACACACATTCACAAAAACCTTCCATTTTGCATAAGCTTTCGAATTTCTCTATACAGCCTGCAAACACTCAAACCTTTTCCTCCATTCAACTCACCCTGCCTCATAGATCACAAAACACCAAGAACACAAGCCTGAAACAGCCAAGAGATCCCACTGCCATTTCTCACTTCAGTTTGCAGTTCCATTCGAATCTTCCATCCCAGCTCACAAACAACCAAACAAACCTTGCAAAGCTTCTCCATACATCATTTGGACCTCAAACCATCATTCACAATGACCTGAAAGAGCCAGAACCTCCATTGCCATTTCTGATCAAGCTTGAGCAGAAGCTTTCGAAACTCATTATCCAGCCAGCACAAACTCATTTTGAGCACTCAAACATCTTTGGGGGATCAAGTGGAGTGGTTTGCACAAAGAAAAGTGGCCAGAAAGTCCTCAAGTTGAAAGCTCCAAATCTCAGGTAGCTCGAAAATAATTTTTCCAGAAATCATTTTTCTTGTTACAAACTTGTTCTTCATGTCTTGCTGATCATTCTGGTACCATTGGTTTTGAAAATGGTTGTGATTTGAGCATTTAATTTGTTTCTGAAGCTTGCGTGACCTAGAACTTATTCTCTTCGATTCAGCTCATTTAGGAAATATAAATGTGTTTTAGGATGGGGGTTTGATTCGTGAGGATGTGAGGATCATTTCCATGGTTTTAGATTTCATTTTAGTAACCTAGGGAAGGATTTGGAAGTTTTCAGGGGAGAAGGTCACCGGAGAAGACGACCGGAGCTCGTCTCCGGTGACCTGAAAGTGATTAGTTATTAATTTAGGGTTAGGGCAAGGTTTGAATTGAGACCCTTGGATCTGGCTTCCCGCGCGCGTGTGTGTGGTCCAGATTGTATCATTAATTCATAATCAGGTTTAATTAAATTAATTAATTGAGTTTTAGAAGTTTGAATGTGGGCCTTAGATCTGCGCGCCAAGTCAATGCTCCCCTCCCCAGAATCAATCTCAACCCTTCATTGTGCATACTTCAGTTTTATTTAATTTTAATTCATTTTCTTTTCAATTAACTTGTATAATTATTTTAAAATAGCAAAAAATTCATAAAAATTATGAAACTTTTTCCTTAAGGTTTTATTATTTTTTATGACACAAAAATATTTTTTATTTTATTTTTATCATTAAAAAAGTATTTTTAAATATTTAAAAGATTATTTTTAATTGATTAATGGGAATTAATTAATTAAAAATACTTTTAGGTATTTAAAAATTACAAAAAAATTCATGAAATGTTCTAAGACATTTAGAAACATTGTCCAACCTTCAAACCAAATTTCTTTTTTGATCTTGATGCATTTTAAGAATTTTTCATTGAATTAAATCATTTTTTATGCATTATTTTGATCATAAGTTTAAAAATTCATTTCTGCCTATTGGAGAAGGTTGATACATTGATTCTTCTTGCATTGTGTTGTGTTTGGCATGTAGTTCCTAGGATAAAATGGCCATGATTTGATCTTGCATTTTCAATTTGTTTGGTAATTTTCTTGTTAAGGAACCCTAAAACCCAAGCAAACTTGTAAAAATCATAACTTGAGTTTGGTTAGGAGTTGAGACTTCTCCTTTGGGCATTGGTTTAGTATAGGCCTAGGGTTTCTTTGGGTGCCATTTTCCATTTTTTATCATGAGGTTTGCTTCTTTTTTGGGTTTTTGTTTGATGTTTGATCCATGAACCCTAATTTGGGCTCTCTCTTGCATCCTCCTTGCATTCTCTTGCATAACATGACTTGTCTTTGCATTTTGTGCATGCTCATGATTCATTTGACATCTTAAGACATATAGAAAGCATATTTGATCATTGCATTACATATTTGCCATGCCATTTGTCTTGTATGCTTCATAACATTTCATGCTTGTTCATGCTCCTTAACTTGCATCATTTGCATTCATAATCTTGTATGAACATTTCCATATGCCTGCCTCATGTTTGCAACACCTCATAACATCATCATCATCATCAACATGCTTCTGGTTTTTTTTAGCATCATATCATTTCATCTCATCTTGCATTGCATTGCATTCCTTTCTAACATTTCAGGTGGTAAGTAACTTGGGAAGTGAATTTGCCTTCACTTCTCATAACTTTTCTTTTCATCTCTCTTGCATCCATTTCTGCATTTTATTTGTGTTTGAGTTTGAGCTTGCTCATTATTCTTCCCCCCACTTTCTTCCTTCAAGTGACTTGACTTCTTGAATGAAGCAAGTCACTTTGCTTCTCTTGATCTTGTTCATCTGCTTCCTGGTGGTTCCTCTGAAGATTGTTCTTGTAAACCTCACAAACCTTAGGAACAACCAAGCATGACAATGAATTAGGGTTTTGATTAGTCTCCCCCATTAGTTTTACCTTTGTGTCTCTCTTGAGTCTTCTCTTCTCATCCCATAATCAGGGACTAAACCCTAAAGGCTTTAAGACTTTGTGATTAAGCTTATGCCTGCATCCTTCTCTTAGGATGGAGTGTATAACTTTAATCCTAAGTCTTGAACCCTTAAGGTGTTTAAATCTCTTAATCAATCCACTTAATAATCATCAAGACATCACACTTGTAACTTGGGCCTTGCATTAGGGTTCTAATTCTTCCTTAAGTGGTTAAGAAGGACTAACCCTAGTGTTAATGGACAAGTCCCCCTCAAGTTGTCTTACAAACCCTAAAAAACACCTCATCATCATATCATTAAATAAAATCCATCTAATAAAGGCTTGTTTTGTCATGAGTTTAATCCCTAATCATGGATTAAGTTGAGGAGCTTTCCTCAGCTTAAACATTCTCATCTATCATCCTTCTTTTAGGATGGTGTAATGAGTCTGTTTAATCCCTGATTATGGCTTAACCTCATTACTCAACACTAAACAAAAACCACAAAAACATCTAAATAATCACAAGTAGGTTAATGATCTTAATCCTGCATCAAAGGTGATTAAGTGTGAGAATCTGACTTCACACTTAAGGTATTCTCATTACCCCTAATCAGAGGGAAGATGTGATGAGTTTACTAAATCCATTGGTTTAGACTTAAGCTCATTATCCTATGACAAACTTTCAAAAGCAATAAAAGACTGAAAATACAAAAACAAACAATAATCGTCTCCTTCGGGATTCTTTTCTCATCACCCTCACTCATAAACGAGAACTTGCTTCTTCCGTCTAATGCAAGACAGTTTGCATCTGTGCCAGACAGATCATACACTTGAGCATAGGCAAGTAAGCAGTTCACAAGTCAATTCATCTTTCAGTCTCTTTGGGTCGAACTACGGTGTTCTGACTTCCTCATTGCACGAGAGGATACGTAGGCATAACTTAACGGTTATCGAACAAAAGTCTCTGTTCATTCCCCCTCCTTCTAGCCTCATTCTTTTAGCCTCATGATCTTGAGCAATTCACTCTTATCCTTGCACTGACACTGTATATACTACACTGCACTCTTTTACACTGACACCTGTACATTCTTTTCCAGCTATTTTATGCACAGATTGCACTGACACTACCCCTTTAAAACACAAATCTTTTAAGCGTGGATCCCGTCGAGTACGGCGGACAATCTGGGTGCTAATACCTTCCCAGGTTGTAACCAACCCCCTTTCTCAGTCTCTCTGGTTCGCAAACCGTCTTATCCATCTTTTTCTAGGCTTATGCAGCATTGCCTTTCCTCCGGGATAAAAATGCCTAGCTGGCGACTCTTTTCATCTCCAGTGAGTTCACGGATGTGTGTTCTCATTGTTCCCTCTCGCCGACCGTTCGCGTCTGTACCTTCATCTGATCTGTTTCATTTGTCGGGAGCGACACCAGCCACCCATGTCGGAAAGAGAAATGGCCGACATGTTTATGAATACGCTGCAAGGAACATATATTGATAAGCTAGCTGCCTTTTCTTCCACCAGCTTCGCAGACGTAGTTATAGCCGGAGAAAGAATTGAGAGCCTTCTGAAGATGGGAAAGATTTCTGATAATGGTGCAAGTTCGTCCAGTAATCCCAGGAAGCCTTTTGTGGGACCTATAAGAACCGGTGAGACAAATGCCATTCATGCCAGCAGGGGCAGACCTCAGTATGTTCACAGGTTAGTGGCAGCTGTCACAATTCCAGCTCCGATTCCTCAGCAACCAGCATATCAACCACAACAACCTCATTACCAATAGCAAGTACAGTATCCGCCACAGAGAACATACAACAACAATAACAGCAATCAACAACAAAGACCTTTTCAGCAAAGACCATCACAGGCCAATAGGGTGATTGATCCAATCCCTATGCCTTATGCCGCTTTATTGCCACAACTCCTGAAACTCAACCTGGTTGAATTAAGGACATTGGCACCACCAGATCCCTCCAATCTACCGAGAAATTATGATGTCAACGCCAGATGTGCTTTCCATTCCAATGCACCTGGCCACAATACTGAGAAATGCATGGCTTTGCAAATGAAGGTACAAGACCTGGTGGATTCTAAAGCCCTCAACTTTGCACCCCCTCCAAGTGTCACCAAGAATCCCATGCCCAATCATGGAGGACCTAGAATTAATGCCATTGAGGAAGACAAGCCATCTTTCTTAATCACCAGTGTTGGACAGATTCGGACACCTCTGGTCGAAATTAAAGCTCAGCTCCTAGAATGTCAGATGTTCCCCGGGTGTGAGCTCGGTTGTGGGTATTGCAACATTTCGGTCAACGGGTGTGATAACTTGAGAAGCAGCATAGACGGTCTTATCAAAAGTGGTATACTTCAGATCACAACAACGACGCCTGCAAATCCAGCAATTCCTTTGACAACAATTCCTGACTCTTCTACAACTGCAACAACAATCATTCCGAACAATTCATCAATATCATCAACAATGGCTTCATCCATCACTTCAACAAACCAGATGTCAACAACCATTTCTTCTACAACATCAGCATCCATTTATTCAGCAGAATCTTCTACAACGCCAACAGAAATTAATGAAGATATCTCAGCAGTCACCATTTACTATGATCCATCAGATGTTCCTCCAAACAACAACTTTCAGCAACAAACAGTGGCACCTCCTGCCAGGTCACCAGTCACCATTTACTACGATCCGCACACCATTTCAGTACCCTCCTCTGCAGCAGTCAGTCCAGTTACCGTTACGGTGCCTGGACCAGTTCCATATGAAAGCAATAATGCCATACCTTGGCATTATGGCTCTGACCTCTACTACAACGGGGAGAAAATCACTTTGGATTCTTCAACTTCTTCTCCACAGATTGATAATGTTGGGGGAGGCGGAGGCTTCACCAGAAGCGGACGCCTTTTTGCCTCACAATTGCAAAGACCTAATGCCGAAGCAGAAGCTGCTGCCAAAGCAAAGGGGAATAGTGTGATATCTGAAGAACCAATCATCAAAGAAACTCAGAAGACATCTTTTGAGCAAGATGTAGATGAATTCATGAGAATTATAAAGAGAAGTGATTACAAAGTGGTGGATCAGCTTCACCAAACTCCCTCAAAGATCTCCATCTTATCCCTGTTGATGTGTTCCGAAGCTCACAGGAATGCATTATTGAAAGTCTTGCACGCAGCATACGTGCCAGAGGAGATCACCGTTAATCAGCTAGAAACTGTGGTGGCAAATGTCAACACCAGTCATGGACTGGGCTTTACCAATGCTGACTTAACAACTGAGGGACGTAACCACAACAAGGCTTTACACATCACTCTAGAATGCAAGGGTGTTGTTCTATCCCATGTACTGGTGGACACTAGGTCTTCACTTAATGTTCTACCAAAGAAAGCCTTGGTGAAGCTGGAGTACGATAGCTTGGCATTGCGTCCAAGTAATTTGGTGGTGACAACATTTGATGGCTCTAAAAGATCAGTGCTTGGGGAGATTGATTTGCCTGTGATGATTGGCCCGCAGACTTTTAAAATTACCTTCTATGTGATGGACATTCAGCCGGCCTACAACTGTTTGTTGGGTAGACCTTGGATCCATGCCGCTGGCGCTGTTACGTCTACCCTTCACCAGAAGCTGAAATTCGAGTGGGAAGGCCAGATCATCACCATCTGTGGTGAAGAAGACATCTTTGTTAGCTATCTGGCTACATATAAGTATATTGAGATGGATGGAGAGATCCATGAAACCATGAGCCAAGGGTTTGAGGCCCTGAATATTAATGAAGCATCTGCTGTACTAGGAACCTCCATGACATCTTATCAGCAAGCCAAGAAGGTTGTTGAAGAGGGGACTGCCCAAGGCTGGGGCAAGCTGTTGCCCGTGGAGAAGAAGGAGGACAGATTTGGGTTGGGTTACAAACCAACTCAACAAGATCAATCAGAGGTTGCCAAGAAGCCCAGTTTTGTCAGTGGGGGAATGCTCACCCCCGATGCAGTGAACAACTTGGAAGACGAGGATGAAAGCGACCGCAACCTGGAGAGCTGGATACGTCCAAGGATCCCGGGGAGCCAAATCCTTAACTGGTCTTCCCAGGAAATTATAAGGGTTACTCCTGCAGAGTAATTATTATTTCCTGTATTTTTAAGCATGCATCAAGTCTTGCATCTTGCCCAAGATGACAAGACTCATTTTGTAATCGGGCCATCTTGTAATTTTGTGCAAACAGATCAATCAATGAATATCGGACATCTTTTGCAAATGAATCTTTTCCTTTTTCGCTCACTGTTTTTCATTTTTCTTTTTGTACAAAAATAAAATGGCAATGTTTTCCAAAATGAAAACTTCATTTCACTTTTTTCTAAAACAAGATTAAAAATGATCACTAAAATAAACAATCTAAACCCTTGCAGAGAGTGCCTTTCAGACTGCACCGACAACAACACTGCTATGACTTCGTATGACTTTGACAATCCAATCAATCAAGCTGATGAAGGGGTTGAAGAAGATTATGAGCTTCCTGAAGAGCTAGCCAGGTTGTTAAGGCAAGAGGAGAAGGTTATCACTCCTCATCAGGAGGAGGTCGAAACGGTTAATCTTGGCACGGAAGAAGATATGAAAGAGGTTAAAATCGGGGCCTGCCTACAAGATTCATTGAAGGAGCAATTGATTGATATGCTTCGGGAGTATGTGGATGTCTTTGCTTGGTCTTATTAGGATATGCCAGGGTTGGACACCGATATTGTCATGCACAAGCTGCCTTTAAAAGAAGACTGCCCGCCAGTAAAACAGAAGCTGCGCCGTACTCACCCAGATATGGCAATGAAGATTAAAGAAGAGGTACAAAAACAGTGGGATGCCGGTTTCCTTGCTGTAACTAGTTATCCGCCATGGGTTGCTAATATTGTACCTGTGCCTAAGAAAGACAGCAAGGTGAGGATGTGTGTGGATTACCGGGATCTGAACAGAGCCAGCCCGAAAGATGACTTCCCATTACCTCACATTGATGTATTGGTTGATAATACGGCTCAGTTCTCGATGTTCTCCTTCATGGACGGATTTTCAGGATATAATCAGATTAAGATGTCACCTGAAGACATGGAGAAGACAACTTTCATCACACCCTGGGGCACGTTCTGTTATAAGGTGATGCCATTCGGACTGAAGAATAATGGTGCAACCTATCAACGGGCTATGGTAACATTATTCCACGACATGATCCATAAAGAAATCGAATGTTATGTGGATGACATGATTGCCAAGTCCCTCACAGAAGAAGACCACCTGGTGAATCTGTTGAAGTTATTCAAACGTCTGAGGAAGTACCAGTTGAAGTTAAACCCCAACAAATGCACATTCGGGGTGCGATCTGGTAAGTTGCTGGGATTTATTGTAAGTGAGAAAGGGATTGAAGTGGACCCTGATAAAGTCAAAGCCATTCAAGAAATGCCTGCACCGAAGACTGAAAAGGAGGTTCGGGGGTTTCTAGGTAGATTGAACTACATTTCACGGTTCATATCTCACCTTACAACAACCTGTGAGCCTTTGTTCAAACTGTTAAGAAAAGAACAAACGGTCAGGTGGAACAAAGACTGCCAGAGGGCTTTTGACAAAATCAAGGAATACTTGCAAGAGCCTCCAATCCTTATGCCTCCAGTTGAAGGAAGACCTCTGATAATGTACTTGACAGTATTAGAAGAGTCGATGGGGTGTATGCTGGGCCAGCATGACGAGTCTGGTCGAAAAGAGTATGCAATTTACTACCTAAGCAAAAAGTTTACCGACTGTGAACAACATTATTCACTGCTCGAGAAAACTTGCTGTGCTTTAGCGTGGGCTGCTCGCCGACTAAGGCAGTATATGTTGACCCACACTACTTTGTTGATATCAAAGATGGACCCAGTTAAGTACATTTTTGAGAAGCCAGCACTTACCGGACGGGTTGCAAGATGGCAAATGATCCTCACAGAATATGACATCCAATACACATCTCAGAAAGCCATCAAGGGCAGTGTACTGTCTGATTATCTTGCTGAGCAACCTATTGATGATTACCAGCCTATGAGATTTGACTTCCCTGATGAAGACATCATGTTCGTAAAAGCAAAAGATCATGAAGAGCCTGTTCACACTGAAGGGCCTGGCCCGGAGGAAGAATGGACTATGATGTTTGATGGGGCTGTTAATATGAACGGTCGTGGTGTTGGTGCAGTACTCATTACACCTAAAGGGGTTCACATGCCTTTCTCGGCAAAGCTCACTTTTAACTGCACTAACAACGAAGCTGAATATGAAGCTTGTATTATGGGTCTTGAGGAACCCATTGACCTCAGGATCAAGACTTTGACTGTGTTCGGAGATTCAGCTCTGGTAGTTAATCAAACCAACGGCAAATGGTACACACACCAGGATCATCTGATACCTTATAGGGATTATACAAGGAGGTTATTGACCTTCTTTACAACGATCAAGCTTGAGTATATCCCTCGGGACGAGAATCAGTTTGCAGATGCTCTGGCTACTATTTCATCCATGATCAAAGTTCAAGCTGCCAACTTTGTACCTCAGATTTCAGTGTCCAGACTTGACAGACCAGCGTATGTATTTGCAGTAGACGTTGTAAAGGATGATAAGCCTTGGTTCCATGACATTAAGTGCTTCTTGGAGGATCAAACATACCCCCCTGGGGCATCTTCCAATGACAAGAAGACATTAAGAAGGTTAACTGTTAGTTTCTTCCTGAATACTGACGGTTCCCTGTACAAGAGAAACTTTGATATGGTACTTCTCAGGTGCGTTGATAGAACAGAAGCAGACTTGTTGATGCACGAAGTGCACGAAGGATCCTTTGGTACCCATGCAGGAGGGCATGCCATGGCCAAGAAGTTGCTAAGATCAGGTTATTACTGGATCACAATGGATGCCAACTGTTGTGCTTATGCCAGGAAGTGCCATAAATGCCAGATTTATGCGGATAAAGTGCATGTGCCTCCGAATCCTCTGAATGTGATGTCTTCACCCTGGCCTTTTGCTATGTGGGGCATTGATATGATTGGCAAGATTGAACCGACTGCTTCAAATGGCCACAGATTCATCCTGGTAGCCATTGACTATTTTACCAAGTGGGTTGAAGCAGCTTCCTATGCAAATGTTACAAGGCAAGTGGTAGCCCCATTTCTGAAGAGAGACATCATCTGCCGATATGGAGTGCCCGAGCGAATCATTACGGACAATGGTTCCAACTTGAACAACAAGATGATGGCAGAGCTATGCCGGGACTTCAAGATCCAACACCACAATTCTTCTCCTTACAGGCCAAAGATGAATGGCGCTGTTGAGGCGGCTAATAAGAATATCAAGAAAATTGTACAGAAGATGGTGGTCACCTACAAAGACTGGCATGAAATGCTACCATTTGCCTTGCATGGGTACCGTACGTCAATCAGAACATCCACTGGGGCAACACCGTATTAGCTTGTATATGGTATGGAGGCAGTCCTACCTGTTGAAGTTGAATTACCCTCCCTGCGGGTACTAATGGATGTTAAGTTGAATGAAGCAGATTGGGTCCGGTCCCGATACGAACAACTGAATCTGATTGAAGAGAAGAGATTGACTGCAATCTGTCATGGGCAGTTATATCAGAAAAGAATGAAGAAAGCCTTCGATCAGAAAGTCAGGCTCCGAGAGTACCAAGTAGGAGACCTTGTGCTGAAGAGACTCCTCCCTCCTCATACAGACCACAGGGGCAAGTGTTCTGAACTATGAAGGACCATTCGTAGTAAAGAAAGTTTTCTCTGGTGGAACACTGATGCTCAGCACTATGGATGGTGAGGACTTCCCGTCCCCTGTGAATTCAGATGCAGTTAAAAAATACTTCGCATAAAATGACCCGCTGGACATAAAAACAGAATGTAAGTTCAGGCAAAAATAGGGCATCCCGGCGAGTCGAAAACAGAATAAAAGACTCGGGCAAAAATAAGGGAAAATAAACAAAAAAATGTACACCCGCTGAGTTGAAAAGCCGCATTGGACAACTCAGGCAAAAATGGGTATCCCGGTGGATCGAAAACCCGAAAGGGCGATCCACGCAAAATAAGGGGATAAGCGAACAACTGCATTCTGAACTCATCTGTATCATATGCAACATGGTAAGCTTCGAAAGGTTCAAGCGTCGGTCAGAACCAACCTTCTTCAGAAAGCAAGACGAGAAGAATGTCAAGAGTCATACGAGTCATAGCAAAGGGGAAGCTCCTTGAAGCGTCATCAGCATTGCCAACATCTTTTTTCTCAATTTGTAACAATCTCCTCATTTTAGGGGATTTGTTTCTTTGACTGTATCTTGCCAATTCAGGGCACATGAATTAATAAAATCAGATTTTCAGTCATGTTTCGTACATTTTATTTTCATTTGCAAGAATGTCCGATGTCTTTATAGATCCTGGTTGCATCAATACAGATGCTTCTCTTCTAAAATAAATAAATAAATAAAAAAATAAAATAAATAATAATAAAAAATAAATACGTGCTTGCAGGAAATATACTTACTCCCGGGAGTGTCTAAACTCCTACGATGGAATCCGGTAAGGGATACCTCGGGATTACTCGTGCGTTTCTCTGTCTTTTCAGGATTGCAGGTATTCAAAGCACAACATGGGGCATGAAAGCTTCACCCCAGCAAGCTGGCAAATCATTATCTACTCAGTCTTAGCACCGAAGGTGCTTTCTCCCCAGCTGAGTTGCCATTTGTTATTTCCTCCTCAGCCAAGTACAAAAGCCAGGGAACCATCTCCCCGCAGAATGTCAACCTCTACCCGGAAGAGCAACGCGTGAAGAAATCACAACAGAGTGAAGAAGGCTTCTACAAACCCCAGCTGGGTCCCTCATTAATGAGATGGGTTTATCAGTGACCTATTCCCCCAAGCGAAGCCATACATGACAGATCTACCAATGATCTTATCCCCAGCTGGGATGTCCATTTCAAGCAAATCGGTCAGAGATCTTCACAGCAACGAGATCCGAATCCCGGATCGGTAACTTTGCATAACCATAGCATTCACATCACATTCTCCCCACAGAGCGTAGCATTCCGTCTAATACGGAGCATTACGGCAAAAATCAAACATATTGCATAATCATAAGCCATGTGTCGAACTGAACACTTGTGAATACTGACAATCCATCAACGATATACAGAAAACTCCCCAGATTCCCCGGCGGAGAGCCAAGGCACTTTCCCTAAGGATACAAATATTTCCTGGCACCCGTCTGTGTCATATCCCCAGCAAAAGCCAAAGCGTCCTCTTTGCACTCACCGATACATATATACAACCCCTTTGACACTCGTCCGTGTCACCCCCAGCATAACACTTGGTAAACCATGTGCTTTTTTATATTACACTTTTCTCTTTTGACACTCATCCGTGTCACTCTCACCAGCAAGTTAAACACTCATCGATACACCACTCATACTTATTACTCTTGTTTCACTCATACAGATACCCGTCCGTATCTTGTATACACCACTTATATCCCCTCAGATTCGACACTCATCCGTATTCTTTGTTAACCAGTTGATACCTGTCCATATCATCATCTCTGAACATGTGTCAGTGTTCGTTTCTACCCGATACTCGTCCGTATCATGAGCTTAAGGATGCTCGTCCGCGTCCTTAATCTATAAACCGTACCCAAACACTTATACCTCTCATTCCTTGGATATAGACACTCGTTCGTGTTTACTTGTCACAGCAGATCCCAGTGAACTATTTTTTTCTATCTGACATTCGTCCTATGTCATGATACTTTCGGCAGCCGTACCCTGCCAGGTGATCGTCCTTCACCTTTGGATGATCGTCCCTCATCCTTTCCCCAGAGGAGTCTCTATTCATTAGAACACCTTCCTATCCGACATTCGTCCTATGTCGTGATATTTTTAGCAGCCGTCCCCTGCTAGGTGATCGTCCTTCACCTCTTGATGATCGTTCTTCATCATTTTATCCGATGGCCGTCCCCATCATTGATCTTGTTATCTGACATTCGTCCTATGTCATGATAAAACCTGAGAGCAGCCGTACCCTGCTAGGTGATCGTCCTTCACCTCTTGATGATCGTCCTTCATCATGCTTACCCGATGGCCGTCCCTATCGTCGACCTTTTATCCGACATTTGTCCTATGTCGTGATGCTTTTTCGGCATCCGTACCCTGCCCGGTGATCATCCTTCACCTTAGATGACTGTCCCTCATCTTTATCCTCAACAGAGCAGCCGTCCCCTGCTAGGTGATCGTCCTTCACCTTTGATGACCGTACCTCATCATTTATTTCATTTACTTATAGTCCCCAGAAAGTTTTATTTCTGAATTCGATGGCCGTCCCCATCGAAATCTCTTATATCCCCAGCATGTCGGCCGTCCCCGTCATTGTTTCATCCCCAGCAGTCGTCCTCTGCTCGACAGTCTCCCTCCGTCTCCCGCACTTTATAATCATACTTTATTTTCTTTTATAATCTATATCCCTTTTCTTCTTCATTCTGTGAGTGCAAATTTTGGACTGTCTTTGGTATTCAACCACAAGTTATCTTGATTGCCTGTTAAGTCGTTGCTTACATTCTACACAGCTAACTCATGCTTGAATAGGGGCAGCTGTAAACACCCCAAATTTTCCCTCACCCATTCACACCATGGCTTGTGATCTGTTCATATGCATAAGTTCAATCATAGTATCTCATACCACATCTTTAATTCACTGCATTGGTTCTAAGTCATCTGCATCTAGGGTTTGTGATCTGAGCAATCCAAGAGCCACTTGAGCTACTCCAAAGGTCTTCAATCACTTCAAAGGGGTCCATGTATGTCCAAGCATCATATTATATCCCCACAAAGTCAAGAAAGTCAAAAAATCACAAGAACTGAGGATGGCATGGAAGCAGAGCCAGGTTTGACTGCACAGTTGACCTAGAATTAGGGTTTTGGTTTCAGAGGCCATAACTCCAATTTTTTTGGTCATTCTTGTTTCTATTGGTCTCTATATGTTATAAGGATCATGCATATCAAGTTTCATGAAGAAATTCCATGGGGAAGGCATCTAATCAAGAGTTGACTTCTTGGGCAAGTCAGTGCAAAATCAGGGTATCTGAGGCCCCCAATGACCCAACCAAAGGGGGTTCTTCATCATTTTGAATGTATATGATCTTTATTTGATCATGGAAGATGTTAGAAGTTCACAAAATTGAAGAATTTCAAGCCATTTGCAAAGTTGCCTTTTTGGGAAAATGACTTGTAATGGAAACTTGCCATTTTGGGAAACTTTTTCAACCCTTTCTTTTTGATTCAAAAATGCTTCAAATGAGAAAACTTTGGTCATGAAAGTTGTAGAATGTATCATTCCCTTTTCAAAAAGTACAAGAACTAATTCTAATTCATTTTGGATCAAAAGTTATGGCTTGTCAAAGTTGGGGAAAATCACATAATTTCAAGTTATGTACCAAAGAGGCATTTTGCAAAATGATATGATCAAGCATTCCAAAGGCTTCAAATGTGCACAAACTCATTACAACATACTCACATGACCTCTAAAGATCAGAATTGGCCCAAGAATATTGCATTTTGGTGCCTTGAACTTCATGAATTTCCAAAAGGGCCAAAGATGTACCAACTTGCAAAAACTCATGAATGTCATGCCTCTACTTGTTACAGCTCATAGAATCTGATCCATATGAACTCCATGATCTCTGCTGAGCCCAACCATGCCCCTATCACAACCTCACACTTGCCCATACCTCAAGTACACCTAGACTTGATTTTTGCAAAAACCCCCATACCAATCCCACAGTGACACAACAACTATTCTGACCAATCAAGACATTACAAACACACCAAAAGCAAGCCATTTCATATGATCTTGGAGCTTGAACACACACACAAGTCAACATTCACCAAAAACCTCCCATATGCATTTTGTTTTGAAACACATCACACAAGCATCAAACACAAAAACAAACTCCATAAAACATCTCAGCATGTCTCACTGATCATCCCTGACCCTTCACCTTGCCCTGAAACTCCCTGAAATCAAAACACGATTTCTCTCCTTCACTGAACAGAACTTCATCAAACTCCCAAACCAACCATTTTAAACTTCAACCAAGCTCCAAAGCTTCATCAGGAGGATCATTAAAGCTATTTTGAAGCAGAGGAGCAAGCAGAAAGTTCCTGGATTGAAAGCTCCATTTCAGGTGAGCTCAAGAACTTTTTTTTCCAGAAATGCATTTTTAAGTTCTTAAATGAATCTATGTGATGTGTTGATCATGTTGATATGTTTAGTTTTGCAAATGGTTAAGTATTGAGTATGTATGAAGCTTCTGAAAGTTTTTGACCTAAAAACCTTTTGATTCGATTCAGCTTTGATACGAAAAATAAATGCGTTTTGTTTGTTGATTCTTGTTATATGATGTGTGGGAATGGATTCTGGGCAGAGAAATCAAGTTTTAGTGACCTAGGGAGTGAGTTAGCAATTTTTAGGGAAGGAGGTGGCCGGAGAAGATGACCGGAGGTCATTTCCGGCCACCTGAAAGTCATTAGGGCTTTAAATGCGTTTAGGGTTTAGTTTAAATGTGGACCATGGATCAGGCTGACTTTTGTTGACTCCCGCGCGTTTGGATGGCCAAGATCACTCATTAAAACCCTAATCTTATTTAATTAGTTTAATTAATCCATTTTAAGTTAATTGGCTCAGTTTGAATTCCAGCCACAGGATCTGGCGCGCAGTCAATCCCCCTTTCCCCAGAATCAATCCTGGCCCTTCCCTTTGCATACTTCCATTTTATTTTATTTTTTATTTCATTTAATTTCATTTCTTTTCCTCATTTTATTTAAAATAGCAAAAATCATTTAAAAATTCTGAAATTTTTTGTCAAGAGTTTCATTAATTTTTAAAACTCAAAAATATTTTTATTTTTATTTTTTGCACTGAAAATCATTTTTAAATCATTTAAATGTTTATTTTTAATTAATTAATGGAAATTAATTAATTAAAAATACATTTAGGTATTTAAAAATCACAAAAAAATTCACATAGCATTTAGAAACATTGTCCAACTCTCAAACCAAATTTCTTTTTTGTTCTTGATGCCTTTTGATCATTTTCATTGGATTTAATTTCATTTCAAGGCAATATTTTGTGTCAAACTTCAAAAATTCATTTCTGCCTAACCATTGAGAGTTGGATGATGATTATTTTGGCATTGCATCTTGCATAGCATGTAGTCTATAGGATAAATTTGGTTTGAATTGATCTTGTATTTTCAATTTGCTTGGCATTTTTCTTGGTGAAGTACCCCAAAACCCTAGCAACCTTAGAAAATCCATAACTTTCCATAGATTAAGAGTTGGATCCTCTCCTTTGGGCAGTGAACTTGTATAGGTTTAGGGTATCATTGATTGCATTTTCAATTTTTTATCATGTCATTTGCTTCTGGTTTTGGATTTTTGCATTGCATGATGCATGTAACCCTAATTTGTGCCTTCCTTTGCATCCATTTCTCATTTGCTTGCATCCAATGATTTTCCATGGCATTTTGTGCATCCACGTGATTCATAATACATCTTAGGACATATTAGAATCATGTTTGATCATTGCATCTTTCATTTGCCATGTTATATGTCCATTGCATTTCATAACTTTTCATGTACATTCATGGTTCAAAGCATGCTTCATCTGCATCCATGTCCTTGTATGATCATTCTCATGTCTTGCCTCATGTTTGTATCATCTCTTAGCATCATTAAAATCATGTAAATGCTTCTGGTTTTGGTTTGCATCATAGCATTGCATCTCATTTGCATTACATTTCATTTTCTTATGCTAACATTTCAGGTGGTAAGTTGCTTGAGAAGTGAATTTGCCTTCACTTCTCACAATTTCTTTTCATCTCTTTCATACTTCCTTTGCTGCATTTTGTATGTGTATTAGAGTGAGCTTGCTAATTCATGTTCATCTCTTACTTTCCTCCTTCAAGCAACTTGTCTTCTTAAGTGAAGCAAGTTGTTTTGTTTCTCTTTGCTCCTTTCATCTGCTTCCTTTCCTGGTGGTTTCTCTGAAGATTTCCTTGTAAACCACACTAACCCTAGGATCAACCAAGAATGACAATAATTAGGGTTTTGATTAGTCCCCCATTTAGTTTTACCTTTGTGTCATCTTTGAGTCTCTCTTCCCATCTCATAATCAAGGACTAAACCCTAAAGGTTTTAAGGCTTTGTGATTAAGCTTATACCTGCATCCTTCTATTAGGATGGAGTGTATAACTTTAATCCTAAGTGTTAAACCCTTAATGTGTTTAACTCCTTTAATCAATCCACTTAATAATCATCAAGACATCAAGCTTGTAACTTGGGCCTTGCATTAGGGTTCTAATTCTTCCTTAATTGGTTAAGAAGGACTAACCCTAGTGTTAATGGATAAGTCCTCCTCAAGTTGTCTTACAAATCATAAAATCCACTTCTTAATCTTACCATTAACTAAAATCCACCTAATAAAGGCTTTGTTTTGTCATGAGGTTAATCCCTAATCATGGATTAAGTTGAGGAGCTTTCCTCAGCTTAAATGTTCTCATCTATTATCCTTCTATTAGGATGGTGTAATAAGTCCATTAAATCCTTGATTATGGATTAAACTCATTACTTAACACTAAACAAAAACAACAAAAACATTTAAATAATTGCAAGTAGGTTAATGATCTTAATCCTACTTCAGAGTGATTAAGTGTGAGATGCTGACTTCACACTTAAGGTATTCTCATTACCCCTAATCAGAGGGAAGATGTGATGAGTTTACTAATCCATTGATTTAGACTTAAGCTCATTAACTTATGACAAATCCAAAAAGCAATAAAAGACTGAAAACACAAAAAACAAACAATAATCGTCTCCTACGGGATTCTTTTCTCATCTCATTCACCCATAAACGAGAACTTGCTTCTTCCGTTTAATGCAAGACAGTTTGCACCTGAGCCAGACAGGTCATACACTTGAGCATAGACAAGTAAGCGGTTCACAAGTCAATTTATCTTTCAGTCTCTTTGGGTCGAACTACGGTGTTCTGACTTCCTCATTGCACGAGAGGACACGTAGGCATAACTTAACAGTTATCGAACAAAAGTCTCTGTATATTCCCCCTCTTTCCAGCATTATTCTTTAAGCCTCATAGTCATGAGCATTTCATTCTTGTTCTTACACTGACACTTCTCCTATACACTTCACTTTTCTTTTACACTGACATTTGCATTCTTTTCCAGCTTTGACACACAAATTGCACTGACACTACCCCTTTAAAACACAAATCTTTTAAGCGTGGATCCCGTCGAGTACGACGGACAATCTGGGTGCTAATACCTTCCCAGGTTGTAACCAACCCCCTTTCTCAGTCTCTCTGGTTCGCAACCGTCTTATCCATATCTTTTCCTAGGTTTATGCAGCATTACCTTTCCTTCGGGATAAAAATGCCTAGCTGGCGACTCTATTCATTTCTTCCTCTTTCGCCGACCGTTCACGTCTGTACCCCTTCTGACCTAAGGTGTCATCAGGTGGGAGCGATACTTCGCGCGTCGCCATCTAACTTTTCTAACTTAACAAGCATTCAAACTTTTAATAAATATAAGAAAGAACTGAACTCTGGAGTCTAGCATTCCATATGTTCTTGAATGGATCATTCCTGAGGCCAGCCCCACGGGACGTGATTCATTCGCCCTTTCGTACTCAAAACACTTAAACATTCAAAACTTAACACCTTTGAAGAAATGAGACATGATTCATCTCCATAGAAAAGATTGCTCTTACAAGTAATGTCCGACTTCACAAAGAATCACAACATAATAATGAACTAACTCCTAAACACAAATGACAAGCAAACAACACAAGCAATAAAGTGTTCAAATAAGAATCACCTAATCACTTAACTAAGTCAAGCTCAATATCTACAAGGGAAAAATCACTCTCATATGTAATTATGCTAGCATCCAAAATAATTCATGCAAGTATCAAATCAATTCAAGAGGAAAATCAAGGAAACAAAGATCTCATAAGGACTTCTCATTGTTGTAATGAGGCAAGGGTTAACAAAAAAAGGGATATATATATATATATATATATATATATATATATATATATATATATATATATGCCAATGATTCAAAGTGGTTTTCAAAAAATTTGAAAAATGAAGAACATGCCAACTAAATCAACCAACTTATTTCACACTTTTCCCTATCTCTTTCTTTCCTCTTTTCTTTATGGTGCCCCCTCTCAATTTTTTTCTTTTTCAAATGATCTTTTCTTATCAAGCAACTCTAACTTAGAGTGCAAAGCTTTTAGTAAATCTCATTTTCATTTTTTTCTTTTCTTGTCTTGTCTATGTTCTCAAGAGGCACCAATTCCATCAATTCTTCTTTTTCACACTCAAATACTCTCCCCAACTTTAAACCATACCATTATATAATGACAATGTTCTTCAATAAGTATGTTCAAACAAAGGGGTAAAGTGTACACAAAAATTAAAACTAGAATGAATCACAATGGTTTTTTTAACAACAAGGATCACCGATGAATTATATCTCGACATTTTGCCGACTTTTGCTTTATGATTCATTCTAGTTGTGCGAAGGCTCAAAATTGGATAGCAAATGCTCACACTACTCACCGAGTAAAAATAAAGTCTAAAAGAATTGGACGGTTTTTCTCAATATTCAAATAATGCCTAGATCATTTCAATATTTACAAAATTTTCCAATGAATACAAGATACAAGCATGAATCGCACGAGTTCACAACAATTACATAAATACTAAAATTTGTGAACAATAGAGGTCACTCACTTTGTGGTTTGTCCTAAATGATTCTCATATGAACACTTATGCAATATGAACAAAACTTGAAATTTGCGAAAAGTAAAAAGTTCATACGCATGTTATATTCTACAAAGCACGAACGGGGGTACCTTTTTCGCACAAACTTTCAGAATTTTATCATCATCATCATATAAGAGAGGTGAAGCACAAATCAAAGATCACAAAAAAGTAACTTGTTTCGCCATGATAATCACCTCAATAATCAAGAACAAACACACAAAAAATTGCAACAAAAAACCATCCGCCCGGATGTTAACTTAAATGAGTTTTAAGAGTACAAAATCCACCATCCGCCCGGATGGGAACAACTAATACATAATAATAGTACCAAAACAAAACCCAAGAGGATGTTAACTAATCAAAATCCAAAAACTACACAGAATTCTAAACACATTCTAAGCAAAGCATAAAACAAAAGATAAAATAAGGACGATTAAATCGTTCGACAATCAATCAAAAGAACTCGAACTATCATCATCATCATCAACAATGTCCTCATTATTAACATCCTCCATATCATCACCAACAACATCCACATCATCACCAACACCTGCCCCCTCGAAGAACCTGGATGTCCTCAGGACAAGCAGTATAAGCTCTAAACTCATCATGGACCGTAGAGAATGGTTCACGTGAGGCTCCTGAATCTGCACCAGTAACTGTAACATGGACTCGTACATAAAAGTTAGAGCACGGTGGTGAGATTCATGCATAGCCCAGTTAGCAGCTGAGCTAGGATCAACACCACACCTGAACAAAAGGAACACCCCCAGGATGAGGAGCATAAGCCATTGGAGCAGTAGTAAGTGAAGGCTCCCAAAATCGGTTAGCAAACTCATCATCTATCATAGCTAGCTTCACATTCCTAAGCGAGGGAAGTGTGATGCCAGCTGCCTTACACAAGGCCATAACTAAACCAGGGTGAGTGAGCCTACATGTCGCCCTCGAGCCATACTGTGTACCACTTGTAGCAATCCTTCGGAATTCTGAGGAGATTAAATGTGCAAGGACTACTGTCTTATGCTCCATAATGCAGTATAAGAGGGCAACCACCTCAATCGTGATATCTGAGGTATGGCTCATAAGCACTAGGTTGTGCAATACAACTAACATGTAAATCCGAGCAATGCTTTTCAGAGCTCCATGACAACAACACCAATTTGTTAGAGTACAAATAGAGTTGGGTTTTTATTATCGATCCACAGAGATTGTTTTGTGATATCATCGCCTTTCTACAGTTACGCTTGTTTAAGACTTAATATTAACATGGGGTTTTGGTTTGATTAACGAAACATTTAGTTTGCATTCAAATTAAAATCTACGAGTTAAAAATATCGGTTGGTGAAAGTTTATAAAAAGCACATGCCAAGGTTAGGGTTCAATAAGCCCATTTATACGGATAGTTTCGATCAAGTAGATGAAATCGTTAAAATGATAAACAAAATCACAATATCCTCTCAATATGTTTATTTCTAACACAAATTGTGAGTTTTACCATTTTGATCCATTGATGATCTTTCACTAAATCTATCAAAATGGAAACATTAAAGATCAATACAAGGTGAACACCAAGTCTCATAAATGTTTCTAGCCTATGTTCTTTGATGGATGAAAAACTTGGGTCAAATGTGGAACACATTTCTCAATCATGAAGCGCACAAATTATATTTCATAAACACAAAGTTTTCCACCATATATTTATCATCAAGAGTTCATACACAATGATCAAAGACTATACATACAAATTAAAGACCTATCTACCTTCTAACCTTAACATATAAAGAGTTTAGCTAGCTATAACAATGGAAGCTTTCATTACAAGAAAGAGATGAAGAAGACAAAGAATAAAAGACGATCTCTCGACTATTGATGCGTCGATTTTTTGAAAATAAGTGAAATTCTGGGTTTTAGGGTTTTTGCTCCAAGAAAAATGGGATGATCCTTGAAAAATGACTATTCAACCCTTTTTATAGAAGCTGAAAAATGCAATGCTCGCTAAGCGAGCAAAAGCTCGCTAATCAAACTCTCATTAATTTCTCAAATCGCCTTTTCTTGCTAAGAGAGATCAAGCCCTCGCTTAGTGAGAGACTCCCTGGATCCGCTCGCAAGTAACAAGCTCCAAAAAATCATTTTCTTCAAAATCTTCCAAAAGAGAGTCCCCTTGGTTTTCTTTCTTCATTCCAATGGAGAAACCTAAAAATATAAAAACAAAAGTTAAATAAATGATACTATTAAAGCAATTAAGCTATACCACAAATACTAACCTGAAACAATGGGAAAAAGTATCAGAAAACCAAATAAGCTCAAGAAAAGTACAAAAACTATACTACATATTAACACAAATTGGCACTTATCAATACCACCCTTCGATCTGAAACAACTATGGACCCTAGATGTAGAGTCAAGTACTTTATTGTTGATCAAACATTGTTCATAACATGAGGACGATAAAGACAGTTGATGGGTACTTCACAAAGCATGTTGAGAGACATGAGTGACCTAGATGGAATTTTCCTATCGTGCATAACAAGATAAATGTCTAAGGGCCCAATGTTGAACCGGATAAGGATGACACGGTATATGCCTTGTGTTCAATATAGACATAAGGGCAAAATGATAATTATACACACAAACATTATCACAGAAAAGCTTTTGTCTGATCACATGAAATTTTTGTGACTTGGATAACAGTGATGTGTTGCTAGTTACTGCTCATTATTTATTATGTTAAATGTGTGATTTAATATAATTAAAAACATCGCGAGAACCTACAGGATTATACACATAAGGGCATATTGATGAGAGAGATAAAATAAATAAGGAACATCGTAAGGTACGGTGTGCTTAAGTGACATATGTGTAGATGTTAAGAATTGGCAGAATTTTTGACAAACAAGAAGTGTTGAACTTAGTTCAGGATGTCACACCAGATGTTTTGACATTGACAAACAGAGTAACAGTTAATGAACTTAAGTCATGATATCAGGATGTCACACCAGATGTTGTGAAATCGTAAACCTGCTACCAGACTTAAATGATGCATAACAGAACTGAGTAAATTCGGGGGAATTTATCTGGAATTAATTGTAAAGAGATAAGCAATACAAGGCGCATCTTTAGGGAGCTTAGTTATCTGATTTAAATATAACAGAATAACTAACTCACCTTGAATCAAGGAGGTAACAAACTAACTAACCCTAATTCAAGGTGATGATAGTGGAATTTATCATGTCTGGATTATCTGCAAAAAGCCCACAAACCAAGCATCTATTTAAGGAACTGAAACTCTCAGAAAAGAGTACGAATTTTAGAAGACCAAAAAGGGAGTTTGTGTTTTATAGCAGGTTTTGATTATGTGTCACTTTATGAGCTTTTAAGCAAAAAGTGTATTGTGTCTTGATTGAAACTTTTAAGTAAGATCAAGCTGTTGTGTTTGAAGTGTGACTTCAATTTTATTAATCATTGTAATATATCACTGTGTGATTGAGGGGGAGTGAGTAGGTACTCATATCTAAGTTGTGTCTTAGGTAGAAATTGTCTTGGGTAGATATTAAGTGAAGGATTAAACTGGTTGGTTTAATTCCAGAATTAATATTACTTATATTGGATTTCCTTCCTGGCTTGGTAGCCCCCAGATGTAAGTGTGGAGATACACTGAACTGGGTTAACAATTTCCTGTGTTATTTAATTTACCTGCACTTTAAGTTTTGTTTAAGTCTTCAAGTGTTTAAACATCTGATTCGACATCACATACCTGATCCCAGAATTTCAATTGGCATCAGAGCAGGCACCCTGCCTGTTTAACTGGGTGAGATCTAGGGACTTCAAATTTTGGGAACATGGATAGAGATGTAGGATCTATGAATCGACCACCTATATTGGATGGATCCAACTATGACTACTGGAAGCCAAGAATGGTAACATTCTTAAAATCTCTTGATAGCAGGGCTTGGAAAGCAGTCAACAAAGGATGGGAGCACCCTGTCCAAGACAATAAGGATGGGGCAAAAGTGTTGAAGCCTGAAGAAGAGTGGAGCAAGGAGGAAGAAGATTCAGCACTTGGGAATTCCAAAGCCTTAAATGCCTTATTCAATGGCATTGACAGGAAGATATTTAGACTTGTGCATCACTGTGAGCTGGCCAAGGATGTTTGGGACACTCTCAAAACCACTCATGAAGGAACATCAAAGGTGAAGATGTCAAGACTTCTACTTCTCACCACCAAGTTTGAAAACATGAGGATGAAGGAAGATGAGACCATTCATGAGTTTCACATGAACATTCTGGAAATTGCTAATACCTCTGGTGCCTTGGGAGAGAAGATGAGTGATGAAAAGTTGGTAAGGAAGATTCTCAGATCACTGCCAAAAAGATTTGACATGAAGGTTACTGCCATAGAAGAAGCTCAGGACATCTGCACAATGAAGGTTGAAGAGCTCATTGGTTCTCTTCAAACCTTTGAGATGGGAATGAATGATACAATTGTGAAGAAAAACAAAAGCATAGCCCTGATTTCAAATACTGATAAAGAAGAAGAAAGTCATGAAGTAGGCTCTGAGGACAACTTATTAGAATCAATTGCTATGCTTGGAAGACAATTCAACAAAATTCTCAAGAAAATGGAAAACAGGCCCAGACCAAGTGGAAGAAACTCAACCTCTGAGAATAAAAGACCTTATGATTCTAATAGAAGGTCAAATTATGATGATAAGACTAACCAAGGAAAAGGGATTCAATGTCATGGATGTGAAGGATATGGACACATCAGAAGTGAATGCCCAACCTATCTAAAGAAACAAATGAAAGGTCTCTGTGTGGCCTGGTCAGATGAAGACTCAGGATGTGAGTCAGAAGAAGAATCAGCAAAGCACATCATTGCTCTAGCTGGAGTATGTGAAACTGAAAGTGGATCCAGTGATGAAGAGCTGACATTTGAAGAACTTGAAGAATCTTACAGGATGCTGTGTAAAAGGAGCAATGAGGTATGCATGGATAATATACAGCAGAAGAAGCAGATTGAGGAATTAAAGTCTGAAAAGGCAAGTAATCTAGAGATCATTGACACTTTGAAAAGTGAAGTCAGCCTACTCAACTCCAAAATAGAGCATATGTCCAAATCTGTCAGAATGCTGAACAGTAGCTCAAACACACTGGATGTCATTCTCAACAACAACAAGCACTCAGGGGATAGGACTGGGCTTGGATTCAATAAAGCTCAAACCTTTGTGGCTAGCACTAGCCAAGCAACTTCAAATCCCATGAAGCCAAGCAAAGATGTCCAAGCAGATGTCTCAACAGGAAGCCTTGGAACCCTAGAGATGGACACTATCCGGAACAGATGCAACAAAGGAAACCTCACAACAGGCACAAATGGTCCAAGAAGGTTGTTGCCTCTATAGCTCATACATCTCTCAGAGTATCAGCTAAGGAAGACTGGTACTTTGACAGTGGCTGCTCAAGGCACATGACTGGACTGAAGAATCTGCTGGTAGACTTAAAGTCACACTCATCCAGATATGTAACCTTTGGAGATGGAGCAAAGGGGGAAATCAAAGGAGTTGGGACCCTAGACTGCTCAGGTGTACCAAGTCTAGATGATGTGCTGTTGGTAAAAGGATTAACTGCTAACTTGATCAGCATAAGTCAATTATGTGACCAAGGTTACAGTGTAAACTTTACCAAAACTGAATGCATAGTTTCTGATGAAGAACAAAAGGTTGTCTTGAGAGGAGCCAGATCAAAGGACAACTGCTATATGTGGGAACCCCAAGATTTCAGCCTCACATTAACTTGTTCCTTAGCCAAAGAAGAAGAAGTGAAGTTGTGGAACCAAAGGTTGGGTCATCTCCATCTCAGAGGAATAAAGAAGATCATATCTATGGAGGTTGTAAGAGGAATTCCAAGACTGAAGATTGATGAAAGTAAAGTGTGTGGTGAATGTCAAATAGGCAAGCAAACCAAGATGTCACACCCAAAGCTCCAACATCTGACAACTTCCAAAGTTTTGGAATTATTACATATGGATCTTATGGGACCAATGCAGGTTGAGAGTCTTGGTGGAAAAAGATATGCCTATGTGGTTGTTGATGACTTCTCAAGATATACATGGATAAGCTTCATCAAAGAAAAGTCTGATGTGTTTGATGTATTCAAAGATCTATGCCATAGATCCAAAGAGAAAAAGCAAGTTGTGTGGTCAGAATAAGAAGTGATCATGGAAAAGAGTTTGAGAATCAAAAATTCTCAGACTTCTGCTCTTCAGAAGGGATCAATCATGAATACTCTTCTCCTATTACCCCTCAACAGAATGGGATTGTTGAAAGAAAAAACAGAACTATACAAGAGTCAGCAAGAGCCATGATTCATGCCAAGAAGTTACCCCTGTACTTTTAGGCTGAAGCTATGAACACAACATGCTATATCCACAATAGAGTCACACTAAGAAAGGGAACTTTGTCCACCATCTATGAAGTCTGGAAGGGCAGAAAACCTACAGTCAAGTACTTTCATGTGTTTGGAAGTAAGTGTTACATTCTGGCTGATAGGGATCAAAGAAGGAAGATGGACCCTAAAAGTGATGAAGGGATTTTTCTTGGATACTCCATAAATAACAGAGCTTACAGAGTATTCAACTCCAGAACCAAGGCTATAATGGAGTCAATAAATGTGATTATTGATGATACCTCTACAGATGTTGCTGATGATGTTGGAACATCTGCTGACAATCAGACTGAAGTTGAAATAAAGAGTGATAATCCTGACTCCACTCTAACTGAGGCAAGGTCAGAACAATCCAACAAACCTCCCTCCATCAGAATCCAGAAAGATCATCCTAAAGATCTGATAATTGGGGATCCCAATAGAGGTATCAGCACTAGATCAAGAGAGGTGATCTCAGGCTCCTGCTTTGTCTCAAGGATAGAACCTAAAAACATCAAGGAAGCTCTGAATGATGAGTACTGGATCTCTGCTATGCAAGAAGAATTAGGCCAGTTTACAAGGAGTCAAGTATGGGATCTTGTTCCTAGGCCTGATGACATAAATGTGATTGGCACTAAGTGGGTGTACAAGAACAAATCAAATGAGCAGGGAGTAGTTACAAAAAACAAGGCTAGACTTGTAGCTCAAGGATACACATAAATTGAGGGAGTAGACTTTGATGAAACCTTTGCACCAGTAGCAAGGCTTGAATCAATCAGACTACTCCTAGGAATTGCTTGCATCCTAAAGTTCAAGCTATTTCAGATGGATGTTAAAAGTCCCTTTCTAAATGGGTACCTTAATGAGGAAGTATATGTGGAGCAACCTAAGGGATTTGTTGATCCAAGCTGTCCAGATCATGTATACAAACTAAGGAAGGCTCTTTATGGTCTAAAGCAAGCCCCAAGAGCATGGTATGAAAGACTGACCACTTTTCTCATAAAACATGGATACAGGAAAGGTGGAATAGACAAAACCTTGTTTGTGAAGGATGAAGAGGGAAAGGTCATGATTGCTCAAATATATGTGGATGACATAGTGTTTGGTAGGATGTCAGACAAGATGCTTAAACATTTTGTTACTCAAATGGAGTCTGAGTTTGAGATGAGCCTGGTAGGAGAACTAACCTACTTCCTTGGACTGAAAATCAAGCAAATGGAAGACTCCATGTTCATATCCCAAAGCAAGTATGCAAAGAACACTGTCAAGAAGTTTGGGATGGACAATGCAAGTCACAAAAGAACACCTGCCCCCACTCATTTAAAACTGACCAAGGATGACAAAGGTGAGAATATGGACCAAAGCTTATACAGAAGCATGAATGGAAGCCTACTATATCTGATAGCTAGCAGACCAGATATAGCCTTTGCAGTAGGTATGTGTGCATGGTATCAAGTTGAGACAAAAGTGAGCCATCTAAACCAGGTTAAGAGGATCCTAAAATATGTTAATGGTACATGTGACTATGGCATAATGTACTTTCATGGTTGTGAACCAATTCTCACTGGATTTTGTGATGCTGACTGGGCTGGAAGTGCTGATGATAGAAAGAGTACATTAGGAGGATGCTTCTTTCTAGGGAACAATTTAATTTCTTGGTTCAGTAAGAAACAAAATTGTGTGTCCCTATCCACTGCTGAAGCTGAATATATTGTAGCTGGTAGCAGTTGTTCTTAGTTGGTATGGATAAAGCAAATGCTCACAGAATACAATGTCCCACAAGATGTCATGACATTGTACTGTGATAATTTAAGTGCTATTAACATCTCAAAAAATCCTATCCAACACAGCAGGACTAAGCACATAGATATCAGGCATCACTTCATCAGAGATCTTGTGGAAGAGAAAGTGATCACACTAGAGCATGTAGCCACAGAGCTGCAATTAGCTGACATTTTTACTAAGGCCTTGGATGCTACCCAATTTGAAAACCTAAGGGGTAAATTGGGAATATGATTATGTGAAATATAGCAGTTATGGAGAAGTTCCAGCATGTCTCATGACATCGTATGGCATGATCACCAGATGGCAGCATCAGTCTGGTCAACAACTCTGTATATTCCATTCTTAAGAATTCCACTAGTAACGGTTTCTATAAATGCTCAAATGTGATCTCAGCTCCTCACTTCTTCACTATCTCCACTAAACGATTTGCATGCTAAAGCTTAATTTCTATGCTCATCAAAATCGATCAAACCTAACTCCTCTTCCACTACATTCGAAAAATGTCTCAACATCAAAACCCTAAATTCATTGATGAGGGTCTCAATCAAGAAGATGTAGTGCATGCAACCCCAATCTCAGTAGTACCAATGGATGCTACTCCTATAGATGAGATCAGAGGAACCGTTCCTATTGCTCAAAAACCTAGAACTCCCAATGCAAGAAGAGCTAAGGAGCCTGTTTTCAGCAAAAGCAAGGGAACTCCTTCATCCACAAGCACCCCGAAAGCTTCTGATTATGTGGATGCATCCATCAAACAACTTGTAAACAGGATTCTCTCTGAACAAAGAGTTGTACCTGGGGTGTCTGTTCCCCTGAACAGCATGCCTGCTCCACAAGAAGAACCAAACAACCAGGCTGAAGAGGACATACCTGCTCAACAGGATGTCTCAAGAAATGTTGAAGCATCTGAGGGCCAGAACAAAGCCTCAACTGATGATGATGAAGCCACTGATGATCAAGCTTCTGTTGATCAAACTGCTGAAAAAGAGGCTTCCCAACCTCCACCTGTTGAAAATCTAGATGATGACTCTGACACAGAGATCATTGAATCTGTCAACCCTAGCATAGCCAAGAGGCTTAGGGCTAGGAAGGAGAAGAAGCCTGCTGCACATGCAACTCCTGAAAAGAAACAGTCAACTCCAAAGAAGGACAAGGTCAAAGTTTCCTTTGGACCTACTAAGCAATGGAGCAAGGTAAGCACCCAGAAGAGGAAAGCTGCAACTCCACCTGACTCAGATGTTGAGAAGGATGTCCCAACATCCCAACCAAGGAAGAAGCCAACACCTCCCAGGACTGCCTTTGCTGTTCCTAAAGCTCCTCTGGACAATGTGTCCTTCCATCATGTCTCTAGTGTGAGCAAATGGAAGTTTGTCTACCAAAGAAGGGTGGCTCTGGAAAGAGAGCTGGGCAGCAATGCTTTGGAGTGCACTGAGGTAATAGATTTAATCTCCAATGTTGGCTTATTCAAAACAGTTTCCAATTTTACTCCCTGTTATGAACTGCTGGTCAAAGAGTTCATAGTCAATCTGAGAGAGGGGTGTGGTGATGGAAAATCAGAAGATTTCAGAAAGGTTTATGTGAGGGGGAGATGTGTTGATTTTTCTCCTAGGGTTATAAATCATTACCTAGGGAGAGAATCTGATGGGCCAAATGAACTGGGCAAAACTGACAACCAAGTCTGCAAGATCATCACTGCCAACCAGGTCAAGTCTTGGCAGGTCAAAGGCAAACTGTCTGTCAGCTTGCTAACAAGAAAATATGATATGCTGCATAGAATTGGAACTGTCAACTGGGTACCCACCAACCACACTTCTTCTATAGCTACTGGGCTGGGAAGATTCATCTGTGCTGTAGGCACCCAAACAAAGTTGGACTATGGGGCTTACATCTTTGATCAAACCCTAAAGCATACAGGAACATCAGCAACCAAGCTTCCAATAGCTTT
Source organism: Lathyrus aphaca (assembly GCA_963966055.1). Taxonomy (NCBI): domain Eukaryota; kingdom Viridiplantae; phylum Streptophyta; class Magnoliopsida; order Fabales; family Fabaceae; genus Lathyrus; species Lathyrus aphaca. The sequence continues at coordinate 219,874,132 of OZ014525.1, forward strand.
TCCCTCTCTGTTTTGTGGGATAATCCTCAATCAATATCCAGGCATCCTTTTTGATAAGGATTCTGTCTGCAAGAGGGAGAGCCCACTATCCTTCCACTACAAATTGTTTTTGAGCCATCATGCTGCAAATGTTGAAGCTCCCAGTGGGACATCTGCTGGACCTTCAAATGTCAAGACTCCTTTATCCAAAGCAGCTCTGATTGCAGTGCTCAAGACCACATGCAAAGAGCTGGATGAAAGGAAGAGGAAGCTTGAGGAAATCATTCAAAGGCTGGAGCTGGAAGAGGTTGCTCAGAATGTTGATGGATCTGATGCTGAGTCTGAGGATGAAGAAGATACTGAGTATGATGAGTCTGAGTGAAGCTGGGTGTGATGGAAACTGTATTGCCTGTTCTGCATTGTAACTTTGTTTTGTAATTTTGAATGTTTTTTTGTCTCTCTGCTTGTGTAATGTTTGGCCCCAATTTCTGTCTAACAAGGGGGAGAAGTGTACTGAAAGTCTGCTGCTGTTTGCCTGATTAATGAACAATGCTGAAGTTAAATTCTGTCTTCTGAACTATGTTTTTTTAATGCTCATTGGTATATCAAATTTTGTTGAACAAGTCATAGCAGTATATATACAGGTTTGAGGGGGAGCAAATTATCAGCTCTCACATGATTCAACAGAAAAGAACTCTGCTGCACTCTGATAAATAAAACTCTGCTGCACTCTTATAAAACCAGAAGATTGTGTTAGCCAAAAATTAGCCAAAGGGGGAGTTTGCAGATGTTAAGAATTGGCAGAATTTTTGAAAAACAAGAAGTGTTGAACTTAGTTCAGGATGTCACACCAGATGTTGTGACATTGACAAACAGAGTAACAGTTAATGAACTTAAGTCAAGATATCAGGATGTCACACCAGATGTTGTGACATCGTAAACCTGCTACCAGACTTAAATGATGCATAACAGAACTGAGTAAATTCAGGGGAATTTATCTGGAATTAATTGTAAAGAGATAAGCAATACAAGGCGCATCTTTAAGGAGCTTAGTTATCTGATTTAAATATAACAGAATAACTAACTCACCTTGAATCAAGGAGGTAACAAACTAACTAACCCTAATTCAAGGTGATGACAGTGGAATTTATCAGGTCTGGATTATCTGCAAAAATCCCACAAACCAAGCATCTATTTAAGGATCTGAAACTCTCAGAAAAGAGTACGAATTTTAGAAGACCAAAAAGGGAGTTTGTGTTTTATAGCAGGTTTTGATTATGTGTCACTTTATGAGCTTTTAAGCAAAAAATGTATTGTGTCTTGATTGAAACTTTTAAGTAAGATCAAGCTGTTGTGTTTGAAGTGTGACTTCAATTTTATTAATCATTGTAATATATCACTGTGTGATTGAGGGGGAGTGAGTAGGTACTCATATCTAAGTTGTGTCTTAGGTAGAAATTGCCTTGGGTAGATATTAAGTGAAGGATTAAACTGGTTGGTTTAATTCCAGAATTAATATTACTTATATTGGATTTCCTTCCTGGCTTGGTAGCCCCCAAATGTAAGTGTGGAGATACACTGAACTGGGTTAACAATTTCCTGTGTTATTTAATTTACCTGCACTTTAAGTTTTATTTAAGATTTCAAGTGTTTAAACATCTGATTCGACATCACGTACCTGATCCCAGAATTTCAATATGAAACATCGTATGATATAATAAGTTATTATTATTTTTATTTTATAATAGTTATAAATATAATAATAATAAAATTATGTTTATTATAATAATAGTTTTTATAATAATATAATAATATTCTTATTATATGGTGCACTTGAGTTGGAGTTTTTAGCTTGCAGCCCACACAAGTGGTTTTATAAATAGAACCCTTGTGCAGAAGAAAAACCACTTGATGAAAGTTTGATTGTCAAACCCTAGCCATATTCTCTCTCTCTCTCTCTCTCTCTCTCTCCCTCTAGCTCTCTCTCTCTCTCTCTCTCTCTCTCTCTCTCTCTCTCTCTCTCTCTCTCTCTCTCTCTCTCTCGCACACACACACACACGCGCACTCAAAGCCTTCAATCGTAGCAGCTAGCACTGAGACTGAAGGAATTTGTTCGTGTGGACTGAGTAGAGGTGTTGATCATCGTACATTGCTTGTGATCACTCCTTAGATTCAGAATCAAAGATTTAATTTCTACAAGAGGTGACCATTCTATCAATGATCATGATCATTCGTAAGGATCACTAAAGGAATTTTTTATTTTTTCACTGCATTTAAGATCGCAATTTCCTTTAGATATTATGATTAATAACATATGATAACAGTAATATGATTGCATCTAACCTTGCAACAGGTACACAATTTTCATAGAAATCAATACCTTCTTGTTGATTGTAGCCTTAAGCTTGTTTTTGAATACCTATTTTGTTCCAATGGTGTTCTTCTTATGAATTTGGGCACCATATCCCATACATTGTTCCTTTGAAATTGATCTAGCTCTTATTACATTACTACAATACCACCATTATCTAATAGCGCTTCATCAATAAAAGTAGATTCAATCATAGAGATAAGTCCTGTAGATCTTAAGAATTGGCATAATTTTTGACAAACAAGAAGTGTTGAACTTAGTTCAGGATGTCACACCAGATGTTGGGACATTGACAAACAAAGTAAAAGTTAATGAACTTAGATCAAGACATCAGGATGTCACACCAGATGTTGTGACATTGCAAACCTGCTATCTAACCTAAATGATGCGTAACAGAAGTGAGTAAATTCAGGAGCAATTATCTGGAATTAATTATAAAGAGATAAGCATTCCAAGGCGCATCTTTAGGAAGCTTAGTTATCTGATTTCAGTGTAACAGAATAACTAACTCACCTTGATTCAAGGAGACAACAACTAACTCATCTTAATTCAAGGAGATGATTGTGGGATTTATCAAAGTCTGGATAATTTGCAAAAAGCCCACAAACCAAGCATCTATTTAAGGAACTGAAACACTCAAGAAAAGATACGAATTTTAGAAAACTGTAAAGGGTGTTTTGTAAAGCTGGTTGTTTTTAAGCAGGTTTTAATTGTTTGTCACTTTATGAGCTTTTAAGCAAAAAGTGAATTGTGTCTTGATTGAAACTTTTAAGTAAGATCAAGCTGTTGTGTTTGAAGTGTGACTTCAATTTTATTAATCATTGTAAAAGATCACTGTGTGATTGAGGGGGAGTGAGTAGGTACTCATATCTAAGTTGAGTCTTAGGTAGAAATTGCCTTGGGTAGATATTAAGTGAAGGATTAAACTGGTTGGTTTAACTCTATAATTAATATTACTTATATTGGATTTCCTTCCTGGCTTGGTAGCCCCCAGATGTAAGTGTGGAGATACACTGAACTGGGTTAACAATTTCCTGTGTTATTTAATTTACCAGCTCATTAAGTTTTGTTTAAGATTTCAAGTGTTTAAACATCTGGTTCGGCATCACGTACCTGATCCCAGAATTTCAATTGGCATCAGAGCAGGCACCCTGCCTGTATAACTGGGTGAGATCTAGGGACTGCAAATTTTGGAAACATGGACAGAGATGTAGGATCTGTGAATCGACCACCTATCTTGGATGGATCCAACTATGATTACTGGAAGCCAAGAATGGTAGCATTCTTGAAATCTCTTGATAGCAGGGCTTGAAAAGCAGTTAACAAAGGATGGGAGCACCCTGTCCAAGACAATAAGGATGGGGCAAAAGTGATGAAGCCTGAAGAAGAGTGGAGCAAGGAGGAAGAAGATTCAGCACTTGGAAATTCCAAAGCCTTAAATGCCTTATTCAATGGCATTGACAGGAACATATTTAGGCTTGTGCATCACTGTGAGCTGGCCAAGGATGTTTGGGACACTCTCAAAACTACTCATGAAGGAACATCAAAGGTGAAGATGTCAAGACTTCAACTTCTCACCACCAAGTTTGAAAACTTGAGGATGAAGGAAGATGAGACCATTCATGAGTTTTACATGAACATCCTGGAAATTGCTAATACTTCTGGTGCCTTGGGAGAAAAGATGAGTGATGAAAAGTTGGTAAGGAAGATTCTCAGATCACTGCCAAAGAGATTTGACATGAAGGTTACTGCCATAGAAGAAGCTCAGGACATCTGCACAATGAAGGTTGAGGAGCTCATTGGTTCCCTTCAAACCTTTGAGATGGGAATGAATGATACAATTGTGAAGAAAAACAAAAGCATAACCCTGGTCTCAAACACTGATAAAGAAGAAGAAAGTCATGAAGCAGGCTCTGAGGACAACTTATCAGAACCAATTGCTATCCTTGGAAGAAAATTCAACAAAATTCTCCAAAGAATGGAAAACAGGCCCAGACCAAGTGGAAGAAACTCAACCTCTGAGAATAAAAGACCTTATGACTCTAATAGAAGGTCAAACTATGATGAGAAGACTAACCAAGGAAAAGGGATCCAATGTCATGGATGTGAAGGGTATGGACACATCAGAAGTGAATGCCCAACCTATCTAAAGAAGCAAAAGAAAGGTCTCTCTGTGTCCTGGTCAGATGAGGACTCAGGTTGTGAGTCAGAAGAAGAATCTGCAAAGCACATCACTGCTCTAGCTGGAGTATGTGAAACTGAAGGGGGATCCAGTGATGAGGATCTGACATTTGAAGAGCTTGAAGCATCGTACAAGATGCTGTGTAAAAGGAGCACTGAAGTATGCATGGAAAATATACAGCAGAAGAAGCAGATTGAGGAATTAAAGGCTGAAAAGGCAAGTAATCTAGAGATCATTGACACTTTGAAAAGTGAAGTCAGCCTGCTCAACTCCAAAATGGAGCATATGTCCAAATCTGTCAGAATGCTGAACAGTAGCTCAAACACACTGGATCTCATTCTCAACAACAACAAGCACTCAGGGGATAGGACTGGGCTGGGATTTAATAAAGCTCAAAACTTTGTGGCTAGCACCAGCCAAGCAACTCCAAATCCCATGAAGTCAAACAAGATGTTCAAGCAGATGTCTCAACATCATGACAAACACATGATGAAAAAGAAATATCAAAGATGGAGATGCCATCACTATGGAAGGTTTAGTCACATCAAACCTTTTTGCTACAAGCTGCATGGATATCCCAATCAGAGTTCCCAACACCCTCTTAAGCAGAAGACAGAGGTCACCAAGAAAATTTGGATACCTAAAGCTAGTCTTTATGCTGATCAAAGCTACCAATACATGCCTAAGAACAAGGTAAACATGCAGCCTTGGAACTCTAGAGATGGACACTACCCAGAGCAGATGCATCAAAGGAAACCTCACAACAGGAACAAATGGTCCAAGAAGGTTGTTGCCTCTATAGCTCATACATCTCTCAGAGTTTCTGCTAAGGAAGACTGGTATTTTGACAGTGGCTGCTCAAGGCACATGACTGGACTGAAGAATCTGCTGGTAGACTTAAAGTCACACTCATCCAGCTATGTAACCTTTGGAGATGGAGCAAAGGGGGAAATCAAGGGAGTTGGGACCCTGGACTGCTCAGGTGTACCAAGTCTAGATGATGTGCTGTTGGTAAAAGGATTAACTGCTAACTTGGTCAGCATAAGTCAGTTATTTGACCAAGGTTACAGTGTCAACTTCACCAAAACTGAGTGCATAGTTTCTGATAAAGAACAGAAAGTTGTCATGAGAGGAGCCAGATCAAAAGACAATTGCTATATATGGGAACCCTAAGATTTCAGCCTCACATCTACTTGCTCCTTAGCCAAAGAAGAAGAAGTGAAGCTGTGGCATCAAAGACTGGGTCATCTCCATCTCAGAGGAATAAAGAAGATCATATCTATGGAGGCTGTAAGAGGAATCCCAAGACTTAAGATTGATGAAAGTAAAGTGTGTGGTGAATGTCAAATAGGCAAGCAAACCAAGATGTCACACCCAAAGCTCCAACATCTGACAACTTCCAAAGTCCTGGAATTATTGCACATGGATATTATGGGACCAATGCAAGTAGAGAGTCTTGGTGGAAAAAGATATGCCTATGTGGTTGTTGATGACTTTTCAAGATATACCTGGATAAGCTTCATCAAAGAAAAGTCTGATGTGTTTGAGGTATTTAAATATCTGTGCCATAGGATCCAAAGAGAAAAAGCAAGCTGTGTGGTCAGAATAAGAAGTGATCATGGAAAGGAGTTTGAGAATCAAAATTTCTCAGATTTCTGTTCTTCAGAAGGGATCAACCATGAGTATTCTTATCCCATCACACCTCAACAGAATGGGATTGTTGAAAGGAAAAACATAACTATTCAGGAGTCAGCTAGAGCCATGATTCATGCCAAGAAGTTACCCCTGTACTTTTGGGCTGAAGCTATGAACACAACATGCTACATCCACAATAGAGTCACACTAAGAAAGGGAACTTTATCCACCATCTATGAAGTCTGGAAGGGTAGAAAACCTACAGTCAAGTACTTTCATGTGTTTGGAAGTAAGTGCTACATTCTGGCTGATAGGGATTAAAGAAGGAAGATGGACCCTAAGAGTGATGAAAGGATATTTCTTGGATACTCCATAAATAGCAGAACTTACAGAGTATTTAACTCCAGAACCAAGGTTATAATGGAGTCAATAAATGTGATTATTGATGATGCCTATGCAAAGACAGATGTTGATGATGATGTTGGAACATCTGCTGACAATCAAACTGAAGTTGAAATAGAAAGTGATAATCTTGACTTCACTGAGGCAAGGTCAGAGCAATCCAACAAACCTCCCTCCATCAGAATCCAGAAAGATCATCCTAAAGAACTGATAATTGGTGATCCCAACAGAGATGTCAACACTAGATCAAGAGAGGTGATCTCAGGCTCCTATTTTGTTTCAAAGATAGAACCTAAGAACATCAAGGAAGCTCTGAATGATGAGTACTGGATCTCTGCTATGCAAGAAGAATTAGGCCAGTTTACAAGGAATGAAGTATGGGATCTTATTCCTAGGCCTGATGACATTAATGTGATTGGCACTAAGTGGGTGTACAAAAACAAGTCCAATGAGTAGGGAATAGTTACAAAAAACAAGGCTAGGCTTGTAGCTCAAGGGTATACACTAATTGAAGGGGTAGATTTTGATGAAACCTTTGCACCAGTAGCAAGACTTGAATCCATCAGACTACTTCTAGGAATTGCTTGCATCTTAAAGTTCAAACTATTTCAGATGGATGTTAAAAGTGCCTTCCTAAATGGGTACCTTAATGAGGAAGTATATGTGGAGCAACCAAAGGGATTTGTAGATCCAAGTTGTCCAGACCATGTATATAAGCTAAGGAAGGCTCTATATGGTCTAAAGCAAGCCCCCAGAGCATGGTATGAAAGACTGGCCACTTTTCTCATTAAACATGGATACAGGAAAGGTGGAATAGACAAAACCTTGTTTGTAAAGGATGAAGAGGGAAAGGTTATGATTGCTCAGATATATGTGGATGACATAGTGTTTGGTGGGATGTCAGACATGATGGTTAAACATTTTGTTACTCAAATGGAGTCTGAGTTTGAAATGAGCTTAGTGGGAGAACTAACCTACTTCCTTGGACTGCAAATCAAGCAAATGGAGGACTCCATGTTCATATCCCAAAGCAAGTATGCAAAGAGCATTGTCAAGAAGTTTGGGATGGACAATGCAAGTCATAAGAGAACACCTGCCCCCACTCATTTAAAACTGACAAAGGATGACAAAGGTGTGAGTGTGGACCAAAGCTTGTACAGAAGCATGATTGGAAGTCTACTATATCTTACAGCTAGCAGACCAGATATAGCTTTTGCAGTAGGTGTGTGTGCAATGTATCAAGCTGAACCAAAAGTGAGCCATCTAAATCAGGTTAAGAGGATCTTGAAATATATAAATGGTACATGTGACTATGGCATAATGTACTCTCATGGTTGTGAACCAATCCTCACTGGATTTTGGGATGCTGACTGGGCTGGAAGTGCTGATGATAGAAAGAGTACATCAGGAGGATGCTTCTTTCTAGGAAACAATTTAATTTCTTGGTTCAGTAAGAAACAAAATTGTGTGTCCTTATCCACTGCTGAAGCTGAATATATTGCAGCTGGTAGCAGTTGTTCTCAGCTGGTATGGATGAAACAAATGCTCACAGAATACAATGTCCCACAAGATGTCATGACATTGTACTGTGACAATTTAAGTGCTATTAACATCTCCAAAAATCCTATCCAACACAGCAGAACTAAGCACATAGACATCAGACATCACTTCATCAGATATCTTGTGGAAGAGAAGGTGATCACATTAGAGCATGTAGCCACAAAGATGCAATTAGCTGACATATTCACTATAGCTTTGGATGCTACCCAATTTGAAAACCTAAGGGGTAAATTGGGAATCTGCATATGTGAAATATAGCATTTATGGAGAAGTGCCAGCATGTCTCATGACATCGTGTGGCATGATCACCAGATGGCAGCACTAGTCTGGGCAATAACTATTTGTATTCCAATCTTAAAAATCCCACTAGCAACGGATTCTATAAATATACAAACGTGCTTTCAACTCCTCACATCCTCATTATCTCCACTAAACGTTTTGCATGCTATAGCTGAATCTCTAAACTCATCAAAATCTATCAAACCCTTGCACATTTCCACTACAATCGAAAAAATGTCTCAACATCAGAACCCTAACTCCATTGATGAGGGTCTCAATCAAGAAGATGTAGTGAATGCAATTCCAATATCTGTAGTACCAATGGATGCTATGATCACACTAAAATTCACCGTATTTCTGACTCCGATTTCGCATGCATTCTTAGCTTTTATTGTTGTTTTGCTTTGTTATTGCTTTGTTTTCTTATGTTTTCAGGTTTTTATAATAATCGGAGCTTGAATCAGGAAAAAGGAGCGAAAAAGGAGTGAAAACGGACGAAAACCTAGAAATTCAGCGTTTTGCACTTGCGGCACCCACCGTGGCGGGCGCCATGGGGTTAGCCATGACGTGGCCACGTCTCAAGACCACTCCTCAACCTCCAAGACCCACGTTCCCCACTCCATCATCCCCTGTAGGGACCATGGCGGGCGCCATAGGCCTGTGGCGGGCGCCACAAGGCCAAAATCAGTAACCTCCACTTTTTAGTGGAGGGGCGTCCCGGTCATTTCATGCTTTCAGTTTTTCCTATAAATAGGACCTTAGATTTTCGTTTTTCTTCATCCAGAATTAGAATTCTCTAGGCATATATCAGTTATAAAGCAGTTGCCATTCCACATCGGGGTGCCTCTGCAATCGAGTGATCGAGTCTGTAATCTGTCTGTGGTTCGAGTTTTGGAGCACTCTGGAGGAAGTTAATCCTGCCGCCATTTTAATTCAAGTTCGTATTTTACTTTCATTTATTTTCTGCATTACTTTAATTTGTTTATTTCCCGCACTCGCACTTTACTTTGTTTATTTCCCGCACTCGCACTTTACTTTGTTTATTTCACGCACTCGCACTTTACTTTGTTTATTTCCCGCACTCGCACATTTACTTTGTTTATTATCCGCACTCGCTTTAAATTACTTTTATGAAAAAATTATAAAAAGAATCTTTACTTTATCATGTCTAACTAATTCCATAAAGGTTAGAATGTAAGGATCGTAATTAAACCAGTAATCAGTATAATTGTTCGTGGAAACACCTAAGGGCTATTTTATCTTTCAATTCAAGTAATTGTTTTTAACTATTTCAAAAACAGCCAAAAGCGCTTTGTCTAGTTTATTAGGAGTTTTTAGATTAAAAAGAAAGGAGATTTTAAAACGACTTTTGAACGCGTTAAAGAAGTTTGGAGTCTGGTTCGTGAGAACCTCTTTTTGCTAAGAAATCCAGGTTAAAGTACTTTTCAACTTAGTTAAGATACTATATTTCTTAAAAATAGGTTTACTATTCTAACGCAGTACGCACCTTTTTATCCGTGACAATAGGAGGGGTTGATTAGAGAGTACAACTCGGTTCTGAATACGCGAAAGCGACAGTTCCTGTTAAATTAGTTCTTTTCAAAGAAGAAAACATTGCCCATAAGTAGTTCCACTAACAAGTACTGGATTATCATTGATTACGTGAATTACATTCGAGCCTGTCCTTTATCTATTATTTAAAATTATAATTTTATTTACCATTGCACCCTTATTAAAACCCTTAAAAATAGTTGCCTTAGATAAGCACCATAACAACAGGTACGATAGATTGACACTTGGTCTCTGTGGATTCGATAATCTTTTATATTACTTTGACGTGATTCGTACACTTGCGAAAAACACGCATCAAGTTTTTGGCGCCGTTGCCGGGGACCAATATCGTCAAATTTCATTACCTTGTAGTTATACCGTTTAGACTAAGGTTGTTACCCACCGGTCAATGCGAAAGACTCGCAGTGCCGGAAGTTTAGTAGACCCTCTAGCTGAACCTGAACGTTACGCTCGCGCACGTTTGTTTTTCCATAGGAATAGGATAGCTATGGCCGAAGATCAAAACCGAAGACCTCTTAAGGACTTCGCCCAACCATCAAACGAGGAACCTAGTTCCAGTATAGTAAACCCCGCTATCCCAGCCAATAATTTTGAACTTAAACCATCCCTGCTGCAATTAGTGCAACAGAGACAATTCGCAGGTCTCGCTACTGATAACCCAAACCAACATTTAAAAAACTTTCTTCAGTTAGCAGACACCTTTAAAACCAATGGAGCTTCTCCTGAGGCAATACGCTTAAGATTATTTCCCTTTTCCCTCAGAGATAAAGCTCTATCATGGTTATATTCCCTTCCACCCAATTCAATAACAACTTGGGATGACCTTAGAAAAGTTTTCCTTGCTAGATATTTTCCCCCAAGTAAGACTGCTCTTCTTCGAAACCTAATAACTAGATTTACCCAACACCAAGGAGAGTCGTTGTTCGAAGCCTGGGAGAGATATAAAGAACTATTAAGAGCATGCCCACATCATGGCTTAGAGAATTGGTTAATCATCCAAACCTTCTATAATGGACTTCTTTATAACACTAAAATGACCATCGACGCTGCCGCTGGTGGCGCACTGATGAACAAACCTTACCCTGAAGCTAGTGCCCTTATCGAGGATATGGCCCAAAACCATCAATCATGGGGAGTAGAACGAGCGACAGTGGAAAAGAAGGAAGCCCAAGGAGGAATACATGAGTTAAGCTCTATAGACATGATGCAGGCTAAAATGGAAGCGTTGGCCCTTAGAGTCGAACATATGTGTACAACTCCGAATACTGTAGCCGCAGTTTCGCCGAATTGTGAGATATGTGGAACGCAAGGACACCAATCCGCCGAATGCAATCTGTTAAATGAGACCAACACTGAGCAAGTGAACTATACCCAAGGGAACCCATTTTCAAACACATATAACCCTGGATGGAGGAATCACCCAAACTTCTCCTACAAAAATAATAACCCTATTCAAAATACCGCACCTCCGAGACAACAAGGTTACCAAGCCCCTAGAACAAATCAACCTATGCAACCTGTACCACCTAGTCCGAGCTTTGAGGAAGTTGTAAAAGATTTTATCGTTGCTCAAAAACAACAAAACAAAGAGTTCATGAACCATAATGTCCATGTTAACGAACTGATTACCAAGTTAGGAACCAAGGTTGATCAAATTATTACTCATAATAAGATGCTTGAAACCCAGATCTCTCAGGTAGCGTTAAACCAAGCCCCACAGACTACACCTGGAGGACAGTTCCCTGGACAACCTCAACAAAACCCGAAAGGGCAAGCAAATGCCATTACTCTACGAAGTGGAACCTCTTATAAGGAACCTTTAAACCCTAGATTAAGTGAGCCCGAAACTTCTGAGAGGAATGAGGAAAAGGAACCAGAGAAGCCTGAAACCCCGGAAAGTCAAGAAAAAGGAGAAGAACCTAAAAATAAAACCTATGTACCACCACCGCCATATAAACCACCAATACCTTACCCTCAAAGATTAAAGAAAATCCAAATCGATAATCAATATCAAAAATTCGTTAAGGTTATAGAAAAACTTCACGTAGAAATCCCCTTTACAGAAGCCATCACCCAAATACCTTCTTACGCTAAGTTTCTCAAAGACATACTTACAAATAAACGTAGACTTGAAGATCCGAAACCCTTGGAATGTAATTCTATTTCCGAAAATAGGTTAGCAAAGAAAGATAAAGATCCCGGAAATTTTTCCATTCCTTGTATTTTGGGGAATCATGTCATCGAAAAAGCTTTTCTAGACTTAGGAGCTAGTGTGAGCTTAATGCCTTTAGCAGTTTGTGAGAGATTAAACTTGGGAGAATTACAACCTACTAAGATGTCACTTCAATTAGCCGATAGATCCGTTAAATACCCTATAGGCATACTTGAAGACGTCCCTGTTAGGATAGGTCAGCTGTTTATACCTACTGATTTTGTTGTCATGGACATTAAAGAAGATGACGACATACCAATCCTCCTAGGTAGACCGTTCTTATCGACTGCTGGAGCCGTAATAGATGTTAAAAAGGGAAAACTAACTTTTGAGGTAGGTGGCGAGAAGATAGAATTTATATTGTCAAAATTTCTTATGGCACCTGTGATAGGAGATGCTTGTTATGCCTTAGATATCATCGAAGAATGCATTAGGGAATTAGAACAAGAAGAAGAAACTGAATCTATAAAATTGCCGTCAACCCTTATTTTGGAAGATGACAATTATAAAACTCCTTAAATTGATGATAACCTTCACGAATGTTTATCTCTTACCCCAGATCCTATGCCTTGCCCTATGAAACCGACCGTAAAACTTAAGGAACTGCCTAAAAACCTGAGATATGAATTTCTCGATGAAGATATGAACCGTCCAGTTATAGTCAGTGCTACCTTAAACCAAGAAGAAACCGATCAATTATTAGAAGTTTTACGTAGGTACCCCTCAGCCTTAGGATATAAGATCTCTGATCTAAAAGGAATAAGCCCATCCGTATGCATGCATCGGATTTTGCTTGAAGAAGATTCAAAACCTTCCAGAGAACACCAACGTAGAATAAATCCTATAATGAGTACTGTAGTTAAGACTGAAGTTCTTAAGTTACTAGAGGCAGGTATAATATATCAGATCTCGGACAGTAAATGGGTGAGTCCTGTGCATGTAGTACCTAAAAAGGGAGGCATCACAGTCGTGCAAAACGAGAAGGGCGAACCTGTAGCAAAAAGAACCGATGGAGGTTGGCGTATGTGCATAGATTATAGAAAATTAAATAAAGCAACTAGGAAGGACCATTTCCCATTACCATTCATAGACCAAATGTTGGAGCGCCTAGCCAGACACTCTTACTTTTGTTATTTAGATGGATATTCGGGATTCTTCCAAATACCTATTCATCCCGAAGATCAAGAAAAAACTACCTTTACATGCCCAGTTGGAGCTTTTGCCTATAGAAGAATGCCTTTTGGACTTTGTAATGCTCCTGCAACTTTCCAACGCTGCATGATGTCTATCTTTGCTGATTATTTAGATGGAATTATGGAAGTATTTATGGACGATTTCTCAGTTTGTGGGTCAGATTTCAAAAATTGTCTTGTCAACCTTGAGAAAATCCTGGAGAGATGTGTGGAGGTAAACCTTGTGCTAAATTGGGAAAAATGTCATTTCATGGTCACCGAAGGGATTGTTTTAGGACATATAGTTTCCGAAAAAGGTATAGAGGTAGATAAAGCAAAAATAGAAGTCATAGAGAATCTAAAACCGCCGAAGACTATCAGGGAGATAAGAAGTTTTCTTGGACATGCCGGATTTTACCGACGTTTCATCAAGGATTTCTCCAAAATAACAAAGCCCTTAACTGGTCTTTTAATGAAAGATGTTGAATTCATCTTCGATGAAAAATGTACTGAAGCATTTAATCTTCTGAAGCAAGCTCTGATTTCAGCACCTATAATGAAACCCCCTGATTGGTCAGAACCGTTTGAGATAATGTGTGACGCCAGTGATTATGCTGTTGGAGCCGTTCTAGGTCAGAGAAAAGACAAAAAGTTACATGTGATTTATTATGCCAGTAGAACCCTAGACGCTGCACAGCTCAACTACGCAACAACCGAAAAAGAGCTCCTAGCTGTAGTTTTTGCAATAGACAAATTTAGATCTTATCTAGTAGGAGCCAAGATTTTAGTTTATACCGACCATGCTGCCATTCGTTACTTAATAAGCAAAAAGGATGCCAAGCCTAGGTTACTTCGATGGATTCTATTACTGCAAGAGTTTGATTTGGATATCCGTGATAAGAAAGGCACTGATAATGTGGTAGCTGATCACCTATCTAGGCTAGAATACCTGAAACCTGACTCAGTATCCATAAATGACGATTTTGCCTATGATAAACTGATAGCCCAACTAGAAACCATTGAAGATGATAACCCAGACCCTCATGAGCATTTTCATAAATCCTTAGATATAAGTAATGCACCTTGGTATGCAGATTTTGTTAATTACCTAGCCGCTGACATCATACCCCCTGATCTAAACTACCACCGGAAGAAGAAGTTCTATAGTGATGTGAGAAACTTCTATTGGGACGATCCATTTCTTTTCAAGAGAGGTAAAGATGGCATTTTTCGCCGTTGTGTTCCAGAAGAAGAGGTAAATAATATAATTGAGCATTGTCATTCTGCACCCTATGGTGGACATGCAAGCACATCTAAGACCTACGCCAAGATTCTTCAAGCTGGCCTATTCTGGCCTACTATGTGGCGTGATGTCCATGCTTTCATTGTCAAGTGTGACAGATGCCAACGCACAGGAAATATTTCAAGACGTAATGAAATGCCGTTAAGAAATATCCAAGAAGTAGAACTCTTCGACGTATGGGGTATAGACTTTATGGGACCGTTCCCACCATCTTTTGGAAATCAGTACATATTAGTAGCTGTTGACTACGTGTCTAAATGGATTGAAGCTATCGCCGCACCCACAAATGACACCAGAGTAGTCCTCAAATTATTCAAGAATTATATATTTCCCAGGTTTGGAACCCCCCGTTTAGTCATAAGTGATGGAGGATCACACTTCATATCGAGAATATTTGATAAACTTTTAAGCAAGTATGGAGTTAAGCATAGAGTAGCAACACCATACCACCCACAGACCAATGGACAAGTGGAAGTATCTAATAGGGAGATAAAACAAATCCTCGAGAAGACTGTCTCTATATCTAGAAAGGATTGGTCACAGAAACTTCAAGAAGCATTATGGGCCTATAGAACCGCTTTCAAAACTCCTATAGGAACAACCCCTTATCAACTGGTCTATGGAAAATCATGTCACTTACCTTTTGAGTTGGAGCATAAGGCCTATTGGGCCATCAAAAATTTGAATCTGGATTACTTGACAGCTGGTGAGAAACGTATCCTTGACATCCACAAATTAGAAGAGCTCAGACAATCTGCCTACGAAAATGCCATCATATACAAAGAAAGAACAAAAGCTTGGCATGACAAAAGAATCATAAGAAGAGACTTCAAAATAGGCGATCCTGTTCTCCTGTTCGATTCTAGGTTACGACTATTTCCAGGTAAACTCCGTTCGAGATGGACTGGCCCCTTCGAAGTATCTAAGATCCTAAGATCCGGTGCTATTGAAATCAAGAACCAGACATGTAAACTATTCATCGTTAATGGACAGAGGTTGAAGCCCTACGAAGGAGGTGACATTCCAACAACATACACCTGCCATACTCTGAGTGATCCACCGTATCCTTCCAATGATGTTTAAATATCGGTCGTCGAGCTAATGACGTTAAACAAGCGCTGCATGGGAGGCAACCCATGGTTTTCTTATTTTTGTACCTTTTATTTATTTTTACTTTATTTTAATTTGTTTATTATTATTATTATGTCAGGACTAACGATTGAATGTTTTATGTGCTTTCAGGACTTGTTTGCTAACCTTGTACAGAATGCAGAACCCTGATGACATGCACGTGGCCTTTAGAGATGATGCACAGAGGGAGCGTTACTATGTTCACATGAGACGCCCTATGGCTCCTACCAGGTACCCTGACCATGACTGCATGGATGCCTTGGGGATAGAGCCAAGCGTCAGATTTTTATGCCATCAACTCCAGTGGGACCAGTTTGACTACAGGAACAACACTTATAGGAACTTGACTCTTGAGTTCCTCAGCTCATTTCATCATGACCCTTGGGCTGGACCCGATGGACTCGCTGTTTTCAGGTTGTTCGGGATTGACTACTCATTCTCTCACAAAGAGTTTGGTGACTTACTAGGTTTCCAGACTACTCCTGATGCTATTCCAGAGACTCCGATGGGGTATTTTATGAGCAGAGAAGTGGAAAAGTTTTGGACTAAAATATCAGGCGGAGGGAGCCAAGATCCTTCTACCCAGTTTTCTCAGGTAATCCACAACCCTGCATTGAGGTACTTCCAGATGATTCTAGCACATTCTTTCCTAGGTTTTCCAGATACAGAGACACTGCTAAGTGAAGAGGAGATTTTCCTACTGTTTTGTGCGACTCAGTCTCGCCCTGTTGCTTGTGGCAACTTCCTGTTGAAGGGCCTTGCTAGTGTTGCCAGATCATCAGTAGGCATCATCCATGTCGGTGGGATTGTTACACAGATAGCTACTACATTGGGTTTGTCTCGCAAGTTATTGCACCTCAGGACCTTCTGCTGCTACACCACCCTGGATATTGATTTTTGTCTTGATAGAGGACTGATGAGGAGGGCTTCCTTTGAGCCCAACATGTTTAAATTACTGATCGACGGTGAAGCGATACACTACTTTACATTACCAGATCCGCTGATGACCAGTGTCCATGATCCTGCAAATTGGAGTTATGCTCTAGAGGGTTATGGAGAGACTGTCGAAGAGCCGAAATCGCCTCCCGCCGCTGAGTACACTCCTACACCTCTTACTCCCCGAATCACTGTTATGTCTAACAATATGTCTCTGCAGCCACCTGACCTACAAACACAGATTTATGAGCTCCGTAAGGAGACTGCCCTGCTCAAGCAAGAAGTGGCAGACTTGGAGTTACAGATGCAGGTTTCTGATCTCACTCATGCCTCAGAGACCGATGCTCTACATCAGGCGATTGAAGAGCTTCGGAGGGAGATAGCTGAGATTCGTGGATCAAGCCAGGAAAAGAAACCTACCACATGACTCATTCTACACTGACAGCACTACCCTAGTATTTAATTTCCTTTTATTTATCGCATTTCCAGACATATTTTACTTTATTGCAGCTTTTATATTTTCATGCACTTTGAATTCCTTATATATATACATATTATGCACTAATGTTAACTTTTTCTTCTTTTTTTTTTAATTATTTTATTTTTGTCGTGCAAAGAAAAAAAAATATGCAAGCCTCATGCCTTGAAAAGAAGAAGAAACCGATTGTTTTTGGAGGGCTTGTTACGTCTATTGCTCGGGCTCTTGGCCTGAACAATGAGATAGCTACACTTGAACCACTACCTCCTCGCACAATTAATTTAAAATTTCTAAAAGACATGAAATTGTGCCGAACGAGGAGAGAAGGTGGTTATGAGTTGATGGTTCATGGGGTAGCTATCCCATCTGTTGCTTTACCATGCAGTAAACGTACTGATGTACGTGATGAAAGGAACTGGACCTATGATCTTAATGCTCCACGTGTTTTGGGTCCACTTCCTCCTAATATTCCCGATGGGGAGGCACATGACACTGATGATGAGTATGATCGGAGAGAGCAGTCTCCCATCCCTCACATGTCCCCCCATCGTCCTTCACAGTCACACACTGCACCATCTTCCTCTAACCCTGTTGCAGGTACTGCTCCTGGATTCTTTGTCACCGAGGAGATGTGGCGTGATATGACAGCTAGAGAAGAAAGGCGTGATGGCCTTCTCTCTACTATTTCACAGCAGCTGACGGACAACATGAGCTTCATGCAACAATCGCGATTGGTTTCGGATCGTGCTTATAGCAATGTTTGCCGTACCTTGAACGGTATTTCATTAGAGCATAACCGTCAGAGAGAGTTCAACAGCCGACACTACCAGCTTGTAGAGGCTACTCAGGGTTCCATCTTGGGTAACCTTCGAGAGGTCCGGAGTGCTCAGGCTGCTTTATCAGCACGACTCGACCGGAGGGACCAGCATCATAGTAGATCCCGTCGTTCCAGACCATCACATCAGGACGGCGAAGGCACCAGTGCCCCTCCTCAGTAGTCTTTTTCCAGGTTACCCCCCTTATCTTATTTCGAAACATTGGGGACAATGTCCGATTTAAGTGTGGGAGGGGATTTTATTGCTTTCTGTTATTTCCCTTTTTAGTTAATTTCCTTTCAGTTATTTCCCTTTTCAGTAATTTAATTTTCTTAGATAATGCATGAGTCTGACGAGTCACCAGTATAGTGTTTTTTTAGTTCATCTTCATTTTTTCCCATTTCCTTAGCCTTACCAGAAATTTTTTAAAAAGAAAATAATGTTGTTTCACATGTTTTTTTTTTGGGGGGCTTTGAGACAGGTTTAGATTAGGATGTGGTGACTTAGGTCAACTTTTTGAAACATCAGAACCATTTTAGCACCATAGACCTCTTGAATATAGGAATCACTCCTAAACCCCACCACCATGGCCTTTACTATCATTTAAAAAATTGTCCTAAGTAGTTTATCCTAGCAGTCAGCTCCGGCCTAAGCATGCTCTACGTAGGGGGCCGATGAATATAAGTGAATGATCCAGTGCTAATAAAAAAAAAAAAAAAAGGCAAACTCTGGTATAGGTGACCCTCACAAAGTCATTTAAACCGAAAAAAAGAGAAGAAAAAATTTGCCACAAAAAGAAAAAATTGCAAGTCACCTATTGTTAGTTGGTTCAGAGGTATCTGGCACTGAACTTGGTAGGGCGGATTACGATCCGATCCCCCGCAGCTACATTTAGGCGAAATAAAAACAGGTTTACACATGCTTATGTGCCAGAAACCTTATGTTATGGATCAGAATCACTAACCGGTCACTCTACTATGAAGCATGTACGGATAACGGGCTTAATGTGATTGCGCCTGAATGAAAAAGACACAAAAAGATGAGAAGATAGGCCTAGGTATCGTAGGATGATATGGAGTGGTTAATATAGGATTGAAGTTTGTGTTTGTGTTACTATGGTACCCTTGGTTCACTTAGTTAGTATCTGTCACTGCATCCTGACTTGAACTTAGAATCCCTTTAGCCCAAAGACACGTGTTGACACCATATTTTCTTAAGCTTTAATGTTTGCTTGAGGACAAGCAAAGGTTTAAGTGTGGGAGAATTTGATCACACTAAAATTCACCGTATTTCTGACTCCGATTTCGCATGCATTCTTAGCTTTTATTGTTGTTTTGCTTTGTTATTGCTTTGTTTTCTTATGTTTTCAGGTTTTTATAATAATCGGAGCTTGAATCAGGAAAAGGAGCGAAAAAGGAGTGAAAACGGACGAAAACCTAGAAATTCAGCGTTTTGCACTTGCGGCACCCACCGTGGCGGGCGCCATGGGGTTAGCCATGACGTGGCCACGTCTCAAGACCACTCCTCAACCTCTAAGACCCACGTTCCCCACTCCATCATCCCCTGTAGGGACCATGGCGGGCGCCATAGGCCTGTGGCGGGCGCCACAAGGCCAAAATCAGTAACCTCCACTTTTTAGTGGAGGGGCGTCCCGGTCATTTCATGCTTTCAGTTTTTCCTATAAATAGGACCTTAGATTTTCGTTTTTCTTCATCCAGAATTAGAATTCTCTAGGCATATATCAGTTATAAAGCAGTTGCCATTCCACATCGGGGTGCCTCTGCAATCGAGTGATCGAGTCTGTAATCTGTCTGTGGTTCGAGTTTTGGAGCACTCTGGAGGAAGTTAATCCTGCCGCCATTTTAATTCAAGTTCGTATTTTACTTTCATTTATTTTCTGCATTACTTTACTTTGTTTATTTCCCGCACTCGCACTTTACTTTGTTTATTTCCCGCACTCGCACTTTACTTTGTTTATTTCCCGCACTCGCACTTTACTTTGTTTATTTCCCGCACTCGCACATTTACTTTGTTTATTATCCGCACTCGCTTTAAATTACTTTTATGAAAAAATTATAAAAAGAATCTTTACTTTATCATGTCTAACTAATTCCATAAAGGTTAGAATGTAAGGATCGTAATTAAACCAGTAATCAGTATAATTGTTCGTGGAAATACCTAAGGGCTATTTTATCTTTCAATTCAAGTAATTGTTTTTAACTATTTTAAAAACAGCCAAAAGCGCTTTGTCTAGTTTATTAGGAGTTTTTAGATTAAAAAGAAAGGAGATTTTAAAACGACTTTTGAACGCGTTAAAGAAGTTTGGAGTCTGGTTCGTGAGAACCTCTTTTTGCTAAGAAATCCAGGTTAAAGTACTTTTCAACTTAGTTAAGATACTATATTTCTTAAAAATAGGTTTACTATTCTAACGCAGTACGCACCTTTTTATCCGTGACAATAGGAGGGGTTGATTAGAGAGTACAACTCGGTTCTGAATACGCGAAAGCGACAGTTCCTGTTAAATTAGTTCTTTTCAAAGAAGAAAACATTGCCCATAAGTAGTTCCACTAACAAGTACTGGATTATCATTGATTACGTGAATTACATTCGAGCCTGTCCTTTATCTATTATTTAAAATTATAATTTTATTTACCATTGCACCCTTATTAAAACCCTTAAAAATAGTTGCCTTAGATAAGCACCATAACAACAGGTACGATATATTGACACTTGGTCTCTGTGGATTCGATAATCTTTTATATTACTTTGACGTGATTCGTACACTTGCGAAAAACACGCATCATGCTACTCCTATAAACGAGATCAGGGGAAGCATTCCTATTGCTCAAAGACCCAGGACTCCTCATACAAGAAGACCTAAGGAGCCAGTCTTCAGCAAAAGCAAGGGAACTCCTTCATCTTCCAGCACCTCCAAAGCCTCTGCTTATGTGGACGCATCCATCAAACAGCTTGTAAACAGGATCGTTGCTGAACAAAGAGTTGTGCCTGGGGTGTCTGTTCCCCTGAACAGTATGCCTGCTCCACAAGAAGAACCAAACAACCAAGCTGAAGAGAACATACCTGCTCCACAGGATGTCCCAAGAAATGTTGAAACACCTGAGGGCCAGGACAAATCCCCAAGTGATGATGATAAAGCTACTGATGATAAAGCCACTGATGATCAAGCTCCTCATGATCAAGCTGCTGAGAAAGAGGCTTCCCAACCTCCACTAGTTGAAAATCTGGATGACGACTCTGACACAGAGATCATAGCCTCTGTTAATCCTAGCATAGCCAAAAGGCTTAGGGATAGGAAGGAGAAGAAACCAGCTGCACATGTAACTCCTGAGAAGAAACAGTCAACTCCCAAAAAGGACAAGGTCAAAGTTGCCTTTGGACCTACTAAGCAATGAAGTAAGGTAAGCACCCAGAAGAGGAAGGCTACAACTCCATTTGACTCTGATGTTGAGGAGGATGTCCCAACATCCCAACCAAGGAAGAAGCCAACGCCTCCTAGGACTGCCACTGCTGTTCTTGAAGCACCGCTGGACAATATGTCCTTCCACCATGTCTCTAGTGTGAGCAAGTGGAAGTATGTCTATCAAAGAAGGGTGGCTCTGGAAAGAGAGCTGGGTAGCAATGCTTTGGAGTGCACTGAGGTAATAGATTTAATCTCCAATGCTGGTTTATTCAAAATTGTCTCCAACTTTTCCCCTTTCTATGAACTACTGGTAAAAGAATTCATAGTCAATTTACAAGAAGGGTGTGCTGATGGGAAATCTGAGGATTTCAGGAAGGTATATGTAAGGGGGAGATGTGTTGATTTTTCTCCTAGGGTGATAAATCAGTACCTAGGGAGAGAATCATATGGGCCAAATGAGCTGGGCAAAACTGACAACCAAGTCTGCAAAAATATCACAGCCAACCAGGTCAAGTCATGGCCAGTCAAAGGCAAACTATATGTCAGCTTGCTAACAAGAAAGTATGCTATGCTGCATAGAATTGGAACTATCAACTGGGTCCCCACCAACCACACCTCATCTATAGCTACTGGGCTTGGGAGGTTTATCTGTGTTGTAGGCACCCAAACCAAGTTGGATTATGGGGCATATATATTTGACCAGACTCTAAAGCATGCAGGAACCTCAGCAATCAAGCTTCCAATAGCTTTCCCCTCACTGCTTTGTGGAATAATTCTCAACCAATATCCAGGCATCCTTACTGACAAGGATTCTGTTTGCAAGAGGGAGAGTCCACTGTCCTTTCACTACAAACTGTTTCTGAGCCATCATGCTACAGTTGTTGAAGCTCCTAGTGGGACATCTGCTGGACCATCTAATGTGAAGACTCATATATCCAAGGCAGCCCTGATTGCAGAGCTCAAGACAACTTGCAAAGAGCTGGATGAAAGGAAGAAAAAGCTTGAGAACATAATTCAAAGACTAGAGCTGGAGGAAGTTGCTGGAAATGTTGATGAATCTGATGCTGAGTCTGAGGATGCAGAAGATACAGAGTATACTGAGTCTTAGTGAAGCTGTGTGTGGTGGAAAATGTTTTGTCAGTTTTGCTTTGTAATTTTTCTTTGTATTTCTGTCTGTTTATGTAATGTTTGGCCCCAAATTTCTGTCTAACAAGGGGGAGAAGTGTACTGAACAATGCCTGCTGCTGTAAATGCATGTTTGATGAACAATGCTGATGTTAATTTCTGTCTTCTGAACTAAGTTATTTTTGAATGTTCATTGGTATATCAAAGTCTGTTGAACAAGCCATAGCAGTATACATACAGGTTTGAGGGGGAGCAAATTATTAGCTCTCACATGATTCAACAGAACTCCGCTGCTCTCTGACAAAACCAGAAGATTGTGTTAGCCAAAAATTAGCCAAAGGGGGAGTTTGTAGATGTTAAGAATTGGAAGAATTTTTGACAAACAAGAAGTGTTGAACTTAGTTCAGGATGTCACACCAGATGTTGTGACATTGACAAACAAAGTAAGAGTTAATGAACTTAGGTCAAGACATCAGGATGTCACACCAGATGTTGTGACATCGCAAACCTGCTATCTAACCTAAATGATGCGTAACAGAAGTGAGTAAATTCAGGAGCAATTATCTGGAATTAATTATAAAGAGATAAGAACTCCAAGGCGCATCTTTAGGAAGCTTAGTTATCTGATTTCAGTGTAACAGAATAACTAACTCACCTTGATTCAAGGAGACAACAACTAACTCATCTTAATTCAAGGAGATGATTGTGGGATTTATCAAAGTCTGGATAATTTGCAAAAAGCCCACAAACCAAGCATCTATTTAAGGAACTGAAACACTCAAGAAAAGATACGAATTTTAGAAAACTGTAAAGGGTGTTTTGTAAAGCTGGTTGTTTTAAGCAGGTTTTAATTGTTTGTCACTTTATGAGCTTTTAAGCAAAAAGTGAATTGTGTCTTGATTGAAACTTTTAAGTAAGATCAAGCTGTTGTGTTTGAAGTGTGACTTCAATTTTATTAATCATTGTAAAAGATCACTGTGTGATTGAGGGGGAGTGAGTAGGTACTCATATCTAAGTTGAGTCTTAGGTAGAAATTGCCTTGGGTAGATATTAAGTGAAGGATTAAATTGGTTGGTTTAACTCCATAATTAATATTACTTATATTGGATTTCCTTCTTGGCTTGGTAGCCCCAAGATGTAAGTGTGGAGATACACTGAACTGGGTTAACAATTTCCTGTGTTATTTAATTTACCAGCTCATTAAGTTTTGTTTAAGATTTCAAGTGTTTAAACATCTGGTTCGACATCACGTACCTGATCCCAGAATTTCAAGTCCTAACATTGAGTTTTTTTCTCTGAATGCATATCTTGTCTTTAAAAGATTATCTTTATTTATAATTATTAGCATTTCTAGATGTAAGGATTTATACTTGAAGGTCTACTTGGAGGGTGTTACCTATTGTGTACCATCATGAGCTTCGTCAGAAGCTTCTTCCTCGGGATGAGCTCAGAAGTTGGATCAGCTTATAGACCTCAGCTTTTGGACATTTAACTTCTGAACCACCAGCTTCTGAAGTGTCTTCAGATACATAAATTTAAATTCTAAAAAACTTTCAACTAGCTCTGAGATTTTATTGCTAAGCTCTTTGACATCTAAATTTATGTGTATTGAATCTCCAACCATTTTGCTTTTTGAGATATACATTATGTATGCCTTTGAGCATTCAAAATATCCTAAGAATATACCCTTTTTAGCTTTGGCATCATATTTTTTTGGATAAACTTTACGGTTTAAGATGTAACATGTACATCCAAACTGATGAAAATAAGAAATAATTGACTTTCTTCCATTAAGAAACTCATATGAAGTTTTGTTTAGAATGAGTCTATTATGTAATAACATACAAGTGATTTGGCCAGTAATGAGAACTTAAAAATGAAATATTTCAAAAAATTCTTAACTAAAAGTGTTTTCTCATGGTTCACCACCCTTCCTCTACACTCCATATATAATTGGAATTGTTAGACGATAGCGCGGATCTAGAAGGGGGGGGGGCGGTTTAATAGATCCCTTTTTAAAATTTACTTTTCAAAATTAAGTTGAGAAAGTATTGCGAAAGTTTACCGAAAAATCGTCTAGTTCATAATAGAAGTCAGCGGAGATCGGATATGCGTAAAACTTAGTTGGAATGAAATGATGACTAGAAGAATTAATATTACGCAAATGATTCACTTGATAATTCAGCACTTGATAAAACTATTCTTAACAATGATGGGAGAAGAAATTAAGCACAATCAAATTGATTTTGTGTGATTAGGCTTTTTACCAAACACTTGGAGTGCACACACCTAGGACAATTTTGTTGTATCAAATAGTGCAGAATTTTACCCACTCTAGTTATCACTTTTGATTGTAACAATTTATCAAACACTTTAAATGCACTAATTTGATACACCAGAATTTTCAATCACACAATATCAATATGAATAAAAGTAAAATGCGAGAAATGAAAAGAACACAAGGAATTTGTTGAGGCAGTTCCTTCGTCGTCCTCGCTCGAAGTACTCTGACCCCAATTCGAAATTGAATTGGGCAATTTTATTAAATTGCAATTGTTTTACAAGAAGAGAAATAAATAAACCAACAAACCAAACCAAGTTGAATATGCTGTCAAATCTTCTTCTTGTCCCTTGATCCAAAGTAGAATAAAGTCTTCCACGCGTGTCGAGAAATCCTCAGATTAATTGCTCCCTTCTTGCAAGAATTCACGATTCTCCAAACTTTGAGCACGACTGAGTTTCTCCAACACTTGTGAACCCACAAAGACCTTCGCAATCCTCCGTCTACCGTGATATGAGAGAACGATCCACTTGATCTTCAATCTACCTCACTCGGCTGAATCTACGAACGATCGATGTGTGCAAAACCCCCAAATCTTCAATGATCTTGGAGGAGAAAACCCTTCGGATTTTTCCAAGGAAAACCCACAAACTCTAAACCCAATCTGAAATTCTAATTCACGATTGAACGTTATCTTCGAAACGAACACCGAAATCAAACAAATATTGTTGTGTGTGATTGTTTGATTGATGCAAGAATGAAGAAGATGAAGAGAGCTATGTGTATATCTTTCACTTTCCTTGTTAAACCTTGTCAAATGAAATAAACAACTATTTATATTGGTTAGAGAAATAAACATAAGAGAGGGAACCAATTAAATGAGAAAATGAGTCAGCACAGTAATGAGCCGACTCAAATCATTAAATGAGCCGGCTCAAACTAACAGATGAGTCGACCAAAATAAATAGAGAGGCAGCCTGTTGAGACCCATGGAAAATATGAAGAAAACACTTCTTGATGAGTCGACTCATGAAGGGTTTTGAGTCGGCTCATCCTCACACATGAGTCGACCAAAAGTGATGCACCAGGCAGCCTGTTTGGACCCATGCGTTTGCCACCAATTTAACATTGAATGAGTCGGCTCATGAAGGGTTTTGAGTCGACTCATCCACACACATGAGTCGACCAAAAGTGATGCATCAGGCAGTCTGTTTGGACCCGTGTGTTTGCAACAAATTTAACACTGAATGAGTCGGCTCATTGATGAATTTGAGTCGGCTCATTCAGTATATTCTTCCAAATATGCCAATCCTTGCTTTTTCATTGAGAACCACTTAAGCTTTCAATCATGCCAAGTTTTTGACACATTAAAACCATGCCATGTCACACAAAATCCCTCTTTTTGATGATGGCAAAAACTTGATGAATCAATCGCCATATGTTGGTGTAAAGCTCCCCCTGATTATGTGACCCGATCTTATATACATCAATCTCAATATCATCTCCCCCTTTGACAACATCAAAAAGAAGAAGAAAGATATGAGTGAATCTAACAATAGAGATAGCATGCAAAATCAAATATCAAATGAGAAGCCAATTGCAATAGAAACACGCATTCACAAACACACAATTTGGAAAAGCGAGTAAAGATAGCGAGAATAAACAAAACAATGGAATTAAAGAGAAATAGAAGTTCATTCAAACAAAACAAAAACCATATTCATAATCATTACAAGTACATATGATGCAAATATTCTCTCAAGGGTGTGGATTACGATCCCTAGTGGAAGGGTAACGACGATGATAAATGATTGGCTGTGAGTCATCCATGTCGGTTTTTGTAAACTGAAGAAAACTGATGTTGAACGAGTTAAAGGCAGTGTCTTGAGCAACATAATGATCCTGCAACGTAGTGTACCGAGTGTCTTGAACAAACACATAATCGGCAAAAGTGGTATCTTGCTCATTCAAACACCGCTCTATCTCTGTGTATCTCTCAGTCTGCGTTGTGTAGTAAGCTTGTTGTTGAAGTTGCATATTTTGGAGCATAGCCATGATTCTGGAAGGATCATCTTGTTGCGGTTGAGATGGAGGAGGAGATGGAGGAGCAAAGTGAGTAGTAGTGTTAGTCCACCCGATGTTTTGCCATTCACCCCAGCCTTGATTTTCATAGGAATCATTTGATGGTATGTCATGCCACTCTTTATTGTCAGCGGCCAAGTCTTCATTAGGAACCTCATTTGGTTCATTTTGGTCTTCAAGTACATCTCCATCAGAATTGTCTTCAATTGGTTGATTTTGATCACTTCTTCCCACATACCGATACCGTCTTTCTTGAGAGTCCCATATGTGACCCATAAGACTTAGGGTCTTTTCCTGAAACCAATTTGTGTCCGACACAGACACCAAGGGTACATCAAAACTGACAATCTCAGCTTTGTCAATGATCTTCTGAATGATGGAAGGATAAGCAAGAGCAACACCTTTATTTTCCTTTAAGGAAAAAAATACGACTCGCAAAATAGTAAGGCCAGTTGACTTTGACCTTGTTCCGAAGAATATATACCAAATGAACTTCACTCATATCAATACGAGATAAGCCACCTTTCTTTATCCGTAAGTTGTGTGCAACAATCCAATGAAGGATTCGATCCACCGACTTAACTTTTCCAGTAGTAGTGGTATTCGAAAATAATTCGGAATTAACAACGAAATCAACAAAAGGTTCTTTAAGCATACCATTGAGTTCAGTACGAAAGGTGTAATTCTCCACTTGAGATGTATCGGTCATCAAGATACTAGCTTCCTCATGATCAATGCGAAATAGATCTTTCCATACTTGAGCATTAACCGCAAACATTTGAGAGCCCATACAGAAGTTGAATTCGAAACCCTTAAAAGTACCAACCAGACCAGCATAGAACATCTTAACTAAATCCTCATTATAGTCAACATGACATGATAGAACGGGATTTATACCTTGGAAGTCCATCGGTTCAATAATGTGGGGAATGTGCATTTGAGTAGCTGTTGTTCTTGAGTAGACATATTGAGGAACAACCTTCCTGTTCTTGAATCTCTTGTTGTAATCCTCAACCAAGTCAGATGGAAGAAGAGACAAAGCACTGACAGGAGTGATGATTGAGAAAAGGAGCCACGAGATCTTTTGCCTGTAGGTCTGGATGCCATTGTTGAGAAATATGAAGCTTTGAGAGAGGATTTGAGGGTTTGAGGTTGAAGAAAGAAACTTGAGAGAATATGAAAATATGATGTGTTGGTAATGAGAAAATGAAATGATAATGAGTTTTAATGAAGAAAATAATAAAGAAATCATAAATGGAAAGTCAAAAGTGGATGGAGGCATTGATGTGCCGACCTAGGGAGATGAAATGGCAGGTGGCGCGTCTTTTCAAGACAGCCACACGTCAGTTGAGGCGATAATGAGCCGGCTCAAATGCAAAAATGAGTCGACTCAATTTGAATTTGAAAGGAGTCGGCTCAAGGAAGCAGAGAGGTCAACTTAAACCACTTAAAACAAAATTTATGCTAATTATTTATGCTAATTAGCACAAAATTCCACCAAAAACCACTTAAAAGAACTCAAAACATGAAAATATCATCATTTATGCTAATTATTTGACAAACAATCACTCATAATCCAAGAGAATAGAAGAAATAGATAAATATACAAACAAAAGCAATGCAACACACTCTTACTATATATATATCAAGAATGAATTGAGGTAACCAAGTAAAGAAGGATATTACCTCGAGTATATGAGAAATAGATGAACTATAACACTACATAACAAGATGTTTGAGACAAGAGAAGTTGAGCCAAAGAATAATATATAAACAAAGCAATGATTACTAAGATCTATCCGAGATGTCAAGAACACCAAGTTCTCTACGGATAAAGAAGAAAGGATTGGTAGCGAGTTGTTTTGTAAAAATATCGGCTAGTTGATTTACACTATCAACATGCTCAAACACCACATCACATTTCTCTACATGATCCCTAAGAAAATGATGCCTGATTTCAATATGTTTAGTGCGTGAATGAAGAATAGGATTCTTGGTAAGATTAATTTCACTAGTATTGTCACACAAAATTGGAATTTGTTTGAGAGAGATATTGAAGTCGAGCAATTGTTGTTTTAGCCATAGGATTTGGGCACAACAATTTCCAGCTGCAATATACTCTGCCTGTGCAGTTGATAAGGCAACAGAAACTTGCTTTTTGTTATGCCAACTGACAAGAGAGTTTGAAAAGAAATGACAAGTTCCACTAGTGCTTTTCCTATCCACTTTTCAACCGGCAAAGTCAGAGTCGGAAAAACCTACCAAAGAGCAATCACTACCCTTAGGATACCATAAACCAAACTTAGACGTACCACAAAGATACCTAAATATGCGTTAAACTGATTTTAAATGTGATTCCTTAGGGAAAGATTGAAACCTAGCACACATACATACACTAAACATAATATCGGGACGCGATGCAGTAAGATAAAGAAGAGATCCGATCATACCTCGATACCTTTTTATATCTACATCCTTACCCATTTTCATCACGATCAAGACTTGCCGCCATAGGCATTGGTGTATCAATAGACTTGGAGTTTGTCATATCTAACCTCTTGAGCAACTCATTGCAATATTTAGTCTGACTTATGAAGGTCCATCTTCAAGTTGTCTAATTTGAAGTCCGAGAAAGAAATTTAGCTCCCCTATCATAGTCATCTCAAACTCACCTTGCATAGAACTTGAAAATTCTTTAACCAACTTCATATTAGTAGATCCAAAAATAATGTAATCTACATATACTTGAACTAATATAGAATGTTTTCCTTCACGTTTAATAAAGAGAGTAGTGTCAACCTTTCCTCTTGAAAAACCTTGATTGATTAAAAATTTGCTTAGGCGCTCATACCAAGTTCTAGGAGCTTGTTTGAGACCATATAAAGCACGTTTTAGTTTATAAACATGATTTGGTTTTTCAAAGATTTCAAATCCAGGAGGTTGACACACATAAACCTCTTCATTTATATATCTGTTAAGGAAGGCACTCTTAACATCCATTTGATATAGTTTAAAGTTTTGTGAACAAGCAAATGCAAGTAAAAGGCATATAGCCTTAAGACGGGCAACAAGAGCATAAGTTTCCTCATAGTCTATGCCTTCCTCTTGGTTATACCCTTGAGCAAAAAGACGAGCCTTGTTGCGAATAATAGTGCCGTTTTCATCCAATTTGTTCCTAAAAACTCATTTGGTGCCAATTACTCGATGATCTAATGGAGGTGGAACAAGGTCCCAAACCTCATTTCTTTTAAATTGATTTAGTTCCTCTTGCATGGCTAGGAACTAATTTTCATCAAGTAAAGCTTCTTTGGCATTTTTAGGCTCAATTTGAGATATGAAGGCATGATAAAAACAAAAGTTACTTAGTCTTGATCTATTAAGGACACCCTTTGAGATATCTCCAATGATGTTATCGAAAGGATGATCTTTCGATGTCTTCCATTCCAATGGTAGATCATTTTGAAAGGATGCTTGACCTTCATCTTTGAGACTAGACACATCAACCGACTCCTTATTAACAACATCCAGAAAGGGTTCCACATGAGAAATATCAAAGTCTTTAACAATATCACTAGAGGAGGCACCTGCACCAATAACAACACTACCTTTTCCGACAACATTCAGATAAGTTTCATCAAAAGATACATGTACAGATTCTTCAACTATAAGCAACCTTTTATTGAATATTCTATATGCTTTGCTTGAATTAGAGTATCCAAGGAATATGCCCTCATCCGCCTTTGAATCAAATTTACCAAGATTTTCTTTTCCATTACTAAGCACAAAACATTTGCAACCAAAACCATGAAGATGTGAAACATTAGGCTTTCTTCCTTTTAATAGTTCATAGGGCGTTTTGTTTAGAATAGGTCGAATATTGATCCTATTCAAAACATAGCAAGCAGTGCTGATAGCATCGGCCCAAAAATATTTAGGAAGGCCACTATCATTAATCATAGTTCTTCCCAATTCCTCCAACACACGATTTTTACGCTCCACAACACCATTTTGTTGTGGTGTTCTAGGAGCAGAGAAGTTATGATCAATGCCATGGTTTTCACAAAAAATTTCAAAGAGATGATTTTCAAACTCACCTCCATGGTCACTTCTGATAGTTACAATGTTTGTGCCAAGTTTATTTTGAGATAATTTGGCAAAAGTTTCAAAAGCCGAAAAGGTATCACTTTTACTAGCTAAGAAGATTGTCCAACAAAATCGAGAGTAGTCGTCAACAATAACAAAACCATAATAGTTCCCTCCTTTACTTTTGATTCTAGAAGGACCAAAAATATCCATGTGTAGAAGTTCAAAAGGTCTAGAAGTAGAGACTAAATTTTTTGATTTAAAAGATATCTTAGTTTGCTTTCCCATTTGGCAAGCATCACAAAGATGATCTCTAGTGAAATTTATGTTAGGCAAACCGACTACTAAGTTTTTAGACACAACCTTATTTAGCAAGTCAAAGTTGATATGAGCTAAACGTCTATGCCAAAGCCAAGACTCTTCATCTTTGGAAATAAGACATTTAGGATCACTCAAGGTCATCAAATTCACATCAAGCATATAAACATTGTTAACCCTCAAGCCTTTAAACACATCCTCTTTGTTTTCATTATGTTCAATTATGCATTCTTCTTTAGAGAATGAGACATTGTATCCCTTATCACATAATTGACTAATGCTAACAAGGTTATGTTTAAGACCCTCAATTAAAAGGACATTAGAGATAGATGTAGAAGAGGGATTACCTACACTACCTTTGCCGAGTATAGCTCCCTTGTTGTTATCACCATAGGTAACAAAGCCCTTCTTATTAGCCACAAAGTCATAGAATAGAGAAATATCACCTGTCATATGTCTTGAACATCCACTATCAAGAAACCACCTTTTCTCCATAGTCTCAAGACACTCCACCTATATGATTAGACAAGAGATAAAGGTACCCAATTTTCATTGGGTCCTAGAGTGTGAGTGAAAATTTTGTTGCTTTTAGGCAACCATTGACAAATGCCTTTAGGGACCAAGTATCTCCTAAAACGACATTTGGCAATTGTATGACCTTCCTTACAACAATAGTGACATTTCAAGAATGGTTTAGATTTGCATTGACTATTTTGATCCTTCACAACATAGGTATATTATTGATATGATTCTTCATTGATTCCCTAAAGTTTGAACGATCAATAGTGAATGTCATTTTTGGTTGTGACAACTTGTCTAGTTTGGCTTGAAGAGTTTTGACCTCTTTTTTCCAAATCCAACATGTTTCACAACTATGAAAGTTGTACCATTCTTGTTTGTCTTCTACTATAGATTCTACCATCGATGCCTTAAGAGCTTTCATAGCATTTTCATTATCCGAAACCTTTTTCTCTAAATGTGCAAAAATTCTTTTATCGGATGCAATGCGCTTGAAAGCTTCTTTAGCTTCTTGATGGAGAATATTAAAAGTACTAAGCAAATCATTATAAGACAATTTTTCAGCATAATCATATTTAGCATGTCTTACCTCTTTCTTGCCTTTCTTATGAGCCATGAGGCAAATATTTACTCTCTCTTCCTCATCGCTTGAGGTATCTTTGCTAGACGACTCCTTATCGTTTTCCCAAGCAATATATGCTCTTCTAGCCTTGTTGCCTTTTCTTTGATATTTGTCTTTTGCCTTGTCTTTCTTTAACATAGGGCAATCCGGTTTGTAATGTCCCGGTTTTCCATAGTTGTAACAAGATCCCTTGCCTTTAGTACTTTTAACATACTCTTGCTTGGAAGGATTAGATTTTCTTCGATAGTTGATGAGACGCTTGTCCAAATGGGAAATCTCATTCTTTTTGAGATACCGATTGTATCTTCTTACGAATAAGCCCATATCTTCGTTTGATTCGTCTTCATCATCACTCGTATCACTCCCACTATCTTTATTTGTGGAGGATTTTGAGGAAGAAGCTTTTAATGCAATAGACTTCTTCTTCTTCTCATGATCTTTATTTTTCTCGATATTTTCTTTCTTTTCTTTGTCTTCATGCTCATTTAAGTTTAAGAGCTCTTGTTCGTGCTCTTGTAGTTTTCCAATGAGTGTAGTTAGATCCAAAGTTCATACATCATTGGCTTCTTTGATTGCCGTAACTTTTGGCAACCATTCCCTAGTAAGACATTTCAAAATCTTGTTAGTTGCTACATCATTAGGAATAGTTTTACCAAGAGCATTTAATCGATTTGTCAAGTGAGAAAATCTTTTTCCCATTTCACCAACGGTTTCCCCTTGGCTCGTATGAAAACGATCGAACTCTTGTTGTAGAGTATTAATTCGAGCAAGCTTAACATCATCGGTTCCTTCATGGGCAACTTGTAAGGCTTCCCACATAGCTTTAGCCGATGTGTGATGAGAAACTCAAAAATATTCATCTGCTCCCAAAGAAGCTATGAGTATGTTTTGAGCTTTCCAATCGTAGCTATATTTCTTTTCATCATTATCATCCCATTGTGCTTCCGGTTTTTCAATTTGGACATTATCCGGTTCGGCCATGGTTATTTGAAAAGGGCCTTCTTGAATAACTTTCCAAATTTTTCTATCAACCGAGTTGATATGGATGCGCATACAATCTTTCCAGTGACTATAGTTTTCTCCGGTAAAAACTGGAGCTCTATTGTACGCCCCCGTTGGATCGTTGTCCATTTTCCAATAAGTTGTATGTGAAACACTAGATGAACCGATGCTCTTGATACCACTTGTTAGACGATAGTGTGGATCTAGAAGGGGGGGGGGGGGTTGAATAGATCCCTTTTTAAAATTTACTTTTCAAAATTAAGTTGAAAAAGTATTGCGAAAGTTTCCCAGAAAATCGTCTAGTTCATAATAGAAGTCACCGAAGATCGGATATGCGTAAAACCCAAATGGAATGAAATGATGACTAGAAGAATTAATATTACACAAATGATTGACTTGATAATTCAACACTTGATAAAATTATTCTTAACAATGATTGGAGAAGATATTAAGCACAATCAAATTGATTTTGTGTGATTAGGCTTTTTACCAAACACTTGGAGTGCACACACCTAGGACAATTTTGTTGTATCAAATAATGCAGAATTTTACCCACTCTAGTTATCACTCTTAATTATAACAATTTATCAAACACTTTGAATGCACTAATTTGATACACCAGAATTTTCAAGCATACAATATCAATATTAATAAAAGTAAAATGCGAGAAATGAAAAGAATACAAGGAATTTGTTGAGGCATTTCCTTCGTCATCCTCGCTCGAAGAACTCTGCCCCTAATTCGAAATTGAATTGGGCAATTTTATTAATTCGCAATTGTTTTACAAGAAGTGAAATAAATGAACCAACAAACCAAACCAAGTTGAATATGCTGCCAAATCTTCTTCTTGTCCCTTGATCCAAAGTAGAATCAAGTCTTCCACGCGTGTCGAGAAAGCCTCCGATTAATTGCTCCCTTATTGCAAGAATTCACGATTCTCCAAACTTTGAGCACGGCTGAGTTTCTCCAACACTTGTGAACCCACAAAGACCTTCACAATCCTCCGTCTACCGTGATATGAGAGAACGATCCACTTGATCTTCAATCTACCTCACTCGGCTGAATCTACGAACGATCGATGTGTGCAAAACCCCCAAATCTTCAATGATCTTGGAGGAGAAAACCCTTCGGATTTTTCCAAGGAAAACCCACACACTCTAAACCCAATCAGAAATTCTAATTAACGATTGAACGTTATCTTCGAAATGAACACCGAAATCAAACAAAGATTGTTGTGTGTGATTGTTTGATTGATGCAAGAATGAAGAAGATGAAGAGAGCTATGTGTATATCTTTCACTTTCCTTGTTAAACCTTCTCAAATGAAATAAACAGCTATTTATATTGGTTAGAGAAATAAACATAAGAGAGGGAAAAATTAAATAAAAAAATGAGTTAGCATAGTAATGAGCCTACTCAAATCACTAAATGAGCCGGCTCAAACTAACAGATGAGTCGACCAAAATAAACAGAGAGGCAGTCAGTTGAGACCCGTGGAAAATGAGAAGAAAACACTTCTTGATGAGTCGACTCATGAAGGGTTTTGAGTCGGCTCATCCTCACACATGAGTTAACCAAAAGTGATGCACCAGGCAGCCTGTTTGGACCCGTGCGTTTGCCACCAATTTAACATTGAATGAGTCGGCTCATGAAGGGTTTTGAGTCGACTCATCCACACACATGAGTCGATCAAAAGTGATGCATCAGGCAGCCTGTTTGGACCCGTGCGTTTGCCACCAATTTAACACTGAATGAGTCAGCTCATTGATGAATTTGAGTCGGCTCATTCAGTATATTTTTCCAAATATGACAATCCTTGCTTTTTCATTGAGAACCACTCAAGCTTTCAATCATGCCAATTTTTTGAAACATTAAAACCATGCCATGTCACACAGGAATCAACTAGAAAGAATATTCCATGAGCAATTATATATGGGCCAGTCTAAAATTAGCTTGAGTGAAGTGAAAATTCTATGAGTCAATAAATGAAGCTATCTCAATTGGTTTATGTTAATAAAGGAGAGATGTTTTACTCTAGTTTCCGAGCATGAGTAAGTCGTAATGACTACAGGTGGCCTAGATGATTCAATTATGAAGAAGTTAGATACCCAATACCTAAGGGAAATTGCCTTACTAGTAGATAGGGTTCGCCAAGTCAATCTGTTGAAGGTTGGAAAAGCTAGAGGAAATAGACACCCTAGGAAGGGGAAAGTTTCTTACGTAGAGGCAGACAAAAACAATCAAGAGATTGACATAGTTTTTGAATGTGTCGAAGAAAGCAAGGTTAATATGGTAGAATTAAAGCTAGTGCCTCCATATGTTTCAAGGTTTTAAGACCTTTAAATGAGGAAAATCCCGTCAAACAGAGTAAAAATGAAAAAAGTTTACTACAAAAACCTATACATTTGACATAATTAAATCTGATGAGATCAAAAGTGGCATGTCATTTTTTATTAGCATGTCATTTTTTATTCAATTTGTACTTAAATCTGCTAAGTATAGTTTAGAAGAATCTCAAGAATATATCTAAAAGATTATGATCACTCTCTCTTCAAAACATGTTCAAAATCTCGAAAAGGTTTGCATTGATCTGACAATATTCAACACGAGTAGAGATGGAAACTGGAAACACATGCTAAACACAAATAGTTGAAGCATGGTTCGACAACATGCTTACAAGATTCAATTATGGATTGTCGATAAAGGCAATTGAAGGACTAAGAAATATTTTTCGACAACAATAACAATTTTGAAGCAGTTTAAGGGCTAAAGACTCGGGGAAGCAATGCAGAGGACAAAATGTCATATTATGGTGTACCTGTTGATTTCTAGAGATGGATGATTACTAAATTACATGTATATAAGTCAATTTAGTATTTGTATCAAGAGTTCACATTTATAATTATTATCCTCTATAGAATTCAAACATCCAAATTATAAAGATAATGAACTTGTGACAAAAATATATGAATTCAAACATCATTAATTGAATTGTTTATAATATATAATTTAATTTAATAACCATTGATACAAATACTAAATTGACTTATATACTTGTAATTCATTAACCATCCATCTAAACAATTTAATTTTTTCTTAATCCAATTCATTTTGGATATATAGAAGGGTGAAGTTTGCTCTTGGAATTCAAATGACATTATTCCTTTTAAGGGTGGTAAATTTGCCAACCTGAAAAACTCTAATAAAGGGAATGATGAGTAGTTGTTGGCTATCCAATTGAAGTCAAAGTAAGGAAATGATTAGTAGTTGTCGGCCATTCACTGTTTTCTATAACTAAAAGTTTTCGCTTATAAATTTTTTAGTTCAAAATAGGTTAAGCAGTCACCAAATTTTGTCCTACTAAATTGATGATCAAAATAAATCGGCCTAGATATTTTTGTGTCATCAAATCCAAATATCAATAATTAACACAAACACTATGGTCCAACATAATAGACCATCACGTCCCTCGCATTAACACTACACAACATGTTTCCAGATATTTTTATATGTAAGTTTGTGTGCAAGTTTTAGCAAGCAATATCCTTCTATTACTGCCCAACTCTTCTTGTGTCTTAAACACCAATGGAAGATCAGCCTAACAAGTTTCTTCACATTGCTGTTTTTCCATGGCTTGCTTTTGGTCATATTATTCCATTCTT
Organism: Lathyrus aphaca; assembly: GCA_963966055.1. NCBI lineage: Eukaryota > Viridiplantae > Streptophyta > Magnoliopsida > Fabales > Fabaceae > Lathyrus > Lathyrus aphaca. Next base: position 219,911,273 of record OZ014525.1, read on the forward strand.
TCAACTTTCTAAACTCATTGCTCAAAAAGGTCACAAAATTTCATTCATTTCCACACCTAGAAACATCAAACGTATCCCTCCACTTCCTCCTAATTTACAACCTTTCTTCAATTTCGTGGAACTCCCACTTCCACATATAGATCAACTACCTGAGAATGCAGAAGCCACTATGGACATTCCACCACATATTGTTCCATATCTTAAGAAAGCATTTGATGGTCTTCAACAACCTTTGACTCAGTTTTTGGAAACATCCACTCCTGATTGTATCATGTATGACTTTGGACCTTATTGGTTACCATCAATAACATCAAAGCTTAACATCTTAAGTATCTATTTCTCAATTGTAAATGCATCAGCTTTAGGTTATTGTGTTCAGAAGTCAAATGATGAGGATAATGTTGTTTCTCATCTCCACTATGAACAAAATGTATCTGGTGTTTCAGATGACTTTAGGGTGAAGGAACCATTTTATGGTGCTGAATTTATTGCTTTAAGAAGTTGCATGGAGATTGAAGGTAAGGCTCTAGAATTGATTGAAAATCAATCCAAGAAAAAAGCGATTCCAGTTGGATTATTGCCTCCTTCACTAGAATTCAGTGAAGATAAAGAGGATGAAAACTGGGATACAATCCTAAAGTGGTTGGATAAACAGGAAAAACAGTCAGTGGTTTATGTTGCATTTGGCAGTGAAGTGATATTAAGTGATGATGAATTCACTGAGATTGCTAAAGGATTGGAATTATCTAACTTTCCATTTCTTTGGATTGTGAAGAACCAAGATAAACATGATTGGGTAGTTGAGAATGATTCAAATAAGAATGGAATGATTTGGAGTAATTGGGCACCACAGTTGAGAATCTTAGCACATGAGTCAATTGGAGGATTCTTGACACATTGTGGTTGGAGTTCAGCGATTGAAAGTTTTCAAGTTGGGTGTCCACTTATAATGTTACCTTTCATTAATGATCAAGGTTTAAATGCCAGACTTATGGAAGAACTAATGGTTGGGGTAAAGGTAGAGAGAAATGATGGAAAATTCAATAGGGATTCAGTGGCTAAAGCACTGAGAGTGGTGATGGTAGAGGAGGAAGGAAAATGTTATAGAATTAAAGCTGAAGAGATGAGGAAGATAGTTGGAGACATGGAGTTGCACCAAAAATATATAGATGAGTTTATTGATTATGTGGAATTACATATCCCTGCCTCTAAGCATTAACACTTATATATGGTATAATAATTTCTTCCTGTTTTCATTGAAGTGCATTTGAATTTTGATGTTTCTTTGCTCTTTCTTTCTGTATTGTTATGCCTTTAAATATGCTATTCAATTGAATAAAATGTCCGATACCCTCTTCTGCTAATGGCTCTCTTTTCTTTGTCCACTCGGATACATTTTTTCAAACCTCCTTAGTGAATCTACATTGGAAGAATGGTTGCTTGCTCGATTCCTGACTACAGCAGAATATGATATTTACATTGTTAATTTGTAGCAACACACCTCTGTAAAATAACTCTAATCTTGTTTCCAGTTGCGTAGTTCATGGATGGTTAATTTTCCTAATTAATCCATAATCATGTATAATCCATATGTTATAATCGATTATTAAAACCAATTGTCATAATCGGTTTCCATTTTTTTAAATGATTATTGTTATATTTCAATTTCCCGCTTCTCATTTGCATCATATTGCGTTGCATTCTTGGGCATGATTCATTAAAGTCAATAAAATTCAATTATTGACAATTTTTAAACTAACTTGCTTTGATCATTCATATTCGTTCATTTACCTCTTTTTAAGAAGACTGTTAGACAATAGATTTCGATCTAGAGGGGGTAAATAGATCACAAATTTAACAACAAAAAAGTTTGGTTAAAAATTTGTTTTCAAAAGAGTAGCGTAGCGGAAAACTACCCAAATTGAGTCATATATCCAAACCTACTATAGAAAAGCAATATGCGTAACACAAACCAAACGAAATGATAATGAACGTAAATGTTTAACCACAATCAAGTCACGGAACAATTAAATGCAATCGTACTCGTAACTTGTGTATCCAATGAACTAGAATACAATCAAAATACACACCAACAATTTTTCGAACACTTGACGTGCAATTAATATTTATTAGAAATTTAATTTGTTTTGCTAATGTTAAAAGTCAATCACAATAAAAAAGATAACAATTATATCAACAACCTTTTTAGAATCTAATAGAAAAACAATTTCCAATTGAAATGATCAAACGACGATGAAATCGATAAATTGTAAAAACAACAATTAAAAGCAATAAAGAAGTAAAAGAGAGAGAGACCAAGATTTATTTAGGTCGTTCCCTAATCGACCTCGCTATGGGTACGTCCGTCCTCAATCTGAAATCGAATTGAGATACTTGCAATTAACATTTTCTTTGCAAAAAAAATTATACAAGAGATGAAGAATTTAAACCCCAAAAACACTATTGTTTTGTGTTGATTTTTCCACCTCTAAACCTTTTATCAAAGCTTGATCAAGTGACCAACAATGCATCTTTAATCCACCGATTGTGCCAAGCTCGAAAATTGTTGAAACCCAAGAATCCCGAACACAATTCACCATCTCACGCTACTCACTTGCAAGAAACCACCTTGTATCAAAGTCTTCACTCGGTCGAATCTGTATTGACGTGATCTTGTCCAAAAATTTCAAATCAAACCCAATCTTAAAGGTAAACTCGACCTTTGTTTTCTTATATTTGAAACCCACAAAGTGCTTAACCCAATATTCTTGGTTACACCAAACCTAATTGAATGTTATCAACCATAATCTAGATGGTCACCCAATCGAAAAATGATTATGTGTAGTTCAATTGTGTGTATGCATATAAGAGAGGTTGAAGATGATAAACAACTTTTGTGATTGTGTTTCGGCCTATGATGTAGCCTAAAACGCAACATGTGGACAAAACCTAAAGGCTTTAATGTTGCTCTGTAGGAGCCCACCTGAAAATTAAATAGGCCGACCTATAATGTATATGTCTTACGTATAGGTTGTCATGTTCTTGCATATGTTGACCTGTACTTACTTGAATGCCTAAAATCATGTTTTTCAATGCAAATATGATATTGACTCCATTTCAAACTCATTTAAATGTTTCCTAATGCCAAGATGCACATCTAAAATTGGATGATACCGTCCAATATATATAACACTACTCTATCCTAGTTTTGACATCACTCAAAATACAAAAAGACTTTTTTTCTGATAAGCCAAAAGTAAGGTTTCGACCTAACCAATTAAAGGATGAGAGTCGAAGCGACCTACCTAAAAGTTTCATACTTAGTGAAATTCTAAGTTTGAAATATTTTCTAAGTGTTGAGGGGATTCGACAAAGTGTATGTTCGACGAAGCTGGCAGTTACATTGGGTCATGCACGTTCAATCTTGGAGGGAAAATGTGGAGTTTCAATTCAAAGACAGGGACAAGTGGCACAAGATCAAGCTTCTTCAACATATAGTGGGATAAGTTTCACCATCTTAGGATAATTATAGGAGAAAGCGTCGAGAGAGGTTACTTTGTAATGTATATAAATAACTTAGTCTAGTGTTAGAATAAGTGTGTGGAAATCATATGTACTAGTAATTCCGTATACTCAAAGTATCCGCGTGTAGAGAAACGAGTGCAGTGAGAATGTACGTGATTGAAACACCACCAATTTACTTTTAATGTCAAATTTATCTTCAAGTTATTTACTTTTGAAGCCATTTATCTTCACAAGCCTTTATTTTGAAGCAATTTACATTTCAAAGTCATTTATCCTTCAAGTAATTACTGCGTTTTCTTTTACAATTCCAGCCTCTTTACATTTCCATGCAATTTAACATTTTTCGCATTGCCTTTAAATTTCAAGCTTTGTCTTTATTTTCCTTTAAAACTCCAAGCCTTGTCTTTACTTTGATTTATTTTAAAAGTCTTTGCCCTTTACTTTACTTTATTTTCTTTTTAAACAAATTCTGAATCTCGTTGAGAGATTCAAGATCTTTTTCCCAAAAACATGATATACCAAAATCACAATCCCTTTTTACTTAGCACATGTCCTAGGATCAATCTGGTCGATCTTGCGAGTAACTGAGGGTATTTTTGGTATCTTCATAGGACTAGCGATTGTTTACCAATTTTGGGGGTAAACACCAACACAACAAGGTAACAACAGAAATCGGTTGGCGCCACAATTTGAATTCAAATGAAATGAGTTGTTGTTATATGTCTGGCTTGCGTGTGTGATTCGTTGATGATTGTTTTAATGAAGTTGAGGTGTCTTGATGATTTGGTTTGGGCTGGTTAGTTCAATGTTATTTCACACTCTCTCTTTTTGGCCCATTTGCATGTTATAACTGATTCATGTTATTTCTGAAATTGGTTTCACACCCCTTGCCTCAGTAGTCTTATTTTATTTATTTTTTTCATTTTATTTTTATTTCTTGATGATTTTTTATTATAAATAATTCACAAAAATATGTTTCACGCCTTTTAATGTCTCTAGAATTTTTTTATTTTTTTTATTTTTATTTTTCAATTATTTTCATATTTTATTTTGAATTAATTGTGAAGGTTGTTCTTGATGCTTACTTTTGTGCTAGGGTTTTACGTTTGATGCTTTTATAATTGCCTTCTTGATCCAATTTTTCGAGTATGATTAGACACTTGCATGCCAAGAGTTTGTATGAGGTTATGATGCTTTGATGATGTATATTTGATCATTTCCTAATTGGTTTTGTGGAGCCTTTATGCCCACTTGTTCAATGTGACCTGTTTGTGTTTGATGAATTATTTTGGGATGCACTTGTGCAATTTTATTTGGGATTCTTTTCTCACTTATTCTTGATTTATATACCATGAGGTAGAGTCTTAATTTCATATTTGTTTGGTCACTTAAATATATTTAGATGATGCTTCAATATGATGATCCTTTGAGAAGAATTTTGCCTAGCTCTTGATCTAGTCTTAGGACTTATTACTTGCATGGATTTCCTTGATGCTTGAGACTTTTTATGATCTGAATTCCATGATTAAACCACTTCCTTTTCAAGTATTTATGCTCATTTTCTTGATCACTTCCCTCTCTTACTTCTCATAAATGATTGTTTCCTTTTAAGAAGGGTATTGAATAATGCATGTTTAGTTGCTTGGTCTTGTTTTTGAGTTTGATGCCTATTGTTCTTTGTTTCTATCTTGAGCTTTGTTTTAAATTGAAATTCCCATGTATGCTACTTCCCCATCCTGATTACATACCATAATATCACATGTTTGATCATTTGTGCTTATTTCTTAAAAGCTAATTGTGGCAAATTGTTTGGCTATTGATGTGATGCATTGACACTCTTGTGATTTTCTTCCAATCTTTGAAATGTGTTGATCATGATATGATGTTGCTTGTGACCTATTTGTTGTCTCATATTACTTGATCCAATTTTTCCATGCATACTAAGTGTTAATGTTTAGTTGCTTGAGCACCACTTGTTTGTCATTGCCTAACTTCTTAAACATTGTTATTTGAATTTTGTTAAGCCTGACCTATAATATTTGAAATGTGTGCATACATGTTTACTTTACACATCTTTTATGTTTTGATTCAAGTTTGAAGCATGCCTTTATTGATGCTTGCCACTTAGGGTTTGATTGTTGAATCTTTCTACTTAATTTATTGCTTAAGTTGAATACTTTATGGCATGAACTCTTTCATATTTGAATCTTCTTTCTTTTTCTTCGAGTCTTGTTTACTTTAGTGTGTTTATTTTATGATTGAGTTATCTGTAAGAACAAACATTGTTTATGCAAGTCATCTCTAGGTTTTGATGATAACAATGAGTATTTGTGAAATAACTATTTTATGTTCTGATGTCTGTTTCTGTGCAGATCATATTCATTAAAGATATTATATCAAACAAACACTGCCAAGATGTGCGTTAAAGTATATATGTGAGTTACTATGTATAACACAAGTCGAAAGCATATTGAAGAAGCAAGTATGCTTTTGCATCTGATCACAATCAGAAAGATCCAAGGGTGTTGGATGTTGTTGTTGCAACGCTCTTGTGAACTCTATTCTGAAAGTGGTTCTTCTTCTGAAGTGAGTAAAACTTCTGAAGTTGTTATCTTCTGAAGATCAAGTGCTGAAGAAATTTGAAGACAGTTCTGCTGAATGATGTTCTGGAGGTTCTGAAGACTTAAGGCTCTAAAGATAAAGATTATGAAAAAACCTTGTTTCGCCTCCTTCAAAACACATCAACCTAAACCACCATGCTGAGCATTTGCTGGCTACTGCAACCAAATTTCACTCACTCCTTTCATCCTCAACAACACATTGTTGGCCACCACTTAAACTCCAACCCTTTAAATCTAACCAAAACTTGCAACTCACCCTTGAAAACTTCCACTGTCTGATTTCTTTCACAATGATTAACTAGTTGTAGAGTTTTGATTTTAACTGATGCTTATGTTTTTTGTTTTTATTGATTCTTTTTACAAGATTCAACTTTCCGAATTCGGTTTTTGGAAAATTGTGGAGCAAGCTGAATTATATCGGCAAGAGTCAATATGTGTTTGTTTGAATCATCGAAGATTTGAATGTTGAAAAAAAAACGAGAATTTTGAATTAGTTCTAACTACACCGTCATTTCAGTAACACTCAAAGGATTTTTTTCTGCTGGTTGTATACAGTTTGTATATTTAAGGATTGATTCCGTTTTGAATGTTATATTAATCTTGGATTGATATTATTTTTGTAAATAATATTGTTGTTGTTTTATTAATTTCTTGGCATTGCATAAGTTAGATTTTATCATTGGTTTCGACATCAATTATATTTTATGTCGTTACCCCGAATTTCTCTTTCGATAAATTAATGTAACATTGTTGATGTCAATTCGTTCGCATCGTTCTTGTTTGGATTTATTTCATATTTGAGCTTTGTATTATTTATTTTTATGATTTGTAAATAAATAATGTTGTTGTTGTTTGATTTTCATTGTGTTTAAAATTGGACTTTGATCCACGGATTCGACATTTATATGTTGTTATGCCACTTAATTTCGATACATTGATATAATATTTCGTTGCGTTATGATCCTTATGTATGACATTCCACTGTTGTTGTCATTACGTACAAACTGACTTTGAGTACAATATGTTTACTTTCGAATGTTAACTCGCTTCGATTATTTTGCACCCGATCTTGCTGCTTATTTCATTTTTGTTTTAATTAAATTAATTAATTAATTAAAGTTTGTTTAATTAGTTAATTTTGATTAATTAATTTAAATTAACTTTATTATTTTATTTAATCAAATAATTTTGATAATTAATCTTAATTAGCTTAATTAATCGATCTAACCAAATTTCAATCAATTAATTTTGTTAATTAAATATTGATCGACTTATTTCACCACCATTTCAAAATTGTGTCAATATCATTTACAAACCATGAATTTGATTTCATCCATAATCACTTCATTTTCAAAACCATTTTTACAATTCACTATGTAAAAGCAAATCAAACGCTTGAGTCAATATCAAGCTTTTTTCATAGTCAAATTCAAAACCACTAAGTTATACCTTGAATTTTTCACAATATTGAAGTGGTAATCGCTTGTAAGTCATAAATGCTCTTCTTTCACTAAAACTTCGACACATCTTTTTTCCGCAATAAATCAAAAGAAAAAGACTATATGGGTGAAAGGTCCAGTCATAATCCCGTACATTAGATCCAAGTTGTAATAGCTTGCAAGCTCAAGTGTTCGTCTTTCATTCAAAATACTTATAAATATTCAAACATTTTCACAAATAAATTGAAAGAAAAATACACCTGGTTGAAAGGTTCAGTCATAGTCCCAAGTATTAGTCAATGACTCAATTCTAATGCGAATACAAACTAGCGCTTAAGCCTCTACAACGAACATAAAAGTCAATGCTTAACCGTTAGAATGTGATCTAAATGCTTATTTAAAAAATAAACCAACAAATTGTAGTCTTCCCGGAACTACGAAGCATTAAGTTCCCCATTGTACTCGAGGATACGTAAGAGCGAGACCCGCAATCTCGTCAAGCATCCTAATAAAAACATTTTTTCGACCCCTTTCCTTTTGCTTTTTACTACATTTTATTATTCGAAGAAAACAATTAACGTAAGCTAACATTCTATCACAAGTTTAACTAAAAGGTTCCGTTGAGTACAACGGATGTGAGGGGTGCTAATACCTTTCATTTGCATAATCAACTCCCGAACTCAAATTTGGTTGTGAAAATCATCTTCTTTTTCTCTTAAGGATTTTATCAATATTTTTCCTTTTCTTTTTTAGAATACATAAAATTCGATGACGACTTTGTTCGATATTATTTTCCACGAGCAAGCAAATGCTTCGCGAATGATTGTATTTTGTTCGAGATGCGATAATTCTTAATTACATACCCACTACCCGGCTCTCTATGTATGAAGGTCGAAGAAATTGAAATAATGGTGAATTCAATATTCACATGATTGTCATTAGGTGTAGAAATTAGGATGACTACAAGTAGAAACATATCTTCATTATTTTTCGAATGATAAATATAAGATCTCATTGTATTTGTAACTTTTATATAAATCGATAATTATGATTATCTATTGATTCATATTAATTGCCGTAAGCATAACAATAACAAGATGCACGGAAATGGTTTGTGTTACTATAAAAATACTACTTAAGATGATATATGAAAATATAAATTACAACTTTCTACTTATGTTTCTTATTATAAATAAAACTGTACATAAATATCTTTTATATATATATATATATATATATATATATATATATATATATATATATATATATATATATATATATATATATATATATATATATATATATATATATATATATATATATATATATATATATATATATATATATATGTGTGTGTGTGTGTTTTTTAAAACATATTCTTTTTTTTCAATATTAGAGAAGATATTTGAAAAAATATTCAACAATATTCAAATGATCATATAATCTAATCCTTCAAATATTAACTGATTTTTATTTCTCAATCTCGAGTTTTGCACAAGTCTTATAATGGACAACCTTAATCAGCTTGTAAATTTGCCTGAAAATATCTAATGAAAGAAAGGATGAGTTGTTGTCGGCCATCCAATTGCTGTCAAGGTAGGAATGGTAGTTGGCAAAAATAGCATTCTCCTATTATTGATTGTCAAAAAGTTAAAGAAAGATTCAGTACTTATAAAATTTATAGTTCTAATATGCACTGTTTTCTATGACTATAAGTTGAGTTTGTGCATACAAAAAAAAGTTATTTTTAAATTTGTGTGTCTTTCTCTTTGGGTGTACTAATTACTAAAACAGGAGAGGAGATTAATGCAGGGAACATCAGTGGTCCAACAGAATAGACCTTCCCTGCCACTCATTAACACCAATGTAAGATGGTGTGCAAGTTTTAGCCAGAAATATCCTTCTATTACCGCCCAACTCTTCTTGTGTCTTAAACACCAATGGAAGATCAGCCTAACAAGTTTCTTCACATTACTGTTTTTCCATGGCTTGCTTTTGGTCATATTATTCCATTCTTTCAACTTTCTAAATTCATTGCTCAAAAAGGTCACAAAATTTCATTCATTTCCACACCTAGAAACATCAAACGCCTCCCTCCACTTCCTCCTAATTTACAACCTTTCTTCAATTTTGTGGAACTCCCACTTCCACATATAGATCAACTACCTCAGAATGCAGAAGCCACTATGGACATTCCACCACATATTGTTCCATATCTTAAGAAAGCATTTGATGGTCTTCAACAACCTTTGACTCAGTTTTTGGAAACATCCACTCCTGATTGTATCATGTATGACTTTGGACCTTATTGGTTACCATCAATAACATCAAAGCTTAACATCTTAAGTATCTATTTCTCAATTTATAGTGCATTTGGTATGTCTTATGTAGTGGAACTCTTAGTTCAAAAGTCAAATGTCGAAGACAATATTATATCTGATGTGCACTATGAACAAAATGAATCTGGGGTTTCCGATATGTATAGGATGAAAGAAACCGTTTTTGGTGCTGATTTTATTGCTGCAAGAAGTTGCATGGAGATTGAAGGTAAGTCTATAGAATCCTTTGAAAATCAATGCAAGAAAAAAGTGATTCCAGTTGGATTATTGCCACCTTTACTAGAATTTAGTGAAAATAGAAAGGATGAAAATTGGGATACAATCCTAAAGTGGTTGGATAAACACGAAAAACAGTCAGTGGTATATGTTGCATTTGGAAGTGAAGTGACTTTAAGTGATGATGAATTTACAGAGCTAGCTAAAGGATTGGAATTATCTAACTTTCCATTTCTTTGGATTGTGAAGAACCAAGATAAACATGATTGGGTTGTTGAGAATGATTCAAATAAGAATGGATTGATTTGGAATAATTGGGCACCACAGTTGAGAATCTTAGCACATGAGTCAATTGGAGGATTCTTGACACATTGTGGTTGGAGTTCAGTGATTGAGAGTCTTCAAGTTGGGTGTCCACTTATCATGTTACCTTTTCAAAATGAACAAGGATTAGTTGCTAGACACATGGAAGAAAAGATGGTGGGGGTAAAGGTAGAGAGATATGATGAGAAATTCAATAGAGATTCAGTGGCTAAAGCATTGAGATTGGTGATGCTAGAGGAGGAAGGAAAGAGTTATAGAAGTAAAGCTGAAGAGATGAGGAACATAGTTGGAGACAAAGAGCTTCACCAAAAATATATAGATGAATTTGTTGATTATGTGGAGCTCAATATCCATGCCTCTAAGCATTAACGCTTTAGATATTATAATTTAATCTTGTTTTCATTCATTTGAAATTTTGAGGTTTCTTTGCTCTTTCTTTCAGTATTGTAATGCTGCCTATATTGCAAACTTGTTTTCGTCGAAGAGCATTTGAATTTGGTGGGTTGTTTGCTCTTTCTATCTCTATTGTAATGCTACCTATAATGCAAATTTGTTTTCAATTTGCAATTTAACCTTTTTAATTGAGGGGTTTCTTTAGATTTATATCTTAGAATCAGAAGTTTTCATGGTTAAAGATATGATGCAACAAACCACTTTAATAGTTTGATTCATTTTTTAATAATCACTTCAATAAAAAATAGTTAATCGTTAAAGGGGTTTCAACTTATTTTAAAATTAATTTTGAATAAGTTTGTATTTTCAAATCGGTATATATTTAACTTTCATTTATAACTAATTTCCGTTAAAGGCGTTTTGAATTTGATAAAATTTGGGAATTCAGAAAAAATGGGAGAACACCGATGAATATTAATCATAATTCATGAAGAACATGATGAAGATTCACAGTGATAGATGGTGGTGTTCTGGGTTAGATGGTGGTATGTGGTGGAAATAGAAGAGAGACGTTAAAGAGAATGAGAGAGCTTTTTTGGGAGAAGATAGAGAAAGAGAAATGAAAAATGAGGGAGTCAACGAATACTTCCCCTAAAATACTCTCTCATGTCACCCTTAGATGGTGGCATGTGATGGCATCACTAAAGTTGTCAGATTGGTTGACTTCGTTGGTTGACTCAAGGACTCCTGAATAGAAGTCTCAATTGTACCACGTGAGTGCTTTCACTAAGACATATTAGATCTTTGTTGACCTTATTGGTATGCCAATCAAATGCTTCTGATTGAGTCTACATTCCTTTTTATCGACTCAGCGCTTGTGAGCCTCTATATTTGGGCTTCATCCCCTTACTTGTAAGAACAAGATTTGTTCTACAAGTAATCTCTAGGTTTTGATGATAACAAAGAGTATTTGTGAAAGAACCTTTTATGTTCTAATGTGTGTTTATGTGCAGATTTTATTCATTGAATATATTAGATAAAACAAACACCATCAGGATGTGCGCCAAAGATAATATACAGGTTACTATGTGTGACACAAGTTGCAAGCGTATTGAAGAAGCTAGTATGCTTCTGCATCTGATCATAATTAGAAAGATCCAAAGATGTTGTATATTGTGGTTGCAATACTCTTATGGTTCTATTCTGAGAAGTGGTTCTGATTCTGAAGCTAGCGGAGCTTCTAAAGGAATAATCTTCTGAAGAACTAAAGTGCTGAAGGTTCTAATGACTTGATGATCGGAAGGCTGAAGGCTTTAAAGACCAAGTGCAGAAGACTCTGAAGACTTAAGGGTTTTGAAGGTTAAGGTTCAAAATATCAAATGTTAAAGACTGAAGACAATGTTCTGAGCAAACAAAGTTCTGAAGACTCCAAAGACTTAAGATTTTGAAGATAAAGGATTAAAGAACAAAGTGCTGAAGTCCTGAAGATAAGACTCTGAGTGAGCGAGTTTTGAAGACTGAAGACTTAAGTTTCTGAAGACCTAAACCATCATGTGTCTACTCATGCTTGATACAATATCATCAGACGCCTTTGAATTTCAACAGACTAATGTTACAGTTAGTAGTGACCATACACTGAATATTAGTCTCACGTCTTCTCAACTAGCTGGAAGGTATAAAAAAAAGAAATGTGACTGTACTACTCCATCACTGTATAAAGTCTTTTTTTTAAATGGCCAACGACTCTTCAACGAATATATTTGCTTGGCTATTTAAAGAAAAGGATTTCGTGCTTTCATGGTTGTTGAAAATAATTGGAAAGATCAACATTATTGTTGCAATTGAAACATAATTATTATTGTTGAAACTCAAAGATCATCAATCAACACAACAACAATAAAAAAGCACAAGATTTGATGAATGCAAATATTGTTGGAAAACAATCAAGTCATCAACCACTTCATCATATGAGCTTATTGAAGATCTGAAGTAAGGAGTTGATGCTCGAAGCTTGCTCAACACAAAAGATGAAGAAGCTCTGCAAGATATAATTCAACTGACAATCACATACATCTTTATAGAAGTTGAAGAAAGCATGGAGTTGTTGCTCACATCATGCTAAAACACAATTATGTTTGTTTGTACTTAACTTAAGGAGTTTATCTTCTTATTTAGAAGCATCAAATATAATCTCCAGAATACTAATTCTGTTTAGAATTAAGAGTCCCTCAAGTCACTACGCCAAAAATGTTTTTTAACAGCGCATCTTAGACAGCGCTTTTAAAAGAAAACGCTGTCTAAGGTTAAAATTAAAATAAAACACGGAAAATGTTCCAAAAAATTAATGAAAGCACTGTCTAAGGGGGAGTCTTAGACAACGCTTTCTAAAAGCGCTGTCTAAGACCCCCCCTTAGACATCGCTTTTAGAAAGCGCTTTTAAATATAGACCTTAGTCAGCGCTTTTGATAAAGCGCTGTTTAAAGTCTTTAAATTAAAAAAAAAATTTTAAACCAAAAGCGCTGTCTAAGGGGGGGGGGTTTAGAAAGCGCTTTTGGAAAGCGCTGTCTAAGGCATACCTTAGAAAGCGCTTTCCACAAAAGCGCTGTCTAAGGTCTAATTAAAATAAAATTTCAGACTTCTATTTTCGTTCTCTGTTCTTTTGTTTTCCCTCCTGCGAAAGAAACCCTAACAACGAAACACAGTAGAAGCGAACTTGAACGTGTTTGAAGAATCAGTGAACGTGTTTGAAGAATCAGTGAACGTGTTTGAAGAATCAGTGAACGTGTTTGACTTCATTTTTCTTTCTACTGTTCTTCATTCTTGCGGTATGTTCTACATTTCTTGATTTTTCGTTTCTACTGTTTAGTGTATTATTCTTGTTTAAGTTGTTTTGATTCATAAAAATTGAGTTTAGAAGGTACATTGTTGTTTTGATTCATAAAAACTGAGTTTAGTGTATTATCCTTTGTTTTAGTTGTTTTGATTCATAAAATCTGAGTTTAGTGTATTATTGTTGTTTAAGTTGTTTTGATTCATAAAAATTGAGTTTAGAAGGTACATTGTTGTTTTGATTCATAAAAACTGAGTTTAGTGTATTATCCTTTGTTTTAGTTGCTTTGATTCATAAGGTACATTGAGTTTAGAAGGTACATTGTTGTTTTGATTCATAAAAAGTGAGTTTAGTGTATTACCCCTTTGTTTAAGTTGTAATAGAAAAATGTTCTTCCTTGAAAAATGTTGTAATACAAAAATGTTTGTAATAGAAAATGTTTATAAGTATAGTTATAGGTATAGTTATAGGTATATTCTAATAGAAAATTAAAGTTAGTTATAGAAAAATTAACGTGTTATAGGTATAGTTATAGGTATATTGTAATAGAAAAAGTTTAATTCTTGTAATATAAAAAATGAAAGTGATGAGGTAATTAAAGTTGGTATATTGGCGTATCGGATACGTTATTGAAGTTTATATTAACATTGGTTATGTATACGTTATTGAAGTTTAAAATGAATTGAACTTTAAAATTGTTAGGATATTCAAAGATACTACCTTAGTTATGTATTTTCGTCTGGATTGATTGTTTACTTTAATAAGTAGGAAAACCATGGATAAAACATGGATCTGTGCCGATCGAATGACCAAAGAGTACGAGAGTGGGGTTGCGGAATTCGTTAAGTATGCTGTTCAACACGCTGAAAACCCCAGACGAATGCATTGTCCTTGCTTGCGTTGTTGTTATATTGGTAAGGTTGACGCACATGGATTAAAATCGCATTTGCTGAGGCATGGAATTGATCAAAGTTATCAGTGTTGGATATTTCAAGGTGAGAAAATTAACGAGAATGTTGAATCGAGTGGAAAAAGTAATACGACCTATGCTTCATACGAGAAAGACACGAAAACATACGATTGTGATCGAGTTGAAGAGATTGTAGAAGCACTGGAAGAAGATCTTCATGATTGTCCTGAAATGTTTGAGAGGATGGTAAGCGATGCAGAGAAACCGTTGTACAAAGGTTGCACTAAATTCTCAAGACTTTCTGCGGTATTAAAGTTGTACAACTTAAAGGCGGGCAATGGATGGTCGGATAAAAGTTTCACAGAGTTGTTGGCCCTTATGAGAGAAATGCTACCGGATGATAATGTTCTTCCTAATCGAACCTATGAGGCAAAAAAAATGTTGTGCTCTATTGGCATGAGCTATGATAAGATACATGCTTGTCCTAACGATTGCATTTTGTTTCGTAACGAATATGCAACGTTAACTGAGTGCCCTAAATGCGGTTTGTCTCGATATAAGAAAAGATTATCTCCCGCAAAAGTCTTATGGTATTTTCCGATAATTCCGAGATTTAGGCGCATGTTTCATAGTGAAACCGATGCAAGACATCTTACTTGGCATGCAGATGAAAGAATTATTGATGGAAAGTATCGGCATCCGGCTGATTCACCACAGTGGTCGAAGATTGATAATGATTATCCTGAGTTTGGATCAGAAGCAAGAAACCTTCGATTGGCATTATCTACTGATGGAATGAACCCACATGGTCTTCAAAGTATCTCACATACCACATGGCCTGTGATTCTTATGATTTATAACCTACCTCCGTGGCTATGTATGAAGCGTAAGTACATGATGTTATCTATGTTAATCTCTGGGCCTAAACAACCAGGGAATGACATAGACGTATACTTGACACCTCTGATCGAAGATTTAAAGATTTGTGGGAGAACGGTGTGGAGGTTTATGATGGATATAGGAAAGAAAGTTTCAATTTGAGGGCGATGTTGTTTGGCACAATTAATGATTTTCCAGCATACAGGAATCTATCTGGGTATAGCATTAAAGGTCAACGTGCGTGTCCTGTTTGTGAAGACGGAACCGATACGATTCGATTGGAACTTTTCCAGAAGAATGTGTTTCTCGGTCATCGTAGATTCTTACATTCTAAACATCACTACCGTGGGTGGAGAAAAGCATTCAATGGAGACACCGAACATCGTAGAGCTCCACCCGCATTGTCAGGTGAACAAGTTTTTGAAAAGGTGAAAGATGTGCATACTGAGTTTGGCAAGCCTTTTGCACATAAGATTGTGAAAGGTGGGTGGAAGAAAAGGTCGATATTTTTTGAATTGCCATATTGGAAGTCTTTGTACGTGAGACATTTTCTCGATGTTATGCATATTGAAAAAAACGTATTTGAAAGTGTTATCGGTACATTACTCAATATAAAAGGCAAGTCTAAGGATGGCCTTAAAGCAAGGGAGGACATGTTAAAAATGGGAATGAGAACTGAATTAGCACCCGTGAAGAAAGGAAGACGGACATATCTACCACCTGCTGCTTTTACTTTATCTAGAAAGGAGAAAATTTTTTTGTGTAAGTCTCTGAGTGAAGTTAAGGTTCCAGAAGGATACTCATCAAATATCAGAAGACTTGTTTCTATGAAAGACCTCAAGTTGAAGAATTTGAAGACACATGATTGCCATGTTATAATGGAACATTTTCTACCGATAGGTATACGTTCTATTTTGCCAGAAAAGGTAAGAAGTGCCATAACTAAATTGTGTTTTTTCTTTAGGTCAATCTGTAGTAAGGTGATCGATCCCGAGATCTTACCAACACTACAAAAAGAGATTGTAATTACCTTGTGTGAGCTTGAAATGTATTTTCCTCCGTCTTTTTTTGACATAATGGTTCATTTAGTTGTTCATCTTGTGAAAGAGACACAGTTGTGTGGATTAGCTTATATGAGATGGATGTACCTTGCTGAACGGTATATGAAAATATTAAAAGGGTACGTGAAATCCCGAAGTCGACCAGAGGGTTGTATTGTTGAACGATACATTGTTGAAGAAGCTGTTGAGTTTTGTACTGAATATTTGTCTAACGTTCAATCGATTGGACTCCCCAGAGCTCAGATTTTCGAAAAAATGGAAGGTAAAAAATTAATTGGGAATAAAATTGTGACAATATCAAGGGATGAACGGGATCAAGTTCATTTGTATGTTCTGCACAATAATAATGAGGTTGAGCCATATGTTGAAATGCACAAGGATGTACTCCGAAGGTTAAATCCGAACAGAAATGAAAATTGGATAGTTATAGAGCACAATCAAAGTTTCATACAATGGTTGAAGGATCATATTTATTTGAAGCGCTCTTCAGATCCTTCTTCGGTAACAGAAAGGTTGAGATGTTTGGCATATGGTCCAAGTTTGCATGTGTTTTCTCATAGCGCATACTCAATTAATGGATACACATTTTATACCAAAGAACAAGATGATAAGAGTACTATGCAAAATAGTGGTGTCACCGTGCTAGCTGAAGCAATGCATATATCAAGTATGAAGGACTTAAACCCCAAATATGCAACTTTGTCATATTTTGGAGTTATTGAGCACATTTGGGTGTTTGATTACGAGAAGTTTCAGATTCCCATCTTTGGTTGCAAGTGGGTGAATAGTAGTGGCATACGAATGGATAAGTCTGGATTTTTGCAAGTTGATCTTACTAGGGTGGGGTACAAAGATGAACCTTTTATTCTAGCATCTCAAGCTAAACAAGTGTTTTATGTGAATGACCCGAAGAGTATAAAATGGTCTATAGTGCTTTTCTCTAACAAAGTGACTGATGATAGCGGTGTCGGTCAATGTGATATTGATGTTGAGAATGAGTCATGCATTAGACGGAATGAGTTGAATACAAAATGATGAAGTTGAGGATCTTATACCGGATGAGTCATATTTAAGAAACGATCATAATGAGGGAATTTGGATCAATTCATCCGTACGCATTGCTAAGAAACAAGTGATTAATATTCCAACAAAGAAAAGAAAGAGATGTTAGTGACTGAGGTAAATTATGCATGGTTTCTTTATTTTTTTGTTTTCAATTGCCTTGATTATAAGTTATATCTGATAATGCATGATTTCGTTATATTTTTGTTTTCAATTGCTTTGATTATAAGTTATATCTGATAATGCATGATTTATTTATTTTTTTGTTTTCAATTGCTTTGATTATAAGTTATATCTGATAATGCATGATTTCGTTATATTTTTGTTTTAAATTGCTTTGATTATAAGTTATATCTGATAATGCATGATTTCGTTATATTTTTGTTTTCAATTTCTTTGATTATAAGTTATATCTGATAATGCATGATTTCTTTATTTTTTTTGTTTTCAATTGCTTTGATTATAAGTTATATCTGATAATGCATGATTTCGTTATATTTTTGTTTTCAATTGCTTTGATTATAAGTTATATCTGATAATGCATGATTTCTTTATTTTTTTGTTTTCAATTGCTTTGATTATAAGTTATATTTGATATTTGATGGTTTCCTTGGTTTATTACAGGTTAGACATGGCTGATGACCAACATGAGGAAGCTAGTAAAAAAGTATCCGCGGAAGAAGAAATTCGAAGAGGCATCACAGTAATGAGAATGGTGGTCCAAGGAAGATCTCGAGGCATCATACTAGATGTCTATTGGAGCAACCAGGGACAGCTTATAGAACCTAATGGGCATACCTTAACTAGTTTTATCGGTGCACTAGTAAGGAATGAAATTCCCATTACATGTGATGATTGGAGAAACAAAGAGCTGAATGACTCCAAAGAAAAAATTTGGAGTGAGATAAAGGTACAATCATTTGGCCCTTAATTATACGGTATCAATTATTTTTTTTCAATTACCGATACTAACTATCAATCTGTATGTTTTTCTTAGCGATGTTTTAACATCGAAGAAGAAAGAAGAGGTTTTTGTATGAAATTGGCTGGAAAGCTTCTAAGAGGGTTTCAAACATTTTTATCATCCAAGTTCCTTAGGGATGCGGATGGTAATTATGTGGATGCGGAGCTTCCTAAAAAAATATGAAAGTTTGATATCAGCTGAAGAATGGGAAGCTTTCAAATCCAAAAGACAAGACCCGGTTTTTCAAAGAATAAGTGCCACAAATTGGGAAAGAGCATCAAGTCCCGCATATCCGTACCGAAAAGGACGTGTCGGATATGGACGCTTAGAACAATCCATGGTAAGTATTTATAAATTGCAATAACAAATTTGTTAATCATATATTAGTTTTATCTGGTTTACTTTATGTTTCAAAAGATATGTGTAATCCGATTTACTTTATGTTCATCATATATTTATGTTAATCCGGTTTACTTTATATTTCAAAAGAGGTGTGTAATGTTAATGATGTTTTTATATTAGGTTTTTGTATGACAAATTGATACGCCCCAATGGTTTGGACGTGTCATTCGGATTCTTAGCACCCGCGACCGTCAACTTAGGTTTAATCTTAAGTAGACCGGATACCGTGACGGAGTACGTTCTTCGGATCCTCATGGACAATAAAGATGCGGAGAAGTTGTTTTTTATACCGTTTAATACCGGGTTAGAATTTCATTCTAAATTCATCTATTATAATTTTTTTCCAAGTTACCATCTAACATTTCCTTAATCATTACAGTGGACATTGGTTGTTGCTCGCAATCAATCATATCCGAGAAATTGTGTATTATCTTGACTCGTTAGGAAATGATTGGACAACATACCCGGATATGAAGGTCCTAATTGACACGTAAGTGAGAATGTTCAAAATTTTTCTTAGTTTATGTGAATTTTTCGAATTGCTTCATTTTTATTTTATTAGCATCCTACAAGCTTTTCGGGCCCAACGAGATATCCAAACCTCAAGGAGGGGCGCCAACTCCATTACATGGATTCAAGTGGCGGTATATTTTTAATTATCACATTTTTTATTATATTAGTGATGACACTTGATAAAACTTAGGATTTATAATCCATATTTTTTTTTTCATATGTAGTGTCCTCAACAACGTAATCAAATAGATTGCGGGTATTTCATGTTGAGGTTTATGCGAGATACTCTTGTTTTGGGCCGATTAGAGATTCCCACCGATGAATGTATTTCTAACTTATGAGTTATTTTTATATTTACACATATCTCATATAATTAAATAGTTGAAATTAATTCAAACTATGTTATATTATTATGTAGTACTTTGATGAATTCAAGTGTGCATTTTATACAAAGGATCAAGTGGACGAAATCAAAGAGGAGTGGTGTCAATTCATGATAGAGCTCAATGTTTGTACATAAATTTGTGTAATTATATTGTACATTTTTAGTATATGTAATGACTTGTAAATGTGTACATAAATTTGTATATATTTTGATACATTTAAGGCAAAATTGGTTTGAATTGGTATATATATATATATTTGTTAGCCAAAAATTGGTAGAAAAAAGGCCAAAATGGTTTGAAATGGCATATATAAAATGTGATATTTGTCTGCCAAAATTTGGTTGAAAACAGGTAGAAATTCTGGTTTATAAACCTGGAAAAATGTGGTTTAAAACAAAAGCTGCAAAAAATTTCGTATACCTTAGACAACGCTTTTGGAAAAAGCGCTGTCTAAGGGGGGGCTTAGAAAGCGCTTTTGGCAAAAGCGCTGTCTAAGGGGGGGGCTTAGACAGCGGTTTTGAAAAGCGTTGTCTAACGTATACCTAAAAAAATTAAAATAGGAGGGGCTTAGAAAGCGCTTTTGGCCAAAGGGTTGTCTAAGGGGGGGGGGGGGGCTTAGACAGCGCTTTTCAAAAGCGCTGTCTAAGGTATACCTAAAAAATTTAAAATAGGAGGGGCTTATAAAGCGCTTTTGGCCAAAGCGCTGTCTAAGGGGGGGGGGCTTAGACAACGCTTTTAAGATTTAAAAAAGCGCTGTCTAAACCTTTAGCAGCGGAGGTTTAGACAGCGCTTTAAAGCGCTGTCTAAGGCTAAAAAAAGCGCTGTTTAAGGTCTTGTTTGGCATAGTGAGTGTTCGAGTGAATATCTGAATATTTGAGAAGACAATGATAGTCATATCTCAGAGAGGACCAAGTGAAGTTCAGACTCTTGTGAGATCCCTGATGGATATCACTGTAGGAAATCCTACATAGAAGATCATGTTGATCAGATTCTATTAGGTTAATGAACGTCATATCTGGTCAGATCCCTGAATGTTTCATTATATGTTAGTCATCGACAATTTTCCGTGCACATGTATTAATCAGTTTAATTAGTGGATTAAGACCTTGAGATCAAGGTGAAATCACCTTGGAATGGTGGATTGGATTAGCTTGAGAGTTTCTCAAGTGAACTAGGATATATCTTGTATCATTTACTTCTGCCTTATTGTTTATGCTTCTGTATTGCAGACTCTGATATGCTTATATGTCATGCTTCCACATCATTATTCAGAATCTACCTTGTAGACTCTGATAATCATTCAAGCGCAGAAAAGATAAGAAGCGAAAGACTTAAAAAGGATGAAAGAAATTCAAACCCCCATTTCTTGCATTTCTTGCACCTTCATTACTTACACAAACACTTATGTTACCTCCTCATACCCCTTTAATGGTGTGAGGGAAAGGCATTTTAGGGTCTTTGATTTGAGACCAAGTACTTTTAGGCAACACAACCCCTTTTTTGTTTTTATTTTTGTTTTATTTTAATTTGACCAAACCCATTTTATCTTTGCTTACCACCCCATCTTGTTTTTCTCGCACCTACCCTTTTTTTACTTTTTATCTTGTTTTTCTTTTATTGTTTTATTTTATTTAGTTAATAAAAAATTAAAATAGAATAAAATGATCTTTAAAATCAACCTTAGCCTCTTGATCAACACTAAGTTATTTGTTTCAAAACTCAAACCCTTTCAAATCATAGTAAAAAAAAATCCAAGCCAAAAATTAAACAAATCACTTGATTAACATCAAGTATTTTTTCCATACTTAATAAAAAGTGTATCGAATCAAATTTTATAAATAACTTGGATGAAAAAGAATTAGTTGAACATAATATCCTTCCTACGATCATTTGGATAAAAGTTGTGGCGGCTTGTATCCTCTCAAAAGTTAATCTCAACTAAATTCAACTTATTTCTTCTTGGATGAAAAATGATTAGTTGGACGTAATATCTATCATAGACCCCAATCATTTGGATAAAATCCGTAATAGCTTGTCGCTTATCTGTAACACTTGCTAAATGTAGCAAGGTGATTTTGATACAAGTCGTATAGCTACAACCACTTTCATCATAAATATATCTCCTTCATTTGTTTTGAAGAGTAAGTCACCCTTTGAAGTCCCTTATGACAAACTTCCTACATACTATAAGTTCAAAGTGTTTGGATGTTTATTCTAAATTTCCATAATTCCTCAACATAGAAATAAATTTACACCTTGAGTCATTACTTGTGTGTTTCTTGGCTATCATGCTGGCTATAGAGGTTTCAAGGTGTATGACCTAGTTTTCAAAACCTCTCATGTTTCCAGAGACATTATTTTCCATGAAGATACTTTCCCTTTTCATTTAGTATCTAACAATAATACCATGACGATCCCTGTCATCAAATAGTCCTACCAAATTTTATTTCTAATTATCCTCCTCGTGATAGTGATGAAAATGTACTAAACAATGGTGTTGCACAACATGACAATCCTAACCATGCAGAACCTATACACACCACAAATCCTAATATGACACTTGCTCCATAAGTACATTCTTAGAGAAGGCTAGTAGGACTCATATAGATCCATCTAGCTTAAGAAATTTCGTGTGTCATGTCCTTTATCCTATTGCTGATTTACTATCTTATGACAAGTTAATTGCTCCATACAAAGACTTTGTAATGCATGTTTCATCAATATATGAGCCCCAATTCTATAATAAGGAAGCAAAGATTCTTTAATGGAAAAAAACCATGAGTGAAAGAAATAGTAGCTCTAGAGGCTAATGTAAACACCCCAAATTTGCCCTCTCTTTTTTTCTAACACCTTGGCTCATGATCCTTCATATTGCATTGCATAAGCATACCATCTCACACTGCATAGTTATTTTACTTCATAAGTTGCACAACTAGGGTTTGTGATCAGATGAATCTTAGAAGTGGTTTGAGCTATCTCAGAGGCCATGAAGCATGCCAAGAGGGTCCATGAGTGTTCTATGATCATATTATACCTCCAAGTTTGCTTTGAAGTCACAAAATCTCATAGGATTGCACAGTTACCCAGGCAGGCTCAGGGCTCCTACACAAATGACCTAGAAATTAGGGTTTTGGGTTTTAGGCCATTATACCCAAATTTTTTGGTAATTCTTGATTATATTGGTCTATATATGATATAAGGAGCATGTTTATCAAATTTGAAGCAAAAATTCCTTGTGGAAGTCATCTGATCAAATGGTAACTTGTTGTGCAAGAAAAGTCAGAATCAGGGCATTTGAGGCCACCAACAAGGGTTCCAAAGGGTCATCATCATAAATTTGAGGTCTTATGATCTTTATTTGATCTTAGGAATGCTTGGAAGTTCACAAGATTGAAGAATTTTGAGCCATTTGAAAACATTCTATTTGTGGGCATGACTTCTAATGAAACTTTCCATTTTGGGAAAGATCTTCAATCTCCTCTTTCTTGATCAAAAAGGTTTCAAATGAATTTTCTTCAAACATGAAAGTTGTAGATTGGATCTTCCCATTTTCAAAAAGTACAAGAACTCCTCTTGATTCATCCTAGAACTCAAGATATGGCAAGTCAAAGTTGGGAAAACTCTTGTAATTTTCAAGTTCATGTCAAAGAGGGAAATGTGCAAAATGGTATTTCAGGCCTTTATGTGACCTCTAATCCACTCAAATACATTATGCCATGATCAAACAACTTCAAAAGATCAGAATTGAGCCTTGAACCAAAGGATTTCATGACTTACTTCTCAAGAAATGTCAAAGTTGTGAAATTGCAAAAACCATACAAACTCATGATCCAAGCTGCACAACTCATGACATTTGATCCAAAGGCTCTCCTTGAAGCCAACTGAGCCAGCCCAAGACCTCAAATCACTTCTGTCATAGCCCATGCCTCAAGTACACAAACTTTTGACTTTTTCCATTTCAAACCATACCAATCCCACATTGCCACAACAACTCCTCTGACCAATGGCAATTGTTTATAGAAACCCTAAGCTTCATAAAACAACACACATCAAGCCTTGAAACAAGCCAAGCATCAGATTGCACAAAATCCCCCAAAAACTTCCTCTATTCGATTCTCACTACTCAGCCATCAAACATCCAAAATTCTTTCACCATTCAATCACACTTAACACAAGGAACACATCCCACCCCTCAACATGGCCTGAAACACCACATACAAGAACTTCATTTTCTACCATATCAGAACTGCAACATCAAAAATAGCCACTATAAGCTTCATCTAAGCATCTCATTAGCACAAGGGGGACCAGTGGAGTTGGTTTGCACTAAGGAAAGGCTCAGAAAGCTCCAGTTTGAAGAACTCCGGCTCAGGTATAGCTCAAGAACATTTTTTCAGAGCACCTTTTTCTTGTTATAATATGAATCTATATGTTATGCCGATCACCATGATGTGTTTAGAATTGAAAATGGTTGAGAAATGAGTGTGTATTAATGTTCTGAAATTTTGCCCGTGAATAAGGTTTGTTTCGATTTGCTTGATTCATGAAGTTTAAATGATGTTTGATGATTGAGTTTGATTGTATGGTGCATGGGGAGTGTTTCTGGGTAGTTATTTTGGCTTGGGGTGACTTGTAGAAGAAAATAGGGTTAGAGCTCGCCGGAGAAGATGACCGGAGCTTATCTCCGGTCACCTGAAAGTGTTTAGGGTTAATTATGGTTTAGGTTTCCAGATGAATATTATCCTTAGGATATGTTTTTAATTAGTGTACGAATGGTCCAGATTTATCATTAAGTCCTAATTTTAATTAATTAACTAAAACCTAATTAATTAACTCAAATCAAACCAAGGCCATTGGATCACACGCGAATCTCATTTTTGAATCTAGGCCCTTAGATCAGCCTACCTCAAGTCTTGCTAACTCTCATCCTGGACCATTGATCTCTCTCTCTCACGCAATCTGGGCCTCTCATTTTAATTACTTTTCATTTTCTTTTTATTTATTTTGAATTTGTTTCCTTTATTTATTTAAAATAGTAAAACATTTTCTAAAAATCTGATTTTTTGTATTCTTAATTTAAATAATTTTCATAAATAAAAAACATTTTCATTTTTTATTTTTGCATTAAAAATATATTTTTAAATCATTTAATTGTATTATTTAATTAATTAATTCATTTTAATTAATTAAAAATACTTTTAGGTATTTAAAAATCACCAAAAAAATCATGAAGTATTCTTATATATTTAGAACAATTTACAAACTCATTTTACAAATTTCTTTTAGGGTTTGATCATGTTTTGACAATTAACCATGAATTAGGGTTTCCAAATTTCCTATTTTTCTAACCCTAACTTCAAAAATTCATTTCTGATCAACCAAGATGAGTTTGTACATGGTTCTTTTTGCATCGTTTCATACTTTGCATGTAGTATCTAGGATATTTAACTCATATTTTTGCATTGCATTTTCCATTTGTTTTGAATTTTTCATGAAGAAGTACCCAAAACCCTAGCCTAACTTAGAAAAACCATAACTTGACTTTGGTTTAGCTTCTGACTTCCATCATTGGGGAGTGATCTTATGTGTTTTTAGGGTTCATTTGGTTGCAATTTCAATTTTTTATCATGTGTTTTGCTTCTGTTTTGATCATATGCTTCTCATACTTTATTAAAACCCTAATTTGCCATGTTCATTTGCATTCATCTTTGCATACCTTCATCATATGAACTTTTCATGACATCACATGAATTTGTATGTCATCTTAGATACCTTAGGACATGTGTGAACATTGGTTGATCATTGTTGTATCCATTTGGTATGTTTTGCATTCATTACTTCTTATGTGTATCCATGTGATTTCAAGCTTCTAACATGCCTTCCTTTGCATCCCATCTCTTGTATGATCATGCATAAACATTTCACATGTCTTTGCATCATTATATAACACATTTTAATTGTATTTTCACTTCTAGTCTTGATTATTGCATCTTCATTTGCCTTATTTCCATTTGTTTCACATCTTAGGCATTCATACTAACCATTTCAGGGGCTTCAGGTAAGTTGTTTAGGATGTGGATTTATCTCCATATCCAACCTCTTATTATATTTTCATTTGCATCTTTATTTGTCTTTGAAGTGAGTTTGACTCACTTATGCTCTCTTTTGCTCCTCTTATTTCTCTTAGGTTACATAACTTCTTTAGGAAGTAATTAACCTATTCTCATTTCTCTTCTCTTTTCATCTGCTTCTTCTTCGTTGGTGGCCATATGAAGATCTTTTCTTAAGCCTCACAAACCATAGGAATATCCAAGAATGATAAATTTAGGGTTGTACATAGTCTCCCTTAGTTTTTACCTTTGAGTCTCCTTGAGTCTCTGCTTCTCATCTCATAATCAAGGCTAAACAGTTAAAGTTTTAAGACTCTATATTAGGGTTATGCATGTATCCTTATCTTAGGATGGAGTGTATAACTTTAATATTTAGTGTTAAAACTTTAAGTTGTTTACACCACCTAATCAAAATACCTAATAATCATTAAGACTTAAGCCTGTTGGTTCAGAGGGACTAACCCTAGTGTTCAATGGACAAGCCCCCCTCAGGTTTAGTCTTACAAACTTAAAATCCATTTCTTAATCCCACCTTTAGTTAAAATGCACTTTAATAAAGGCTTGTTATATAATGAATTTAATCCCTAACCATGGATTAAGTTGAGATATCTTCCTCATCTTAAGTGTTCTCATCTATTATCCTTCTCTTAGGATGGTGTAATGAGTTCACTAATCTCTTATTAGAGATTAAACTCATTACTTAACACAAAACAAAATCCAAAAACACTTAATAATCACAAGTAGGTTAATGATCTTCATCCTGCATCATTAGGGTAATTAAGTTGAGATTTTCATCTCATACTTAAGTAGACTCATTATCCCTAATCAGGGGTGATATAATGAGTTTACGACCCTTGATTAAGGCTTAAGCTCATTATCTTATGCAAAACACCAAAAACAATAAAAAACTGAAAACACAAAAACAAACAATAAACGTCTCCTCCGGGATTCTTTTCTTATCACATTCACTCTGAAAACGGGAACTCGCTTCTCCCGTCTAATGCAAGACAGTTAGCACTCGAGCCAGACGAATCATACACTTGAGCATAGACAAACAAACAGTTCACATCAAAATCATCCCAGTCTCTTTGAGTCGAACTACAGTGTTCTGACTTCCTCATTGCACGAGAGGATATGTAGGCATAACTTAATAGTTATCGATAAAAATTCGCTTTGTCTCCCCCCTCTCCTCCTCCCAGTTTCTCTTTCCTTAGCCTCATTTTTGAGCACTC
Source organism: Lathyrus aphaca (assembly GCA_963966055.1). Lineage (NCBI taxonomy): Eukaryota > Viridiplantae > Streptophyta > Magnoliopsida > Fabales > Fabaceae > Lathyrus > Lathyrus aphaca. Next base: position 219,938,479 of record OZ014525.1, read on the forward strand.
ACTTTCTTTTTGCACTGGCACTCTGTACATCCTTTTCTACCTAGCTTTTTATGCACAGTTTAACATATACACTATCCCCTTTTAAACACAATCAGGTATGTGTGGATCCCGTCGAGTACGACGGACGATCTGGGTGCTAATACCTTCCCAGGTCGTAACCTACCCCCTTACTCAGTCTCTTTGGTTCGCAACCGTCCTATCCATATCTTTCCAGGTTTATGAAACATTACCTTTCCTTTGGGATAAAAATGCCTAGATGGCGACTCTATTCAACCTCAACCTCCAACATCACCGACGGTTCGCGTTTTCACCGAGATGAAAATCCGGGGGAGCGACAGCTTGGCGACTCTGCTGGGGACCTTTGCAACCAGGGCTTCTGGTTCTCTTGTGGGTTTCTCCTAGCGCTTGTTTGTTTGTGTTTATTGGGGATGTTTTGTGCTATTTGTGTTTATGTTTTTGCTTTATTTATTTCTTCATGTACAACTTTATTTATTGCATTTACTTTATTGCTTTCATTTACTGCTTTCTGCATTTCATTTATTATTATCATACCATTGTGCTGGATTGTGGTTACCTTGGTGGGAGGTGTATTCCAGTGAGAAAGACTCAATACAAAGGCCTGAGTGACACATAGGATTAGAGTGGTTTTGTATTCTTTCCCATTCCATTTCGGTCTGGTGCGGGAATATGAAAACACGGTTCAGACATGGGTTTCCTTTTGAGAACTCTGTGCTATGGATTTCCTGTAGTGCTAGGGCTATCTGGGAAGCCTGCTAAGTCTGAATGATCTTTTTAGATGACCTTCAGCATCTGAAGTGAATTAGAGGAGGATCCTTTATGATTAGGGTAAACATTGTACCTCTGGGTTAGAAGTGTTTACACTTCTCATAATAGATCTGAACCTGAGGATCCTTGTTCTAGAACAATACCTATGAGTGGGTTAGGTTGTTTACAGGTTTGCAGGAACCCTTGACCTCAACATACCTTGCTACTGGAATTTGTTCTTAAGGTTTTACTGTTTTGGACTAGTTCTTTGAAACCCTGGATTATTAACTCTTTATTTGAGTCCCCCACCTGGTTACTGGTTCTCAAACTTCCATATGAAACTTTGAACACTCATGGATCCTACCAAAGGCAACTGATAATCCAGCACATGATCACAAACCCTTGCATATCATAAGCATACATCATATTGCATCATTTAACATTTGTCTATTTTATTTTACAGGGTATCCATCTTCATTTGGTTTGGTTTTGACCGTTCTTCTACTCGGCTTATCTGCTTCAACACTCATTCAACTATCTTCTGCAGCTATCTTATTCAGTTATCCTCTTCAGTTATCTCCTTCAGCACACATCTTCAACATGGATTCAACTAGGAAAAGCAACATCACCTACCACTTCTTTGAGTATCCTCTAGTAGGCATCAGGAAGATACAGGCCCTTATCACTCCTGATCATGTTCCCTTATTCAGAGAGCATTATGGTGGAATCCTGGACATGATCATGGACTTGGATGCATCACAGAGGAGTTTGATTCACACTTGTCTTCAGTTTTATGACCCTCCTCTCTGTTGCTTCGCTTTCCCAGATTTTCAGATAGGTCTTTTACTGGAAGAATACTCTATGTTGTTGGGTGTCCCTATCAGAAGGGGAATTCCTTTCAATCCTAAAATGACTCCTCCAAAGAATGAAGACATAGCCAAAGCATTACATCTGGAAGCAAGTATCATTGATGAGCACATGACTTCCAAGGCTGGAATCCCAGACCTTCATTTGGATTTCTTGACTACTCAGGCTACAAAGCAAGCTGCAAAAGGGAATTGGGAATTTGTGTGTACTCTCCTGCCCCTCAACATTTATGGTATCATTTTGTTTGCAGACGAGCCTAAGTTTGTAAGCAAGAATGCTATCCACATCTTTATGCTAAAGAACCTGGCTCCTACTTTATTGGGGGACTTCTACTACTCATTTCATCACAGGAATGAGAAACAGAGAGGAAGACTGATAAGGTATTGTGCACCTCTCTTCTACAGTTGATTGATGAAGCATATGCCGAAGACGAAAGCTTTCTTGAACCCACATCAGACAAGGAATTGGGCTAAGAGGATGATTTCCCTTACTTCAGAAGATATCAGATGGTGTACTCAGAACACCAAGGGCCGAGACATAATAACAAACTGTGGGCAATACCCAAATGTGCCCCTTATTGGAGTAAATGGTTGCATCAATTACAATCCTTTACTTTTCAAAAAACAGTTGGGGTATGCCTTGATACATCCACCTAGGGAGCAGGACTTAGAAGAGTCTCTTTATTATGCTATTCAGAACAAACATGCCATTGTCCGACAAGCAACCTGGGCTTGGGACCACATACAGACTAGAGGGACTGTTATTCTGGGGAAGTGCAACAACATAGCCTCTGTTCAGTACACTGAATGGTCGTGCATTAGAGGACAAATTACTCACATGCCATTCATTCTGGAGGATGTGCCAGGGCCATCAGCAGTTGAGCCTATAGCCACAGTGAGCTTGGAAGAGTTTGAAAAGTTGAAGGAAAGAAATACCCAACTGGCTGAAGCTTTAAAGAAGACCCTTTGGGAAAGGAATGATGGTCGTCTAGACATTGAAAGGTTAGAGAAGTTGTGCATCGAGCATGTAACCAAAATTGAGAAGACTGAAGGCTTCATCAGGAAAGCCCGAGCATGGGAACTTGTGTTGAAGAATGCATGTAAGGAAGCAAAGATTCAAAGGGAAAGAGCTGAGCATTATCTGGAGGAAAGTCAGGATAGATGGGTCAGGATAACTGAAGCTCGGTTGCAAGAGGATCAGAAGATGCAAGCCAATATAGAGCAGTTAGAGTCTAATGAGAAAAGAAGCCAAGAAGCACTGCTAGCAGCTCAGAAGGAGATCTCAGAGTTGAAACTTCGGGTGGGGTTAAAGATATCCAAAGAGCAAGACAAGTATCAGAATATGAAAAATGCCATTGCAACCAGAAACCTTCTCATCAGGACCATTACAGAGCACCCAGTTGGACCGGTAACTGAAGCTCTCCTGAAGGAAGTCAGGGAGGATGCTTTTGGACTGAATTTCTGTTTTTCTTTACTTGTATCTATTTGGTTGTACTTTAGCTCACCATGGTGATTTTGTTTGTTGTATTCTTGAATTTAATTGTATTTTGATTCACCATGGGAGTTTATTTGGTTGTAATTCATGAACTATTTGTATTTTGGCAATGCCACTTGTACTCTTATGAGTATGTATTGGATTTTCTCATGGACTTCGTTTGCTTCAAACATCTTTATCTCCTCCAAGATGTCTGGAAGGTCAAAACCAAGAACCAAACCGGATACCCTCGAAAGACAAATAGGCATATTGCATTGCATTCTGACACACCTCTTGTTTTTGCAGGTGGTTTTGTTGTTGTCTTCTCACTTTGTTGATTGTTTCAGGAAATATTGCTCGAAGGAGGGTTTTTCCCGTCAATCGCATCCACAAATATCCAACTTGACACAACCTTTTGAGTCTATAAATGGATCAGCTACAGCAGGAACTGACAGATGTGAGAACTCAGATGACTGATGTAAGGACATAAGTGAGGACTTAGATGAATCAATTCATGGCTGTGATGACTGGACTGGCACAGACCCAGGAAAGATTGAGGGAGTTGGTCGAGCGGCAAACTCTAGAAGATAACCACGCTGGTACTGGGGGTACAAGTAACAATGAGCGCGAGCAGCCTCGAATGACTCCAGTAATGTTTGGACCTTACAACAATCCTGAAGCTAATATCCTTGGGCATGGCCAAAGGAACATTGGAGATCATATTTTGCAGGAAGATCCTCAAGATGAGCAGTTTACAGTGTTAGGTGTTAGGGCAGATGAAGCTTATGATTGTCGTCTGGACAAGATATCTGAGAAGCTGAGATCCCTGGAATCCCATAACTCCTTGGGATTTGATGTGATGGATATGGGCTTAGTCGAGGGAGTAAGGATTCCCCACAAGTTCAAACCTCCATGCTTTGAAAAGTATAATGGTACCTCCTGTCCTCGTACCCATTTGCAATCTTTTCTAGGAAGATTGAAAGCATATACCATGGATGAGAAACTGTGGATGTTTTACTTTGAAGACAGTTTAACCAGAGCATCCAGAGAGTGGTATTCACATTTATCAAGGGCTACTGTCAGGAACTGGAAGTATTTAGCTGAGGCCTTTATACGCCAATATCAATACAACCTAGATATGGCACCCAACAGGACTCTCCTAATGGGAATGTCTCAATCTTCAAGGGAAAGTTTCCGTGAGTACGTTCAAAGATGGAGACAACTCGCTACTGCTGTCCAGCCACCTATGTCTGAAAGGGAGATGGTTGATATGTTCATGAATACCTTGCAAGGGACCTACATTGATATACTTGTTGCTTTCTCTTCCACTAGCTTTGTTGACGTGGTCATAGCGGGAGAGAGAATTGAAAGTTTGCTGAAGATGGGCAAGATTTCTGATAATGGTGCTAGCTCCAGCAATGCAAAGAAACCCTTCTCAGGAACTCGAAGGACAGGGGAAACCAATTCAGTACATGTTAATATAGGTAGATCCCAGTACTTCCAAAGATCAGTAGCTACAGTCACCATCCCTACTCCAGCACCTCACCAACAACAATATCCTCAACAACAACAAAGATCTTACAACAACAACAATAACCAACAACAACGTCCTTTCCAACAAATGCCTTCTCAGATTAATAGGTGATCGATCCTATCCCGATGCCCTATTCAGTCTTACTCCCGCAACTATTGAAGATTAACCTGGCTGAACTGAGGACTTTGGCTCCACCAGATCCTCTGAATCTTCCAAGGAATTATGATGTCAACGCCAGATGTGTTTTTCACTCCAATGTGCCTGGTCATTCAACAGAGAAGTGTAGGGCCCTACACATGAAAGTCCAAGATCTGATTGACTCCAAAGATTTGAATTTTGCACCTCCACCAAATGTCACAAAGAATCCAATACCGAATCACGGTGGGTTGAGGATTAATGCTATTGAGGAGGACCAACCAGCAATTCTGATTAATGACATTTCAAGTATTCAAACACCACTGGCCGAAGTGAAAGCTCATCTACTGAAGTGCCAAGTGTTTCCGGGTTGTGAGACCCATTGTGAAGCTTGCAAAGTTTCTGCTAATGGTTGTGCAAAACTAAAGAATCGTATTAGAAGTCTTATCAGAGAAGGCATCCTGCAAATCACATGAACAATTACATCTTCTACAACTGCAACACAAATCTCTTCTACAACACCAGCAAAAGTCATTTCAACAGAATCGACTACAACAACAACAAACACTAGTGACGACATCTCAACGGTTACCATCTATTATGATCCAGCAACCATCCATGTTCTAGATTCTTTCAACAACAACTTTCAACAACACCCTCCTCAACATCAACAACTTCCTACACCTGCACCATCTTCAATCAGACCTCCTGTCACCATCTACTATGATCCACAGACTATCACAACTCCTTTTTCTGCTGCAATTAGTCTGGTGACCATCATAGTTCCTGGACCAATTCCTTATGATAACAACAATGTCGTGCCTTGGCATTATGGTTCAGATATTTATTGCCGCGGAAGGAAGATCACTCTTGGCTCCTCAGTACATGTACCACAAATTGACAATTTCGGGGGAGGCGAAGGCTTCACTCGGAGCGGACGTCTCTTTGCTTCACAGTTTCCCAGAGTTATTGCTGAAGCAGAAACTGCTGCCAAAGCAAAAGGAAAATGTGTAGTTCCATAAGAACCAGCTGCAAAAGAAACTCAGAAGACATCCTTTGATCAGGATGTAGACGGGTTTATGAGGATTATCAAGAGAAATGACTACAAAATTATGGATCAACTCCATCAAACACTCTCCAATATCTCCATACTATCTCTGCTCATGTGTTCTGAGACTCACCGGAACGCACTACTCAAGGTCCTGCACGCAGCTTATGTGCCGGAATAAATCACGGTCAATCAGTTAGAAACAGTGGTCGCAAATGTCTATACTAATCATGGACTAGGTTTCACCAATGTTGACTTGACTACGGAGGGGCGTAATCACAACAAGGCTTTACATATCACTTTGGAATGTAAAGGTGCTGTACTTTCTCATGTCTTGGTTGATACCGAATCATCGCTCAATATGTTGCCGAAGAAAGCTTTAGTCAAGCTAGAGCATGATGGTCTTGCACTCCGTCCGAGCAACCTAGTTGTCAAAGCTTTTTATGGTTCTAAGAGATCGGTTCTCGGAGAAATTGAGCTGTTCGTGATGATTGGCCCACAAGTTTTCAAAACTACCTTCTACGTGATGGACATACAGCCTGCCTACAACTGTTTGTTGGGTCGACCATGGATCCACGCCACCGGCGCAGTAACGTCAACCCTTCACCAGAAGTTAAAATATGAGTGGGATGGCCAAATTATCTCCATCTGTGGAGAAAAAGACATCTTCATCAGTCACCTGGCTACGTATAAATACATAGAGATGGATGGGGAGATCCATGAAACCATGAGTCAAGGTTTTGAGGCCTTGGACATCAACGAAGCTACGACTGAGGTGTTTGCTGCATCCCAGGAGGAAAGGATGGGCACCTCAATTGCTTCCAACAAACAAGCTCGGAAGGTTGTGGAAGAAGGGAATGCCCAAGGCTGGGGCAAGCTGCTGAAGGTGGAAATGAAAGAAGACAAATTCGGTTTGGGTTACAGACCATCCCGACAAGTTCCAGGGGAGGCTGCTGAAGCTCCCAAGTTCATAAGTGGGGGAATGCTGACCCCGGATGTTGTCAATAATTTGGAAAACGAGGCTGAGAGCGACTACAACCTGGAAAGATGGATTCGTCCAAGAGTCCCGGGCCAACAAGTCCTCAACTGGTCTTCCCAGGAAATTATAAGGGTTACTGCTGCAAAGTAATTATTATTTCATGTTTTAAGCATGATTCAAAGTCCTGCATCTTGCCTAAGATGTTTGGACCTATTTTGTAATAGGGCCATATGTATTTTGTGCAAATTGAATATTAATGAACAATGGACATCATTTTGCAAACAATCTTTTTCGCTCACTGTCTTTTCATTTTTGTTATTTTTGCACAAAACAATAAATGGCAATGTTTTTCTCAATAATAACTTCATTCACTTTTTCTAAATAAGATAAAATCAATCACTAAAATGAACCAAATATCAACCCTTGCAGAGATATCCCTCCAGATTGCACTGACAACAACACTGCTATGACCTCGTATGACTTCGACAATCCGATTAATCAAGCAGATGAAGGGGTTGAAGAAAACTACGATTTACCTAAAGAGCTAGCCAGGTTATTGAGACAAGAGGAAAAAGTGATTGCTCCTCATTAGGAGGAGGTTGAGACTATCAATCTTGGTACCGAAGAAGATGTGAAAGAAGTGAAGATTGGGGCCAGTCTGCAAGCTCCAGTAAAAGAACAACTTATCAGTATGCTGCGAGAATATGTTGACGTGTTTGCTTTGTCCTATGAAGATATGCCGGGTTTGGATACATATATTGTCATGCACAAGCTGCCATTGAAAGAGGATTGTCGTCCAGTTAAATAGAAGTTTCACCGTACGTGCCCAGACATGGCCATGAAAATCAAGGAGGAAGTGCAAAAGCAGTGGGACGCCAGTTTTCTCGCTGTAACTAGTTACCCGCCTTGGGTTGCTAACATTGTATCCGTACCTAATAAGGATGGCATGGTGCGTATGTGTGTTGATTACCGGGATCTGAACAGAGCAAGCCCGAAAGATGTCTTCCCATTACCTCACATTGATGTATTGGTAGACAACACAGCTCAGTTCTCGATATTTTCCTTCATGGACGGTTTTTCTGGATACAATCAGATCAAGATGTCACCTGAAGACATGGAGAAGATAACCTTCATCACACCATGGGGCATGTTCTGCTACAAAGTAATGCTGTTTGGTTTGAAGAACGCTAGTGCAACATATCAATGGGCTATGGTAACATTATTCCACGACATGATCCATAAAGAAATTGAGTGCTACGTGGATGACATGATTTCCATGTCCCAAACAGAGGAAGAGCATTTGGTAAATCTTTTGAAACTGTTCAAGCGTCTGAGGAAGTATCAGTTAAGGTTGAACCCTAACAAATTCACATTCGGGGTACGTTCTGGTAAGCTGCTGGGTTTTATTGTAAGCGGAAAAGGAATTGAGGTCGATCCCGACAAAGTCAAAGCAATTCAGGAAATTCCTGCACCTAAGACTGAGAAATTAGTTTGAGCATTCTTAGGTAGATTGAACTACATTTCAAGGTTCATATCTCATCTCACTGCAACCTGCGAGCCCTTGTTCAAACTGCTAAGAAAGGAACAAACAGTCAGGTGGAACAATGATTGTCAAAAGGCCTTTGATAAGATCAAAGAGTATCTGCAAGAACCTCTAATTCTCATGCCTCCAGTCGAAGGAAGACCTCTAATAATGTACCTGACAGTATTGGATGAATCAATGGGGTGTGTGTTGGGCCAGCATGATGAGTCTGGTCGAAAAGAGTATGCAATATACTACCTAAGCAAAAAGTTTACCGACTGTGAACAACGTTATTCACTGCTCGAGAAAACTTGCTTTGCTTTAGCGTGGGCTGCTCACCGACTAAGATAGTATATGTTGACTCATACTACCTTGTTGATCTCAAAGATGGACCCCATCAAGTACATATTTGAGAAGCCAGCACTTACCGGAAGGGTTGCAAGGTGGCAAATGATTCTGACAGAATATGGTATTCAGTACACCTCTCAAAAGGCCATCAAAGGCAGTGTATTGTCTGACTATCTGGCTGAGCAACCCATTGATGACTACCAACCTATGAGATTTGATTTCCCTGATGAAGACATCATGTTCTTAAATTCAAAAGATTGTGAAGAGCCTATTCACACTGAAGGGCCCGATCCAGAAGAAGCATGGACTATGATGTTCGATGGGGCAGTTAATTGTAATGGTCGTGGAGTTGGTGCAGTACTTATTACACCCAAAGGAGTCCATATGCCTTTCTCAGCAAGGCTCACCTTTTCCTGCACTAACAACGAAGCAGAATATGAAGCTTGTATCATGGGTCTTGAGGAAGCCATTGACCTCAGGATCAAACCTTGAATGTATTCAGAGATTCATCTTTGGTGATCAACCAAACTAATGGAAAGTGGTATACTCATCAAAAGCATCTGGTTCCCTACCGTGACTATACGAGGAGATTGCTGACTTTCTTCACAATAGTTAAGCTTGAATACATCCCTCGAGATGAGAATCAGTTTGCAGACGCCTTGGCCACTATTTCATCTATGATCACAGTACAAACTACCAACTATGTGCCTCGGATTTTAGTATCCAGACTGGACCGACCGACATATGTCTTCTTTGTGGACACTGTTACTGACAATAAACCTTGGTTCCACGATACTGATGGCTCCTTATAAAGCGGAACTTCGACATGGTCTTGCTCAGATGTGTTAATAAGAAAGAAGCAGACCTACTAATGCACGAAGTGCATGAAGGTTCTTTCGGTACCTATGCCGGAGGACATGCAATGGCGAAGAAATTGTTAAGATCAAGTTACTACTGGATCACAATGGATGCAGACTGTTGTGCCTATGCCAGAAAGTGCCATAAATACCAGATCTACACAGACAAAGTGCATGTGCCTCCCAATCCTTTGAATATATTGTCTTCACCCTGGCCCTTCGCCATGTGGGGAATTGATATGATTGGAAAGATCGAGCCAACTTCTTCAAATGGTCACAAATTCATCCTGGTATCCATTTATTACTTCACCAAATGGGTTGAAGCATCCTCGTATGCAAATGTCACCAAGAAAGTGGTAGCCCGATTTCTAAAAAGGGATATCATTTGTCGATATGGGGTTCCCGAGCGAATCATTATTGATAATGGTTCAAACCTTAACAACAAAATGATGATAGAACTGTGTCGGGATTTCAAGATCTAATATCACAACTCTTCTCCTTACAGGACAAAGATGAATGGCACTGTTGAGGCAGCTAACAAGAACATTAAGAAGATTGTGCAGAAGATGGTAGTCACATACAAAGACTGGCACGAAGTGTTACCATTCTCCTTACATGGGTACCGAACTTCCATCATAACATCTACCGGGGCAACACCTTATCAGCTTGTGTATGGTATGAAAGCAGTCCTACCTGTTGAAGTTGAATTACCCTCCTTGTGGGTAATGATGAATGTAAAACTGGACGAAGCAGAATGGGTCCGATCTCGTTATAACCAACTGAGCCTGATTGAAGAAAAGAGATTAGCAGCTATCTGTCATGGTCAGTCATATCAGAAACGGATGAAGAAAGCCTTCGATCAAAAAGTCAGACCTCGGGAATACCAAGTGGGAGAGCTCGTACTGAAAAGAATCCTTCCTCTTCATACAAACCATAGAGGAAAGTGGACACCAAACTATGAAGGTCCCTATGTGATAACTACAGTCTTCTCGGGCGGAGCACTGATACTCGCAACCAGGGATGGTGAAGACTTCCCGTCTCCTGTGAATTTAAATGTAGTTAAAAAATACTTCGCATAAATGACCCCCTGAACATAAAAATAGAATGTAAGTCCAGGAAAAAATAGGGCATCCCGGCAAGTCAAAAAATGAATAAAAGACTCAGGCAAAAATAAGGGAAAAATTGAAAAAATGTACACCCGCTGAGTTGAAAAGCCACATCGGACAGCTCAGGCAAAAAGGGGTATCCTGGTGGATTGAAAACCCAAAAGGGCGATCCACGCAAAATCAGGGAGTAAGCAAACAACTACATTCTGAATTCGTCTGTATTACTCAGATAACATGGCAAGTTTCGAAAGGTCAAAGCGTCGATCAGAATCAACTTTTTTCAGAAAGCAAGATAAGAAGAGCGTTCGGGTCATACAGGTCATAGAAAAAGGAAGATTGAAGCATCAACTTCAGTATTGCCAAATAGTACTTTTATTTTCTCAATTTTGTAGTAATCTCCTCATTTCAGGGACTGGCTTCCTCACTGTACTCGCCTATTCAGGGCACACAAATAAATAAAGTCAAATATTCATTCACACTTTGTTTTGTACCTTTTTGTTTTGTTTGCAAAATGTCCCAAGTTCGTAATACAACATTTGCATGAAAACATATAAGCCATTTTCAATAAATTCTTGCAGGAAATATGTGCTCTTAAGCGAACCTAACTCCTATGACGAAATCCGGTTGAGGATACCTCAGGGCACTTGTGCGTTTCCTTTGTTTGACAGGTTACAGGTACTCAAGGCGAATAACCTTTCACAGCATGGGGCATATCAGGCACTATATCCCCAGCCAAGCCGGAAGTCACATCATCAGAATGACTACTTGACGAAAGTATCCCCCCACAGAGCTTTTGTCCTCTCAGAGTATCCCCCACAAAGTTGATCCTCCGACAGATCACTTCCCAGAAGTTCTCTCCTCCCCAAGCAGGATCTCCAAAGCAATGCCTAAATCACTTTTCCCCAGCGAGTTGCCAGATCTTCTCATCCCCACCAGTGGATTACCACAGAGTTCTTCCCCCAAAGTTCTCTAGACAGATAATGCGGCAGTCATTTCTCCCCACAGATCGCCCAATGAATTGTTCTCCCAGCAGATTTCAGATCTCGGATCTCGTTTCTTTCATTTGCATGACCATAGCATTCACATCATTCCTCCCCAAACAGAGCGTAACATTCCGTCTAATACGGAGCATTACGGCAAAAATCAAACATTTGCATGATCATAAGACAGGTTCGAGCTAGTCACCTGCAAATACCAAGATCACTCCTCTAGCAATATGAAAAAACTTATGCCCCGCAGATAAACATCCAAAATATTCTTTTGCACTCTTGATACAAATACTTGTACATACTTACACACAATCCTTCTGATACTCGTCCATATCCTACTTATACATAAGTCTTTGATACTCGTCGGTATCTTGCACATATCCCCAGCAAATCGACACTCGTCTATGTTCCTTGTTCAAACAGTTGATACTCGTCCGTATCATCACTCCTTAAGCACGCGTCGTTGTTTGTTTCTATCAATACGCGTATGTATCGTGGTCCTGAGGATGCTTGTCTGTATCTTTAATCTATACACACTGTCGAAACACTTATACCATTTTATTCTTAGGGCTTAAACACTCGTTCGTGTCTATCTATTCCCAGAAGTCGCTAACAAAACAACTTTCTATCCGACATTCGTCCTATGTCGCGATAATCCTCCGCAGCCGTACCCTGCCAGGTGATCATCCTTCACCTTTTGATGATCGTACCTCATCATTCATCTGTTGGCTGTCCTCATCGTCGATCTTTATATCCGACATTCGTCCTATGTCGCGATAATCCTCAATAGTCGTACCCTGCTAGGTGATCGTCCTTCACCTTTTGATGACCGTATCTCATCATTCATCTGATGGCCGTCCCCATCGTCGATCTTTCTATCCGACATTCGTCCTATGTCGCGATAATCCTCAGTAGCCGTCCCCTGCTAGGTGATAGTCCTTCACCTTTTGATGACCATACCTCATCATTCATCTGATGGCCGTCCTCATCGTCGATCTTTTTATCCGGCATTTGTCCTATGTTGCGATAATCCTCAGCAGCCGTCCCCTGCTAGGTGATCGTCCTTCACCTTTTGATGATCGTACCTCATCATTCATCCGATGGTCGTCCTCATCGTCGATCTTTTTATCTGGCATTCGTCCTATGACGAGATAATATCCAACAGAGCAGCCGTCCCCTGATAGGTGACCGTCCTTCACCTCTTGGTGACCGTCCCTCATCATTTATTTTGATGATCGTCCCTCATCATTTTATTCGATGGTCGTCCCCATCGTTGATCTTCCTATCCGACATTCGTCCTATGTCGTGATATCTTTTAGCAGTCGTCCCCTGCTAGGTGATCGTCCTTCACCTTTTAATGACCGTCCCTCATCATTAATTTATTTATTCTTCACCCGATGGTCGTCCCCGTCGCGGTTTCTTTATTCTTCAGCCTGACGGTCGTCCCCGTTAGTGTTTTTTAAATCCCCAGTAAAGTCGCCTTTCTTTACCCGATGGCCGTCCCTGTCGCAGATTCTTTATTCCCCAGCATGATGGTCGTCCCCATCAGTGCGTTTCTCACCATTTTTATCCCCAGCAGTCGGCCTCTGCTCATTGGTCGTCCTCCATCGCTACCATTTAATATTCAGTCTATACTGTCTATTACAATTTATATCCCTTTTATTCTTATAATAAAGAGTGCAAATTTTGGACTGTCTTGGTATTCAACCACAAGTTATCTTGTTTGTCTGTTAAGCCTGGCTCTTACATCCTACACAACTAACTCATGCTTGAATAGGGGCAGTTGTAAACACCCCAAATTTTCCCTCTCTTTTTTTTCTCACACCTTGGCTTATGATCCTTCATATTGCATTGCATAAGCATACCATCTCACACTGCATAGTTATTTCACTGCATAAGTTGCACAACTAGGGTTTGTGATCAGATGAATCTTAGAAGTGATTTGATCTATCTCAGAGGCCATGAAACATGCTAAGAGGGTCCATGAGTGTTCTATGATCATATTATACCTCCAAGTTTTCTTTGAAGTCACAAAATCTCAGAGGATTGCACAGTTACCCAGGCAGACTCAGGGCTCCTACACAGATGACCTAGAAATTAGGGTTTTGGGTTTGAGGCCCTTATACCCAAAAAGTTTGGTCATTCTTGATTCTATTGGTCTATATATGATATAAGGAGCATGTGTATCAAATTTGAAGCAAAAATTCCTCGTGGAAGTCATCTAATCAAATGGTAACTTGTTGTGCAAGAAAAGTCAGAATCAGGGCATCTGAGGCCACCAACAAGGGTTCCAAAGGGTCATCATCATCAATTTGAGGTATTATGATCTTTATTTGATCTTAGTAATGCTTGGAAGTTCACAAGATTGAAGAATTTTGAGCCATTTGAAAACTTTCTATTTTTGGGCATGACTTGTAATGAAAACTTTCCATTTTGGGAAAGATCTTCAATCTCCCCTTTCTTGATCAAAAAGGTTTCAAATGAATTTTCTTCAAACATGAAAGTTGTAGATTGGATCTTCCCATTTTCAAAAAGTACAAGAACTCCTCTTGATTCATCCTAGAACTCAAGATATGGTAAGTCAAAGTTGGGAAACATCTTGTAATTTTCAAGTTCAAGTCAAAGAGGGAAATGTGCAAAATGGTATTTCAGGCCTTTATGTGATCCCTAATACACTCAAATACATCATGCCATGATCAAACAACTTTTAAAGATCAGAATTGAGCCTTGAACTAAAGGATTTCATGACTTACTTCTCAAGAAATGTCAAAGTTGTGAAATTGCAAAAACCATACAAACTCATGATCCAAGCTGCACAACTCATGATATTTGATCCAAAGGCTCTCCTTGAAACCAACTGAGGTGGCCCAAGACCTCAAATCACTTCTATCCTAGGCCATGCCTCAAGTACACAAACTTTTTACTTTTTACATTTCAAACCATACCAATCCCACAGTGCGACAACAACTCCTCTGACCAATGGCAATTGTTTATAGAAACCATAAGCTTCATAAAACAGCACACATCAAGCCTTGAAACAAGCCAAGCATCCTATTGCACAAAATCCCCCAAAAACTTCCTCTCTTTGATTCTCACTACTCAGCCATCAAACATCCAAAATTCTTTCACCATTCAATCACACATAACACAAGGAACACATCCCACCCCTCACCATGGCCTGAAACACCACATACAAGAACTTCATTTTCTACCATATCAGAACTGCAACATCAAAAATAGCCACTATAAGATTCATCCAAGAAACTCATTAGCACAAGGGGGACCAGTGGAGTTGGTTTGCACCAAGGAAAGGCTCAGAAAGCTTCAGTTTGAAGAACTCCAGCTCAGGTATAACTCAAGAACATTTTTTTCAGAACACCTTTTTCTTGTTATAATATGAATCTATATGTTGTGCTGATCACCATGATGTGTTTAGAATTGAAAATGGTTGAGAAATGAGTGTGTATTGATGTTCTGAAATTTTGCCCGTGAAAAATGTTTATTTCGATTTGCTTGATTCATGAAGTTTAAATGATGTTTGATGATTGATTTTGATTTTATGATGCATGGGGAGTGTTTCTGGGCAGTTATTTTGGCTTCGGGTGACCTGTAGAAGAAACTAGGGTTGGATCTCGCCGAAGAAGATAACCAGAGCTTATCTCCGGTCACCTGAAAGTGTTTAGGGTTAATTAGGGTTTAGGTTGCCAGATTGAATAGCAGCCTTAGGATCTGTTTTTAATTAGTGTACGAATCGTCCAAATTTATCATTAAGCCCTAATTTTAATTAATTAACTAAAACCTAATTAATTAACTCAGATCAAACAAAGGCCATTGGATCACGCGCGAATCTCATTTTTGAATCTAGGCCCTTAGATCAGCCTACCTCAAGTCTTGCTAACTCTCATCCTGGACCATTTATCTCTCTCTCTCTCTCTCTCTCTCTCTCTCTCTCTCTAACGCAATTTGGGCCACTCATTTTATTACTTTTCATTTTCTTTTTATTTATTTTTCATTTTTTCCTTTATTTATTTAAAATAGTAAAACATTTTCTAAAAATCTGATTTTTTGCATTCTTACTTTAAATAATTTTCAGAAATCAAAAACATTTTCATTTTTTATTTTTGCATTATAAAATATTTTTAAATAATTTAATTGTATTATTTAATTATTTAATTCATTTTAATTAATTAAAAATACTTTTAGGTATTTGAAAATCACCAAAAAATCATGAAGCATTCTTACATATTCAGAACAATTTACAAACTCATTTTATAAATTTATTTTAGGGTTTGATCATGTTTTGACAATTAACCATGAATTTTGGTTTCCAAATTTCCTATTTTTCTAACTCTAATCTCAAAAATTCATTTTTGATCAACCAAGATGAGTTTGTACATGGTTCATTTGGCATCCTTTCATAATTTACATGTAGTATCTAGGATATTTAACTTATATTTTTGCATTGCATTTTCCATTTGTTTGGCATTTTTCATGAAGAAGTACCCAAAACCCTAGCCTAACTTAGAAAAACCATAACTTGAATTTGGTTTAGCTTCTGACTTCCGTCTTTGGGGAGTGATCTTATGTGTGTTTAGGGTTCATTTGGTTGCAATTTCAATTTTTTAGCATGTGTTTTGCTTCTGTTTTGATCATATGCATCTTATACTTTTTTAAAACCCTAATTTGCCATGTTCATTTGCATTCATCTTTGCATACCTTCATCATATGAACTTTTCATGACATCCCATGCATTTGTATGTCATCTTAGATACCTTAGGACATGTGTGAACATTGGTTGATCATTTTTGCATCCATTTGGTATGTTTTGCATTCATTACTTCTTATGTGTATCCATGTGATTTAAAACTTCTAACATGCCTTCCTTTACATCCCATCTCTTGTATGATCATGCATAAACATTGCACATGTCTTTGCATCATTTCATAACACATTTGCATTGTGTTTGCACTTCTGGTCTTGATCATTGCATCTTCATTTTCCTTATTTCCATTTGTTTCATTTGCATCTTTATTTGTCTTTGAAGTGAGTTTGACTCACTTATGCTCTCTTTTGCTCCTCTTCTTTCTCTTAGGTTACTTAACTTCTTCAGGAAGTAAGTAACCTATTCTCCTTTCTCTTCTCTTTTCATCTGCTTCTTTTTCCTTGTGTCGCTCCCCGAATTTCCATCCTGGTACAAACGCGAAAGTGGCGCGGAAAGAGGTAGAGTCGCCAGCCAGGCATTTTTATCCCGAAGAGACAGGAATGGTAATGCTGCACAAACCAGAAGAAAGAAGAGGAAGGACACGGGTCCTGCGAACCAAAGAGACTGAGTTCGGGAGTCGGTTACGATCTGGGAAGGTATTAGCACCCCAAATCGTCCGCCGTACCCGACGGGATCCACGCTTGCAAAGAAATATGTTTCAAAGGGTGAAGAAATGAAAGCTACTGCGAAGAAAAGGAACTGAACTGGATAAAAGGAAAGAAAAGGGAACTGAAAAAGAAATGAAAAGGAAAACATGTAGAGAAAATAAAGATTATGCTAAAACGGGCCCTACCCCGCTGCCTACGTACCTCATCTGGACAATGAGGATCAGAGTCGTCGTAGTTCCCCTAACTAGGGGTGGAAAGGATTGCTTGTGTATTAAGGCTTAAACTGCCTATGTCAATGCTCAGGTGTTGCAGGCATGGACGACGAGTGCGTTACCGTCTTGCAAAATGACAAGTAGGAGCAAGTTCACACGATGAGAGTGAAGGTGATGAGAAAAGAATTCCCGAAGGAGAGACGTTTATTGTTTGTTTGTGTTTTTTAGAAGCTTTTATGAGTGTGACACAAGGAAGTGAACTCAAGCTCTTTTCCATGGAATGTGTACCTGCCACTACATTCCAAGATGGAATAATAGAACAAGCACACTCAAGTAAGGAGAAAATCCCTAAAACTTGGTTCCAGAGATTATGGCCTAAGCGCACTAACTCATTGAATTTATTAAGTGTTTTTGTATTTTTTGTGAAGAAGTGTGTTTTATGATTTCCTTGATAAAGTTGGTCTCATGATCAGACTTGTGCATCATGATGAACAAGCTTGTACTATCCCAAGATGGGAAAACTACAAGTGTTTCATGGAATAAGGCTATTGCACAGGAGACCACTTCAATCCTTATTAAGTGCTTTTTATGGTTTTTGTTTGAGATGAGAAGAGAAAAGAACCAAAGATCTTAAAGGTAAAAAATCTAATGGGGAAAGTCTAATCCTAAAGTTATCATGCAAAGGAGGTCCTAGATTCGTGAGGTTTACTATCCTAAAGAAGGAAGAGATAAGAAGAGAAAGAAGAGAATAAGAAGAAAAGGAGAAGAAGAAAGGATGGCCTAAGCCCCAACAAACACAAATAAGAGAATATCATGAAAAGAGAAGAGATGAGAATTGGAGATGTGGGCATCGCATCCACACCTCTCACTTACCAGAGCCCCTGAAATGGTTAGTAACATAAGCAAGCATCATGACAAAAGAAAATGAGAACAAATGAAACACCAAGTGGGCATAAGATCAAACCAAAGCAACACAACCAGAATTGGAATCTCAATTACAAGTGTCAAATTCAAACACACAACACAAGAATGAGAAATGGACTAAACAGCTCAACATGAAGCATTATGGATTATCATGACAAAGCAAAACAAACACGAGATAACACAAAGCAAACCAAGCAAACAAACATCACAAACTTCAAGACCGGAACCTTAACATGTCAAGAATGTGCCTAAGTAACACAAGAGATGAAGAGTAGAAGCATACAAACTTAAGCATTATCACCATGAGAAGCAAATAAGCATAAGAAGTGAGGTGAACATGTGCAAAAGTGAATGAACTTCAAAGGCAAGCAACCATAAAATTTCTCAAAGTACAAACATCAATCCAAGACCAAAGAGGTACCCTCATCCTAAAAGGGTTCTAAACAACCTAAGGGAGTTGGCACAAGTGCCCTCCCAACCTAAGGACTAGACATATGACCAAAAAGGATGCAAAAGAAGATAAGCAAAGAAAAAAATTCAAATCAAATCAAGAATTCATCCAAAAATTCCACAAGTTTGCACAAGTAGGACCAAAATCAGAAGCTAAGCAAGTCAAATATGTGCCTAAACATGGATTAGGGTTATGAAACTTCATGCACAAGTTAAGGATCAACAATAATCAAGCAAGCTTCTAAAAATCAGAAGAAAAATCATCAACAAACTACATTTCAATGTGAATCCAGAGCAAAAAGAATCAGTTCAAAATTCAAATTAAAGGTCAAGATATAAACTCTACAAGACAGCATGCTTTTAAAAGTGAAAAAAAAACAAATAATAAAAGAAGAAATTAATTCCAGCGTGGAAAATGAAAATAAATGGAAAATAAAATTATCAAAAATTAAAGAAAACTCAAAATATCACTAATTTTTTTTTTGGAATTTTTAATGACTTCTAACTATTTTAATTAATTAAAAATCAAACTGAAATGAAATAAAAATAAAAAAAAGAATTAAATGTGCCAGGGGTGCATATAGTGAGAAACTCAGTTCAATTAATTGGGCTCACAAAAACAGGGGGCGTGAATAGCAACTTAGGCCCAGTGGATCCTGCGCAGGTTCATATAGTTAACATGGAAATTCAGTAAAATATGGAAAAAAAGAAAGCCAATGGATCAGATAAACGCGCAGGATTTAATCAACACCTAGGACTAGTCCACATATCAAAGGAATCAATGTGTGGGTGCATTATTACTATGGTGTGGTGCAAAACAAATGGAATTATTCAGATTAAATTATAAACACAAAGTCACGTGAGAGAGAAGCTGTATTTTTAATGCGCTGTCAAAGAAGAGATCGTCCAGATCAAAGATCCTAGGGCTAGGAAGTCATCTTCCTCATTTTCAAATTTCCAGAATCCGGTGACGGAGCCCTAGCTCCGGTCACCGGAAAATTCATCAGCATTCTAGATGTTAGAAATTGGCAGAATTTTTGAAAAACAAAGTAAAAGTTATGAACTTAGTTCAGGACATCAGGATGTCACACCAGATGTTGTGACATCGCGAACCTGCTATCTGCCTTAAATGATACGCAACAGAAGTGCTTAAAATCAGGAGTAAATATCTGGAAGTAATCGTAAAGGGTGAGCACTCCAAGGTGCCTCTTTAGGAAGTTAAGTTATCTGGTTCCAGTGTAAAGGAAACAGAAAACTAACTCACCTTGATTCAAGGAGATAACAAACTAACTCACCTTGATTCAAGGAGATAACTGTGGGATTTATCAAAGTCTGGATAATTTGCAAAAAGCCCACAAACTCAGCATCTATTTAAGAAACTGATACACTCAAGTAAACCTAACGATTTTAAGCAGAGTGGCAAGGGTGTTAGTGAAGCTAGCAGGTTTTATTTGTTTGTTATTCACTATATAAGCTTTTAAGCAAAAAGTGAATTGTGTCTTGATTGAAACTGATAAGTAAGATCAAGCTGGTGTGTCTGAAGTGTGACTTCAAACTTATTAATCATTCTAAGTTAAATATCACTGTGTGATTGAGGGGGAGTGAGTAGGTACTCATATCTAAGTAGAGTCTTAGATAGAAATTGCCTTGGGTAGATATTAAGTGAAGGATTAAATTGATTGGTTTAACTCCCTAATTAATATTACTTATATTGAATTTCCTTCCTGGCTTGGTAGCCCCTAGATGTAAGTGTGGAGATACACTGAACTGGGTTAACAATTTCCTATGTTAATTAATTTACTAGCTCATTAATTTATTACTTAGGATATCAATGTCTAAACATCTGTTTCGACATCACATATCTGATCCCAGAATTTCATTTGGCATAAGAGCAGACACCCTGCCTGTATAACTGGGTGATATCTAGGGACTGCAAATTCTGGGAACATGGACAGAGATGTAGGATCTGTGAATCGACCACCTATTTTGGATGGATACAACTATGATTACTGGAAGCCAAGAATGGTAGCATTTTTGAAATCTCTTGATAGCAGGGCTTGGAAAGCAGCTAACAAAGGATGGGAGCACCCTGTCAAAGACAATAAGGATGGGGCAAAAGTGATGAAGCCTGAAGAAGAGTGGAGCAAGGAGGAAGAGGAGTCAGCACTTGGAAATTCCAAAGCCTTAAATGCCTTGTTCAATGGAATTGACAAGAACATATTTAGGCTTGTGCACCACTGTGAGCTAGCCAAGGATGTTTGGGACACCCTCAAAACTACTCATGAAGGAACATCAAAGGTGAAGATGTCAAGACTTCAACTTCTCACCACCAAGTTTGAGAACTTGAGGATGAAGGAAGATGAGACCATTCATGAGTTCTACATGAACATCCTGGAGATTGCTAATACTTCTGGTGCCTTGGGAGAGAAGATGAGTGATGAAAAGTTGGTAAGGAAGATTCTCAGATCACTGCCCAAGAGGTTTGACATGAAGGTCACTTCCATAGAAGAAGCTCAGGACATCTGCACAATGAAAGTTGAGGAGCTCATTGGTTCCCTTCAAACCTTTGAGATGGGAATGAGTGATACTATTGTCAAGAAAAACAAGAGCATAGCCCTGGTCTCAAACACTGATAAGGAAGAAGAAAGTCATGAAGCAGGCTCTGAGGACAACTTATCAGATGCAATTGCTATTCTTGGGAGGCAATTTAACAAAATTATCAAAAGACTGAACAACAGGCCCAGACCAAGTGGAAGAAACTCAACCTCTGAGAATAAAAGATCTTATGACTCTAACAGAAGGTCAAACTATGATGAGAAGACTAACCAAGGAAAAGGGATCCAATGTCATGGATGTGAAGGTTATGGACACATTAGAAGTGAATGCCCAACCTATCTAAAGAAGCAAAAGAAAGGCCTTTTTGTGTCCTGGTCAGATGAAGAATCAGGAAGTGAGTCAGAAGAAGAGTCTGCAAAGCACATCACTGCTCTAGCTGGAGTATGTGAAACTGAAGGGGAATCCAGTGATGAGGATCTGACATTTGAAGAGCTTGAAACATCTTACAGGATGTTGTGTGAAAGGAGCACTGAGGTATGCAAGGAAAGTGAACAGCAGAAGAAGCAGATTGAGGAATTAAAAGCTGAAAAGGCAAGTCATCTGGAGATCATTGCCACTTTGAAAAATGAAGTCAGCCTGCTCAACTCCAAAATGGAGCATATGTCCAAATCTGTCAGAATGCTGAACAGTGGCTCAAACACACTGGATTCCATTCTCAACAACAATAAGCACTCAGGGGATAGGACTGGGCTGGGATTTATAAAGCTCAAAACTCTGAGGCTAGCACCAGCCAAACAACTCCAGATCCTATGAAGTCAAAAAAGATGTTCAAGCAGATGTCTCAACATCATGAGAAAAACATGATGAAAAAGAAATATCAAAGGTGGAGATGCCATCACTTTGGAAGGTTTGGTCACATCAAACATTTTTGCTACAAACTGCATGGATACCCCAATCAGAGTTCCCAGCACCTTCCAAAGCAGAAGACAGAGGTCACCAGGAAAACTTGGATACCTAAAGCTAGACATTATACTGATCAAAGCTACCAGTACATGCCTAAGCAGAAGAACAAGTTCATCAGGCAACCTTGGAACTCTAGAGATGGACACTACCCAGGGCAGTTGCATCAGAAGAGACACACATATATCCAGCAGTGGGAGCCTAAGAGAGGAAGACAACCTGATCTGAACTCACATTCTAGGCAAAGGAAACCTCACAACAGGCACAAGTGGTCCAAGCAGGCTGTTGCCTTTATAGAACACACATCTCTCAGGGTATCTGCTAAGGAAGACTGGTATTTTGACAGTGGCTGCTCAAGGCACATGACTGGACTGAAGAATTTGTTGGTAGACTTAAAGCCACACTCATCCAGCTATGTAACCTTTGGAGATGGAGCAAAGGGGGAAATCAAGGGAGTTGGGACCCTGGACTACTCAGGTGTACCAAGTCTAGATGGTGTGCTGTTGGTGAAAGGGTTAACTGCTAACTTGATCAGCATAAGTCAGTTATGTGACCAAGGTTACAGTGTCAACTTCACCAAAGCTGAGTGCATAGTTTCTGATAAAGAGCAGAAAGTGGTATTGAGAGGAGCTAGATCAAAAGATAACTGCTATATGTGGGAACCCCAAGATTCCAGCCTCACATCTACTTGTTCCATAGCCAAAGAAGAAGAAGTGAAGCTATGGCATCAAAGATTGGGTCATCTCCATCTCAGAGGAATGAAGAAGATCATCTCTATGGAGGCTATAAGAGGGATCCCAAGACTTAAGATTGATGAAAGAAAAGTGTGTGGTGAGTGTCAAATGGGTAAGCAAACCAAGATGTCACACCCAAAGCTTCAACATCTGACAACCTCCAAAGTCTTGGAATTACTGCACATGGACCTTATGGGACCAATGCAGGTAGAGATTCTTGGTGGAAAAAGATATGCCTATGTGGTTGTTGATGACTTCTCAAGATATACCTGGATAAGCTTCATCAAAGAAAAGTCAGATGTGTTTGAGGTGTTTAGAGATCTGTGCCATAGGATCCAAAGAGAAAAGGCAAGTTGTGTGGTCAGAATAAGAAGTAATCATGGAAAGGAGTTTGAAAATAAAAAATTCTCAGACTTTTGTTCATCATAAGGGATCAACCATGAGTACTCTTCTCCCATCACCCCTCAACAGAATGGGGTTGTAGAAAGGAAAAACAAAACTATTCAGGAGTCATCTAGAGCCATGATTCATGCCAAGAAGTTACCCCTGTACTTTTGGGCTGAAGCCATGAACACAACATGCTACATCCATAATAGAGTCACACTAAGAAAGGGAACTCTATCCACCATCTATGGAGTCTGGAAGGGTAGAAAACCTACAGTCAAGTACTTTCATGTATTTGGAAGTAAGTGCTACATCCTGGCTGATAGGGATCAAAGAAGGAAGATGGAACCTAAGAGTGATGAAGGGATTTTTATTGGATACTCTATAAATAGCAGAGCTTACAGAGTATTTAACTCCAGAACCAAGGTTATGATGGAGTCAATAAATGTGACTATTGATGATACCTATGCAAAGACAGATGTTGCTGATGATGTTGGAACATCTGCTGACAATCCAACTGAAGTTAAAATAGAAAGTGATAATCTTGACTTCACTTTAACTGAGGCAAAGTCAGAGCAATCCAACAAATCTCCCTCCATCAGAATCCAGAAAGATCATCCTAAAGAACTGATAATTGGTAATCTCAATAGTGGTGTCATCACTAGATCAAGAGAGATGATCTCAGGCTCCTGCTTTGTTTCAAAGGTAGAACCTAAGAACATCAAGCAAGCTCTGAATGATGAGTACTGGATCTCTACTATGCAGGAAGAATTAGGCCAGTTTACAAGGAATGAAGTATGGGATCTTGTTCCTAGGCCTGATGGCATTAATGTGATTGGCACTAAGTGGGTGTACAAAAACAAGTCTAATGAGCAGGGAGTAGTTACAAGAAACAAGGCTAGGCTTGTGGCTCAAGGATATACTCAAATTGAGGGGGTGGAGTTTTATGAAACTTTTGCATCAGTAGCAAGACTTGAATCCATCAGACTACTCCTAGGAATTGCTTGCATCCTAAAGTTCAAATTATTTCAGATGGATGTTAAAAGTGCCTTCCTAAATGGGTACATTAATGAGGAAGTATATGTGGAGCAACCAAATGGATTCGTTGATCCAAGATGTCCAGACCATGTATATAAGCTGAGGAAGGCTCTGTTTGGGCTAAAGCAAGCTCCCAGAGCATGGTATGAAAGACTGACCACCTTTCTCATTAAGCATGGATACAGGAAGGGAGGAATAGACAAAACCCTATTTGTAAAGGATGAAGAGGGAAAGGTTATGATTGCTCAGATATATGTGGATGACATAGTGTTTGGTGGGATGTTAGATAAGATGGTTAAACATTTTGTGACTCAAATGGAGTCTGAGTTTGAAATGAGCCTAGTGGGAGAATTAACTTACTTCCTTGGACTGAAAATCAAACAGATGGAGGACTCCATGTTCATATCCCAAAGCAAGTATGCAAAGAACACTGTCAAGAAGTTTGGGATGGACAATGCAAATCACAAGAGAACACCTGCCCCCACTTATCTAAAACTGACAAAGGATGACAAAGGTGAGAGTGTGGACCAAAGCTTGTACAAGAGCATGATTGGAAGTCTACTATATCTTACAGCTAGCAGACCAGATATAGCTTTTGTAGTAGGTGTGTGTGCAAGGTATCAAGCTGAACCAAAGGTGAGCCATCTCAACCAGGTTAAGAGGATCTTGAAATATGTAAATGGACGGTATTACTCCCGCTGAATGTATCCAAGGTATTCCGAGCAAACAACTGTATGCAGGTTGTATATCCATTATGTAGAACGTGGTATTGAAGATCTGCGGACCTACTTTAATTGGTAACTCCACCTCCCCAAAAACTGATCTCCTCGACCCATCAAATGCTCGAACTACCAAGTCGCTGGGCTTTAGAACTATTCCATCATAATCCAACTTCATAAGTGCTTTCTTGGGCAATAAATTCAACGACGACCCAGTATCTACCAACACGTGAGAGAGTACTGCACCTTTACATTCTAAAGAGATATGCAGTGCCCGATTTCAGAAGTCAGATCCATGTCTGTGAAACCCATTTTGTGACTGGCATTGACGCTGGATACCACCGCTTCCAACCGATTTACTGAAATATCCTGAGGCACGTACGCCTTATTCAGAATATTCAAGAGAGCCTTCTTGTGGGAATCAGAACACATGAGCAAGGACAAGATGGAAATCTTCGACGGAGTCTACTGCAGATGGTCCACAATCTTGTAGTCGCTCTTTTTGATAATCCTCAAGAATTCTTCAGCTTCTTTATCGAAAGTAAGGTCTGGATCAGATGCTGGTGCAGGATCATTGACATATTCACCAAGGCTTTGGATGCTACTCAATTTGAAAACCTAAGGGATAAATTGGGGATATGCATGTGTGATATATAGCAATTATGGAGAAGTGCCAGCATGTCTTATGACATCGTGGAGCATGACCACCAGGTGGCAGCACTAGTCTGGCCAATAACCGTTTGTATTCCAGTTTTAAAAATTCCAATAGAAACGTGCTCTATTTATGTACAAACGTGCCTTAAGCTTCTCACATTCTCATTAGCACCACTGAACCCTTTGCATGCTACAACTGAGATTCTGAACTCATCTAAGTCAATCATCAAACCTTTTTGCATCCCCACTACAATCGCAAACATGTCACAACATCAGAACCCTAACTCCATTGATGAGGGTCTCCTTCAGAAAGACGTAGTGGACGTCACTCCATTATCTGTAGTACCCATGGATGCAACACCTATAAACGTTGTCAGAGGAAGCATTCCCATTGCTCAAAAGCCCAGGACTCCCCATGCAAGAAGACCCAAGGAGCCAGTCTTCAGCAAAAGTAAGGGAGCCTCTTCAACTTCCAGTGCTCCCAAAGCTTCTGCTTACGTGGACTCCACAATCAGAAATCTTGTAACTAGGATCCTGACAGAAGAAAGGGTTGTGCCTGGGGTATCAGTTCCCCTGAACACCTATAAACGTTGTCAGAGGAAGCATTCCCATTGCTCAAAAGCCCAGGACTCCCCATGCAAGAAGACCCAAGGAGCCAGTCTTCAGCAAAATTAAGGGAGCCTCTTCAACTTCCAGTGCTCCCAAAGCTTCTGCTTACGTGGACTCCACAATCAGAAATCTTGTAACCAGGATCCTGACAGAAGAAAGGGTTGTGCCTGGGGTGTCAGTTCCCCTGAACAGGATGCCTGCCTCATCTCCCAGCAACCAAGCTGAAGAAGACATACCTGCTCCACAAGATGTCCCAAGCAATGTTGAGACAACTGAGGGCTAGGACAAAGCCCCAAATGATGATGAATGAGTAGAAGGTTCTACTGATGATCAAGCTGCTGAGAATGAGGCTTCCCAACCTCCACCAGCTGTGAACCTGGACGATGATTCTGATACAGAGATCATAGCAGCTGTTGATCCTAGCATAGCCAAGAGGCTTATGGCTAGGAAGGATAAGAGGCCAGCTACTCAAGCAACCCTTGAGAAAAGACAGCCAACCCCCAAGAAGGACAAGGTCAAAACTGCTTTTGGACCTACAAAGCAATGGAGTAAGGTCAGCACACAGAAGAGGAAGGCCACCACTCCATCTGATTCTGATGTTGAGGAGGATGTCCCAACATCTCAACCCAGAAAGAGGCCAACACCTTCTAGGACTGCCACTGCTGTCCCTGAAGCACCCCTGGATAATGTGTCCTTCCACCATGTCTCCAGCGTAAGCATGTGAAAATATGTCTATTAGAGAAGGGTGGCTCTGGAACGAGAGCTGGGTAGTAATGCCTTGGATTGTACTGAGGTAATTGATTTAATTTCCAATGCTGGACTGTTCAAGACTGTCTCTAAATTCTCTCCATGCTATGAGTTGTTGGTAAAAGAATTTATAGTGAACTTGCAAGAAGGATGTGTTGATGGGAAATCTGAGGATTTCAGAAAAGTTTATGTCAGGGGAAGGTGTGTAGACTTTTCTCTAAGGTGATCAATCAGTACCTGGGGAGAGAAGCAGATGGGCCAACTGAGCTTGGCAAGACTGACAATCAAGTGTGCAGAATAATTACAGCTAACCAGGTCAAGACATGGCAAGTAAAAGGAAAACTCTCAGTAAGCTTGTTAAACAGGAAATATGCCATGCTACACAGAATTGGAACAGTCAACTAGGTCCCAACCAACCACACCTCAACCATAGCCACTGGGCTTGGGAGGTTTATCTGTGCTGTAGGCACCCAAACCAAGCTGGATTATGGAGTATACATCTTTGACCAGACTCTCAAGCATGCAGGAACCTCAACCATCAAGCTTCCAATAGCCTTCCCATCACTACTCTGTGGGGTGATTCTCAACCAGTATCCAGGAATCCTTATTGACAAGGACTCTGTCTGTAAAAGGGAAAGTCCACTGTCTTTCCATCACAAGTTGTTTCTAGGTCATCATGCTGCAGATGTTGAAGCACCAGGTGGGACATCTGCTATCAAGACACCTATATCAAAGGCAGCTCTAATTGCAGAGCTCAGAACAACCTGCAAGGAGCTGGAAGAAAGGAAGAAGAAGCTTGAGGACCTGATTCAAAGACTGGAGCTGGAAGAGGCTGCTGGGAATGATGATGAAGTTGGTGATGAGTCTGAAGATACTGAAGATGAAGAGTGAAGCTGTTTGTTGGTGGAAAATGTATTGTCTGTCTATTCTGAATTGTTTGTCTGTTTCTTTAATGTTTTGTTTGGCCCCAAAATTTATGTCTAACAAGGGGGAGAAATCTGTGTGTGTTGAACAATGATGTTAATGAGCTCTGATACCAAAATCTGTGTGTGTTAAACAATGATGTTAATGTCTGTCTGCTGAACTAAGTTGAAGTTTCAATGGTATATTTTGGACCTATCAAAGTGTCAATGGGTGTAATGGATAATTATCAAAGTCTGTTGGGCCAAGTCATGGCAGTATACATCTTAGGTAACTACATGTTTGAGGGGGAGCAAATTCTTAGCTCTCACATGATCCAACAGAAAGGAATTCCGCTGCTCTCTGACAAAACCAGAAGAATATGTTAGCCAAAAATTAGCCAAATGGGGAGTTTGTAGATGTTAGAAATTGGCAGAATTTTTGAAAAACAAAGTAAAAGTTATGAACTTAGTTCAAGACATCAGGATGTCACACCAGATGTTGTGACATCGCGAACCTGTTATCTGCCTTAAATGATACGCAACAGAAGTGCTTAAAATCAGGAGTAAATATCTGGAAGTAATCGTAAAGGGTGAGCACTCCAAGGCGCCTCTTTAGGAAGTTAAGTTATCTGGTTCCAGTGTAAAGGAAACAGAAAACTAACTCACCTTGATTCAAGGAGATAACAAACTAACTCACCTTGATTCAAGGAGATAACTGTGGGATTTATCAAAGTCTGGATAATTTGCAAAAAGCCCACAAACTCAGCATCTATTTAAGAAACTGATACACTCAAGTAAACCTAACGATTTTAAGCAGAGTGGAAAGGGTGTTAGTGAAGCTAGCAGGTTTTATTTGTTTGTTATTCACTATATAAGCTTTTAAGCAAAAAGTGAATTGTGTCTTGATTGAAACTGATAAGTAAGATCAAGCTGGTGTGTCTGAAGTGTGACTTCAAACTTATTAATCATTCTAAGTTAAATATCACTGTGTGATTGAGGGGGAGTGAGTAGGTACGCATATCTAAGTAAAGTCTTAGATAGAAATTGCCTTGGGTAGATATTAAGTGAAGGATTAAACTGATTGGTTTAACTCCCTAATTAATATTACTTATATTGAATTTCCTTCCTGGCTTGGTAGCCCCCAGATGTAAGTGTGGAGATACACTGAACTGGGTTAATAATTTCCTGTGTTAATTAATTTACTAGCTCATTAATTTATTACTTAGGATATCAGTGTCTAAACATCTGTTTCGACATCACATATCTGATCCCAGAATTTCAAGCATGAACAAATCATCACTAAAATGTATCATAATCTCCAGATCTACTAAATAAAACATGCTGAATCCAAATATGAACTTAGATTTTCCAATAGATCCATGGATCGAGCAAATTGAACACAAACAATTTTGTACATCAAACTTCAGGTCAACATAATACACTCAACATTCACTCATTTCCAAAACCAAATACATCCAGATCATCAGTGTAATGAGTAGATCACAAAGCACATAATTAAAACAATTTCTAGTTCCACGAATTTGAAGCTAACCTGAAACTTGCAGAGCTCAAATTAGATCCAGAAACTCCTCCTCCAGCTGCAGATCAACCTCTTCTACCCTCTCCTTGAAAAATAAATGCAAGAGAGAGCTTGAATTGCTCTAGATCTTGAAATTTGAACTGAACTGCACCACTCTTGCACTTGAAGAAATCTTGAGTTTTAGTTGAAATGAAAGGTGTATTTATGATCCTTATGCTTTCAGGATCAAGAATATGCAAAGAGATTAGGAAATGGATGAGAGAATTAGGAGAATCGAAGGAAAGAATGTGATGTGCAAAAACTTTGGTGTGAGAGAATGGTGATGAATCTGCAGCAAATGAAACCCTAGTTTTCTTTTATAGTGTACCAATGAACACTGATGAAAGAATGAGAGGAAATGCACATGAGGAATGAGTGGGAGGATTGATTTTGAAAAAAATGCAAGAGTGATGTGAGGAAGTGAATTTCTCGTGCTCTTCATCCTTCCTTGCACATGCTAAACTCTCATCCAGCCCTTGATTCATAAGTGAACTTATCCTGTCCTTTGGATGTTGGTATCATGCTTTTTGAATGTTCATGTACTTTTTGCATTTTATGAAATACATCCCTTCCCATGCACGAATTTGGTGAATTCTTTTGAGCAAAATGTCTTTTGTGAAATTCCTTATGGTATTGTGACCTTATTTTGTCCATAAATCAGCTTAGAAATGACTTGCAATGCTTTTTGCAACTTGGTGTAAAATGATAATCCATGTAAAACCCTAAAAACAAGTGATCTTTCGAAGGCCATAACTTTTGATCCATGAGGGCTATGAAAATGTACTTGTACTTTCTGAAAATGGGAGAACCTACCCTACCACTTTCATGCTTATTGGAAATTCATTTGAGATTATTTTCACCATGAAAGAAGCCTTTGAAAATTAGGGCAAAAGTTGCTAAAAATGGAATGTTTCAAAACAAACCATATGCCAAAAATGGAAACTTCTTCAAAACCCTTTAATCCTTGATCCTTGACTTTGCCAAACCTCTTCTAAGGTCTTAAGGACATCCCTTGACTTGAAAAATGGGGTTGAACCCCTTGAATTCTCACAGTTGACTTTTAAAATGCACAGTTGACCAATTTCTTCTTATGCAAGCAACTAATGAAATAACTACCTTCCACAAGGAATTTTCTCACCAAATTTTATCCTTAGGATCCTCTTATCATATGAAAGAATTTTCCATCATTAAATGGCCAAAGTCACAAAGAATTCCTGCTTGAAAGTGAAACCCTAATTTGGGAACCATTGTGTAGGAGCCTGCCCTAGCTTGGATTCCCTGATGATCTCCCAACCTCCTGGGCTTTTGTAAAGGATCTTGAACTTGTGAATGTCAAGTAGACTCTTCATGGGACTTGGACAAGTCCACTAGGACTCTTACTATAGCTTGTAATGCCTCAAATCCACCAAAAGTTGATCATATGCCTAATGCTAGAACATGAGAATGTTATGCTTTACTTTTCCATGCAAAGATGCCAAGGACATGACATGCTTATGATGATTATGATATGATGATGATGCTTAAAAAGAAGAGGGCAAATTTAGGGTGTTACACCTTGGTGGACATCTGAAGATCTTTTCTTAAGCCTCACAAACCATAGGAATATCCAAGCATGATAACTTTAGAGTTGTACATAGTCTCCCTTAGTTTTTACCTTTGAGTCTCCTTGAGTCTCTTCTTCTCATCTCATAATCAAGGCTAAACAGTTAAAGTTTTAAGACTCTGAATTAGGGTTATATCTGTATCCTTATCTTAGGATGGAGTGTATAACTTTAATACTTAGTGTTAAACCTTTAAGTTGTTTACACCTCCTAATCAAAATACCTAATAATCATTAAGACTTAAGCTTGTAACTTGGGACTTATATTAGGGTTATATCTCTTCCTGTTGGTTCAGAGGGACTATACCTAGTGTTCAATGGACAAGCCCCCCTCAGGTTTAGTCTTACAAACATAAAATTCATTTCTTAATCCCACCTTTAATTAAAATCCACTTTAATAAAGGATTGTTATATAATGAATTTAATCCCTAACCATGGATTAAGTTGAGGTATCTTCCTCATCTTAAGTGTTCTCATCTATTATCCTTCTCTTTGGATGGTGTAATGAGGTCACTAATCCCTGATTAGAGATTAAACTCATTACTTAACACAAAACAAAATCCAAAAACACTTAATAATCAAAAGTAGGTTAATGATCTTCATCCTGCATCATTAGGGTAATTAAGTTGAGATTTTCATCTCATACTTAAGTAGACTCATTATCCATAATCAGGGGTGATAGAATGAGTTTACGACCCTTGATTAAGGCTTAAGCTCATTATCTTATGCAAAACACCAAAAACAATAAAAAACTGAAAACACAAAAACAAACAATAAATATCTCCTTCGGGATTCTTTTCTTATCACATTCACTCTGAAAACGAGAAAACGCTTCTCCCGTCTAATGCAAGACAGTTAGCACTCGAGCCAGACAAGTCATACACTTGAGCATAGACAAACAAGCAGTTCACATCAAAATCATCCCAGTCTCTTTGAGTCGAACTACGATGCTCTGACTTCCTCATTGAACGAGGGGATATGTAGGCATAACTTAACAGTTATCGAACAAAAGTCTCTTTGTCTCCCCCCTCTCCTCCTCCCAGATTCTCTTTTCTTAGCCTCAGTTTTGAGCACTCACTTTCTTTTTGCACTGGCACTCTGTACATCCTTTTCTCCCTAGATTTTTATGCACAGTTTAGCACATACACTATCCCCTTTTAAACACAATTAGGTATGGGTGGATCCCGTCGAGTTGGATGGACGATCTAGGTGCTAATACCTTCCTAGGTCGTAACCTACCCCCTTACTCAGTCTCTTTGGTTCGCAACCGTCATATCCATATCTTTCCAGGTTTATGCAACATTACCTTTCCTTCGGGATAAAAAGGTCTAGCTGGAGACTCTATTCAACATCAACCTCCAACATTGCTGACGATTCGCGTTTGCACCGGGATGAAAATCCCGGGGAGCGACAGCTAATAACAATTGGAAATTACAACCTTTACCTCAAGGAAAGTGATGGTGGATTTGAGCTTCCGGGCCAGTGGAGAGAGGGATCTACAAGGTTAGCACTTTGGTTGCCAAGGTAATGTTTCATGACTTGTTCTTGTTTGATTCAGTCACACACACATCAAACATTCCTCACACTTCAAAGGAATTTACATTTCAAGCCAAGCAATCTCATACACATGCATGTGCATGACATCCCATATGCACCAAGAGGGAAATTTCAAATTAGCTTGCAAAACAAGTCAGGTGCTGCATCATATTGCATCACCACCACACATCCTAAACCTCCACCATAAATCTCAAGATCATCCTCTACATGAACATAACACACACATATCCCTCTCATTTGTCTAATGTTGCAAATTTGCTCTCACGCTATTTTTTGAGCTAGGCACCACTAACCATGGTTGTAATTGTCAACCATGGTAGTTAGATCTTAACTCGCCATATAAAAGATCATCATAACAGAATGTGAGCTCATCTTTGATCATTCTCTCACTTTTCATATTTTTGAACCAAAAACTTCATCTCATTTTCTCTCTCTGAATCACACGATTTCTCTTATATTTTCATCTTAAAATTCATCTATACTTCATCAACAAACATCTCTGATCAAGATCAAGCAATGGAAGCATCCAATTCATAAGCATAACATCATGTTTCAAATTTGAATTTTCTCTCTAATTTCATCAAGATTCAAATATCTAAGAGCATTTATTTTTCTCTCTGAAGCTCAAGAATAAGCTAGGACCTCTAGTTTTCTTTGTTGATTCAAGATTTTTCCGATCCAGGTTTGAACTTCTACATGTTTTTTTTCTTTAGTTTCATTGATTTAAACTTTGTTTCTGGCTGGGTTTAAGGTTAATAGAAGTCATTTGAAATCTGTTTAGTTGATAGGCCTTTAGAGGTGTAGATCCATATTTTTAGGGAAAAATATTTGCTATCGAAACTCTCTATTCATGCTTTGGTTGTTTCTTTTGAGCCTAGATTCATGATATATGTAAGTTCAACTTTCGATTGATGAATGTTTTGTGAGTTTCTGGGAGTTGTGAGAGTTGCAGGTCACCTGAGATGGCCAGAGAAAAGGATCGGAGGTCCTTCTCTGACCGGTGAGTTCAGTTAGGGTTTGGGGAGATGAGTTTAAAATGAAGCCATTAGATTTTCTTGGATCATATGCGTGTAGTTCTACAAGCTCATTAATAAGCATGGTGTGTGTCATGTGATGCTTCCTCTGACTTTTATAAATGTTGAGTCATTGCATGTATGTTATCCTTTGTGTGTTATTGTAAACACCCCAAATTTTCCCTCACTAATTTCACCATGGCTTGTGATCTTTCATAGTTGCATCAATTCAATCATAGCATCTCATATTACATTTTTGCTTCACTGCATTGGTTCTAAGTCATCTGCATCTAGGGTTTGTGATTTGAGCCATCCTTGGGCTATCTGAGCCTCTCCAAAGGTCTTCAATCATCTCCAGAGGGTTCATGTATGTTCAAGCATCATATTATATCCTCCCAAGGTAAAGGAAGTCAAAGAATCACAAGAACTGAGAAAGGCATGGAAGCAGAGCCAAGCTTAACTGCACAGATGACCTGAAATTAGGGTTTTGGTTTCAAAGGCCATAACTCCAATTTTTTTGGTCATTATTGTTTCTATTGGTCTCCATATATCATAAGGATCCTACATACCAATTTTCATGAAGAAATTCAATGGGGAAGGCATCTGATCAATAAATGACTTCTTGAGCAAGTCAGTGCAAAATCAGGGCATCTGAGGCCCCCAATCATCCAACCAAGGGATTTTCTCCATCATTTTGAGTGTATATGGTCTTTATTTGATCTTAGAAGATGTTATAATTTCAAAAAATTGAAGAATTTCAAGCCATTTGCAAAGTTGCCATTTTGGGAAAGTGACTTGTAATGTAAACTTGCCATTTTGGGAAAGTTTTTCAACATCCTCTTTTTGATTCAAAAATGCTTCAAATGAAAAATTCTTGGTCATGAGAGTTGTAGATTGGATCCTCCCATTTTCAAAAAGTACAAGAACTTGATCTAATTCATTTTAGAACAAAAGTTATGGCCTTGCAAAGTTGGGAAAAATCACTTAATTTTCACTTTTGTGCCAAAGAGGAAACTTGCAAAAACACTTGCCAAAGCCAAATGTGATCTCTAATTAACTTCTAAACATTGCACAAACATCATAAATGGTCCAAAATTCAGAATTGCCCAAGAGATTTCCCATTTTCATGCCTTGAATTACAAGTCACCATAAGGCATTTCTCATGAATCTTCAAGAATGAATTTTTTGCAAAAGGGACTTCCATTGATTGGATTGGTTGCTAAGGGATATCAAAACATTATGACAACTTCATATGGTCCATTTTGCTGCAAAATGCCCAAGGGATGTCACATATCCATGACCAAAAACTTCAAAATGCAACAAGTTGTAAAAAGGAAAAACATGTGACATCTCACCCTTCATCCATTTCAGATCACCTCAGAGCATCCCATGGCCATCCTTGAAGCCAGCAGAACTCAGAGCAGCCCTAGGATAGCCTCTTCCATAGCCCATGCTTGAGGTACACCCACCACTGACTTTTTGGCCATTTGCCCCATGCCATTCCCATAATGCATGTCACTTCCTCAGACTCCTTCCAATAGTTTAGGGATATGTTATGGATCATAAAACAGGCTGTACATGGGCTAGAAACAGACACACAAGCAGATTCACAAAAACTGCAAGTTTCCTTCATCTCTTCGAAACTCCTCCCACAGCCATCATACTTCAAT
This sequence comes from Lathyrus aphaca, assembly GCA_963966055.1. Taxonomy (NCBI): domain Eukaryota; kingdom Viridiplantae; phylum Streptophyta; class Magnoliopsida; order Fabales; family Fabaceae; genus Lathyrus; species Lathyrus aphaca. The sequence goes on from OZ014525.1 coordinate 219,973,780, forward strand.
TTCCTCTTCACCAACAAATCACACATCCTCCATAGAAGCAAAATCCACCATTAAAACAGCCAAAAGCATCACATACACCAACTGTAAAACCTGCCACACCAGAAATCCAACTTCCAAATCAGCCACCCTCTAAGGTTTTGAAGCACTCCATTGATTTTAGGAGGTTCAGAGGATACTTTTTGCATTAAGGAAAGGCCAGAAAAGCTCACTTTGACATTTCATCATCTCAGATAAGCACAAGAATCAAATTTCTCAGAGCTTGTTTCTTTTGTTACAAATTGAAAATATATGTTATGCTGGTCATGTTGATGCTCTTAGAATTAAAAATGGTGAGGAATTGAGTATTTTGTGGTCCTCTGAAATTTCACCCGTGAAATAATTTTGTTTCGATTCTCTTTGTTCTTGGTTTGTAAATGATGTTTGAGGGGTGATTTGAATGGGGTTTGGGTAGAGGATCATTTCTGTGTGTTTAATTTGATGAGGGGTGGCATGTAGAGTGTTTTAGGGTTTTGGACACGCCGGAGAAGATGACCGGAGCTCCTCTCCGGTCACCTGAAAGTAATTAGGTCCTAACCCTAATTAATTTTCCAGTTTGCTTCGTGGCCATAGGATATGGATTAGGTTAACTTCTGAACGGCCCAGATCAAGCCATTTAGCCCTAATCTGGTTTTATTAATTTAATTAAATACAATTAGGTTAATTAAACTGAAATGAATCTCAGCCTTTAAAAGGCGCGCACAGTCAACCTTTTCCTCTTCAGTTCAAATCTAGGCCATCAGATCTAATTACTTTCCTTTTAATTAATTTTATTTTCATTTTTGTTCATTTTCCTTACATAATTTATTTAAAATAGCAAATTACTAAAATTTCATTTTTTGCATCATGTCTTAAAATAGTTTTCTCATTCTAAAAATAATTTTTATTTTATTTTTTGCATAACTTTCATATTTTTAAAATATTTAAATGTTTATTTTAATTAGTTAATGAGAATTAATTAATTAAAATACCATTTAAGTTTCTAAAAATCACCAAAAAAATCACATTGCATCTTGATACATTTAGAAACATTATCAAACTCTTCACACAAATTTCTTTTTGGAATTTGACCTATTTTGACATTTTTCTTTGGAATTAGGGTTCTTAAAAGTCAATATTTTTGCCCTAACTTAGAAAAATCCCTTCTGCCTAACCATGAAGGGTTTGATGATGGTTCTTTTTGCATTGCATTATTCATGTCATGTAGTTTCTAGGATAAAATTGATTTGAATTTATCTTTCATTTTCATTTTGTTTGGCATTTTTCATTGTAAGGTACCTTAAAACCCTAACCAACTTGAGAAAATCATAGCTTCTTTAGGGTTAAGAGTTAGGTCTCCCCCTTTGGGCAGTGAACTTGTATAGGTTTAGGGTACCTTTGATCCCATTTTAAATTTTTTATCTTGTCATTTGCTTCTGATTTTGAATTTTGCTTTGTATCTTGTGCATAAACCCTAATTTTTGCCTTCATTTGCATCCATCTTCCATATGCTTGCATTCATGAACTTGCCATGAAATTTTGTGCATTCACATGACTCCTAAGATATATTAGGACACATTAGAATCATGTTTGATCATTGCATCATTCATTTTCCATATTGTGCATTCATTTCATTTCATAAACTTTCATGAACTTTCATGGTTCAAAACATGCTTCATTTGCATCCTCATCCTTGTATGATCATCCACAACTCTTGACATGTGTTTGAATTATCTCTTAGCATCATTGACATCATGTTTATGATTCTGGTTTTGGTTTGCATCATTGCATTCATTTCATCTTCACTTCATTTCATGCCTTTTGCTAACTTTTCAGGTGGTAAGTGTTTGAGAAGTGAATCTGCCTTCACTTATCATAATCTTTCCTCATCTCTCTTATGCATCATTGCTGCATTTTACTTGTGAATTAGAGTGAGCTTGCTCATTCATGCTCCTTTCTCTCTCTCTCTCTTTCTCCAAGCAACTTATCTTCTTAAGTGAAGTAAGTTGACTTGCATCTTTCTGTTTCTCTTCCTTTCATCTGTTTCTTCCTTGGTGGCTTTTCCTTGAGGATCTCTTGCAAGCTTCATAAAACTTAGGAATACCCAAGCATGATAACAATTAGGGTTTTATTAGTCCCCCTTTTAGTTTTACCTTTGTGTCATCTTTTAGTTTTCTCCTCTCATTTCTTAATCAAGGACTAAACCTTAAAGGTTTTAAGGCTTAGTGATTAAGGTTATGCATGTATCCTTCTATTAGGATGGAGTGTATAACTTTAATCCTAAGTGTTAAACCCTTAATGTGTTTAAATCCTTTAATAAATCCATCTAATAAATCACTAAGACATCAAGCTTGTAACTTGGACCTTGCATTAGGGTTCTAATTCTTCCTTAATTGGTTAAGAAGGAATAACCCTAGTGTTAATGGACAAGTCCCCCTCAAGTTGTCTTACAAACCATAAAATCCACTTCTTAATCTTATCATTAACTAAAATCCACTTAATAAAGGTTTTGTTTTGTCATGAGGTTAATCCCTAATCATGGATTAAGTTGAGGAGCCTTTCTCAGCTTAAGTGTTCTCATCTATTATCCTTCTATTAGGATGGTGTAATGGGTCCATTAAATCTTTGATTATGGCTTAAACTCATTACTTAACACTAAAAAAAATTCCAAAGACATCTAAATAATCACAGGTAGGTTAATGATCTTAATCCTACATCATGGTAATTAAGTTTGAGGTGGTTACTTCATACTTAAGGAATTCTCATTACCCCTAATCAGAGGGAGGATGTGATGAGTCTACTAACCCTTGGTTTAGGCTTAAGCTCATTTTCTTATGACCAACTCAAAAAGCAATAAAAGACTGAAAATACCAAAACAAACAATAATCGTCTCCTTCGGGATTCTTTTCTCATCTCATTCACTCACAAACGAGGACTTGCTTCTTCCGTCTAATGCAAGACAGTTTGCACCTAAGCCAGACATGTCATACACTTGAGCATAGACAAGTAAGCAGTTCATCAAGTCAATTTATCTTTCAGTCTCTTTGAGTCGAACTACAGTGTTATGACTTCCTCATTGCACGAGAGGATACATAGGCATAACTTAACTATTATCGAACAAAAGTCTCTGTCCATTCCCCCCTCTTCTAGCCTTATTCTTTAAGCCTCATAGTTTTGAGATTCACACTCTTTCTTTACACTGACACTTCTTTATTTCACTTCATATTTCTTTTGCACCGACACTTGCATTCTTTTCCAGCCTTTGCACACAAAATAGCACTGACACTACCCCTTTAAGCACAAACTTTCAAGCGTGGATCCCGTCGAGTACGGCGGACAATCTGGGTGTTAATACCTTCCCAGGTTGTAACCAACCCCCTTTCTCAGTTTCTCTGGTTCGTAACCGTCTTATCCATATCTTTCTAGGTTTATGCAGCATTACCTTTACTTCGGGATAAAAATGCCTAGCTGGCGACTCTATTCATTTCTTTTCCTTCGCCGACCGTTCGCGTCTGTACCCCTTCTGACCCGGTGTCATTTGGTGGGAGCGACAACTTGGCGACTCTGCTGTGGATTCTTGTATTGTAACCAGGGCTTCTAGTTCTTTTGTGGGTTCCTCCTAGCTCTTGTTTGATTTTTGTGTTTACTGGGGTGTTATGTGCTAATTTTTTTTTATTTATTTGCTTTATTTACTGCTTTATGTACAGCTTTATTTATTGCTTTCTTTACAGTTTTGCATATTTCATACTGTCATTGTCACTGTGCTGGATCTAGTTTTCTTTGGTGGGTGGGGTTCCATTGAGAGATTAAGGTCCTATACCTGGGACCTAAGTGACACCTAGGCTAGAGTGGTTCATGTTCTTTCCCATTCCATTTCGGTCTGGTGCAGGAATATGAAACACGGTTCAGATGTGGGTTTCTTCTTGAGAATTCTGTGCTACGGATTTCCTGTAGTGCTAGGGTTATCTGGGAAGCCTGCTAAGTCTGGATGACCTTTTTACTATGACCTTCAGAAACTGAGGTGAATTAGAGGAGGATCTTTTATGGTTATTGTAAACACTGTACCTCCGGGATAAAAGTGTTTACACTTCTCATAACTGATCCAAGTCTGAGGATCCTTGTTCTAGATCACTACCTGTGAGGGGGTTGGGCTGTTTACAGGTTTGCAGGAACCCTTAGCAACATCATACCCTGTTACTGTATTTTTTAAGAGTACCTCATTTTGGACAGTTCTTGTGATTAAACCCTGGACATGTGACTCTTTATTTGAGTCCCCCACCTTGGTTACTGGATTTCTGAGCCCTCATATGGACCTTTAAACATACATGGACTTATATCAAGACAGATAATCAGATCCAGATTGATCATAAACCCTTGCATATCATTTGCATACATCATCATTGCATCATTTAACATTTGTTGATTTGCTTTTCAGGGTATCCATCTCATTGTATCTTGGTTTTGGTTTTGACCCCTTCTTCTGCATAGACCTCTGCTTCAACTGTCTTCATTAGTTATCTGCTTCAGCTATCTTCATCATCACCAGCATCAGCCTGTCAGTGGCTCATTTCCAGCATCAGTCTGTGATCTTCATCAACACTTATCTTCAGTTTCTTCAGCAGCACTCACGACTACTCCCAGGAAGAGCAACATATCCTACCACTTCTTTGAGCCTATGTTGATTGGTATCAGGAAGGTCCAGTCACTCATCACACCTGATCACATCCCTTTGTTTAGAGAGCATTATGGAGGTATCTTGGATATGGTTATGGACCTTGATCCTTCTCAGAGGAGCATGATCCACACATGCTTACAGTTTTATGACCCTCCTTTGAGATGCTTCACCTTTCCAGACTTCCAGTTAGGGCCTTTACTGGAAGAGTTTTCTTCATTGATTGGAGTACCCATCAGAGGTGGAATCCCTTTCAACCCAGAAATGCCAGCTCCCAGAAATGAAGAGATAGCAAAGGCACTGTACCTGGAGCCTGCCTTGATTGAGCAAAGTATGACCACAAAGGCTGGGATTCCTGGTTTGCATTTGGATTTCATGGTTTCTCAGGCCATCCTGAAGGCCTCATTGGGAGAATGGAGGGAAGTCTGTGCACTGTTAGCCCTCAGCATATATGGGGTTATACTATTTGCAGATGAGCCTAAATTTGTCAGCAAGAATGCCATCCATCTGTTTCTCTTGAAGAACCCAGTGCCCACATTGCTAGGAGATTTTTACTACTCCATTCATCAGAGGAATGAGAAACAAAGGGGGAAGTTGGTAAGATGTTGTGCTCCTTTGTTTTATACCTGGCTGCTCAGACACTGCCTAAGTCAGATGCCTTCCCGAATCCCCACCAACAGAAGAATTGGGCTAAAAGGCTCATTGCTTTGACTTTAAATGATATTAGATGGTGCACCCAGAGCACCAAAGGCAAGGACGTTATTACCAACTGTGGACAATACCCAAATGTGCCTCTAATAGGAGTAAAGGGTTGCATCAACTACAATCCTTTGTTGTTCAAGAGATAACTGGGATATGCTTTGGTTCACCCTCCCAGAGGGCAGGATTTAGCTGAGACCCTGTATTGTGAAGTGAAACCTAATTCAGCTGTTGTCAGGCAAGCATCCTGGGCTTGGGAAAACATCCAGACAACAGGGATAACTATCCTTGGAAGGTGTAATAATGTTGCTTCAGCTTAGTACTATGACTGGTCCCGTACTAGATCTCAGATCACCGGAATGCCTTTCACCTTGGAAGACATACCTGGACCATCCACAGTACAGCCAGCAACAACTGTCAGCCTAGAAGAATTTGAGAAGTTGAAAGAAAGGAATGATAACTTATCTCAAGCCTTGAATAAGACTCTTTGGGAAAGAAGTGATGGTCGCCTGGATATTGAGAGATTGGAGAAGCTCAGGATGGAGCATCTTGCCAAAATTGAGAAGACAAAGGACTACATCAGGAAAGTAAGAGCTGGGGAACAAATATTGAAGAATGCCTGTAAAGAGGCCAAAATTCAGAAGGCTAGGACTGAGCTCTATCTTAAAGAGAGTCAGGCTAGGTGGGTCAGAACCACTGAAATCCATACACAAGAAGACCAAAAGACTCAAGCCAAGATTGAACAGCTAGAGGCCAATGAGAAGAAGCAGCAGGAAGCTTTGTTGGCAGCACAGAAGGAGATATCAGAGTTGAAGCTCAAAGTAGGATTGAATAGATCAAAGGACCAGGACAGGCATAAGAAGCTGACCACTGCCATTGCTACCAGGAACCTCCTCATTAGGACCATTACAGAGCACCCAGCTGGTCCAGTGACTGAGGCACTCCTGAAGGAGGTCAAAGAGGATGAGTTTGGACTGGATGTCTGATTCTTTGTTTGTTGTTGTTTCCATTTGATGTACTTTTCCTTTTATTGTATTTTGACCCTCCATGGGCGTGTGTTGTAAAACAGACTATGTATTGTTCACCATTGGTAATATATTCTAGTGTGTTTTCATTTGGGTTTTTCTCTCAACAACATCAAGCATCTTCCTCGAGGTCTGGAAAGGTCAAAACCAAGAACCAAACCGGATACCTTGGAAAACAAATAAGCATACTGCATTGCATACTAACTTTTTCTTTGTTTTGTAGGTACTTGTTTATTATTTTGTTTCTAACTTTGTTGTGGCTTCAGGAAACATTGCTCGTCGCCGAGTGTTCCCTGTCAACCGCGCACACCGGTACCCGACTCGTAACAACCTTCCCGGTATTCAAATGGAACAAGTACAGCAGGATCTGACTGAGGTCAGAAATCAGATGGCTAATGAGAGAGTGGAGATGAGAAATCAGATGTCTCAATTCATGGCAGTGATGACTGGCTTAGCCCAGAGTCAGGAAAGGTTAAGAGAGCTGGTGGAAAGACAAACTCCTGAGGAGCCTCATCTTGGAACGGGGGGAACTAGCAACAATGAACGAGGCCAGCCTCGTATTGACCCACCAGTATTTGGACCTCATCTGAATCCAGAAGTTAATATCTTGAGGAATGTGCAAGGTAATACTGCTGGGGGGAGAATCTTGCAGGAGGATCCCCAAGAAGAGCAGTTTACTGTTATAGGGGCTGGAGATGAAGTATATGACCGGAGATTGGAAGAAATTGCTGAGAAATTAAGATCTTTGGAGTCTCAGAATTCTTTGGGCTTTGATGTGATGGACATGGGGCTAGTGGATGGGGTGAGAATTCCCCACAAATTCAAACCCCCATGCTTTGAGAAGTACAATGGTACCTCCTGTCCTCGCACTCATCTGCAGTCTTTCCTGGGAAGACTTAAAGCTTATACTATGGATGAAAAGTTGTGGATGTTCTACTTTGAAGACAGTCTGACTGGGGCTTCAAGAGAGTGGTATTCACACTTGTCTAGAGCCACCATAAGATGCTGGAAGGATTTGGCTGAGGCTTTCATCTGTCAATATCAATACAACCTGGACATGGCTCCCAATAGGACCCTCCTAATGGGAATGTCTCAGTCTTCTAGAGAGAGCTTCAGGGAATATGCCCAGAGGTGGAGACAGCTTACTGCTGCTGTCCAACCACCCATGTCAGAGAGGGAAATGGCTGACATGTTCATGAATACATTGCAAGGGACCTATATTGATAGATTGGCTGCCTTCTCCTCTACCAGTTTTGTTGATGTGGTCATAGCTGGTGAGAGGATTGAAAGCCTCTTAAAGATGGGCAAAATTTCCGACAGTGGTGCAAGTTCATCCAGCAATCCCAGAAAGCCTTTTGTGGGACCCCGAAGAGCCGGTGAGACAAATTCCATTCATGCAAGCAGGGGCAGGCCTCAGTATGTGCACCGTTCAGTAGCAGCAGTTACCATCCCAGCTCCGATTCCTCAACAACCAGCATATCCTCAACAACAACAACCACAGTATCAACAACAAGTTCATTATCCGCAACAGAGAACCTACAACAACAGCAACAACCAACAACAACGTCCTTTCCAACAAAGACCATCACAGGCAAACAGGGTAATTGACCTAATCCCAATGCCGTATGCTACACTCTTGCCACAACTCCTGAAGCTCAACCTAGTTGAGTTAAGGACATTGGCACCTCCGTATCCCACCAATATGCCAAAAAACTATGATGCAAATTCCAGGTGTGCATTCCACTCAAACGCACAGGGGCATAACACTGAAAAATGCAGGGCCTTACAGATGAAAGTCCAAGACTTGGTGGACTCAAAAGCTCTCAAATTTGCACCTCCTCCAAATGTCACAAGGAATCCAATGCCTAGTCACAACGGGCCTAGGATAAATGCTATTGAGGAAGGCAAACCATCCACCTAGATCACCAGTGTTGCACAAATTCGAACACCTTTGGTTGAAATCAAAGCTCAGCTTTTAGAATGCCAAGTGTTCCCCGGGTGTGAGCTCGGCTGTGGATATTGCAACATTGCCACTAATGGATGTGAAAGGCTGAGAAACGACATAGATGGTCTTATTAAGGATGGTATCCTTCAGATTACAACAACAACAACGATAACTCCAACAATCCCTTTATCAACAATCACAGATACTCCTACAACGTCAGCAACCATTGTTCCAACGGATTCTACCACAACTCCAACAACTGCTCAATCAATCACTTCAACGGATGCAAGTTCAGTCACCATTCCTGCTACAACTTCAACACCCATCCAGTCAATAGTGCTTTCTACAACATCAACAGCAATTAGTGAAAGTGTCTCAACGGTTACAATATACTACGATCCCGCAAATGTTCCTACCAACAATTCACAACAAAGTGTTACTCCTGTCAGAGCACCAGTTACCATATACTATGATCCACACACCATTGTGGTCCCCTCTGCAGCTGCTATCAGTCCGGTCACTATCACAGTGCCTGGGCCAGTTCCCTACGAAGGCAATAATGCCATCCCTTGGCATTATGGCTCAGATCTATACCGCGAAGGGCAGAAAATCACTTTGGAATCATCAACTTCTTCACCTCAGATAGACAATGTGGGGGGAGGCGGAGGCTTCACTAGAAGCGGACGTCTCTTTGCCTCGCAAATTCCAAGACCCATTGACGAAGCAGAAGCTGCTGCCAAGGCAAAAGGAAAGAGCATGGTGCAAGAAGAACAAGTTGTCAAAGAAGCTTTGAAGACTCCTTTTGATCAAGAGGTTGATGAATTCATGAGAATCATAAAGAAAAGTGATTACAAGGTGGTAGACCAGCTTCACCAAACACCTTCCAAAATCTCCATACTATCATTGCTAATGTGCTCCGAGGCTCATCGGAACGCACTACTGAAGGTTCCGCATGCAGCTTATGTGCCGGAGGAGATTACCGTCAATCAGTTAGAGGCTGTGGTTGGAAATGTCAACGCTAGTAATGGACTAGGATTTACCAACACTGATCTGACAACGGAAGGTCACAATCACAACAAGGCTTTGCACATTACCTTGGAGTGTAAGGGTGCAGTTCTTTCTCACGTACTGGTAGACACAGGGTCATCCCTCAATGTCCTGCCCAAGAATTTCCTTGTGAAGCTGGAATATGACGGATTGGCACTACGCCCAAGAAACTTGGTAGTGAGAGCCTTTGACGGTTCTAAAAGATCAGTTCTGGGAGAGATAGAGTTGCCCATAATGATTGGTCCACAGGTTTTCAAAACGACCTTCTTTGTGATGGATATACAGCCTGCCTACAGCTGTCTATTGGGTAGACCATGGATACACGCCACTGGCGCCGTGACATCAACCCTTCACCAGAAGTTAAAATTCGAGTGGGAAGGCCAAGTCATTACCATTTGCAGGGAGGAGGATATTTTTGTTAGCCAGCTGGCTACTTTCAAATACATTGAAATTGATGGGGAGATCCATGAAACCATGAGCCAAGGGTTTGAGGCCCTTAATATTAATGAAACATCTGCTGTGCTTGGGACCTCCATCACATCATATCAACAAGCCCGAAAGGTTGTTGAGGAAGGTACCGCCCAAGGCTGGGGCAAACTACTGCCCGTGGAGAAGAAAGAAGACCGATTCGGGTTGGGTTACAGACCAACTCGACAAGATCAACCAGAGGCGGCAAAGGAGCCCAAGTTTTTCAGCGGGGGGATGCTCACCCCGGATGCTGTAAATAGCTTGGAAGATGAGTCAGAAGACGAGTGATGGGCGCGAAACGCAATATGTGTCTAGCGGTATCTTAACTGCAAGCGCACAACCTATCGAAGTAATATAAAAGATTGTCGATCCCACAGGGACTTTATGATCACTTAGTGCTAGAGGTGAATGGTTGTCATGATTTTTTTGTTTTTAAGAATTAAAGACGGGAATTAAATTTTAGTTTAATAAAATAATAAGAAAGTGGTCGGTATGCAATTGTTTTAACCTAGGCGGGTCAATCTAATCTAAGCTTTAAGGATGGTTCACTTAATATGTTCTGTAGAGGTTATCAGTTTAAATATCTTTAACTCACACTCTCGTGGTCTTATCTCAGATCTTACTCCTAAATCCCTATGCCTGCTCTCGCTAGCCCATAAGTGTTTAGAAGATAATTTTTGGAAACTTAATAAGTCTAATTCATTTTAAAGCGCTCTCGCTGTATTTAAATTAAATGCCTAACTTTAGCTATCTGGTTAAAATCTCACACTCTCGTGGTCTCGACCTAACCTATTACAATTTCCTTACTCTCGTAACAAAAAGATTAATGTTTATAATAAAAAGTCACAGCCAGAATTTTAAGTTCTTAATTGTTTTAAGCCTAGATTCGATTCAGTTTATTTTAATTACATACCGCCCTAAATTGTTTAGCTACTCATATTTGTTGTACCAGACAGATGCAGAAACATAGGAGCACAAATTAAAATATGCATTATAAAGTAATAAAAATAAATTCTTAACATAAATAATCAAATTAATATAAATGCGAAATAATTAAAAACCTGAACAATAAAAATTGTAAAACTCCTTCTTCCACAGTCTGGCAAGCTCGGAGTGCGAATCAGAATCAGAAATAAAATTTAACGAAATGCTGAAGGCTTGAAGAAATTAAATAATAAAAATTTCCTAATGTTGGAAATTGTTATTTGATTTGGTTGGGATATAGAAAATAAAACAAGAACAAGAATAATTGCTGGAAAAATAATGAAATAGGGTGCAAATAAAATACGGTAGAGCTTCCGCAAGAAAAATTAAAATCAAACTCTGTAGTCTGTACTTTGAAATTAAGCTATTTATAGAAAATATAATTTGGGCTTGGCAGTTGAAATCATGCGTGGGCTACGTTGTTGATGAGAGAATCCAGGGAAAAATGTGTTACTGGGTCTGCGGAAGAATAGGAAACGTTTTGACTTCACGTAGCACGTTCATGACCAAATCAATTCAAGTAAACCTATTTTCCCTTTGTCACGTTCGTGACAAAGGTGTCACGGGTGTTATCTTCATTTTTAGCGCGTCACGGTCGTGACAGCTTGGTGACGATCGTGACTGGTCCAATTAGCGTGTCACGGTCGTGACAGCTTGGTGACGGTCGTGACTGTTGCAAATTATGCAGCATTATGTAGAATTCCTTTCTTCTTCTTCTTTTCATGCTTGTTTTTGTTCATTTCACTTTTGGCTTATAATTTAGCTCTATAATTGTTATACCTGCAAAATGACAAAGAAAACTCGAAGAATCGGGTGTTAATACGATAAATGTGAGATAAAACGACATTGAAACATAGTAATAAAACGATACTTTTTCTCGTTATCAAACTTCCCCAAACTTAAACCTTTGCTTGTCCTCAAGCAAATAGTCGGTTGAAAAATGATCGGACAAGTTTCCATCGACGCATACACATAACAAACCATACGAGGAATCGTTTTGCTAGATTTACCGGTACTAGAATAAAACACTAATGATACATTAATGACACAAGCAACAAGCTAAGTCGTCGACTTCCCGTTAAAAGAAACATTCGGTAATTGCGTTACGATTCTACCTAGAGTCTTTTGATCTTATTTCACCCGGTTTCATTCTAGCGCAATCACATTAAGCCCTTTGCCTTAACACGCACGTAGTGGAGTAGCCGGTTAGTGATTTGATCCTTTATAAGCACGGGGTCTGGTACACGAATGTGGCAACCCTATATATATATTATCCGAATTGGAGGTTGTGGGGGATCTGTAAACACCCCAAATTTGCCGTCACCCATTCACACCATGGCTTGTGATATTTTCATATGCATAAGTTCAATCATAGCATCTCATATTGCATTTTTGCTTCACTACATTGATTCAAAGTCATCTGCATCTAGGGTTTGTGATCTGAGCCATCCCTGAGCCACTTGAGCCACTCCAAAGGTCATCAATCACTTCAAATGGGTCCATGTATGTCCAAGTATCATCTTATATCCCCACAAAGTCAAGAAAGTCAAAGAATCACAAAAACTGAGAAAAGCATGGAAGCAGAGCCAGGTTTAACTGCACAGATGACCTAGAATTAGGGTTTTGGTTTCAGAGGCCATAAATCCAAATTTTTTGGTCATTATTGTTTCTATTGGTCTCTATATGGTATAGGGATCATGCATATCAATTTTCATGAAGAAATTCAATGGGGAAGGCATCTGATCACAAGATGACTTCTTGAGCAAGTCAGTGTAAAATCAGGGCATCTGAGGCCCCCAATGACCCAACCAAAGGGTGTTATTCATCATTTTGAATGTGTATGATCTTTATTTGATCATAGAAGATGTTAGAAGTTCACAAAGTTGAAGAATTTCAAGCCATTTGCAAAGTTGCCTTTTTGGGAAAGTGACTTGTAATGGAAACTTGCCATTTTGGGAAAGTTTTTCAACCTCCTCAAATTGATTCAAAAATGCTTCAAATGAGAAAACTTTGGTCATGAAAGTTGTAGAATGGATCATTCCCTTTTCAAAAAGTAAAAGAACTCATTCTAATTCATTTTGGATCAAAAGATATGGCTTGTCAAAGTTGAGGAAAATCACATAATTTCAAGTTTTGCACCAAAGAGGCAAAGTTGTAAAACCTCTTGCCAAGGCAAATTGTGACTTCAAATGGACTTCTAACCTTTGCACAAACATAAACCAATGCCTAAAAATCAGAATGCATCAAAGGCTTGTCCATTTTCATGACCTATGTTTCAAGTAATCACAAAAGGGCCAAAAGATCACAAAGTTGCAAAACCTCTCACAAACCCTAATCCACTTGCTAATTGGCCTCAAGACTGATTCCATGGCTCTCCTCAATCCTTGCTGCGCAGGACACCCCTTTGTCCTTGGCCTGCCATTGACCCATACCTCTCTTACACAAAACATTGACTTTATGCAAAATGGCCCATACCAATCAAGCTAGGCCACACCAACTCCTCTGACCTATCCAAGTGTGATACATGTACCAAATGAGACTCAACACAACACACACACACAAGCCTGATCTCTCTCATAAGCCATAGTTTCAAGATTTCACCTCTTATGCACTTTCCTTCGAAACTCATCACACAAGCATCAAACACCAAAACAAACTTCATAGAATCACTCAACATGTTCCTCTGATCATCTCCCAATCCTCATTTGTCCCTGAAACCTCCTCAATCAGAAACACGATTTTCACCCCTCACTGAACAGAACTTCATCAAACTCATAGACCAGCCACTCTAAACTCCAACCAAGCTTCAAAGCTTCATCAAGAGGATCATTGGAGCCATTTTGAAGCAAAGAAGCAGGCAGAAAGCTCCTGGATTGAAAGCTCAACCTCAGGTAACATGATGAACAAATTTTCCAGAACCCTGATTTCTTGTTAGAATATTGTTCTATGTGTTGCCCTGATCATGGGGATCTATTTATTTTTGAAAATGAGCCAGAAATGAGCATTTGGTGTTGCTCTGAAACTTTTGCCCTAGAATTTGTTTTCTTCGATTCTCACTGTGTGGTTAATATAAATTGTTTTTGGCCGTGGATTCTTGTTAACCATTGTTGGGGGATTGATTCTGGAGATTTGGAAGTCTTGGGGATGCGTTTCGAGTGATTCAGGTGAGGATGATGGCCGGAGAAGACGACCGGAGCTTATCTCCGGTCGCCTGAGTTTAATTAGGGTTAAGTGTAATTAATTAGGAACTTTGAATTTAGGCCCTTGTATCTGCTTTCCCGCGCGTGAACGAAGGGCTGGATCTTGTCATTTAGCCCTAATCAGTGTTTAATTAAATTAACCTAGGATTAATTAATTATAAAACTTAAATTAGCCAGGTTTGAACTTGGGCCATTGGATGTGGCGCCAAGTCAACCTCTCCTAGCCCAGATTGCATCTGATCCCTTCATTGTGCATACTTCCATTTATTCTAATTTTTATTTTCATTCTCTTTGCATTTATTTATACGAATTATTTAAAATAGCAAAAATCATTTAAAAATTATGAAAATTTTTGTCAAAGATTTCATTAATTTTTAGAACCCAAAAATATTTTTATTTTTATTTTTTGCATTAAAAATTATTTTTAAATTATTTAAATGTTTATTTTTAATTAGTTAATGAAAATTAATTAATTAAAAAAGCATTTAGGTATTTAAAAATCACAAAAAAAATCACATTGCATTTAGAAACATTTAGAAACATTATCAAACCCTCAAACCAAATTTCTTTTTTGTTCTTGATGCCTTTTGATCATTTTCATTGGAATTAAATTCATTTTAAGGCAATATTTTTGTGCAAACTTTGAAAAATCCATTCTGCCTAACCCTTGAGAGTTTGATGATGATTCTTCTTGCATTGCATCCTTCATGGCATGTAGTTTATAGGATAAAATTGGTTTGATTTGATCTTGCATTTTCAATTTGTTTTGCATTTTTTGTGATGAGGTACCCCAAAACCCTAGCCATCTTAGGAAATTCACAACTTACACTAGGTTAAGAGTTGGATCCTCTCCTTTGGGAAGTGAGCTTGTATAGGTTTAGGGTACCTTTGATTGCATTTTCAATTTTTTATCATGTCATTTTCTTCTGGTTTTGGATTTTTGTATTGCATGATGCATGTAACCCTAATTTGTGCCTTCCTTTGCATCCATTTCTCATTTGCTTGCATCCAATGACTTGCCATGACATTTTGTGCATCCACATGATTCATGATACATCTTAGGACATATTAGAATCATGTTTGATCATTGCATCTTTCATTTTCCATGTTATATGTCCATTGCATTTCATAACCTTTCATGTACATTCATGGTTCAAAGCATGCTTCATCTGCATCCATGTCCTTGTATGATCATTATCATGTCTTGCCTCATGTTTGTATCATCTCTTAGCATCATTAAAATCATGTAAATGCTTCTGACTTTGGTTTGCATCATGACATTTCATCTCATTTCCATTGCATTTCATTTCTTTTGGCTAACCTTTCAGGTGGTAAGTTGTTTTGAGAAGTGAATTTGCCTTCACTTCTCACAATCTCTTCTCATCTCTCTTGCATCTTTGCTGCCTTTTATCTTGTGTATTGGATTGAGCTTGCTCATTCATGTTCATATTACTTTCTTTCTTCAAGCAACTTGTCTTCTTAAGTGAAGCAAGTTGTTTTGCTTCTCTTTGCTTCTTGCTCCTTTCATTTGCTTCTTTCCTGGTGGTTTCTTTGAAGATCTTCTTGCAAGCCTCATAAACCCTAGGAACAACCGAGAATGATAACAATTAGGGTTTGATTAGTCCCCCATTTGGTTTTTCCTTTGTGTCATCTTTGAGTCTTCTTTTCTCATCCCATAATCAAGGGCTAAACCCTAAAGGCTTTAAGGCTTTGTGATTAAGCTTATGCCTGCATCCTTCTATTAGGATGGAGTGTATAACTTTAATCCTAAGTGTTAAACCCTTAATGTGTTTAAATCCTCTAATCAATTCACTTAATAATCATCAAGACATCAAGCTTGTAACTTGGGCCTTGCATTAGGGTTCTAATTCTTCCTTAATTGGTTAAGAAGGACTAACCCTAGTGTTAATGGACAAGTCCCCCTCAAGTTGTCTTAAAAACCATAAAACACACTTCTTAATCTTATCATCAACTAAAATCCATTTAATAAAGGCTTTGTTATGTCATGAGGTTAATCCCTAATCATGGATTAAGTTGAGGAGTCTTTCTCAGCTTAAATGTTCTCATCTATTATCCTTCTATTAGGATGGTGTAATGAGCCCGTTAAATCCTTGATTATGGCTTAAAATCATTACTTAACACTAAACAAAAACAACAAAAACATCTAAATAATCATAAGTAGGTTAATGACCTTAATCCTACACCATGGTGATTAAGTGTGAGGTGTTTACTTCATACTTAAGGCATTCTCATTACCCCTAATCAGAGGGAGGATGTGATGAGTTTACTAACCCTTGGTTTAGGCTTAAGCTCATTAACTTATGACAAACATCAAAAAGCAATAAAAGATTGAAAACACAAAACAAACAATAATCGTCTCCTCCGGGATTCTTTTCTCACCTCATTCACTCATAAACGAGAACTTGCTTCTTCCGTCTGATGCAAGACAGTTTGCACCTGAGCCAGACAGGTCATACACTTGAGCATAGACAAGCAAGCAGTTCACACGTCAATTTATCTTTCAGTCTCTTTGGGTCGAACTACGGTGTTATGACTTCCTCATTGCACGAGAGGATACGTAGGCATAACTTAACATTTATCGAACAAAAGTCTCTGTATATCCCCCCCTCTTCCAGCTTTATTCTTTAAGCCTCATAGTCTTGAGCTTCATACTCTTGTTCTTACACTGACACTCCCATACTTCACTTCACATTTCTCTTACACTGACACTTGCATTCTTTCCAGCTTTGACACACAAATTGCACTGACACTACCCCTTTAAAACACAAATCTTTTAAGCGTGGACCCCGTCGAGTACGGCGGACAATCTGGGTGCTAATACCTTCCCAGGTTGTAACCAACCCCCTTTCTCAGTTTCTCTGGTTCGCAACCGTCTTATCCATATCTTTTCTTAGGTTTATGCAGCATTACCTTTCATTTGGGATAAAAATGCCTAGCTGGCGACTCTTTTCTTTTCTCTTGAATTCACCCCTGTGTGTCCTCATTCTCCTTTCACCGACCGTTCGCGTCTGTACCCCTTCTGACCAGGTGTCTTTTGGTGGGAGCGATAGGATCGAGCCGTAGCACGCCCTACCAAGTTCAGAACCAGGTACCTCTGAACCAACCTGCAATGGACTCCTTCTCATATTTCTCGTTTCTTATATGCGACCGTGTACTTTGGTGCAATTTCTTTTTATTGGCATCGATATATGAAGGATCATTATAGATTAGGCATCAAACACTTATGTTCATCGGCTCCCCACGTGGTTTGTGTTCAGACGGTGCTGACTGCTAGTATAAACTACTAGGGGTTACTTTTGAACTGAAACTTAAGGTGTAGTCGTAACAATTATCGGAACGGAATGCTTAAGTAGGAAGTCTAAGGTGTCAAGACTGTATTGATCTTGTTGGATCTTTCTCAGCTTCCTAACTACGATTTCATAGGTAAGTCGGGTAGTGCGAAGATAAAACAAAAATTTTCGGTATGGCTAAATAAACGGGGAAAATTCGAAACTAAAGAATTAGCACAAATATTACTTTGTTTAATTGAAATACGAAAGGAAATACAATGGAATGGAAAATGCGGAAAAAGGAAGGGTATCTCTCCAACACTATATCAGACATTGTCCTCAATGTTTTGATATAATAGCGGGGAAAATACAATACAAAAATCAGAAGTGGAAAAACAAAAACATAAACATAAACTAAGGCTGCTGATGACCACGGCCTCAGCTTCTAGTGCGGGAGCGTCTGGTCGGAGTCGCTTCAGGATCAGAACCGGTGCCGGTGAGAGCAATGATATCAATGCGCAAAGCCTTTAGCTCGCTAAAAATCTCTCCAAGCTTCTCATCTATCGTCCTCTGGTTGCTAGCAACAGCTAAAAGTAGTGCATCATGTTGCTCTTTTTGCCTTCGCTCAAGTGCGACATTCATCTGATTTTGCTGATGAATCGCACGGAGGACGTCTTCAAGTGTGAATTCTTGTGCAGGCGGCTGTCTGGTGGAGGACTCAGGAATGTCCTGTGCTGGCTCAGCTGCATCCATGGTATCCTGCATCTCGTCCACTGGTGGATCGGCCTGCTCAGCAATAATGGGGACGTGGCCTGTAACATCCGGTAAAGCAAATAGCCAGTTGGCTCGGTTGGACGGATCGATGCGGTCACGGCACGGCAAGGTGATGTGATGATAAACGGTGCCTTGGATAATAGGGTTGAACCTGCCATCCTCTCTCTAAGATATCAAGTGGGCGGACCTGCAATAGTTCTTTGTAAGCAACTCTGTGGCTCTGCGAGGCAAATGGATAATCAGGTCACCAAGCTCCAGCTGAATGGCAAGGGTGGTGACAATCCCGCCTATGTAGAAGGGGGTTGCGCCTCGTTGCGCTACAGACTGGATATGGGGAAAAAAGGAATGGGGCAGCATTGATGCGCTCGTCATTTAAGGCACAGTACAAGAACAAGAGCTCCTTGGAGTTAAGCTTGTGATTGCTCTCTCTTGTGAAAATAGTATTGCAGATGATGCGATGGAAATATCAGATTGTCGGGTTATGGATGTGGGTAGCATTCAGACTCTGAAAGGCAGTAGCACGGGTGTTGGTGATGTCGTGCCACAAGGTGAAAGCAATTTCGCTGAAGTTGTCCGGCACGCTGAGATGAGCATCGTCGCCGTGATCAAAACCTAACAGTTCGACGATCCTTGTTTGTGTGATTTCGAACTCTCGGCCGAGCATTCTGAACTTTGCAATGCCGGTGAGTTGACTTGATGAACCGGGAGGTGTAACATATTGAAATGAACTCAGAAATTCCAATGTGAGGAGTTCGAATGTCGGCTGTGGTTGACTGCACAAGTACCACAAACCAACATGCCTAAGAAGGAGCTTCACGCCGTTGAGCAGTCCTAACTCCCTCAAGCAGTCAATGTCGACATACCGAGTGGGTTGGACGCCACGGTTCTGAAACCTGATAAACTTTTGTCTTTGGGTGTCTCCATGTTCACCATCTCTAAATTGGATGTCTTCCATTGCATTCAAGGTACATGAATGAGAGATGAGAGTTTTTGAGTTTTTGTGAGAAAATGGAAAATGTGAAGAATTTGGTTCTGATTATAGTGAAATGAGTGAATGTGAGAGTTTTGGAATAAATGGAGAGGTTAATGAAATTGATTGAGGGTAATGGGAGGTTACGGGATAATGAGGAGATAATGGGAGGTTTCTTATTTTTATGAAAATGGAGGAGTGGGTTCTGCGAAGGTGAACGGTTCTGTTTCTCAGAATTCGTATAACAGGGGTCGTCATGGTCGTGAGGAATGAACGGTCGTGACGCGCTAAATAGCTCGTCACGATCGTGAGTGATGGATGACGACCGTGAGGGCTTAAAAACTTATAATTTTTTTCTCTTCACAGAATGCATTATCTCACTTCGTTCAATGCAATTTTTTTTCTTTCTTTTTATTTAATTCCAACACAAACACTATATAATATTGGATCAACATATATTAGCAGCAAATTTCATCACACGAGAAATCATAAAATATTAATCAATTTAAATATAACAGTAAGTAATGGAAAGTATAGAAATTGATTAAAATAGAAAATGGCAAAACTAGAAGTACTGTGCTTTTGATATAATGGAAGGAAAATTACATTAATAAAAATAAGGTACGAAAATGTTTGCAAAATGTTAAAACTAACTAGAAACAAAAACAAGAAGTAAAATAAATTAAATCACTACAGCATTTTCAAAGTTGCTTCTTCAAATCTTCAATTGCGGAGTTTAAATGGTAGAATTGCTCACACGTTATGTCAGTTAAACCTATAATGTCCAATCGCATGCTTTTAACCTCATCCTTAACAACATTAATATCGGCTTGGTAAACTTCAAGAGTATTCATAATTTTCTTTAAGTTGTCAGTATATCCTACTTGATTTACTTCAGGGGTTTCAATCACTTCATCAGTGTGGTCAATGTCATGGTAACCAGGAGGTGTCTCAGGGTCACTTTCTACATCGGTCATTATATCATCCCTTATCTTGTAAGATTGTGGTGTTTCGGGAGAGGATGGATAGTCAGGAGGGGTAAGCTCATAAAGCCAGTTATCTTTATTATGAACACTGACTCTAGCATGGTTTGGTAATGTGAACAGGGTTACTACTTCATTCCTGATTAGGTACTCGTAAGGTGGTTGTCCTAAATTTCTTATGATTTGGCGGTTAAATCAAAAGTTCAGATTCATAGGACGGATGGTACCTAAACGGTTACACTTGTGTAATTGGTATCTAAGTCCTAAGGCATCAACAATCATGGTGACAAGGCCTCCTACCAATATGGGTAGATCAGGTTCTTCTTGGATTCGGGTGAAGGTTTGCATCATGAAAGGCACACCATTGACTGGTTGGCCATTAGTCAGACAGGACATAATGAATATCTCATCTTTAGATACTCCAGTAAGGTTTTCTTCTTTTCCAAAGAAGGTGTGGGCAAGGATCTTTTGGAAATAGCGGATAGCAGGGTTATGTATCTCATCATTGTTCATGTTATTTGGCTCAGGATGGTAATTTCTGGTCAAGGTTCCCCAAAAGAAGTCCAGCTCAATGTCCATCAATTCTACCTGTGTGGTAGTAAAAGCAAAGGGTCCACTAGGGAATCCTAATAAGTCAGCTAGTTCTTTATGGTTAAAGTCATATTCTATTCCGAATAGTCGGAAACTGATAAATCCTTTCCTGAATCCAAAACCGCGCTCGGGTAAGTAAACTAAGGAGCTTAAGAACTCAAGGGTGAGCTCGCGGTAAGTCACAAACTTTTGTTTTATTAGTGCATTCTCCCATCCAAGTTGGTTAAACAGGTATAGGATGCTATCATGTATACCTAAAGTTTCCATAGTCAGATCATCCGGGTACAGAGTCAAATCCATTGGTCTCTGTGATAACTCTTCAAATTTCATTCTTTGGTTCCTACCTCTAAATTTGGTTTCCATAATGTTTCTATGTTGGTTAGCCATAGTTAGTGTAAATATGGAGGAAACAAATCAGGGGGAGAAGGAAAGTGGAAAAGACTTTAGAAAATCTGTAAAAGTGATTTAGAAAATAAAAATTAAAATAAAGAAAATAAAATAAAAGCATAAATAAAAGAAATAATAATAATAATGAAATAAAACAATAAAACAATAAAATGATAAACAATAAAACGATAAAACAATAAAATGATAAAAATGGGTTGCCTCCCACTAAGCGCTGTTTTTATCGTCAAAAGCCTGACGTAATGCTTAGGGGTAGATTAATCAGGGAAATTAATGGACAACTCTAAAAGCCTTAGACTATTTTCATAATCTCTATTTTCAACTTTATGGTAATGTTTTAAACGTTGTCCGTTTACTGTGAACGGTTCACTATTCCTACCCTTAATTTCTATTGCTCCGCTCGGGAACACTTTAGTTATTTCAAAGGGTCCTGACCATCTAGATTTTAGTTTTCCAGGAAAGAGCCTAAGTCTTGAATTAAAGAGGAGTACAACTTCTCCCACACTAAATTCTTTCCTAGATAGGCGTTTATCGTGCCATCGCTTAGTTCTTTCTTTATATATCTTAGCATTCTCATAAGCATCTAACCTTAACTCTTCTAATTCGTTAATATCGAGGATTCGCTTTTCTCCTGCGGCATTGTAGTTTATATTGAGTGTTTTAATCGCCCAATATGCTTTGTGTTCTAGTTCTACCGGGAGATGACAAGACTTTCCATACACTAATTTGAAAGGTGTAGTTCCTATGGGTGTCTTGTAAGCTGTCCTATAAGCCCATAAAGCTTCATTAAGTTTAGATGACCAATCTTTCCTAGATATGGCGACAGTCTTTTCTAAGATTTGTTTAATTTCTCTGTTTGAGACTTCGACCTGTCCACTTGTTTGTGGATGATATGGTGTTGCTACACGATGTCTGACTCCATACTTAGATAGTAATTTGTCAAAGATTTTTGAAATGAAGTGCGAGCCACCGTCACTTATGACGAGTCTAGGCACACCAAATCTGGGAAAGATTATATTCTTGAAAAGCTTAATTACTACTCGTGTGTCATTTGTAGGAGAAGCTATAGCCTCAATCCATTTCGAAACATAATCGACAGCTACGAGTATGTAATTATTACCGAAAGATGATGGGAATGGTCCCATGAAATCTATTCCCCAGACGTCAAAGACTTCTACTTCTAATATTCCTTTTTCAGGCATTTCATCTCTTATTGAAATATTACCGGTGCGTTGACACCGATCGCAATTTATAACAGCAATGTGGACATCTTTCCATAAATTAGGCCAGAATAGGCCGGCTTGTAAGATTTTTGCACAAGTCTTGGAAGTGCTTGCATGTCCACCATAAGGAGATGAATGGCAATGAGAAATGACATCTTCTATTTCTTCTTCGGGAATACATCAACGAAAGATTCCGCCGGGTCCTCTTTTGAACAATAATGGTTCATCCCAATAGTAATGTTTGAGATTGTGAAAGAATTTCTTTTTCTGCTGATAGGTTAAGTCAGGTGGAAGAGCTCCTGCAGCTAAGTAGTTGACAATGTCAGCGTACCATGGCAGTCCTACGGTTGTTTGGATTGTTTCCACGGGTTCTGGTTCATCTATGTCTAACTGAACTGGGTCGCTTCCTATTTGTGCTATCAGCTGTTCATACGGAAAATCATCGTTAATCGACACTTGTTCGGGTTTAATACCTTCTATTCTAGATAAATGGCCCGCTACGACGTTTTCAGTACCTTTCTTATATTTTATTTCAAGATCAAACTCTTGTAAGAGTAAAATCCATCTTAAGAGTCTTGGTTTAGCATCTTTCTTAGTTAATAAATATCTGATAGCAGCGTGGTCTGTGTAAACGATTATTTTTGCTCCCACTAGGTAGGAACGGAATTTGTCAAGCGCAAAGACAACTGCTAGCAATTCTTTTTCAGTAGTGGCGTAGTTCATCTAAGCAGAATCTAAGGTTCTACTGGCATAGTAAATTGCGTGAAGTTTCTTGTCCTTCCTCTGTCCTAGAACTGCGCCTACAACATAGTCACTCGCATCGCACATGATTTCGAATGGTAATCTCCAGTCAGGGGGTTGCATGATTGGTGCGGTGATGAGGGCTGTTTTTAGAGTTTCGAATGCCTTAAGACAATCTTCATTGAATATGAACTCAGCGTCTTTCATTAATAAACCGGTAAGAGGTTTAGTGATTTTCGAGAAATCTTTGATGAATCGTCGGTAGAAACCGGCGTGTCCTAAAAAGCTTCGTATTTCTCGAACGGTCTTAGGGGGTTGAAGATCTTTTATGACTTCTATCTTAGCTTTATCAACTTCAATTCCCTTGTCAGATATAACGTGTCCTAGTACGATTCCTTCTCTGACCATAAAATGACATTTCTCCCAGTTAAGCACGAGGTTTACCTTCACACATCTTTCTAACACCATTTCTAAATTTGATAGACATCCTTCAAAACTTTGCCCGCATACAGAGAAGTCGTCCATGAACACTTCCATGATGTTGTCTATGAAATCTGCGAAGATTGACATCATATATATTTGAAAGGTTGCAGGAACGTTGCATAATCCAAAGGGCATTCGTCTATAAGCGAACTTTCCATAAGGGCATGTGAATGTAGTCTTTTCTTGATCATCTGGGTGGATAGGAATTTGGAAAAATCCTGAGTAACCATCAAGATAATAGAAATACGAGTGCTTGGATAATCGTTCTAACATTTGATCTATAAAAGGTAGGGGGAAATGATCTTTTTGAGTGGCTTTGTTTAGTTTACGATAATCGATGCACACTCTATGTCCTGTCACTACTCTTTGTGATATCGATTCGCCTTTAGCGTTTTTCACAACAGTGATACCTCCTTTCTTTGGTACTACATGTACTGGACTAACCCATTTACTATCAGAGATTGGATATATTATTCCAGCGTATAGTAGTTTCTTAACTTCTTCCTTTACTACAGTGCTAAGGATTGGGTTAATTCTTCTTTGAGATTCTCTGGAGGTTTTGCAATCTTCTTCTAGCAGAATACGATGCAAGCATATTGAAGGACATATTCCTTTGAGATCAGATATGTTATATCCTAATGCAGTTGGATATTTCTTTAAGACATCTAAAAGTTTCTTTGTTTCAATTGTTCCTAAACTGGAATTGATTATAACTGGTCTTGTACATTCAGTGTCTAAGAATTCGTATCTTAGGTTCTTAGGTAAAGTTTTTAACTCTAATGTAGGTTTATTCTTACTTAGCATGGGATCCGGTGTAAGTGCTAAACTTTCGCTTAGACTATCATCCTGATATGGTTCACGCCAATTGTCATCTTCGAAAATCGGAGGGATTTGAATTTTCATAATTTCCGAATAGGTAGTTTCTTTCATTTCCATTTCTCTTACACATTCGTCAATTACGTCCAATAGATAGCATGTATCCTCTATAGCTGGTGATTGTAAGAATTGTGTTAAAATAAATTCAACTTTCTCTTCACCTACTTCAAAGGTTAGCTTTCCTTTCTTTACGTCTATAATAGCTCCGGTGGTAGCTAAGAATGGTCTTCCTAGTATGATAGGTGTAGTGGAGTCTTCAGAGATGTCCATGATTATAAAATCAGTAGGAATATAGAATTGTCCTATACGTACTGGGACGTTTTCTAGTATGCCTACAAGATATTTAATAGAGCGATCGGCTAGTTGAACAGACATTTTAGTTGGTCTTAGGTCTCCCATGTCTAGCCTTTTGCAAATTGTTAAGGGCATAACACTGATACTGGCTCCTAAATCGCATAGAGCTTTGTCAATGACGAATTTTCCTATTACACAGGGTATAGAGAAACTTCCTCGATCTTTTAGCTTAGGAGGCATATTATTCTGAATTATTGCGCTACACTCAGCAGTAAGTGTAACGGTTCTGTTATCCTCTATCCTTTTCTTATTGGATAAGATTTCTTTTAAGGACTTAGCATACGAGGGAATTTGAGTGATAACTTCTGTAAATGGAATAGTAATATTCAACTGTTTCAGAAGTTCAACAAATTTCTTAAACTGGCCCATCGTCTTGGAATTGGTTAATCTCTGAGGGTACTGAATTGGTTGTTTATAAGGTGGTGGAGGCACATAAGGCTTTTCTTTCTCCACTGCCTCTTGATTATTATCTTCCTTTTCTTCTGGTTCATTCACCATTTCAGTCGGTTTATCCGGTTTTTGGTACATGGCTGGATTGTCAAGTCTTGGATCGGTAGGTCCGTCAAGTTCCTTGCCACTTCTTAATATCATAGCATTGGCCTGTCCTTTCGGATTAGGTTGAGGTTGTCCAGGAAATACTCCAGCTGGTGCAGCGGTAGGTGCTTGTTGTTGAGCTACTTGTGAAATCTGAGTTTCAAGCATTTTGTTATGTGTAGCTAACGCATCTACCTTGCTCACTAATTGCTTAATCTGCTCACTAGTGTGTATGTTTTTGTTTAAGAAGTCCTTGTTTGTTTGAGATTGGGTAGCTATGAAGTTTTCCATCATCAACTCAAGGTTCGATTTTCTAGGGACATTAGGAGCACTCTTTTGATATCCTGGTGGTGTAGCTGGTGCTTGACCTGGTGCGTATAAAGCATTGTTATTCTTATAGGAGAAGTTCAGATGATTTTTCCAACCTGGGTTGTATGTGTTTGAGTATGGGTTTCCTTGAGCATAGTTCACTTGATCTGTGGGAATTCCTGCTAATAGTTGACAATCATGGACAGCATGTCCTGGAACTCCACATAACTCACAGTTAGGTGTTACCGCAGCCACGGTGGCTGTTGGTGTTATGGCCAAGTTGTCGATTTTTTGGTTTAGTTGGTCAAACTTTGCATTGACTTGGTCCATACTACTCACTTCGTACATACCTCCTTTTGTTGTTTTCTCAGTTGCGACTCTCTCGCTTCCCCATTGGTAATGGTTTTGAGCCATACTCTCGATAAGTGCATAAGCATCGTTATATTCTTTGTCCATTAGTGCGCCGCCTGCGGCAGCGTCAATTGTCATTCTTGTATTGTACAAGAGTCCATTGTAGAAGGTATGGATGACCATCCATTTTACTAATCCGTGATGTGGAAAAAGTCTCAGCATATCTTTATAGCATTCCCAAGCTTCGAAAAGTGACTCGTTTTCCTTTTGCTTAAATCCGTTGATTTGAGCTCTTAGCATAGCTGTCTTGCCAGGTGGGAAATATCTTGTCAAGAAGACTCTCTTTAGTTCCTCCCACGTAGTTACTGAATTCGAGGGTAGAGATTGAAGCCAGGCTCTCGCTCTGTCTCAAAGTGAAAAAGGAAAAAAGTCGTAATCTAATAGCTTCTTGGGTAACTCCATTGGCTTTTACGGTATCCGCGTACTGCACAAATATCGAAAGATGAAGGTTCGGATCCTCGGTAGGATTTCCGGCGAATTGATTTTGTTGCACGGCTGATATCAGCGAAGGTTTCAATTAGAAATCGTTTCGGTTGATAGCCGGTGCGGCAATGCTGGAATGCGGTCAGCTTGCGAAGGACTAGCGTAATATTTGAGTGGATGATTCGGTTCTTCAGCCATCTCTGCGTCCTTTGATGTTCCGACTGGTTTAGGTGGATCAATTTGAAGATCTGGAATGTTGTAATTTCGTTCGTAATCGAATATTCGTCTTCTTACGTGTAAGAAGCGTTCCGATTCTGGGATTAGAGGTTGCAAGTCTTCGCCTTGAGAGCGAGTACTTGGCATACACTCGGGAAATTAGATTAAGAAAAGAAATAGTTGTTACCTTAGTCTAGACAATGCTACTCTAAAGTGCACTAGTAACTAAATTAAGCTCCCTGACAACGGCGCCAAAAACTTGATGGGCGCGAAACGCAATATGTGTCTAGCGGTATCTTAACTGCAAGCGCACAGCCTATCGAAGTAATATAAAAGATTGTCGATCCCACAGGGACTTTATGATCACTTAGTGCTAGAGGGTTTACTAGTTTAGCTAAGGTGAATGGTTGTCACGATTTTTTTGTTTTTAAGAATTAAAGATGGGAATTAAATTTTAGTTTAATAAAATAATAAGAAAGCGGTCGGTATGCAATTATTTTAACCTAGGCGGGTCAATCTAACCTAAGCTTATAAGGATGGTTCACTTAATATGTTCTGTAGAGGTTATCAGTTTAAATATCTTTAACTCACACTCTCGTGGTCTTATCTCAGATCTTACTCCTAAAGCCCTATGCCTGCTCTCGCTAGCCCATAAGTGTTTAGAAGATAATTTTTGGAAACTTAATAAGTCTAATTCATTTTAAAGCGCTCTCGCTGTATTTAAATTAAATGCCTAACTTTAGCTATCTGGTTAAAATCTCACACTCTCGTGGTCTCGACCTAACCTATTAGACTTTCCTTACTCTCGTAACAAAAAGATTAATGTTTATAATAAAAAGTCATAGCCAAAATTTTAAGTTCTTAATTGTTTTAAGCCTAGATTCGATTTTACCGATTTAGTTTATTTTAATTACATACCGCCCTAAATTGTTTAGCTACTCATATTTGTTGTACCAGACAGATGCAGAAACAGAGGAGCACAAATTAAAATATGCATTATAAAGTAATAAAAATAAATTCTTAACATAAATAATCAAATTAATATAAATGCGAAATAATTAAAAACCTGAACAATAAAAATTGTAAAACTCCTTCTTCCACAGTCTGGTAAGCTCGGAGTGCGAATCGGAATCAGAAATAAAATTTAACGAAATGCTGAAGGCTTGAAGAAATTAAATAATAACAATTTCCTAATGTTGGAAATTGTTATTTGATTTGGTTGGGATATAGAAAATAAAACAAGAACAAGAATAATTGCTGGAAAAATAATGAAATAGGGTGCAAATAAAATACGGCAGAGCTTCCGCAAGAAAAATTAAAATCAAACTCTGTACTCTGTACTTTGAAATTAAGCTATTTATAGAAAATATAATTTGGGCTTGGCAGTTGAAATCATGCGTGGGCTTCGTTGTTGATGAGAGAATCCAGGGAAAAATGTGTTACTGGGTCTGCGGAAGAATAGGAAACGTTTTGACTTCACGTAGCACGTTCATGACCAAATCAATTCAAGTAAACCTATTTTCCCTTTGTCACGTTCGTGACAAAGGTGTCACGGGTGTTATCTTCATTTTTAGCGCGTCACGGTCGTGACAGCTTGGTGACGATCGTGACTGGTCCAATTAGCGTGTCACGATCGTGACAGCTTGGTGACGGTCGTGACTGTTGCAAATTATGCAGCATTATGCAGAATTCCTTTCTTCTTCTTCTTTTCATGCTTGTTTTTGTTCATTTCACTTTTGGCTTATGATTTAGCTCTATAATTGTTATACCTGCAAAATGACAAAGAAAACTCAAAGAATCGGGTGTTAATACGATAAATGTGCGATAAAACGGCATTGAAACATAGTAATAAAACAATACTTTTTCTCGTTATCAACGAGCGCAACCTGGAAAGCTGGATACGTCCAAGGATCCCGGGGAGCCATGTCTCAAACTGGTCTTCCCAGGAAATTATAAGGGTTACTCCTGCAGAGTAATTATTATTTCCTATGTTTTTGAAGCATGCATCAAGTCCTGTATCTTGCCCAAGATGTCAGGACTCATTTTGTAATCGGGCCATCTTGTATTTTGTGCAAAGATCAATTAATGAATATCAGGACATCTTTTGCAAATGAGTCTTTTCTTTTTCGCTCACTGTTTTTCATTTTTTCATTTTTTGTACAAAAATAAAATGGCAATGTTTTCCAAAATAAACAACTTCATTTTCACTTTTTCTAAACAAGATAAAACTGATCACTAAAATGAACAAATCTAAACCCTTGTAGAGAGTGCCCTCCAGACTGCACCGACACCAACACTGCTATGACTTCGTATGACTTTGGCAATCCAATTAATCAAGCTGATGAAGGGGTTGAAAAAGATTATGAGCTGCCTGAAGAGCTAGCTAGGTTGTTAAGACAAGAGGAGAAGGTGATCACTCCTCATCAGGAGGAGGTTGAAACGGTTAATCTTGGTACGGAAGAAGACTTGAAAGAAGTTAAGATCGGGGCCTGCCTGTAAGATTCAGTAAAAGAACAACTGATTGACATGCTCCGGGAGTATGTAGATGTTTTTGCTTGGTCTTATCAGGATATGCCAGGGTTGGACACCGACATCGTTGTGCACAAGTTGCCGCTGAAAGAAGATTGTCCACCAGTAAAACAGAAGTTGCGCCGTACTCGCCTAGATATGGCAATGAAGATAAAAGAAGAGGTACAAAAGCAATGGGACGCCGGCTTCCTTGCTATGACTAGTTACCCGCCGTGGGTTGCTAATATTGTACCCGTGCCTAAGAAAGATGGCAAGGTGAGAATGTGTGTGGATTACCGGGATCTGAATAGAGCCAGCCCGAAAGACGACTTCCCTTTACCGCACATTGATGTATTGGTCGACAATACGGCTCAGTTCTCGGTGTTCTCCTTCATGGATGGATTTTCAGGATATAATCAGATCAAAATGTCACCTGAAGACATGGAGAAGACAACTTTCATCACACCCTGGGGCACATTCTGTTATAAGGTAATGCAATTCGGACTGAAGAATGCTGGTGCCACTTATCAACGGGCTATGGTAACATTATTCCATGACATGATCCACAAAGAAATTGAATGTTATGTGGATGGCATGATTGCCAAGTCCCTCACAGAAGAAGACCACCTGATGAATCTGTTGAAGCTATTCAAGCGTCTGAGGAAGTACCAATTGAAGTTAAACCCCAATAAATGCACATTCAGGGTGCGATCCGGTAAGCTGCTGGGATTTATTGTAAGTGAGAAAGGGATTGAAGTTGACCCTGACAAAGTCAAAGCCATTTAAGAAATTCCTGAACCGAAGACTGAAAAAGAAGTTCGGGGGTTACTAGGTAGATTGAACTACATTTCAAGGTTCATATCTCATCTTACTGCGACCTGTGAACCCTTGTTCAAGTTGTTAAGAAAAGAACAAACGGTCAGGTGGAACGAAGACTGCCAAAGGGCTTTTGAAAAAATAAAGGAATACTTACAAGAACCTCCAATCCTTATGCCTCCAGTTGAAGGAAGACCTCTGATAATGTACCTGACAGTATTGGAAGAATCAATGGGGTGTGTGTTGGGCCAGCATGACGAGTCTGGTCGAAAAGAGTATGCAATATACTACCTAAGCAAAAAGTTTACCGATTGTGAACAACGTTATTCACTGCTCGAGAAAACTTGTTGTGCTTTAGCGTGGGCTGCTCGCCGACTGAGACAGTATATGTTGACCCACACCACTTTATTGATCTCCAAGATGGACCCAGTTAAGTACATATTCGAGAAACCAGCACTTACCGGACGGGTTGCAAGATGGCAAATGATCCTCACAGAATATGATATTCAATACACATCTCAAAAAGCCATCAAGGGCAGTGTGTTGTCTGATTATCTTGCTGAGCAACCCATTGATGATTACCAGCCTATGAGATTTGACTTCCCCGATGAAGACATCATGTTCATAAAAGCGAAAGATCATGAAGAGCCCGTTCACACTGAAGGGCCTGACCCAGAGGAAGAATGGACTATGATGTTTGATGGGGCTGTTAATATGAATGGTCGTGGTGTTGGTGCAATACTCATTACACCTATAGGAGTTCACATGCCTCTCTCGGCATAACTCACTTTTAACTGCACTAACAACGAAGCTGAATACGAAGCTTGCATTATGGGACTTGAGGAAGCCATTGACCTCAGGATCAAGACTTTGACTGTGTCTGGAGATTCAGCTCTGGTAATTAATCAAACCAACGGCAAATGGTACACTCACCAGGAGCATCTGATGCCTTACCGGGACTATACGAGGAGGTTGCTTACTTTCTTCACTACAGTCAAGCTTGAGTATATCCCTCGAGATGAAAATCAGTTTGCAGATGCTCTGGCTACCATTTAATCCATGATCAAAGTTCAAGCTGCCAACTTTGTGCCTCGGATTTCGGTATCCAGACTTGACAGACCAGCATACGTATTCTCAATAGACCTTGCTAAAGATGATAAGCCTTGGTTTCATGACATCAAATGCTTCTTGGAGGATCAAACATACCCACCTGGGGCATCTTCCAATGATAAGAAGATTTTAAGAAGGCTAGCTGGTAGTTTCTTCCTGAATGCTGATGGTTCCTTGTACAAGAGAAACTTTGACATGGTACTTCTCAGATGTGTTGATAAGACAGAAGCAGACTTGTTGATGCACGAGGTACACGAAGGATCTTTTGGTACCCATGCTGGACGGCATGCTATGGCTAAAAAGTTGCTAAGATCAGGCTATTACTGGATCACAATGGATGCAGACTGTTGTGCCTATGGTAGGAAATGCCATAAATGCCAGATTTATGCAGATAAAGTGCATGTGCCTCCAAATCCTTTGAATGTGATGTCTTCACCTTGGCCCTTCGCTATGTGGGGCATTGATATGATTGGAAAGATCGAACCGACTGCTTCAAACAACCACAGATTCATACTGGTAGCCATTGACTATTTTACCAAATGGGTTGAAGCAGCTTCGTATGCAAATGTCACCAGACAAGTGGTAGCTAGATTCCTGAAAAGAGACATCATCTGTCGATATGGAGTGCCCGAGCGAATCATTACTGACAATGGTTCGAATTTGAACAATAAGATGATGGCAGAACTGTGCCGGGACTTCAAAATCCAACATCACAACTCTTCTCCTTACAGGACAAAGATGAATGGCGCTGTAGAGGCGGCTAACAAGAATATCAAGAAGATCGTGCAGAAAATGGTGGTCACCTACAAAGACTGGCATGAAATGCTACCATTTGCCTTACATGGGTACCGTACGTCATTCAGAACATCCACTGGGGCAACACCGTATCAACTTGTTTATGGTATGGAGGCAGTCCTACCTGTTCAAGTTGAATTACCCTCCTTGCGGGTACTGATGGATGTTAAGCTGAATGAAGCAGAATGGGTTCATTCCCGGTACGAACAACTAAGTCTGATTGAAGAGAAGAGATTAGCTACAATCTGTCATGGGCAGTTATATCAGAAGAGAATGAAGAAAGCCTTCGATCAGAAAGTTAGGCTTCGGGAATATCAAGTGGGAGATCTTGTGCTGAAAAGACTCATCCCTCCTCATACAGACCACAGGGGTGGACTCCGAATTACGACGGTCCGTTCATAGTAAAGAAAGTTTTCTCTGGTGGAGCACTGATGCTCAGTACTATGGATGGTGAAGACTTCCTGTCCCCTGTGAATTCATATACAGTTAAAAAATACTTCGTAAAAAATGACCCGCTGGACATAAAAACAGAATGTAAGTCCAGTCAAAAACAGAATAAAAGACTCGGGCAAAAATAAGGGAAAATAAATAAAAAAATGTACACCCGCTGAGTTGAAAAGCCACATTGGACAACTCAGGCAAAAATGGGTATCCCGGTGGATTGAAAACCCGAAAGGGCGATCCACGCAAAAAAAAGGGAATAAGCGAACAACTGCATTCTGAATTCGTCTGTATTATTCACAACATGGCAAGCTTCGGAAGATTCAAGCATCGGTCAGAACCAGCCTTCTTCAAAAAGCAAGATGAGAAGAACATCAATGTCATACGAGTCATAGCAAAAGGGAAGCTCACTGAAGCATCATCAACATTGCCAGCATCTTTTTGTTTCTCAATTTTGTAACAATCTCCTCATTTCAGGGGATCTGTTTCTTTGACTGTATTTGCCAATTCAGGGCACGCAAATTAATAAAATCAGATTTTTAGTCACGTTTCGTCTCGTACCTTCTATTTTAATTTGCAAAAATGTCCGATGTCCTTAATATAATGATTGCATAAATACAGATGCGTCTTTTCTAAAAATACATGCTTACAGGAAATATATTCGCTCCAGGAGTGTCTAAATTCCTATGATGGAATCTAGTAAGGGATACCTCGGGATACTTGTACGTTTCTTTGTCATAATAGGATTGCAGGTAGTCAAAGTGCAAACATGGGGCATGAAAGCTTCTCCCCAACAAGCTTCCAAATCACTATTTACTCAGCCCATCTCCCAAATAGCACCAGGGGTGCCCTCTCCCCAACTGAGTTGCCAGACATCATCTTCGACAGGATCTTCGCAAAAATATCTAGGAAGGTCGTTCAATGATCATTCCCCTCAGCCAAGTGTTAGATAGGGAACCATCTCCCGGCAAAGTCTCAACCTCTATCCAGAAGAGCAATATCTGAAGATCTCACAACAAGGTGATGAAAGCTTCCACAGACCCCAGCTGGGCTCCTTATCACCAAGTATAGGTCTATCAGTGACTTATTCCCCCAAACAGAGCCATATATATCAGACCTACCAATGATCTCGTCCCCAGCTGGGAATATCCTTCAAGCAGATCGGCCAAATATCTTCACCGCAACGGGATCCGGATCCCGGATCGGTATCTTTGCACAATCATAGCATTCACATCATATCTCTCCCCAGAGCGTAGCATTCCGTCTAATACGGAGAATTACGGCAAAAATTAAACATATTGCATAGTCACAAGCCATGATTGAATCAATCCCCTGTGAATACTGACATACCATCAACAACATACAGGATACCACTCGAATTCCCCGACAGAATGCCAAAGCAGTTTCTTCGTATTTCCCAGATACAGATACATGCCCGTTTGGATACTCGTCCGTGTCATCTTTTCCCAGAAAGTCGCCAGAACACTTTCCACAAACAGATACTTATACATAACAGATAACTCCCCTGACACTCGTCTGTGTCATATCCCCAGCAGAATGCCAAAGCGTCCCCTTTGCACTCACAAAAACATGTTAATACACTCTCCTGACACCCATCCGTGTTACCTATCCCCAGCACAGTTACCTAAAAACCTTGCTTATTATATCTTCCGACACCCGTCTGTGTCATCCTATCCCACGGAGCATCAAAATACCTATTTATACACTTTCTCTTATGATACTTATCTGTATCATGCTCTCCCCAGCAAGTTGAACACTCGTCTGTGTCTTACTCATACCTTTTTACTTATATGGATATTCGTCTGTATCTTGTATATACCTATTTTCCCCTCAAAGACGACACTCGTCCGTGTTCTTTGTTAACCAGTTGATACTCGTCCGTATCATCATCTCTGAACATGCGTCAGCATTTGTTTCTACCGGTACTCGTCCGTATCAAGGTCCTAAGGATGCTCGTCCGCACCTTTAATCTATACACAGTGTCAAACACTTATACCTTTTTGAATTTAGACACTCGCCTGTGTCTACCATTCCCCAGAAGAGTTCCCAGCAAATCCCCAGTAAAAAGCAAATTTCTTTTCTATCTGACATTCGTCCTAGGTCATGATACTTTCGGCAGCCGTACCCTGCCAGGTGATCGTCCTTCACCTTTTGATGATCGTCCTTTATCCCCCCCAACGGAGTCTCCATTATTGGAATCCTTTTCTATCCGGCATTCGTCCTATGTCGTGATATTTGAGCAGCCGTCCCCTGCTAGGTGATCGTCCTTCACCTTTTGATTATCGTCCTTCATCATTTTATCCGATGACCGTCCCCATCGTCGATCTTGTTATCTGACATTCGTCCTATGTCATGATGAACCCCGAGAGCAGCCATACCCTGCTAGGTGATCGTGCTTCACCTCTTGATGATCATCCTTCATCATGTTTATCTGATGGCCGTTCCCATCGTCGACCTTTTCTACCCGGCCTTCGTCCTATGTCATGGTACCTTCGGCAACCGTACCTTGCCAGGTGATCGTCCTTCACCAATAGATGACCGTCCCTCATCTTATCCCCAACAGAGCAGCCGTCCCCTGTTAGGTGATCGTCCTTCACCTTTGATTTCATTAACCCGGTGGCCGTCTCCCATCGTTGTTTACCATTTACCTTTTAATCCCCGGAGGATTTTGTTACTTTACCTAATGGCCGTCCCCATCATAATCTCTTTATTTCCCCAGCATGTCGGCCGTCCCCGTCATTGCTTTATCCCCAGCAGTCGTCCTCCGTCGCCCGCACTTTATAATCATACTTTACCTCCTTTTATAATCTATATCCCTTTTCTTCTTCATTCAGTGAGTGCAAATTTTTGGACTGTCTTTGGTATTCAACCACAAGTTATCTTGCTTGTCTGCTAAGCCGTCACTTGCATCCTACACAGCTAACTCATGTTTGAATAGGGGCAGCTGTAAACAAACCAAATTTGCCCTCACTCATTTCACCATGGCTTGTGATCTTTCATAGTTGCATCAATTCAATCATAGCATCTCATATTACATTTTTGCTTCACTGCATTGGTTCTAAGTCATCTGCATCTAGGGTTTGTGATTTGAGCCATCCTTGGGCTATCTGAGCCACTCCAAAGGTCTTTAATCATCTCCAGAGGGTCCATGTATGTTCAAGCATCATATTATATCCTCCCAAGGTCAAGGAAGTCAAAGAATCACAAGAACTGAGAAAGGCATGGAAGCAGAGCCAAGCTTAACTGCACAGATGACCTGAAATTAGGGTTTTGGTTTCAAAGGCCATAACTCCAATTTTTTTGGTCATTATTGTTTCTATTGGTCTCTATATGTCATAAGGATCCTACATACCAATTTTCATGAAGAAATTCAATGGGGAAGGCATTTGATCAATAAATGACTTCTTGAGCAAGTCAGTGCAAAATCAGGGCATCTGAGGCCCCCAATCATCCAACCAAGGGATTTTCTCCATCATTTTGAGTGTATATGGTCTTTATTTGATCTTAGAAGATGTTAGAAGTTCACAAAATTGAAGAATTTCAAGCCATTTGCAAAGTTGCCATTTTGGGAAAGTGACTTGTAATGTAAACTTGCCATTTTGGGAAAGTTTTTCAACCTCCTCTTTTTGATTCAAAAATGCTTCAAATGAAAAATTCTTGGTCATGAAAGTTGTAGATTGGATCCTCCCATTTTCAAAAAGTACAAGAACTTGATCTAATTCATTTTAGAACAAAAGTTATGGCCTTGCAAAGTTGGGAAAAATCACTTAATTTTCACTTTTGTGCAAAAGAGGAAACTTGCAAAAACACTTGCCAAAGCCAAATGTGATCTCTAATTAACTTCTAAACATTGCACAAACATCATACATGGTCCAAAATTCAGAATTGCCCAAGATATTTCCCATTTTCATGCCTTGAATTACAAGTCACCATAAGGCATTTCTCATGAATCTTCAAGAATGAATGTTTTGCAAAAGGGACTTCCATTGATTGGATTGGTTTCTAAGTGATATCAAAACATTATGACAACTTCATATGGTCCATTTTGCTGCAAAATTCCCAAGGGATGTCACATATCCATGACCAAAAACTTCAAAATGCAACAAGTTGTAAAAAGGCAAAACATGTGACATCTCACCCTTCATCCATTTCAGATCACCTCAGAGCATCCCATGGCCACCCTTGAAGCCAGCAGAACTCAGAGCAGCCCTAGGATAGCCTCTGTCACAACCCATGCTTGAGGTACACCTACCACTGACGTTTTGGCCATTTGCCCCATGCCATTCCCACAGTGCATGTCACTTCCTCAGACTCCTTCCAATAGTTTAGGGATATGTTATGGATCATAAAACATGTTGGACATGGGCTAGAAACAGACCCACAAGCAGATTCACAAAAACTGCAAGTTTCCTTCATCTCTTCGAAACTCCTCCCACAGCCATCACACTTCAATTTCCTCTTCACCAACAAATCACACATCCTCCATAGAACCAAAATCCACCATTAAAACAGCCAAAAGCATCACATACACCAACTGTAAAACCTGCCACACCAGAACTCAAACTTACAAATCAGCCACCCTCAAAGGTTTTGAAGCACTCCATTGATTTCAGGAGGTTCAGAGGATACTTTTTGCATTAAGGAAAGGCCAGAAAAGCTCACTTTGACATTTCATCATCTCAGGTAAGCACAAGAATCAAATTTCTCAGAGCTTGTTTCTTTTGTTACAAATTGAAAATATATGTTATGCTGGTCATGTTGATGCTCTTAGAATTAAAAATGGTGAGGAATTGAGTATTTTGTGGTCCTCTGAAATTCCACCCGTGAAATAATTTTGTTTCGATTCTCTTTGTTCTTGGTTTGTAAATGATGTTTGAGGGGTGATTTGAATGGGGTTTGGGTAGAGGATCATTTTTGTGTGTTTAATTTGATGAGGGGTGGCCTGTAGAGTGTTTTAGGGTTTTGGACACGCCGGAGAAGATGACCGGAGCTCCTCTCCGGTCACCTGAAATTAATTAGGTCCTAACCCTAATTAATTTTCCAGTTTGCTTCGTGGTCATTGGATATGGATTAGGTTAACTTCTGAACGGCCCAGATCAAGTCATTTAGCCCTAATCTGGTTTTATTAATTTAATTAAATACAATTAGGTTAATTAAACTGAAATGAATCTCAGCCTTTAAAAGGCGCGCGCAGTCAACCTTTTCCTCTTCAGTTCAAATCTAGGCCATCAGATCTAATTACTTTCCTTTTAATTAATTTTTTATTTTCATTTTTGTTCATTTTTCTTACACAATTTATTTAAAATAGCAAATTACTTCTAAAAAATTTCATTTTTTGCATCATGTCTTAAAATAGTTTTCTCATTCTAAAAATAATTTTTATTTTATTTTTTGCATAATTTTCTTATTTTTAAAATATTTAAATGTTTATTTTAATTAGTTAATGAGAATTAATTAATTAAAATACCATTTAAGTTTCTAAAAATCACCAAAAAAATCACATTGCATCTTGATACATTTAGAAACATTATCAAACTCTTCACACAAATTTGTTTTTGGTTCTTGACCTATTTTGACATTTTTCTTTGGAATTAGGGTTCTTAAAAGTCAATATTTTTGCCCTAACTTAGAAAAATCCCTTCTGCCTAACCATGAAGGGTTTGATGATGGTTCTTTTTGCATTGCATTCTTCATGTCATTTAGTTTCTAGGATTAAATTGATTTGAATTTATCTTTCATTTTCATTTTGTTTGGAATTTTTCATTGTAAGGTACCTTAAAACCCTAGCCAACTTGAGAAAATCATAGCTTCTTTAGGGTTAAGAGTTAGGTCTCCCCCTTTGGGCAGTAAACTTGTATAGGTTTAGGGTACCTTTGATCCCATTTTCAATTTTTTATCTTGTCATTTGATTCTGATTTTGAATTTTGCTTTGTATCTTGTGCATAAACCCTAATTTTTGCCTTCATTTGCATTCATCTTCCATATGCTTGCATTCATGAACTTGCCATGAAATTTTGTGCATTCACATGACTCCTAAGATATATTAGGACACATTAGAATCATGTTTGATCATTGAATCATTCATTTTCCATGTTGTGCATTCATTTCATTTCATAAACTTTCATGAACTTTCATGGTTCAAAACATGTTTCATTTGCATCCTCATCCTTGTATGATCATCCACAACTCTTGACATGTGTTTGCATTATCTCTTAGCATCATTGACATCATGTTTATGCTTCTGGTTTTGGTTTGCATCATTGCATTCATTTCATGTTTACTTCATTTCATGCCTTTTGCTAACTTTTCAGGTGGTAAGTGTTTGAGAAGTGAATCTGCCTTCACTTCTCATAATCTTTCCTCATCTCTCTTATGCATCATTGCTGCATTTTACTTGTGAATTAGAGTGAGCTTTCTCATTCATGCTCCTTTCTCTCTCTCTCTCTCTCTCTCTCTCTCTCTCTCTCTCTCTCTCTCTTTCTCCAAGCAACTTATCTTCTTAAGTGAAGTAAGTTGACTTGCATCTTTCTGTTTCTCCTCCTTTCATCTGCTTCTTCCTTGGTGGCTTTTCCTTGAGGATCTCTTGCAAGCTTCATAAACCCTAGGAATACCCAAGCATGATAAAAATTAGGGTTTGATTAGTCCCCCTTTTAGTTTTACCTTTGTTTCATCTTTGAGTTTTCTCCTCTCATCTCTTAATCAAGGACTAAACCTTAAAGGTTTTAAGGCTTAGTGATTAAGGTTATGCATGTATCCTTCTATTAGGATGGAGTGTATAAATTTAATCCTAAGTGTTAAACCCTTAATGTGTTTAAATCCTTTAATAAATCCATCTAATAAATCACTAAGACATCAAGCTTGTAACTTGGGCCTTGCATTAGGGTTCTAATTCTTCCTTAATTGGTTAAGAAGGAATAACCCTAGTGTTAATGGACAAGTCCCCCTCAAGTTGTCTTACAAACCATAAAATCCACTTCTTAATCTTATCATTAACTAAAATCCACTAAATAAAGGTTTTTTTTTGTCATGAGGTTAATCCCTAATCATGGATTAATTTGAGGAGCCTTTCTCAGCTTAAGTGTTCTCATCTATTATCCTTCTATTAGGATGGTGTAATGGGTCCATTAAATCTTTGATTATGGCTTAAACTCATTACTTAACACTAAACAAAAATTCCAAAGACATCTAAATAATCACAGGTAGGTTAATGATCTTAATCCTACATCATGGTAATTAAATTTGAGGTGTTTACTTCATACTTAAGGAATTCTCATTACCCCTAATCAGAGGGAGGATGTGATGAGTCTACTAACCCTTGGTTTAGGCTTAAGCTCATTTTCTTATGACCAACTCAAAAAGCAATAAAAGACTGAAAATACCAAAACAAACAATAATCGTCTCCTTCGGGATTCTTTTCTCATCTCATTCACTCACAAACAAGGACTTGCTTCTTCCGTCTAATGCAAGACAGTTTGCACCTGAGCCAGACAGGTCATACACTTGAGCATAGACAAGTAAGCAATTCATCAAGTCAATTTATCTTTCAGTCTCTTTGAGTCGAACTACGGTGTTCTGACTTCCTCATTGCACGAGAGGATACGTAGGCATAACTTAACTGTTATCGAACAAAAGTCTCTGTCCATTCCCCCCTCTTCTAGCCTTATTCTTTAAGCCTCATAGTCTTGAGATTCACACTCTTTCTTTACACTGACACTTCTTTATTTCACTTCACATTTCTTTTGCACTGACACTTGCATTCTTTTCCAGCCTTTGCACTCAAAATAGCACTGACACTACCCCTTTAAGCACAAACTTTCAAGCGTGGATCCCGTCGAGTACGGCGGGCAATCTGGGTGCTAATACTTTCCCAGGTTGTAACCAACCCCCTTTCTCAGTTTCTCTGGTTCGTAACCGTCTTATCCATATCTTTCTAGGTTTATGCAGCATTACCTTTCCTTCGGGATAAAAATGCCTAGCTGGCGACTCTATTCATTTCTTTTCCTTCGCCGACCGTTCGCGTCTGTACCCCTTCTGACCCGGTGTCATTTGGTGGGAGCGACAGTTATCAAGTACTTTCACATGATTATCCTTCTTATTTGTTTACTTTTCCCAGTCTGTAATACCCATATAAAGAATGCATACATCAAAACA
The DNA here is from genome assembly GCA_963966055.1 of Lathyrus aphaca. Classification (NCBI taxonomy): domain Eukaryota; kingdom Viridiplantae; phylum Streptophyta; class Magnoliopsida; order Fabales; family Fabaceae; genus Lathyrus; species Lathyrus aphaca. Next base: position 220,014,260 of record OZ014525.1, read on the forward strand.
TATTTCCATATATAAGTTCATATTTGGTACTGAAATATTACAAAGTTCTTAGTAACTCATTGCATAAGTATAGCCACTACAACATAAGGTACAAATACAAAAGGCTATATACATATACAAGATGTTCAAAAAGTAAAAGTCTAAGAATTAGATCCAAGGATCTCAAAAGTCCACAGCGGAAGAAAGCCATCAAACAAGTAAGGATAATCAAACTACCTTATCCTTACCCTTTGCGGAACCTGAAGTACCTGAAATAATAGCAACAACATGGGGTGAGATAAAACATCTCAGTGAGTTTCCTATCTTAGAGTTCTCTCGGCTCTAAAGGTTCGAATCTAATCACTATTTAAGTCGAGGGAAATCCTAAACTTCGAGTTCATATAACAACTAGAGACATAAGATGAGATAAACAGAGCATAACATGCTTTAAGGAATCTTTCCCCAACCAACCACAACAGCAATACGACGTGGGTCACTCAATCCTTAATGTATAGATAACTTTCCCCGCCCATCCACACAAGGGCACTTCAGCACGGGTCACTCATTATCTATCTAAGGTACTTTCCCCACCCAACCACACAAGGAAACATCATCACGAGTTACGGTACCTTACCACACAGTAACTTTCCCCGGCCATCCCACACACGGAGATCTCGACACGGGTCACTAGTTACTTATCCTAATGGATACTTTCCCCGCCTAGCCACACTAGGGCACTTCAGCACGGGTTATAGTCATCCATTAAGGGATTCAAATCCACATATTAATTATGTCTCCCCGACCATCCCGCCTCATGGGACCTCGACATGAGCTAAACATAATTAAACTAGGATTTTAACGCGATGGGAACACATCCTCCATCCGTTCACAACTACTTAGCACGAGGATACTATTCAAGTATCGGCATGTAAGCATTGTTATGTCTCTAGACTAGTTTTGTATCAACCTAGGGTAATCCTCACTACCTCGCAAGTTATACCTTTCTTACTTCAAAAGCTCACCATTAACTAAAAAATTCAAATTACGGTTTATTATAAAAGTCGGATAAAAGTCAGCTCAAAATAATATTTCTCGGTCTTAAAAGATAGAACATATTATTTCAAAACGATAGGTGGAACACTAAAAACGGACACCCGAAACAAAAGTTATGAATTAAAACGCTAAAAAATAACTCCCAGGCCTCGCTAAGCGAGGTCCTGCTCACTATGCTAGAAAGTTCATGTCTTGAGCCTTTGCAGAATTTAACTCGCTCACTAAGCGAGCTCGACGAAACTAGAAAAATTCAGTTACGTAACAGTTCTTCTCCAAAGTTTCAAAACTCATCTAAACAACCAAAAATCAGAGGAACCATCCACCAAAGATGAATATACTCATACATTAACCAACATACTTTGATTTTATCGATTTTTAACCGTTTAAACTTTTAATTCTAAGACTTTACTACAAAACCCTAAAAACTCATAACTCAGCCAAAAACTAAAACAAAAGTTTCTATCTAAGAACCCACCTCAAAAGATGAAGATTGATGAAGAAATCGAGTCGATTCGACGGACGAATGATGAAGAATTGAAGATTTGAGTTGTAGAGCTTCACTTCTCTTATTTCCCCCTTCTTCCTTCTTTTCTCTCTTTTCTTACCAACTTCTCACACACAATGAGAAAAGAAATGGTATATATTCTGATATAACAAAATATCTATCCAATGGGTCCAAATCGAGGGTATCCAAAAATTGTCTCTGTAATACCAATTTAATAAAACCTTTGAAACAAATAATATTAGTTAATCAATTTAACTTCTCTGTTTGCTCTAAATAGTTTTTGTTAAAATTACTCAGAGCAGCCCGGAATTCTATTGACATCAAATAATATTATCTAGAGAGTTAAATAAATTACGGGGTATTACATCCTCCCCCCTTAAATACAAATTTGTCCTCGAATTTAAAGATTACCTGAACAGGTGAGGGTACACTTCGCGCATCTCTGACTCCAATTCCCATGTTGCATCTCCCGTATGCACCACATCCCACTATACCTTTACAAGTGGAATCTCTTTACTTCTTAATACTTTGGTTTCTCTTCCAACAATACGAATCGATTGTGGTTCAAAGGTCAAATCGGGCAGAATAGGCTGAAGGGGGTCTGGAACGAACCTACAGATTTGAGATACATGAAAGACATCATGCATTTAGGACAAAGAGGGTGGAAAGGTTAATATGTAAGCAACTTCACCAATCATTTCCAAGATCTGATACGGTCCCACGTATCTTGGGCTTAACTTGCGTGACTTGAACGGTCCTTTCAACCTCAATCTCGGAGTAACCTTCAAATACACATGGTCACCTTCATCAAATTCTAAAGGTCTACTACAATTGTCAGCATAACTCTTTTCAAGATCTTGGTCTTGTTTCATCTTCTCCCGAATCATTTGAATCGTTTTCGTAATCTCTTATATAATCTCGGGTCCCAAAATTCTATCCTCACCAACTTTCGACCAACACAAAGGCGTCCTACACTTTCTCCCATACAATGCCTCATACGGAGCCATACCAATGCTCGCATGGTAACTGTTATTACACAAAAACTAAATCAAAGGTAAAAGCTCCTTCCAATTTTTTTTACTTTCAAGAACACAAGCTCTTAACATATCTTCCATAGTTTGAATTGTCCGCTCAGTCTGACCATCCATTTGAGGATGATTAGAAGTGCTCAAATGTAAATTTGTACCCATTTCTTGTTGGAATACTCTCCAAAACCTTGAAGTAAACTTCGGATCTCTGTCGAAAACAATACTAGACAAAACACCGTGTAGTCTCACAATCTCAGCAATAAACAACCTTGCAAGATGACTTGCCTTTTATGTAGTCTTCACGGCTAAGAAATGCGTAGATTTCGTTAGTCGATCTATTGTTACCCAAATAGAATCATATCCACCTTGATTACTTGGTAATCCTACCGCAAAATCCATAGAGATACTATCTCATTTCCAAATTGGGATGTCTAAAGGTTGTAACAAACCGCCCGGTGTCTGGTGTTCGATCTTCACCTGCTGGAATACCGCACACTCAGACATAAACACCGCAATATCCTTTTTTCATTCCGGACCACCATTAATCTTTCTTCAAATATTGATACATCTTCGAAGTACCCGAATGTATCGTAAAAGTACCTTTATGAGCTTCTTCCACAATCTTTCGTTTTAATATAATATCACTCAAAACATAAATTCTTTGGTTAAATAGAATAACCCCATCCAACACTTTTACAAATCACGGTTGTAGTAACATTTCTTGCAACATCCCATCCATAACTTTTCCTTGTAGTATCTTATTTCTCAAGGTAGAATTTATATTCAAATTTCCCATCATCACACCATTCGGAGTCCAAACAAATTGGAGATTAAGATCCCGAAATTCTTCCAATAATGCATATTCCAACATCATTAATTCTGCACCGCGAATAACTTTCTGACTTAATGCATCTGCCACCTTATTCACTTTTCCTGGATGGTAATTCAAATCTAGGTCATAATCCATTAAATATTCCATCCACCTTCTTTGTCTCATATTCAACTCCTTCTGGTCGAAAAGATACTTTAGACTCTTGTGATCACTAAACATCTCGAATCGTACACCAAACAAATAATGTCGCCACACCTTTAGGATAAACACAACTGCAACTAACTCCAATAAGAGAGTTATCGGCTTTGGTCTTCCTTGCATCTAGGGTATACACCCTTCCTTGAACTTGATTCTTTGGCTTGGTACAATCTCTTGACATATGGCCCGCTTCATTACAATTGTAACACCTTAATCCTCCACCTTGACACCTACCAAAATGATGCTTGTTACACATCTTACACAAGGGTGGAGTGTTAGATCCAACACCTTGAACTTGTTTCCCTTTGAAGGGTTGTGATCTTGGTCTAAAAGGTTGACTTGTCCTCCCACGGTCATCCTGCAAATTCCTTCCAGCACTCGCTTTAGTTTGCACTTTCTTCAAACTATGCTTAACAACATAGCATTGTCTTAACATTTCTGAATAAGTAGTGAACTCCCTCTGAGAGACACTATAAGAAATCTCCGGCCTCAAACCTAACAAAAACTGATCAATTTCCATTGTTCATCCCGAGTATACATCGCTTGTCTCGAGTACGCCGCCATATAGTTTTTGAAATTCAAACTCCTTTTGGGTCCTCAAAGAACTCGGAAAATACTTTTCCATGAATATCACCTTAAATTGTTCCCATACCTTCGGAACCTCTTGCACCGTCATCAAATTAGAAGCACTCTCCCACCACCTTGCAGCAGGACCTTTCAAAGAGTGTGACACAAATGTCACCTTATTTTCTTCATTGCACCTTACAATATAGAAGATCCTTTCCATTCCAGTTATCCACTCGTGAGCCTTGACCGAATCTAATCTACCATGAAACTCCTGGAGATTCATGCGAAAGATATCTCGGAAGGTTCCACCTTCAACTTCAGGAATGGCCACCTGAGGATGAAAACCCCCGTTCATCTGGTGCATCATCTCCTGCATGAACTGGCTCTATTGTTGTTGCATCTGTTGCATAATCTGATACAGAGGAGAATTCCCATCGCCGCTCGGCGGATTCTCAACAAGAGGAGTAGTAATAGGTCCACCACGTGTTCTACGTCCATCAGCCATATCCATAAATGTCATCAAGATAGGATTAAGTTGATCAGGCTCAATACTATAAACATAACATTTAATTATATTGCGAGGTTATGTATATGAACAAAAATAAATACTCAGAATATTCCAAGGCTAGGTCTAGGATACGACCTTCTCTGATACCAACTGTAATACCCATATATAGAATGCATACATCAAAGCATATTTCCATATATAAGTTCATATTCGGTACTGAAATATTACAAAGTTCTTAGTAACACATTGCATAAGAATATCCACTAAAACATAAGGTACTAATACAAAAGGCTATATATATATATATATATATATATATATATATATATATATATATATATATATATATATATATATATATAAGATGTTCAAAAAGTAAAAGTCTAAGAACTAGATCTGAATATCTCAAAAGTTCACAGCGAAAGAAAGCCATCAAACAAGTAAGGATAATCAAACTTCCTTATCCTTACCCTTTGTGGAACTTGAAGTACCTGAAATAATAACAACAATATGGGGTGTGATAAAACATCTCAGTGAGTTCCCTGTCTTAGAGTTCTCTCGGCTCTAAAGGTTCGAATCTAATTACTACTCAAGTTGGGGGAAATCCTAGACTTCGAGTTCACATAACAACTAGAGACATAAGATGAGATAAACAGAGCGCAACATGCTTTAAGGACGAGTCACGATACAAGTCACTCAATCCTTAACATATATATAACTTTCCCCGCCCAGCCATACAAGGGCACTTCAGCATGGGTCATGGTACCTTACCACAAAGTAACTTTCCCTGGCCATACCACACATGGAGATCTCGACACGGGTCACTCGTTACTTATTCTAATGGATACTTTCCATGCCCAGCCACACCAGGGCACTTCAGCATAGGTCATGGTTGTAACACCCCAAAATTTTCCCTCTCATTTTACATAACATCCAGCATAGCATTTAGCATACTCAAATTCATGTAACAACCAAAAACATTGCATCATATTCATCATAGCTGAGGTATAGGTGTGTGATCAGTGATTGAAGTAGTTGAGGGCCATCCAAAAGTAACAAAGGGGGCAATATTTCTTCTCAACCTTGTGCAAAGGGTTCACAATATCCCACAAGTCTTCATTTGAGGCCACAAATTCTAAAAAGAAGTGAATTGATAAAAAATGCAATTATCCTGAGGAAAGGGGCCAAATTAGGGTTTCTAATTAATTGGGCTTCTCAGGGAAATTTTGGCCCAAACTTGATTTCATTATGCTCCATATGATATTGGGTACCTAGGGTTCAAATTTCATCCATGGAATCCTTTTGGAAGAGGTTTAATTGTTCAGTTGATTGAAAATCAGGGAATTTGGGGGAAGTCAGTCAGACTGAGCAAAAGGGTCAATTCCTGACTTTTTGAGATCAAAATCATGAAATTAGGGCCACAAGAATCCTATGGACCAAATTGGATCAAGAAATGATGGAGCAATCATGAAAAAACAATTTTGCTTATGTATGTATCGATACATTCTAGTTTTGTATCGACACAAGTCTTTCATTAATCACAAAAAAGGGAATTTGCTTCTGTATGGATCGATACATACGAATTTTGCATCGATCCATGTTTCTTCCATGCTATGTATCGATCCATATGAGGGTTGCATCGATACATGCTTCATTGTGTTTCTGGAAATAGGCTATGTATCGATCCATTCGTGATATGTATCGATGCATGATTGAATTAACTTGTTGGAAATAACCAAAAGCTTCAGTATGCATCGATGCATACATCTATGTATTGACTCATACATGTTATATAACTAACATGTATCGATTCATACGAGTCATGCATCAATACCTAAGCCTGTTTTTCTGCTAACAACTTCTGTTTGACATATAAGAGGGCAATGACAGTTCATGGGACTGAGTTTATGAGTGAATTGTGCACACTAACAAACTGAATCAGCTTCACAATTTACTTCACCCTCACCATAACAAGCATAAACATCACAACATGAGATCACACCCTAGAACTGCATAACTAATTCTAACTCACCTCTAACAAACTTGACTCAGTTAACTCAACTTCTAACTGTTAACTGAGTTGGTTAAAGGCTTAACCCAAGTTATATAAGTCTTCATCCAACTGAATTTTAGAACACACTTCATTTTGCTCAGAATCACATAAAAAACCATCAAATTCTCTCTAGCATTTCTTCTTTATTTCGCTTCAAGGAAGCTCCATCTTCATCAACCTTGATCCAAGTTTCATCAATTCATCATCTTCATAACTTCACACACCATTTCCATGGATTAAGGGGCTTGAAACTTCAAAGATCAACCTATGCATCTTCCTGAATTTCAATTGCAATTTGAATCGAATCCCCTCAAACTTCATCAATTCAGTCTCAATCTTCATCAAACCATCATCAACATCACATTTGGCATTGGATCCATGAAGTTCATAGCTTGAATCATCAAGAATCCACCTCTGCACTTTTTTGCACCAGATCAAATTTAGTAAGATTCTTCAAGAATAGAGTGTTTATTTCACTCCAGCCACATTCAGGATCAATCAAGGAAGTCATAGGAGCCTCATCTCTGGATTTCTTCAACCATTAACCTCACTGCATTTCAGGTTCTTCTCCAAACTTTCTTGCTCGATTTTAATGTATTTTGATTGTTTTGTATGCTTTGAAGAATATTAGAAGCATTACAACTTCTGGCTAGATGATATGCACCTTAGGTGCTTAGATCCATTTTTTAGGTGAAAAATGTTTGGCTTCAATTAACATTATCCAGGAACCCTAAGTGAAATATGAACCTAAATATGTGATCAGTGCAAGAAGACGAGTTCAACCATGGCTTTATTTTTCATTTTTGTGGAGATTTTGGCCAAGCCCTAACCAGAGGTCACCGGAGAAGGTGACCGGAAAACCCCTCCGGTGACCGGAACAATTCCTTAGCTTTTATTGTGCAAACATAACATAGCCTTTGGATCGTTTCAATCCAACACACCAAAATCAGACACCACATTAATGAATCATATGACATGCACATGCCATAATTTGTGACAAAATTCTTCAGCTTCTTTTGACACCCCCTCATGCGCGTATGCTAAGCCCATTCAGTTTAATTTCTCACTCTTCACACCCCCAGGCCCACTGAATTTTATTTCTTTTACTTCTTTTATTTCTCTTTTTTTTTTCATTTCCATTTTCAATTAAATAAAATACCAAAACTCATCCAAAAATCCTAAATAAATTCACACGTGTTCTTCATCATTTTCTCTAATTTTTCACATTTTTTAATTCCATTTTTTCTTTTATTTTTGAGTCATAATTAATTTTGAAATTAATTTCTTCCACATTTTCTTTATTTCTGACCAATTTTTTTGTATAATTTCGTTCTCTAAAACCATAATTGATAAAATGTTCATTCCTTTTTCCCTATCCAGAAGACTCATCAAACTTCACAAAAATAATTTTTGTTCAATTTTTAGGTCCTGTTTGGTTTTCTTTTGAACCTTTTCTTTTGAATTGATCGCTATGAACCCTAATTGAATTCTAGCATTCAATTGACTAGGCAAAATTATGAGTTTTTGTGAGATTTTTTAGACATGAATCATCTTCTAGATTTTGATATTGGATGTTAAATTTTATAATTTTTCTAGGTCATTTGGTATTTTTCTAAGTGTCTTGCATCATAAGTCACATTTTTGGTCCTTAACCATAATAAACTTCTCACCACTTCATTTGTGAATACTTTGTGAATCCAATTTCCATTTTAACTTTTCACCAAGCCCCTGTTTTTTGTAGGGGAAGTTCAAACTTCATTGGTCATGTTTGGTTTTTCTTTCTAAGTCATTTGCCTTACCTTGAAAACCATGTATCCATGTCCATTCTTTCATCTTTCATCCTTATGTTTGAATCCTTATGACTTGAATCTTTTCTTTCCCATTTAATCTCATGTCATTAAACACTTCCATTTAGTGTTAGGTTTTGGACTTTACTTTCACCCTTGACTTTAGTCCTAGAAGTTCATTAGTGCCTTTATTAACTAGTGTGAGTTCTTCTTTGAATTTTACCATGTTATATTTGTTCAAATTGCTTCATCATGCTAACATTTGTTTTGTAGGGGGGAAGATTAAGGTAAGCTTTACTTAACTCTAATCTCTTATGCATTTTAATTGTGTTTTCCTTAGAACCTCTTGCTTTGATCATAGGCTTTCCCTTTTGCTCTCTTAGAAATAACTTATCTTCCTTAGGAAGTAAGTTGATTTCTAATTCTCTTACCTGTCTTTTCCTTTTCTCTTATGATTAGAAAGCCTCATTAACTATAGGGCATCCATTGAATGAATAACTTAGGGTTATTTCTTAGTCCCCCTAGTTTTGTCCTTTTCTCCATTTTAGTCTTCTTCTCTCATCTCCAAACAGAAAATTCAAAAGACACATAATAAAGGATGGAAGTAATCTCTTGTGTATAACCTTATTCCATGGGGCACTCATATTCATTCCATCTTGGAATAGTGTGAGCTTGTCTAGCATGACGTACAAGTCTAATCATGAGGCTACCTTCACAAACGATAAACTCAAAACACTACTCATAAAAGACAATCAACAAAGACATCGCGTCTTCTCTTCTCATCTCATAGTATTTGCGGACGAATGCGACTTGCCTCGACAGTTCAAACATCGATACGATAAACACCCTCGAGTCAGAGTCGGTAACACCTGAGCTAGAGCTATGGTAACGTTATCCTAAAAAACACAAATAGTTCCCGCCTTAGTTAGGCGAACTACATCGACTCTGATCCTCGTTTTCCCGATGAGGTACGTAGGTAGTGGGGTAGGGCCCATTCGAGCACATTCTTTATTTTCCCTACATTTCCCCCCTTTCTTTCTGTCGCTCCCGCCAAATGACACCTGGTCAAAAGGGGTACAGACGCGAACGGTCGGCGAAAGGAGAGAGTACACACAAGGGTGAACTTAGAAGACAAGATTCTCCAGCTAGGCATTTTTATCCCGGAGGAAAGGTAATGCTGCATAAACCTAGAAAAGATGGATAAGACGGTTGCGAACTAGAGAGACTGAGAAAGGGGGTTGGTTACAACATGGGAAGGTATTAGCACCCAGATTGTCCGCCGTACTCGACGGGATCCACGCTCGAAAAATTTGTGTTTTAAAGGGGTAGTGTCAGTGCTATCTGTGTATCAAAGCTAGAAAAAATGCAAGTGTCAGTGCTAGAATAAAGTGAAGTGTATAAATGAAGTGTCAGTGTGAGAATAAGAATGAATTGCCCAAGACTATGAGGCTTAAAGAATAATGCTGGAAGGAGGGGGGATATACAGAGACTTTTGTTCGATAACTGTTAAGTTATGCCTACGTATCCTCTCGTGCAATGAGGAAGTCAGAACACCGTAGTTCGACTCAAAGAGACTGAAAGATAAATTGACTTGTGAACTTCTTGCTTGTCTATGCTAAAGTGTATGACCTGTCTGGCTCAGGTGCAAACTGTCTTGCATTAGACGGAAGAAGCGAGTTCTCGTTTGTGAGTGAATGAGATGAGAAAAGAATCTCGGAGGAGACGATTATTGTTTGTTTTTGTGTTTTCAATCTTTTATTGCTTTTGGATTTGTCATAAGTTAATGAGCTTAAGCCTAAACCAAGGGTTAGTAGACTCATCACATCCTCCCTCTGATTAGGGGTAATGAGAATACCTTAAGTAGGAAGTAAGCACCTCACACTTAATCACCATGATGTAGGATTAAGATCATTAACCTACTTGTATTTATTTAGATGTTTTTTGTTGTTTTTGTTTAGTGTTAAGTAATGAGTTTAAGCCATAATCAGGGATTTAATGGACTCATTACACCATCCTAATAGAAGGATAATAGATGAGAACATTTAAGCTGAGAAAGGCTCCTCAACTTAATCCATGATTAGGGATTAACCTCATGACAAAACAAAGCCTTTATTAAAGTGGATTTTAGTTAATGATAAGATTAAGAAGTGAGTTTTATGGTTGGTAAGACAGCTTGAGGAGGACTTGTCCATTAACACTAGGGTTAGTCCTTCTTAACTAATTAAGGAAGAATTAGAACCCTAATGCAAGGCCCAAGTTACAAGCTTGATGTATTGATGATTATTGAGTGAATTGATTAAAGGATTTAAACACATTAAGAGTTTAACACTTAGGATTAAAGTTATACACTCCATCCTAATAGAAGGATGCAGGCATAAGCTTAATCACAAAGCCTTAAAACCTTTAGGGTTTAGTCCTTGATTATGAGATGAGGTGAGAAGACTCAAGGATGACACAAAGGAAAAACTAAATGGGGGAACTAATCAAGCCCTAATTGTAGTCCTAGGTTTTGTGAGGCTTAAGAGAGAAAGAAATCTTCAAAGGCCACCAAGGAGGAACAAGATAGAAAGAGGAAGGAGAAAAAGAGAAGCAAGACAACTTGCTTCACTCAAGAAGACAAGTTGCTTGAAGGAAGAAAGAGGAGAAAGAGCATGAATGAGAAAGCTCACTCTAATTCACAAGAAAAATGCAGCAATGAATGCATAAGAGAGATGGGAAGAGATTATGAGAAGTGAAGGCAAATTCACTTCTCAAACACTTACCACCTGAAAAGTTAGCAAAAGGAAGTGAAATGAAATGAGAATGAGATGAAATGCAATGATGCAAACCAAAGTCAGAAGCATTCACATGATGTAAATGATGCTAAGAGATGATGCAAACACATGACAAGAGATGAGAATGATCATACAAGCATAAGGATGCAAATGAGGCATGCTTTGAACCATAAAGATTCATGAATGTTTATGAAATGAAATGAACATATAACATGGCAAAGGAATGATGCAATGATCAAACATGACTCTAATATGTCCTAAGATGTCTTATGAATCATGTGGATGCACAAAATATCATGGAAAGCTCTTAAATGCAAGCAAATGAGAGATGAATGCAAAGGAAGGCAAGAATTAGGGTTTATGAACAACATGTAAAGCAAAATTCAAAACCAGAAGCAAATGACATGATAAAAAAAATTGAAAATGGGATCAAAGGAACCCTAACCCTACATAAGTTCACTGCCCAAAGGAGGAGACCTAAATCTAAACCTAATGGAAGTTATGATTTTTCTAAGTCAACTAGGGTTTCAAGGTACCTCACAATGAAAAATGCAAAACAAATTGAAAATGGAAGGTAAATTCAAACCAATTTTATTCTATAAACTACATGCTATGAAGGATGCAATGCAAGAAGAACCATCAAACTCTCAATGGTTAGGCAGAATGGATTTTTCCAAGTTTGAACCAAAATATTGCCTTTAAAAGAATTTAATTCCAATGAAAATTGTCAAAATGCATCAAGAACCAAAAAGAAATTTGTTTTGAGAGTTTGATAATGTTTCTAAATGTTTTGAAATGCAATGTGAAATTTTTTGTGATTTTTAAATACCTAAATGTGTTTTTAATTAATTAATTTCCATTAACTAATTAAAAATAAACATTCAAATGATTTAAAAATAATTTTTAATGCAAAAAATAAAAATAAAAATATTTTTGGGTTCTGAAAATTAATGAAATGCTTGACAAAAAATTTCAGAATTTTTAAATATGTTTTACTATTTTTAGTAATTCGTATAAATAAATGCAATGAAAATGAAAATAAAATTAAATAAAATGGGAAGTATGCGAAATGGAAGGACCAGATTGAGTCTGGGCTAGGGGGTCTTGACTTGGCGCCACATCCAATGGCCCAAGTTCAAACCTGGCTAATTTTATTTTATAATTAATTAATCCTATGTTAGGTTAATTAATTGCTGATTAGGGTTTAAGTGGACCATCTGGACCATCCAAGTGCGCGCGGGAAGCAGGATCCTAGGGTTAGAATTCAAAGTTTCTAATTAAACAGGTTTTGCCCTAATTAATTTCAGGCGACCGAAGATAAGCTTCGGTCGTCTTCTCCGGCATTAAATGCCCAGAAACGATCTTCCACTCAAACTAAACCTAAATCCATCATCAAACACCATTTATCAAGCATGAACAAAGAGAATCGAAGCCAAACACTTTCACGGGCAAAATTTCAGAGAGGCACAAAATGCTTATTTTCACACCATTTTTAAATCTAAAAACATCAGAGTGATCCTCATGATGTGTACTTTCACTTTGTAACAAAAAAAGCAAGCTCTGAAAAGTTTGAAGTTTGAAGCTACCTGAGGTGAAGAACTGTGAATATGAGCTTTCCAGGCCTTTCTCTTATGCAAAGTGTCTCCCTTGAGCTTCCTGAAATCAATGGAGTGCTCAAAATCTTTTATTGATGGCTGATTTGTGGATTTGTGTTCTGGTGTGGCAGATTTCACAGTTGAGCTATAAGGGGTTTCAGGCTGTTTTAATGGTGGGTTTTTGTTCTATGGAGGATGTATGGTTCACTGGTGAAAGAAAAAATGAGGTTTGATGGTTGTTTGAGGAATTTCGAAGAGAAAGAGTTTTTGACAGTTTTTTGGGGGTGCTGGATTGTGAGAGCTTTCTGGCTTGTGTGTGGTGTATTTTGAGTCTCATTGTGTCCACTTATCAAACTGTGATAGGGCAGAGAGTTGGTGGTGGCACAGTGGGATTGGCATGGGCAAAATGCAAAAGTCAAAAAGTTTGTGTACCATAAGCATGGGCTGGGACAGAAGTGGTTCAATGGGGTGTCTTTCCTCAGCATAGTTTATGGTGAACCATAGGATCAATAAAATGCAGCTGGATGGCTTGGATATCAAGATGGCAGGAGTTTTGCATTTTGTCCTCTTTGAAGTTTCTTGTGAACCAAGGCATGGCATCTCATGATTTCTTGGGCAATTTGTGACAAAATGAGTTATGTGATGATGTTATGGTGCTTTGATACCAATTAGAAGTCAAACCAATCCTTGGACATCACTCTTGCAAAAGTTCCTTTTTGGAGAATTTCATGGAAAATGGCTTATGAAAGTTTGTGATCTAAGGCATGAGCCTTGAAAATCCTTGGGCAATTCTGACTTTTCTAAGTTGCAACATGTTATAATGATTCAAATAAGTCATTTAGAGGTCTTGAAAGTGCTTGGAACTTGAATTTGCAAAAATCCCTCTTTGGTGCCAAAAGTGGAAATTTCATGATTTTTCTCAACTTTGCAAAGCCATAAATTTTGATCTATGATGAATTAGAAAGAGTTCTTGTACTTTTTGAAAAGGGAATGATCCAATCTACCACTTTCATGACCAAAGTTTTCTCATTTGAAGCATTTTTGAATCAATTTGAGGAGGTTGACAAACTTTCCCAAAATAGCAAGTTTACATTACAAGTTACTTTCCCAAAAAGGAAACTTCTCAAATGGCTTGAAAATTTTCAATTTTTTGAACTTCTAACCTCTTCTATGATCAAATAAAGATCATACACATTCAAAATGATGGAGAACACCCTTTGGTTGGGTCATTGGAGGCCTCAGATGCCTTGATTTTGCACTGAGTTGTTCAAGAAGTCATCTTGTGATCAGATGCCTTCCCCATTGAGTTTCTTCATGAAAATTGATATGCATTATCCTCATACCATATAGAGACCAATAGAAACAAGAATGACCAAAAAATTTGGAGTTATGGCCTCTGAAACCAAAACCCTAATTCTAGGTCATCTGTGTAGTTAAGCCTGGCTCTGCTTCCATGCCTTTCTCAGTTCTTGTGATTCTTTGACTTCCTTGATCTTGTGAGGATATAATATGATGCTTGAACATACATGGACCCCTTTTCAGTGATTAAGGACCTTTGGAGTGGCTCAAATGGCTCAGGGATTGCTCAGATCACAAACCCTAGATGCAGATGACTTTGTATCAATGCAGTGAATAAAAAATGTAATATGAGATGCTATGATTGAATTTATGCACATGAAAAGATCACAAGCCATGGTGTGAATGGGTGAGGGAAAATTTGGGGTGTTTACAGCTGCCCCTATTCAAACATGAGTTAGCTGTGCAGGATGTAAGCGACGACTTATCATTCAAACAAGATAACTTGTGGTTGAATACCAAAGACAGTCCAAAATTTGCACTCACAGAATGAAGAAGAAAAGGGATATAGATTGTAAGAGGAAATAAAGTATGATTATAAAGGGCGGGCGACGGAGGACGACCGTCGAGTAGAGGACGACTGGTGGGGATAAAGCAATGACGGGGACGACCGACATGCTGGGGGAGATGCGGGAAATAAAGCAATGACGGGGACGGCCGACAAGCTGGGGATGCAGGAGATTATGATGGGGATGACCATCAAGTAATGTTACAAGATTCTCTGGGGACTAAAGGTAAATGATGGGGACCACCATCAAGTTCAAGATACGAATGAAATAAATGATGAGGTACGGTCATCAAAGGTGAAGGACGATCACCTAGCAGGGAACGGCTGCTCAGTTGGGGATAAGATGAGGGACAGTCATCTAAGGTGAAGGACGATCACCTGGTATGGTACGGCTGCCGAAAGTATCACGACATAGGACGAATGTCGGACAAAAAGGTCGACGATGGGGACGGCCATCGGATAAGCATGATGAAGGACGATCATCAAGAGGTGAAGGATGATCACCTAGCAGGGTACGGCTGCTATCAGGGTTTTATCATGACATAGGACGAATGTTAGATAATCGAATCAACGATAGGGACGACCATCGGATAAAATGATGAAGGACGATCATCAAGGGGTGAAGGACGATCACCTAGCAGGGGACGGCTGCTAAAAATATCACGACATAGGACGAATATCGGATAAGAAGGGGTTCTAATGAATAGAGACTCCACTGGGGGTGATGAAGGACGATCATCGAAAAGGTGAAGGACGATCACCTGGCAGGGTACGGCTACCGAAACGGTATCATGACATAGGACGAATGTCAGATAGACAAGAAATAGTTCAACAAGATTTGTTGGGAATTCTTCTGGGGAATGGTAGACACAGACGAGTGTCTATATTCAAGAAGACATAAGTTTTTGACACGGTGTATAGATTAAAGATGCGGACGAGCATCCTTACGACCACGATACAGACGAGTATCAGTAGAAACAAACGCTTGACGCATGTTTAGAGATGATGATACGGACGAGTACCAACTAGTTGACAAAGAACACAGACGAGTGTCGAATCTGAGGGGATATAAGTGATGTATACAAGATACGGACGAGTATCTGTATGAGTGACAGGTGAGACACATACGAGTATTCAACTTGCTGGGGAGAGTATGACACGGACGGGTGTCGGAAAACGTGTATTATAAACAAGTACTTGATTTACAAAGCGTTTAGGCAACTATGCTGGGGAAGGTGACACGGACGGGTGTCAAGGAATTGTATACATATGCATCTGTGTTAGTGAGTGCAAAGGGGATGCTTTGGCTCTCCACTGGGGATATGACACAGACGAGTGTCAAAAGGAGTGTGTTCCTGTATTTGTGAGTGTAATGCTTTGGCTTTCTGGTGGGGAATTTGGGAAATATTCTGTATATTGCTGATGGATTGTCATTATTTACAAGCGTTCAGTTCGACACATGGCTTATGATTATGCAATATGTTTGATTTTTTCCGTAATGCTCCGTATTAGACGGAATGCTACACTCTGTTGGGAAAACATGATGCGAATGCTATGATTATGCAAAGATGCCGATCCGGGATTCGGATCCTGATGCTGCGGAGATCTCTGGCTGATCTGCTCGAAGTGGATATTCCAGCTGGGGATGAGATCATTGGTAGATCTGATATATATGACTCTGCATGGGGAAGTAGGTCATTGATAAACCTATCTTGGTAATGAGGGACCCAACTGGGGTCTGTAGAAGCTTTCGTCACTCTGTTGTGAGATCTTCGGGCATTGCTCTTCTGGATATAAGTTGAAATTCTGCGGGGAGATGATTCCCTGTCTGTCACTCGGCTGGGGAAGGAGAAAGATCACTGAAAGATCCTCCTAGAGATTTCTGCGGGGATCCTGCTGAGGATGATACTTGACAACTCATCTGGGGATATGGGCACCTTCTGGTACTGCTTTGGAGAAGTGATGCCTGACAACTCTGATGGGGAGAAAGCATCTCTGGTGTTGTTTGGAAAGTGTGATGAGGAGACAATGATTTGGCAGCTTGCTGGAGAGAGTTTTCATGCCCCATGTTTCACTTTGGATATCTGCAATCCTGTAAAGACAAAGAAACGCACAAGTATCCCGAGGTATCCCTCACTGGATTCCGTCATAGGAGTTTAGACACTCCCGGGAGCAAATATATTTCCTGCAAGCACATATTTTTAGAAAGGAAGCATCTGTATTTATGCAATCCATATCTCAAGGACATCAGACATTTTGCAAACGAAAAATAAAATGTACGAGACGGAATATGACTGAAAATCTAATTTTATTAATTTGTGTGCTCTGAATTGGCAAGATACAGTCAAAGAAACGGATCCCCTGAAATGAGGAGATCGTTACAAAAATTGAGAAACAAAAAGGGACATTGGCAATGTTGATGACGCTTTCAAGGAGCTTCCCTTTTGCTATGTCCCGTATGACATTGACGTTCTTCTCATCCAGCTTTTTGAAGAAGGCTGATTCTGACCGATGCTTGAACCTTTCGAAGCTTTCCATGTTGTAAGTGATACAGATGAATTCAGAATGCAGTTGTTCGCTTATTCCCTTATTTTGCGTGGATCGCCCTTTCGGGTTTTCGATCCACCGGGATACCCATTTTTGCCTGAGCTGTCCAATGCGGCTTTTCAACTCAGCGGGTGTACATTTTTTATTTTATTTTCCCTTATTTTTGCCCGAGTCTTTTATTCTGTTTTTGACTCGCCAGGATGCCCTATTTTTGCCTGGACTTACATTCTGTTTTTATGTCCAGCGGGTCATTTTTACGCGAAGTATTTTTTAACTGCATCTGAATTCATAGGGGACAGGAAGTCTTCACCATCCATAGTACTGAGCATCAGTGCTCCACCAGAGAAAACTTTCTTTACTATGAATGGACCATCATAATTCGGAGTCCACTTGCCCCTGTGGTCTGTATGAGGAGGGAGGAGTCTTTTCAGCACAAGATCTCCTACCTGGTATTCTCGAAGCCTGACTTTCTGATCGAAGGCTTTCTTCATCCTTTTCTGATACAGCTGCCCATGACAAATTGCAACTAATCTCTTTTCTTCGATCAGATTCAGTTGTTCGTATCGGGATCGGACCCATTCTGCTTCACTTAACTTAACATCCATTAGCACCCGTAGGGAGGGTAATTCAATTTCAACAGGTAGGACTGCTTCCATACCATAAACAAGTTGATACGGTGTTGCCCCAGTGGATGTTCTGATTGACGTACGGTAACCATGCAAGGTAAATGGTAGCATTTCATGCCAGTCCTTGTAGGTGACTACCATCTTTTGCACAATCTTCTTGATATTCTTGTTAGCTGCCTCTACAGCGCCATTCATCTTTGGCCTGTAAGGAGAAGAATTGTGGTGTTGGATCTTGAAGTCCCGGCATAGTTCTGCCATCATCTTGTTGTTCAAGTTGGAACCATTATCAGTAATGATCCGCTCGGGCACTCCATACCGACAAATGATATCTCTCTTCAGAAATCGGGCTACCACTTGCCTTGTAACATTTGCATAAGAAGCCGCTTCAACCCACTTGGTAAAATAGTCAATAGCAACCAGGATGAATCTGTGGCCGTGTGAAGCAGTTGGTTCAATCTTGTCAATCATATCAATGCCCCACATGGCAAAGGGCCAGGGTGAAGACATCACATTCAAAGGATTTGGAGGCACATGCACTTTATCTGCATAAATCTGGCATTTATGGAATTTTCTGGCATAGGCACAACAGTCTGCGTCCATTGTGATCCAGTAGTAGCCTGATCTTAGCAACTTTTTAGCCATTGCATGCCCTCCAGCATGGGTACCAAAGGATCCTTCGTGCACCTCGTGCATTAACAAGTCCGCTTCTGCCCTCCAGCATGGGTACCAAAGGATCCTTCGTGCACCTCGTGCATTAACAAGTCCGCTTCTGCCCTATCAACGCATCTGAGGAGTACCATATCAAAGTTTCTCTTGTAAAGGGAACCATCGGTATTCAGGAAGAAAATACCAGCTAGCCTTCTTAATGTCTTCTTATCATTGGAAGATGCCCCAGGTGGGTATGTTTGATCCTCCAAGAAGCATTTGATGTCATGGAACCAAGGCTTATCATCTTTGACAATGCTTGCTGAAAATACATATGCTGGTCTGTCAAGTCTGGATACTGAAATCTGAGGCACAAAGTTGGCGGCTTGAACTTTGATCATGGATGAAATGGTAGCCAGAGCGTCTGCAAACTAATTTTCGTCTCGCGGGATATACTCAAGCTTGACCGTTGTGAAGAAAGTCAATAACCTTCTTGTATAATCCCGGTAAGGTATCAGATGATCTTGGTGGGTGTACCATTTGCTGTTGGTTTGATTAATTACCAAAGCTGAATCTCCGAATACAGTCAAAGTCTTGATCCGGAGGTTAATGGCTTCTTCGAGACCCATAATACAAGCTTCGTATTCAGCTTCGTTGTTAGTGCAGTTAAAGGTGAGTTTTGCCGAGAAAGGCATGTGAACTTCCTTAGGTGTAATGAGTACTACACTAACACCACGACCATTCATATTAACAGCCCCATCAAACATCATCGTCCATTCTTCTTCTGGGTCAGGCCCTTCAGTGTGAATAGGCTCTTCATGATCTTTTGCTTTTATGAACATGATGTCTTCGTCAGGGAAGTCAAATCTCATGGGCTGGTAATCATCAATGGGCTGCTCAACAAGGTAATCAGACAACACACTGCCCTTGATGGCTTTTTGAGATGTGTATTGAATATCATATTCTGTGAGGATCATTTGCCATCTTGCAACCCGTCCGGTAAGTGATGGCTTCTCAAAAATGTACTTAACTGGGTCCATCTTCGAGATCAACAAGGTAGTGTGGGTTAACATATATTGCCTTAGTCGGAGAGCAGCCCACGCTAAAGCACATCAAGTTTTCTCGAGCAGTGAATAACGTTGTTCATAGTCGGTAAACTTTTTGCTTAGGTAGTAAATTGCATACTCTTTTCGACCAGACTCGTCATGCTGGCCTAGCACACACCCCATTGACTCTTCTAATACTGTCAAGTACATGATTAGAGGTCTTCCTTCAACTGGAGGCATAAGGATTGGAGGCTCCTGTAAGTATCCCTTGATTTTGTCAAACGCCCTCTGGCAGTCTTCATTCCACCTGACCGTTTGTTCTTTTCTTAACAACTTGAACAAAGGCTCACAGGTTGTTGTAAGGTGAGATATGAACCTTGAAATGTAGTTCAATCTACCTAGAAACCCCCGAACTTCTTTTTCAGTCTTCGGTGTAGGCATTTCTTGAATGGCTTTAACTTTATTAGGGTCAACTTCAATCCCTTTTTCACTTACAATAAATCCCAGCAGCTTACCGGATCGCAACACCTTACCAGATCGCACCCCGAATGTGCATTTGTTGGGGTTTAACTTCAGTTGGTACTTCCTCAGACGCTTGAATAACTTCAACAGATTTACCAGGTGGTCTTCTTCTGTGAGGGACTTGGCGATCATGTCATCCACATAACATTCAATTTCTTTGTGGATCATGTCATGGAATAATGTTACCATAGCCCGTTGATAAGTGGCACCAGCATTCTTCAGTCCGAATGGCATCACCTTATAACAAAACATGCCCCAGCGTGTGATGAAAGTTGTCTTCTCCATGTCTTCAGGTGACATTTTGATCTGATTGTATCCTGAAAATCCATCCATGAAGGAGAACACCGAGAACTGAGCCGTATTATCAACCAATACATCAATGTGAGGTAAAGGGAAGTCATCCTTCGGACTGGCTCTATTCAGATCCCGGTAGTCCACACACATCCTCACCTTGCCGTCTTTCTTAGGCACTGGTACAATGTTAGCAACCCATGGTGGATAGCTAGTTACAGCAAGGAACCCGACGTCCCACTGCTTTTGTACCTCTTCTTTTATCTTCATTGCCATATCTGGGCGAGTACGGTGCAGCTTCTGTTTCACTAGTGGGCAGTCTTCTTTTAAAGGCAGCTTGTGCATGACAATATCGGTGTCCAACCCTGGCATATCTTGATAAGACCAAGCGAAAACATCCACATACTCCTGAAGCATATCAATCAGTTGCTTTTTTACTGAATCTTGCAGGCAGGCCCCGATCTTGACTTCTTTCACATCTTCTTCTGTACCAAGATTAACCGTTTCGACCTCCTCCTGATGAGGAGTGATAACCTTCTCCTCTTGCCTTAACAACCTGGCTAGCTCTTCAGGTAGCTCATAATCTTCTTCAACCCCTTCATCATCTTGATTGATTGGATTGTCGAAGTCATACAAAGTCATAGCAGTGTTGTTGTCGGTGCAATCTAGAGGGCACTTTCTGCAAGGGTTTAGATTGTTTATTTTAGTGATCAATTTTAATCTTGTTTAGAAAAAGTGAAAATGAAGTTATTTATTTTGAAAATATTTCCATTTTATTTTTGTACAAAAAGAAAAATGAAAAGACAGTGAGCGAAAAAGAGACTCGTTTGCAAAAGATGTCCGATATTCATTGATTGATCTATTTGCACAAAATTACAAGATGGCCCGATTACAAAATGAGTCTTGACATCTTGGGCAAGATGCAAGACTTGATGCATGCTTAAAAATACAGGAAATAATAATTACTCTGCAGGAGTAACCCTTATAATTTCCTGGGAAGACCAGTTAAGGACTTGGCTCCCCGGGATCCTTGGACGTATCCAACTCTCCAGGTTGCGGTCGCTTTCCTCCTCGTCTTCCAAGTTGTTCACAGCATCCGGGGTGAGCATTCCCCCGCTGACAAAATTGGGCTCTTTGGCAACCTCTGATTGATCTTGTTGAGTTGGTCTGTAACCCAACCCAAATCTGTCTTCTTTCTTCTTCACGGGCAGCAACTTGCCCCAGCCTTGGGCAGTACCCTCTTCAATAACCTTCCGGGCTTGCTGATAAGACGTCATGGAAGTTCCCAGTACAACAGATGCTTCATTAATGTTTAGGGCCTCAAACCCCTGGCTCATGGTTTCATGGATCTCCCCATCCATTTCAATGTACTTATACGTAGCCAGATGGCTAACAAAGATGTCTTCTTCCCCACAGATGGTGATGATCTGGCCTTCCCACTCGAATTTCAACTTCTGGTGAAGGGTAGACGTAACAGCGCCAGCGGCATGGATCCAGGGTCTACCCAACAAACAGCTGTAGGCCGGCTGAATGTCGATCACATAGAAGGTAATTTTAAAAGTCTACGGGCCAATCATCACAGGCAGATCAATCTCCCCAAGCACTGATCTTTTAGAGCCATCGAATCCTCTCACCACCAAATTACTCGGACGTAGTGCCAAGCCATCATACTCCAGCTTCACTAAGGCTTTCTTTGGTAGAACATTGAGTGACGACCCAGTGTCTACCAGTACATGAGATAAAACAACACCCTTGCACTCTAGGGTGATGTGTAAAGCCTTGTTGTGGTTACATCCCTCAGTTGTTAAGTCAGCATTGGTAAAACCCAGTCCATGACTGGTGTTGACATTTGCCACCACAGTTTCTAGCTGATTAACGGTAATCTCCTCTGCCACGTATGTTGCGTGCAGGACCTTCAGTAATGCATTCCTGTGAGCTTCAAAACACATCAACAGTGATAATATGGAGATTTTTGAGGGAGTTTGGTGAAGCTGATCCACCACCTTTTAATCACTTCTTTTTATGATTCTCATAAACTCTTCTACATCTTGTTCAAAAGATGTCTTCTGAGTTACCTTGGCAGCCGGCTCTTCAGGTACCACACTCTTTCCTTTTGCTTTGGCAGCGGCTTCTGCTTCGGCATTAGGTCTTTGCACTTGTGAGGCAAAAAGGCGTCCGCTTCTGGTGAAGCCTCCGCCTCCCCCAACATTATCAATCTGTGGAGAAGAGGTTGATGAATCCAGAGTGATTTTCTCCCCGTTGCAGTAAAGATCAGAGCCATAATGCCAAGGTATGGCATTACTACTTTCACAAGGAACGGGTCCAGGCATCGTAATAGTAACTGGACTGACTGCTGCAGAGGAGGGTACTGTAATGGTGTGCGGATCGTAGTAAATTGTGACTGGTGGCCTGGCAGGAGGTGCCACTGTTTGTTGCTGGAAATTGTTGCTGGGAGGAACATTTGATGGATCATAGTAGATGGTGACTGCTGAGACATCTTCGTTAATCCTTGCTGGTGTTATAGAAGATTTTGCTGATAAAAGGGATGTTGATGTTGTAGAAGAAAGGGTTGTTGACATTTGATTCGTTGAAGTGATGGATGGGGCCATTGCTGATGATATCGATGAATCGGTAGGAATGATTGTTGCTGCTGTTGTAGAAGAATCAGGAATTGTTGTTAAAGGAATTGTTGGATTTGTAGGCACCGTTGTCGAGATCTGAAGGATTCCATCCTTGATAAGACCATCTATGCCGCTTCTCAAATTATCACACCCGTTGACTGCAATGTTGCAATACCCACAACCGAGCTCACACTCGGGGAACACTTGGCACTCTAGAAGCTGAGCTTTAATTTCGACCAAGGGTGTTCGAATTTTTGCAACACTGGTGATCAAAGTAGATGGTTTGTCTTCCTCAATGGCATTAATCCTCGGCCCGCCATGGTTAGGCATAGGATTCTTGTTGACATTTGGAGGGGGTGCAAAGTTGAGGGCTTTAGAATCCACCAGATCTTGGACTTTCATTTGTAAGGCCCTGCATTTTTCAGTATTGTGACCAGGTGCATTGGAGTGGAAAGCACACTTGGCGTTGACGTCATAATTCCTTGGGAGATTGGAGGGATCTGGCGGTGCCAATGTCCTTAACTCGACCAAGTTAAGCTTCAGGAGTTGTGGCAATAAGGCATCATAAGGCATAGGGATAGGGTCAATCACCCTATTTTCCTGTGATGGTCTTTGTTGGAAGGGTCGTTGTTGTTGATTGCTATTGTTGTTGTTGTAGGTTCTCTGTGGCGGGTACTGAACTTGTCGTTGATAATGTGGTTGTTGTTGTTGTTGATATGTTGATTGCTGAGGAATCGGGGCTGGAATAGTGACAGCTACCACTGACCTGTGAACATACTGAGGTCTGCCCCTGCTGGCATGAATGGCATTTGTCTCACCGGTTCTTCGAGGTCCCACAAAAGGCTTCCTGGGATTACTGGACGAACTTGCACCATTGTCAGAAATTTTTCCCATTTTTAGCAGACTTTCAATCCTTTCCCCAGCTATAACTACGTCTGCGAAGCTGGTAGAAGAAAAGGCAGCCAATCTATCAATATATGTTCCTTGCAAAGTATTCATGAACATGTCGGCCATTTCTCTTTCCGACATGGGTGGTTGGACAGCAGCAGCAAGCTGTCTCCACCTCTGGGCGTATTCTCTGAAGCTTTCTCTGGAAGATTGGGACATTCCCATTAGGAGGGTTCTGTTAGGAGCCATGTCCAAGTTATATTGATATTGTCTGATGAAGGCTTCAGCTAAGTCCTTCCAGCATCTGATAGTAGCTCTGGTCAAGTGTGAATACCACTCCCTTGAAGCCCCAGTCAGACTGTCTTCAAAGTAGAACATCCACAGTTTCTCATCCATAGTATATGCTTTAAGTCTTCCTAGGAAAGACTGCAGGTGAGTTCGTGGACAAGAGGTTCCATTGTATTTTTCAAAGCACGGGGGTTTGAATTTGTGGGGAATTCTCACCCCCTCCACTAACCCCATATCCATTACATCGAAACCCAAGGAGTTTTGAGACTCCAAATATCTCAATTTCTCAGCAATTTCATCAAACCTTCTATCATAGACTTCATCTCCAGCTCCCATTATAGTAAACTGCTCTTCTTGAGGATCTTCTTGCAAGATCCTGCCTGCAGAAGTGTTGCCCTGTACATTCCTTGGGATGTTGACTTCCGGATCTAGATGAGGTCCAAATACTGGTGGGTTAACATGAGGCTGACCTCCCTCATTATTACTAGTTCCTCTAGTTCCAGGATGAGGTTCTTCGGGAGTTTGTCTCTCTACTAATGCCCTTAACCTTTCTTGGCTCTGGGCCAAGCCAGTCATCACAGTCATGAATTGAGCCATTTGGTTCCTCATCTCCACTCTTTCATTAGCCATCTGAGTTCTGACCTCAGTCAGGTCCTGCTGCACTTGATCCATTTGGATACCAGGAAGGTTGTTGCGAGTAGGGTACCGGTGCGTACAGTTGACAGGGAACACCCGGCGACGAGCAATATTTCCTGAAGCACAACAAAGTTAGAAACAAACAAAATAAAGGCAAAACCTACAAAACAAAACAAAAGTTAGAATGCAATGCAATATGCTTATTTGTTTTTCCAAGGTATCCGGCTTGGTTCTTGGTTTTGACCTTTCCAGACCCCGAGGAAGATGCTTCGACTTTGTTGAGAAAAGAAACCCCAAAATGGAAACAAACTAAAATATATTACAAATACTGAACAATACATAGTTTGTTTTTACAACACATGCCCTTGAAGGGTCAAAATACAAAAAGAGAAAAGTACATAAAATGGAAATGAACAACAAGCAAAGAAGTCAAACATCTAATCCAAACTCATCCTCCTTAACCTCCTTCAGAAGTGCCTCAGTTACTGGACCAGCTGGATGCTCTGTGATGGTCCTGATGAGGAGGTTCCTGGTGGCAATGGCAGTGGTCAGCTTCTTGTGCCTGTCCTGGTCCTTTGATCTCTTCAATCCAGCCCTAAGCTTCAACTCTGAAATCTCCTTCTGGGCTGCCAACAAAGCCTCCTGTTGCTTCTTTTCATTAGCCTCTAATTGTTCAATCTTGGCATTGAATTCTCTGATCTTCTTGTGTCCGGGCTTCAGTGATCCTGACCCACCTAGCCTGACTTTCTTGCAAATAAAGCTCAGTCCCAGCCTTCTGAAGCTTGGCCTCTTTACAGGCATTCTTCAATATTTGTTCCTCAGCTCTTGCTTTTCTGATGTAGTCTTCTGTTTTCTCAATCTTGGCCAAATGCTCCACCCTAAGCTTCTCCAACCTCTCAATGTCCAGACGACCATCACTCCTTTCCCAAATGGTCTTCTTCAGAGCTTGAGACAGATTCTCATTCCTTTCCTTCAGCTTCTCAAATTCTTCCAGGCTGACAGTTGCTGCTGGCTGTGCTGTGGATGGTCCAGGTATATCCTCAATGGTGAAAGGCATTCCAGTAACCTGAGCTCTAGTACGGGACCAATCATAGTACTGAGCTGAAGCAACATTATTACATCTTCCAAGAATGGCCATCCCCTTTGTTTGGATGTTGTCCCAGGCCAAGGATGCTTGTCTGACAGCAGCTAGATTAGGCTTTATTTCACAATACAGGGTCTCAGCCAAATCTTGTACTCTAGGAGGGTGAATCAAAGCATAGCCCAGTTGTCTCTTGAACAGCAAAGGATTGTAGTTGATGCAACCCTTTACTCCTATCAGAGGTACATTTGGGTATTGCCCACAGCGGGTGATTATGTCTTTGCCTTTGAAGCTCTGGGTGCACCATCTGATGTCATCTGAAGTCAAAGCAATGAGCCTCTTGGCCCAATTCTTCTGCTGGTGAGGATTCAAGAAGGCATCTGTCTTAGGTAGGTGTCTGAGCAGCCAGGTGTGAAACAAAGGAGCACAGCATCTCACCAACTTCCCCCTTTGTTTCTCATTCCTCTGATGAATGGAATAATAAAAATCTCCCAGCAATGTGGGTACTGGGTTCCTCAGAAGGAAAAGATGAATGGCATTCTTACTGATAAATTTGGGCTCATCTGCAAACAGTATAACCCCATATATACTGAGGGCTAAAAGTGCACAGACTGCCCTCCATTCTCCTAAGGAGGCCTTCAGGATGGCCTGAGAAATCAAGAAATCCAAGTGCAAACCAGGGATCCCAGCCTTTGTTGTCTTGCTTTGTTCATTCAAAGCAGGCTCCAGGTATAATGCTTTTGCCACTTCTCCATTGCTGGGATCAGGCATCTCTGGGTTAAAGGGGATTCCACCTCTGACAGGTACTCCAACCAATGATGAAAACTCCTCTAGTAGAGGTCCTAGCTGAAAGTCTGAGAATGTGAAGCATCTCAAAGGAGGATCATAAAACTGCAAGCATGTGTGGATCATGCTCCTCTGAGATGGGTCCAGGTCCATAACCATATCTAGGATACCTCCATAATGCTCTCTGAATAATGGGATATGGTCAGGGGTGATAAGTGACTGGACCTTCCTGATACCAGTCAACACAGGCTCAAAGAAATGGTAAGATATGTTGCTCTTCCTGAGAGTAGCCATGAATGCTGATGAAGAGCTGAAGATAAGTACTGATGAGGATCAAGACTGATACTGGAGATGGGCCACTGATAGGCTAGTGCTGGTGAGGAAGATGACTGAAGCAGATAACTGATAAAGATAGCTGAAGCATATAACTGATGAAACAGAGGTCTATGCAGATGAAGGGGTCAAAACCAAGCCAGATATAATGTGGATACCCTGAAAAATAAATAATAAATGTTAAATGATGCAATGATGATGTATGCAAATGATATGCAAGGGTTTGTGATCAAGCTGGATCTGATTATCTGTCTTGATATAAGGCCCATGTATGTTCAAGAAGTCCATATGGAGGTTCAGAAATCCAGTAACCAAGGTGGGGGACTCAAATAAAGAGTCACATGTCCAAGGTTAAATCACAAGAACTGTCCAAAATGGAGTAATCTTAAAAAAAACAGGGTATGCTATGGCCAAGGGTACCTGCATACCTGTAAACAGCCCAACCCCCTTACAGGTGGTGTTCTAAAACAAGGATCCTCAGACTTGGATCAGTTATGAGAAGTGTAAACACTTCTAACCCGGAGGTACAGTGTTTACAATAACCATAAAAGATCCTCCTCTAATTCACCCCAGTTTCTGAAGGTCATAATAAAGGTCATCCAGACTTAGCAGGCTTCCCAGATAGCCCTAGTACTACAGGAAATCTGTAGCACAGAGTTCTCAAGAAAAAACCCACATCTGAACCGTGTTTCATATTCCCGCACCAGACCGAAATGGAATGGGAAAGAAAATGAACCACTCTAGCCTAGGTGTCACTCAGATCCCAGGTATAGGACTTCAAACTCTCAATGGAACCCCACCCACCAAAAAAGAAAACCAAATCCAGCAGATGACAGTATGACAGTATGATGTATAAAACTGTAAGGAAAGCAGTAAACAAGACTGTACATAAAGCAATAAAATAACTACATAAACACATATAACACATAACACCCCAGTAAACACAAATCAAACAAGCGCTAGGAGGAACCCACAAAAAGAACAAGAAGCCATGGTTACAATATAAGGGTCCCCAGCAGAGTCGCCAAGTTGTCGCTCCCGCCAAATGACACCTGGTCAGAAGGGGTACAGACGCGAACGGTCTGCGAAAGGAGAGAGTACACACAAGGGTGAACTCAGAAGACAAGAGTCGCCAGCTAGGCATTTTTATCCCGGAGGAAAGGTAATGCTGCATAAACCTAGAAAGGATGGATAAGACGGTTGCGAACCAGAGAGACTGAGAAAGGGGGTTGGTTACAACCTGGGGAGGTATTGGCACCCAGATTATCCGCCGTACTCGACGGGATCCACGCTCGAAAAATTTGTGTTTTAAAGGGGTAGTGTCAGTGCTATCTGTGTATCAAAGCTAGAAAAAATGCAAGTGTCAGTGCTAGAAGAAAGTGAAGTGTATAAATGAAGTGTCAGTGTGAGAATAAGAATGAATTGCCCAAGACTATGAGGCTTAAAGAATAATGCTGGAAGGAGGGGGGATATACAGAGACTTTTGTTCGATAACTGTTAAGTTATGCCTACGTATCCTCTCGTGCAATCAGGAAGTCAGAACACCGTAGTTCGACTCAAAGAGACTGAAAGATAAATTGACTTGTGAACTGCTTGCTTGTCTATGCTCAAGTGTATGACCTGTCTGGCTCAGGTGCAAACTGTCTTGCATTAGACGGAAGAAGCGAGTTCTCGTTTGTGAGTGAATGAGATGAGAAAAGAATCCCGGAGGAGACGATTATTGTTTGTTTTTGTGTTTTCAATCTTTTATTGCTTTTGGATTTGTCATAAGTTAATGATCTTAAGCCTAAACCAAGGGTTAGTAGACTCATCACATCCTCCCTCTGATTAGGGGTAATGAGAATACCTTAAGTAGGAAGTAAGCACCTCACACTTAATCACCATGATGTAGGATTAAGATCATTAACCTACTTGTATTTATTTAGATGTTTTTTGTTGTTTTTGTTTAGTGTTAAGTAATGAGTTTAAGCCATAATCAGGGATTTAATGGACTCATTACACCATCCTAATAGAAGGATAATAGATGAGAACATTTAAGCTGAGAAAGGCTCCTCAACTTAATCCATGATTAGGGATTAACCTCATGCCAAAACAAAGCCTTTATTAAAGTGGATTTTAGTTAATGATAAGATTAAGAAGTGAGTTTTATGGTTGGTAAGACAGCTTGAGGAGGACTTGTCCATTAACACTAGGGTTAGTCCTTCTTAACCAATTAAGGAAGAATTAGAACCCTAATGCAAGGCCCAAGTTACAAGCTTGATGTCTTGATGATTATTAAGTGAATTAATTAAAGGATTTAAACACATTAAGGGTTTAACACTTAGGATTAAAGTTATACACTCCATCCTAATAGAAGGATGCAGGCATAAGCTTAATCACAAAGCCTTAAAACCTTTAGGGTTTAGTCCTTGATTATGAGATGAGGAGAGAAGACTCAAGGATGACACAAAGGCAAAACTAAATGGGGGAACTAATCAAGCCCTAATTGTAGTCCTAGGGTTTGTGAGGCTTAAGAGAGAAAGAAATCTTCAAAGGCCACCAAGGAGGAACAAGATAGAAAGAGGAAGGAGAAAAAGAGAAGCAAGACAACTTGCTTCACTCAAGAAGACAAGTTGCTTGAAGGAAGAAAGAGGAGAAAGAGCATGAATGAGCAAGCTCACTCTAATTCACAAGAAAAATGCAGCAATGAATGCATAAGAGAGATGAGAAGAGATTATGAGAAGTGAAGGCAAATTCACTTCTCAAACACTTACCACCTGAAAAGTTAGCAAAAGGAAGTGAAATGAAATGAGAATGAGATGAAATGCAATGATGCAAACCAAATTCAGAAGCATTCACATGATGTAAATGATGCTAGGAGATGATGCAAACACATGACAAGAGATGAGAATAATCATACAAGCATAAGGATGCAAATGAGGCATGCTTTGAACAATAAAGATTCATGAATGTTTATGAAATGAAATGAACATATAACATGGCAAAGGAATGATGCAATGATCAAACATGACTCTAATATGTCCTAAGATGTCTTATGAATCATGTGGATGCACAAAATGTCATGGCAAGCTCTTAAATGCAAGCAAATGAGAGATGAATGCAAAGGAAGGCAAGAATTAGGGTTTATGAACAACATGTAAAGCAAAATTCAAAACCAGAAGCAAATGACATGATCAAAAAAATTTAAAATGGGATCAAAGGAACCCTAACCCTACACAAGTTCACTGCCCAAAGGAGGAGACCTAAATCTAAACCTAATGGAAGTTATGATTTTTCTAAGTCAACTAGGGTTTCAAGGTACCTCACAATGAAATATGCAAAAGAAATTGAAAATGGAAGATAAATTCAAACCAATTTTATTCTATAAACTACATGCTATGAAGGATGCAATGCAAGAAGAACTATCATCAAACTCTCAATGGTTAGGCAGAATGTATTTTTCCAAGTTTGAACCAAAATATTGCCTTTAAAAGAATTTAATTCCAATGAAAATTGTCAAAATGCATCAAGAACCAAAAAGAAATTTGTTTTGAGAGTTTGATAATGTTCTAAATGTTTTGAAATGCAATGTGAATTTTTTTGTGATTTTTAAATACCTAAATGTATTTTTAATTAATTAATTTCCATTAACTAATTAAAAATAAACATTCAAATGATTTAAAAATAATTTTTAATGCAAAAAATAAAAATAAAAATATTTTTGGGTTCTGAAAATTAATGAAATGCTTGACAAAAAATTTCAGAATTTTTAAATATGTTTTACTATTTTTAATAATTCGTATAAATAAATGCAATGAAAATGAAAATAAAATTAAATAAAATGGGAAGTATGCGAAATGGAAGGACCAGATTGAGTATGGGCTAGGGGGTGTTGACTTGGCGCCACATCCAATGGCCCAAGTTCAAACCTGGCTAATTTTATTTTATAATTAATTAATCCTAGGTTAGGTTAATTAATTGCTGATTAGGGTTTAAGTGGACCATCTGGACCATCCAAGTGCACGCGGGAAGCAGGATCCTAGGGTTAGAATTCAAAGTTGCTAATTAAACAGGTTTTGCCCTAATTAATTTCAGGTGACCGAAGATAAGCTCCGGTCGTCTTCTCCGGCAGGGCAAAAACCCTAGCTTCTTCTACAGGCCACCCCAACCTAAATTAAATGCCCAGAAATGATCTTCCACTCAAACTAAACCTAAATCCATCATCAAACACCATTTATCAAGCATGAACAAAGAGAATCGAAGCCAAACACTTTCACGGGCAAAATTTTAGAGAGGCACAAAATGCTTATTTTCACACCATTTTTAAATCTAAAAACATCAGAGTGATCCTCATGATGTGTACTTTCACTTTGTAACAAAAAAAGCAAGCTCTGAAAAGTTTGAAGTTTGAAGCTACCTGAGGTGAAGAACTGTGAATATGAGCTTTCCAGGCCTTTCTCTTATGCAAAGTGTCTCCCTTGAGCTTCCTGAAATCAATGGAGTGCTCAAAATCTTTTGTTGATGGCTGATTTGTGGATTTGTGTTCTGGTGTGGCAGATTTCACAGTTGAGCTATAGGGGGTTTCAGGCTGTTTTAATGGTGGGTTTTTGTTCTATGGAGGATGTCTGGTTCACTGGTGAAGGAAAAAATGAGGTTTGATGGCTGTCCGAGGAATTTCGAAGAGAAAGAGTTTTTGACAGTTTTTTGGGGGTGCTGGATTGTGGGAGCTTTCTGGCTTGTGTGTGGTGTATTTTGAGTCTCATTGTGTCCTCTTATCAAACTGTGATAGGGCAGGGAGTTGGTGGTGGCACAGTGGGATTGACATGGGCAAAATGCAAAAGTAAAAAAGTTTGTGTACCATAAGCATGGGCTGGGACAGAAGTGGTTCAATGGGGTGTCTTGCCTCAGCATAGTTTATGGTGAGCCATAGGATCAATAAAATGCAGCTGGATGGCTTGGATATCAAGATGGCATGAGTTTTGCATTTTGTCCTCTTTGAAGTTTCTTGTGAACCAAGGCATGGCATCTCATGATTTCTTGTGCAATTTGTGACAAAATGAGTTATGTGATGATGTTATGGTGCTTTGATACCAATTAGAAGTCAAACCAATCCTTGGACATCACTCTTGCAAAAGTTCCTTTTTGGAGAATTTCATGGAAAATGGCTTATGAAAGTTTGTGATCTAAGGCATGAGCCTTGAAAATCCTTGGGCAATTCTGACTTTGCTAAGTTGCAACATGTTATAATGATGCAAATAATTCATTTAGAGGTCTTGAAAGTGCTTGGAACTTGAATTTGCAAAAATCCCTCTTTGGTGCCAAAAGTGGAAATTTCATGATTTTTCTCAACTTTGCAAAGCCATAACTTTTGATCCAAGATGAATTAGAAAGAGTTCTTGTACTTTTTGAAAAGGGAATGATCCAATCTACCACTTTCATGACCAAAGTTTTCTCATTTGAAGCATTTTTGAATCAATTTGAGGAGGTTGAAAAACTTTCCCAAAATAGCAAGTTTACATTACAAGTTACTTTCCCAAAAAGGCAACTTTGCAAATGGCTTGAAATTTTTCAATTTTGTGAACTTCTAACCTCTTCTATGATCAAATAAAGATCATACACATTCAAAATGATGGAGAACACCCTTTGATTGGGTCATTGGAGGCCTCAGATGCCTTGATTTTGCACTGACTTGTTCAAGAAGTCATCTTGTGATCAGATGCCTTCCCCATTGAGTTTCTTCATGAAAATTGATATGCATGATCCTCATACCATATAGAGACCAATAGAAACAAGAATGACCAAAAAATTTGGAGTTATGGCCTCTGAAACCAAAACCCTAATTCTAGGTCATCTGTGCAGTTAAGCCTGGCTCTGCTTCCATGCCTTTCTCAGTTCTTGTGATTCTTTGACTTCCTTGATCTTGTGAGGATATAATATGATTCTTGAACATACATGGACCCCTTTGTAGTGATTAAGGACCTTTGGAGTGGCTCAAATGGCTCAGGGATTGCTCAGATCACAAACCCTAGATGCAGATGACTTTGAATCAATGCAGTGAATCAAAAATGTAATATGAGATGCTATAATTGAATTTATGCACATGAAAAGATCACAAGCCATGGTTTGAATGGGTGAGGGAAAATTTGGGGTGTTTACACTTTCGATTCTCTTTTCCAGTTCCTTTTCTCATTCCAGTTCGAGTAAGCGGTTTTTATTCAGCAACATATTATTTCTCACCTTTTAAAATAGACAAACAAGCGTGGATCTCGTCGGGTAAGGCAGACGATCTGGGGTGCTAAAACATTCCCAGTTTGTAACCGACTTCCGGACCCAGATCTTTGGTTCGTAAGGCCTCATTCTTTCCTTCTTCCTCAGGTTTGTGCATCATTACCTTTCCCGTTCCTTCGGGATAAAGATTCCTAGCTGGAGACTCTATCCTTTCTGTACCACTTTCGCATTTGTATTAGGATAAAAATCTCGGGAGCGACAATTGGCGACTCTGTTGGGGACCGAACCCAGAATCTCTAGTTTCCCCTTTGAGAGTTAATCCTAGCGCTTGTCTGTTTTTGTTTATTTTGGGTGTTTATTTGTTTGTTGTTGTGTGCTTTAGTTTAGTTTTATTGTTTTCATTTACAGCTTTACTTTACAACTTTATTTACTGCTTTCAGTATTTATCTTGCATCATTATTACTGTATGTCTGTGCTGGTTTCATATTTTCTGTGGGATGGGATTTGTTAGTGTGAGATAAGCCAAATACCCGGCTTGAATGCACCTAGGACTTAGAGTGGTTCCACTTTGGATTCATGGTATCTTTCTATGTTGGTATTAGTAAGTTCCACGCCTTGACTTGCGACCTTATCGGAAATGTATTGATGCCGAAATCTTTTTGGGGCAATACACAACCTTGATAGTTATCTGCAATCAGGGGACCAATCATTGAGAACCTTTGTGGAAACATCCCACTCCAGTGATGATAGTGGCAGACCACATTTGTTGGAAAACCCACTCGCATCCGAGGGCCCACTGGGAACTCGCATATGATGATCTGGTTCTCTCATAGGAATCTAGTTAAGGCAAATTGTTCGTATGACGATAACATTGTATCCCAACGGCTGAATGTGCTATTGTTTCTCGATTCAGTGCTTGAAGTTGGGGACTTATGAGGGATGCTTGTTTTCCCTGTACTCAACTGAGACTTCCCTGGGTAGTACATAATGCCAAACCGATTCCCTGATTTGGTCATGAGCCATTTCTCGGAAATGATGAACGTATTATTGCTATCCGGCTTTGAGAGTCTGTGATGTTGACTTGGAGTAGCACACCCGTGAGATTGAGAGGGGTTTACAGGTTTGCAGGAACCTTAAAACTTCCAACATACCCACTTTGCCAGCATTGTTCAGTGTTATGATCAGGTTCTACATGGTCATTTGGTTTTGAGATTCAGGATTTCGATGGTACTATTATTATGACTCTTCAATAGCACATGATTGTCTTCTCAGCACCAACATTAGACCAGTGATCGCCAGACCTTTGATCACATGCCAGTGCATTGCATAACTTCCTCTGCATGCTTGCATTACTAACATATGCTTACTCATTTGCAGGGTCGCATGTCGCATCCTCATGAATATATCATACGCATTTACTGCACAATTTTCATATTTTGCAATTTACAGGTTATTCGGACTTCCCAACTTATTCAACTTCAGGCAATATAGCTGGTCAACGCATTCATCGGTATCCAACAAAAAGAAACCGAGTAAGAATGGCTGAAAAAATGCATAACAATCTCAATGATCTCCGACAGAGAATGAATCAGTTCGTGGAAATGATGACCGACATTGCTCAAAATCAAGAGCGTCTCAGGTTGATGGTTGAACAACCCTAGGAAAATGCTAATAATGCTGATACCGGAACACCGACTAAGAATGTGGATCCTAACGTTGTCCGTAACAGAGGGCCAAATCCAAATAGGACTGCAGCCCGTAATGTGGTTTTAGAAGACACACAGGAAGACCAGTTCACTCTGTAACACCCCAAAATTCGCCCTCATATTTATAACCATCAATTGGCTTTTTGCTTCGCTGTCATTGGCATTTCTATTAGGTCATAACATTGCAAATCATGCATTTCATTAAATTCCTAAGATATGGGATCAATATTTCCTTTGAATTAGGGTTTCCTATTTACTTTGAGGATCTTGCATTCAAGTTAAATCAAGAGATTGATTGTTGTCCATCATAATAATTTGGCTAGGGTTTCTTTCCCTGATCGCATGGTTTTCAAAAGGTGTTTGATTCAGGATACACTTGAGGTATGGGCATACAACACGAAAAATAAAATCGAAAACCTATTTGTACAAAGTGCATTCATGGTTGACCTAGTCCTAATGAGTAATTCATCATTCTTCGTTATTACATTGGATGAATTATGTTTCAATTTGAAGTTCCATTACGATTCAAAAGGTACATCCAAGGACCTTTACATCATCAATCGATCTTCACATTATATTAGTGACTAGATTTATTATTAATTGAACTTGGTTTCCATTAATAATATGTTTAGTTATTATAATAATGTTTTCTTTCAAGATTCCATTTTGCAAGTGACCATTTTGACTTGTTGTCGAGGAGTGGAAATCTAAATGTTCATGGTGAAAGACGATGGGTGGAAACACAAGTAGTATAAAGTGGATACATGTTGCAATGGGTCCAAACGATGGGTTGATATGTCCTATCGTAACCATACTAATATTGGGGTAGGTCAAAATAGAGGTTATTGTTCTTTGAGCCTTTGTGTATTACTTAAAATGGTTGGAAAGTTTCGGGTATTTTGGAGTTCTCATCACTTTTTATTACATCCACAAATTTCTTTCAAGTCATGGAATAAGACTAGCATATGAGGTGCTAGAATGAAAATGGATGCAGGTGTCTTTTTTTAAATTATGTGAGTAAAAATAAAGAGATTTTGGAAAGCAAGGCAACTAATGCATCAAAGTTTGTCTCACCGAGCCTAAGCCAACAATGTTATCCAAATTAATTTTTGAAGAGAAAATCAATCCAAAGAGAAATAGTTACAAACTCAAAATCAATCATAACTGATGTAACAAAAAAAGTTACAGAAGGAAAGAAAAAATTCAGAATCGAGAATCACTCAAGCATCTCCAATCGTCAACATCAACCACACTTTCGGTTTCAATTTCCATCATCGTTCCAAAGCTCCATCATCGTCAAAACCTGCAAATATCAACCACAGAGCATGATAATGAATCAGAGTAATCACATGTGATAAAATGAGTTACCGCAGCAAGAATGTAGAGGGCCTGAGAGAGAAGAGCAAAAAGAAATTGAAAATAGAATTGTGATAGTGTGCATACCGGGACCGTATTCATTGCTCAGAATTAGATATGTCGTCGAAGATTAGTGAAACTTAGCAACAACTGCGGACCGTCATCATTTTCACAGCCACGACTTGCAAAAACTCGCAGCATCAATAATCTGCAACAAGCTTTTCAAGAATGAATCGGCATCAAAAATTTTTATTAATCCGATTGCATCATCATCATCAATACTCCGAACCAACCTTCTGCTTCTAAATCTTCAACCAAAATTTCAACAAACTTCAAAAAAATCCTGCAAGTTCAAATAGCAAAGTCAGTTGCAAAAGATCCTAGCATATTGATAACAACTCAAAACAGAATTTCAGAAACTCATAACAACTCAAAATAGAAAATCGAAATTGAATAACAGAAATAAAAAATTCCTAACCGATTGTTTCTGGAAGCTTCACCTGAGTTCTTCATAGGAGCTCTCTCTTATCTTCTATAAAGCAGTGAGATTATTCATTGCTCAGGGTTCCAAAAATCATCTCCCTCAATCATTCTTCTTCACACAACTTCCCCAATCCTTCTTCACCTATTCTTCAATCATTCTTCACTCTTCACATCCTGATTTTTCTTCACTCTCCATTTTCGTCTCCTTCAAAACCTCTCCAATCTTCACCTTCCATATTCAGATTCTGCATTCATATTCAACCTCATCTCAATCTGTTTCTCATCTTTATCTTCATCTCCATATATTCTTAGCTTTCCTCCATCATCATCTTTCAATGATTCGTCAAAACCTCTATGAACCTTCATCACTATGATGAAACCTTCATATTCGTCTTCAACATTTTGCAGCCAAAGATTCCTCACAAGAACACCATTACATCCATAACCTTCATCATCGTTCTCTATTCATCGAGCCTGCACCGTCTTTCTTCAATACATCTCCATCAGTATCACCTTCAACAACTCTTTTCGGACATCATTCTTCATCGCTGTCAAAGGATTTCGCCTCCGTGACTTCGCTCGTCGTCGCGTCCTTGCACGCCTTCATCAAATCTCTTCACGTCGTTGTCATATCTCTTCTTATCCTCATCGCGTCTCCAGGTATCTAGATCACTCTGAACCTCATATTTATAACCTTGAATACATTAGGAATCCATTGTAGATTGGGTACCTTCTTTGTTTTGATTCGATGCTTGTTTTGTCGGCGGTAATACGAACATTAGGTAAAGGTTTAGGTTGATCAGAAGCCGGATCTAAGATGAGGGAGAGGAAATAGATGGCGTTTGTGTGGGAGGTGTTTGGTTTTAGGAGATGCGGGAGGGAACCATCACGTCAGTGGCGGCGCTAGGGTTTTAGAAGAAGAACTTGTGGAAGAAGATGAAGAGGGCGGAGGATGGAAGGAAAAGGGTGGCGGCGTGAAAAGAGAGAACTGAGGACTAGGGTTCTTATTCCTCTTTCAGTTAGCTTATATGTTTTTATGTTTCTTGAGTTTTGTTTTAATGTTAATAGAAAAGTCAAGCTAAAAGAAAATTAAAGGAATATTATGAGAATAATGAAGAGTTATTGGCAATAAAATGCAGTTAAGGCTATTAATCCACCATTAATCACATTCAGTTTTCCTAAGAGAAGAGATAAGATGGCTTTTTGGATTCCCAACCATACTGGGAGGTGACACGTGTCACCTTCCGGTAGGCCTGTTCTGCGGCGATGTTGTGCGTCTCACCCATTGTAGTTTCCGTGTATGTATGCCTTGAATCACTTGACGGAATTATTTAGGAGTCAATTGGATCACACGGCCCAGATTTCAGTCAAAATATTGACTGAAGATCCATATGATACATCTCCCAGGAGCCAGCGCATGGGCCTAAGATTTGCGCTCTTCACACCCCTTTTCAAAGGCCCATTTCATTTTTGAACTAAACTGTTTCTATTCTCACCTTCCTCTATTCTTCTTTAGATTTTATTTTTCTATTTTGTCACAGGATCAAAATTAATTCACAAAAAAATATGAAAACACATAATAAAAATATACAAAAATTCCAGTAGGTTCCTAATTCAATTTAGAACTTTTCTACATTCTTACTTTCTGAATTTTGGCATTTTTCAATTTAATTTCGATTTTCCATTTAATTAGTGTTATATTGATTTCTTTCTTCTACACTTTATTTTGTGCATTTTCTTTCTCCCACCTCGTGTGGGATTTTTGGCCTATTCTTTTTTCTATGGTTAGAGGACTGGTAATAGGACCTAGAAAATTTTTTGTTATATTTTTAGACCATTTTATCCACTATTTTGGTAGCTTAGTTGGTGTAAAATTGTGAATAGTTCTTAGGTAGATTTAAGTGACTATTTGGCATAGTAGGCTTTGAATTTTTAGGAGATCTTTTAACATAATGTTATATTCAGCTTAAGGAACTTAGGAATTTAATTTCATATTTTTTCCAGGAATTTTACTATATTTTTAGTGCATTGGTTTTAGTTAAATCTTACATTGTAAATCCACTTAGTTTAGTTTTGGATTTTATGGGTCCTTAAGATTTAGTTTAATTAGGCTTGATCTTAGGATATTAGGATGACTTAGTATAATTTAGTTACTGATTTTAGAATAGTGATATTAAGTAAATTCCTTTAGTTTTAGGACTTAGGTTTAGAATTCCCATTAAGTGTGTTTACATGAGGATTAGCATTATTTTTAGTTTTTATGCTTTAATATGCATTGTTGGAATAAATTTCTTCTTCTTATTTTCATGTTCTTGCCTTAATATTGGTATTTCCACTTGTATAGGATTCCCCCATTTATTAGAGCCAACTTAACTTTCTTAGAAAGTAAGTTGAGTTCTAGTAGTTTTTAGTTCTCTTTTCTTCCTTAGGATTAGAAAACTTCACAAACCATTAGGACCACTTTTTGAATATAATAACTAAATTAGGGTTGAGTCTTAGTCCCTTAGTTTTTTCCTTTTACAACTTGAGTCCTTCTTTCTCACCTCATGAAGAAAATAATAAAATACCTAATAAAAATTGAACGTTCTTATATGCCATGAGACTTTGTTGGGGAGTACTTATACGCATCCTGTTTCGGGGAGAGGTGTAAGTATTTAACACGATGGATAGGTCTTAGTATGAAAACATTCACAAACAAATTCAAAACACTTCTCATAAAAGACAAAAAACAAACACAATAAGCGACTATCCTGCGGGGACCTTTCTTTCTCATCTCTTTCACTCTGAACGCGAACTCGCAACGACTTGTCTCGCATGCAAGACGACAAATGCACTCATACCAGACGAGCCTACAACACATGAGCATAGACATACGCAGTTCCACCAGTAAAAAACACAAACAAATAGTTCCCGCCTTAGTTAGGCGAACTATGTCGACTCTGATCCTCATTTTCCAGATGAGCTATGTAGGCAGCGGGGTAGGGCCCGTTCGAACACATTCTTTATTTTCCCTACATTTTCCCCATTCTTTCTTTTCGTTCTGTCTTTTCCAGTTCCCTTTCTTTCATTCCAGTTCCAGTAGAAGTCTTGTTCAGCAGTTTTATTCTTTCTCACCCTTTGAAACAGACAAACAAGCGTGGTTCCCGTCGGGTACGCCGGACGATCTGGGTTCTAATACCTTCTCAGGTTATAACCGACTCCCAAACCCAGATCTTTGGTTCGTAGGACCTTGCCCTTTCCTTCTTCCTCAGGTTTGTGGAGCATTACCTGTCACGTTCCTTCGGGATAAAAATGTCTGGCTGGCGACTTTACCTTTTCCATGCCACTTTCGCGTTTGTACTAGGACGAAAATCCTGGGAGCGATAACTGGCGACTCTGCTGGGGATCAAACCCAGAATCTCTGGTTTCCCTCGTAGAGTCAATCCTACCGCCTGTTTGGTTTTTTTTCTTTGGTTGTTTATCTGTTTGCTGCTGTGTGTTTTAGTTTAGCTTTACTGTTTTCATTTACAGTTTTACTTTACAGTGTTTATTTACTGCTTTCAGTATTTATTTTCCATGCATCATATTATACTGGACTGTCTGGCTGTGCTGGTTTTCATTTTTTCTGCGGGATGGGAGTTACTATGAGATAAACCAAATACTCGGCTTTAGTGCACTATAGGATTAGCATGGACACTTTGTACTCGCATGGTTACATGATGAGTGGCGATGTGTTCCACACCCAGACTGCGACCGTCTTGGAACTATTCTGTGTGGGGGTTCTTCCCCACTTCAGGGTACGACCTTGATAGTTATGTGCATCTGGTGACCGATCTTCGAGGACCTTAATGGAAAAACCCCTCTCTAGTGATGGGAGTGGCAGACCACATTTGTTGGCAAACCCACTCGCATCCGAGAGTCCATTGGGAACTCTCATAGGATGGACTAGTTCTCTCATAGGAATCCAGTTAAAGCAGATTGTTCGTATAACGATAGTATTTTACCCTTCAGGATGAATGTATTATTGTTTCTCGATTTAGTGTTTGAAGCTTGAGACTTATGACAGATGCTTGTTTTTATAGACTCAGCTGAGACCTCCCTGAGTAGTACATAATGCCAAACTGATTCCCTGACTTGGTCATGTTCCATTTCTTGGAAATGGTGAACGTATTATTTCTATTCATCTTTGAGAGTCCGTGATGTTTGAACCGAGTAGCACAACCATAAGATTAGGAGGGGTTTACAGGTTTGCAGGAACCCTAAGACCTTCAACATACCCGCTTTGCCCGTGGTTCAGTTTTGTGATCTGGTTCTCTTGTACTTTAGTTCTAAGATATGGATCCCGGATCAAAGGGATTGTTATTGTGATATGTTGACATTGTGGCCTTGCACCAACACATGATTATTGGTTGGCACATCACATACATGTCACTGATCACACGCCTCGCCTTGC
The DNA here is from genome assembly GCA_963966055.1 of Lathyrus aphaca. NCBI lineage: Eukaryota > Viridiplantae > Streptophyta > Magnoliopsida > Fabales > Fabaceae > Lathyrus > Lathyrus aphaca. The sequence continues at coordinate 220,055,497 of OZ014525.1, forward strand.
ATAAGCATCATAACATCATTAATCATTTGTGTTTCTTTTATTCTCAGGGTTTGCATTACTCCCGGTTCCTGGTCATATTATTACTTCAAAATGGAAGACATCAGAAAAAGGATTGTGCACTACAAATTTTTTGATACCAAAGTGGATCTGATCAACCAAATGGTGTCTCTTATTACCCCGGGTCATCTGGGATACTTCAAGGAAATGTATGGCGACATTCTGGACTTAGTATCCAACTTGGATAGCTCTCAAAGAAGCACTATTCATACTTTGTTGCAGTATTACAACCCACAACTCAGATGTTTCACTTTTCATGATTTTCAGTTGGGTCCTTTACTAGAAGAGTATGTTGAGATCATGGGAGTGTCAATCAAGGATCAAATTCCTTTCAACTCAGAGATGATTAGGTCAACCCATCCTGACATCGCCAAAGCTCTTTATTTGAGCTCATCAGAAGTATCTGCAAATCTGGCTACCACCAGAGCGAAGTTACTTGGTTTCCATCTGGAGTATCTGGTTAGAAAGGTTGGAGAACTTGCAGTGACAAATCAGTGGGATTCAGTTTGCACCATCTTAGCATTATCCATTTATGGGATCATCTTGTTCGCTGATATGGACAAATTCGTGGACATAAATGCTATTCATTTATTTGTGTTGAAGAATCTGGTGCCCACTCTCTTGGGTGATTTGTATTATTCGGTGCACTATAAGAATGAGAAGAAGCGAGGAGGTCTAGTTAGATGTTGTGCTTCCTTGTCCTACTGGTGGGTTATGTGACATTTTCCTACCACTGAGAGTTTCACTGATCCTAATACTACTTGGGCCCAGAAGCTAAGTACATTGTTTACCAGAGATATTAGATGGTTTACTTTGAGGTTGAAAGGGAAGAGTTTCATCACCAGTTGCGGGAATTACCTCAACGTGCCTTTATTAGGAGTATCAGGGGGTATCAACTACAACCCCATTCTCTTAAGAAGACAGCAGGGGTATGCACTCAAAGAGATTCCCGATGAATCAGAGTTATTCCAAACTTTCTACTTCTCGGTAAAGCATAATCTTCCGTTGGTCAGAAAAATTGCAGGCTCTTGGAAATTGATCAAAAGAAAAGACACGGCATGTCTGGGCAAGAGCAATAACTGGATGTTCCTTGAATTCGAAGCTTGGATAAAGGAGGAGGTTCAAACGACTCTAATCCCTTTTTCTATACCAACTCCACCAAAAATTGGAGGCTTTAGTCAAGCAGCTTAGAGTTGAAAATCAAGAGGCTCACAACTCTTGTCAGAAATTGATGATTTAGAACCAGTAGTTAGAAGAGAGAGCTCTCTAAGCTGAAGAGATAGTTCGGCTTAAGAAGAAGGATTTTGATGAAAGGGAACTATACTTTAAGAAGAAAGGATTAGCTGAGATCCACAAGGCGAATCAGTGCCAGAAAGATAAGAAAGAATTTGATGAAGCTAATGAAGCTATCACACTTTGGCAAGAGAAGTGGAGCGATCATCATAAAAAGCAAAAGGAGGTAGAGGCGGAATTTGAGTTAAAGATCAAAAGTCTTCAGGATGCCCTGGTCGAGCAAGAAAAGTTGGTTTAGAAAGCCCAAGAGCAACATAGAGAATACCTTCATCAGATTGCAAAGAGTAAAAAAATAATTGAATATGTCCAGAAAGAAGTTGAAGAGCTGAAGCTTCGAGCTAATGTGAAGAAGTCAAAGGTCGAGCCGGGTCTGAGCAAAGAAAATTAGAAGGCATTCCTGCATCAAATTGAAAATTTGCATGCTTCCTTTGATTTAAGGGATCTCCTCATCCAGAGACTCATCCAGGATCTCGATCATCCGGATATAACTCAGTTGTTCCAGAATGTCAAGCACCTTAGCTGGAGGTTGCAGGACTTAGAGTTCCCTAGGGTTTAGTTTCATTCTATTGTACCTGGATTACCCACAGGATTGTTGTGGGATTCCATTTATTGATGTACTTTGTTGTTCTTTTGATTGGCACCCTTCGGGGACGTTGTTGTTTCAAACTTCAGTTTATGTGTTTGAATTGCTTTGAATCTTATTTTGTTATCTTTTTCACCGACACGGGGTAATATACACCAATTCTCCACGGTCGTCGCGTTATTTGAACATCATATGGGTCTTCTTCCAAATATTATTCTCCTAATACAAGAATGGGAAAGGGAAAAATCCTTGAGGATAAAAGGAACACATTGCATTGCATACATATCATTTGCATTGTTTTTTTGCAGGTTTCTCCAGGTTACTTAACTTATCTACATTCCATGCAAAGATTGCGAGAGCTGCTAAGACCCGACACCTTCGACAAGATATTCCTCATCGTTACACAACACGCAACAACCAGAGGACAGTCATGGATGCTATGCAAACTGAGCTCAATAAACTCCGCACCAGGATGGGGGAATTCATGGTGATGATGCAAGGGATGGCCTAAGGACAACAAGATTTGAGGACTGCAATCCAAGGACTCAACCCTCCTCAGACTAATCCTCCTGTAGTCACTCCAGAAGTTCAGGTGAATCCTCCCAACAACAATAATGGAGCAGGTGGACCTCCAGTTCCGGAGACTGGCACACCAACCTTCATTCCTGTGCAAGACCGACAAGAGGATCAATTTCCTTCCTTTAACAATGATATGGGATTTGGTGTGGAAGGAAATTTTCAAGACTTTTTGATGCTAGCTGAGAAGGTCAAAGCCCTTGAGTGTAGAGACACTCTTGGGATAGATGTATCTAACATGGGTCTAGTCCATGGGGTGGTCATTCCTCACAAGTTCAAGCCACCTACGTTTGACAAGTATAACGGTAACTCCTGCCCTAAAACTCACCTGCAGGCATTCTACCGAAAGATTGCTGCCCATACTAGGGACGAGAAGCTCTGGATGTACTATTTCCATGATAGTCTCTCCGGAGGATCCTTAGAATGGTATATGATATTGGAGAGAAGCTCTGTGAGAAGCTGGAAAGAGTTGGGAGAAGCTTTCCTTAAACGATATCAGTATAACATTTACATGGCACCCAGTCACACTCAGCTCCAAAGTCTGACTCAAAAGAATTCAGAGAGCTTCAAAGATTACACACAGAGGTGGCATGAAGTGGTCGCCAGTTTTTTAGATATTATCTTAACTAGTGAAAGGATAGATAGTTGGATTAAGAAGGGGAAGATATAGAATGGTGGTGCTTCAGCTTCCGGTGTCAAGAAATCGTTCGTGAAGAGGAGGGAAGGAGAAACTGGAGCAGTGTATGCACAGAGAAATAGAGGCTATGGAGGTGTTTATCAGCAAGTGGCTCTTGTTACTATTTCAGCTTAGCCTAATCAACAGCAAGTTCAACAACCGCAACGGCAGCGCCTACAAGGTTATCAACAACAGAGGGCTCCTCGTCCCTATTATTCTCAGAAGGCTCAAGATAGTCAGTTTGACACTCCACCTATGACTTATTCACAGCTCTTGAAGAATCTTCAATAGCTCCAAATGGTCCAGCTCATAACTTTACAACCTCTGAGGATGGGGCAATTCCCTGAAGGTTATGATGCAAACGCCCGGTGTGAATTCCATTCCGGAGCCCTCGGTCACACTACAGAAAACTGCAAAGCCCTGAAGCACATTGTTCAGGATTTAATAGAGTCCAAAGCGATTAATTTTGCTCCTACTCTGAATGTGATACAAAACCCCATGCCTCCTTATGGAGTTACAGTTGGGGCAATTGATGACGGAGAGGATCTAAATTTGGTGTGTGATGTCAACGACCTGCAAACTCTATTGAGTGTTGTTAAGGTTTGTTTGGCCCAGATGGGTGTTTTTCCAGGTTGTGAAAATGATTGTCCAGGGTGTGCTGAAGCTCCAGATGGTTGTGAGCAGTTGAAAAAGGGGATCTAGAGCATGATCAATGAAGGGGTCCTACAGTTTGACAAAATGGTAAAAGAGAAAGAAGTTTCTACAGTAACTATTTTCTATGATCCGTCTCAAGTTCCTCCTCAGGCCAGAGTAGCACTGATAACTATCACCACTACAGGGCCAGTAATGTATCAAAGTGATAAGGACATTCCTTAGCATTATGGTGGTGAAGTATATTGTAACGTCCAGAAGCAAGATTCGGCCACATCTAGTATGTCTCCAGCTCAAGTAGAAAATGTTGGAGTAGGAGGCCTTACTAGAAGTGGAAGATTGTTCGCGCCGGAGACACTAAGAAATAGTGTGATACCACCCAGGGATACTACAGAAGCCCAGGCTAAAGCTAGAGGGAAGAAACCAGTGATTGTTAATGAGCCCACACCAATGGTGGATCCAGACATTACATTTGACAAAGAAGCTAGGGAATTTTTGAGGATCATCAAAAAGAGCGATTACAAGATCGTGGACCATTTTAAACAGACTCCATCCAAGATCTCTATCTTGTCCTTGTTAATATGTTCTGACTCCCACCGGAAGGCTCTATTGAACATCCTGAATAAAGCTTATGTACCTCAGGATATCTCGGTAAACCAATTGGAGACTGTATTGTCCAGTGTCAATGCCAGTCATGGATTGGGTTTTACTGACATGGATCTAACCTCTGAGGGTCGGGCTCACAATCGGGCATTGCATATTTCCTTAGAGTGTAAAGGTGCAATGCTATCTCATGTGTTGGTGGATACCGGATCATCCCTGAATGTTCTTCCCAAGAAGGCACTAATGAAGTTGGATTATGACGGGGTGATTTTGAAACCCAGTGACCTGGTAGTTTGAGCTTTCGATGGATCAAGAAGGTCAGTGTTTGGGGAAGTAGAATTGCCAATCAAGGTGGGTCCACAAATTTTCAACGCCACATTCTATGTAATGGACATACAGCCTGCATATAGTTGTTTGTTGGGGAGGCCCTGGATACATTCGGCGGGAGCAGTATCGTCCACACTCCATCATAAACTGAAGTTCGTCTGGGAAGGACAAATTGTAACGGTCCGTGGGGAGGAGGATATCTTCATCAGTCATCTGGCTACGTTTAAATATGTAAAGATTGACCGTGAGATAGTTGAGACTCCGTGTCAAGCTTTCGAGCCCCTGAAGACTGAATTGGCATCCTCAGCAGTAGCTTCCGCGGAGGAATCAAGGAAAGGAGTTTCCATAACTTCTTATAAGCAAGCTTTGAAGGTAGTGGAATCAGGAGTAGAAGTGTCAAAAAAGAAGGATATTTTTGGTGTTGGCTACCATCATGGGCAGTTATCATCTGAACAGAGCGCTAGAGGTCGTCAAGGCCCGATTACCTTCACGAGTGCGGGAATGGTGGATTATAGAAGCATCAGTGTCGTGTAGGACAACACAATTGATAGTGATTGTGACTTAGATGAGTGGATCAGACCTTGTGCTCCAGAGACTCAGCTTAACAATTGGTCATCCGAAAGGCTCATTTCAGTCACTTCCTTTGAAGAGTATTGATTTTTTGCTTTTGTCTTTCCTGTACTCAAGCACTGTGTCTTGCCCAGGGCATAATGGCTTATTGTAAGAGTTCTTTTGTTCCCAACACAATACATAATCATTAATAAAGCTGAAGTTTTGCATTCATCCATATTGTTCCTTGTCTTTCATTTTTTGCTTTTGTTTTCAAAAAGAAAGAAAAGTTTTAAAGTGGCAATGTTTTTTCAAACTCATTCTAAAGCCTTGCATGAATCATCATTCATGCAGGTGCTCTTAACTGGACCTTATCAATGACGACCCTGCTATGGCTAAGTATGAATTTGACAATCCGATTTACCAAGCCGATGAGGAAGGTGAAGAAGATTGCGAACTACCTGAAGAGTTATCCAGACTGTTTAAACAAGAGGAAAAGACGATTCAGCCATATGAAGAGGCCACCGAAGTGATAAACTTGGGTACCGAAGAGGACAAGAAAGAAGTCAAGATTGGGGCTACATTAGAAGAATCTATCAAGACTCGTCTAATCGCCATGCTTCGAGAATATGTTGACGTCTTCGCATGGTCTTACCAGGACATGCCTGGTTTAGACACTGACATTGTGGTGCACATGCTGCCTTTGAGAGAAGACTGCCCGCCAGTGAAGCAAAAGTTGAGGTGCACACACCCTGATATGGCAATCAAGATCAAGGAGGAAGTACAAAAACAATTTGATGTTGGTTTCTTGGTTGTGACCAGTTACCCTCCATGGGTTGCTAATATTTTACCGGTCCCTAAAAAAGACGGTAAAGTCAGGATGTATGTAGACTACAGGGATTTGAACAGGGCCAGCCCTAAAGATGATTTCCCTCTGCCTCACATAGATGTGCAAGTTGATAATACTGCTCAATTTTTTGTGTTCTCTTTCATGGACGGGTTCTCAGGTTATAACCAGATCAAGATGTCTCCCGATGATATGGAAAAGACTACCTTCATCACGCCTTGGGGCACCTTCTGTTACAAGGTCATGCCGTTTGGTCTTAAGAATGTTGGGGCCACTTACCAACGGGAAATGGTGACGCTATTTCACCACATGATTCATCATGAATTTAGGTTTATTTTGATGATATGATAGCAAAATCCCAAACAGAGGAAGAACACTTGGTCAATCTAGCAAAGTTGTTTGACAGACTCCGGAAGTTCAGATTGAGGTTGAATCCGAACAAATGCACCTTTGGGGTCCGTTCCGACCAGATACTGGGTTTCATTGTTAGTGAGCGAGGAATTGAGGTTGACCCGGCCAAAGTAAAAGCCATCCAAGAGATGCCTGATCCAAAGACTGAAAAGCAAGTGTGTGGTTTCTTAGGGAGACTAAGCTACATTGCACGGTTTATCTCGCACCTAACTTCCACGTGTGAGCCTATTTTCAAGCTTCTGAGAAAAAATAAGGCTATCAAGTGGAATGATGATATCCAACAAGCATTTGACCGAATCAAGGAGTACCTACTAGAACCTCCAATTCTGATGCCTCCAGTGCCAGGGAGACCCTTGATCATGTATCTTACTGTGCTCCAAGGATCAATGAGGTGTGTGTTAGGTCATCATGACGAGTCTGGTCGAAAAGAGTACGCCATTTATTACCTTAGCAAAATGTTTACCGATTGTGAGAAACGCTACTCACTACTCGAGAAAACTTGTTGCGCTTTGGCATGGGCTGCTCGCCGACTAAGACATGTACAAGCTGACTCACACCACTCTACTTATTTCTAAGATGGATCCTGTGAAATATATCTTTGAAAAGCCGACTCTAACAAGAAGGGTTCCCCGATGGCAAATGATCTTAATAGAATATGATATCCATTACACTTCTCAAAAAGCAATCAAAGGGAGTGTATTGTCAGAATACCTGGCTCAGTAGCCTATAGACGATTATCAACCCATGAAATTCGAGTTTCCGGATGAGGACATCATGTTCCTCAAGTTTAAAGACTGTGAAGAACCACTTCCAGAGGAGGGGCCAGACCCTGAATTCAAATGGAGGTTGATGTTTGACGGAGCGGTGAACATGATCGGAAGCGGAGTAGGTGTTGTTATTATCTCATCAGAGGGTGTCCATACACCTTTAGCCGCTCGGCTGACTTTCGAATGCACTAACAATGAGGCAGAGTAGGAAGCTTGCATCATAGGGGTTGAAGAGGCAATCAACTTGCGAGTCAAGAACCTCGAGATCTTCGAATATTCTGCTCTGGTGGTGAACCAAGTCAATGGAAAATGGTTAGTTCATCAACCTCATTTGGTTCCTTACAGGGATTATACCAGGAGGTTGCTAACCTTCTTCACTAAGGTCAAGTTGAGTTATGTTCCTCGAGATGAAAACCAGTTTGCTGATGCTCTAGCAACTTTGTCATCTATGATTAAAGTTTGTCAAAAGAATTTCATGCCTCGAATCATGGTCTCCCATCTTGAAAGACCGGCTTATGTCTCTGTAGTTGATAGTGGTGAAGATAACAAACCTTGGTATCATGATATCAAGTAATTCTTGAAGACTCAAGAGTACCCAGCTGGGGCTTCCAATAAAGACAAGAAGATCCTCAGAAGACTAGCAGGTGGTTTCTTCTTGAATCAAGATGGTGTGTTGTACAAGCAAAACTTCGACATCGTTCTGCTCAGATGTGTGGATAGACACGAAGCAGACCTGTTGATGCAAGAGGTTCATGAAGGCTCCTTTGGTACCCATGTTGGAGGACATGTTATGGCCAAGAAATTATTGAGATCGGGATATTATTGGATCACCATGGAATCCGATTGCTGTAAATACTCCCATAAATGTCACAAGTGTCAGCTTTATGCCGATAAGGTCCATGTGCCTCTGAATCCATTGAGTGTCATGTCTTCACCTTGTCTGTTCTCCATGTGGGGCATTGATATGTTTGGCAAGATTGAACCAACAACTTCCAACGGTCACTGCTTCATCCTAGTTGCTATAGACTATCTCATGAAGTGGGTCGAAGCGACATCTTATGCCAATGTTACTAAACAAGTGGTCTCCCGGTTTATTAAAAGAGACATCATTTGCCGGTACGGAATTCCCGAAAGAATCATTATTGATAATAGTTCTAATCTCAACAACAAGATGATGGCTGACTTGTGTCAGGATTTCAAAAAAGAACATCACAACTCTTCTCCATATCGCCCGAAGATGAATGGCACTGTCGAGGCAGCCAACAAAAACATTAAGAAGATCGTGTAGAAGATGGTTGTAACATACAAAGACTGGCATGTGATGCTACCATTTGCGTTGCATGGGTACAGAACGTCAGTGCATACCTCGACAGGGGCAACCCCGTTCTCACTTGTGTATGGTATGGAGGAAGTCCTACCAACTGAAGTGGAAATCCCCTCGTTGAGGTTAATGATGGACATTAAGCTAGATGAAGATGAGTGGCTCTGATCCAGATATAATCAACTGAGCTTAATTGAAGAGAAATGCCTAGCAGATGTTTGCCATGGACAGTTGTATCAACGACGCATGAAACAGGCATTCGACAAGAAGGTATGGCCTCAAAGGTATATACCAGGTGACCTGGTGCCGAAAAGGATTTTTCCTCCTCTTAACGATCACAGGGGAAAATGGACACCCAATTATGAAGGACCATTCGTGGTTAAAAAGGTTTTCTCAGGTGGAGCCTTGATGCTAACAACCATGGATGGAGAAGACTTCCATTCCCTTATCAACGCAGACGCAGTAAGAAAATACTACGTGTAAAAAAGGACCCGCTGGATAAAAACAGAATAAAGATCCAGGCAAAAATGGGCATCCCGGCGAGCTAAAAACAGAATAAAAGGCTCGGGCAAAAAATTAGGAAATATTGAAAAAATGTACACCCGCTGAGCTGAAAAGCCACATCGGACAACTCAGGCAAAAAAGGATATCCCCATGGATTGAAAACCCGAAAGGGAGATCCACACAAAAGAGGGACTAACACGAACGACTGCGATCTGCGAAATTCGTAACTCATCTGCAACTGAGGTTATTCTAAGGGTTGAAGACCAGTTCAATCACCTTTATCAAGGGGCAGAGCAAGCGGATAGTCTTGAAGATATACGAGCCATAACCGGGTTGAGACTTGATAAGATCCACTTCTCACATTGCCAATAGGATAGTTTGTTTTCCTTTTGGGATATTTCCTCTTTCTAGGGAATTGCTTCCTTTGTAATGCCTATTCATGGTCATTTTCCAAATCAATAAAAGTCAATTTCAGTCAACTTGTGACTATTTTCTTCTTGTTTTTTTTCATCTAGCATTGATTGATTGCAAAAACGTCCAGCAAATTGTGATTTATATTGTGTTGTGAACATTTGAATGCTTTCTAACTCATGCAGGAGGACATAAACATTTAATACAACTCTAAAAAGGGTGTCAATAGGCGCAGATAATGATTCATGCTACGAGCCTGAGGCATACAGGTCCAAACTAACTCTCCATGTTGCAGGCACTATCAATTGTGTTTACGCAGGTACAGGTACAGGTGTTGCTAATAGAGCTAAAGCAGGTTTCCGGGAAGAACATTTCATTATACTTGAACAAGAACAGGTGTTTTCCCGGGTGTCTCCAATTATCCCCAGTATAAGTGAAGGTGAAGTTCTTCTCCAGCATTAATGGCAAGAGATGTTTGCCCTCCCCTGTAATACCTCAAAATTTTCCCTCATTCTTTTTGCCTTAACTGGCTTATCGCTTCGCATTCATCCGCATTTACCTTTAGATCATTAACACTTGCATTCACTCATTTTCATTGAACTCCTAAGGCATGGGATCAAAGCTTTTCCTTGTGGTAGGAATTTTCGTATTCATAGGTGATCTATCTGGCCATTATATTCGAGATGAGACAGTTTGAGTTCACATCATCAAAATCATGTTCTTGTTATGAGATTCATCAAGTTCCAAAGTTTTCATTATCCAGAGGTTTCATTAGACTATTCTCCTCTTCTTGGTATCCTAGGTTGCACTAGTGATTCAAGAAGCATGGTTTAAGATGTTGGCTTTTAGATCTACTATGACATCACAGTTCATAAGAATTGGTCTTGGATCAGGAATGGGGTTCGAGTTATAGGTGGAAAGTGCGTGTTCATGGTTTATTTGGAAAAAAACACCAGAGTGTTACTACTGTTCATTCAAAATTTGCCATAAACTCGTTGAATATCCTTTTCAAGCCCAAATCTCTACTATTGTCTTTATCCATTTGAGTCCAATTTCTAAACTCTTTCTAAGTCATACGTATACAACTTCTATTCTTTTCCCTCTAATCCTTTCTCGTTTCATAAACCATTTTCAGGGTCCATGTTAATCCGTCATCACTATTTTAAACCAATTCCCATATTTTCATAAATCATTATTAATTTTTTCTTCATATTCCAATTTCTCAAATTTGCATTTTTCTTTTCTTCTTGTCACCATATGACCCTTTTCCACCCAAAATTCTATTAGGCCCATATTTGATTTGTTGCTGAGCCCATTACAAACCCACCTTTATTTCACATCCATTTAACTATCCAAATCCATTTTTTACCAAGTTCATTTACCTATCCCTACCATAAGTCGTTTTGTTGAATTCTAATCTCATTTCCAAAACTCCTATGTTTGTTTAGACCAAAACCCATTTATATTTTTCAAGCCAAGACCACTCATTAGTTCATATCATATTCATTTCATTTTCGAAAGTCATTCACAAAATTTTCATTAGTCAAATTCATCTCTTTTCTAGACCATATGCCATTGATCTTGATTTGTTTCAAATAGAAATCTCAAGTTGTAATCATATAAGGGCTTATAAAAATAAAAAAAGGGGCAGAATAGAATTTTCTGTTATAAATTTTAACAAAAGTCACAGGAGACCCAGAAAAACCTCCAATCAGAGAATACATTTTGTTGGGATTGTGCAAATTAGATGTTGGTGGCTTAATAGTTTCCACACACTCTCAACATTACCAGAAATGTCAAACATCCAGCATGTTACATCATCAGTTATATACTAACCATATTAGTTATACACACACAAAAGAAAGAAAGAAGTTATTATCTATCATCTCAGTAGCAAGAAATTACAAAATATTTTCAGTTACAAAAAGATCATTGGACTCAGAAATGAATAACAACAGATGATTCAGTTCTTAGAAGAAAAACTAAATCTGTTTGTTAGGCCGAATGCAAGGGTTAACTGAGTTGACATTGGTCTCCACAAAAGCATCACGACCGAAGGTGAGCTAATCCGACTCTTCTCTCCAAATTACCTCATATAGTGAAGGTGATGCTGCACCGAGAAAATGAACGGGAATTTAGTTTACAAGTGGTAAATAAAAGGCTCGCATTTGTGGACAATCGGATAACTGAACAAGCAACGAAGTGTAATGTGAAGTTATACCTTTTCGAGTTGTTTGGTTTAATTATGATTTAAGGACTCTCCACCCGTTTTTCGATTCTAAGACTTGGTAGAAGACGTGATCGGCGTCCAATCGACATCATATAGAGCTACAGGATGATATGCAGGGACAATTCCCATATAACTTGATTTCATGATCCTGTCGACACGCAGAAAAAACAAAGAGAAAATATGCACTGGATTAAATTTATAACGAAATCAACAACTCATGGCAGGAATATTCAGATTCGGTTTCAGTTAGAGGAGGAAGAAAAAACTGATAAAAGAATCGAAACTAACTCAGATTCACCAACTGAATTCTAACAAACTTCCTAACAAAAATCTAACTGAAATCACAACAAATTTTTACCTGAGAAGTTCTAGAACAATCTTCCAGTGCTATAAATCAGATTCTCCTTCTTTGATCCAAATCTTCTTGACCCTCTTCAATCCTTTCCCCCATTCTTCTCTTCTCTCATTCAATCTCTTTATTCACAACTTCTCCATTTTTTTTCGTTTCCTTCTTCTTCTTCTTCTTCTTCAATCTTTTCTCATATTCTCCATCAATCTCCTTAAACATTCTTCATCTATCTTCCTTCAACCATTCTTCTTCACCAAGATTCAGGATCCGAATTCTCATTACTTTCTTCAACCGTTCATCCTTTCTTCAACCTTCGTCGTGTACAAGCAGAACCTCCTATCTTCAATCTCTCGGAATTCATCATCCAACTTCAACAAGTGTTCATTCGTTTCTTCTTCTTTGAGTACCTATCTCTCTTCATCATCACCGCTGTGAAATCAATACTAATTTAGTGTTAATCTTCATCAAGGTTCACAAATCAACAAAAGCAGAAGAGCGATAAGAAGCATATTAGGATTTCTTACCTGAAAAAGCATTATCTCGTTTGTCAACAAAGTACTCTAAGTATCTTCGTCTTTGGAAATCAAGGTACGAACCGACTCGCCTCATCCGCGGATATTCTTGTTGTGTTAGATTCATTGTGATGTTAGCACCATTTTTCAACCTACTTTGTTTTGGCTTTGAACTTGTGAGTCGCGACGAGTGGCGAAGGTTTCGTTGAGGTTGGTGGCGGCGTGAGGAAGACGGAGGAGAACTTAGGGTTTTGGTGTTTCTTAGAGTTCAGTTGGTTTTTTGTAATAGTTAGTTTGTGAGGGTTTCGAAGTTGTTGAAGGCGGATTCGAAGAGATGATCCGAAGTTGGTCGATGACGGATTTGAAGAGATGATTTGAAGTTGATTGATGAAGGATTCGAAGAAGTGGAAGGCGGAGTTATCGTTGAGGGTGGTGGCGAAAGTAGAAGAAGATGGCGGAGGAGGTGATGTTGGGGTTGACGGTGGAGAAGAGGCAAGAAGGAGATGTTGGCGACGAGGAAGATGAAGATTTAGGGTTAGGTTTGCTGTGTTTGTATTGTTTTATTATTAAAATGAAACAATGAAATAATTAAGTTATATTAATTCAGATTACTAATCACGCTTGATTCCCATTAATCCACCATCAATCCTCATTTAATTTCCCATAAAATCAACCATTAGGGATTCCATAAAGATAGGAGTAGATGTTTTTCGTTTTGATAATTACACTCCATTGTAGGTTCATAATAGGAAACAAACTAAAAAATATCCTGTGTACACCTCCCTCATTAAAGTCTGTGTATTGGGCCTTGTCCCATTGCTATCTGCACCCTGTTTTTTAAGCCCAGTAAAGAAACAATCATAAAAAAAATGCTGCCTGCACCCTCTCCCAATTTCCAGCGAATGGGCTTTTTCTTTTGCTGTTAACACCAACTTTTCTAAGCCCATTAAAACAAAATAACTGAAAAAGATTACTTAACTCACCCCCCTGCCAGTTTCTTTAAATTTTAGTTTTTTAGTTTTATATAGTTAGAAAATAATACAAATAAAAATAGTAAAAGGCATAGAAAAATTCCCAAAAATTCAAGTATATTTTTAATTTATATTAGAATTGATTAGAATTTTATTTTTTTTCTATTTTGCTTTATTTTTGGTTTTATATTGAATTTTTCATGTAGATGTTTCTTAATGAATTTTCTTCAATTGTCCCTAGTTTTTGTAGATTTTAGTTCTTAACTTTACATTAACTTTTTTTGACCATTCTTTTTACTGTAGTTAGAAGACCCATAATAGTACTTAGAATAATTTTTGTGGATTTTTTAGATCATTTTAATCTTAGGTTTAGAGGCTTAATTCCTTAGAAATTAGTGGTTAATTTTTAGCTGAAATTAGACAATTTTTAGGCATAGAAAAAATAGGAATTTTTAGGATCCCTTTTAACACAATATTATAGGTAGTTTTAGGACCCTATAGAATTAATTCCATAATTTTTCCAGAACTTTTAATATTTTTAGTGTATTAATCTTTAGGCTAGTTATTCATGTAAAATTCACTTGGTTTAGTTTAGAATATTAGGACCCCTTAAGAACTAGTTTAATTAGGTTTAATCTTAGAAATTTAAAATGACTTAGAAGAGTTTAATTACTGATTTTTAGAATGATAATATTTGATAGTCCCCTTAGTTTTAGGACTTAGGCCTAACAAATAGACTTAGATAAAGTTTAGGCTTGTTTTAGCTTTATACCTTAATATGCATTTGTCTTAGAATTTTATTTCTTATTTCAATTTTTATGCTTTGCCTTATTATTTGATTTTTTTTCACTTGTATAGGATTCCTCATTGTTCTTAGAATCAACTTAACTTCCTTAGGAAGTAAGTTGCATTCTATTAGTTCTAGGTGGCTTTTTCCATTAGGCTTAGAAACCTCATTAACCATAGGAGCTCATTTGTAAATAAATAACTAACTTAGGGTTTTGTCTTAGTCCCCTTAGTTTGTCCTTTTCCAACTTGAGTCATTCTTTCTCATCTCAAAAAGAAAAGCAATAAAACACTTAATAAAAACCGAACAATCTTGTATGACACGAGACTTTGTTGTGGAGTGTTTATACGCGTCCTGTTTCGGGGCGAGGTGTAAATATTCACCGTGATGGATAGGTCTTAGTACAAGACAGTTCACAAACAAATTCAAAACATTTCTTTCAAAAGACAAAAACAAATAACAAGCGACTATCCTGCGGGAACTTCTTTTCTCATCTCATTCACTCACAACGCGAACTCGCGACGACTTGTCACACATGCAAGATGGTAAACGCACTCGTACCAGACGAGCCTGCAACACCTGAGCATAGACATACGCAGCTCCAGCATAAAAACACAAACAAATAGTTCCCGCCTTAGTTAGGAGAACTATGTCGACTCTGATCCTCATTATCCCGATGAGGTACGTAGGCAGCGGGGTAGGGCCCGTTCGAGCACATTCTTTATTTTCCCTACATTTCCCCTTTCTTTCCATTCTCTTTTTCCAGTTCCTTTTCCCATTTCCATTCCCATTCCAGTTAGCGGATTTATTCAGCAGCAATTATATTTTTCTCACCCTTTGAAACAAAACAAGCAAGCGTGGATCCCGTCGGGTACGGCAGACGGTCTGGGGTGCTAATACCTTCCCAGGTCGTAACCGACTCCCGAACTCAGATCTTTGGTTCGCAGGACCTTGTCCTTTCCTTTTTCCTCAAGTTTGTGCAACATTACCTTTCCCATTCATTCGGGATAAAAATGTCTGGCTGGCGACTCTACCTTTTCCGCGCCACTTTCGCGTTTGTACTAGGATGAAAATCCCGGGAGCGACATCCCTAAGAAGAAGTTTTCTTTCAACACAAGGGCAATCCCCAGCAGTGCAAGGAGTGTCTTTCCTCTCCCAACAATTTGCTTCCTCAGCAGAGCCATACCTCTGGTTCCCAGCCAAGTCAGGAGGTCTCCACGTCCCCATCAGAGTTCGAGAAGAGTCCATCTCCAGCAGGGTCTTTGCTCTCCGATCTTAAAGTCCAATTTATTTTTGGCAATAGCGGCAGTTCAGAGCCGGTGCATCATTAACAACATTCCCCACAGAGTTGTTTCGTCCTCATCAGGATGGATCAGGTCAATGTAGTGATCATCGTTTCTCCCCAGTCAAGCTACTTGGGATACTTGCAGTCTCCTTATTAGGAGATCTCTTTGCATTTAGTAATCATCATTACATTTGCATCCTCCAAAGTGTAGCATTTCCATCATTATGGAGCATTACGCCATAAATTCAAACATATGCATACCAGCATGGGCCAGTTTTGAGGAATATTACATACGACCTGTAACATCTTCTCAACCTGAGATATTCTCCACAGAAGATACTTATACCATTTTCCAGGCATCTTTGTCTTTCCAAGCAGTTGTTTTTCTTTGTGGCTTGGTCCGCCCAGCAGTCACATTGTCGAGTTTTATTCTGCTAACGGTCTCGTTAAGCCCTGTTTCGCCAACAGGCACCTTCCGTGGCTTGGTCTGCCTAGTAGTCGCATGTTTTTCTTTGTGGCTTGTATCGTACCTCGAAAAATACGATCCTCGCGCCGACCGTAGAACAGATGGAAATAACGGAGTCGCCACCTAATTCTATTTATTCTAATGAAAGAAAAGGAAGATATAGATAAAACCTAGTAAAGAAAGATTGATAGAACAAGGTTATCGAAACCAAATTCTACGTTCGGGAGTCGGTTACATAAGGGGAAGGTAGTAGCACCCCTTACGTCCGTTGTACTCAACGGGAACCTCTTAGTTTAACTTGTGATTAAATGTTAACTTATTCTTTCTGTTTTCTTCGACTAAAATAAATGTAAATGATTCTAATTTAAGGTTACGAGAAATGGGTGATTTTATTCCTAGGGTGCTCGGCAAGGAGTAAGATACGTGTGCCTACATATTCCCTTGTGCAATGGGAAAGTCAGAGCCTCGTAGTTTATGGTTCTACAGTTAGATTAGTTCGTTTTAATGAACAGTTGTTCGAACCGCATTCTAACTGCTAAGAGTTGGCTTGTCTGCTCACGATAGGAGGCAAAAGCGCTAGCTTGTTTGCGAGATAGAAGAGATCTGAACAAGGTTTGTTTGAAGAAAAGATGTTTGATAAGTTAAGTGTTTTAGGAACAGAAGGGCGAATGAACCACGTCCCGTGGGGCGAGCCTCGGGAGTGTTCATTCAAGAATTCGAGGAATGCTAGACTCCAGAATTCAGTTCTTCCGTTATTTAATTAAGAAAAATAGTTTGAGTATTCAGATTAAAAATATTTGATTTGTTCGATGGCGGCGCACGATGCAACCGACTTATAAGGGTAAATGCAAAATGGAGGTTAATTATTTAAATGTTGATTCACGGACGAAATAAGAGTGATAAATGCGGAAATAAAATAAATTAAATAGAATAAATAAAGTAAAATTGAATTTTCAAGAAAGGAATAAAGCGGTCTCATATTGATTTAAATAACGTCGATTTGTTGAAATCGAATATTTAAATCGTTTGTTATATCATCGACCAAATAATAAAATAAAATAATGAGAAAATAATGAAATCGGTATCAATTTAATGAATAATGTCGATTACATAATCGAATATCTCATTTTATCAGTAACCGAATAATAAAATAAAATAACGGATAAAAATAATGAAATCGGTCTCAATTTAATGGATAACGTCGATTAAATAATCAAATATCTCATTTTATCATTAACCAAATAATAAAATAAAATAACGGATAAAAAAAATGAAATCGGTCTCAATTTAATGGATAACGTCGATTAAATAATCGAATATCTCATTTTATCATTAACCGAATAATAAAATACAATAACGGATAAAAATAATGAAATCGGTCTCAATTTAATGGATAACGTCGATTAAATAATCGAATATCTCATTTTATCATTAACCGAATAATACAATACAATAATGAATAAAGTAATAAAATCGGTCTCAATTTAATGGATAATGTCGATTAAATAATTGTATATCTCATTTTATCACTAACCGACTAAATCGAATAATCGATTAAAAAATAGCGAAAAATAAAAGTGGCCTCACATGCATTTTCACAAATAAAGTGAATATGAGCAATTATAACGTGAAAAGTGGGATATGAGCTGTGAAATTTGTTGTACTGTGAAATTAGTAGCAGCTCTAATAAAGTCTTTAGTAACATAGAACAACAAAAATAATACAACATAATAATAACAAAACAAATAATAATAATAATAGTAAAAAATAATATAAATAAGAATAAAAATAATATGAATAATAATAATAATAATAATAAAAAGAATAATAAAAAATAAGAATAGAAATAAGAAGTAGTGATAGCAAAAAATAAAATGGAAACAAATATAAATAATAATACTAGAAGTAATAGTAATAATAAAGTAATGTTAATGATAGAAAGAGTAATAATAATAATGAATAATAGAAAAAAAAATAATGATATAAAATAAATTGGATTAAAAACTGATTTTTTAGAACCGAAAAGCAGAAATATAGAAATAATGGTCGTAAGTTGGACCTCCACCGATTGTACCACAAACATGTCCTAGTAAACCTAAATAAAATTCCGATTGAACAGACAAATAATTTTAAATTTTCTGAATAATAAAAGTAAAAAAATGGTGTCGCTCCCGAAGATTTGCATCCCGGTACAAGCGCGAACGGTCGGCGAAAGGAGAAATGAAATGAAGGTGAATAGAGTCGCCAGCTTGGTATTTTTATCCCGAAGGAAAGGTAATGCTGCATAAACCTAGGAAAGAAATGGATAAGACGGTCGCAAACCAGAGAAACAAAGAAAGGGGGTTGGTTACAACCTGGGCAGGTATTAGCACCCAGATTGTCCGTCGTACTCGACGGGATCCACGCTTGAAAGTTTGTGTTTAAAGGGGTAGTGTCACTGTTATTCTATGTGCAAAAGCTGGAAAAGAATACAAGTGTCAGTGCAAAAGGAGTGTGAAGTGAATTGCTCAGGGATGAGGCTTAAAGAATAATGCTGGAAGAGGGGGAAGACACAGAGACTTTTGTTCGATAACAGTTAAGTTATGCCTACGTATCCTCTCGTGAAATGAGGAAGTCAGAACACCGTAGTTCGACTCAAAGAGACTGAAAAATAAATTGACTTGTGAACTGCTTGCTTGCCTATGCTCAAGTGTATGACCTGTCTGGCTCAGGTGCTAATTGTCTTGCATTAGACGGAAGAAGCAAGTTCTCGTTTATGAGTGAATGAGGTGAGAAAAGAATCCCGAAGGAGACGATTATTGTTTGTTTTTGGGTTTTCAATCTTTTATTGCTTTTTAGAGTTTGTCATAAGAAAATGAGCTTAATCCTAAACCATGGGTTAGTAAACTCATCACATCTTCCTCCTGATTAGGGGTAATGAGAATACCTTAAGTATGAAGTAAGCACCTCACACTTAATCACCATGATGTAGGATTAAGATCATTATCCTACTTGCAATTATTTAGATGTCTTTGGAGTTTTTGTTTAGTGTTAAGTAATGAGTTTAAGCCATAATCAAAGATTAATGGACTCATTACACCATCCTAATAGAAGGATAATAGATGAGAACATTTAAGCTGAGGAAGATACCCCAACTTAATCCATGATTAGGGATTAACCTCATGACAAAACAAAGCCTTTATTAAAGTGGATTTTAGTTAATGGTAAGGTTAAGAAGTGGATTTTATGGTTGGTAAGACAACTTGAGGAGGACTTGTCCATTAACACTAGGGTTAGTCCTTCTTAACCAATTAAGGAAGAATTAGAACCCTAGTGCAAGGCCCAAGTTACAAGCTTAATATCTTAGTGATTATTAGATGAATTGATTAAGGGATTTAAACACATTAAGGGTTTAACACTTAGGGTTAAAGTTATACACTCCATCCTAAGACAAGGATGCAGGCATAATCTTAATCACAAAGCCTTAAAACCTTGAAGGTTTAGTCCCTGATTATGAGATGAGAGGAGAGACACAAAAGATGACACAAAGGAAAAACTAAATGGGGGACTAATAAAAACCTAATTGTTAATATTCTTGGGTATTCCTAGGGTTTATGAGGCTTGCAATAGATCTTCAGGAAAAGCCACCAAGGAGAAGGCAAGATGGAAGGAGGAGAAGAAGAAGAAGCAAGTTAACTTACTTCACTTAAGAAGATAAGTTACTTGAAGAAATAAAGTGAATGGAGAACATGAATGAGCAATCTCACTCTAAGACAAATACAAAATGCAGTAAGAATGCATAAAAGAAGAGATGAGAAGGGAAGTGAGAAGTGAAGGCAAATTCACTTCTCAAAGTACTTACCACCTGAAAAGTTAGCATAAAGAAATGAAATGAAATGAAAATGAAATGTATGCAAGGATGAAAACCAAAACCAGGAGCATATTTATGATGTAAATGACGCTAAGAGATGATTCAAATGTATGTCAAGAGCAATGGATGATCATACAAGTGATGAGAATGCAAATGAAGCATGAAAGAAGCATGAAAGTTCATGAATGTCCATGGAATGTAATGGATGCATAACATGGCAAATGGATGAAGAAATGATCAAGAATGATTCTAATATGTCCTAAGATGTCTTATATGTCATGTGAATGCATAAAATGTCATGGCAAGTTCATGAATGCAAGCATATGCAAGATGTATGCAAAAGAAGATGAGAAATTAGGGTTTTCATGAAACATGTGATGCAAAACTCAAAAACAGAAGCAAATGGCAAGATAAAAAATTTAAAATGAAATCAAAAGAACCCTAACCCCATATGATATCACACCCCAAAGGAGAAGATCTAACTCTTAACCTAGTGAAAGTTATGATTTTTCTAAGTTATCTAGGGTTTTAAGGTACCTAAAGGGAAAAAATGCAAATCAAATAAAAAATGCAGAAGAAATTTATGACAAAATTATGTTAGAAACTACATGTCAAATGAAGATAAATGCAAAAAGAACCATTGTCATACCATTCTTGGTTAGGCAGAAAATAATTCTTGAAGTTAGGGTTCTAAAATAGGAATTTTATGAACCCTAAATTCAAGAAAATTATCAAAGATGGTTCAAAACCAAAAAGAAATTTGTGTGGATGGTATGACAATGTTTCTAAATGTTTAAAGATGCAATGTGAATTTTTTTGAGATGTTTAGAAACTTAAATGATATTTTAATTAATTAATTCTCATTAATTAATTAAAATAAACATTTAAATGTTTTAAAAAATGATTTTTTAATTTGAAAAATAAAAATAAAAATATTTTTGGGTTAAGAAAATTATTTGAAGTAAAAATGCAGAATAAAAATATTTTTGGAATTTTCTTGCTATTTTAAATAAAATGTGCAAAATTAAATGAGAAAAATGAAATAAAAATTAGAATAAAAAGAAGTATGCAAATCTAAGGGACCACATTGATTCTGGGGGGTTTTGGGATTGACTTGGCGCGTGATCCTACGGACGAAATTCAAACTTACTTAAACTTAATTAATTAATTATTTAATCCTAATTAAGAGTTAATGAACTGATCCTAGTCATTCACCACACGCGGGAAAGGGAAATCCAAGGGCCTAGATTGAAATGAAACCATAACCCTAATTAAGACTGCTAATCACTTTCAGGTCACCGGAGAAGAGCTTCGGTCGTCTTCTCCGGTGTCACCCTCACCTGAAAATTCCTAACTCTCTCCCTAGGTTATTTCTGGAGCTCTAAAGCTCCAGATCAAACCCTTTCACTCTCCTAAGCTCAAATCCACACTCAAAACACATTTATTCATGCTCATAAACAAGATTCGAAGAGAAGATCAAAAATGGCAAAAATTTCAGAGGTTCAGTACATACTCATTTCTACACCATTTTCAAAAATTCAAAGCTCAGTGTGATCAGTGAAGCATGCTTATTCATTTTGTAACATAAAAAAGAGGTTTTGGAAAAATGAATTCAGATGACTACCTGAGATGAAGCTTTTCAAACTTGAGCTTTCTGGCCACTTCTTTGGTGCAAAATGACTCTAATGGCCTCCCTGAAGAAGTTGCAATGCTTGGAAAGCTTTGAGGATGGCTGGTTTGAGTGGTAGCAATCCAACTGGTCAGAAATCGTGTTTGGTGTATGGGGTGTTTTTGGCTGTTTCAATGGTTGGTTTGTGATCAGTGGATGACTTTGAGATGAATGGTGGAATTGGTTTGAAGATTGAGTGAGTGATCTGGGAGTTTCGAAGGAAAATGCAAGAGGGAGTGTTTTTGGCAATGCTGAGTTCTTGGAGGTTTCAGCTTGTGTGTCTTATGAAAAATGATCTTTGAGGCATGCTTGTAGTGGCTGGATTGGGCAGAGAGTGGGTGGTGGACTGTTGTGATTGGTATGGGTGAATTTGCACAAAGTTAACATTTCTTGTACTTGAGGTATGGGCAAGGATGCAGCTGGCTTTTTGGCATGTCCATGTGCAGCTGAGATCAAGGATGTCCATAGAATCCATTTGGAGGCAATTCAGCAAGTTGAAACAAAGTTATGGGGTGTTTTGCAATTATGTGAAGTTTTGGCCCCTTTGAGGATTCTTGATGTTCAAGGCATGTAATATTGCAATTATTTGGGCAATTCAGATCTAATGGCAATGCACTATGATGTTATGATACATTGAAGTGTGTTTGAAGTCACAAAAAGCCTTGGCAAGTGGTTTTGCAAAGAATCCCTTTTGGTGCATTCTTGAAAATTATGGGATTTTTGCCAACTTTGACAAGCCATATCTTGAGTTCCAAAATGAATTAGATCGTGTTCTTGTACTTTTTGAAAAGGGAATGATCCAATCTACAACTTTCATGACCAACAATTTTTCATTTGAAGCATTTTTGGTTGAGAAAGAGGAGGTTGAAAAACATTCCCAAACAGGAAAGTTTACATTACAAGTCATTTCCATTTTTGGCAACTTTTGATTTAGCTCACTTTTCTTAATATAACTTAAATTTGATGAAAAATCCACTTTGGTTCCATTGGTGGGGGCCTCAGATGCCCTGATTTTGCTCTGACTTGCTCAAGAAGTTACCTAGTGATCAGATGACTTTCACAATGAATTTCTTCATCAAACTTGGTATGAATTATCCTTATAACATATTGAGACAAATAGAAACAAGAATGACCAAAAAATTTGGAGTTATGGCCTCTGAGACCAAAACCCTAATTGCAGGTCATCTTTGCAGTTAAACCCTAGCTCTGCTTCCATGCTTTGCTAGTTCTTGTGATTCTTTGACTTCCTTGATCTTTTGAGGATAAAATATGATGATTTAACATACATGGACCCTCTTGAGATGATTGAATACCTTTGGAGTGGCTCAGATGAATCTTGGATTGTTCAGATCACAAACCCTAGATGCAGATGAACTTGACCTAATGCAGTGAAACAAAAATGCAATATGATATGATATGCTTAAACTTATGCAAATATGAAAGATCACAAGCCATGGTGTGAACTTAGTGAGGGAAAATTTGGGGTGTTTATAGCTGCCCCTATTCAAACATGAGTTAGCTATACAGGATGTAAGCGCCTGGCTTAACAGACAAACAAGATAACTTGTGGTTGAATACCAAAGACAGTCCAAAATTTGCACTCACTGGGGAGAAGAAGAAAAGGGATATAAATTGTAAAAGGAAAGTATAGTATGATTATAAAGTGCGGGCGATGGAGGACGACCATCGAGCCTAGGACGATTGCTGGGGATAAAGCAATGACGGGGACGACCGACATGCTGGGGAAATAAAGAAATCATGATGGGGACGACCATCAAGTAAGGTAACCAGATTCTATGGGGATTAAAGGCAAAGGCAATGATGGGGACGACCATCAGGTTTGCACAGTAAAGTAAACAACGACGGGGACGACCATGGGGCTAAACTGATGAAGGACGATCATCGGGAAAAGGAAAAGGGACCACGACGGGGACGACCATCGGGTTAAAGAATAAATGAAATAATGATGAGGGACGGTCATCAAAGGTGAAGGAAGATCACCTAGCAGGGGATGGCTGCTCTTTATCGCGATATAGGACGAATGTCAGATAGAATAAGTCGACGATGGGGACTACCATCGGATAAGCATGATGAAGGACGATCATCAAGAGGTGAAGGACGATCACCTAGCAGGGTACGGATGCTCTCGGGGTTTATCATGACATAGGACGAATGCCAGATAACAAGATCAACGATGGGGACGGCCATCGGATAAAATGATAAAGTACGATCATCAAGAAGGTGAATGAAGATCACCTAGCAGGGGACGGCTGCTAAATATCACGACATAGGACGAAGGTTGGATAGAAAGGGGTTCCAATAATGGAGACTCCGTTGGGGGAAAGGATGAGGGACGGTCATCCGAGGGTGAAGGACGATCACCTGGCAGGGTACGGTTGCCGAATGTCACGACATAGGACGAATGTCGGATAGAAAAAGTTGTTTTGCTGGGGACTTGCTGGGGAACGGTAAACACGGACGAGTGCTTATGCTTTCCAAAATAAAAAGGTATAAGTGTTTTGGTACTGTGTATAGATTAAAGATGCGGACGAGCATCCTTAAACCCATGATACGGACGAGTATCAAGAGAAACAAACGCTGATGCATGTTCAGAGATGATGGTACGGACGAGTACCGACTGGTTAACAAAGAACACAAACGAGTGTCGAATCTGTGGGGAACAAGTGTATATACAAGATACAGACGAGTATCTGTATAAGTATGAAAAAGTATTGTGAAGTATGAGCAAGACACGGACGAGTGTTCAACTTGCTGGGAAAAGCGACACTGACGAGTGTCAAAAGGGAAAGTGTATAAGTTATGAACTTATGAGTGTAAAAGGTGTTCAGGCAATTTGTGGGGATAGGATGACACGGACGGGTGTCAATGAGAGTGTATTATAATAAGTGTTTGGGTAACCATGCTGGGGATAGGTGTCACGGAAGAGTGTCAAGCGAACGTACAAGCACTGGTTTGGTTTATATCTGCAGGGGATGATATGACACGGACGAGTGTCGAAAGTATATATGAACATTTACTTGTTGGAAAGTGCAAAGGGGATGCTTTGGCTTTCTGTGGGGATGTTGAGAGGCATTTGTATATTGTTGATGAGGTATTGTTGGTATTTACAGGCGACGGGTTCGAACCTGACTTGTGATCATGCAATATGTTTTATTTTTACCGTAATGCTCAGTATTAGACGGAATTCTATGCTCTGGGGGAAAATAATGTGAATGCTATGATTATGCAAAAGAAACCGTTTCGGGATTCGGATCCCGCTGCTGTGAAGATCCCTGGTTGATCTGCTTGAAGTGATATCCCAGCTGGGGATGAGATCACGGGTAGATCTGATAGGATGCATGACTCCGCTTGGGGAAATAGGTCACTTGATAGACCTATCTTTGTACTGAGAAGCCCAACTGGGAATATGGAAGCTTTCGTCACTTTGTTGTGTGAGAATTTCAAACATTGCTCTTTTGGGAGAGTCTGGAGCTCTGTGGGGAGATGGTTCCCTGTCTTTGCTGGAGATGAGAGATTCGGCACTCTGTTGGGGAGAGAAAAAGTCACTGGATGATTCTCCTGGGGTTTTCTGTGAGGATCCTGCTGAGGATGAGGAGACTTGACAACTCAGCTGGGGAAATGAGCATTTTCCGATGCTGCTTGAAGGTGTGTTGGAGGAGTGGTGCTTTGGCAACCTTGTTGGGGAAACATATTCCAGATACTGCAATCCTGTTAAGACAAAGAAACGCACCAGTATCCTAAGGTACCCCTTACCGGATTCCATCATAGGAGTTAGATATTCTTGGAAGTAAAATATATTTCCTGCAAGCATGGGATTAGAAAGGCACATCTGTTTTTACGCAAACGTTATATCAAGGATATTGGACATTTTTTGCAAATGAAATAAAATGTACAAGACGAAGTGTGACTGAAAATATGATTTTATTAATCTGGGTGCCATGAATTGGCAAATACAGTCAAAGGAACAGATCCCCTGAAATGAGGAGATTGTTTTACAAAAATTGAGAAAAATAAAGGTGCTGGCAATGTTGACGACGCTTTAGTGAGCTTCCCTTTGTTATGACCCGTATGACCTTGACGTTCTTCTTATCCTTCTTTTTGAAGAGAGATGATTCTGACCGATGCTTTAACCTTTCAAAGCTTTCCGTGTTGTAAGGGATACAGACGAATTCAGAATACAATTGTTCGCTTATTCCCTTATTTTGCGTGGATCGCCCTTCCGGGTTTTCAATCCACCGGGATACCCATTTTTTCCTGAGTTGTCAAATGCGACTTTTCAACTCAGCGGATATACATTTTTTCTCTCTTTATTTTTTCCTTATTTTTGCCCGAGTCTTTTATTCTGTTTTTGACTCGTCGGGATGCCCTATTTTTGCCTGGACTTACATTCTGTTTTTATGTCCAGCGGGTCATTTTATGCGAAGTATTTTTTAACTGTATCTGAATTCATAGGGGATAAGAAATCTTCACCATCCATAGTAGTAAGCATCAGTGCTCCACCAGAGAAAACCTTCTTTACTATGAACGGACCATCATAATTTGGAGTCCATTTGCCCCTGTGGTCTGTATGAGGAGGAATGAGTCTTTTCAGCACAAGATCTCCTACTTGGTATTCCCGGAGCCTGACTTTCTGATCGAAGGCTTTCTTCATTCTCTTCTGATACAACTGCCCATGACAGATTGCAGCTAATCTCTTTTCTTCGATCAAATTCAGTTGATTGTACCGAGATCGGACCCATTCTGCTTCGTTCAACTTGACATCCATCAGTACCCGCAAGGAGGGTAATTCAACTTCAACAGGAAGGACTGCCTCCATACCATACACAAGCTGATACGGTGTTGCCCCAGTGGATGTTCTGATTGAGGTACGGTACCCATGCAAGGCAAATGGTAGCATCTCATTCCAGTCTTTGTATGTAACCACCATCTTTTGCACAATCTTCTTGATATTTTTGTTAGCTGCCTCAACAGCGCCGTTCATCTTTGGCCTGTAAGGGGAAGAGTTGTGATGTTGAATTTTAAAGTCCCGACACAGTTCTGCCATCATTTTGTTGTTCAAGTTGGAACCATTATCTTTAATGATTCGCTCGGGTACTCCATACCGACAAATGATGTCTCTTTTCAGGAACCGGGCTACCACTTGTCTGGTGACATTGGCATAGGAAGCTGCTTCGACCCACTTGGTGAAATAATCAATGGCTACCAGGATGAATATGTGACCATTTGAAGCAGTCGGCTCGATCTTTCCAATCATGTCAATGCCCCACATGGCAAAGGGCCAAGGCGAAGACATCACATTCAAAGGATTTGGAGGCACATGCACCTTATCTGCATAAATCTGGCATTTGTGGCACTTTCTGGCATATGCACAACAGTTTGCATCCATTGTGATCCAGTAGTAACCTGATCTTAGCAATTTCTTAGCCATTTCATGTCCTCCAGCATGGGTACCAAAAGATCCTTCATGCACTTTGTGCATCAGCAAGTCGGCCTCCTTCTTATCAACACATCTGAGAAGCACCATGTCAAAATTCCTCTTGTATAACGAACCATCGACATTCAGGAAGAAACTACCAGCCAACCTTCTTAGTGTCTTCTTGTCATTGGATGATGCCCTAGGTGGGTATGTTTGATCCTCTAAGAAACATTTGATGTCATGGAACCAAGGCTTGTCATCTTCAGCGATGTCCACAGAGAATACGTATGCTGGTCTGTCAAGTCTGGATACTGAAATCTGAGGCACAAAGTTGGCAGCTTGAACTTTGATCATGGAGGAAATGTGTCGCTCCCGGGATTTTCATCCTAGTACAAACGCGAAAGTGGCGCGGAAAAGGTAGAGTCTCCAGCCAGACATTTTTATCCCGAAGGAATGGGAAAGGTAATGTTGCACAAACCTGAGGAAGAAGGAAAGGACAAGGTCCTGTGAACCAAAGATCTGGGTTCGGGAATCGGTTACGACCTGGGAAGGTATTAGCACCCCAGATCGTCCGCCGTACCCGACGGGATCCACGCTTGCTTGTTTGCTTCAAAAGGTGAGAAAAAATATAACTGCTACTGAACAAATGAACTGCTAACAGGGATGAGAATGGAAATGAGAAAGGAATAAGAAAGGAGAATGGAAAAAAAGAGGGAAATATAGGGAAAATAAAGAATGTGCTCGAACGGGCCCTACCCCGCTGCCTACGTACCTCATCGGGATAATGAGGATCAGAGTCGACGTAGTTCTCCTAACCAGGCGGGAACTATTTGTTTGTGTTTTTTATAGATGGAACTGCGTATGTCTATGCTCAGGTGTTGCAGGCTCGTCTGGTACGAGTGCGTTTTACCGTCTTGCATGCGAGACAAGTCGTCGCGAGTTCGCGTTGAGAGTGAATGAGATGAGAAAAGAAGTTCCCGCAGGATAGTCGCTTATTATTTGTTTTCTTGTCTTTTAAGAGAAGTATTTTGAATTTGTTTGTGAACTATCTTGTACTAAGACTTATCTATCGCGGGAAGCGTTTACACCTCGCCCCGAAACAGGATGCATATAAACACTCCACAACAAAGTCTCGTGTCGTACAAGAATGTTCGGTTTTCATTAAATGTTTTATTATTTCTTTATGGGATGAGAAAGAATGACTCAAATTGAAAAAGGAAAAATCTAAGGGGGAACTAAGACACAACCCTAAGTTATTTATTATGTACAAAAGGGAGATCCTAATGGTTTGTGAAGTTTTCTAATCCTAAGGAAGCAAAGGAAAAGAAGAAAAGAGAGTTAGAAACTAACTTACTTCCTAAGGAAGTTAAGTTGTCTCTAAAGAAAGGGAAAGCCTAAGAGCAAAGCACAAGGTGCTAAGGCAAACACAATTATAATGCATAAGAGATAGGAATGAAGTGAGGCTTACCTCAATCTTCCCCCTACAAAACAAAGGTTAGCATGACAATGCATATTGAAAGTAAAATCAAAGCATGAAAGCAATTAAGTACCATAAACGTCCTGGAATGGAACTAGGGTTCAAAATAAGACTTAAGTCTAAAGATGAAGGTACCTAAAGGTTACATGACTTCTAAAGTCAGTAGCTACATGTTATAGGCTCCTAAGGATTCTAGGATACCTCACAAGATCAAAATATGTCAAACTATGTACAAAAAGTTCACCTAAGTTCACATAAATGCAAGTTAAGGCTCATGGATGAAGTATGAATGCATATGGCTCACAAACATGAATTAATACATGAAGTGAGTATCAAAGTCAGTAGTGAATGCTTATGAATGAGGATGAATGAACATATAATCATGGATGCAATGGATTAGGCATATGGAGCAATGAGAAGAAGATGCGAGAAGAAATGGACAAACATCGCATAAGATCACAAAGGATGCAAGTTAAGGAAGAATGGCATGTGAATATGCATGAAATGATTATGGGTCAGTAGCATAAAAGGTATGAGATTCAATTAGAATGCATGAATAGGCATTAATGATTTCCACATAATTCAAGTTATTATTTAGAGGAGAAGAGAAACTATTTAGGTTAAAGTTAATTCACATAGGTATGCACTTTAAAGCACCAAAACAAACCAAATGAGTATGGTTCAAAAAATGACCTATGACAGGAATTAAAGACATACAAATGACCTATAATCAACTCCTAAAATCTACCAAAAATCCCCTCAAGAAAATGGCATGAATGCCTTCTTAACATTTAGGTTATGCGACACATAAACACATGAATCAACCTAGGATCTAGGTGACATGGAAAAATAGCAAAAAACCTTTAAAAATTATGAACTTAAATCCCTGGAATGATATAGTGATTATCTTACATTTTCTAAAAGTATTCCCTATAATTATGCACTAAAGTGCCAAAACAAATCCTTGACTAAAAAGGTAACAAATCGTGATCATCGAAAAACAACTCCACAAAGTGGATCAAAAAGGGCATCTAAAATTATTAAAAAAATACCTAAGGAGCATCAAAATGTCACAAATTACAGTGATTAATCACACACAAAAAATAGGTTTCACACCTATGGGAAAAAATCGATTTCGGTCCCTTATGCCAAAACACTCGTTTTTGGGACAGCTTGTGATCTAAAATCCAAATTAATTATTAAAACCACCCAAATATGGAAACAAAAAATATGAAAAATTAATTAAGAGGATGAGGATCACTCATGAATTTTTCCAGAATTTAATCCCACCTAAAACTATTTTTAATAATTGCGACAAAACGATCAAAAAAGTGGATTTTGAGGGGAAGTGAAAGGAATCGATCCTAATGGTTCGTAACCTAATCCCTAAGCTCCGAAATTGATACAAATCAACATAAATCATAAATAAATTAGTGCCTCAGGTGGGAGGGCTCAATATGCACCTTAAGCTATATGGTCTTAAGCTGCATACAACTATAATGATGCTTAAAAGTGGAGAATCGAGATTACTTACTTGATCGGAGTGCCAATTCTTCACATAAAAGAAATCCGAAAATAACCTCAAACAAGCCTTGTAATCTCCCATGATCAAAATAAATGCTCATCTTTCATAATTACTTTGTGAAGCTTTGGCCATAATCGAAATCGATGCATATCGATAAAAAACAAGCTTATGAACACTTAATCCAAAATTAGTACTAAACTATAATTAACATTAGTGCAAAAAAAATTCTAATTAAAATTTTCAAGAAAATGGATTAATATTCTAATCCACAAAAATTATTAACAAAATATTAATCCTGATTTTTACAATAAAAATCAAATTAACAAAAATCATAACAATAAAAAATAAGGAAAAGGGGATGCAATAGGAAAACAATGGTGCAGGACATAAAAAATGGCCCAAGGCCCACCTCTTCAAACCCAGGATCGCAGGAGGGGGTGTACGTTGAAAAATATGGTGCGGATAGAAGCCCATGAAGGTCTGAGGCCCAATTCAGTTTTGATACTCTCATGAAGGGTGAGGATTGGAAAAACCAGGGTGTAATGAGAAGATCCATGGTTTGGTTAAGCCCAAATTGTTGCTGAATCCTTAATAACACCAATGAAACCAAAAAACCCTAATTTAAATGTAGCCCTTTTGTCTTCATCAACCCTCAATGCGCCGCGACTATCACCGTTGGGGATCGAGAGTTCAACCTCCTTGACCATTTACCCGGTACCACCCAACAATCCTTTCTTCTTCCCATCATCATCTCCGTCACCGTTTTTTGACTCCAAATCCCCCACCGATGACGTTCTTCGGTGGCCAAGCATTCTTCTTCAACACGACCCCATCGATCCCTCTCTCGACGCTACCAACTGTTGCACCCCAAAATTTGCCCTCACAATACAAGACTTTGTGTGCTAAGAAGGTTCACAAGGTTCACAATACTTACAAGACCTTTCATGAGGTTCATGAAGTTTACAAGACACTTTATGAGGTTCACAAGGTTCACAAGGTTCACAATAATTACAAGACCTTTCATGAGGTTCATGAAGTTTACAAGACACTTTATGAGGTTCACAAGGTTCACAAGGTTCACAATACTTACAAGACCTTTCATGAGGTTCATGAAGTTTACAAGACACTTTATGAGGTTCACAAGGTTCACAAGACACTTTATGAGGTTCACAAGGTTCACAAGGTTCACAATACTTACAAAACCTTTCATGAGGTTCATGAAGTTTACAAGAGACTTTATGAGGTTCACAAGGTTCACAAGGTTCACAATACTTACAAGACCTTTCACGAGGTTCATGAAGTCTACAAGACACTTTATGAGGTTCACAAGGTTCACAAGGCTCACAAGACCTCCCATGAGGCTCACAAGACATCTTATGAGGTTCACAAGGTTCACAAAGTTCACAAATAGTCAGAAAGTTTGACAATTCCCTCAGACAATGCATCCTCCTAAGCAGTGCATCCAAAACTAGGGTTTTGACTTTAATCAGGCTAAATGGATTTCCAAGACTTCAAGTGAGCTTCATAACATCTTATATGTGTCTAAGAATCCCCATGACAAGTTTCAAGACTTTTCTCAAAGGTTTGCTCAGTCAGATGATCAGATAAGTCAAAATCAGTCAAAGTAGTTAAAAAGTCAAACTGAGGTCAACTGTGGTCAAACCAAAGTCAAACTTCATGATTTTTTGCCAACATCAAGTATATGGAGTAAAATTCATCATTTGATCAAGGTTTGATCATGATTCATCAAGGATATCTCAGATCATCAAGAATCAAAGGTTTCTAAATTAGGGTTTCCTCAGGAAAAGTCAACTGAACTTTGACCAGCCATAACTTTCACATACTTCATCACCAATTTTCCATCCAAAGCTCATTTTTAAGGAAATTGAATTCTCTACAACTTTGTGTCTCACAATCCAAGCCCA
Source organism: Lathyrus aphaca (assembly GCA_963966055.1). Lineage (NCBI taxonomy): Eukaryota > Viridiplantae > Streptophyta > Magnoliopsida > Fabales > Fabaceae > Lathyrus > Lathyrus aphaca. Next base: position 220,087,556 of record OZ014525.1, read on the forward strand.
AAAATGCTTCATTTGGAAGGTATGAGCTAAGACATTATAGGTCCTTTTGAAAGTCAACAAAAAGTCAACAACTTCAAAAGGGCATAACTTGAGAATGGTAAATGATATGGACATGAAACCAGTGGGGTTTGTTAGAGGACTCTTCAATATTTCCAAAATGTCCAATAATACCCTCATAGCATTAAAATTGAAGGATTTATGCCCTTGCAAAGTTGGGAAATTTTTGGTTGGTTTATGAAGAAAATGGAGGTTTAAAACCAATTTTTTCTAAATGGGCTTGCCATATGATGATCCAATCCATACCAATACTTCATGCACGACCCAAGTCCCTAAAATTCAGATTTTTCATCATTTTATTTTATTTATTTTGATTTTATTCATTTAAAATCATTTTAAATTAAAATAAAATAGAAAAATCAAATATTTAAAAGAGATTGAGCTTCTAGAAAGTCATGAATGCAACTTGGATCAAATTGATACAAAAATAATGGTGATTGGCTTGAAATAGAAAGGGTTTATGCAAGAATATTTGAATTTTAAAGCTTAATCTTTTTCAATCTTTTTTAATCAAATCTTTCACACAATGATCCACTTTTCTGACCTAAATCCATTCCACTATAAGTACACAACACAAACCTAATGCATTGACACGAAATTCTGCCTCCAAGAGTAAGTTCAAGCTTTCGAAAATTTCACCAAAAACACCAATTCGGTTTCATCATTGCAAGAGGTTCTAAGGTATTTTAAAGAGGAGAAGGTTTGTGCAAAGCTTGAGGCCAGGAAGCTCAGAATCAGAGAAGCTCCATCTCAGGTAACATGAAGAACTTTTTTTCCAGAAACTGATTTTTAAGTTCTTGTATGATGCTATGTCTTCCCCTGATCATGAATATGTGTTTAGTTTTTAAAATAGTGAAGAAACCAGCATGTATGGTACCTCTGAATATTTGCCCGTGTTTCATACTTTGCTTCGATTCAGGCTTGTGAGTGAAAATAAATGAGTTTTGGGAGAGGGGTTAGGTTTAGATTGAGGAGAAGATCATTTTGGTGGAAGAAATTGCATGTTTGGTGACCTGTAGCGAAATCTAGGGTTTGGGTTCGCCGGAGAAGACGACCGGAAGTCTTCTCCGGCCACCTGAAAGTCATTAAACCCTAATTATGTCATTAAATGAACTTTGAATGTGGAGCGTAGATTGGTTTGACTCTGTTTGACCCGCGCACGTTTTGATGGCCAGGATGCATCATTAGAAACCCTAACCCTGATTAATTAATTTTAATTTTGTTTAATTAATTCATAACCAGTGGTGAAGTGTGCGTGTATATTGCTTGCAGGCCTGGGTTCGAATCCTGACTTCCACAATTTTTTCTTATTTTTCAGTTTAACTATTAGATTTAATATATTATGTATTATAGTCATTATATTAACAGGAGCGCCCTCCCGGCTGGAATGGTAAGTGTGTGTGTGTGATTTGCGAAGGTCCTGGGTTCGATCCCCCCAGGCCTTTTGTTTTGTTTCTTTTTCATGATTTTTTCAGGATACACAACAAAACCAATTGAATCCTTGCTCTTAGCACCTGCGCGCGCTGGCCTAGTGGTTGATGTTACTGGCTTGGAGTTCATGAAAGCAAAGGGGCTGGGTTCAATTCCCAGCCCAGGTAAGTTCTTTTTCCTCTTTTTCTCTATTATTTCTTTTGATTATTTCATTACTATTATTATTAATTTAATTAAACTATAATCATAATTCAATTAATCCTAATATATTTTCATAAATCAATATTAACCCTAAAAAATATTTTTTTTCTAAAACCCTAATTGTAAATATTATTTATTTGTTTATTTTAATTCTTGCTTATATTTTAATAAATCTTAATATTTTTTAAATCAAACCCTAATTTGCTTCTATTAAAAATGTAATTTTATTATAATTCTTAATTTTGTAAATATAATAGTATGATCATATTTTATTTAATCATGTACATATTTTATTTAATATAATTAAAATTTTGTAAATATAATTATAACTAACCCTATTTTTATAATATGTAAATATTCTATAAATTGTTTATAATTTAATTTTGTATGTAAATAATTTTTATTATATGTTTAAAAATAGTTAAAAATAGTTAATTTAATTTTGCAATTATAATTTTATTTTTCATAATATGTTTATAATTAACTTGATTTTATAATGTATAAATAATTTAAAACTTTAAAATAATTAATATAATTGATCATATTTTATTATTAATCTTGAATAATTGTGTATATAAAAATTTGATCTTTTAATTATTTTAATATTTTTTGTTTATATTATCTATTATGTTTATTTTCTTATGATATTTATTTATTACTAACCCCATTTAATTTTGTATTATTTTTATTATTATTTTCTACTAACCCAATTACTTATTATTATTATTTTTGCTTAATTTGTTAATTATTATTTTGTAATTGCTTCCTTTATGTAATATTGTAGTATTATTATTAAATATTTATTTTATGCTATGGTTAGTAAAGATAGGGAGTGCAACATGTTTGTATGTAAGAAATCAATTTAGATCATTTAAATTTAAAGATAAATATTAAAATTGTACACTCACACACGTAAGTCAATCTTTGATCGCCATCTCACTTCCTTAGGGATACCTCTCATGTTGCCTAATCAAAAGGTCAAGTAGGGTGTACAAAGCAAAAGTCCCTCATTATATCACCTAGTCCCTAAAATAGATAAAAAGATCAAGTCCCTTCGAATGTTGCATTCGTAATGATCTTGTCCCTTTCGAATAAAGATGATAGTCCATTCGAATTGCTTATACACCCCACAGTTGCCTAAATAACAGATGTCCCTTCATTTGTCCCTCACATCCAAGGTAATGACTACCTATTCCTTAATAATAGGGATAGTCTTACCATTTAAAGGATATTTAAGAACAGAAAAGATTTAACTTAGGGTAGGTTCCTCTTATGTACTTGCTCACTTTTCAAAACATTTCATAAACACTTCACATTTTCAAGCAATTTTCAAAACAAAGGCTTTATATATATCCGTACATGGATCATTATAAAGTACTTAAGAAAATTTCTAAACACACACTACACATTTCAAAAACATTTTAAAGTGAGCTAAGTAACTAAGAGCCCATGGATAACCATGGATGTAAAGGGTGCTAACACCTTCCCTTTACATAACCTACCTGTAACACCCCAAAATTTGCCCTCATATTTATAATCATAACTGACTTTCTGTTTCACATCCATTAGGTCATAACTAACAAATATCATATGTTTGCATGGAGCTACTAGAACATGGGATCAAGGTCCTCTGATATTTAAGTTTTATTTCTGGTTCATAGTTTTCTCCTCATTAAAGATTGTTAACTGGTTCCCTTAGGGATTAAGAAAATAAGGGTTTCATATTACAGTGGTGGCGTCTCTGTCTACGTTACAGATGTCTTCTGCTGCTACAAAGTTTTATCAGGATGTATTTTCATTGGTCGTCAGATCGAGATATTTGTGTATTGAGTGGTAAGGCGTTAAATCATGGCGTGTGGGATCAAAGGGTGAACTCATACGAATATCAAGACATTGTGGTCCTCTTAATAGTTCATTACTGATAATACAAGTTAATGAGGTTCGGGTTTGAAACTTGATCGTAAAGTTGAGGATTCGTTGAAGATGCAAGATTGATTCAGATGAGAGGTTTCAAGTTGGAGTAAGCATGTTAGGATTGGTTGTATGGATTACTTGGACCTTTTCATGATAATCTTCTTTCCAGTTCGCTACTCTTTTTGTTCATGTTTTCTAAAAACACATCTCTTTTTACCTTTTTTTCACGAAATTAGATATCCACTTAACCCTTTTTACTAAAAAAAACATAAAACATAACCATTCTTCCATTTTTCTTTTTATCCCTATCAAACCATATCCAACCGCCCAACATCCATTTTCTAAACTAATTCATTGTCCAGTTATCCAATTCATTTTATAATCCATTTACATAGGAAAAAAGAAGAGAGAAAGGAGGTAATTGAGTAGAAAGACAAGGCTTAACGGCCCAACCTCTCATTTGCTTGGCCTGTTATTGTTTTTATACCATTGCAGGCTAAAAAAAATGGCCCCAAAAGCCCACATCATTTTTTTATCAGTTATCCAATATATATATATATATATATATATATATATATATATATATATATATGTTCTATGCCACTTTTCATGGCAGGAAGATGAGTAAATAAGTAAAAAAATGGAATCATTTTCTGCCATTGGCAAAGTTGATGTCGAAAATTCAAAAGGAGGATCACAAGTTTCTTCACAAAGTGATTTATAACCAAACTACTCCAGAAGAGATTTCTAAGTACAAGAAGAAGTTTATATGAATCCAAATAAAAACTAGAAAGTTTGCAAGAGCTAATGACGAAAAATGGTTACATAATCTCAAAGAAATCCTGAGAATTTCGATCCGTCGTCGATCAGATTTTCAGTCATCAAACTTCAATTCATTCAGAGGGATATTGAGAAGATCTTCCTCACTCATCTACCTTCAGATTGTACTTCTTCATTAACTCCTCTTTAATCACCTTCATTCACCCCATTCAACCTTTTCATCAGTACTCTTCATTCACCAATACCTCTAAAATGCACTCACGCTGCAGCACAAAAGCAATTACAAAAAGTAAGACAAAACTAAGAAGTTATAAAAAAGAAGTTCTAACCAATTTCTGTCTAATAATTTCCTAACAGAAAAAACGAAAATTTTAACCAATCATAACTGAAATTTAACAAACTCACACAAAAGAATTGTTCTAGAAAGTTCACCTGAGATCTCTTGATAGTCCTCTCCAATCTTCTATAAAAGTCAGTCAATCACTCTTTTGTTTTGGGGGGTCCCGGGAGTCATTTTCTCAAACCCCTGCTTCATCCCTTTCCTTCTCAAAACCAATTCTCCACATTTTAATCCTCAACTCTCTTTCAGTTAATAACCATCATACTCTGATCCTGAACCTCCATGACCATCCCTAACCTTCAATCTTCTACCTAAACCACGATTCAGAAAAAATCATAGAAACACAGCATCAAAACACAACTAAGGGCATCACAGGAGGAGAAAGATCAAAAGGAAATCGATTAGGGATCACTTACTGGTTTTCGGTCGGTTCTTTATCACCAACTTTCAATATTGCGGCCAAGCTTCATCAGTTCAATCGCTCTTCCAAAAACCATCTACAAAATTCCTGCAAACATCATGATTCGATCAGTGTAATAGAATTCAGGTTCAGAATTTAAGTGTAGCGGGAAACAGTTTCGAAACAAGTGAGATTTTGAGCATAAATTGTTGAGGCCTCACGGTGTGGCTCGGAATTATCCGATTTCGTCGATTCGATCCTGTTGAGCAATGAGAAATCCAAAGAGTTCATCATCAAAAATTGCAACTGAAATGCCCAGCCTCCAACCGACGTTCATCGTTAACAATCCATAACAAACACCCAACCTGCGAAATCAAGAATCACAGCAAGAACAAACTCAAATCTGCGACAAGAAGAAGAAGACGTGAATGGCATAAAATCCATACCTTAAGAGCTTTTCGTCACCGTTCTGCATTCATTATGCAACGTCTTCAGCCGACGTCTCCGCCATCGTTGTAGCATCACCTCCAAGCGACCGCGGCATCATAGATCCTTCAAACTTCATCAATATCTTCAACAATTCATCCGACGTGTGAAGACGAATCTTCAAACTGAACGGAAGGCCGCGAAACGTATTCCCCTCAATTTCCTCGCCGCGAATCACGTCGGATGCACCATTCGTGCCACCGATTGCAGGTACACGTTTTTTGATCTATAATCAAATAGAAGTAGGTGTAATTTTTTGGAATCAGCTGTGTTTGGTGGTTCATGAAGCCATTTTCATCTTCTAGGTTTTTTTGTTTGGGGATTTTGTGGGATTCGGATTCGCGGAGAAAGGGGAATGCTTAAGTTAGGGTAGTGTTGGAGGTGGCTGAACGGAGGAGCTCCGGCGACGTTCGGTGACGTTCCGGCGGAAGGAAGAAGAGAGGGCTAGGGTTTAGGTTGAGAGCAGGAGGCCGAGGCATTGCAAGTGGAGAGAAGAGAAAGAGGGAATGGCTAAGAAGAAGAGTGATTATGGCGGCGGCGGTGATGGATTAGAGAGGGGGACGGAGAAGCCGCAGCGGCGGCTATTAGGTTGCGATTTGGGGAAGAAGAAGGGAGGGCGGCGAGAAGAAGAATGGTATAGGGTTTGCGTGAAGATGTCCATTTTATGTTTTATGTTCTTATGTTAATTAAAAATATGAAGATTATATTAGGTTTAATATTAGTTAATGACAATAAACGTAATTAATCCCCTTTAAAGATTATTTAATCTACCATATTAAAAGAATTAATCCAATTAATCAGTCTTTATTCCATTTAAATCCAACCGATTTAGTTTCCCAAAAGATAATAGATAAGATCCTTTGAGGTGGTCCACTCCGGCGGTGACAAGTGTCACCGTCCGGTTGGACCACCGAATCCCAATCACACGCACGTCGTCTCACCTTAACAATAACGCACCCTCAGCCTTTGTTGCATTCATGGGCCTGCGAATCTGCTTTTTCCACCCCCATGTTGGGCCCAGTTGTTATTATAACTTAAAAACATTTCTATTTCCACCCCCTTCTCTATTTCATTCTTTTTTTTAATTTCAATTTCATATAGTTTTCCTTTAATTCTATAAAAAATAGTAAAACTAATAGTAAAATTCCCCAAAAATTACATTAGAATATTAACTCAATTTTGAACTTTTCCTAATTTTTATTTTCTGAATTTAATCATTTTTCAATTTAATTTCGAATTTTAATTTAATTGATTTTGTATTGAATTCTCATGTGAACACATAAATTTGTACAAGTTATTTATGCCACTTCCCATAACATTTTTTGCCCATTCTTTTTAATATCATTAAAAGACAAGTTAAAGTACTTAGAATATTTTTGGTTTATTTTTTAGTACATTTTTTCTACTATTTTGGTAGTGTGATTTGTATAAATTTGTAATTGAACTTTAGATAAGTTTAAAAGACCATTTGCCTTAGTTAGGATGAGAATTTTTTAGAGATTTTTTAACATGGTGTTATAATCAGGTTCAAGACCTTAGGAAATTAATTTCACATTCTTTCCATGACTTTTAATATTTTTTTTCATTTTAATTCATTTCCATCATATTATGCATATTCATGGTTCATATCATTTACTAACTATTTGTTTTTTGTGCAAGGTATGTTTTCAAGGATTGGCTTATGGACTTGGATATTTTTGTGCCTCAATTGTGTTTTATACTTTGTGTACTTTGTGATGTAATAGTGTAATACTTGTATGCTTGTATAGTTTCCATAAGTAGGATAGAAAAGATAAAACGAATCGATAGAAAACCAAAATTTCAAAAAACAAATAAAGTATTCGATCCAACGTCGAGTATATTTTCAAATAAATAAATTATGTTCATATTATTTTAGGGTTCCTCGATTACCATCGTGCCACTCCATTCAACCAAAGGCAAGCCTTGTATGTTTCACACCATAAGTCGTGCGTCTCAGCACCACGCAACCGACCCACCCGATCCATTGTTTCATCCCATTTACATTCCATACCGTTTTTACCTACCATGACCTAGGAGGACCATATTGCTCATTGTTAACTTATTTTACTTGCATGTCTAGTATTATATCTCTTAGGTAGATTTAATTGCAAACCTCACTAACCATAGGTTATTAATGAATTCAACTAACTTAGGGTAAGTCTAGTTGCCCCTTAGAAGTTTTCCTTTTATAACTTGAGTTTCACTTCTCATCTTTAAATAAAATCAAAAACACTTAATAAAGGAAAGGTGTACAATGCGCCACGAGCCTTAAGCTATACGGGAAATGATTAGTGGAGGTCTCCTTCACTCTTCTAGGATGCTTTACAAACGTTCCATTGGGGGCGATCTTGGAAAGTATTCGCTCCTGTGTCATAGTCTTTAGTGTTGTACATTCAATAAACACAAATTCAAAACATTTCTTATAATAGACAACAAACCAAGAAGTCACGTCTTCTCTTCTCATCTCATACTCTTTGCGGACGAATGTGACTTGTCTCGATAGTTCAAACAGTGATACGGTAAACACCCTCGAGTCAGAGCCGGTAACACCTGAGCTAGAGCTATGGCAATGTCATCCTAAAAATCACAAACGAGTTTCAGCCTTAGTTAGACGAACTACGGCGTCTCTGATCCTCATTTATCCCGATGAGGTACGTAGGCAGTGGGGTAGGGCCCATTCGAGCACAATCTTTATTTTCCCTACATATTTCCCCTTTATTCCCGTTTATCAATTCCATTTCTTTTCTCATTTCCATTTTATTCCAGATAGTCATTCTTTCCTTTGAACAGCATATTATTTCTCACCCTTTGAAAACAGTCTTATAAGCGTGGATCCCGTCGGGTACGGCGGACGGATTGGGGTGCTAATACCTTCTCAATTCGTAACCGACTCCCGTATCCAGATCTTTGGTTCGCAAGGCCTCGTCCTTTTCCTTCTTCCTTAGGTTTGTGCAACATTACCTTTCCTATTCCTTCGGGATAAAAATGTCTGGCTGGCGACTCTAACCTTTTCCGCGCCACTTTCGCGTTTGTACTAGGATGAAAATCCCGGGAGCGACAGCTGGCGACTCTGCTGGGGAATTTTAGAAATTCTAATCTCCCCTTTGAGAGTCAATCCTAGCGCTTGTCTGTTTCTGTTTTCTTTGGGTGTTTATTCATTCGCTGTTATGCTTTAGTTTAGTTTTTCTGTTTTATTTACATTTTATCGCTTTCCTTTACAGCTTTATTTACAGCTTTCTGCACTTTACTTTACTGTCGCATATAGTGGCATATACTGTACTGGCTGTTCTGGTTTTCCTTGGCGGGATGGGATTATTGTGAGATAAGCCAAATACCCGGCTTGAGTATACACATAGGATTTAGAGTGGGCAGTCGTGTGGCTTGTGTGGTCTTGAGCACGTGTAGTTTTCATGAGTCCCACACCCAGATCAGGCTCTCTTGGGATATGTTCTATACTGCCTAGGCAGACCATAGAATATTCTCACCTGAGCTGCTAACACTGGGAACCGATCATCGAGGACCTTAGTGGAAACAACCCTCTCCAGTGGTGACAGTGGCAGACCACATTTCGTGGCAAACCCATTCGCACCCGAGGGCCCACTAGGAAATCGCATAGGATGACCTTGTTCTCTCGTAGGAACCTGGTTAAAGCAATTGGTCGTATGACGGTAGTATTGTACCCTTCGGGATGAATGTACTATTGTTTCTCGACTTCAGTGCTTGAAGCCGGGAACTTATGAGGGATGCTTGTTTTTCCGGAATTCAGCTGAGGCCTCCCTGAGTAGTACATAATGCCAAACCGATTCCCTGGTCTGGTCATGAGCCATTTCTAGGAAATGGTGAACGTATTATTGCTATTCGGCTTTGAGAGTCCGTGATGTTGACCCGTAGTAGCATACCCGTGAGATTGGGAGGGGTTTACAGGTTTGCAGGAAAACTAAACCTTCAACCTACCTTGTTCCTGATACTTGGGTTTTCTTTCGACACATACTTATGATCTGGTATTCTTGACAGTCGGTATTCAGGCAAAATCAGAAGGCAGTACAACGGTGATCACATGCCATTGCATTGCATCACATCATCCGCATACTTGCATTCCTAACGCATGTTTATTCATTTGCAGGGCTGCATATTACATCCTTGATTCCGGTTGTGGGTATTGATATATGAGCATGGAACCCAAGAAGAAGACCAAGTGTATTATTTCCTACAAGGTTTATCAGCCTGTTGTGAAAGAAATTCTCAAAGTGAAGGCCTTAGCTCCTCCAGAAGTTCTGAATGTCTTCAAGCAGGATTACGGGTGGATTTTGTATTTCATAGAGCCCATCAGTGACTATGCTTTCAGAGGGATGCACACCTTGCTACAGTTTTATGATCCACAACTTAGATGTTTCGTACTTTCTGATTTCGTGTTGGCACCTACATTAGAGGAGTATTCGAGCATCCTGAGAGTTTCCGTGAAAGACTGTGCACCATTCTTTGGGACCAAGATTGATCCTGACTTCAAAGATGTAGCAACTGCTCTTTATTTGAGAAAGTCATTATTGGAAGACCGGATTGATAGCAAAGGAGGCTTCCGAGGATATCATTTGAGTTTCTTGTTAGATGAGGCTACCAAAGCAGCTGAGGCAAAAAGTTGGAGTACCTTCAATGCGATCCTAGCTTTGTGTATCTATGGAATCACTTTGTTCCCGAATATGCCGAACTTCGTGGATGTTGATGCTATTCTCATTTTCATAGCAAAGAATCCTATTCCTACTCTCCTAGGTGATCTTTACCACTCTGTGCATTATAAGAATGAGAAGCGAAGGGGTGGAATGTTGAATTGTTGCGCGACTGTATTCTACAAGTGGTTCACACGCTTTCTTCCACAATCAGGAGCTTTTGAGAAGACGAAGAACACTCTTGAATGGTCTGAACGATTGATGGGTTTGCAAGCAAAGGACATTGTCTGGGTTAATCAGGGTTTGCGGTGCATTGACATTCTTCATAGTTACGGAGGATTCCCTAATGTTCCATTGATCGGGAGGAAAGGGAGAATTAATTAAAACCCTTCTCTCACGGTTCGACAGTTTGGGTATGCCTTAAAGGAACCACCAGCTGTTGTGGACATCACAGAGTCCTTGTACTTCCAATCAACGGATGGATTCGAGATTGCTCAGAAAGCTTCTAATGCTTGGCATAGTCGAAAGACAAGAGGGAAGAAGACTTTGTGAGTAGGGAATTGTCGAATGTATCCACCGTTTGCAGAATGGTTAAGAGAACGGGTTGAAGTGTTACTGTTACCATTTGGGCATGCGCCTCTTCTATATCCCACGGTCATTGAACAACCTACCACAGTTAGCATCGAAGAGTTCAACAAGATGAAGACGGAAAGAGACGGTTTGTTAATGGAGAATGCACAGTTGGGCCAGGAGCTTGCTAAAGCTAATCACGCTAGACTTGAGATTGAGTGGAAAGCTCAAGAAGATGCTGAGAGGCATGCTATTGAAAGGAAACAGTGTGAAGTTGAGTTGGCTCGGTGTGAGAGGTTCGAGTTTGCTACTAGAAGTTCTTCCAAAGAACACATTGACACTAGAAGACAACTGGATCAGAAGACCTTGATGTTTGAGAACATGAAAAAGAGACATTCTGCTTACAGGATCAAAAGGGAGGAACAAGACAAAGTTCAAGCTGAAGAGATCGCAAGTCAGCTAAAGGAGAAAGACGAAGAGATGGCCGATAAGTTGAGAGAAAAAGATGAAGAACTTGCTAAAGCCCGAGAAGAAGCTGCCTACTACAAGCGGATGATGATTTGCTATCAGAAGAAGCTGAAGAGGTTTGAAGACAACCAGGTGCAGACAAAGGAGTTGGTAGAAGTTCCAAAAGTAGGACCGATCATTGACCTAGATCTAGATGGAGGATCGCATTGACAAAGACATCCTTCTGTTTGCTTGTATGTTGTAGGATTACCATCAGGACTGTTGATGGAATCTTTTTATTATTGTACTTCTGTTTGAATCCATACTTTTGGTGTTTTGACTATATCAACAAAGTTCTTATCATAAAAAGGTCTCTTTACTATCATTATGTGTTCTCTCACTTTGTGATCACCGACACATCTGACACATTTGCAAAAAACACATCGGTCTTCGTATTCTTGGAATTGTTTGGCACGTCTGCTACATACACGCACCTTATATTATCAACACCGCTTGTTATTTACAGCAAAAAGAGCTTCTGTCTTCATCAAACTCACAAAACTGGAATCAGGGGATGAGATGCCCTAAAAATGAATCAACATGCCATAGCATTCATTTCCTGCATACCATATTCTTGTATTTTTGCAGATTACCCAGAGTTTCTAACTTATTTGATTACAGGCAATATAGCTGGTCAACGCGTTCACCGATATCCGACTAAAAGAAACCGAGTAAGGATGGCTGATCGAATGCAGACTGATCTCAATGAGCTCCGACAGAGGATGGATCAGTTCATGGAAATGATGAATGGCATGGCCCAGAACCAGGAGCGTCTCCGGTTGATGGTTGAGCAACCTCATGGGAATGTTAATACGGGAACACCGGCTGAGAATGTGGATTCTAACGCTGCCCGTAACGGAGAGCCTAATCCAAATAGGACCACAATACGTAATGCAGGCTTAGAAGATAATCAAGAGGACCAGTTCACTCTACTGGATGCTGACATGGGTAACATGAATGAGATCAACAATCACAGGTATGAAGAGCTGTCAGAGAAGATCAAGGCCATGGAATGTCAGAATTCCTTGGGTATCGATGTAACCATTCTCGGGTTAGTACCAGGAGTCAGAATCCCTCCAAAGTTCAAGGCACCATCGTTTGACAAGTACAACGGCAGCACGTGTCCTAGGACTCACATTCATGCGTACTTCGGAAGAATCTCAGCTCATACTGATGACGAGAAACTTTGGATGCATTTCTTCCAAGACAGTTTATCTGGAGCTTCGTTGAGCTGGTACATGAAGCTGAGTCGGGTCTCTATTCGAAGTTGGAAAGATCTAGCTGAGGCATTCCTCAAGCAGTATCAATACAACATTGATATGGCTCCGAATCGCACTCAGTTGCAGAACTTGTCTCAAGGACCTAAGGAGAGTTTTAAGCAGTATGCCCAGAGGTGGCGTGAGCTGGCCGCACAGGTTCAACCTCCATTGCTGGACCGGGAAATGGCCGACATGTTTATGGGCACCTTGCAAGGTGTTTACTTGGATCGTCTGGCCGCCTGCTCGTCCATTGGTTTTTCTGATATCGTCATTGCTGGAGAAAGAATAGAGAATTTTTTGAAAATGGGAAAGATCCAGGATGCAAGCAGTGCTAGTTCTTCCGGTGTGAGAAAGCCTTTTGGCAACGGTCAAAGAAGAAGAGAAGGCGAGACGAGTGCTGTGTATAGGGGCCGAGACAGAAGTTATTCTCAAGGTTACCACCAAACAGCTGCGGTGACTATTACTCCACAGGTTCAACAACAACGACCATAGGTTCAACAACAACGACCACAGGGTCAGCAACAACAGGTACAGAGACCGTTTCAAGAAAGAACAAGAGCGAGAAACCGCAGACTCGACCCCGTCCCATGCCCATATGCTGTATTGCTCCCGGAGCTGCTAAAGTTGAACCTGGTCGAGCTTCGTACCATGAGACCTCCCGCTCCTGACAATCTACCTCCAAATTTTGATGCTAACGCCAGGTGCGAATTCCATTCAGGAGCCCAGGGGCACAGTATTGAGAAATGTTGGGCTTTTCAGAACAAGGTACAGGACCTAGTCGACTCCAAGGCGATCAATTTCGCTCCTCTCCCAAATGTACTCCAGAATCCGATGCCTAGTCATAATGGAACCGGTGTCACGGTCATTCTACCAGATGGTTCACGTTAAGCTGAAGTCTTCGAGTTGATCACCCAGGACGCCAGGGTATTCATGAAGCAAATAAAGCCAGCAGTATTCAAATACTCTCAGTGATGGCATTTATGTGTTAGCCTTTCTTCATTGTTCGTTTTTCATCCCTATTGAGGGGAACTACGTCGCTCTGATTCTTCATTGGTCACCAGTCAATGGAGATACGTAGGCAGAAGATCGTCAGGTCTTTCCGAGCAACCTTATGGGGCAACTTTACTCCCCAACTTCACTTTTTCCTTCAAATGTCTCGTGTCAGAGTCAGAATAGCTAGAAGAAGAAGTATGATTGCCATGGTTAGATGTACAACTGTGAATTGAAGATTACAAGTCTGTAAAAGAGTTACTGATCACTGAAAATATCCAAGACTGACGGGTCCAGACGGAGCCAAGTCTCCTCAACTACGGCAATATTCAATTTCTTTACTGCATTTCCATTTGTAGTTTCTTTTATATGCTAAACATTTGTCTACATGTATGAATTTTGTTTGCTTTTGAATGTTAGCAATAATAAAACTCACATGTTTTTCTTGAAGTAAATTCATTTGCATTCCCTTATAATTGTGCATATGTACATCGCAATACCAATTGTCATGCTTGAATTCTATAAAGGAGAATGACGAAACAAAAACGCAAAATCTCTAATTGTGTGCTCTCGAGTAAGGCCCTGTTGACGATGTACAAGCTTTGTTTCAAATCCCTAAAACACTGGAGATATAAGGAAGATAGACCCTTGCTAACCCCTTCGAGCCTTGAAGTAGGAGTTTCTTTTCACATGAAAAAAAGAGAACCTACACATGTAACCCAGGGGCAGGATAGACATCAGCTAATCATACCAAGCGTTCAGACTTTCATAAAGAAGTGTATTTGAAGATCCGTTGCATTCTACTATGCTAATCAAGAGGTCCAAAGACCCGAAACCACAATGGTTATCCAAGTCAAAAGGTCCAAAGATTGACAACCACAATGGTTATCCTTCGTTGACCACAAAATGAGGCAGTCACAACCCTCGTGAAGCAATCAAGACAAACAATGTCACGCGACTTGTTCAAAGTGTAAAAAAGAAAAAAAAGAGAAAAGAATAAGCCCGCTAAGTCGAAACTTGAAAACAAGCGACTTAGGCAAAAGTAAGGGCATCCCGCTGGACTTCACAATCAAGGATTCACAAGAATCTGTCCAGGCAAAAGTTAGGGATAAAGCAAAATAACGCAAAAGTGAAAGACAAAAAAAGATTACACAAGAGAGGTCCTCAAATGAGAACAAAGTCGTGTGACATAGACACGAAAGATAGAGGAGTGACTAACTCTCAACAATAACCTGATTGGTGCTTGAATTAATAGCAGCAATGGTTCCTCAATCAACACGAAACCCTTATGAAGGTGAATGCTTGTGAAAACTAGCTGAACATAGGAATGGAGAACATCACGAAGAGTGGGTGGGCACAAATAAACTTCGAGCCTATATCCTTTGTTTCTATAACCGTGAACCAGGCCACGATACAACCCTCAAAAGTCCTAACTGAAACAGGGTTAATTTGAGAGTGTACTACTACGAGACCGCGTTCCTGACTCCTATGAGTTATGCTAAAAGACATTTGTTGGTGTTGCATGTACATACTTTCATTCAAAATAAGATTGTATCTTAACCAGTGATTCGCTCACGAAGGTTAGCGGTCCATTTTCAAAACTTCAAGATTAACATGTGTGTTGCATTAGAATTTTCATTCTAAGAATAAACATTTTTTGCTTGCATACATTTGTTTAGCATCATAAGTGGTTCACATGCGGAAATTCAATCCAGAAACTTAAGCTTGCCAAGTTGAGAAGTCTAAAACTTTTGAAAGACTGTCACGTCGAGGTACACTCTTCCGAAAAAGCTTCATTAAGCAGGGACTTTCCCAATTGGTCATGGTAAGAGCTAACTAACCCAGGGCAGTTACGTCGAGCAATCTCTTCAAAATTAAGGTGCTGAGCCCATCCGGGGCAGTTACGTCGAGCAATCTCTTCAAATTTCAGTCAAACTGGGGCAATCACCTCGAGATTCAAATCTCTCCAAGATCAAAGATCAGTCACTCAGGTGCAAATCTATTCAAATACTCGTACTGGGGCAGGCCACCCTAATAGTACGAAAGTTCTTTCTTTCCCGAAGACAGACAATCGGAAACATTTACCCGGAGTTTAGAATACCGTGGTCACTTGTCAAGCCAACTATCTCGTTCAGCACTTCTGACAGATACAAACTCATCCACATTGGCAATGGTTACCTCCCCAGCAAGGTTATTACATTGATTCATGCAGTCGTTACAATACCTAAGAGTTTAAAGACGCCAAGTCTTTTTGTAAAATCCTCTTGAGATAAAATCCATACAGAAGCAACTAATCCCCAACACGAGACAACTTGAAATATTCGCTCCTCAGCAGGACGTGTCTCGGTGTTGTCATCACCAACAGGCAAAATAAAATCTATCCTCACTAAAGTCAGCATGTTTTCCTTCAGACGGTTTCCTTGATCTCGGTTCCTCAACAGATCTAAGGCAATTCCTATCTCCTTAGAAGATTTCAGATAAATCATTCTCCTCCCCAGCAGATCCATAAGAGTGGATAATCCCCAATAGTCGAGGTATCCCCAGGCACGACCTTAAAATCTAAAAGTCCAATTTATTTTTGGCAAAGGTGGTAATTCGGGACAAATGAATTATTCACGCTCTTCTCCGACAGAGATGTTATCTCCACAGGACTTCTTGGGATCGAATACGCGATCATTGTGTTTCCCCACAGAGTTAGCAGGGACTTATTACTTCCGCGTCAGGAATTTCTCTCACATTCACACCAGTTCATTACCAATACTCAAGACATAATATCCCCAGTGTCATGGGGCAACATACCATGCAATTCAACATATGCAAAGTCCAGCCGCAGACTGGCCAAAGTCCATCTTCGGGTGGCAAATTTCAAAGTCCAGCCGCAGACTGGCCAAAGTCCATCTTCGGGTGGCAAATTTCAAAGTCCAGCCGCAGACTGGCCAAAGTCCATCTTCGGGTGGCAAATTTCAAAGTCCAGCCGCAGACTGGCCAAAGTCCATCTTCGGGTGGCAAATTTCAAAGTCCAGCCGCAGACTGGCCAAAGTCCATCTTCGGGTGGCAAGCTTCAAAAGTCCACCCGCAGTGTGGCAAATCTCTAAAGTCCCCCGCAGTGGGCAAAAGCCTCCCGTAGTGAGCAAAAGTCTCCCGTAGTGAGCAAAAGCCTCCCGTAGTGAGCAAAAGTCTCCCGTAGTGAGCAAACGTCCACCCGCAGTGTGGCAAATCTCTAAAAGTCCCCCGTAGTGGGCAAAAGCCTCCCGTAGTGAGCAAAAGTCTCCCGTAGTGAGCAAAAGCCTCCCGTAGTGAGCAAAAGTCTCCCGTAGTGAGCAAAAGTCTCCCGTAGTGAGCAAAAGTCCACCCGCAGTGTGGCAAATCTCTAAAAGTCCCCCGCAGTGGGCAAAAGCCTCCTGTAGTGAGCAAAAGCCTCCCGTAGTGAGCAAAAGTCTCCCGTAGTGAGCAAAAACCTCCCGTAGTGAGCAAAAGTCTCCCACAGTGAGCAGAAGTCCACCCACAGCGTGGCAATTTCCAAAGTCCACCCGTAGCGTGGCAACTTATCCCAAGTCCACCCACAGTGTGGCAAGTCGTAATTCGTCTAACTCCGCCCAATAATACACCATTAAGGCGTTGTTGCAGCCTATCAAAGTCCACTTGCATTGTGGCAAGTCAGTAGTCCTTTGGCATCATTCAAAAGGCATCCCCCGTTTACTTTTCTTCACATCATAATTATATCCAAGCAGAGTTCATTTGGTTGAGTTTATTTCCCTGTTCTCCTGCCGCAGAGTGCAAATTTTCTGGTTGTTTCTAGTATTCAATCCCTGCATACTTCAAACGTCTGAAAGCAATTGCTATCATCCATTCAAGTCTACAGTGATTGAATAGGGGCAACTGTAACACCCCAAAATTTGCCCTCATATTTATAATCATAACTGACTTTCTGTTTCACATCCATTAGGTCATAACTAACAAATATCATATGTTTGCATGGAGCTACTAGAACATGGGATCAAGGTCCTCTGAGATTTAAGTTTTATTTCTGGGTCATAGTTTTCTCCTCATTAAATATTGTTAACTGGTTCCCTTAGGGATTAAGAAAATACGGGTTTCATATTACAGTGGTGGCGTCTCTGTCTACGTTACAGATCTCTTCTGCAGCTACAAAGTTTTATCAGGATGTATTTTCATTGGTCGTCAGATCGAGATATTTGTGTATTAAGTGGTAAGGCATTAAATCATGGCGTGTGGGATCAAAGGGTGAACTCATACGAATATCAAGACATTGTGGTCCTCTTAATAGTTCATTACTGATAATACAAGTTAATGAGGTTCGGGTTTGAAACTTGATCGTAAAGTTGAGGATTCGTTGAAGATGCAAGATTGATTCAGATGAGAGGTTTCAAGTTGGAGTAAGCATGTTAGGATTGGTTGTATGGATTACTTGGACCTTTTCATGATAATCTTCTTTCCAGTTCGCTACTCTTTTTGTTCATGTTTTCTAAAAACACATCTCTTTTTACCTTTTTTTCACGAAATTAGATATCCACTTAGCCCTTTTTACTAAAAAAAAACATAAAACATAACCATTCTTCCATTTTTCTTTTTATCCCTATCAAACCATATCCAACCGCCCAACATCCATTTTCTAAACTAATTCATTGTCCAGTTATCCAATTCATTTTATAATCCATTTACATAGAAAAAAAGAAGAGAGAAAGGAGGTAATGAGTAGAAAGACAAGGCTCAACGGCCCAACCTCTCATTTGCTTGGCCTGTTATTGTTTTTATACCATTGCAGGCTAAAAAAAATGGCCCCAAAAGCCCACATCATTTTTTTATCAGTTAGCCAATATATATATATATATATATATATATATATATATATATATATATATATATATATATATATATATATATATATATATATATATATATATATATATATATATATATATATATATATATATATATATATATATATGTTCTATGCCACTTTTCATGGCAGGAAGATGAGTAAATAAGTAAAAAAAATGGAATCATTTTCTGCCTTTGGCAAAGTTGATGTCGAAAATTCAAAAGGAGGATCACAAGTTTCTTCACAAAGTGATTTATAACCAAACTACTCCAGAAGAGATTTCTAAGTACAAGAAGAAGTTTATATGAATCCAAATAAAAACTAGAAAGTTTGCAAGAGCTAATGACGAAAAATGGTTACATAATATCAAAGAAATCCTGAGAATTTCGATCCGTCGTCGATCAGATTTTCAGTCATCAAACTTCAATTCATTCAGAGGGATATTGAGAAGATCTTCCTCACTCATCTACCTTCAGATTGTACTTCTTCATTAACTCCTCTTTAATCACCTTCATTCACCCCATTCAACCTTTTCATCAGTACTCTTCATTCACCAATACCTCCAAAATGCACTCACGCTGCAACACAAAAGCAAGTACAAAAAGTAAGACAAAACTCAGAAGTTATAAAAAAGAAGTTCTAACCAATTTCTGTCTAATAATTTCCTAACAGAAAAAACGAAAATTTTAACCAATCATAACTGAAATTTAAAAAACTCACACAAAAGAATTGTTCTAGAAAGTTCACCTGAGATCTCTTGATAGTCCTCTCCAATCTTCTATAAAAGTCAGTCAATCACTCTTCTGTTTTGGGGGGTCCCGGGAGTCATTTTCTCAAACCTCTGCTTCATCCCTTTCCTTCTCAAAACCAATTCTCCACATTTTCATCCTCAACTCTCTTTCAGTTAATAACCATCATACTCTGATCCTGAACCTCCATGACCATCCCTAACCTTCAATCTTCTACCTAAACCACGATTCAGAAAAAATCATAGAAACACAGCATCAGAACACAACCAAGGGCATCACAGGAGGAGAAAGATCAAAAGGAAATCGATTAGGGATCACTTACTGGTTTTCGGTCGGTTCTTTATCACCAACTTTCAATATTGCGGCCAAGCTTCATCAGTTCAATCGCTCTTCCAAAAACCATCTACAAAATTCCTGCAAACATCATGATTCGATCAGTGTAATAGAATTCAGGTTCAGAATTTAAGTGTAGCGGGAAACAGTTTCAAAACAAGTGAGATTTTGAGCATAAATTGTTGAGGCCTCACGGTGTGGCTCGGAATTATCCGATTTCGTCGATTCGATCCTGTTGAGCAATGAGAAATCCAAAGAGTTCATCATCAAAAATTGCAACTGAAATGCCCAGCCTCCAACCGACGTTCATCGTTGACAATCCATAACAAACACCCAACCTGCGAAATCAAGAATCACAGCAAGAACAAACTCAAATCTGCGACAAGAAGAAGAAGACGTGAATGGCATAAAATCCATACCTTAAGAGCTTTTCGTCACCGTTCTGCATTCATTACGCAACGTCTTCAGCCGACGTCTCCGCCATCGTTGTAGCATCACCTCCAAGCGACCGCGGCATCATAGATCCTTCAAACTTCATCAATATCTTCAACAATTCATCCGACGTGTGAAGACGAATCTTCAAACTGAACGGAAGGCCGCGGAACGTATTCCCCTCAATTTCCTCGCCGCGAATCACGTCGGATGCACCATTCGTGCCACCGATTGCAGGTACACGTTTTTTGATCTATAATCAAATAGAAGTAGGTGTAAGTTGTTGGAATCAGCTGTGTTTGGTGGTTCGTGAAGCCATTTTCATCTTCTAGGTTTTTTTGTTTGGGGATTTTGTGGGATTCGGATTCGCGGAGAAAGGGGAATGCTTAAGTTAGGGTAGTGTTGGAGGTGGCTGAACGGAGGAGCTCCGGTGACGTTCGGTGACGTTCCGGCAGAAGGAAGAAGATAGGGCTAGGGTTTAGGTTGAGAGGAGGAGGCCGAGGCATTGCAAGTGGAGAGAAGAGAAAGAGGGAATGGCTAAGAAGATGAGTGATTATGGCGGCGGCGGTGATGGATTAGAGAGGGGGATGGAGAAGCCGCAGCGGCGGCTATTAGGTTGCGATTTGGGGAAGAAGAAGGGAGGGCGGCGAGAAGAAGAATGGTATAGGGTTTGCGTGAAGATGTCCATTTTATGTTTTATGTTCTTATGTTAATTAAAAATATGAAGATTATATTAGGTTTAATATTATTTAATGACAATAAACGTAATTAATCCCCTTTAAAGATTATTTAATCTACCATATTAAAAGAATTAATCCAATTAATCAGTCTTTATTCCATTTAAATCCAATCGATTTAGTTTCCCAAAAGATAAGAGATAAGATCCTTTGAGGTGGTCCACTCCGGCGGTGACAAGTGTCACTGTCCGGTTGGACCACCGAATCCCAATCACACGCACGTCGTCTCACCTTAACAATAACGCACCCTCAGCCTTTGTTGCATTCATGGGCCTGCGAATATGCTTTTTCCACCCCCATGTTGGGCCCAGTTGTTATTATAACTTAAGAACATTTCTATTTCCACCCCCTTCTCTATGTCATTCTTTTTTTAATTTCAATTTCATATAGTTTTCCTTTAATTCTATAAAAAATAGTAAAACTAATAGTAAAATTCCCCAAAAATTACATTAGAATATTAACTCAATTTTGAACTTTTCCCAATTTTTATTTTCTGAATTTAATCATTTTTCAATTTAATTTCGAATTTTAATTTAATTGATTTTGTATTGAATTCTCATGTGAACACATAAATTTGTACAATTTATTTCTTCCACTTCCCATAACATTTTTTGCCCATTCTTTTTAATATCATTAAAAGACAAGTTAAAGTACTTAGAATATTTTTGGTTTATTTTTTAGTAAATTT
The DNA here is from genome assembly GCA_963966055.1 of Lathyrus aphaca. Classification (NCBI taxonomy): domain Eukaryota; kingdom Viridiplantae; phylum Streptophyta; class Magnoliopsida; order Fabales; family Fabaceae; genus Lathyrus; species Lathyrus aphaca. Next base: position 220,108,958 of record OZ014525.1, read on the forward strand.
TTTCTACTATTTTGGTAGTGTGATTTGTATAAATTTGTAATTGAACTTTAGATAAGTTTAAAAGACCATTTGCCTTAGTTAGGATGAGAATTTTTTAGAGATTTTTTAACATGGTGTTATAATCAGGTTCAAGACCTTAGGAAATTAATTTCACATTCTTTCCATGACTTTTAATATTTTTTGTCATTTTAATTCATTTCCATCATATTATGCATATTCATGGTTCATATCATTTACTAACTATTTGTTTTTTGTGCAAGGTATGTTTTCAAGGATTGGATTATGGACTTGGATATTTTTGTGCCTCAATTGTGTTTTATACTTTGTGTACTTTGTGATGTAATAGTGTAATACTTGTATGCTTGTATAGTTTCCATAAGTAGGATAGAAAAGATAAAACGAATCGATAGAAAACCAAAATTTCAAAAAACAAATAAAGTATTCGATCCAACGTCGAGTATATTTTCAAATAAATAAATTAAGTTCATATTATTTTAGGGTTCCTCGATTACCATCGTGCCACTCCATTCAACCAAAGGCAAGCCTTGTATGTTTCACACCATAAGTCGTGCGTCTCAGCACCACGCAACCGACCCACCCGATCCATTGTTTCATCCCATTTACATTCCATACCGTTTTTACCTACCATGACCTAGGAGGACCATATTGCTCATTGTTAACTTCTTTTACTTCCATGTCTAGTATTATATCTCTTAGGTAGATTTAATTGCAAACCTCACTAACCATAGGTTATCAATGAATTCAACTAACTTAGGGTAAGTCTAGTTGCCCCTTAGAAGTTTTCCTTTTATAACTTGAGTTTCACTTCTCATCTTTAAATAAAATCAAAAACACTTAATAAAGGAAAGGTGTACAATGCGCCACGAGCCTTAAGCTATACGGGAAATGATTAGTGGAGGTCTCCTTCACTCTTCTAGGATGCTTTACAAACGTTCCATTGGGGGCGATCTTGGAAAGTATTCGCTCCTGTGTCATAGTCTTTAGTGTTGTACATTCAATAAACACAAATTCAAAACATTTCTTATAAAAGACAACAAACCAAGAAGTCACGTCTTCTCTTCTCAACTCATACTCTTTGCGGACGAATGTGACTTGTCTCGACAGTTCAAACAGCGATACGGTAAACACCCTCGAGTCAGAGCCGGTAACACCTGAGCTAGAGCTATGGCAATGTCATCCTAAAAATCACAAACGAGTTTCAGCCTTAGTTAGACGAACTACGGCGTCTCTGATCCTCATTTATCCCGATAAGGTACGTAGGCAGTGGGGTAGGGCCCATTCGAGCACAATCTTTATTTTCCCTACATTTTTCCCCTTTATTCCCGTTTATCAATTCCATTTCTTTTCTCATTTCCATTTTATTCCAGATAGTCATTCTTTCCTTTGAACAACATATTATTTCTCACCCTTTGAAACAGTCTTATAAGCGTGGATCCCGTCGGGTACGGCGGACGGATTGGGGTGCTAATACCTTCTCAATTCGTAACCGACTCCCGTATCCAGATCTTTGGTTCGCAAGGCCTCGTCCTTTTCCTTCTTCCTTAGGTTTGTGCAACATTACCTTTCCTATTCCTTCGGGATAAAAATGTATGGCTTGCGACTCTAACCTTTTCCGCGCCACTTTCGCGTTTGTACTAGGATAAAAATCCCGGGAGCGACACTACCCCCCGAACCCAAAAATCTTTTAAGGTCTTTCCTGTTCTTTTATGCCCTTTCCTTTTGGATAAAATAAAAGTCGGTGGCGACTCTTGCTATCCGCAACATTTAACTAAAGTCAGTTCTCCCACCGTGTTACACCAACTCATCTCGTACGTCTTCGAATCACAATCGGAGTTCAACACGTCGTGCTTCGGCAAGATCCCGGATGAAATCGAAAACCCTTTCGAATAGGACTTTGGAGGAGGCAACGCGGTGGTGGTTGTGACGGACTCAAACTCCTATCCACTGAATCTTCTTTGCTCTTGTCGAACCTGAAACACGATCCGTTTACTCTTCAGATAAACCGGCCAATCGAAATAGGGTCTACGAACTCCAAAACTACAAATCAACAATGGACGCCATTAAAGAAATCGTCGAAGCCAATGTTTGACAGAGGATGTGACAGTGACGAATCCGGAACCTCCCAGGTTAATCGTTTTTTTGACTTTCGTATTCTTTGTCTACTTCGATTCCTTCCCCCTTCAATCCATGGTTGAAGGTTGTAATCGATATTCTTGATGTTTCTGCAAATGATTGTTAATGATTCTTGCAGGTTGATGAGGGTTTGCGTGAGCGTCGATGTTGATTGAAGGATGATGAAGCCTATGCGATTGTGAAGAAAACGAAGTTCTGAGTTTGTTAGAGATTCATTGATGATGGAGAAGATCCTCCTCTCGGTTTGTTGCCATGGTTACCAAAATTCATTTTTTTTATTTCTTCTTTTTCCTTGAACACTAGTGCTAATGTTGTTATTGCGAGTTCATGAATCTTGCCGGAGTTTGGCAGATTGCATCGAGATCGAAGTGCTGATGCGATGTTGAATCTTTGTTGAAGGTTATTCAAAGTTAATGATACAAATGAATGCTGAGGATTCAGATCGAAGAGGATGATGTTGAAGTCGGTTGAAGCGGATTAACATTAGTGGTGAAAATCAATGAGACATGATGAAAAAGAGGTGCTAAAGATGTGATGATGAAGATGCTTTGCAGAGTTGAAAAGTTTTGTACTGAAAGAGGCTCAAGGATAGTAATGAGGGTTTAGAGAAGAGAGATCAGAAGAGGGTTTCTTGCTGAGTTCAGTTCTTGCAGATTGAAGATGAAGGATTCAGGTTGAGAGCTTGTGAAGGATTGGAGTTCGGATTTTTTTAGATTCTCCTGAGTTTGAGGAGTTGCCAAGAAGATTATGAGGGTGAAGTTGAAGATTGGGCTTGATGATGATGAAGAGTTTTCTTGGATTGGTGAGAAATTGTTGAGAGCCTTTTTTTTGAGTTTTGTGAATAAGTTTAGAAGACAGTGGTCATTCGAGCCAAGAGCCAGCCTTTTTCTTTTTCTATATCTCTTATTTTTTGTAACTGTTTTTCTGGTTTTCTATTGATTTGTAACTGAAAATCAGTTAAATTTTGTAACCTAATTCTCCTTCTGCATTGCTACTGTTTTTTTTGGGTAAATGCTAATGAATAAAGAAAAACTGATTTTTATTTTTATTTTAATGTGCCTTATTTCAAATCAGCCCCCCCTGTATTTCCATGAGCTTGTATATGTAAAAATAAAGGAAAAAACTCTTATGACTTTTGTCATGAACCTTAGAAAATACACACACACTTATTTATTTCATAACGACCTTTTGTAATAATAGTTAATAGATGGAAATACGGATTAGTTGGTTTACAAAAGGTTTAGGAAATCGATTAAGAAAATAGTATTCGAAAATGGGCAACAATGGTCTTGAAGTTTGAATATGGCTTTCAAAAATAGAAAAAAAATGAAAGAATTTTGGTTAGAAGTGACATTCGATAATTGGTTAAATGATTTGGAATGGGTAATGGACTTGGGTTTAAAATGGTAATTTGGATACGGATGAATTTGGAAATTAGTTTCAACAAGGATAAATGGGCTTAAGCAGATAACAACAAACTTTTGTTAGAAACGTGGATTTAAAGACCTTATGGACATGACTAATGGATGATGAAATATAAAACTCTCCATAGCTCTTAACACACTTAGTCCACATTCCAACTTTCAAGCCAACCAAACTTACATCCTCGATGAAATCCCATACCTCAAACTTCAGTCAATAAAAACTCCGACCTTATTAACTTGTATCACAAGCAATGACCATAGTGCCCTAATCACCATACAAGCCCATAACTCGGTCTCTTGTACCATGAATCGATGTTCCTTTGCCATGAAACCCTAATCAGCTCTGTATGCGCTTTGATCTTCAATAAACTGTGTCTCAAATAATAATGGAATTCCTTGAACGACAAGATTATTCATGAACGAATTTCGCAAGGAAACTTTATCTAGTATTACTTAATTAGGGAAATAAACCCTAATCAGGAAGCGAGAACACAAACATACGTTATTAGCCGCATAATCAAAACCTTGAGTCCATCTGGTGAATATGGATATGAAACCCTAATTCTGTAATCCACAAAACCAACTCCAGTGAAGTAGAGACCTCAAACCAAGGGAATTACTTGATTATTCAGAGTGCATTGATCCCATGCCTGAGGAATTCAATGCAAATGCGTGATTGCGACTGCCATGACCTAATGGAATATGTAGATGAAATGCAAAGCGGTAAGCCAGTTAGGGCAAAAAGAATGAGGGAAAATTTTGAGGTATTACAGCTGCCCCTATTCAATCAACTATAGACTTGAATGGATAATTGCAACAGATTTTAGACGTTCAAGGTATGGAGTGATTGAATACTCGAATAAAACCTGAAAATTTGCACACTGAGAGCAACATAAATGCCATCTGCCCATTTATTTATTTATATACTTTTTGTTTTGACCTCTGAATAGGTAGCGGGAAATAGATCCAGATGGAATTGAATCAATGCAATAACCTGCACTGTGACTGCTGAGCGAATCAAAGCCACAACGAGGGTGCCTGTTGGCGGAACAGGGCTTAAATCAATATGACTGCTGGGAAGGACCAAGCCATAAAGAAGACACGCGACTGCTGGGCAGGACCAAGCCACGGAAAATGCCTGTTGTACAAAACAGGGCTTGGAAAGACAAAGGAGAGAAGTAACATCAACCGATCCAACCAGGAAATGGTATCATCGTACTGAGACGAGACCAAAAAGAGACAGGATCTTTGTACTTAGATGATCACTTGACATGAAAACGTTGTACTGAAACGGGGACGCGAAAAAATGAGACCGTTGTACTGAAACAAGACCCCAAAGACGAGACTATTGTATTTAAATGGAGACTCGAAAGGAACGGGATCGTTGTACTTAAACGAGAGCCCAAGACGCAACCATTGTACTTAAACAGAGACGCGAAAAATGAAATTGTTGTACTGAAACAAGACTCAACTAGGGATAACAAAACAAGAATTGGTGGAAATAACCACACTGGGAAATGAAGTTGCATTTTGTGGGGAATAAAATGTGCTCAGAAGAATGCCATCCTCGAATGACCACTCACACGGGATCCTCCGATCCAGTACTAAAATCCTCCTCGAATAGAAATACAATGGTATACCGGCCGCAGGCGATAACCATCAACAACAAAGACTGACCTCAGACAGACTTTGCGAAAGAGACAAACTGACCTCAATCAATAAGCTCAAAAAGTGGACCATCATCCTCGAATAATAGCCACACCAAAAACAAACAAGACCAACCGCAGAAGGACTTGAAGAAAAGAAATGCCATCCCTGAATGACAAATCAAAAGATCCTCGGATCTAACACGAAACCATCCTCGAATGGAGACGCAATGGTATACCAGCCTCGACTGATAACCAAACACAAAGCTGACCTCAGACAGACTTTGCAAAAGAGACAAACTGACCTCGATCAATAAGCTCAAAAAGTGGACTACTATCCTCGAATAATAGCCACAACAACAAGACCAACCTCGGAAGGACTTGAAGAAAAGAAATTCCATCCTCGAATGACAAATCAAAAGATCCTCGGATCTAACACGAAACCATCCTCGAATGGAGACGCAATGGTATACCAGCCTCGACTGATAACCAAACACAAAGCTGACCTCAGACAGACTTTGCAAAAGAGAAAAACTGACCTTGATCAATAAGCTCAAACAGTGGACTACTATCCTCGAATAATAGCCACAAACAAGACCAACCGCAGAAGGACTTGAAGAAAAGAAATGCCATCCTCGAATGACAATTCAAAAGATCCTCGGATCTAACACGAAACCATCCTCGAATGGAGACGCAAAGGTATATCGGACGCAGGCGGTAACCATAAACAAAGAAAATAGGACAAGATGGAATACCAGCCTCGACTGATAACCACACAAAGCTGACCTCAGACAGACTTTGCAAAAGAGACAAACTGACCTCGATCAATAAGCTCAAAAATTGGACTACTATCCTCGAATAATAGCCACAAACAAGACCAACCGCAGAAGGACTTGAAGAAAAGAAATGCCATCCTCGAATGACAATTCAAAAGATCCTTGGATCTAACACGAAACCATCCTCGAATGGAGACGTAAAGGTATACCGACCGCAGGCGGTAACCATAAACAAAGAAAATAGGACAAGATGGAATGGGATCGTTGTACATAAACGAGAGCCCAAGCAAACAGGACCGTTGTACAAAACGGGAACCTGTGACGCGACTGTTGTACCAGACAAGACGCAGAATAAGTGACAAACATCGAATTGGAAAGACAAGGATGTCTGAAAAAATGACATTGGTAACCTCTGTGTGGAGTACTTCAGGTTGAGAAGATATTCGTAATATACCTCAAAACAAGCCCATGCTGGCATGCATATGTTTGAGTTTATGGCGTAATGCTCCCTGATGATGGAAATGCTACGCTTTGGAGGATGCAAATGTAATGATGATTATGCGCATGCAAATGCAAATAAATCTCCTGATAAGGACACTGCAGGTATCCCAGATGGCTTTACTGGGGAGGAACGACACTCCTTGTATTGTTGGGAATTGCCCCTGTATTTGTAGGGAAACTTCTGCTTGTGGAGGACACCCACATCCTGATACCTTGCTAGGAGAGATTTCAACCTCCACCTCTACTGGGGATAATAGAGGATGTCAATGATAAAGCTTCCTGCTGAAGATAAGAGTTTAAGTTGCTCCTCGCTGGGGATGAGAGACGATGATACCCTTCTGCTCAAGAAGTATCCTTCCATTAGCTACACTGCTGGAGTAGGTATTGTCTAATGGGACTTGCTAAGGAATTCTTATCAATGAAGTCTGCTAATGAAACAACTCTTGAAGTACTGGCTGACAATGGCTTTGCTTCCATCCTCTGGATTGATAGATCGCCAACTAACCATGATTGAATAATGGTTCTCTGAAATTTTCAACTCGCCTCAGACTAAGATCCATCGGAAGAAAATGTCTCAAGAGGATTTTACAGAAAACATGATATACGAAATTCCTCAGTGTCTTCAAACTCTTGGAGAGATTCGTTGGATCTCGAAATAACTGCCCCAGACTGCATGGTTTGTGCAAGAATTTTCCTCGCGAGGATTCATGAAAAACCTCACATCACTGTGAGATAGTGTCCTAGTATTTCGAACCTTGGGATAGGTGCTTCTGATTAACCGTCTTCAGGAGAAAGTAACTTCTAGCACTCTTGGGGTGGCCTGCCCCAGTACGAGCCTTGAAGTGATCACCTATGACTGACTGTGTTTTGAAGAAAACACCCATACCAATTGTTCCTTGAGAGATTGGATCTCGAAGTAATTGCCCCAGTTTGGCTGAAATTTGAATGCATGCCTCAGACTAATGGCTCTTTGAGAGATTTGAATCTCGAAGTGATTGCCCCAGCTTGGCTGAACTTTGGAGAGATTGCTCGACGTGGTTTCCCCAGATTGGTTGGATCTTACTACAATTGGGAAAATCCCTACTTAATGGAGTCTTCTTGAAGAGTGCACCTTGACAGATTGTCCTTCGGAAGTTTTAGACTTCTCAACTTGGCAAGATTAAGCTTCTGGACTGAAGTTTCGTATGTGAATTTTTATGATGCCCAACAAATATATGCAAGCAGAAAATGTTTATTCTAAGAATGAAAATTCTAATGCAACACACATGTTAATATTGAAGTTTTACTGAAAAAGATGTCGCGAAATTTTTTTTGAATAATAGAAAGCATGCACATGCAACACCAACAAAGATCTTTCAACACCACTCATAGGAGTCAGGAACGCGGTCTCGTGGTAGTACACTCTCAAAAATAACCCTGTTTCAGTTAGGACTTTTGAGGGTTGTATCGTGGCCCGGTTCACGGTTATAGAAACAAAGGATATAGGCTCGAAATTTATTTGTGCCCCCCATCTTCGTGATGTTCTCCATTCCTATTTTCAGCTAGCTTTCACAAGCGTTCACCTCTCAAAAAGGGTTTTGTGATGGTTGAGGAACCAATGACACTAACGGTTTTAAACACCAATCAGGTTGTTGTTGGGAGCCAGCCACCCCAATTGTCTTTTGTGTCTGTATCACACGACTTTGTTCTTGTTCAAGGATCTTTCTTGTGTCATCCTTTTCGTCTTTCGCTTTTGCATTATTTTGCTTATCCCTAACTTTTGCCTTGACTGATTCTTGTGAATCTTTGATTGTGAAGTCTAGCGGGATGCCATATTTTTTGCCTAAGTCGTTTGTTTTCAAGTTTAGACTTAGCGGGCTTTTTCATTTCTTTCTTTTTTCAATTCTCTTTTTTTTTTGAACAAATCGTGTGACACTAGTTGTCTTGATTGCTTTGCGAGGGTCGTGACTGTCTCACTTCTTGGTTGAGGAAGGATAACCTTTGTGGCCTCCGGTCTTTGGACCTCTTTTCCGGGAGAACCATTGTGGTTTCTGGTCATGGGACCTCTTGATTTGGTACAACGAAAGGTAATGGATCCTCAGATTTGCACTCCTTTTTGAAATTTGAACGCCCGGTCAAACTAACTGATGCCTACCCTGCCCCTGGGTTAAATGCAAGGGTTTTTTCATGCGAAAGGAAACTCCTACTTCAAGGCTCAAATGGGTTGGCGAGGGTCTATCTCCCTTATATCTCCGGTGTTTAGGATTTGAAACAATGCTTGTACATCGTCAACAGGGTCTTTCTCAAAAGCACACAATTAGAGATTCATGCATTTTCATTTCTTCATCCTCCCTGATAGAGTTTAAGCTCAACAGTTGGTATTGCAATGCACATACACAAAATCATGAGTGAATACGAATGGATTACTTCAAGAAAAACATGTGCATTTATTATGGTTAACATTCAAAAACAAATAAATTTCATGCATGCATACAAATGTTTAAACAAACAATAGAAACTACAAATGAAAATGCAGGAAAGAAGCTGAACATTGTCGTCATTGAGGAGACTTGACTCCGTCTGGACTTATTGCTTCTGAAGATGCCTTTGCAAATTGGGAGACCCATTTGATGAGGAGACTTCAATATGTGAGCAGACTTTCTGGCACGATGACCTTTGAGTCGATCAAATTCGGAACCTCGTCTTCACTTTTGCCTCTAAAATACTTGCAATCTTCAATTAAAAGGCCAGGTGCCCCAGAATGGTAGTCATACTTGGCATTGAAACCCCAAAGGAAGCTTTGTCGGAGATGATCCTAATGTAATTAGCTCAACCACTCCGAATTTGCGTAAATGAGGAAACTTGTTGCACATACGACTTCCGAATATGATCAACTTCTTCTCAAGTTGTTCTGGCCTTTACCTATATGCTTTGGTCCTAGGACTCTCTTGGGAAGCTCAGGTTGGATGCTGACAACGACATCTGGAGGGAAGAGGTTGATAAAGTTAATAGATAAGGTTTCTCGGAAAGATCTTGCACGATCTCCTGCCTACGTATCTCCATTGACCAATGGAGAATCAGAGCAACATATTTCCCCTCACTAGGGATGAAAATAGCTTCGTTCAAAATTTCCATAACCAAACTCATTTGAGTCTTCATCTGGTTGACTTCCTGTTTCAGCAGTTTCTGACTTTGAAATAAAGCTTGCACCTTTTCCTGAATTGCCCCAGCTGGGTCCTCATTCAGTTACCTCTGCCCAAAGTTGTACCTTGATAGTTGTGATTCAAGTTGGCCATTCTGATGAGAAATCAAGTCAGGAAAATAATATGTCTCTGAACACCTGTCAAGAATGCAATGATGTATGCAAATTCCATGTTCAATTATTTCTGAGGAATCTATCTGCTTTGATTCAAGTTTTGATACAGAAAAATCCAACAGCGTGATTCAGATATGTGATCCTCGGAAATAACTGAACACGTGTGCAGAAATGCTATGATGTCATGTATGCAACAGGAGTGTGATCAATGGTTTGATGTTGGTGTCGGTGTTGAGCAATGAGCCAACTGTCTGTATATAACCACAATAGTGACACCATCTCTGTATAGAACCTCATAACTGAGAACCCTATAATTGTAGAACTGGATCACATAATTGAACAATCATTGATGGTGTTGAAGCTGAACAACGAGCCAAGTGTCTGTGGAGATTCATAATAATAGTCACAATATCAAGGTCGCAATTGTAATCACAGTAACAATTTCTCTGAATAGAAATCCTAAATCTCAGAATAAGAGAACCATAGAACACTAAACAATACTGACAAAGTGGGTATGTTGAAGTTTAGGGTTCCTGCAAACTTGTAAACCCCTCCCAATCTCACGGGTGTGCTACTCGGGTCAACATCACGGACTCTCAAAGCCGAATAGCAATAATACGTTCACCATTTCCGAGAAATGGCTCATGACCAAATTAGGGAATCGGTTTGGCATTATGTACTACTCAGGGAGGCCTCAGCTGAGTCCAAGGAAACAAGCATCCCTCATCGGTCCCCAGCTTCAAGCACTGAATCGAGAAACAATAGTACATTCATCCTGAAGGGTACAATACTACCGTCATACGAACAGTTTGCCTTGACTGGATTCCTATGAGAGAACCATGTCATCCTATGCAAGTTCCCAGTGGGCCCTCGGATGCGAGTGGTTTTGGCAACAAATGTGGTCTGCCACTGTCATCACTGGAGAGGGTTGTTTCCACTAAGGTTCTCAATGATCGGTCCCCAGCTGCACATAACCCTCAAGGTCATATTCCGAAGTGGGGCAAAACCCCCACACGAGATAGTTCCAAGAAGGTCGCAACCTGGGTGTGGAACACATCGCCACCCATCATGGTGAGATACCATGGGAGTACAATGTTTTTCCACGCTAATCCTATAGTGCACTCAAGTCGGGTATTTGTCTTATCTCACAGTAACTCCCACCCCACATAAAAAATGAAAACTAGCACAGCCAGACAATCCTGTATAATATGGTGCATGTAAAATAAAGTGCTGAAAGCGGTAAATAAATGCGGTAAAGTAAAGTTGTAAAGTAAAACTGTAAATGAAAACAATAAAGCTAAACTAAAGCACACGGCAACAAACATATAAACACCCAAAGAAAAAAAACCAAACAGGCGCTAGGATTGACTCTACAAGGGAAACCGGAAGAATCAGGTTAATCCCCAGCAGAGTCGCCAGCTGTCGCTCCCGGGATTTTCATCCTAGTACAAACGCGAAAGTGGCGCGGAAAAGGTAGAGTCGCCAGCCAGACATTTTTATCCCGAAGGAATGGGAAAGGTAATGTTGCACAAACCTGAGGAAGAAGGAAAGGACAAGGTCCTGCGAACCAAAGATCTGGGTTCGGGAATCGGTTACGACATGGGAAGGTATTAGCACCCCAGATCGTCCGCCGTACCCGACGGGATCCACGCTTGCTTGTTTGCTTCAAAGGGTGAGAGAAAAGATAACTGCTGCTAAACAAATGAACTGCTAACAGGGATGAGAATGGAAATGAGAAAGGAATAAGAAAGGAGAATGGAAAAAAAGAGGGAAATGTAGGGAAAATAAAGAATGTGCTCGAACGGGCCCTACCCCGCTGCCTACGTACCTCATCGGAATAATGAGGATCAGAGTCGACGTAGTTGGCCTAACCAGGCGGGAACTATTTGTTTATGTTTTTTATAGATGGAACTGCGTATGTCTATGCTCAGGTGTTGCAGGCTCGTCTGGTACGAGTGTGTTTTACCGTCTTGCATGCGAGACAAGTCGTCACGAGTTCGCGTTGAGAGTGAATGAGATGAGAAAAGAAGTTCCCGCAGGATAGTCGCTTATTATTTGTTTTCTTGTCTTTTAAGAGAAGTATTTTGAATTTGTTTGTGAACTATCTTGTACTAAGACTTATCCATCGCGGGAAGCATTTACACCTCGCCCCGAAACAGGATGCATATAAACACTCCGCAACAAAGTCTCGTGTCGTACAAGAATGTTCGGTTTTCATTAAATGTTTTATTATTTCTTTATGGGATGAGAAAGAATGACTCAAATTGCAAAAGGAAAAATCTAAGGGGGAACTAAGACACAACCCTAAGTTATTTATTATGTACAAAAGGGAGATCCTAATGGTTTGTGAATTTTTCTAATCCTAACGAAGAAAAGGAAAAGAAGAAAAGAGAGTTAGAAACTAACTTACTTCCTAAGGAAGTTAAGTTGTCTCTAAAGAAAGGGAAAGCCTAAGAGCAAAGTACAAGGTGCTAAGGCAAACACAATTATAATGCATAAGAGATAGGAATGAAGTGAGGCTTACCTCAATCTTCCCCATACAAAACAAAGGTTAGCATGACAATGCATATTGAAAGTAAAATCAAAGCATGAAAGCAATTAAGTACCATAAACGTCCTGGAATGGAACTAGGGTTCAAAATAAGACTTAAGTATAAAGATGAAGGTACCTAAAGGTTACATGACTTCTAAAATCAGTAGCTACATGTTATAGGCTCCTAAGGATTCTAGGATACCTCACAAGATCAAACTATGTCAAACTATGTACAAAAAGTTCACCTAAGTTCACATAAATGCAAGTTAAGGCTCATGGATGAAGTATGAATGCATATGGCTCACAAACATGAATTAATACATGAAGTGAGTATCAAAGTCAGTAGTGAATGCTTATGAATGAGGATGAATGAACATATAATCATGGATGCAATGGATTAGGCATATGGAGCAATGAGAAGAAGATGCGAGAAGAAATAGACAAACATCGCATAAGATCACAAAGGATGCAAGTTAAGGAAGAATGGCATGTGAATATGCATGAAATGATTATGGGTCAGTAGCATACAAGGTATGAGATTCAATTAGAATGCATGAATAGGCATTAATGATTTCCACATAATTCAAGTTATTATTTAGAGGAGAAGAGAAACTATTTAGGTTAAAGTTAATTCACATAGGTATGCACTTTAAAGCACCAAAACAAACCAAATGAGTATGGTTCAAAAAATGACCTATGACTGGAATTAAAGACATACAAATGACCTATAATCAACTTCTAAAAGCTACCAAAAATCCCCTCAAGAAAATGGCATGAATGCCTTCTTAACATTTAGGTTATGCGACACATAAACACATGAATCAACCTAGGATCTAGGTGACATGGAAAAATAGCAAAAAGCCTTTAAAAATTATGAACTTAAATCTCTGGAATGATATAGTGATTATCTTACATGGTCTAAATGTATTCCCTATAATTATGCACTAAAGTGCCAAAACAAATCCTTGACTAGAAAGGTAACAAATCGTGATCATCGAAAAACAACTCCACAAAGTGGATCAAAAAGGGCATCTAAAATTATGAAAAAAATACCTAAGGAGCATCAAAATGTCAAAAATTACAGTGATTAATCACACACAAAAAATAGGTTTCACACCTATGGGGAAAAATCGATTTCGGTCCCTTATGCCAAAAAACTCCTTTTTGGGACAGCTTGTGATCTAAAATCCAAATTAATTATTAAAACCACCCAAATCTGGAAACAAAAAATATGAAAAATTAATTAAGAGGATGAGGATCACTCATGAATTTTTCCTGAATTTTATCCCACCGAAAAGTATTTTTAATAATTGCGACAAAACGAGCAAAAAAGTGGATTTTGAGGGGAAGTGAAAGGAATTGATCCTAATGGTTCGTAACCTAATCCCTAAGCTCCGAAATCGATACAAATCAACATAAATCATAAATAAATCCAGTGCCTCAGGTGGGAGGGCTCAATATGCACCTTAAGCTATATGGTCTTAAGCCGCATACAACTATAGTGATGCTTAAAAGTGGAGAATCGAGATTACTTACTTGATCGGAGTGCCGATCTTCACATAAAAGAAATCCGAAAACAACCTCAAACAAGCCTTATAATCTCCCATGAGCCAAATAAATGCGCATCTTCCATAATTACTTTGTGAAGCTTTGGCCATAATCGAAATCGATCCATATCGATAAAAAACAAGCTTATGAACACTGAATCCAAAATTAGTACTAAACTATAATTAACATTAGTGCAAAAAAAATTCTAATTAAAATTTTCAAGAAAATGGATTAATATTCTAATCCACAAAAATTATTAACAAAATATTAATCCTGATTTTTACAATAAAAATCAAATTAAATAAAATCTCAACAATAAAAAATAAGGAAAAAGGGGATGCAATAGGAAAACAATGGTGCAGGACATAAAAAATGGCCCAAGGCCCACCTCTTCAAACCCAGGATCGCAGGAGGGGGTGTACGTTGAAAAATATGGTGCGGATAGAAGCCCATGAAGGTCTGAGGCCCAATTCAATTTTGATACTCTCATGAAGGGTGAGGATTGGAAAAACCAGGGTGTAATGAGAAGATCCATGGTTTGGTTAAGCCCAAATTGTTGCTGAATCCTTAATAACACCAATGAAACCAAAAAACCCTAATTTAAATGTAGCCCTTTCGTCTTCATCAACCCTCAATGCGCCGCGACTATCATCGTTGGGGATCTATAGTTCAACCTCCTTGACCATTTACCCGATACCACCCAACAATACTTTCTTCTTCCCATCATCATCTCCGTCACCGTTTTTTTAACTCCAAATCCCCCACCGATGACGTTCTTCGATGGCCAAGCTTTCTTCTTCAACACGACCCCATCAATCCCTCTCTCGACGCTACCAACTCATCTCGTACATCTTCGAATCACAATCGGAGTTCAACACGTCGTGCTTCGGCAAGATCCCGGATGAAATCGAAAACCCTTTCGAAGAGGACTTTGGAGGTGGCAACGCGGTGGTGGTTGTGACGAACTCAAACTCCTGTCCACTGAATCTTCTTTGCTCTTGTCGAACCTGAAACACGATCCATTTACTCTTCAGATAAACCGGCCAATCGAAATAGGGTCTACGAACTCCAAAACTACAAATCAACAATGGACGCCATTAAAGAAATCGTCGAAGCCAATGTTTGACAGAGGATGTGACAGTGACGAATCCGAAACCTCCCATGTTAATCGTTTTTTTGACTTTCATATTCTTTGTCTACTTCGATTCCTTCCCCCTGCAATCCATGGTTGAAGGTTGTAATCGATATTCTTGATGTTTCTGCAAATGATTGTTAATGATTCTTGCAGGTTGATGAGGGCTTGCGTGAGCGTCGATGTTGATTGAAGGATGATGAAGCCTATGCGATTGTGAAGAAAACGAAGTTCTGAGTTTGTTAGAGATTCATTGAACAAAATTCATTTTTTTATTTCTTCTTTTTCATTGAACACTAGTGCTAATGTTGTTATTACGAGTTCATGAATCTTGCAGGAGTTTGGCGGATTGCATCGAGATCGAAGTGCTGATGCGATGTTGAATCTTTGTTGAAGGTTATTCAAAGTCAATGATACAGATGAATGCTGAGGATTCAGATCGAAGAGGATGATGTTGAAGTCGTTTGAAGCGGATTAACATTAGTGGTGAAAATCAATGAGACATGATGAAGAATAGGTGCTAAAGATGTGATGATGAAGATGCTTTGCAGAGTTGAAGAGTTTTGTGCTGAAAGAGGCTCAGGGATAGTAATGAGGGTTTAGAGAAGAGAGATCAGAAGAGGGTTTCTTGCTGAGTTCAGTTCTTGCAGATTGAAGATGAAGGATTCAGGTTGAGAGCTTGTGAAGGATTGGAGTTCGGATTTTTTTTAGATTCTCCTGAGTTTGAGGAGTTGCCAAGAAGATTATGAGGGTGAAGTTAAAGATTGGGCTTGATGATGATGAAGAGTTTTCTTGGATTGGTGAGAAATTGTTGAGAGCCTTTTTTTTTAGTTTTGTGAATAAGTTTATAAGATAGTGGTCATTCGAGCCAAGAACCAACCTTTCTCTTTTTCTATATCTCTTATTTTATGTAACTGTTTTTCTGGTTTTCTATTGATTTGTAACTGAAAATCAGTTAAATTTTGTAACCTAATTCTCCTTCTGGATTGCTACTGATTTTTTTGGGTAAATGCTAATGAATAAATAAAAGCTGATTTTTATTTTTATTTTAATGTGCCTTATTTCAAATCAGCCCCCCCTGTATTGCCATGAGCTTGTATATGTAAAAATAAAGGAAAAAACTCTTATGACTTTTGTTATGAACCTTAGAAAATACACACACACTTATTTATTTCATAATGACCTTTTGTAATAATAGTTAATAGATGGAAATACGGATTGGTTGGTTTACGAAAGGTTTAGGAAATCGATTAAGAAAATAGAATTCGAAAATGGGCAACAATGGTCTTGAAGTTTGAATATGGCTTTCAAAAATAGAAAAAAAATGAAAGAATTTTGGTTAGAAGTGACATTCGATAATTGGTTAAATGATTTGGAATGGGTAATGGACTTGGGTTTAAAATGGTAATTTGGATACGGATGAATTTGGAAATTAGTTTCAACAAGGATAAATGGGCTTAAGCAGATAACAACAAACTTTTGTTAGAAACGTGGATTTAAAGACCTTGTGGACATGACTAATGGATAATGAAATATAAAACTCTCCATAGCTCTTAACACACTTAGTCCACATTCCAACTTTCAAGCCAACCAAACTTACATCCTCGATGAAATCCCATACCTCAAACTTCAGTCAATAAAAACTCCGACCTTATTAACTTGTATCACAAGCAATGACCATAGTGCCCTAATCACCATACAAGCCCATAACTCGGTCTCTTGTACCATGAATCGATGTTCCTTTGCCATGAAACCCTAATCAGCTTTGTATGCGCTTTGATCTTCAATAAACTGTGTCTCAAATAATAAGGGAATTCCTTGAACGACAAGATTATTCATGAACGAATTTCGCAAGGAAACTTTATCTAGTATTACTTAATTAGGGAAATAAACCCTAATCAGGAAGCGAGAACACAAACATACGTTATTAGCCGCATAACCAAAACCTTGAGTCCATCTGGTGAATATGGATATGAAACCCTAATTCTGTAATCCACGAAACCAACTCCAGTGAAGTAGAGACCTCAAACCAAGGGAATTACTTGATTATTCAGAGTGCATTGATCCCATGCCTGAGGAATTCAATGCAAATGCGTGATTGCGACTGCCATGACCTAATGGAATATGCAGATGAAATGCAAAGCGGTAAGCCAGTTAGGGGAAAAAATGAGGGCAAATTTTGAGGTATTACAAAATGGTAGCCAGAGCATGTGCAAACTGATTTTCATCTCGAGGGATGTACTCAAGCTTGACTGTTGTGAAGAAAGTCAGTAATCTCCTCGTGTAGTCTCGATATGGAATCAAATGTTCCTGGTGAGTGTACCATTTGCCGTTGGTTTGATTGATTACCAGAGCTGAATCTCCGAATACAGTTAAAGTCTTGATCTTGAGGTCAATGGCTTCCTCAAGACCCATGATATAGGCTTCGTATTTAGCTTCGTTGTTAGTGCAGTTAAAGGTGAGTTTTGCCGAGAAAGGCATGTGAACTCCTTTAGGTGTAATGAGCACTGCACCAACTCCACGACCATTCATGTTAATAGCCCCATCAAACATCATTTTCCATTCTTCTTCTGGGCCAGTCCCTTCAGTGTGAATAGGCTCTTCGTAATCTTTTGCTTTCAAGAACATGATGTCTTCATCTGGGAAGTCAAATCTCATTGGCTGGTAATCATCAATGGGTTGCTCAGCCAGATAGTCAGACAATACACTGCCTTTGATGGCCTTTTGAGATGTGTATTGAATGTCATATTCTGTCAGAATCATTTGCCATCTTGCAACCCTTCCGGTAAGTGTTGGCTTCTCAAATATGTACTTGACTGGATCCATCTTTGAGATCAATAAGGTAGTGTGGGTCAACATATACTGCCTTAGTCAGCGAGCAGCCCACGCTAAAGCATATCAAGTTTTCTCGAGCAGTGAATAACGTTGTTCACAGTCGGTAAACTTTTTGCTTAGGTAGTATATTGCATACTCTTTTTGACCAGACTCGTCATGCTGGCCCAGCACACACCCTATTGATCCTTCTAATACTGTCAAGTACATTATTAGAGGTCTTCCCTCAACTGGAGGCATAAGGATTTGAGGTTCTTGTAAGTACTCCTTGATTTTGTCAAAAGCCTTCTGATAGTCTTCATTCCACCTGACCGCTTGTTCTTTCCTTAACAACTTGAACAGGGGCTCACAGGTTGCAGTAAGGTGAGATATGAACCGTGATATGTATTTCAATCTACCTAAGAACCCCCGAACTTCCTTCTTAGTCTTTGGTGCAGGCATCTCTTGAATGGGTTTGATTTTGTCAGGGTCAACTTCAATTCCCTTTTCACTTACAATAAATCCCAGCAGCTTACCGGACCGTACCCCAAATGTGCATTTGTTAGGGTTTAACTTCAACTGGTATTTCCTCAGACGCTTAAACAGTTTCAACAGATTTACCAGGTGGTCTTATTTTGTGAGGGACTTGGCAATCATGTCATCCACATAACATTCAATTTCTTTGTGGATCATGTCGTGGAATAATGTTACCATAGCCCATTGATAAGTGGCACCAGCATTCTTCAGTCCGAACGACATTATCTTATAATAGAATATGCCCCAGGGTATGATGAAAGTTGTCTTCTCCATGTCTTCAGGTGACATCTTGATCTGATTATATCCTGAAAATCCTTCCATGAAGGAGAATACCGAGAACTGAGTCGTGTTGTCGACCAATACATCAATGTGAGGTAATAGAAAGTCATCTTTCGGGCTAGCTCTATTCAGATCCCGATAATCCACACACATTCGTACTTTGCCATCCTTCTTAGGCACATGTACAATGTTAACAACCCACGGCGGGTAGCTAGTTACAGCAAGGAAACCGGCGTCCCACTATTTTTGCACCTCCTCTTTTATCTTCATGGCCATATCCGGACGAGTACGGCGTAGCTTCTGTTTTACTGGAGGACAATCTTCTTTTAGTGGTAGCTTGTGCATAACAATGTCGGTATCCACACATGGCATGTCTTGGTAGGACCAAGCAAAGACATCAACGTACTCTTGTAGCATGTCAATAAGTTGTTCCTTCACTGAATCTTGTAGACGGGCCCCGATCTTCACTTCTTTCAAGTCTTCTTCGGTACATTTATTAACTATCTCAACTTCCTCCTGATGAGGAGTGATAACCTTCTCCTATTGCCTTAACAGTTTGGCTAGTTCTTCAGGTAGCTCATAATCTTCTTCAACCCCTTCATCGGCTTGATTAATCGGATTTTTGAAGTCATACGAAGTCATAACAGTGTCGTTGTTGGTGCAGTCTGGAGGGAACTCTCTGCAAGGGTTTAGATTGGTTCATTTTAGTGATCAATTTTATCTTGTTTAAAAAAGTGAAAATGAAGTTATTATTTTGAAAACATTGCCATTTTATTGTTTTGTACAAAAAATGAAAAATGAAAAACAGTGAGCGGAAACAAGAGACTCGTTTGCAAAAGATGTCCTGATATTCATTAATTGATCGTTTGCACAAAATACAAGATGGCCCGATTACAAAATGAGTCCTGACACCATGGGCAAGATGCAGGACTTGATGCATGCTTAAAAGACAGGAAATAATAATTACTCTACAGGAGTAACTCTTATAATTTCCTGGGAAGACCAGTTAGAGACTTGGTTCCCCGGGATCCTTGGACGTATCCAGTTTTCCAGGTTGTGTTCGTCTTCTTCCTCGTCTTCCAGACTGTTCACAGCATCCAGGGTAAGCATTCCCCCGCTGACAAATTTGGGCTCTGCTGCAGCCTCTGGTTGATCTTGTCGAGTTGGTCTGTAACCCAACCCGAATCTGTCTTCTTTCTTTTCTACTGGCAGTAACTTGCCCCAGCCTTGAGCAGTACCCTCCTTAACAACCTTTCGGGCTTGTTGATATGAAGTGATGGAAGTTCCAGACACAGTAGTTTCTTCATTGATGTTAAGGGCCTCAAATCCATGACTCATAGTCTCGTGGATCTCCCTATCCATCTCTATATACTTGTAAGTAGCCAGCTGGCTAACAAAACTATCCTCCTCCCCGCAAATTGTGATGATTTGGCCTTCCCACTCAAATTTTAATTTCTGGTGAAGGGTAGATGTAACAGCGCCAGCGACATGAATCCAGGGTCTACCCAACAAACAGTTGTAGGCCGGTTGTATGTCCATCACGAAGAAAGTAGTTTTAAAGATTTATGGGCCAATCATCACAGGTAAATCAATCTTTCCAAGCACTGATCTCTTAGAGCCATCAAAAGCTCTCACCACCAAGTTACTTGGACGTAATGCCAAACCATCATACTCCAGCTTCACCAAGGCTTTCTTTGGGAGGACATTGAGCGAGGACCCAGTGTCCACCAGCACATGAGAAAGAACAGCACCTTGTCATTCTAAGGTGATATGTAAAGCCTTGTTATGACTGCGTCCCTCCGTCGTTAAATCAGCATTTGTGAAGCCCAGTCCATGACTGGTGTTAACATTTGCAACCACTATTTCTAACTGATTAACCATAATCTCTTCTGGCACGTAGGCTGCGTGCAGGACCCTCAACAGTGCATTCCTATGGGCTTCGGAACACATTAACAATGATAATATAGAGATTTTTGAGGGTGTCTGATGAAGCTGGTCCACCACTTTGTAATCACTCTTTTTGATTATTCTCATGAACTCGTCCACCTCTTGTTTAAAAGACGTCTTCGGAGTTTCTTTAACAGTTGGCTCTTCAAGTACCACATTCTCCCCTTTCGCCTTAGCAGCAGCTTCTGCTTCAGCATTGGGTCTTGATGTTTGTGAGGCAAAAAGGCGTCCGCTTCTGGTGAAGCCTCCGCCTCCCCCAACATTGTCAACTTGTGGTGAAGAGGTTGATGAATCTAGAGTGACCTTCTTTCCGTCGCAGTAGAGATCAGAGTCGTAGTGCCAAGGTATGACATTATTGCTTTCATAAGGAACAGGTCCAGGCACCGTAATGGTGACCGGACTGATTGCTGCAACAGAAGGAACTGTGATGGTATTCGGGTCGTAATAGATTGTGACTGGAGATCTGACAGGAGGTATTGCGGTTTGTTGTTGAAAATTGTTGTTGGGATGAACAGTTGTCGGGTCATAATAGATCGTGACTGTTGAGACATCTTCATTAGTGTTTGCTGGTGTTGTAGGTGTTTCCGTTGATAAGATGGGTGTTGATGTTGTAGAAGTAAATGTTGCTGAACTCTGATCTGTTGAAATAATGGATGGAGTGATTGCTGGAGTTGTGGATGAATCAGTGGGAATGATAGTTGTTTCTATTGTAGGAGGATCTATTGTTGCTGAAGAAAGAGTTATTGATGTTGTAGGAGCCATTGTGTTTATTTGCAAAATTCCATCTCTGATAAGGCCATCTATGCCAAACTTTAGCCTCTCACAACCATTAATAGCAGTTCTGCATGATTCACAGCAGGTCTCACAGCCTGGGAACACCTGGCATCTTAGGAGTTGAGCTTTGACTTCCGCCAGCGGTGTTTGAATCTATGCAACATTGTTAATCAGTGCAGATGGTTGGTCTTCCTCTTCTATGGCATTAATCCTGGGCCCCTCATGATTAGGCATAGGATTTCTGTTAACATTCTGAGGAGGTGCGAAATTGAGAGCTTTAGAATCGACCAGATCTTGAACCTTCATTTGCAAGGCTCTACATTTCTCGGTATTGTGACCAGGTGTGTTAGAATGAAAGGCACACCTGGCATTAGTATCATAATTCTTCGGGAGGTTGAGAGGATCTGGCGGAGCCAACATCCTTAACTCAACCAGGTTAAGCTTCAGGAGTTGTGGCAGTAGAGCGGCATAAGGCATAGGGATGGGATCAATCACCCTATTTGCCTGAGATGGCCTCTGTTGAAAGGGGCGCTGTTGTTGGTTGTTGTTGTTATTGATGTACGTTCTTTGTTGCGGAAAATGGGATTGTTGCTGATAGTGATGTTGTTGTTGTTGTTGAGGAAAAAGTGGTTATTGTGGAGCTGGAGCCGGGATAGTAACGACTGCTATTGATCTGTGAGAATACTGGGGTCTGCCCTTGCCTGCATGGATAGCATTTGTTTCACCCGCCCTTCGGGGTCCTGAAAAAGGTTTTCTGGGGTTGTTGGAGGAACGTGCACCATTGTCGGAGATTTTTCCCATTTTCAAAAGACTCTCAATTCTCTCACCAGCTATAACTACATCGGAAAAACTGGTGGAAGAGAAAGCAACAAGTCTGTCAATATAAGTTCCCTGCAAGGTGTTTATAAACATGTCAGCCATTTCTATTTCAGGCATGGGTGGTTGGACAGCAGCAACAAGCTGTCTCCACCTCTGAGCATAATCCCGAAAGCTTTCTCTTGAAGACCGAGACGTGTCCATTAGAAGTGTTCTATTAGGAGCCATGTCCAGGTTGTACTGGTATTGCCGGATGAATCCTTCGGCCAAGTCTTTCCAACATCTTATAGTGGCCCTAGTCAGGTGCGAATACCATTCTCTTGATGCCCCAGTCAGGATGTCCTCAAAATAGAACATCCATAACTTCTCGCCATGGTATAAGTCTTGAGTCTCCCTAAGAAGGATTGCAGATGAGTGCGTGGGCAGGAGGTACCATTATATTTTTAAAAGCACGGGGGTTTGAATTTGTGGGGAATCCTCACCCCATCTACCAGCCCCATATCCATTACGTCAAAGCCTAAAGAGTTCTGGGATTCCAAAGACCTCAGCTTTTCAGCAATCTCATCCAACCTTCGGTCATACACCTCATCCCCAACCCCAATAACTATGAATTGCTCTTCCTGAGGATCTTCTTGCAAGATCCTGCCTCCAACAGTGTATTCTTGAATATTCCTAGGGACATTAACATCTGGGTTCAAATGGGGCCCAAACTCTGGTGGGTCGATGCGAGGTTGCCCGCGTTCCTTATTGCTGGTTCCTCCAGTGCCAGGGTGGGGCTCTTCTGGTGTCTGCCTTTCCACCAGCTCTCTCAGCCTTTCCTGGCTCTGAGCTAAGCCAGTCATCACAGCCATAAACTGGGTCATTTGGTTTCTCATTTCAACCCTTTCGTTTGCCATTTGGTTTCTTACTTCATTCAGGTCCTGCTGCACCTGATCCATTTGAATGCTTGGAAGGTTGTTTCACGTTGGGTACTGGTGTGCACGAGCAATGTTTCCTGAAACCACAACAAAGTGAGAAACAAAATAACAAACAAAAACCTACAAAACAAAGAAAATGTTAGTATGCAATGCAATATGCTTATTTGTCTTCCAAGGTATCCGGTTTGGTTCTTTGGTCTTGACCTTTCCAGACCTCGAGGAAATGCTTGATGATGTTGAGAGAAAGCCCACCAAAATAAAACAAACTGATATATTACAAATGATGAAAATACATAGTCTGTTTACAACACATGCCCATGGTGGGTCAAAAATACAACAACCAAAAAAGCAAAAAGTACATCAAAAGAAAGGAAATACAAGCAAAAGGAATCAGACATCCAATCCAAAGTCATCCTCCCTAACTTCCTTCAGGAGGGCCTCCGTCACTGGACCAGCTGGATGCTCTATAATAGTCCTAATGAGGAGGTTCCTGGCAGCAATGGCGTTAGTTAGCTTCTTATGCCCGTCCTGATCCTTTGATCTTTTTAACCCCGCCCGAATTTTCAATTCTGATATCTCCTTCTGAGCTGCCAACAAAGCTTCCTGCTGCTTCTTCTCATTGGCCTCTAGCTGATCAAACTTGGCTTGAGTCCTCTGGTCTTCTTGTGCACGGGCCTCGGTGATCCTGATCCACCTAGCCTGGCTCTCCTCCAGATAGTGCTCAGCCCTAGCTTTCTGAATTTGGCCTCCTTGCAGGCATTCTTCAAAACCAACTCTCCTGCTCTTGCCTTCCTTATGTAGTCATCTGTCCTTTCAATCTTGGTCAGATGCTCAGTCTTGAGCCTTTCCAATCTTTCAATGTCCAGACGACTGTCATTTCTCTCCCAGGGAGTCTTCTTCAGAGCTTCAGATAGCTAATTATTCCTCTCTTTCAGCTTTTCAAATTCCTCCAAGCTAACAGTTGCTGCAGGCTGTACTATAGAAGGTCCAGGTGTGTCTTCCAAGGTGAAAGGCATCCTGGTGATCTGAGCTCTAGTACGGGACCAGTCAGAGTACTGGGCTGAAGCAATATTGTTACACCTTCCAAGGATAGTCGTCCCTTTGGTCTGAATGTTGTCCCAAGCCCAGGCAGCTTGTCTGACAACAGTTGAGTTAGGTTGAACTTCACAGTATAGGGTCTCAGCTAAATCTTGTCCTCTGGGAGGATGAACTAAAGCATATCCCAATTGTCTTTTAAACAGTAAAGGGTTGTAGTTGATGCAACCTTTTACTCCTATTAGAGGCACATTAGGTTATTGCCCACAGCTGGTAATAATATCCTTGCCTTTGGTGCTCTGAGTGCACCATCTGATATCATCTGATGTTAAGGCAATGAACCTCTTGGCCCAATTCTTCTGCTGATGGGGGTTCAAGAAGGAATCTGATTTAGGCAAGTGTCTGAGTAGCCAGGAGTAGAAAAGGGGAGCACAACATCTGACTAGCTTCCCTTTTTGCTTTTCATTTCTCTGATGGATGGAGTAGTAAAAATATCCTAGCAATGTAGGCACTGGGTTCCTTAGCAGGAACAAGTGGATGGCATTCTTACTCACAAATTTGGGCTCATCTGCAAACAATATACCCCCATATATACTGAGGGCTAAAAGTGAACAGACTGCCTTCCATTCTCCCACTGCAGCTTTCAGGGTGGCCTGAAAAATCAAGAAGTCCAGATGTAAGCCAGGAATCCCAACTTTTGTTGTCATGTTTTTCTCAATGAGGGCAGGCTCCAAATGCAATGCCCTTGCTATCTCCTCACTTCTGGGAGCAGTCATCTCTGGGTTGAAGGGGATCCCTCCTCTGATAGGCACTCCAATCAACAAGGAAAACTCTTCCAATAGAGGCCCCGTCTGGAAATCTGGAAAGGGGAAGCATCTGAGTGGAGGGTCATAAAACTGCAAGCATGTGTGGATCATGCTTCTCTGAGAAGAATCAAGATCCATGACCATGTCTAAAATACCCCCATAGTGCTCTCTAAATAGTGGGATGTGGTCAGGTGTAATAAGGGACTGGACCTGCCTGATACTAGTCAGAGATAGCTCAAAGAAGTGATAAGATATGTTGCTTTTCCTTGGAATATCCATGAGTGCTGATGAAGAAGATGAAGTCAGATGCTGATGAAGATCATAGACTGAAAAGCTGAAGGTAAGTCTCTGACAGACTGATGCAGGTGCTGAAGGAGATAGCTGAAGCAAATGCTCAAGAAGATAACTGAAGCAGAGGTCTAAGCAGTAGAAGGGGTCAAAACCAAACCAAATAATGAGGTGGATACCCTGAAAAACAAATAAACAAATGTTAAATGATGAAATGATGATATATGCAAATGATATGCAAGGGTTTGTGATCAAGAGCTGGATCTGATAATCTGTCTTGGTATAAGGTCCATGTATGTTCAAAAGTCCGGATGGAGGCTCAGAAATCCAGTAACCAGGGTGGGGGACTCAAATAAAGAGTCACATGTCCAGGGTTAATCACAAGAACTGTCCAAAGTGAAGTATTCTTAAACAATACAGCAACAGGGTATGATGTGGCCAAGGGTTCCTGCAAACCTGTAAACAACCCAACCCCCTCACATGTAATGTTCTAAAACAAGAATCCTTAGACTTGGATCCATTATGAGAAGTGTAAACACTTCTAACCCGGAGGTACAATGTTTACAATAACCATAAAAGATCCTTCTCTAATTCTTCCCAGATTCTGAAGGTCAAAATAAAGGTCATCCAGACTTAGCAGGCTTCCCAGATAGCCCTAGCACTATAGGAAATCTGTAGCACAGAGTTCTCAAGAAGAAACCCACATCTGAACCGTGTTTCATATTCCCGCACCAGACCGAAATGGAATGGGAAATAATATGAACCACTCTAGCCTAGGTGTCACTCAGGTCCCAGGTATAGGACCTTAATCACTCAGTGAAACCCCACCCACCAAAACAGAAACCAGATCCAACAATGATAATGATAATATGATGTATAAAAAACTGTAAAGAAAGCAGTAAATAAAGTTGTACATAAAGCAATAAATAAAGCAAATAAGGAAACACAAGTAGCACATAACACCCCAGTAAACACAAATCAAACTTGCGCTAGGAGGAACCCACAAAAAGAACCAGAAGCCCTGGTTGCAGTATAAGGGTCCCCAGCAGAGTCGCCAAGTTGTCGCTCCCGAAGATTTGCATCCCGGTACAAGCGTGAACGGTTGGCGAAAGGAGAAATGAAATGAAGGTGAATAGAGTCGCCAGCTAGGCATTTTTATCCCGAAGGAAAGGTAATGCTACATAAACCTAGGAAAGAAATGGATAAGAAGGTCGCGAACCAGAGAAACTGAGAAAGGGGGTTAGTCACAACCTGGGAAGGTATTAGCACCCAGATTTCCCGTCGTACTCGACGGGATCCACGCTTGAAAGTTTGTGTTTAAAGGGGGAGTGTTAGTGCTATTCTATGTGAAAAAGCTGGAAAAGAATACAAGTGTCAGTGCAAAAGGAGTGTGAAGTGAATTTCTCAGGGATGAGGCTTAAAGAATAATGTTGGAAGAGGGGGGAGACACAGAGACTTTTGTTAGATAACAATTAAGTTATGCCTACGTATCCCCTCATGCAATGAGGAAGTCAAAACACCGTAGTTCGATTCAAAGAGACTGGAAGATAAATTGACTTGTGAACTACTTACTTGCCTATGCTCAAGTGTATGACCTGTCTGGCTCAGGTGCTAATTGTCTTGCATTAGACGGAAGAATCAAGTTCTCGTTTATGAGTGAATGATGTGAGAAAAGAATCCCGAAGGAGACGATTATTGTTTGTTTTTGGGTTTTCAATCTTTTATTGCTTTTTGGAGTTTGTCATAAGAAAATGAGCTTAAGCCTAAACCAAGGGTTAGTAAACTCATCAAATCTTCCCTCTGATTAGGGGTAATGAGAATACCTTAAGTATGAAGTAAGCACCTCACACTTAATCACCATGATGTAGGATTAAGATCATTATCCTACTTGCAATTATTTAGATGTTTTTGGAGTTTTTGTTTAGTGTTAAGTAATGAGTTTAAGCCATAATCAAAGATTTAATGGACTCATTACACCATCCTAATAGAAGGATAATAGATGAGAACATTTAAGCTGAGGAAGATACCCCAACTTAATCCATGATTAGGGATTAACCCCATGACAAAACAAAGCCTTTATTAAAGTGGATTTTAGTTAATGGTAAGGTTAAGAAGTGGATTTTATGGTTGGTAAGACAACTTGAGGAGGACTTGTCCATTAACACTAGGGTTAGTCCTTCTTAACCAATTAAGGAAGAATTAGAACCCTAGTGCAAGGCCCAAGTTACAAGCTTAATATATTAGTGATTATTAGATGAATTGATTAAGGGATTTAAACACATTAAGGGTTTAACACTTAGGGTTAAAGTTATACACTCCATCCTAAGAGAAGGATGCAGGCATGATCTTAATCACAAAGCCTTAAAACCTTGAAGGTTTAGTCCCTGATTATGAGATGAGAGGAGAGACACAAAAGATGACACAAAGGCAAAACTAAATGGGGGACTAATCAAACCCTAATTGTTAACATGCTTGGGTGTTCCTAGGGTTTATGAGGCTTGCAAGAGATCTTCAGGAAAAGCCACCAAGGAGAAGGCAAGATGGAAGGAGGAGAAGCAGAAGAAGAAAGTTAACTTACTTCACTTAAGAAGATAAGTTACTTGAAGAAAGAAAGTGAATGGAGAACATGAATGAGCAAGCTCACTCTAAGACAAATACAAAATGCAGTAAGACTGCATAAAAGAAGAGATGAGAAGGGAAGTGAGAAGTGAAGGCAAATTCACTTCTCAAAGTACTTACCACCTGAAAAGTTAACATAAAGAAATGAAATGAAAATGAAATGTATACAAGGATGCAAACCAAAACCAGGAGCATATTTATGATGTAAATGATGCTAAGAGATGATGCAAATGTATGTCAAGAGCAATGGATGATCATACAAGTGATGAGAATGCAAATGAAGCATGAAAGAAGCATGAAAGTTCATGAATGTCCATGGAATGTAATGGATGCATAACATGGAAAATGGATGAAGAAATGATCAATCATGATTCTAACGTGTCCTAAGATGTCTTATATGTCATGTGAATGCATAAAATGTCATGGCAAGTTCATGAATGCAAGCATATGCAAGATGTATGCAAAAGAAGATGAGGAATTAGGGTTTTCATGCAACATGAGATGCAAAACTCAAAAACAGAAGCAAATGACAAGATAAAAAATTGAAAATGCAATCAAAAGAACCCTAACCCCATATGATATCACACCCCAAAGGAGAAGATCTAACTCTTAACCTAGTGAAAGTTATGATTTTTCTAATTTATCTAGGGTTTTAAGGTACCTAAAGGGAAAAAATGCAAATCAAATCAAAAATGCAGAAGCAATTTATGAAAAAATTATGTTAGAAACTACATGTCAAATTAAGATCAATGCAAAAATAACCATTGTCATACCATTCTTGGTTAGGCAGAAAATAATTCTTGAAGTTAGGGTTCTAAAATAGGAATTTTATGAACCCTAAATTCAAGAAAATTATCAAAGATGGTTCAAAACCAAAAAGAAATTTATGTGGATGGTATGAAAATGTTTCTAAATGTTTAAAGATGCAATGTGAATTTTTTTGAGATTTTTAGAAACCTAAATGATATTTTAATTAATTAATTCTCATTAATTAATTAAAATAAACATTTAAATGTTTTAAAAAATGATTTTTTAATGTGAAAAATAAAAATAAAAATATTTTTGGGTTAAGATAATTATTTGAAGTAAAAATGCAGAATACAAATATTTTTGGAATTTTCTTGCTATTTTAAATAAAATGTGCAAAATTAAATGAGAAAAATGAAATAAAAATTAGAATAAACAGAAGTATGCAAATCTAAGGGACCACATTGATTCTGGGGGGTTTTGGGATTGACTTGGCGCGTGATCCTACGGACGAAATTCAAACTTACTTAAACTTAATTAATTAATTATTTAATCCTAATTAAGAGTTAATGAACTGATCCTAACCATTCACCACACGCGGGAAAGGGAAATCCAAGGGCCTAGATTCAAATGAAACCCTAACCCTAATTAAGACTACTAATCACTTTCAGGTCACCAGAGAAGAGCTCTGGTCGTCTTCTCCGGTGACACCCTCACCTGAAAATTCCTAACTCTCCCCTAGGTTATTTCTGGAGCTCTAAAGCTCCAGATCAAACCCTTTCACTCTCCTAAGCTCAAATCCACACTCAAAACACATTTATTCATGCTCATAAACAAGATTTGAAGAGAAGATAAAAAATGGTAAAAATTTCAGAGGTCCAGTACATACTCATTTCTACACCATAAAATTTCAGTGAAGCATGCTTATTCATTTTGTAACATAAAAAAGAGGTTCTGGAAAAATGAATTCAGATGACTACCTGAGATGAAGCTTTTCAAACTTGAGCTTTCTGGCCACTTCTTTGGTGTAAAATGACTATTGTGGCTCCCTGAAGAAGTTGCAATGCTTGGAAAGCTTTGAGGATGGCTGGTTTGAGTGGTAGCAATCCAACTGGTCAGAAATCGTGTTTGGTGTATGAGATGTTTTTGGCTGTTTCAATGGTTGGTTTGTGATCAGTGGATGACTTTGAGATGAATGGGGGAATTGGTTTGAAGATTGAGTGAGTGAGCTGGGAGTTTCGAAGGAAAATGCAAGAGGGAGTGTTTTTGGCAATGCTGAGTTCTTGGAGGTTTCAGCTTGTGTGTCTTATGAAAAATGATCTTTGAGGCATGCTTGTAGTGGCTGGATTGGGCAGAGAGTGGGTGGTGGACTGTTGTGATTGGTATGGGTGAATTTTCACAAAGTCAACATTTCTTGTACTTGAGTTATGGGAAAGGATGCAGCTGGCTTTTTGGCATGTCCATGTGCAGCTGAGATCAAGGATGTCCATAGAATCCATTTGGAGGCAATTCAGCAAGTTGAATCAAAGTTATGGGATGTTTTGCAATTATGTGAAGTTTTGGCCCCTTTGAGAATTCTTGATGTTCAAGGCATGTAATCTTGCAATTCTTTGGGCAATTATGATCTAATGGCAATGTACAATGATATTATGATACATTGAAGTGTGTTTGAAGTCACAAAAAGCCTTGGCAAGTGGTTTTGCAAAGAATCCCTTTTGGCGCATTCTTGAAAATTATGGGATTTTTGCCAACTTTGACAAGCCATATCTTGAGTTCTAAAATGAATTTGATCTTGTTCTTGTACTTTTAGAAAAGGGAATGATCCAATCTACAACTTTCATGACCACCAATTTTTCATTTGAAGCATTTTTGGTTGAGAAAGATTAGGTTGAAAAACTTTCCCAAAATGGAAAGTTTACATTACAAGTCATTTCCATTTTTGGCAACTTTTTGTTTAGCCCACTTTTCTTCAATTTTGTGAACTTCCAAGCACTTCAATGATCAAATAAAGATCATATAACTTCAATTTGATGAAAAATCCACTTTGGTTCCATTGGCGGGGGCCTCAGATGCCCTGATTTTGCTCTGACTTGCTCAAGAAGTTACCCAATGATCAGATGACTTCCACAATGAATTTCTTCATCAAACTTGGTATGCATGATACTTATAACATATTGAGACCAATAGAAACAAGAATGACCAAAAAATTTGGAGTTATGGCCTCTGAGACCAAAACCCTAATTTCAGGTCATTTGTGCAGTTAAACCCTAGCTCTGCTTCCATGCTTTGCCAGTTCTTGTGATTCTTTGACTTCCTTGATCTTTGGAGGATAAAATATGATGATTGAACATACATGGACCCTCTTGATATGATTGAAGACCTTTGGAGTGGCTCATATGAATCTTGGATTGCTCGGATTACAAACCCTAGATGCAGATGAACTTGACCTAATGCAGTGAAACAAAAATGCAATATGATATGATATGCTTAAACTTATGCAAAGATGAAAGATCACAAGCCATGGTGTGAACCTAGTGAGGGCAAATTTGGGGTGTTTACAAATGGGTAGGACAAATTTGGGGTATGACAGATGCCCCTATCTAATTGTCTTGAACCCGAGAAATTTAATTGCTGCAAGGCGTTCATATTTAGGGTAAAAGTCAATTAGATACAAGAATATCCACAAATTTGTCCAATGCAGAATGCAATGCGATAACGAAATATGATATACTTGTATGGATGCAAATACTGGGGATTTTAGATATATGAATGCAATATGAAATGAGGCACAAAGTCTATGGGGGTGATGAAATGATTGAATAAAAAGAACACATTGAAAACAGTAAGATAAGAAAATTTGGTTGGGAAAACAAGATATTTCTGAAAATCTGTCTGGACGACGGAAAATAATCAGGAATACTTGGAATAAGAGGGATTAAACCCTGGAGAGAAATAATGACATCCAGCAATGCCTTAGATGCACAATTACCAAACTTGGAAATCAACGTCCAAAACATCTAAAAAAAGTACTAGATGTGGAATGAGACCAAATTATGAAGGTATACCAAGGGAAACATCAAAATTTGCTATGAGACATTCAAAAAGATGCTACTTGAAGTAAAGATTCACGCCAAACTTCTCAATGGGATGAACCGGAGAGAGACAGTTGAAGGAAATATAAAAATTTCTCAATGGGAAAAACCGAAGTGAGTAACTCGAAAGAAACATGAGAATTTCTCAATGGGAAAAACCGGAGTGAGAAACTTTAAAGAAACATATTGAATTTCTCAATGGGAACAACCGGAGAGAGAC
This sequence comes from Lathyrus aphaca, assembly GCA_963966055.1. NCBI lineage: Eukaryota > Viridiplantae > Streptophyta > Magnoliopsida > Fabales > Fabaceae > Lathyrus > Lathyrus aphaca. The sequence continues at coordinate 220,140,854 of OZ014525.1, forward strand.
ATTTGAAGGAAAGCGGTCCACGTCAAACTTAACAAAGTTTGAAGGAAGAAAAGATATCCACGTCAAATTTCTCAATGTGAATTATCCAAAGAGAGACATTTGAAGGAAATGGTCCACGTCAAACTTAACAAAGTTTGAAGGAAATAAAAAAGATATCCACGTCAAATTTCTTAACAAGACAAATTTGAAGGAAAGGGGTCCACGTCAAACTTAACAAAGTTTGAAGGAAATAAAATATCCACGTCAAATTTCTTAACAAGACAAATTTGAAGGAAATGGGTCCACGTCAAACTTAACCAAGTTTGAAGGAAATAAAATATCCACGTCAAATTTCTTAACAAGACAAATTTGAAGGAAAGGGGTCCACGTCAAACTTAACAAAGTTTGAAGGAAATAAAATATCCACATCAAATTTCTCAATGAGAATTATCCAAAGAGAGACATTTGAAGGAAGGGATCCACTTCAAACTTCACAAAGTTTGAAGGAAGAAAGATAAACTTGTGAAAGACAGGGTGACATACACGATTGATTTGATAAGTGCCAAGTAGGCTAGACTTTGACTTCTGGTGGTTGCCAATGGAAATTGGACTTTAAGGATGCAAAACAGAATTGGACTTTGACCACAAGGTAAGATGACAAGACAATGGGAAATGCAAATGAACACGAAGTAAACTTCGAGTTATGCTTGATATGAAATTTTGTATGATGTAAATGGTGCAATGATTGCAATACAAATGCTAAGACCTCTGAGTAAGACTCTTTTAGAGAGGTGCGGCTGAAACAACTGATTCCACAACACAGTGAACTTTGCCAGTTATGCCTTTGAAAGATATCCTGAACACAAACCTCTATCACACTTGTTAGAAGTATCAAGACGTTGATCATGTTGGGAAGAATTGATAAGATTTTCTTGGGGATTACTTGACGTAGACTGCCCCATGTTGAATGATTCTGAAGTGACTGCTTGACTGGTCGCTTGAAATGCTTGCCCCGACATGAGTCTTGAAGAGAGTTTCTCTTAATAACAAGATCTTTGACTGTGACATGCCCCTGATAGGATTACGGGTCAAGTTTCTCAATTGTTTAAAAATTCCTTGATTATGAGTGCTTACTTGCAAATAAAATATTCATTCGAAAATGTTAATTTTAATGTAATGCTCAGGCAAATTTTTCAAATAAAAATCATTATTGGGACGATATTGGTGTATAGCAAATGATTCACTGGTAAGAATGCATTATTTATTCAGTCATGCAATGTGCAAAATGAAAGATAATGATGATTGGAAAATCTCTTGGGAGTCAGCTTACGCAACCTTGCTACGATATGCTTTCAAAACAAACCTAGCTTCAATTAGGTCTTTAAAGGATTGTAACGTGGTCTGGTTCACGGTTTATGAAACAAAGGATATAAGGCTCAAAATTTAATTTTTACCCAATCCATTCTCCATGATGATCTTCAGTACTACGCTCAATTAACTCAACCTATACATTCAAGTTATTTGTAGTTGCACTGACGATGATGGCTTAGAAGTCAAAGGATTATTGGATGGCAGTCATTGCTTATTTGCAACATTTTGTTGTCTTTTTGTTGAGGATTTTGGGTCAACCCATTTTTTGTCTTTGTTCAAGAATTTTGGTGACCTTTTTTGATTTGAATTATGTATTATCCCTAAATTTTGCCTGGACTGTATCTTTGATGTTTTCAGTCCACCGAGATGCTTTTATTTTCTCTTAAGTCTCCTTTTGGGTTTTGACTTAGCGGCTTTTTCCATCATTTTTTATTTGGACAATGACTGCCATTAACTTCTTAGACAATTATTTGATGTGTACGAAGACAAAATTGGGCTGGAAACCCTTATTAAAATTGCAAGGGACGATTCTCCTGAAATTGAATACATATTCGAATTAATTGAGAACTACCCTGCCTCGGGTTAAGATTACGGTTTTTTCGTGTAGAAAGAAACTCCGACTTTAAAGCTCAAAGGGGTTGGCAATGGATTAACTTCCTTATTTCTCCAGTGTTTGGGAGTTGAAACAATGCACGTATATCATCAGCAAGGTTTTATTTTGAAAGCATACCATTCAAAAGTTTGGGTATTTCTTTTTCGTCATCCTCCCTCCAATCATTGCTTATACAACAGATGAATAAGAGAAACAGTGGTATATATATTGTTTTGAAATTTTGAAAATGAAAAGCATGAATATGCACAAATATGAAGGTGAATGAATTGATTCAAAAACATGTGATGCTCATTTCATTAACATTAACATTAGAGAACAAACGAAGTCTTTAAACAAGTACACATAGTACAAACAAGGAAATTAAAACTGAAAAGAAACAAGGCCTAATGTCTAATCAGTAGAAAGGATGAGCTTTCCCATCTAACCCATTGGCTTTAGGTAGTAACTCATGATTCTTCGACCAAATATTCAGCCACTTTCCTTTGGCATGGGATCTATTTCAACCTTGGGAGCCCCTCTCGATGTGAAAGTGAGCAAGTCTCCTCTGACCAAGTCCTGAACTCGAGCTTGGAAAGCATAATAGTTCTCAATATCATGACCTACAACTCCTTCATGGAATGGGCAATGAAGATCGGTCCTAAATCCAGGTGGAAGAGGATTCGGAGGGTTGAGAGGTCTAGTAGTGACAAGACCTTTTTTGCACAAGGCAGGGAAAATCTCAGCATACTTCATGGGAACAGGATCAATAGGAGCCCTGGGTCTGGGATTGCGAGTCTGATTCTGACCAACATTCCTTTGTGGATGAGCTCGAGCTAGTGGAGCATTAATCATAGGAGCAACTGCGGCTACTTGGGCCTCAACATATTGTTGCTGGTTATAGTAGGGTCTTCTTTCAACGTTGACAGCATGAGTATCACCCTTTTTCTTCTTTTAAAAGTTCCCAGAGGACTTTCTCGCAGCATTAGAAGCTTCAGTATTACCAAATTTTCCTTTTCTGATTCCTTCCTCTAGCCTTTCTCTGATAGTGACTAGGTCAGCGAAACTAGATGATACACTGCCAATCATCCTTTCCCAGTAAAGAGGTTGAAGGGTGTCCATGAATAAACCAGTCAGTTCTTTCTCCGCCAAGGGAGGCTCAACCTGAGCAGCTAGCTATCTCCAGCGCTAAGCATACTCTTTGAATGATTCCTTTTCTTTCTGAGACATGTTTTGAAGCTGACGGCGGTCAGGTGCCATGTCCAGATTGTATTTGTATTGTCTCAGGAATGCATCAAGCAAATCCTGCCAGCATTGGATACGACTTTTCTCGAGCCCCATATACCATTTCAAAGATGCCCCACTCAAGCTATCTTGGAAGCAATGGATGAGCAGTTTGTCTTTATCAGCATGGGCGGCCATTTTGCGGCAGTACATGACCATGTGGCTTTTTGGGCAAGTGTCTCCCTTGTATTTTTCAAATACTGGCAATTTGAACTTGTCTGGCATAACCAAGTTCGAAACCAAGCACATGTCTGATGCGGAAGCGTTGAAGACAACAAACCCCTTAACAACTCTTATCCTCTTTTCCAAAGTCATACATTGTTCCCTAACATCCTCAAAATTTCCAACCTCTCCTTGTACCAAAGATGGTGGATTGTGCACGAAGGGAGGATTCACATAAGCAGTTTGGGCAACAGTATGCACATTAGGTTGAGAGTCAGTGAACACTCCAGGTTCGAAAAAAGTGGATGTACCGGTCATCTGAGTAGTTGCAAATGGCGGAGTGTAACCTGGTGGCAAACCAAATTCTGGCCAAGTGCTAGCGGGTCTTGAAGACTCTGCATTAATGACGAAGCTATTGATTTCAGAGGTGACGGTCCTCTGAGATTGAGCGTCCTTAGTATCCAAGACTTGGAGCATATCCATGATCTTGCTCACACTACTCTTCAGGTCATCAATGTCTTCCCTGACTCGCTTGTTGTGCTCTTTTTGTTCAGCCATTCTTCTTTTTTCGTGGGCCCTCGTTCTATATATGCGTGGAGGAATCAGCTTGACGGGTACTCAACAACTCTGAAGATGAGAACGGATGAACATGAGCGACTATGATGTATGCAAAATGAATGTCAATATGAATGCAATAATATGAGAATAAGATGCAATGAGTAGTTGTAATTCAAAGGATAATAAATCAAATTCCAAAGTTGATCATCAAAACGAGTTAGTAACCAATATCCATGGTAAAAGGAACCTTACAGGTAGGCACTAGAAGGATAGTTCTAAGTTATTTACCCATACAAACCTCTCACATGATAGTTTCTACGGTAATGGGTTAAGATACTCAAGGTCATGGACATTAGTCGAACTAATGTCCTGCCACAGGCTAGCTGTATTATGACGATAAGGTCTACCTTGAGTGGAGTTCTCATGTTAGGCATGCAAGGAGCGGGTCCTCGGAGACTAACACTACACAACTACCAATATTGAAACTGGTTGTAGGAGTTCCCCGAGTCACAGACCCTTCACAAATCGAGTCATGCGATAGGCTAGCTGCGTTACGACAAGTTCTACGAATAAGTCTACTCTCGGGGGGAGCTTTCATGTTAGGCTTGCAAGGAGTAAGTCATCGGAGACTAACACTAATAACTTCCAATTCTAACTTAGATGTTCCCTATTCTTTTCAAAATCTCAGGTGTAAAACTTTACACATGATACCAACCCAAGATCCAATGGAAAAAATAATGAGCATAATAAAGAGGGAGCAATAAGGGCGTAAAAGTAAAAAGAGAAAGCGTAAAGAAAACAAATAAGAAAAGTCAACAATAATCGAGAAGTTAACTAAGTTAGGTTTGACTCGTCCCCAGAAGAGTCGCCAGCTGTCGTACCTTAAAAAATACGATCCTCGCGCCGACTGCGGAACAGATGGAAATAACAGAGTCGCCACCTAATTCTATTTATTCTAATGAAAGAAAAGGAAGATATAGATAAAAACCTAATAAAGAAAGATGGATAGAACAAGGTCATCGAACCAAATTCTACGTTCGGGATTCAGTTAGATAAGGGGAAGGTATTAGCACCTCTTACGTCCGTTGTACTCAAAGGGAACCTCTTAGTTTAGCTTGTGATTAAATGTTAACTTATGCTTTCTGTTTTCTTCGACTAAAATAAATGTAAATGATTCTAATTTAAGGTTACGAGAAATGGGTGATTTTATTCCTAGGGTGCTCGGCAAGGAGTAAGATCTGTGTGCCTTTGTATTCCCTTGTGCAATGGGAAAGTCAGAGCCTCGTAGTTCGTGGTTCTACGGTTAGATTAGTTCGTTTTAATGAACAGTTGTTCGAACCGCATTCTAACTACTAAGCGTTGGCTTGTCTGCTCACGATAGGAGGCGGAAGCGCTAGCTTGTTTGCGAGATAGAAGGGATCTGAACAAGGTTCGTTTGAAGAAAAGATGTTTAATAAGTTAAGTGTTTTAGGAACGAAAGGGCGAATGAACCACGTCCCGTGGGGCGAGCCTCAGGAGCGTTCATTCAAGCCTTCGAGGAATGCTAGACTCCAGAATTCAGTTCTTCCGTTATTTAATTAAGAAAAATAGTTTGAGTATTCAGATTAAAAATATTTGATTTGTTCGATGGCGGCGCACGATGCAACCGGCTTATAAGGGTAAATGCAAAATGGAGGTTAATTATTTAAATGTTGATTCACGGACGAAATAAGAGTGATAAATGCGGAAATAAAATAAATTAAATAGAATAAATAAAGTAAAATTGAATTTTCAAGAAAGGAATAAAGCGGTCTCATATTGATTTAAATAACGTCGATTTGTTGAAATCGAATATTTAAATCGTTTGTTATATCATTGACCAAATAATAAAATAAAATAATGAGAAAATAATGAAATCAGTATCAATTTAATGAATAACGTCGATTACATAATCGAATATCTCATTTTATCAGTAACCGCATAATAAAATAAAAAACAGATAAAAATAATGAAATCGGTCTCAATTTAATGGATAACATCGATTAAATAATCGAATATCTTATTTTATCATTAACCGAATAATAAAATAAAATAACTGATAAAAATAATGAAATCGGTCTCAATTTAATGGATAACGTCGATTAAATAATCGAATATCTCATTTTATCATTAACCGAATAATAAAATACAATAACGGATAAAAATAATGAAATCGGTCTCAATTTAATGGATAACGTCGATTAAATAATCGAATATCTCATTTTATCATTAACCGAATAATACAATACAATAATGAATAAAGTAATAAAATCGGTCTCAATTTAATGGATAACGTTGATTAAATAATCAAATATCTCTTTTTATCATTAACCGACTAAATCGAATAATCGATTAAAAATAGAGAAAAATAAAAGTGGCCTCATATCGGTATAGATAACGTCGGATCGAAATGATCGAATATCGATAAACTGAAATTATATCATTGGCCCTAAAATAAAATAAAAAATATACAAATAAGAATAAAACATAATCAAAATTGAATTCAATAACTAGAATTAAAAGGACACTCCATAATAATAATAAATATAAGTTAAACCTCTCTATTTTAAAATGATTTAACACAACTAAAAAAGAAAGAAAGGAAAAGGGTCAGCACTGCATAAGTAGTGTGTATGCAGCAAGATCAGGAAGGGTATAGTGTAGAAAAAAACAGATATGCTTTAAAAAAAAAGTCCAACGAAATTTAAAACAGTAACAAGACTAATAAATAAAAAAACAATTAGTGCAATCAGCTGGGTGAGGGTGCCATCGGATTTCGGGGGGTATGAATCAATATTTGTCGTGGACTTTCACCAAGCCCAACATCCACAAAAGTAAAAAAGAAATACAAACGATGGTTTGCATCAACTGAAAAAGAAAAGTCATGAAATAAAATAAACAAAGAAACACGTTTCAGAGAAACCCACCCTCAAAAGCAGAACTGCTGATGGTGCTCCTCGGATTCCTCTCTCCGTCTTCACACGGTCTCGATTTTCCGGATTTTGGTTGTTTGCAGCGGTAATGGATCTAGTCTCAGGTTTTTCGCTCGCCTACCATCAGTTTATGCTCTCGAATTCACGCTCCGTCTCTCCGGATTCTCACGTCTCTAGCTTCAATTTCTTTTCACTCAGTTTTTGTTCAGATCTGTTTCTGGCTCGACCTCGGTTTTCGCAGAATTGCGATTCCGCGACGGTGGAAGGTCTGCACGGTTTGCACAACGTGTTCGTTCGGTTCGTAGTTTTGGTGTTCCTCGTTCCAAATTGTTTTCTGGTTCTATGATTTGAAAGGTTTGTGGATTTTCTCTTTTTGCAGAGAGAAAAATTATGCTTCTTCTTTTTGTTTTTCTGCTTGTTTTGTGTATGGTTTATGAAGGTTTGTTAAGAATGGTATTGGTTATGGATTGTTTGAGTGAGATTGTTTATGAGTTGAAAATGGAAAAAAGTTGCAGAGTTTTATGGTTGTCAAGCCTCCCCTTGATAGTAAGAGTGAGCTATGTTTTTATAGAAAATACGGAGGATATTCGAGGAAAACCTTGTACTGTGTGATGTGTTGCGTTCTCTTAAATAGTTTGTTGGTAGTGGAATTGGTCTTGTACGTCACAATTGATTTTGAGGAAATCATGAGAGATTCCTTTTGCCCTTGTGTGTGTGGCGTTGCAACGTAATTTGTTGGGATGAAGTGGGATTATCGGCGGAAATGCATGTGCAATTATAACGTGAAAAGTGGGATATGAGCTGTGAAATTTGTTGTACTATGAAATTAGTAGCAGCTGTAATAAAGTCTTTAGTAACATAGAACAACAAAAATAATACAACATAATAATAACAAAACTAAAATAATAATAATAATAATAATAATAATAATAATAATAGTAAAAAATAATAAAAATAAGAATAAAAATAATATGAATAATAATAATAATACTAATAATAAAAAGAATAATAAAAAATAAGAATAGAAATAAGAAGTAGTGATAGCAAAAAATAAAATGGAAACAAATATAAATAATAATACTAGAAGTAATAGTAATAATAAAGTAATGTTAATGATAGAAAGAGTAATAATAATAATGAATAATAGAAAAATAAATTAAATAAATGATATAAAATAAATTGGATTTAAAACTGATTTTTTAGAACCGAAAAGCAGAAATATAGAAATAATGGTCGTAAGTTGGACCTCCACCGATTGTACCACACACATGTCCTAGTAAACCTAAATAAAATTCCGACTGAACAAACAAATAATTTTAAATTTTCTGAAAAATAAAAGTAAAAAAACGGGTAGGAAAAATTTGAGGTATGACAGCTTGGTCCGCCCAGCAGTCACATTGTCGAGTTTTGTTCCGCTAACGGTCTCGTTAAGCCCTGTTTCGCCAACAGGCACCTTCCGTGGCTTGGTCCGCCTATCAGTCGCGTGTTTTTCTTTGTGGCTTGGTCCGCCCAGCAGTCACATTGTCGAGTTCTGTTCCGCTAACGGTCTTGTTAAGCCTTCTTTCACCAAACGGCGCCTTCCGTGGCTTGGTCCGCCCATCAGTCGCGTGTTTTCTTTGTGGCTTGGTCCGCCCAGCAGTCACATTGTCGAGTTCTGTTTCGCTAACGGTCTCGTTAAGCCCTGTTTCGCCAACAGACACCTTATGTGGCTTAGTCCACCCAGTAGTCGCGTGTAATTTTTGTGGCTTGGTCCGCCCAACAGTCACATTGTCGAGTTTTGTTTCGCTAACGGTCTCGTTAAGCCCTGTTTCGCCAACAGGCCCCTTCCGTGGCTTGATTCGCTCAGCAGTCACATTTCCGAGTTCCATTTTGTACAATGGTCTCGTTCCAAAGCCCTGTTTTATACAACAGGCCCTTCCTTTTCCGTGGCTTGACTCGCTCAGCAGTCACGTCGCAGGTCATCGTTTTGTACAACGGTCTTATTTGCCTGAGCTCTCGTTTATGTACAACGATCCTGTTCCACCTTGTTTTTTTCCCGCTACCTATTCAGAGGTCAAAACAAAACAAAAGAAAAATAAATAAAATGCAGATGGCCCACCGAGTTCAAATTTCTAGGTTTTATTCGAGTATTCAATCACTCCATGCCTTGAACGACTAAAAGCTCTTGCAATTAATCGTTCAGGCCTGCAGATGATTGAATAGGGGCAGCTGTAATACCTCAAAATTTGCCCTCTCATTCCCTTAACATTTTGCATAGCATTTAGTATACACAAGTTCATAAAATAACCAAAAACATTGTATCATGTGTAGCATGGCTGAGGCATAGGTATGTGATCAATGATTGGAGCAACTGAAGGCGTTATAAAGGCAATCAAAGGGCAACAAAGCTTCTCAACCTTATGCAAAGGGTTCACAATATCCCACAAGTCCTCATTTGAAGCCACAAGCCATGGGAAGATTTGGTTTGATTAAAGGAGGCAAGCAGTGCAACATCTCCTGATGAAAAAGGCCAAATTATGGTTTCACCTATACTGGGCTTCTCCATGAAGTTTTGATTCAAAGTGGATTCCTTTGTCTTACATATGAGGTCAAGTTCCTAGGGTTCAAATCTCGTCCACAAAATCATTTTGGAAGTGGTTCAATTGGCCAGATGACTGAAAATCGAAGAATCAGAGAAAAGGCAACCGAGCTAGGTAAAAAAAGGTCATCTCCTGAATTTTAAGATCAAAATCATGAAATTAGGGTTACAATGATCCTATGGTTCAAATTTGGTCAATAAATGATGGAGGAATCATAAAAAATCAAGTAAAAAAAGTCATTTGAAAAGTGGTTAATTTCACCTTTCCCTCCACTTTTCCTTCCACATTCCTTCCACATTTCCTTTCATTCTTTCCCTCTTGTTTTTCCACTTCAATTCCACTCCATTTCCTTTGGATGCTTCTACCATGTTCCACAACCTTCTAGAGTATTCCATGGAATATTCCAAGGAATATTCCAAGGAATATTCCTTCTCCAACCCTAACCCTAACTAATTACAAACCTAACTCCATTCCTAAACCTAACTCCATTCCCAAACCTAGCTCCAAGCATAGCCCCTATATAATCATTAATCACTTCAATGCAAAAGGTTCCCAATTTTTTCACTCTCTCACAATTTCTAGAATCACTTTTTCTCTCTCACTTTTCCTCCATTTCCCTTTTCACCAAAGCTTTTTTTGAAGAAGCTCTTCAAGTTTCACATTGAAACTTGAAGATCTTAAAGCTTAGCCTCCAACCTCCATTGAATTGTGGATTGTAGAAGAAGAAGCTACTGATTTTTGTGAAGATTTCGACTTATCGGAAGTGCAAGAAGGCTCAAGCATCAAGAACGCATTTATTTTGCGGATTCGCGGTTTTCTTGGTTTTCTCTTCGATCAAGCTCTGAGTCTTGCAACATCCACTGAAGCACTTCTCTGCTTCGTAGGTTGGTGATCTAAATCACTATTCCTTTAAGTTATTCTCTTCATCTTGTCATTTTGGCATTCTTTAAGTGCTTTTCGTATTACTTATGGTTGATTATGTTTTCGTTACGTTTTACTTGCGATTTGTGGTTTTTTTGATGGATTAGAAGTTAGGTTGTAGCTTGTTATAGATTCTAGCATGTGTTAATAAGCCCTAATTCAGTAAAAATTCGTGTTAACATGATTAGGTGGGGTTTAGGGTTGTTTAGAAGGAAGATTGTGGCCAAAAGCACTTATTTCAAAAGCATTTTTCACTTTCTATTCAGCGTTAACCAGTTAACGGTTTGGTTAACCGGTTAACGCATGTGTTTTTGGCCAAATATAGTGATGTATGGGGTCCGTTAATGGGTTAACCGTTTGGTTAACCGGTTAACGCTGTTATTTTTTGTTTTTTTAGCTTATTTTCTTGCTCAATCTGGCTTCCTAGTGCTTCTAAGGTTCATGTATGTTTAGGTATTGATTTTAGGGAATTTTTGGGTCTATTTCCAGTTGCCGATGCATTTGTTTCGAGTCGTTTCGACATGATTCCGTTCACTTTTCCATGTTTTGTGTTAAATGTGTAAATGTGATATAATTGATTCTTGATGTGTTTTGCTACACTTTAATCATTTGTTTCACATGTTAAGTGCTTGCTTAAATTCAATATGTGATTCATGATTATTGTCATTGCTTGCTTGATTGATAAAGTGATTAAATGCCATGATTGATTTTTTTCCAAAAATGATTAAATACTTCACATGTTCATGCAAGTTCTTGTGCTTAATTGATCATATCTCAACATGAGTTCAATTCTGATTTTTATGCAATACATGTGAAATAATTGATGCTTGTAGTGATACTTGTTCAAAGTCATGATAAATGCTTATTTTGTGCAATTTGGAAAAGTATGGTTGTTCTTGTTGATCATTGTTCATTTTAATCAAATAAATGATGTAAATAAATTCACATGTTTGAATTCATTGTGTGATGTGTGTTGATAACACTAAATTTCACCGTATTTCTGACTCCGATTTCGCATGCATTCTTAGTTTTTATTGTTATTTTGTTATGTTATTACTTTGTTTTTCTTTATTTTCAGGTTTTTTATGTAATCGGGGCCTAAATCAAGAAAAGGAGCGAAAAAGGAGTTGAAACGGACAAAAACCAAGAAATTCAGCTTTTTACACTTATGGCATCCACCATGGCTGGCGCCATGGGGTCAGCAATGACATGGCCACGTCTCAAGATCACTCCACAACTGCCAAAGCCCATGATCCCCACTTTCTCCACCATTTTGTACCTATGGCGGGCGCCATGGCCTTGTGGCGGGCGCCACAAGGCAAAAGTGTTTCCCTCCACTTTTTAGTGGATGGGGGCATCCTGGTCTTTTCTCACTTAATGTTTGCCTATAAATAGGACTTTAGAATTTCGTTTTTAGTATCCAAACTTAGTATCTCTTAGGCATATATCAGTTTTAAAGTAGTAATCACTTCACATCGGGGTGTTACTACAATCGAGTGATCGAGTCTGTATACGTCTGTGTGATCGAGTTTTGGAGCACTCTGGGAGGAAGTTAATCATGCCGCCATTTTAATTCCAGTTCGTATTTTATTTTTCCTCACTCGCTTTATTTTATTTACTTTCCGCATTGCTTTACTTTATTTTATTTCTGCACTCGCTTTACTTTACTTTTATTTCTCGCACTCGCTTTACTTTACTTTTATTTCTCGCACTTGCTTTAAATACCTTTATTTCTCGCAATCGCACTACTTTTATTTACTTTCCGCACTCGCACTACTTTTATTTACTTTCCGCACTCGCACTAATTACTTTTACAAAAAATAATAAAAAGAACTTTTACTTCACCATGTCAACTAAATCCATAAAGGTTAGAATGTAAGGATCGTAGTTGAACCAGTAATCCGTACAATTGTTTGTAGAAACACTTAAGGGCTATTTTAACTTTCAATATAAGTTTAATTGTTTTTAACTATTTCAAAAACAGCCAAAAGCACTTTGTCTAGTTCATTAGGAGTTTTTAGATTAAAAAGAAAAGGGATTTTAAAACGATTTTCGGACGCGTTAAGAAGTTTAGAGTCTGGTTCGTGAGAACTTCTTTTTGCTAAGAAATCCAGGTTAAAGTACTTTTCAACTTAGTTAAGATACTATATTTCTTAAAAATAGGTTTACTACTCTAACGCAGTACGCACCTTTTTATCCGTGAGAATAGGAGGGGTTGATTAGAGAGTATAACTCGGTTCTGAATTCGCGAAAGCTACAGTTCCTGTTAAATTAGTTCTTTTCAAAGTAGAAAACAGTGCCTATAAGTAGTTCTATTAACAAGTACCGGATTATCTATTGATTACGTGAATTACATTCAAGCATGTCTTTATTAATTGTTTAAAATTACCATTTTATTTATCATTGCGCACTCCTTAAAACCATTATATTCAGTTGCCTTAGATACACACCATAACAACAGGTACGATAGATTGACACCTGGTCTCTGTGGATTCGACAATCTTTTATATTACTCTGACGTGTTCGTACACTTGTGAAAAACATGCACCAATTTTTTGGCGCCATTGCCGGGGACCAATTTCGTCAAATTTCATACCTTGTAGTTATACCGTTTAGACTAAGGTTGTTACCTGCCAGTCAATGCGAAAGACTCGCAGTGCCGGAAGATTAGTAGACCCTCTAGCTGAACCTAAACGTTACGCTCGCGCACGTTTATTTTTCCATAGGAATAGGAGAGCTATGGCCGAAGATCAAAATCGAAGAGCTCTTAAGGACTTCGCCCAACCATCAAACGAAGAACCTAGTTCCAGTATACTAAACCCCGCTATCCTAGCCAATAATTTTGAACTTAAACCATCCCTGCTGCAATTAGTGCAACAGAGACAATTCGCAGGTCTTGCTACCGAGAACCCAAACCAACATTTAAAAAACTTTCTCCAGTTAGCAGACACCTTTAAAACCAATGGAGCTCCTCCTGAGGCAATACGCTTAAGATTAATTCCTTTTTCCCTCAAAGATAAAGCTCTATCATGGTTAGATTCCCTTCCACCCAATTCCATAACAACTTGGGAAGACCTTAGAAAAGTATTCCTTGCTAGATATTTTCCCCCAAGCAAGACCGCTCTTCTTCGAAACTTAATAACTAGATTTACCCAAAACCAAGGAGAATCTTTGTTCGAAGCCTGGGAGAGATATAAAGAGCTATTAAGAGCATGCCCACATCATGGCTTAGAGAATTGGCTAATCATTCAAACCTTCTATAATGGACTTCATTATAACACTAAGATGACCATCGACGCTGCCGCTAGTGGAGCACTGATGAATAAACCTTACCCTGAAGCTAGTGCCCTTATCGAAGATATGGCCCAAAACCATCAATCATGGGGAGTAGAAAGAGAAACAATGGAAAAGAAGGAAGCCCAAGGAGGAATACATGAGCTAAGCTCTATATACATGATGCAAGCTAAAATGGACGCGTTGTCCCTTAGAGTCGAACATATGTGTACAACCCCGAATACTGTAGCTGCAGTTTCTCTGAATTGTGAGATATGTGGGACGCAAGGACACCAATCCGCCGAATGCAATTTGTTAAATGAGACCAACCCTGAGCAAGTGAACTAGACCCAAGTGTAACACCCCAAAATTTGCCCTCATATTTATTACTTCAACTGGCTTATATTTGATGTTCGTTTTTTTATTATTTGGTCATAACATTTGCAATCATGTATTTCATTGAGCTCTGAAAACGAGGGATCAAAGGCATTCTTGTGATTTGTTTGTTCCTATTCAGAGGATTTATCTGGCTATTACACCCAAATTGAAGCGAAGTTTGGCCTCTTATGAGTTTCTCCATATCATTCATCATTATGGTCAAGGCACTTTATTTGTTGCTTATGAATTTAATCCGAGAATGGTATTATCAAGTCGTTGAGAAGTGGTTTGTGTTCAAAGTAAGGAGGAAATGTACGTGGTCATGATTTATTTAGAAAGTGTGGTTCAAGTTTTATTTTAACTCAAAATTTTCCGTTTGTACTAAGCCTTTTCAAATTCGATCTTTTTTTTTACCATCCCTATTTAAACTTCATCAATTTACATATTAAGGTCCATACAAGTATATGTGTCTAAAATTGTCCATATCATGACTGATTTCATTTTCTTTTTTAAAAAAAAAAGAGAAGGAAAAGACCAATTGAGAAAAACTTATCCCCCAAGGCTTCCCAATCTGATGTGGATTTACATGATGAGATAATATACCGGATTTTGTAAACAGGTTGTTGACAAGGAGTTTCCCAAAAAAAGGACTTTACTATCCATTATGGAACACGCCTACAAGGATACATGTTAAAGGACTTCATGAGAAGACGGGGATAATTCGAAATTTCTCCCATGATATTCTTAAGGTGCTCGAATTTAATAATGCAGGGAAGTGTCAATCAGCATTTTTCATAATTAATTTGTAAGAAACTAATTTTGACACCAACTGATAACTGAAAATGAGAGAAAGAAAACAATGAAGTGAGGCGTGCTTATGTTTTGTGTCCCGAATTTCTCCCAAATTCAATTGTAGTATGGTTTCCTAAATCAAGCAGGTTTGTACAAAATTACAATCATGGCAAGTTATTCAATTTTTGATAATCATGCTCAACTTCTTGCCGCAAATTGCTGCCAAAAAAGGATTGAATACTTCTTAAAGTCATTAAATGGGAATAATTTTACAGTGTTATTGTCTTTTCTGGAGTAGGATACCACAAAAAATTTATCAGGAAGAACTTTACATCTAAAGGGAAATGACAGTTAGTCTAAACTATGTGACTAAAGAAAAGTACAGATGGAAGAATACGGTTACAAACTATAACAAAATCCTAATAGAAAAAATCTAGAAAAAAGTTCCAAAAGATCTCCATCATTTGACAACTTCAAATTCACCCTGCTGCAACAAACTTTCATCACTCTAGTACTCTTCTTACTCAAAAAACTTTAGTGAAGTCATCATCCCTCTCAATCTTCAATCCTGCAAACCAATCAAACACAACAGTCAAAAAACCAACTTTAACAAAGATAACAAAATCTGAAAAGGTCAAGAAGAAGCAAGGAAATCTCATAATCAAAAAGAGGTTGCAACTGCCTAACTGATTTTCTAACTGATTTCTAACTGAAGTTAAACTGAATCACAAGAAGATTACCTCTATAAAAAGAATCATTGATCTGTTTTTCTAGGGGTTTTTCCTTGATCACTTCTTCACATCTTCAGATTTATCATCCTTCTTCAATCTACTTCCTCTCAATCTCCCAACTTTTTCATCATATCTCTTTCACTATCCTGCTTCACCTCATTCATCTTTCACTTCAACACATATCTGCATCATCATCTTCAATTTGATCCTGCAAGAAAAAGAAAACCATAAGCAATCATCACTCTCACCAAAACGAATCTTCTTCATCAATTGAACACTGAAAATCCTCATTCACACTACTAATCTACTGAGTCTTCTTCACTATCACTCTTCCCGGATTTCATATTCTTCATTCATCCTTCATCTTGTTCTTCAACCATCACTGTGTCGCCATAACACACTTCATCGACCTCTTCATCATCATCATTCCAACTAAAACCTTCATACCTCTTCATCATCTTCGGTAACCTACAAATCGTGACCCAAATCAATAGCAAGAATTGAACAACCGCAACAATAACAATTCATAGAGGCGGAATTCGAAGAATTCGAGAAAGAGGTTAAAGATTCAAGGAAAGCAAAGATCTTACCGTCAAATATTCGGCGTCGTTCAACCGATCATCTATACTTGTTCGTCGATAAACCACAACAAACGTAAGTCTTTCTTTATTTCTGATTTCGAGTTCATCTTGGAGGAGCGCCGATCTAGGTAATAAGTGAGGTTTTAGGTTAATAAGAGTAGGGATGCAACTTCAGGAAATGATTTTAGTTAGGGTTGATGAAGAGTAGTTAGGGTTTGAGGATGGCGTGGCGGTTGTTCGACGGACAGTTTCCGGCGGCAGACGTTAGGTCTTTTCTTTGAGGAGATGAAGTTAGGTCGAGAGAGAACAGGTGCGGCGGAGAAGAGGGAGGCTGGCGATGAGAGTTGTAGCATCGGCGGTTGGTGATTGAGAAGGAGAAGGGCGTTGCGGCGGAACTAGGGTTAGTTGTAGAGGTGAGTATAGAGGAAGAAGATGAACGCGTTTTGGGCGAGAGAGTTGTTTTTTTTCCTGAGTATTTGTTTTGTGTTGTATTTGAATGGATTATAATTAAGTTTTAATTGATAATGTTATGAATTAAAGAAAATAAAAAAAAAATTAATTGGATTAATGAATAGTTAAAGCATTAAGCAAAGATTAATGAGTTATTGACTGTTTGAATTTCAAAATAAACGCATAAGCTTCCACCGCCCTTTCTTTTGAGATAAGATTGGTTTTTTTCCGGTCCAATCCGGCGGTGACACTTGTCACCATCCGGTTGGACCAATTTTTACACATTCTCCCTTTGAATTCCAGCGAACTGAACTTTTTTAGATTGCTATATACACCACTTTTTCTAGGCCCATCCCATTTAAACTACAAAGGATTTCTATTCTCCCCTCCTCTTATTTCCTTTCTTTTTTTTATTTTTTGTTTTAATGCCATTTCAATTTAAATCAATAAAAAATACTAAACCCCTTTAAAAAATCCCAAAAAATTATAGGAGGTTTATAATTCATTTTAAAAACATTCCACATTTTTACTTTCTAAATTTTGTCATTTTTTAATTTAATTTCGATTTTTTCATTTAATTGATTTTACATTGAATCCTCACATTTATACATGATTTTGTACATTTTATTTCTCCCACTTCCTATAACCTTTTTGGCCCATTCATTTTTTCATGATTAGAGGACAAATAATAGAACCCATAATAATTTTTGTTATATTTTTTAGTCTATTTTATCCACTGTTTTGGTAGTGTTGTTTGCATAAAATTGTGATTGAACCTTAGATAGATTTAAAAGACTATTTGACATAGTTAGACTTTGAATTTTTAGGAGTTTTTTTAACACAATGTTATAGTCAAGTTAGAGACCCTAGGGAATTAATTTCACATTTTTTTCCAGGACTTTTGATATTTTTGTCATTTTAATTCATTTCCATCATATTATTGCATATTCATGTTCATTTCATTTACTAACAATTTCCCTTTTGTGCAAGGTATTTTCCGAGGATTTGCTTATGGACTTGGATTATGTTTGTCATGCCTCGATTATATTTTGTATGCTTTGTGATGTAATACTTGTATAGTTCCCATAATTAGGATAGAAAAGATAAAACGAATCGATAGAAAACCGAAATCTCAAAAAACAAAATAAGATACTCGATCCAACGTCGAGTAAAATTTCCAAATAAATAAATAAAGTTTCATGTGACTTTAGGATTCCTCGATTACCATCGCTCCACTCCATTATACCAAAAGAAAGCCTTGATGTTGCACACCATAAGTCGTGCGTCTCAGCACCACGCAATCGACCCACCCGATCCATCGTTTCATCCCATTTATGTTTCATACACGTTTCTACCCACCATGACTTAGGAGGACCATATTGTTCACTATTAACTTTTTGTATTCGCATTTCTAGTTTAATATCTCTTAAGTAGATTCAATCTTTCAAACCTCACTAACCATAGGTCATCCTTAAATTCAACTAACTTAGGGTAAGTCTAGTTTCCCTTAGATATTTTTCCTTTTGCAACTTGAGTCTCACTTCTCATCTTTAAGAAAAATTAAAACACTTAATAAAGGAAAATCTGTACAATACGCCACGAGCCTTAAGCTATACGGGAAATGATTAATGGAGGTCTCCTCCACTCTTCTAGGTTGCTTTACAAATGTTCCATTGGGGGCGATCTTGGAAAGTATTCGCTCCTGTGTCATAGTCTTTAGGGTTGTACATACGACAAACACAAACTCAAAACACTTCTCTTAAAAGACAATAAACCAAGACACCACGTCTTCTCATCTCATCTCATACTCTTTGTGGACGAACATGACTTGTCTTGACAGTTCAAACAACGATACGGTAAACACCCTCGAGTCAGAGCCGATAACACCTAAGCTAGAGCTATGGCAACGTCATCCTAAAAATTACAAACCAGTTCCTGCCTTAGTTAGACGAACTACGGCGACTCTGATCCTCATTTATCCCGATGAGGTACGTAGGCGGTGGGGTAGGGCCCATTCGAGCACAATCTTTATTTTCCCTACATTTTCCCCTTTTTCATTCCATTCTTCAATTCCATTTCTTTTCTCATTTCCATTCCATTCCAGATAGTCATTCTTTCATTCAAACAGTATATTATTTCTCACCCTTTGAAATAGACTTATAAGCGTGGATCACGTCGGGTACGGTGGACGGATTGGGGTGCTAATACCTTCTCAAATCGACTTCCGGACCCAGATCTTTGGTTTGCAAGGCCTCGTCCTTTTCCTTCTTCCTTAGGTTTGTGCAACATTACCTTTCCTATTTCTTCGGGATAAAAATATCTGGCTGGCGACTCTAACTTTTCCGCATCACTTTCGCGTTTGTACTAGGATGAAAATCCCGGGAGCGACACCAAGGGAACCGATTTTCAAACACATACAACCCTGGATGGAGGAATCACCCAAACTTCTCCTACAAAAATAATAACCCTATCCAAAATACCGCACCTCCGAGACAACAAGGTTACCAAGCTCCGAGAACAAATCAACCTATGCAACCTGTACCACCAAATCCGAGCCTTGAGAAAATTGTGGAAAATTTTATCACTGCTCAAACACAACAAAAAAAAGAGTTCATAAACCAAAATGTCCATGTTAACGAACTAATTACCCAGTTAGGAACCAAGGTTGACCAGATTATTACTCACAATAAGAAGCTTGAAACCCAGATCTCTCAGGTAGCTTTAAACCAAGCCCCTCAGACTACACCTGGAAGACAGTTCCCTTGACAACCTCAACAGAACCCGAAAGGGCAAGCAATTGCCATTACACTACGAAGTGGAACCGCTTATAAGTAACCTTCTAACCCTAGATTAAGTGATCCTGAAACTTCTAAGAGAAATGAAGAGAAGGAACCAGAGGAATCTGAAAACCCGGAAAGTCAAGAAAAAGGAGAAGAACCAAAAAACAAAACCTATGTACCACCACCGCCATACAAAACACCAATACCATACCCTCAAAGACTAAATAAAACCCAAATCGATAATCAATATCAAAAATTCGTTAAGGTTATAGAAAAACTTCACGTAGAAATCCCCTTTACAGAAGCCATCACCCAAATACCTTCTTATGCAAAGTTTCTCAAAGATATACTTACAAATAAACGTAGACTTGAAGATCCGAAACCCGTGGAATGTAATTCTATTTCCGAAAATTGGTTAGCAAAGAAAGATAAAGATCCTGGAAATTTTTCCATTCCTTGTATTTTGGGGAATCATGTCATCGAAAAAGCTTTTCTAGACTTAGGAGCTAGTGTGAGCTTAATGCCTTTAGCAGTTTGTGAAAGGTTAAACTTAGGAGAATTAAAACCTACTAAGATGTCACTTCAATTAGTCGATAGATCCGTTAAATACCCTATAGACATACTTGAAGACGTCCCTGTTAGGATAGGTCAGCTGTTTATACCTACTGATTTTGTTGTCATGGACATTAAAGATGATGACGACATACCAATCCTCCTAGGTAGACCGTTCTTATCAACCGCTAGAGCCATAATAGATGTTAAAAAAGGGAAACTAACCTTTGAGGTAGGTGACGAGAAGATAGAATTTGTACTCTCGAAATTTCTTATGGGACATGTAATAGAAGATGCTTGTTATGCCTTAGATATCATTGACAAATGCATTAGGGAATTAGAACAAGAAAAAGAAACTGGATCTATAAAATTGCCATCAACCCTTATTTGGGAAGATGACAATTATAAAAAACCCTACATTGATGATAACCTTCATGAATGTTTATCTCTTACCCCAGATCATATGCCTTGCCCTATGAAACCAACTGTAAAACTTAAGGAACTGCCTAAGAACCTGAGATATGAATTTCTTGATGAAGAAATGGACCGTCCAGTTATAGTCAGTGCTACCTTGGACCAAGAGGAAACAAACCAATTGTTAGATGTTTTACGAAGGTACCCCTTGGACTTAGGATATAAGATCTCAGATCTAAAAGGAATAAGCCCATCCGTATGCATGCATCATATTTTTCTTGAAGAAGATTCAAAACCCTCCAGAGAACACCAACGAAGAATAAATCCTATGATGAGTGAAGTAGTTAAGACTGAAGTTCTTAAGTTACTAGAGGCATGTATAATATATCAGATCTCGGACAGTAAATGGGTAAGTCTTGTGCATGTAGTGCCTAAAAAGGGAGGCATCACAGTCATGCAAAACGAGAAGGGCGAACCTGTAGCAAAAAGAACCAATGGAGGTTGGCGTATGTGCATAGACTATAGAAAATTAAATAAAGCAACTAGGAAGGACCATTTCCCATTACCATTCATAGACCAAATGTTGGAGCGCCTAGTCAGACACTCTTACTTTTGTTACCTAGATGGATATTCAGGATTCTTCCAAATACCTATTCACCCCGAAGATCAAGAAAAAACTACCTTTACATGCCTTGTTGGAACTTTTGCCTACAGAAGAATGCCTTTTGGACTCTGTAATGCCCCTGCCACTTTCCAACGCTGCATGATGTCTATCTTTGCAGACTATTTAGATGGAATCATGGAAGTATTTATGGACGATTTCTCAGTTTGTGGATCTAATTTCAAAAATTGTCTTATCAACCTCGAGAAAATCCTGGAAAGATGTGTTTTATCAAGGACTTCTCCAAAATAACAAAGCCCTTAACTGGTCTTTTAATGAAAGATGTTGAATTCATCTTTGATGAAAAATGTACTGAAGCATTTTATCTATTGAAGTAAGCTCTAATTTCAAAACCTATAATGAAACCCCCTGATTGGTCAGAACCGTTTGAGATAATGTGTGACGCTAGTGACTATGTTGTAGGAGCCGTTCTAGATCAGAGAAAAGATAAAAAGTTACACGTAATTTATTATGCCAGTAGAACCCTAGACGCTACACAGATCAACTACGTAACAACTGAAAAAGAGCTCCTAGCTGTAGTTTTCGTCATAGACAAATTTAGATCTTATCTAGTAGGAGCCAAAATTATAGTTTACATCGACCATGCTGCCATTCGTTACTTACTAAGTAAAAAGGATGCCAAACCTAGGTTACTTCGATGGATTATATTACTACAAGAGTTTGATTTAGATATCCGTGATAAGAAAGGCACAAATAATGTAGTAGCTGATCACCTTTCTAGGCTAAAATACCTGAAACCTGACTCAGTACCCATAAATGACGATTTTGCCTATGATAGACTGATCGCCCAACTAGAAACTATTGAAGATGATAACCCAGACCCACATGAAAATTCTCATAAATCCTTAGCTGTAAGTAATGCACCTTGGTATGCAGACTTTGTTAATTACCTAGCCACTGACATCATACCCCCCGATCTAAATTACCACCGGAAGAAGAAGTTCTACAGTGATGTGAGAAACTTCTATTGGGACGAACCATTTCTTTTCAAGAGAGGTAAAGATGGAATTTTCCGTCGTTGCGTTCCAAAAGAGGAGGTACATAATATAATTGAGCATTGTCACTATGCACCCTATGGTGGACATGCAAGCACATCTAAGACCTACGCCAAGATTCTTCAAGCTGGCCTATTTTGGCCTACCATGTGGCATGATGTCCATGCTTTCATTGTCAAATGTGACAGATGCCAACGTACAGGAAATATTTCAAGACGTAATGAAATGCCTCTAAGAAATATCCAAGAAGTAGAACTCTTCGACGTATGGGGTATAGACTTTATGGGACCGTTCCCACCATCTTTAGGAAACCAGTATATCTTAGTAGCTGTTGACTACGTGTCTAAATGGATTGAAGCTATCGCCGCACCCACGAATGACACCAGAGTAGTCATCAAATTGTTTAAAAACTATATATTTCCCAGGTTTGGAACCCCCCGTCTAGTCATAAGTGATGGAGGATCACACTTCATATCGAGAATATTTGATAAACTTTTAAGCAAGTATGGAGTTAAGCATAGAGTAGCAACACCATACCACCCACAGACTAATGGACAAGTGGAAGTATCTAATAGGGAGATCAAACAAATTCTTGAGAAGACTGTCTCTATATCTAGAAAAGATTGGTCGCAGAAACTTCAAGAAGCGTTATGGGCCTATAGAACCGCTTTCAAAACCCCTATAGGAATAACCCCTTATCAATTGGTCTATGGAAAATCATGTCACTTACCTTTTGAGTTGGAGCATAAGGCTTATTAGGCCATCAAAACTTTGAATTTGGATTACCTAACTACTGGTGAAAAATGTATCCTTGATATCCACAAATTAGAAGAGCTCACACAATCTGCCTACGAAAATGCCATCATATACAAAGAAAGAACAAAAGCTTGGAATGACAAAAGAATCATAAGAAAAGACTTCAAAATAGGCGATCTTGTTCTCCTGTTTGATTCTAGGTTACGACGTTTTCTAGGGAAGCTTTGTTCGAGATGGACTGGCCCTTTCGAAGTATCTAAGATTCTAAGATCTAGTGCTATTGAAATCAAGAACCAAACATGTAAACTGTTCATCATCAATGGACAGAGGCTGGATCCCTACGAAGGAGGTGACATCCCAATAACATACTCCTTCCATACTCTGAGTGATCCACAAAATCCTTCGAATGATGTGTAAAATTCGGTCGTCGAGCTAATGACATTAAACAAGTGCTGCATGGGAGGCAACCCATGGTTTTCTTATCTTACCTACTTTTTATTTATTTTTACTTTATTTTAATTTGTTTACTTTATTATTCTGTCAGGACTAATGATTGAATGTTTTATGTGATTTCAGGACCCTTGTTTGCTAACCTTGTGAAGAATGCAGAACCCCGATGACATGCACATGGCCTTCAGAGACGATGCACAGAGAGAGCGTTACTATGTCCACATGAGACGCCCTATGGCACCTACCAGGTACCCAAGCGTCAGATTCTTATGCCACCAACTCCAGTGGGACCAGTTCGACGATATGAACAACACTTATAGGAACTTGACTCTAGAGTTCCTTAGCTCGTTTGATTATGATCCTTGGGATGGACCCGATGGATATGCTGTTTTCAGGTTGTTCGGGACTGACTACTCCTTCTCTCACAAATAGTTTGGTGATTTACTAGGTTTTCAGACTACTCCTGATGCTATTCCAGAGACACCGATGGGGTATTTTATGAGCAGAGAAGTAGAGAAATTTTGGAGTAATATCTCAGGTGGAGGGAGCCAAGATCCTTCCACTCAATTTTCTCAGGTAATCCACAACCCTGCATTAAGGTACTTCCAGATGATTCTAGCACACTCTTTCCTCGGATTTCCAGATACAGAGACTCTGCTGAGTGAAGAGGATATTTTCCTACTATTTTGTGTGGCTCAATCACGCCCAGTTGCTTGTGGCAAATTTCTGTTGAAGGGCCTTGCCAGTGTCGCTAGGTCATCTGTAGGCATTATACATGTCGGTGGGATTGTTACATAGATTGCTACTGCATTTGGGTTTGTCTCGCAAATTATTGCATCTCAGGACCTTCTGCTGCTACACCACCCTGGATGTTGACTTTTGTCTTGACAGAGGATTGATGAGTAGGGCCTCTTTTGAGCCCAACACTTTTAGATTACTGATCGACGGTGAAGTGATACATTACTTTACATTATCATACCTGCCGATGACCAGTGTCCACGACCCTGCTAATTGGAGTTATGCTTTAGAGGGTTATGAAGAGACTGTCGAAGAGCCAAAATCACCTCCCATCGCTGAGTACACTCATACACCTCCTTCTTCCCGAATCATTGTTATGTTTAACAATATGTCTTTACAGCCGCCTTATCTACAGACCCAGATTTATGAGCTCCGCAAGGAGACTACCCTGCTCAAGCAGGAAGTAGCGGACTTGGCATTACAGATCGAGGTATCTGATCTCACTCATGCCTCAGAGGCCAATGCTCTATATCAGGAGATTGGAGAGCTTCGGAGGGAGATAACTGAGATTCGTGGATCGAACCAGGAAGAGAGGCCTACCACATGATCGTTTTACACTGACATTATTACTCTAGTATTTAATTTTTTTTCATGCTTTATTTTATTTCTCGCATCTCCAGACATATTTTATATTATCTCATATATTACATTTTTCATGTACTTTGATTTTTATCTTATATATTATTTCATGCACTAATCTTTTTTTCTCTCTTTTCTTTTGTTTTATTTTATTTTATTTTATGTCGAATAAAGACAAAAAAAGTAAAGACAACAATATTTTCATTTTTTTGTCTTCATAAAAAAATATGCAAGCTTCATGCCTTAGAAGAAAGAAGAAAACGCTATCGTGACCCCCCGAAGACCAAAGGTACGCAAAGCCCAAAAGGGGAATTGAAGATTTTAGGCCCAAAGGCAAAATGGCCTTGTGGCGGGTGCCATAGTGCCATAGCGGGCACCACACCGTCCTTCCCTATTTCGGGGCAGATTCATCTCCCCCACCATTTTCACACCTTCAAACTTCCAAAACCCATTTTTCCAACTTCCAAAAACCCCATTGAACCCCATTAAAGCTTGTCGCTCCCGGGGTTTTCATCCTAGTACAAACGGGAAAGTGGCGCAGAAAAGGTAGCGTCGCCATCCATACATTTTTATCCAGAAAGAATGGGAAAGGTAATGTTGCACAAACCTGAGGAAGAAGGAAAGGACAAGGTCCTGCGAACCAAAGATCTGGGTTCGGGAGTCGGTTACGACCTGGGAAGGTATTAGCACCCCAGATCGTCCGCCGTACCCGACGGGATCCACGCTTGTTGCTTGCTTCAAAGGGTGAGAAAATAAAGTGTTGTTAAATAAAACTGCTAACTGGAATGGAACTGAAATGAGAAAAGGAATTGGAACAAAGAGAACAAAGAGAAAGAATGGGGAAAATGTAGGGAAAATAAAGAATGTGCTCGAACGGGCCCTACCCCGCTGCCTACGTACCTCATCGGGAAAATGAGGATCAGAGTCGATGTAGTTCGCCTAACCAGGATGGAACTTTGTTTGTGTTTTTTATAGCTGGAACTGCGTATGTCTATGCTCAGGTGTTGTAGGCTCATATGGTACGAGTGCGTTTATCGTCTTGTATGCGAGACAATTCGTCGCAAGTCCGCGTTGTGAGTGAATGAGATGAGAAAAGAAGTTCCCGCAGGATAGTCGCTTATTGTTTGTTTTTGTCTTTTATGAGAAATGTTTTGAATTTGTTAGTGAACATTCCCATACTAAGACCTATCCATCGTGGTAAATACTTACACCTCACCCCGAAACAGGACGCGTATAAGTACTCCGCAACAAAGTCTCATGGTGTATAAGAACATCCAACCTTTATTAGGTGTTTTATTGTTTTTCTTTATGAGATGAGAAAGAATGACTCAAGTTGAAAAAGGACAAATTAAGGGGGACTAAGATACAACCCTAAGTTGTTTATTATATGAAAAAGGGAGATCCTAATGGTTTGTGAGGTTTTCTAATCCTAAGGAAGAAAAGGAAAAGAAGAAAAGAGAATTAGAACTCAACTTACTTCCTAAGGAAGTTAAGTTGATTCCAAAAATGGGGAAGCCTATACAAGCACAAGCATAATATGCTAAGGCGAACACATTTAGAATGCATACGAGATAGGAATAAAGTAAGGTTTACCTCAATCTTCCTCCCTACAAAACAAAAGTTAGCATGACAATGCATATTGAAAGTATAATCAAAGTATAAAAGCGATTAAGTACCATAAACGTCCTAGAATGGAACTAGGGTTCAAAATAAGACCTAAGTCTAAAGGTGAATGTAACTAAAGGTTATATGACTTCTAAAGTCAGTAGCTATATGTTATAGGTCCCTAAGGATGCTAGGATACCTCACAAATTCAAACTATGTACAAAAAGTTCACCTAAGTTCACCTAAATGCAAGTTAGGGCTTATGGATGAAGTATGAATGCATATGGCTTACAAGCATGAATTACTACATGAAATTAGTATCAAAGTCAGGAGTGAATGCTTATGAATGTAGATGGATGATCATATTATCATGGATCCAATGGCTTAAGCATATGGAGCAAGGAGAAGAAGATGTGAGAAGAAATAGACAAACATCGCATAAGATCATAAATGATGCAAATTAAGAATGAACGACATGTGAATATGCATGAGATAATTATGGGTCAGTAGCATACAAGTTATGAGATTCAATTAGTGGGCATGAATATCCATTTATGATTTCCATATAATTCATGTTAACAATTAGAGGAGAAGAGAAGCTAGTTTAAGTTAAACATGTTCAAGTAATTATGCACTTTAAAACACCAAAACAAACCAAATGATTATGGTTCAAAAAGTGACCTATAACTGGAATTATGACCTATAAATAACCTATAATTAACTCCTAAAAGTTATCATTAATTACCTCAAGCAAGTGGCATGAATGCCTTCCTATCATCTAGGGTATGGAGCAAATAAACACATATATCAACCTATGATCTAGGTGACATGGAAAAATAGCAAGAAGGATCTAAAAATTATGAAATTAAATCCCTGGAATGTTGAAGTCAGTACCTAACATTTTCTAAAAGGATTTCACAAAATTATGCACCAAAGTGTCAAAACAATTACTTAACGATTGAGGTAACAAGGCATGATCGCCGAAAAACAACTCCACCGAGTGGATAAAAAATGGCACCAAAAATTATAAAAAAAATTCCTAAGAAGCATCAAAATGTCACAAATTCCAGTGGTTAATCACACACAAAAAATAGGTCTCACACCTATGGGGAAAAATGGTTTTGGTCTCCTATGTCAATACCATTCATTTTGGGACAACTTGGAATGAAAAATCCAAATTAATTACTAAAACCAATCAAACCTGAAATCAAAAAATATAAAAAATTAATTAAGAGGATGAGGATCGCTCATGAAATTTTCCATAATTTTATCACACCTAAAACTATTTTTAATAATTGTGACGAAACGGGCAAAAAAACAGTGTTTTAAGGGAAAACGAAAGGAAGTGAATTCTATTGTCCGTAACCTAATCCCTAAGCTCCGAAATCGACATACATCATCAAAAATCATAAATAAATCCAGTGCCTCAGGTGGGAGGGCTCAATATGCACCTTAAGTTATATGATCCTAAGCCACATACAACTAGAATGGTGCATTAAAAGTCGAAAAAGCTCGAAATTACTTACTTTATCGAAGTACCGATTCTTCACATAAAAGAAATCCAAAAAAAAACTTCATGCCAAGTCTTGTAATCTCCCATGAGCAAAATAAATGCTCATCTTCCATAATTGCTTTGCGAAGAGCCACCATAATCGAAATTGATACAAATCGATCGAAAAAAACTTATGAACAATTTAATCCAAAATTAGTACTAAACTATAATTAAAATTATCAACAAAAATTCTAATAAAAAATTACAAGAAAAAATGGATTATGATATAAATCCAGAAAAAGATTAACAAGAAAATTAATTAACACATTTTTTATAAGAAAATCCCTTAGACATTTCTAAAAAAAAACATAAAGAACCATAGGGTGAATTAAGAATCCAGCAGGTGCTAATAGTATTCTAATGGAGCTTGGGCCCAACTGAACATGAGGACCCGCAAGAGGGGGTGCAATACTAAAGTTAGATGGTTCCAATAGAAACTTTGTGGCCTGAGGCCCAAATCCATACGCAGGGGAGGTGTGGAAAGTGAAATCAGGGTTTGAAAAGTAGATCCATGGGGTATTTGTTAAGCCCGGTCTGTGAATTACTACTTGGATCCAATAGTTACCAAGTCTTACCCTAATAACCTATCAGATAATAAAAAAAACCTAGAGCCCTCATCTTCTTCTCCGATGAGCCGCAAATTGCCATCTATGTTCTCTCTTTCTCCAATCATTGCCAATGGAAGCCAAGCCTACTCCGCCGCTGATGCAACAAAGATACCCTCTCCTCTCACCAACTACCTCCGTCGGTGATAACCTCATCACCTTCTGCGAAAACGTCACCATCAACATCAACAGATTTGATCATGGCGTGACATTCATTGACGTAGTACCTCATTCCAAGAATATTCAACCTCTGACAGAGTTCCTTCGCGGAGAGAGGCCGTTCTCATCATTATCGCACAGATCGAACGTGTCGCGAAGTTTAACTGTGTCGTCGTCGGCTGGACTGGATCGACAAAAGGCGGCGAACTCAGCAAGGTTAGTGAAACCGTCGATATCAGCGTCGAGACCTTTCATGACGTGTTGGAGCTCATCGGATGGAGACGGAGGATGATGTCTAACTCGGTGACGGAGATCTTGTCGTTGGTGTCGAAGCAGGTGAATACTGGCTTGATTCCGTGCATATTGACAACTTTGCCGTTGAGTTTCGAAGGTGGCGCAACTTCTCAAGGTAATAACATCAACACTGACTTCTCTTATTTCTCACTTCTGAACTTGCTCTCTCTTCTTCTTTGATTTCCATTTTGAGTTATTATTGTGGACTTGTTGAATCTAGATTTTTGATTTTAGAGAGGCTCGAGATTGTTGTTCTGAATCTTACAAAATCTTGCATTCTTGCTTTAGTTCACTGATGTTGCAGTTCTGAATTTCTTCAGATTTGAGGTCGATGAAGATAGATGACGAATGGGAGACTGAGGAGAGTTTTTCTGAAGGAGATGATAGATTTTGATCGTTCCGAGATGATTATTCAACCTGCGGATTGCAGAAGTTTTGCTGAAGACTTCAAGAGTAAAGATGGAAGGTGTAGTTGCGATTTTGGATCTGGAATTGAGGGATTGAGAGGTTGCAGTTGGAGATTGTTGATAAGAGCGGTGAAGGTTGAAAGAAGAGTTGAGGAGAAGTGATGGTGATGGAGCTGTGAAGAGGATTTCATAGAGTTTGTAGGTGATGATGCATTTTTCTGAGTTTCTTTTCATTCTTGTTGAATTGCATCAATCAAAAAATTGATGAATCCCTCCCCACTGGTTATGTGATTTTGCAGGCTTTTAGATGATTTTTGGAAGATGGTTGAAAGTGAATGAAGTTGGAGATTGAGATTGGAAAATGGAGAGTGATTAATGATGATGCTGTGAAGAATATTATGAGGGTTGAAGTTTCGGTTTGTGCAGATGCAGAGAGAAGAATTTTTCAGAAGATTGAAGGAAGGAGATACTGGAGATTGATGATGAGATCAAGATCAGTTCTTAGATTGGGAAAGATTGATGCTGAGAAAGTGAAGGAGATAGAAGGAAATAATTAGAGTGTGATTGTCTTTATGTAATTTTCTGGTGTGTAGTCGTTAGAGATTGGAGAGATTTATTTGGAGAAGATTTTGTGTAAAATTGAAGAAGATTATGGAAGATGTTTTTAAAGTGAAGTGAATGGATTTAGAGTCTTGAAGAGTGAATTGAGAGGGATCACGATTGGCCAAGAGATTGATGAAGTGTTGCAAAAGCCCTCTCTCTCTCTTTTTTTCAGTTCTGTTTTCCTCATATCAGTTAGAGAAAGGCTGATTTTCTCTCTTTTTTTCTCTGGTTTTTCTGTTGTAACTGTAACTGAATTCAGTTAAAACTTCTAACTGTATTTTTGATTTGGATTTTTATCTGTTATATCAGTTTTTCCAATTATCAATTATATACTCATGTAATTGGATTTTTTTTACCTCTGTAACTATAATGCATGGACCAAGGTGGAAAAATAATGTATGGACTTAAATAAAAACTGAAATGTGTTTTAAATTTATAAATGTTCTGACACTTAAAATGGACTAAAAAAAACTGATATTTAAATGGGCTATAAATGGGCTGACACTTTATATAAACAAGCTAGGACTCATAAGGGATATTGAAGAAAAACTAGAAATTGACTTTGTCAAATATGGTTTTAGAAGTTGAGATAGGTAATGGGCTAATTTTGAATTTGGGCTTAATGATATGGTCTTATGGTATCAAAATGGTTAATGATGTTCGAAAGTAAGAATGTGGAATGGTAAAAATGGATTATGAAATGGTTTAGCGTGAATTAAGTTGAATCGAAAAATGGACTGGAAATGGACATTGAAGACTTTCGAATGAACTTGAATTTGAATTACAGTCTTCCTTGTGATAATGATGAACCGGGAAACTCGATGAAACTAGCATGTATCCGAATAACATCTCAATCCAAATAATCTTTGAAATCGACCACAATGAAATCCTTTGATTCTTGCACGAAGATGATGAGATCGAGCCCACAAAACATCATATTTGAGACCAAATTGGATCAATCCTTGAGAAATAGGGCAAATCAATAATCAATCTCGAATTATACCAAAATCGAATTCCCACAAACTTCTGAACTAATCCTTGAAACCAAATTACCATGACTTAAGCTATGAACCGTAACACCTTACACAAAACAATAATTGAAAGGTGAATTAAATCCTGATGATTATCATTTGTCACTGAATAAGGAATAAGCCTTAATGAGTCTTGGAAAAGGAAACCCTTGTGGTTGAATGAGCTTCGATAGAAAGATGCTCATGATGCCATTAGCTCAAGCCTTTGTCTTAATTCGAGTACCATAGCTAGATAAATCACTTCTGAATAAAAAATTCAAATTGTGAGAAAGTACTTTGGTACCATGCCTTAGGAATTCGATGCAAATGCGTGATTGCGACTGCCATGACCTAATAGAATATGCAGATGAAATGCAAAGCGTAAGCCAGTTAATGGTAGTAAATATGAGGGCAAATTTTGGGGTGTTACAGCTGCCCCTATTCAATCAACTGCAGACCGGAATGGATGATAGCAAAGCTTTCAGACGTTCAAGGTATGGAGGGATTGAATACTCGAATAAACCGAAAAATTTGCACTCTGTGGGTAATAAAATATGCCGGGAAGAATGTCATTCTTGAATGAAAACTCAAAAATGTGATTTTCGGATCAAACACAAAACCATCCTCGAATGGAAACGCAATGGTATACCGGCCTCAGTCGATAACCAAAAACACAAAGAATGACCTCAGACAGACTTTGCAAAAGAGACAAACTGACCTCAATCAATAAGCTCAACATGGTCTATCATCCTCGAATGATAACCACAACAACACAAACAAGACCAACCTCGGTAGGACTTGAAGAAAATAATGCCATCCTCGAATGGAAATTCTTAAAAGATCCTCAGATCTAACACGAAACCATCCTCGAATGGAGACGCAATGTTATACCGGCCTCAGGCGGTAACCAGAAACACAAAGACTGGCCTCAGACATAATTTGCAAAAGAGACAAACTGAACTCAATCAATAAGCTCAAAAATGTTCTATCATCCTCGAATGATAGCCATAACAACAAGACCAACCTCAGAAGGACTTGAAGAAAAGAATGCCATCCTCGAATGACAATTCTCAAAAGATCCTCGGATCTAACACGAAACCATCCTCGAATGGAGACGCAATGGTATACCGGCCTCAGGCGGTAACCAGAAACACAAAGACTGGCCTCAGATAGACTTTGCAAAAGAGACAAATTGACCTCAATCAATAAGCTCAAAATGGTCTATCATCCTCGAATGATAGCCACAACAAACACAAACAAGACCAACCTCAGAAGGACTTGAAGAAAAGAATGCCATCCTCAAATGACAATTCTCAAAAGATCCTCGGATCTAACACGAAACCATCCTCGAATGGGGACGCAATGGTATATCGGCCTCATGCGGTAACCAGAAACACAAAAAGAAGTGATTGAGTACTCGAACAAAATCTAGGAATTTGAACTCGACAGATGTGGAAAATTCCATCTGCCTTTATTTGTTTTTCTTTTGTTTTGACCTCTAAATAGGTAGCGGGAAAAGAACAAGGTGGAATGGGATCGTTGTACATAAACGAGAGCCCAGGCAAACAGGACCATTGTACAAAATGATAACCTGCGACGCGACTGCTGAGAGAATCAAGCCACGGAAAGGGAGCTTGTTGACGAAACATGACTTAACGAGACCGTTAGCAAAACAGAACTCGACAATGTGACTGCTGGGCAGGACCAAGCCACAAAGAAAACACGCGACTGCTGGGCAGGACCAAGCCACGGAAGGTGCCTTTTGGCGAAACAGGGCTTAACGAGACCATTAGCGGAATGGAACTCAACAATGTGACTGTTGGGCAGGACCAAGCCACAAAGAAAACACGCGACTGCTGGGCAGGACCAAGCCATGGAAGGTGCCTTTTGGAGAAACAGGGCTTAACGAGACCATTAGCGGAATGGAACTCAACAATGTGACTGTTGGGCAGGACCAAGCCACAAAGAAAACACACGACTGCTGGGCAGGACCAAGCCACGGAAGAAGGAGCCTATTGTACAAAACAGGGATTGGAAAGACAAAGGATAGAAGCAACATCAACCGATTTACGACTCAAATAAGATCAACCGATCTAACCGGGAAATGGTATCAACCGATTCATAACCCGAAAAATGAGAACGTAATATCATCCGATTTACGACTCGAAGTGAAGTAATATCAACTGATTTACAACTCAGATAAGATCAACCGATCTAACTAGGAAATGATATCAACCGATCCATAACCCGAAAAAAAAAACGAGAACATAATATCATCTGACTTACGACTCGAAGAGAAGTAATATCAACCGATTTACAACTCAGATAAGATCAACCGATCTAACTAGGAAATGGTATCAACCGATCTATAACCCGGAAAAAACTAGAACATAATATCATCCGACTAACGACTCGAAGAGAAGTAATATCGACCGATTTACAACTCAAATAAGATCAACCGATCTAACTAGGAAATGGTATCAACTGATCCATAACCAAGAAATGAAGCCATCGTACTGAGACGAGACCAAAAAGAATGGGATCATTGTACTTAAATGATAACCCGACATGAAACTGCTGTACTGAAACAGGGACGCGAAAAAAAATGAGACTGTTGTACTGAAACAAGACCCAAAGACGAGACTATTGTACTTAAATGGAGACTCGGAAGGAACAGGATCGTTGCACTTAAACGAGAGCCCGAGACGCGACTGTTGTTCTTAAACAGAGACGCAAAAAATGAGATTGTTGTACTGAAACAAGACTCAATTGGGGATAAAAAACAAGACTTGGTAGAAATAACCACATTGGGAAATGAAGTGACATTCTGTGGGGAATACTTCAGGCTAATTGGAGATGTAACATTTTGGGCATTTGCGCAAGGTACCACAACTGGCTTATGCTTTGTATGCATATGTTTGAATTTTATGGCATAATTCTCCATGATGATGGAAATGCTACGCTTTGAAGGATGCAAATGTAATGAGGATTACTAAATGGAAATGCAAAGAGATCTCCTGATAAGGAGACTTCAAGTATCCCAAATGGCTTGACTGGGAAGCATCGGTGATCACTGCATTAATCTGGCTAATCTCTGTGAGAGGAAACAACTTTGCGGGGATCTTTTTTAATGATACACCGGCTCTAAACAGCCGCCACTGCCAAAAATAAATTGTACTTTGAGATTAGGGAGCCAAGACCCTGCTGGAGATGGATCCTTCTTGCACTCTGGTGGGGAAGTAAAAATCTTCTGACTCGGCTGGGAACTAGAAGTATGACACTGCTGAGGAAGCAACCTGCTAGGGAGGAAAGACACTCCTTGTACTGATGGGAATTGCCCCTGTGTTGAAGGGAAGTCTCTACTTAGGGAGGAAACCAACCTTCTGCTTCCTTGCTGGGGGAGATTTCAACTTCCAACTCTACTGGGGATGATGGAGGATGTCAATGATAAAGCTTCATGTTGAAGATAAGAGTTTAAGTTGCCCATCACTGGGGATGAGAGACGATGATACCCTTCTGCTCAAGAAGTATCCTTCCATTTTCTACACTGCTGGAGCAGGGATTGTCTAATGATACTTGCTAAGGAATTTTGATCGATGAAGTCCGCAGATGAAACAACTCTTGAAGTACTATGCTAACAATGGCTTTGCCCCTAGACTCTGGGTTGATAGATTGCCAACTAATCATGAGTGAACAACGGTTCCTTGCAATTTTCAACTCGCCTCCTACTAGGATCTATCAAAAGATAATGTCTCAAGAGGATTTTACAGAAAACTGGCATACGAGATGCCTCAGTGTCTTCAAACTCTTGGAGAGATTCATCGGATCTCGAAATAACTGCCCCAGACTGCATGGTCTATGAAAGAAATTTGCCTCGCGAGGATTCATGAAAAACCTCATATCACCGTGAGATATTCTGCCCCGGTATTCCGAACCTTGGGTAGTTTCTTCTGATTAACCATCTTTGGGAGAAAGTAACTTCTAGTGCTCTTGGGATAGCCTGCCCCAGTACGAGCCTTGAAGTGATCACCTATGACTGACTGTGTTTTGAAGAAAACCCCCATACCACTTGTTCTTTGAGAGTTTAGATCTCAAAGTAATTTCCCCAGCTTGGCTGAAACTTGAATGCATGCCTCAGACTAATGGCTCTTTGAGAGATTTGAATCTCGAAGTGATTGCCCCAACTTGGCTGAATTTTGAAGAGATTGCTCGACGTGATTGTCCCGGATTGGCTGAATTTTGAATAAAAACATGCACATGCAATACCAACAAAGATCGTTTTGCACAACTCATAGGAGTCAGGAACGCGGTCTCGTGGTAGTACGCTCTCGAAATAACCCTGCTTCAGTTAGGACTTTAGAGGGTTGTATCGTGGTCTGGTTCACGGTTATAAAAAACAAAGGACATAGGCTCTAAGTTTGTCTGTGCCCACCCATCTTCGTGATGTTCTCCATTCCTATATTCAACTAGCTTTCACAAGCGCTCACCTCTCAAAAAGGGTTTTGTGATGATTAAGGAACCAATTACTCTAACAGTTTAAGCACCAATCAGATTGTCATTTGGATTCAGTCACCCCTATTGTCTTTTGTGTCCGTGCCTCACGATTTTGTTCTTGCTTAAGGATTTTTCTTGTGTAATCCTCTTTGCATTTTCGTTTTTGCGTTCTTTTGCTTATCCCTAACTTTTGCCTGGACTGATTCTTGGGAATCTTTGATTATGTAGTCCAGCGGGATGCCCTAACTTTTGGCTAAGTCGCTTGTTTTCAAGTTTTGACCTAGCGGGCTTTTTCAGTTCTTTTTTTTATTGAACAAATCGTGTGACACTGGTTGTCTTGATTGCTTTGCGAGGGTCATGATTGTCTCACTTCTTGGTTGAGGAAGGATAACCTTTATGGTTTCCGGTCTTTGGACCTCTTGTTCGGGATAACCATTGTGGTTTCTGGTCATTGGACCTCTTGTTTGGGATAACCATTGTGGTTTCTGGTCATTGGACCTCTAGATTTGGTACAACGAAAGGTAATGGATCCTCAGATGTGCACTCCTTTTTGAAATTTGAACGCCCGGTGAAACTAACTGACGCCTACCCTGACCCTAGGTCAAATGCAAGGGTTTTTCATGCGAAAAGAAACTCCTACTTCAAGGCTCAAATGGGTTGGCGAGGGTCTATCTCCCTTATATCTCTGGTGTTTAGGATTTGAAACAATGCCTGTACATCGTCAACAGGGTCTTTCTCAAAAGCACACAATTAGAGATTTTTGCGTTTTCATTTTGTCATCCTCCCTGATAGAGTTTAAGCACGACAGTTGGTATTGCGATGCACATACACAAAATCATGAGTGAATACGAATGGATTACTTCAAGAAAAACATGTGCATTTTATTATGATTGACATTCAAAAACAAATAAATTTCATGCATGCATACAAATGTTTAAACAAACAATAGAAACTATAAATGAAAATGCAGTAAAGAAGCAGAACATTGCCATCATTGAGGAGACTTGACTCCGTCTGGACTTATTGCTTCTGAAAATGCCTTTGCAAATTGGGAGGTCCATTTGATGAGGAGATTTCAATATATGAGCAGACCTTCTGGCATGATAGCCTTTGAGTCGGTAAAATTTTTGTAAACACCCCAAATTTGCCCTCACCCATTCACACCATGGCTTGTGATCTTTTCATATGCATATATTCAATCATAGCATCTCATATTGCATTTTTGATTCATTGCATTGCTTCTAAGTCATCTGCATCTAGGGTTTGTGATCTGAGCAATCCAAGAGCCACTTGAGCCATTCCAAAGGTCTTCAATCACTTCAAAGGGGTCCATGTATGTTCAAGCATCATAATATACCCTCACAAGATCAAAGAAGTCAAAGAATCACAAGAACTGAGAATGGCATGGAAGCAGAGCCAGGTTTAACTGCACAGATGACCTAGAATTAGGGTTTTGGTTTCAGAGGCCATAACTCCAATTTTTTTGGTCATTCTTGTTTCTATTGGTCTCTATATGGTATAGGGATCATGCATATCAATTTTCATGAAGAAATTCAATGGGGAAGTCATCTGATCAAGAGTTGACTTTTTGAGCAAGTCAGTGCAAAATCAGGGTATCTGAGGCCCTCAATGACCCAACCAAAGGGTGTTCATCATCATTTTGATTGTGTATGATCTTTATTTGATCATATAAGATGTTATAAGTTCACAAAATTGAAGAATTTCAAGCCATTTGCAAAGTTGACTTTTTGGGAAAGTTGACTTATATTGAAAATTGCCATTTTGGAAAACTTTTTCAACCCTTGCTTTTTGATTCAAAAATGCTTCAAATGAAAAAACTTTGGTCATGAAAGTTGTAGAATGGATCATTCCCTTTTCAAAAAGTACAAGAACTCATTCTAATTCATTTTGGATCAAAAGTTATGGCTTGTCAAAGTTGGCCAAAATCACATAATTTGAAGTTTTCTACCAAAGAGGCAAAGTTGCAAAACCACTTGCCAAGGCAAATTGAACTTCCAAATGGACTTCTAAACTTCACACAAACATGAACCAAGGCCTAAAAGTCAGATTGCATCAAAGGATCACTCATTTTCATGACTTGTGGATCAAGAAACTTTGAAAAGGGCCAAAGATCACAAAGTTGCAAAACCAATGATAAACCCTAATCCACTTGCTGCATTGCTTCTAATCAGATTCTATGGTTCTCCCTAAACTCAGCTGAGGCAATCCATGCCCCTATCTTAGCCTGCCACTTGCCCATACCTCCAAGTACAACTTGCTTGACTTTTTGCAAATCACCCCATACCAATCAGCATAGCCTACACCAACTCCACAGACCTATCACAACTTGATATGTGGACTTTATGCAAGCCATAACACACAAGAACACAGCCTAAGACCTCAGCATTCACAAGTTCACAAAAATCATCCCTCTTGCATTTTCTTTCGAAACTCCCAGCACACTTAACAAAACTTAAAACTTCTTTCACAAAGTAACTCAGCATCATCCCAGGATCATTCCCCACCCATCACCATAGCCTGAAACTCACTGAAATCAAAACACGATTTCTGCCCCTCTTTGAACAGAACTCAAGCAAACTCTCAAACCAGCCCAAACAAACATCCAACAAGCCTAGCAAACACTTGAGGGAGGTCATTGGAGTTGGTTGGAAGCAAGAAACTGGTCCAGAAGCTCTTGGGTTGAAAGCTTCGATTCAGGTAGCCATGGAAATTCATTTTTCCAGAACTCTTATTTCTTGTTTCTGAATGATAAAGCATGCATTCCTGAGTTCACTGAACCTTTTACTTTTGAAAATGATTAAGAAATGAGCTTGTATCGTGTTTCTGAAATTTTTGTAGTTTTTGATGTTTGATTCGTATCTTGATTTTGAGTTGAAATAAATGGGATTTGTTGCTGGATTATGTTTTGTTGTTGATCATTGATTGTTTCTGGAGCTTTTGGTGAAGTTTCATGGCGTTTTGAGGGATTCAGGGGAGGGGGTTGGCCGGAGAAGATGACTGGCACACTGTTCTGGTCATCTGAAAGTGATTAGGGTTAGTTAATTAGGGTTTAGTCTTAATTACGTGAATTTGAATTCTGGCCGTCCAGATACGCGCGCCAGTCAATTCCCGCGTGTCAAATTTGAATCCTGGCCACTGGATCAGCATACTTTTCATTTTATTCAATTTTATTTTCATTTTATTTCATTTGCTTTGTCCATTTATTTAAAAATAGTAAAAATCATCAAAAAATTCTGAAAATTTTTATCAAACCTTTTATTAATTTTCAGAAACCAAAAATATTTTTATTTTTATTTTTTGCATTGAAAAATATTTTTAAATCATTTAAAAGATTATTTTTAATTGATTAATGAGAATTAATTAATTAAAAATACTTTTAAGTATTTAAAAATCACAAAAAAAATTCATGAAACATTTAAAATCATTTAGAAACATTGTCCAACCTTCAAACCAAATTTCTTTTTGATCTTGATGCCTTTTGACAATTTTCAATGGATTTAATTTCATTTCAAGGCATTATTTTGATCCAAACTTCAAAAATTCATTTTTGCCCAACCATTGAGAGTTGGACAATGATTCTTTTAGCATTGCATCTTGCATATCATGTAGTTTATAGGATCAAATTGGCATGAATTGATCTTGCATTTTCAATTTGTTTGGCATTTTTCTTGACAAGGTACCATAAAACCCTAGCCAATTTAGGAAATTCATAACTTACACTAGGTTAAGAATTGGATCCTCTCCTTTGGGCAGTGAGTTTGTATAGGTTTAGGGTTCCTTTGAATGCCTTTTTAATTTTTTATCAAGATGTTTGCTTCTGGTTTTGATTTTTGTTTTGTGCATTGATCATAAACCCTAATTCATGCCTTCCTTTGCATCCATCTTCCATTTGCTTGCATACCATGACTTGCCATGACATTTTGTGCATCCATTTGATTCATAACATATCTTAGGACATAATAGAATCATATTTGATCATTGCATCTTTCACTTGCCATGTTGTATGTCATTTGCATTCCATAACTTTTCATGTATGTTCATGGTTCTAAGCATGTTTCTTTTGCATTCCATATGTTTGTATGATCATCCTCATGCCTTGTTTCATGTTGCATCATCTTTTAGCATCATTAACATCATGTATTTTCTTCTGACGTTGTCTTGCATCATGCCATTGCACCTCATTTGCATTGCATTTCATTTCTTTCACTAACTTTTCAGGTGGTAAGTTACCTTGAGAAGTGAATTTGCCTTCACTTCTCACAATCTCTTTTCACCTCTCTTATGCATCATTGCTGCATTTTTGTATGTGTATTGGATTGAGCTTGTTCTTTCTTGTTCATCTTACCTTCTTTCTTCAAGCAACTTGACTTCTTAAGTGAAGTAAGTTGTTTTGCTTCTCTTTGCTCCTTTCATCTGCTTCCCTCCTTGGTGGTTCTTTGAAGATCTTTCTTGAAAACCTCACAAACCCTAGGAATGACCAAGCATGATAATAATTAGGGTTGATTAGTCCCCCATTTAGCTTTTACCTTTGTGTCATCTTTGAGTCTTCTCTTCTCATCTCATAATCAGGGACTAAACCCTAAAGGCTTTAAGGCTTTGTGATTAAGCTTTTGCCTGCATCCTTCTATTAGGATGGAGTGTATAACTTTAATCCTAAGTGTTAAACCCTTAATGTGTTTAAATCCTTCAATCAATTCACTTAATAATCTTAACCCTATATCAAAAGGTGATTAAGTGTGAGATGCTGACTTCACACTTAAGGTATTCTCATTACCCCTAATTAGAAGGAAGATGTGATGAGTTTACTAACCCATTGGTTTAGGCTTAAGCTCATTAACTTATGACAAATTCAAAAAGAAATAAAAGACTGAAAACACAAAAAAAAAAACAATAATCGTCTCCTCCGAGATTCTTTTCTCATCTCATTCATTCCTAAACGAGAACTTGCTTCTTCCGTCTAATGCAAGACAGTTTGCACCTGAGCCAGACAGGTCATACACTTGAGCATAGACAAGCAAGCAGTTCATCAGTCAATTTATCTTTCAGTCTCTTTGGGTCGAACTACGGTGTTCTGACTTCCTCATTGCACGAGAGGATACGTAGGCATAACTTAACAGTTATCGAACAAAAGTCTCTGTATATTCCCCCTCTTTCTAGCCTTTATTCTTTAAGCCTCATAATCTTGAGCATTTCACTTTTGTCCTTACACTGACACTTCACTTATATACCCTTCACTCCTTTACACTGACACCTGTATATCCTTTTCCAGCTCTTTTATACACAGATTGCACTGACACTACCCCTTTAAAGCACAAATCTTTTAAGCGTGGATCCCGTCGAGTACGGCGGACAATCTGGGTGCTAATACCTTCCCAGGTTGTAACCAACCCCCTTTCTCAGTCTCTCTGGTTCGCAACCGTCTTATCCATATCCTTCTAGGTCTATGCAGCATTACCTTTCCTCCGGGATAAAAATGCCTAGCTGGCGACTCTTTTCTTTTCTTGTGAGTTCACTCCTGTGTGTTCTCACATCCTCTTTTCGCCGACCGTTCGCGTCTGTACCCCTCTTGGCCCCGGTTGTCATTTGGTGGGAGCGACAATTTTGCATCTTGTACTTGAACACATCACAGTTGTCAATTGTATTCCTAAATTCCCCTGAGTGATACTTGCATCTAGCCTTCACATCATGGTGGTCATTATTGAGGAGGTTTGACTCCGTCTGGACTTATTACTCTTGGAGACTTTCAACAGTCAGTAGTCTAGATGTTTACTCAATCAAATTCGCGACCTTGTTTTTACCTTTGTCTCTGAAAGACTTTCAATCTTCAATTAAATGGTTAGGTTCCCCATAATGGTAGTCAGACTTGACATTCGGCATTGAAACCCCAAAGGAAGATTTATCGGAGATGATCCTGATGTGACTAGCTCAATCGGTTTGAATCTAAGCAAATGAGGAAACTCGCTGCATGTACAACATCAAAACATGATCAAACTTCTTCTCAAGTTATTCTGGCCTTTACACTTATGCTCTGACCCTAGGACACTCTTGGGAAGCTCAGGTTGGATGCTGACAAATGACATCTGGAGGGAAGAGGTTGATAAATAAAGTTGATAAATAAGGTTGCTCGCAAAGATCTTGCACGATCTCCTGCCTACGTATCTCCATTGACCAATGGAGAATCAAAGCAGCGTAGTTCCCCTCACTAGGGATAAAAATAGTTTCGTTCAGAATTTCCATAACCAAGCTCCTCTGAGTCTTCATCTAGTTGACTTCCTCTTTCAGCAGTTTCTGACTTTGAAATAAAGCTTGCACCTTTGCATGAATTACCCCGGCTGGGTCTTCATTTTGGTAACCTCCTCCTGGAGTTGCTTCAAATATATACCTTGATGAATGTGATTCAAGTTGGCCATTTGAAGAGAAACAAAATCAGGATAATAATCTATCTCTGAACACCTTCTATGAATGCAAGGATGTATGAAAATGCCATGTTCAGTTATTTCCCAGGAATCTATCCGCTTTGATTCAAGTTTTGACACATAAAAAGTCCAATGGCATGATTCAGACATGTGATCCTCAGAAATAACTGAACATGTGTGTTGGAATGCTATGATGTCATATATGCAACAGGCATGTGATCAATAGTCTGATGTTGGTGTTGAGCAGTGAACCAACTGTCTGTATAGAACCACAATAGCAGTACCATTTATGTATAGAACCCCATAACTAAGAACCCAATAACTGTAGAACTGGATCACATGATAGAACAGTCACTGATGGTGTTGAAGTTGAACAACGAGCCAAGTGTCTGTGGAGAGTCATAATAACAGTCACAATATCAAGGTCACAATGATAATCACAATAATAATTTCTCTGAATAGAAATCCCGGATCTCTGAATCAAAGAACCATAAAACACTGAACAATATTGGCAAAGTGGGTATGTTGAAGCTTAGGGTTCCTGCAAACCTGTAAACCCCTCCCAATCTTACGGGCATGCTACTCGGGTCAACATCACGGACTCTCAAAGCCGAATAGCAATAATATGTTCACCATTTCCGAGAAATGGCTCATGACCAAATCAGGGAATCGGTTTGGCATTATGTACTACTCAGGGAGGCCTCAGCTGAGTCCGGAAAAACAAGCATCCCTCATAAGTCCCCAACTTCAAGCACTGAATCGAGAAACAGTAGTACATTCATCCCGAAGGGTACAATACTATCGTCATACGAACAGTTTTCTTTAACTGGGTTACTATGAGAGAACCAGACCATCCTATGCGAGTTCCCAATGGACCCTCGGATGCGAGTGAGTTTGCCAACAAATATGGTCTGCCACTGTCATCACTGGAGAGGGGTGTTTACATTAAGGTCCTCGAAGATCGGTCACCAGATACACATAACTATCAAGTTCGTACCCTGAAGTGGGGAAGAACCCCCACACAGAATAGT
The DNA here is from genome assembly GCA_963966055.1 of Lathyrus aphaca. NCBI lineage: Eukaryota > Viridiplantae > Streptophyta > Magnoliopsida > Fabales > Fabaceae > Lathyrus > Lathyrus aphaca. The sequence continues at coordinate 220,183,656 of OZ014525.1, forward strand.
CCCAAGACGGTCGCAGTCTGGGTGTGGAACACATCACCACTCATCATGTAACCATGCGAGCACAATGTGTCCACGCTAATCCTATAGTGCACTCAAGCCGGGTATTTGGCTTATCTCATGGTAACTCCCATCCCGCAGAAAAAATGAAAACCAGCACAGCCAGACAGTCCAGTATAATATGATGCATGGAAAATAAATACTGAAAGCGGTAAATAAAGATGTAAAGTAAACTATAAAGTAAAACAGTAAAGCTAAACTAAAGCACACAACAGCAAACAAATAAACACCCAAAGAAACAAAACCAAACAGGTGCTAGGATTGACTCTACAAGGGAAACCAGAGATTCTGGGTTCAATCCCTAGCAGAGTCGCCAGCTGTCGCTCCCGGGATTTCATCCTAGTACAAACGCGAAAGTGGCATGGAAAAGGTAGAGTCGCCAACCAGACATTTTTATCTCGAAAGAATGGGAAAGGTAATGTTGCACAAACCTGAGGAAGATGGAAAGGACAAGGTCCTACGAACCAAAGATCTGGGATCGGGAGTCGGTTAAGACCTGGGAAGGTATTAGCACCCCAGATCGTCCTCCGTACCCGACGGGATCCACGCTTGTTGCTTGCTTCAAAGGGTGAGAAAATAAAGTGCTGCTGAATAAAACTGCTAATTGGAATGGAACTGAAATGAGAAAAGGAATTGGAACAAAGAGAACAAAGAGAAAGAGTGGGGAAAATGTAGGGAAAATAAAGAATGTGCTCGAACGGGCCCTACCCCGCTTCCTACGTACCTCATCGGGAAAATGAGGATTAGAGTCGACGTAGTTCGCCTAACCAGGAGGGAACATTGTTTGTGTTTTTTATAGCTGGAACTGCGTATGTCTATGCTCGGGTGTTGCAGGCTCGTCTGGTACGAGTGCGTTTATCGTCTTGCATGCGAGACAAGTCATCGCAAGTTCGCGTTGTGAGTGAATGAGATGAGAAATGAAGTTCCCGCAGGATACTCGCTTATTGTTTGTTTTTGTCTTTTATGAGAAATGTTTTGAATTTGTTAATGAACATTCCCATACTAAGACCTATCCATCGTGGTAAATACTTACACCTTGCCCCGAAACAGGACGCGTATAAGTACTCCGCAACAAAGTCTCATGGTGTATAAGAACATCCAACCTTTATTAGGTGTTTTATTGTTTTTCTTTATGAGATGAGAAAGAATGACTCAAGTTGAAAAAGGACAAACTAAGGGGGACTAAGACACAACCCTAAGTTATTTATTATATGCAAAAGGGAGATCCTAATGGTTTGTGAGGTTTTCTAATCCTAAGGAAGAAAAGGAAAAGAAGAAAAGAGAATTAGAACTCAACTTACTTCCTAAGGAAGTTAAGTTGGTTCCAAAAATGGGGAAGCCTATACAAGCACAAGCATAATATGCTAAGGAGAACACATTTAGAATGCATATGAGATAGGAATAAAGTAAGGTTTACCTCAATCTCCCCCTACAAAATAAAAGTTAGCATGACAATGCATATTGAAAGTAAAATCAAAGCATAAAAGCGATTAAGTACCATAAACGTCCTAGAATGGAACTAAAGGTTACATGACTTCTAAAGCTGAATGTACCTAAAGGTTACATGACTTCTAAAGTCAGTAGCTACATGTTATAGATCCCTAAGGATGCTAGGATACCTCACAAATTCAAACTATGTCAAACTATGTACAAAAAGTTCACCTAAGTTCACCTAAATGCAAGTTAGGGCTTATGGATGAAGTATGAATCCGTATGGCTTACAAGCATGAATTAATACATGAAATGAGTATCAAAGTCAGTAGTGAATTCTTATTAATATATATGGATGATCATATTATCATGGATGCAATGGCTTAAGCATATGGAGCAAGGAGAAGAAGATGTGAGAAGAAATGGACAAACATCGCTTAAGATCATAAATGATGCAAATTAAGAATGAATGACATGTGAATATGCATGAGATAATTATGGGTCAGTAGAATACAAGTTATGAGATTCAATTAGTGCGCATGAATAGCCATTTATGATTTCCATATAATTCATGTTAACAATTAGTGGAGAAGAGAAGCTAGTTTAAGTTAAACATGTTCAAGTAATTATGCACTTTAAAACACCAAAACAAACCAAATGAGTATGGTTCAAAAAGTGACCTATAACTGGAATTATGACCTATAAATAACCTATAATTAACTCCTAAAAGTTATCATTAATTACCTCAAGCAAGTGGCATGAATGCCTTCCTATCATCTAGGGTATGGAGCAAATAAACACATATATCAACCTATGATCTAGGTGACATGGAAAAATAGCAAGAAGGCTCTAAAAATTATGAAATTAAATCTCTGGAAATTTGAAGTCAGTACCTAACATGATCTAAAAGGATTTCATAACCTTATGTACCAAAGTGCTAAAACAGTTACTTAACGATTGAGGTAACAAGGCATGATCGCCGAAAAACAACTCCACAAAGTGGATCAAAAATGGCACCAAAAATTATTAAAAAAATGCATAAGGAGCATCCAAATGTCACAAATTCCAGTGTTTAATCACACACAAAAAATAGGTCTCACACCTATGGGGAAAAATGGTTTTGGTCTCCTATGTCAATGCCATTCATTTTGGGACAGCTTGGAATGAAAAATCCAAATTAATTACTAAAACCAATCAAACCTGAAATCAAAAAATATGAAAAATTAATTAAGAGGATGAGGATAACTCATGAAATTTTCCAGAATTTTACCACACCTAAAACTATTTTTAATAATTGTGACGAAACGGGCAAAAAAATGGTGTTTTAAGGGAAAACGAAAGGAAGTGAATTCTATTGTCCGTAACCTAATCCCTAATCTCCGAAATCGACATACATCATCAAAAATCATAAATAAATTCAGTGCCTCAGGTGGGAGGGCTCAATATGCACCTTAATTTATATGATCCTAAGCCACATACAACTAGAATGGTGCATTAAAAGTCGAAAAAGCTCGAAATTACTTACTTTATCGAAGTACCGATTCTTCACATAAAAGAAATCCAAAAAAAAAACTTCATGCCAAGTCTTGTAATCTCCCATGAGCAAAATAAATGCTCATCTTCCATAATTTCTTTGCGAAGAGCCACCATAATCGAAATTGATACAAATCGATCGAAAAAAACTTATGAACAATTTAATCCAAGATTAGTACTAAACTATAATTAAAATTATCAACAAAAATTCTAATAAACAATTACAAGAAAAAATGGATTATGATATAAATCCACAAAAAGATTAACAAGAAAATTAATTAACACATTTTTTATAAGAAAATCACTTAGACATTTCTAAAAAAACATAAAGAACCATAGGGTGAATTAAGAATCCAGCAGGGTCTAATAGTATTCTAATGGAGCTTGGGCCCAACTGAACATGAGGACCCGCAAGAGGGAGTTCAATACTGAAGTTAGATGGTGCCAATAGAAACTCTATGGCATGAGGCCAAAATCCATACGCATGGGAGGTGTGGAAAGTGAAATCAGGGTTTGAAAAGTAGATCCATGGGGTATTTGTTAAGCCCGATCTGTGAATTACTACTTGGATCCAATAGTTACCAATTCTTACCCTAATAACCTATCAGATAATAAAAAACCCTAGAGCCCTCATCTTCTTCTCTGATGAGCCGCAAATTGCCATCTATATTCTCTCTTTCTCCAATTATTGCCAATGGAAGCCAAGCCTAATCCGCCGCTGATGCAACAACGATACCCTCTCCTATCACCAACTACCTCCGTCGCTGATGACCTCATAACCTTCTGCGAAAACGTCGCCATTAGCATCAACATATTTGATCATGGCGTGACATTCATTGACGGAGTACCTCATTCCAAGAATATTCAACCTCTGACGGAGTTCCTTCGCGGAGAGAGGTTGTTCTCATCATTATCGCACAGATCGAACATGTCACAAAGTTTAAATGTGTCGTCGTCGGCTGGATTGGATCGACAGAAGGCGGCGAACTCAGCGAGGTTGGTGAAACCGTCGATATCAGCGTCGAGACCTTTCATGATGTGTTGGAGCTTATCGGATGGAGACGGAGGATGATGTCTAACTCGGTGATGGAGATCTTGTCGTTGGTGTCGAAGCAGGTGAATACTGGCTTGATTCTGTCCATATCGACAACTTTGTCGTTGAGTTTCGAAGGTGGCGCAACTTCTCAAGGTAATAACATCAACACTGACTTCTCTTATTTCTCACTTATGAACTTGCTCTCTCTTCTTCTTTGATTTCCATTTTGAGTTATTGTTGTGGATTTGTTGAATCTGGCTTTTTGATTTTTGCGAGGCTCGAGATTGTTGTTCTGAATCTTGCAAAATCTTGCATTCTTGCTTCAGTTCACTGATGTTGCAGTTCTGAAATTCTGCAGATTTGAGGTCAATGAAGATGGATGACGAATGGGAGACTGAGGAGAGTTTTTATGAAGGAGATGATAGATTTTGATCGTTCCGATATGATTATTTAACCTGCGGATTGCAGAAGTTTTGTTGAAGACTTCAAGAGTGAAGATGGAAGGTGTAGTTGCGGTTTTGGATCTGGAATTGAGGGATTGAGAGGTTGCAGTTGGAGATTGTTGATAAGAGCGGTGAAGGTTGAAATAAGAGTTGAGGAGAAGCGATGGTGATGGAGCTGTGAAGAGGATTGCATAGAGTTTGCAGGTGATGATGCACTTTTCTGAGTTTCTTTTCATTCTTGTTGAATTCCTGTCGCTCCCGAAGATTTGCATCCCGGTACAAGCGCGAACGGTCGGTGAAAGCAGAAATGAAGATGAACAGAATAGAGTCGCCAGCTAGGCATTTTTATCCCGAAGGAAAGGTAATGCTGCATAAACCTGGAAAGATATGGACAAGACGGTCGCAAACCAGAGAAACTGAGAAAGGGGTTGGTTACAACCTGGGAAGGTATTAGCACCCAGATTGTTCGTCGTACTCGACGGGATCCACGCTTAAAAGATTTGTGTTTAAAGGGGTAGTGTCTGTGCTATCTGTGTGTAAAAGCTGGAAAAGAATGTACAAGTGTCAGTGCAAGAAAGTGAAGTGAAATGCTCGGGAATAAGGCTTAAAAGAATTATGCTGGAAGAGGGGGGGAGAGACAGAGACTTTGGTTCGATAACAGTTAAGTTATACCTATGTATCCTCTCGTGCAATGAGGAAGTCAGAACACCGTAGTTTGACTCAAAGAGACTGAAAGATAAATTGACCGATGAACTGCTTGCTTGTCTATGCTCAAGTGTATGACTCGTCTGGCTCGAGTGCTAACTGTCTTGCATTAGACGGAAGAAGCAAGTTCTCGTTTGTGAGTGAAGATGATGAGAAAAGAATCCCGAAGGAGACGATTATTGTTTGTTTTTGAGTTTTCAATCTTTTATTGCTTTTTGTGTTTGTCATAAGTTAATGAGCTTAAGCCTAAATCAAGGGTTAGTAAACTCATCATATCCTCCCTTTGATTAGGGATAATGAGAATGCTTTAAGTATAAAATAAACATCTCTAACTTAATTACCATGACGATATAGGATTAAGATCATTAACCTATTTGTGATTATTTAGATGTTTTTGAGTTTTTGTTTAGTGTTAAGTAATGAGTTTAAGCCATAATCAAGGATTTAGTGGACCCATTACACCATCCTAATAGAAGAATAATAGATGAGCACACTTAAGCTGAGGAAGACACCTCAACTTAATCCATGATTAAGGATTAACCTCATGACAAAACAAACCTTTATTAAATGGATTTTAATTAAAGATGAGATTAAGAAGTGAATTTTATGGTTTGTAAGACAACTTGAGGGAGACTTGTCCATTAACACTAGGGTTAGTCCTTCTTAACCAATAAAGGAAGAATTAGAACCCTAATGCAAGGCCCAAGTTACAAGCTATTGTCTTAGTGATTATTAAGATGGATTGATTAAGAGGTTTAAACAAATTAAGGGTTTAACACTTAAGATTAAAGTTATACACTCCATCCTAAGAGAAGGATGCAGGCATAACCCTAATCACAAAGTCTTAAAACCTTAAAGGTTTAGTCTCTAATGATGAGATGAGAAGAGAGACACAAAGAAGACACAAAGGTAAAAGCTAAAGGGAGACTAATCACAACCCTAATTATTGTCATGCTTGGATGTTCCTATGGTTTGTAAGGCTTGCCATAGATCTTCAGAGAAGCCACCAATGGAAGAAGCAGATGAAAGGAGGAGAAGCAGAAGAAACAAGTTACTTACTTCACTGAAGAAGATAAGTTAATTGAAGAAATAAAGTGGATGATGAACATGAATGAGCAAGCCCACTCTAAGACAAAGAGAAATGCAGCAAGGATGCATAAGAAGAATGAGAAGAGAAATGAGAAGTGAAGGCAAATTCACTTCTCAAATTACTTACCACTTGAAAATGTTAGCATTATGGAAAGAAATGAAATGAAAATGAAACATATGCAAGAGTAAAAACCAAAACCAGAAGCATATTCAAGATGCAAATGATGTTATGAGATGATTCAAAGACATTTCAAGTGTCATGAATGTTCATACAAGAGATGAGAATGCAAAGGAGCATGTTTTGAAGTATGAAAACACATGAAAGTTCATGGAATGAAATGAATGCACATCATGGCAAATGAATGAAGAAATGGTCAAACATGATTCTAATATGTCTTAAGATGTCTAAGATGACATGTGAATGCATGAAATGTCATGGCAAATTCATGTATGGATGCATATGCAAGATGTATGCAAATGAACATGAGAAATTTAAGGTTTTAAGACAACATGAGATGTAAAAGTCAAAAAAAGAAGCAAATCACAAGATAAAAAATTTAAAATGAACTCAAAGGAACCCTACCCCAAAGGAGGAGGTCTAACTCTTAACCTAAAGAAATTAAGTAGTGATTTTTCTAAGTTATCTAGGGTTTTTGGGTACCTTAAGAGGGAAAATGAAAATCAATTTGAAAATGCAAGATAAATTTGTGACAAAAATATGCTAGATACTACATGCTATATGAAGATCAATGCAAAAACAACCAATGTCAAACCCTTCATGGTTACGCAGAAAAGTATTCTTGAAGTTAAGGTTCAAAAATGGGATTTTTATGAACCCTAAATTCAAGAAAAAAGTCAAGATTGAATCAAAACCAAAAAGAAATTTGTATGAATGGTTTGACAATGTTTCTAAATGTCCTAAGATGCAATGTGAATTTTTTTGGGATTTTTAGAAACCTAAATGGTATTTTAATTAATTAATTAAAATAAATATTTAAATATTTTTAAATGGTTTTTTAATGCAAAAAATAAAAATAAAAATGTTTTTGGGTGAAGAAAAATATTTGAAATCAAAATGCAGAAGAAAAATATTTTTTGGAATTTTCTAGGTATTTTAAATAAATTATACAAAACAAATGATAAAAAATGAATTAAATGAAAGTATGTTGATCCAAGGGACAAGATTCAAACTGGGGAGATGGAGGGAAGACCACGCGCGCATCTTAATGGTTAGAATTCAAACTTGTTTAATCCTATTTAATTAATTAATTAAACATAATTAAACCTAATCTGAACTAATCCTGGCCATCCATTTTAAATTAAACCTGATCCAAAGGCCCAGAGCATGCCTGGCTCACTAAACCCTAAAATTAACCCTAATCTGTTTCAGGTGACCGGAATAGTGTTCCGGTCATCTTCTCCGGCAGCATCCCAACACCAACTTCTTCCCTAGGCCATTTTTGGAGCTCTAAATCTCCAGATCAACTCCTCTCACCTTCCTAAACCTAAATCTACCCTCAAAACAAATTTCTCATGGCTCAAACTCAAGATTCGAAGAAGAACTCAAAAATGGTGAAACTTTCAGACAGTCAGTACATGCTCATTTCGCAACCATTTTCAAAAATAAACATATCATGGTGATCAGCAAAGCATAAAGAACAATCTAAGAACTTAAAATAGCATTTCTGGAAAATTTGTTCTTGAGGTTACCTGAGCTTGAGCTTTCTCAGTTTGAAGCTTTTGGACCTCTTCTCTTGTGCAAACTTACTCCAATGGTCCCTCTGATGAAGCTTTGATGCTTGGAAAGAGTTTGTAATGGCTGAGATGAGAGTTTGCACTCTTGCTTCCCAAGAATCGTGTTTTGGTTTTGGGTGCTTTGAGGCTTGTTTGATGGCTGGTTTATGCTCTATGGATCATTTCTGAATGAATGGTGAAGTTTGTTTTGAAGTTTGATGGCTGGACAAAAAATTTCGAAGGTTTTTTCTTTTGGGGTGATTTTTGAGAGCTTGATGATTCTGAAGTGTTAGGCTTGTGTGTTGTGTGTTGTGAGCTGTGTTTGATCCACATAACAAGCTTTGATAGGTCAGAGAAGTTGTTGTGGCCTATGGTGATTGGTATGGGCTCTCTTGCAAAAAGTCAACAAAACTTGTACTTGAGGTATGGGCTGGTTTTGCAGCTGGATTTTAGCTTGTCCTGGCTCAGCAAAGATCAAGGAGAGCAATGGAATTGGTTTTGTGGTGATTCAGCAAATGGAAGCATGGTTGTGTATCATTTTGAAAATTTTATGAAGTTTGGCCCCTTTGTGATTTCTTTATGTGCAAGGCATAGAATGAGATGGTTCTTTGGGCAATTCTGATTTTTAGGCAATGTTCTATGTTTGTATGATGCATAGAAGTGTATTAGATGTCACAAAATGGCTTGGTATGTGAATTTGCACAAAATCCTCTTTGGCATGAAAGTGAAAATTATGTGATTTTTGCCAACTTTGCTAAGCCATAACTTGAGTTCCATAATGAATTAGAACTTGTTCTTGTACTTTTTGAAAAGGGAATGATCCAATCTACAACTTTAATTACCAATAATTTTTCATTTGAAGCATTTTTGGTTGAGAAAGATGAGGTTGAAAAACTTTCCCAAAATGGAAAGTTTATATTACAAGTCATTCCCATTTTTGGCAACTTTTGGTTTAGCTCAAATTTCTTCAATTTTGTGAACTTCCAAGCACTTCAATTATCAAATAAAGATCATATAACTTCAAATTGATGAAAAATCCACTTTGGTTCCATTGTTGGGGGCCTCAGATGCCCTGATTTTGCTCTGACTTGCTCAAGAAGTTACCCAGTGAACAGATGACTTCCACAATGAATTTCTTCATCAAACTTGGTACACATGATCCTTATAACATATTGAGACCATTAGAAACAAGAATGACCAAAATTTTTGGAGTAATGGCCTCTGAAACCAAAACCCTAATTTCACGTCATCTGTGTAGTGAAACCCTAGCTCAGCTTCCATGCCTTGCCAGTTCTTGTGATTTCTTGACTTCCTTGATCTTTGAGGGATATAAAATGATGATAAAACATACATGGACCCTCTTGGAATGTTTGGAGGCCTTTGGAGTGGCTCAGATGGGTCCTTGGATTGCTCAGATCACAAACCCTAAGTGCAGATGAATTTGAACTATGCAGATGAAACAAAAATGCAATATGATATGCTTAAACTAATGCAAATAAGGAAGATCACAAGCCATGGTGTGAAATTAGTGAGGGCAAATTTGGGGTTTTTACAATTCCATCAATCAAAAAATTGATGAATCCCTCCCCATTGGTTATGTGATTTTGCAGGCTTTTAGATGATTTTTGGAAGATGGTTGAAAGTGAATGAAGTTAGAGTTTGAGATTGGAAAATGGAGAGTGATTAATGATGATGATGTGAAGAAGATTATGAGGGTTGAAGTTTCGGTTTTTGCAGATGCATAGAGAAGAATTTTTCAGAAGATTGAAGGAAGGAGATACTGGAAATTGATGATGAGATCAAGACCAGTTCTTAGATTGGGAAAGATTGATGCTGAGAAAGTGAAGGAGATAGAAGGAAATAATTAGAGTGTGATTCTCTTTCTGTAATTTTCTGGTGTGTAGTCGTTAGAGATTGGAGAGATTTATTTGGAGAAGATTTTGTGTAAAAATGAAGAAGATTATGGAAGATGTTTTTAAAGTGAGGTGAATGGATTTAGAGTCTTGAAGAGTGAATTGAGAGGGATCACGATTGGCCGAGAGATTGATGAAGTGTTGCAAAAGCCCTCTCTCTCTCTCTCTCTCTTTTTTTCAGTTCTATTTTCCTCATATCAGTTAGAGAAAAGCTGATTTTCTCTCTTTTTTTCTTTGGTTTTTATGTTGTAACTGTAACTGAATTCAGTTAAAACTTCTAACTGTATTTTTGATTTGGATTTTTATCTGTTATATCAGTTTTTCCAGTTATCAATTATATTCTCATGTGATTGGATTTTTTTACCTCTGTAACTATTATGCATGGACCAAGGTGGAAAAATAATGTATGGACTTAAATAAAAACTGAAATGTGTTTTAAATTTATAAATGTTCTGACACTTAAAATGGACTAAAAAAAACTGATATTTAAATGGGCTATAAATGGGCTGACACTTTATATAAACAAGCTAGGACTCAAAAGGGATATTGAAGAAAAACTAGAAATTGACTTTGTCAAATATGGTTTTAGAAGTTGAGATAGGTAATGGGCTAATTTTGAATTTGGGCTTAATGATATGGTCTTATGGTTTCAAAATTGTTAATGATGTTCGAAAGTAAGAATGTGGAATGGTAAAAATGGATTATGAAATGTTTTAGCGCGAATTAAGTTGAATCGAAAAATGGACTGGAAATGGATATTGAAGACTTTCGAATGAACTTGAATTTGAATTACAGTCTTCCTTGTGATAATGATGAACCGGGAAACTCGATGAAACTAGCATGTATCCGAATAACATCTCAATTCAAATAATCTTTGAAATCGACCATAATGAAATCCTTTGATTCTTGCACGAAGATGATGAGATCGAGCCCACAAAACATCATATTTGAGACCAAATTGGATCAATCCTTGAGAAATAGGGCAAATCAATAATCAATCTCTAATTATACCAAAATCAAATTCCCACAAACTTCTGAAGTAATCCTTGAAACCAAATTACCATGACTTAAGCTATGAACCGCAACACCTTACACAAAACAATAATTGAAAGGTAAATTAGATCCTGATGATTATCATCTATCACTGAATAAGGAATAAGCCTTAATGAGTCTTGGAAAAGGAAAGCCTTGTGGTTGAATGAGCTTCGATAGAAATATGCTCATGATGCCATTAGCTCAGGCCTTTGTCTTAATTCGAGTACCATAGCTAGATAAATCACTTCTGAATAAAAATTTCAAATTGTGAGAAAGTGCTTTGGTCCCATGCCTTAGGAGTTCGATGCAAATGCGTGATTGCGACTGCCATGACCTTATGGAATATGCAGATGAAATGCAAAGCGTAAGCCAGTTAGTGGTAGTAAATATGAGGGCAAATTTTGGGGTGTTACAAAGCTCCCACCTTTCCAAAACATTCACCATCGATAAAACCCATCCAAAATCCATTTTTATTTCCATCCACCACAAACCATAAAAATCCAACCTTTACCATTTCTCACATAAACCATTCTTCGCCATTTTTTCACTTCTCAAGGAGCAACAACAATGGAGTTCAACGGATATCTTCTTCGCAATGGAAGACCGGGAGATAGGCAAAGGAAAATTATTCAAAGGCTTCAGAGTCGAGAAATTTTCTCGACTAGGTACGTCGATGATAACTGTCTTTACTCTTTGAGTATATATCATAGTGTTTTTCATTTATTAGATTTTTTAGGCTTGCATAATATTTTTGTTAATCAGAAACCTACCTATGAGAGGCTGACAGTTGAGTTTTTAAGTTCATTAAAATACACTGTCAGTCATAACACTGCTAGCACAGTTGGTACTGTTAATTTTAGACTGTTTGGAATTGAATACGAATACAGTACCGGCGAACTAACAGGCTTGTTAGGAATCCCTCATAGGGAAGGTGCTATATGTGAGGCACCTTTGGATTCAGAATGGTCGGCCGAAGTATTTTCCTTCTGGCAGAGGCTGTCAAGTACTTCAATAAATTCTTTTGAAGGAATACTTGCGTCGACCATCCATAACCCGACCATTAGAGTTTTCAGATATCTTTTGGCATGTACTACTTTTGGCCGGGAGAGTCCAAATAAGGTAAACGCTAAAGAGCTCCTATTTTTGCAAGGATGTCTCACTAATACTCATATCAATCCGGTCTCGTTTATGCTTGCACACATGGCTTTAACTATTAATAAAACAAGACCGATTGTTATTGGAGGACTTGTTATGTCTATTGCTCGGGCTCTTGACCTGAACAATGAGATAGCTACACTTGAACACTTACCTCCTTGCATAATTAATTTAAAATTTCTAAAAGACATGAAATTGTGCCGAACGAGGAGAGCAGGTGGTTATGAGTTGATGGTTCATGGGGTAGCTATCCCATCTGTTGCTTTACCTTGTAGTAGACGTACCAATGTACGTAATGAAAGGAACTGGACCTATGATCTGAATTTTCCACCTGTTTTGGGTCCACTTCCTCCTAATATTCCTGGTGGGGAGGCACATGACACTGATGAAGAATATGATCGGAAAGAACTTTCTCCCGTACCTCACATGTCCCCCCATCATCCTTCATAGTCACACACCGCACCATCTTCCTCTAACCCTGTTGCAGGTGCTACTCCTGGATTCTATGTCACTGAGGAGATGTGGCATGATATGACGGCTAGAAAGGAAAGGCGAGACAACCTACTCTCTACTATTTCACAACAACTAACGGACAACATGAACTTCATGCAACAATCGCGATTGGTTTCGAATTATGCCTACAGTACTGTTTGCCGCACCTTGACCGACATAACATCAGAGCAGGCCCGTCAGCGAGAAGTCAACCGCCGGCACCACCAACTTATGGAGGCCACTCGGGGTTCCATCCTAGGTAACCTTCGAGAGGTCCGGGGTGCCCAGGCTGCCTTATCAGCACGACTTGACCGGAGGGACCAGTAGTGCAGTAGATCCCGTTGTTCCAGACCATCACAACAGGACGGCGAGGGCACCAGTGCTCCTCCGTAGTAGTTTTCCAGGTTACTCTCCTTATCTTATTTCGAAACATTGGGGACAATGTTCGATTTAAGTGTGGGAGGGGATTTTATTGCTTTCTGTCATTTCCCTTCTTAGTTATTTATTTGCTTTCTGTTATTTTCCTTTTCAGTTAGTTATTTAGTTTAAGTTTTCTTAGATAAATGCATGAGTCTGACGAGTCACCAGTATAGTGTATCTTTAGTACATCCTCATTTTTCCCATTTCCTTAGCCTTACCAAATTGTTTTTAAAAGAAAATAATGTTGTTTCACATGTTTTTTGGGCTTTGAGACAGGTTTGGATTAGGATGTAGTGACTTAGATCAATTTTTTGAAACATCAGTATCATTTTAGCACCATAGACCTCTAGAATATAGGAATCACTCCTAAACCCCGCACACCGTGCCCTTTATTATCATTCAAAAAATTGTCCTAAGTAGTTTATTCTAGCAGTCAGCTCCGGCCTAAGCATGCTCTACGTAGGGGGAGGTGAATATAAGTGAATGATCCAGTGCTAATAAAAAAAAGAAAAAGGCAAACTCTGGGATAGGTGACCCTCACAAAGTCATTTAAACCGAAAAAAGAGAAGAAAAAAATTTTTGCCACAAAAAGAAAAAACAATTTGCAGTCACCTATTGTTAGTTGGTTCAGAGGTATCTGGCACTGAACTTGGTAGGGAGAATTACGATCTGATTCCCCACGACTGCATTTAGGTCAAATAAAAGGGTTTACACATGCTTACGTGCCAGAAACCCTATGTTTTGGATCAGAATCAATAACCGGTCACTCTACTATGAAGCATGTACGGATAACGAGCTTAATGTGATTGTGCTTGAATGAAAAGGACCCAAAAAGAGATGAGAAGATAGGCCTAGGTATCGTGGGATGACATGGGGTGGTTAATATAGGATTGAAGTTTGTGTCTGTGTTATTATGGTACCCTTGGTTCACTTAGTTAGTACCTGTCACTGCATCCTGACTTGAACTTAGAAACCCTCTTAGCCCAAATCACGTGTTGACACCAGTTTTCTTCATTTTTGAACTTTAAATGTTTGCTTGAGGACAAGCAAAGGTCTAAGTGTGGGAGGATTTGATAACACTAAATTTCACTGTATTTGTGACTCCGATTTCGCATGCATTCTTAGTTTTTATTGTTATTTTGTTATGTTGTTACTTTGTTTTTCTTTATTTTCAGGTTTTTTATGTAATCGGGGCCTAAAGCAAGAAAAGGAGCGAAAAAGGAGTTGAAACGGACGAAAACCAAGAAATTCGGCTTTTTACACTTACGGCATCCACCATGGCTGGCACCATGGGGTCATCCATGACGTGGCCACGTCTCAAGATCACTCCATAACTGCCAAAGCCCACGATCCCCAGTTTCTCCACCATTTTGTACCTATGGCGGGCGCCATAAGGTAAAAGTGTTTCCCTCCACTTTTTAGTGGAGGGGGGCATCCTGGTCTTTTCTCACTTAATGTTTGCCTATAAATAGGACTTTAGAATTTCGTTTTTAGTATCCAAACTTAGTATCTCTTAGGCATATATCAGTTTTAAAGTAGTAATCACTTCACATCAGGGTGTTACTACAATCGAGTGATCGAGTCTGTATACGTCTGTGTGATCGAGTTTTGGAGCACTCTAGGAGGAAGTTAATCCTGTCGCCATTTTAATTCCAGTTCGTATTTTATTTTTCCGCACTCGCTTTATTTTATTTACTTTCTACATTGCCTTAATTTATTTTATTTCTGCACTCGCTTTACTTTACTTTTATTTCTCGCACTCGCACTCGCTTTACTTTACTTTTATTTCTCGCACTCACTTTAAATACCTTTATTTCTCGCACTCACACTACTTTTATTTACTTTCTGCACTCGCACTAATTACTTTTATGAAAAATAATAAAAAGAACTTTTACTTCACCATGTCTAACTAAATCCATAAAGGTTAGAATGTAAGGATCGTAATTGAACCAGTAATCCGTACAATTGTTTGTAGAAACACTTAAGGGCTATTTTAACTTTCAATATAAGTTTAATTGTTTTTAACTATTTCAAAAATAGCCAAAAGCGCTTTGTCAAGTTCATTAGGAGTTTTTAGATTAAAAAGAAAAGGGATTTTAAAACGATTTTCGGACGCGTTAAGAAGTTTAGAGTCTGGTTGTGAGAACCTCTTTTTTCTAAGAAATCCAGGTTAAAGTACTTTTCAACTTAGTTAAGATACTATATTTCTTAAAAATAGGTTTACTACTCAAACGCAATACGCACCTTTTTATCTGTGACAATAGGAGGGGTTGATTAGAGAGTACAACTCGGTTCTGAATACGCGAAAGCGACAGTTCCTGTTAAATTAGTTCTTTTCAAAGTAGAAAACATTGCCCATAAGTAGTTCTATTAACAAGTACCGGATTATCTATTGCTTACGTGAATTACATTCAAGCCTGTCTTTATTAATTGTTTAAAATTACCATTTTATTTACCATTGCACACTCCTTAAAACCATTATATTCAGTTGCCTTAGATACACACCATAACAACAGGTACGATAGATTGACACTTGGTCTCTGTGAATTCGACAATCTTTTATATTACTCTGACGTGTTCGTACACTTGTGAAAAAACACGCACCATGTGAAAATCCATGTTAATTGATGTTGATGTGTTGTTTATCATTCACTTTGCGCACATAAATGAAAAAGAATCAAATCTGCCCCATGTTTTCATAGCTGTTTGTTAATATAGGTGTTGTAAAATATATGCTATTTGTTATGTTGTTTATGTTGTTTGTGACTTTTTACACCTATCTTTATATGATGCATGCTGGCTGTAAAAAGTTGTTTGTGCTTTGCTTGTGTTTCCATAGTTGTTTGTGTATTAGAGGTTGCAGTAGGTGATGAATTTTTGTTTTAGCATTTTCTTAGTTCTCTAGAATTAAGATAGAGTTTAGATAGAGTCCTAGATTTATTAGGATTTAATTGGTGTATGTTTGCTTTATTATTTTAATAAAATGCACACTAATCTTTGTTTTGTAGGGAGGGAAAGGTATGTTTCCTTACACCTTATCCTTTTATTTTATTTTTATGCATTTTCTTTATGCATTTAATTCACTTTTTTTCATTCCATATTTGTGATTGGTAGGATTTCCCTTTGGCTAGGACCAACTTATCTTCCTTAGGAAGTAAGTTGCATCCTTTTTCTTCTCTCTTTTCCTTTCTTCTTTAGGATTAGAAAAGCCTCACTCACCATTAGGACCACCATTTTAATAAATAACTTAGGGTTGTGTCTTAGTCCCCCTTTAATTTTTGTTCTTTTCCGATTTGAGTCTTCTTTCTCATATTCAAACAAAATCCAAAAAGACTTAATAAATGCATGAAAGGATCCCTTGTGTATAGCCTTATTCCATGGGGAACTTACAATCATTCCATCATAGAATAATGTAAGCTTGTCTAGCATGATGTACAAGTCTTATCAAGGGGTTGTTTCACAAAGAAAAATCTAAAAGATACTTCTTCATAAAAGATACAAAAACACTTAATAAAGTTCAACAGGCTAGTGAACTTAAACCCTAATCCTTGGGAACCAGTCTTGGATAAATTCTCCTTACTGGGTGTGCTTGTTCTATTATTCCATCTTGGAATGTAGTAGCAAGTAGACATTCCATGGAAAAGAGTTTGAATTCACTTCCTTGTGCCAAATTCATACAAAACTCTTAAAAGGCAAAAACAAACAATAAGCGACTATCCTGCGGGAATTCTTTCTCATCTCATTCATTTTGAACGCGAACTTGCGACGACTTGTCTCGCATGCAAGACGGTAAACGCACTTGTACCAGACGAGCCTGCAACACCTGAGCATAGGCATACGCAGTTCAAGCCATAAAAAACACAAACAAATAGTTCCCGCCTTAGTTAGGTGAACTATGTCGACTCTGATCCTCATTTTCCCAATGAGGTACGTAGGCAGCGGGGTAGGACCCGTTCGAGCCCATTCTCTATTTTCCCTACATTTTCCCCATTCTATATTTTTGTCTCTTTCAGCTCCTTTCTCATTTCATTCCCATTCCAGTTAGCAGTTCTTATTCAGCAGCATCTTATTTCTCACCCTTTGAAACAAACAAACAAGCATGGATCTCGTCGGGTACGGCGGACGATCTGGGGTGCTAATACCTTCCCAGATCGTAACCGACTCCCGAACCCAGATCTTTGGTTCGCAGGACCTTGTCCTTTCCTTCTTCCTCAGGTTTGTGCAGCATTACCTTTCCCATTCATTTGGGATAAAAATGCCTGGCTGGCGACTCTACCTTTTCTGCGCCACTTTCGCGTTTGTACTAGGATGAAAATCCCGGGAGCGACACTAGTTCTGATACTTAGTTCTGACATTTTCCAGAAACAGTTCAGAGACGATCGAAACGAAGATTTAGTTCTGATACTTAGTTCAAGATATTTTCCAGAGACAATTCAGAGATGATCAAGATAAAGATCTAGTTCTGATACTTAGTTCAGGATATTTTCTAGAGACAATTCAGAGACGATCAAGACAAAGATCTAGTTCTGATACATAGTTCAGGATATTTTCCAAAGACAGTTCAGAGACGATCAAGACGAAGATCTAGTTCTGATATTTTCCCAAGAAATTTCAGAGACGATTGAGACGAAGATCTCGTTATGATACTTAGTTTAGGATATTTTTCTTTCAGAGACAATACAAAGACAATCAAGACGAAGATCTAGTTCGGATACTTAGTTCTGATATTTTCTCGAGACAGTTCAGAGATGATCAAGATGAAGATCTAGTTCCGATACTTAGTTCAAGATACTTTCCAGTGACAGTATAGAGACGATCAAGACGAAGATTTAGTTCTGATACTTAGTTCTGATATTTTCCCGAGAAAGTTCAGAGACGATTGAGACGAAGAACTAGTTCTGATACTTAGTTCAGGATATTTTTCTTTCCATAGACAGTATAGAGACGATCAAGACGAAGATCTAATTCTGATACTTAGTTCTGATATTTTCCAGAGACAATATAAAGACGATCAAGACGAAGATCTAATTCTGATACTTAGTTCTGATATTTTCCCGAGACAGTTCAGAGACGATCGAGATGAAGATCTAGTTCTGATACTTAGTTCATTGATACTTAGTTCAGGGTATTTCCCCACAGAGACAATTCAGAGACGATCCAAACGAAGATCTAGTTCTGATACTTAGTTTAGGGTATTCTCCAGAGACAGTTCAGAGAAGATCGAGACGAAGATCTAGTGCTGATACTTATTCCAGAGTAATATTCAAATAGAGTCAAACGTAGACACATTCTAATACTCCTATCAATAGATACTTTGGATGGAATTTACAAGCCCATCTCCAATCACCCCAAATGGCATATTTAAGCCCATTCAAGCAATATAATCAAACAACAATATTACTTTGCGCACCGGTGAGTGCAAATTTTTGGGCTTAAGTGTTCAATCCTCTTCCACCTTCAGGTAACGAATGGCGTACATGCTAATCTAACTCCTCAGGTTTCAGAAAATTGAACAGGGGAAGCTGTTGTACCCCCAAAATTTGCCTTCACATATTCAAGACAATATGTCTCAAGAGGTCTCCTAATGGTCATAAGATTCTCAATTGCTCAAAAGAATTCAAGGTTTCATCAGACAAAGCCTCCTCCTAAGCAATGTATCTTAAATTAGGGTTTTGGGTTTCTCAAAGCAAATTGGACTTCCAAAGCCTCAAGTGGACTTCATGATATCCCATATACTTCAAAGGATCATCATGTCAAGTTTCAAGACTTCCCTTACAAGTTTGGTCAGTCAGATGCTCAGATAATCAAAAATCAATTAACTTGGTCAAAAAGTCAATTGTGGTCAACTTACAGTCAAACTTCAAGATTTTTGGTCAACATCAAGATTATGAAGTGAGATTCATCATTTGATCAAGGGTTGATCATGATTCATCAAGGAAACCTCAAATTCATCAAGAATCAGAAGTTACTAAATTAGGGTTTTTGTCGGAAAAGTCAAATGTACTTTGACCAGCCATAACTTTCACATGCTTCATCAAAAATTTCCCATCTAAATCTCATTTTGAAGTAAATTCAATTCCCTACAACTTTGTGTCTCACAAGCCAAGTCCAGAAATGCTTCATTTGAGAGATATGAGCTAAGACATTACAGGTCCTTTAAAAGTCAACAAAAGTCAACTTTTTTCAAAAGCTCATAAGTTGAACATGGAAGACCAAAAGGAGTAGTTATAGGACACTCTAAGATTTCTAAAAATTCCAAGAACACATAGATGGGATAAAAATTGAGAGGGTTATGTATTGTTGAAGTTTGGCAAATTTGAGGAGGTGTATAAGGAAAATAATGACAAAAACTTAAGTTTTTTTTTTCCAAATGGGCCCATATTTTTCTAACCCAAACTTAATCATGAGATAATCCACGACCCATAAGTCATATATTCTGATTTTTTATGTTTATTTTATATTTTATTGGATTTAATTTATTTAAATTCAATTTTAATTAGAATAAATATTGAAAAATCAAATATTTAATCTTAGGCCTATTTTGGGATGAGATTTTGATGTTTATGATCATAATATGGATCCCAAATTCGTGCACACCAAAGGAGAAGGTCCTAATATCAAATATTTTACCAAAATAGAAAGGAGAAAACTTCATTCCAAAGCAACCTAATTTTCTTCACCCAAGCCCAAAATTCTTGACCTAATTTGTTCCTCTATAAGTATGCAACATCCCTACATGCATCAAGGACGAACTTTTTGATCAAAAATATCCCAGGAAGCCAACCATATCACTTTGAAAGGTTGCAGCCTCGTGAACCTCTACTTCTGTCACTTGTCGTTTGTGCAAAATCCTCTATAATTCAAAGCATGCATTGCACGAGATTTTAATCCGTTTTATGATTGTCTTTATGTTAATAATCATGTTTAGAAGTTTAATGATCATTCTTCTTTGAGTTTCAGTGCAGAAACAATGACTTGCCATTACTAGGGCTCGAAATCTTACAAATTTAGAAACTCAAAATATAAGCATTTTCAAGATGAAATAACCCCATAATCATGATCAGGAGGGTCGATTTAGGGAGAATAAGCTTATTATTTCGTGATTCATTGCGTTCGTTATAAGTTTTTTGATTTGCAGGTTTTTTTGATACAAAACAAATCGTAGCCAAACCCAAGCAAAACGATAGCTATTTCGTAGCTTATTTTCTGGGTAGAAACGATGACAAGAGGGAGACGATGATGTGTGGCGTGAATCTATAAGGTTATTTTAAATTTCACACGTTATTTCATATTCGCATTGTTTTAATATTTTTTTGTCTTTCGTTTCAGACTAATTTACTGCAAAGGCTGGCGGCCCAGTGGAAAGGTGGAAAGCGTTTCACTAGGGCGTCCTTTTTCTTTTTTTTTGGTTTTTCTTCCTTCTTCATATTTTTTTTTCTATTTTTTATTTATTTTTATTTATTTGTTTATTTTATCAATTTTAATTAAATATTAAAACCCCTTTAAAAAACCAACCAAATAAAAATTAGTTTCTATTTTTTTACCTATTAATTATTTTCATAAAAAGTATAATATGTAATATATGTTTTTTTATATAATAAAATAAAGTGATTTTGTAAATAAACTTTAATTTAGTTCCCTTTTATTTTAATCAAATTAACGTTTTTTTTGTATGAATAAAAATATATCAAAATAAATTAATCAAGTCTCTTTTTATTTTGTAAATAAAATACACATAAAAATATTTTCTTCATAATTAAATTAATTAATGATTTAAACTTCAAAAAATCATTAAAAAAAATTTTAATAAAAAAAATCAATTAATCGATTTTAATCAAGTTCTTAGTATTTCTTCTTTTCTTCGTCATGATTCATCCCCGATTTTATTTTTCGTCATTTATTAGAACAAGTGTATAGGTTTATTCTTTATATTGTAATATTTAATTTTCTGCACTTTTATTTTCCGCAATCCCCGATTTAAATTATGTATCCCCTCCCCATGACGTAATAGTTTAGGGTTTTCTATTCCGCATTTAAATTCCGCAAAAAATATTAAACTGTGCGGTTAGTAATAATAGGGTGTGAAAAGACTTGTATGCGAATAAAAACAGACTTAGCCCATTTAATCTAAAAGATAAAATAATTGAATACAACACACCTTTCACACATGCACCTCTAAGGTATTCCTTCTTGCTGCCTTACAAAAAAATGGTCAAGTCCCTCAAATGTAGGGGTGTCTTAGCAAAGTTGCCTAAATAAAAATCATCAAGTCCCTACAAAAAAGATCATAGTCCCTCGATGACCCTTCGGGTTGCCTACGAATAAATGATCTCGTCCCTTGATGACCCTACGGAAAAATAATGATAGTCCCTTCGAATTGCTAAGATACCCTTACATGTTGCCTTCTATGACCATACGATGACCCTATGCCTATCCCTTACATCCAAGGATAAGACTACTTACTAACTAATAGTAAGGAAAATTCTATCCCTAATGAAAGAAAAATAACAGGAACAATCTTGAGTAGGTAGGAAGCCCTTAACTGCTTGCTCACCATTTCAAATCAAAAATACTCTTTACACCTCACATTTTCAAAAACTTTCCAAAAAAACACTTTGTATACATTCATACGAGAATCATTACAAAGATGGAATTTTTCTAAATACACCACCACTATTTCTTCAAACAAAAGTAAAGTGAGCTAAGAAGTTAAGATCCCATTGATAACCATGGATACAAAGGGTGCTAACACCTTCCCTTTGTATAACCTACCCTCCGAACTCAAAATCTAAATCAGGGTCTTTCCTGTTCTTTTTCACCTTTCCAACTTGCATAAAAGAAAAGTCGATGGCGACTCTTGTTATCCGCAACATAGTTTATGTGGAAAAAAACAACTAAGTTAGTTCTCCCACCATTTTACACTCCCCTTTGGTAGTACTTAGGTTTGCAATCACCTCAGATGGGCTCAAATAAAGAGCTTCAACAATACCAGTATGCATTGGTCTTTCCATCTCTGAATTGAAAGGAATATGATCCTCTAGAGGAACCCCTAAGATCAAAGCATATTATTCTAGCAAAGGACCCAATTGGAAATCATGGAATGTAAAGAATCTGAGTCGAGGATCATAGTATTGTAGTAGAGTATGGATTGCGCTCCTCTCATAACTATCCAGATCTACCACCATATCCAGAATATCCCCGTAACCCTTCTTGAAGTCATAAATATGATTTGGGGTGATTAGAGACACTATCTTGTTTACCATCTCTATCTTAGAGACACCATCTTGTTTACCATCTCTATCTTACCACCTCCATATCTGAACATGAAATTCGATCAGAACTGGGAACAATATGTAAACCCTGAGAATGAAAATAAAACACAAATGATAAATGATGCGATGATGTTATGCAATGCAAGGCATGTGTTCAATGGTGTATCTGTGTCGGTGTTGAGAGGGGCACCAAGTGTCTGTGGAGAGTCATAATAGTACTATTATCTATGTGCAAAAATCTCAGAATTCAGAACCGAAGAACCATATGAACTGGATCATAACACAAGGTAACACTGATGAAATGGGTATGTTGAAAGTTTCGGCTCCTGCAAACTTGTAAACAGCCCTCCTATCTTAAGGGTGTGCTACTTTAGGTCAACATCACGGACTCTCAAAGCCGAGCAACGATAATACGTTCACCATCTCCGAGAAATGGTTTAATATTACCATCTCAGGGAAACAGTTTAGTATTATACACTGCTCAGGGAGGTCTCAACTGAGTCTGGAAAAACAAGCATCCATCATAGGTTCCCAGCTGTCGCTCCCGAAGAATAAGTTACTTACTTCACTGAAGAAGATAAGTAACTTAGAGAAAGAAAGTGAGAGATGAACATGAATGAGCAAGCTCACTCTAATACAATGAAAAATTCAGCAAGGATGCATATGAAGAAGATGAAGAGAAATGAGAAGTGAAGGCAAATTCACTTCTCAAGTTAACTTACCACCTGAAAATGTTAGCATAAGGAAAGAAATGAAGTGAAATGAAACATATGAAAAGACAAAAGAACAAAAATAGAAGCAATCACATGATGCAAATGATGCTATGAGATGATGCAAAGGCATACCAAGTGTTATGAATGTTCATATAAGAGATTGGATGCAAATGAAGCATGCTTTGAAGTATGAAAACACATGGATGTTTATGAAATGAAATGGATGCAAAGCATGGCAAATGTATGAAGAAATGACCAAGCAATGTTCAAGCAATGTCTTACGATGTCTAAGATGGCATACAAATTCTTAGAATGACATTGCAAGTTCATATGTTCATGTAATGCAATGTAAGATGCAAGTATGAATGCAAAATTAGGGTTACATGAAAGGATGAGATGCAAATGATCAAAACAAAAGCAATTCACATGATAAAACTTTGCAAATGAGCTCAAACAAACCCTAACCCCATATGATATCACACCCCAAAGGAGAAGGTCCAACTCTTAACCTAAAATAAGTTATGATTTTTCTAAGTTAACTAGGGTTTTTGGGTACCTTAAGAAGAAAAATGCAAATCAATTTGAAAATGAGGGATAAATTCATGACAAAAATATCCTAGAAACTACATGCTATCTGGAAAACAATGCAAAAAGAATCATTGTCAAACCCTTCATGGTTAGGCAGAAAAGAATTTTCAAAGGTAGGGTTCCAAAAAGGGAATTTTATGAACCCTAAATTCAAGAAAAATGTCAAGGTTGGATCAAAACCAAAACGAAATTTGTATGAATGGTTTGACAATGTTTCGAAATGTCCTAAGATGCAATGTGAATTTTTTTGGAATTTTCAGAAACCTAAATGGTATTTTAATTAATTAATTTCCATTAATTAATCAAAATAAACATTTAAATATTTTTTAATATGATTTTTTAATGCAAAAAATAAAAATAAAAATGTTTTTGGGTGAAGAAAAATATTTAGAATTAAAATGCAGAAGGAAATATTTTTTGGATGATTTTTACTATTTTTAATAAAATGAACAAAAGAAATAAAAATAAAATGAATAAAAATGCAAATAAAAGAAAGTCAATTGATCTGATGGTTCAAGTTTGAATGGGGGGAGATTGCGCGCGCAGATGGAAGGCCTGGATTGATTCTAGGTTAATTAACTGATTAACCTAATTAATTAAAAATTAAACTTAAGTGAAATGATCTGAACCGTACATACGCGCGCGAAACCAAATCCAAGGGCTGATATTCAAACTGGGCCACTAAACCCTAGTTAGGGTTCTAATCATTTTCAGGTGACCGGAGCTAGCTCCGGTCATCTTCTCCGGCTAGCCAAACATGCTATCTCACTCAAAACGCAACCCCAAGCTCTCAAACTCTCCAGAATCAAACATCTAACAACCCTAAACACGAATCCAGCCCCAAAACTCATTTATTTTTCATCAAGAACACGAATCGAAGTAAAACAGAAAACACATCAAAAATTTCAGAAGCTCAGTACAAGCACGAAACTCAACCATTTTCAAAACAAACTACATCATGGTGATCAGGAGAACACATAGAATAATTCTATAACATAAAAGAGAAGTTCTGGAAAAAAATTTGAAGGTGTCTACCTGAGCAGAAGCTTTCACTTCTGGAGCTTTTGGACCTCTTCTCCTGTGCAAATCCAACTCACTTAACCCCCTGATGATGTTGCAATGCTTTGATAGAGTTTAGAATGGTTGGATTGAGTGGCTGCACCTCAACTGGTCTGAAATCGATATTTGTGTTTGTGGGGTTTTAGGCTTGTTTGATGGTTGGGAAATGTTCTAATGATGATGGTGAGTTGAATGGTGAAGTTTGTTTGAAGTTTGAATGGCTGGACAGAGTGTTTCGAAAGTTTGAAGCTTGAAGGTGATTTTGTGAAACTTGGTGTATCTGATGATTCAGGCTTGTGTGTCTTGTGTTATGTCTTGCTTTTGGTCCACATAACATAACCCTATTGGCCAGAGAGTGGTTGTGGCTGCAACTGATTGGTATGGGGTGATTTGCAAAAAGTCAACAAATGGTGTACTTGAGGTATAGGCAAATGGAAGGCTTGGATTTGAGCATGTATTTGTTCAGCAGAGATCAAGGAAGGCTCATAAATCAGATTTGATGAGCTGTAACAAGTATATGAAAGGTTTTGTATCATTTTGCAATTTTGAGGAACTTTGGCCCTTTTGGAATTTCTTGAAGTTCAAGGAATGAAATTGAATGATTCTTTGGGCAATTCTGGTCACAATGAGTTGTATTATGTTTGTATGATGCTTAGAGAGTGATTAGAGGTCACAAAATGACTTGGTATGTGAATTTGCAAAAAATCCTCTTTGGTGTGAAAGTGAAAATTATAGGATTTTTGCCAACTTTGCAAGGCCATAACTTGAGTTCCATAATGAATTAGAACTTTTTCTTGTACTTTTTGAAAAGGGAATGATCCAATCTACAACTTTCATGACCAACAATTTTTCATTTGAAGCATTTTTGGTTGAGAAAGAGGAGGTTGAAAAACTTTCCCAAAATGGAAAGTTTCCATTACAAGTCATTTCCATTTTTGGCAACGTTTGGTTTAGCTCAAATTTCTTCAAATTTGTGAGCTTCTAAGCACTTCAATGATCAAATAAAGATCATATAACTTCAATTTGATGAAAATACCACTTTGGTTCCATTGTTGGGGGCCTCAGATGCCCTGATTTTGCTCTGACTTGCTCAAGAAGTTACCTAATGAACAGATGACTTCCACAATGAATTTCTTCATCAAACTTGGTACACATGATCCTTATAACATATTGAGACTATTAGAAACAATAATGACCAAAAAATTTGGAGTTATGGCCTCTGAAACCAAAACCCTAATTTCAGGTCATCTGTGTAGTGAAACCCTAGCTCTGCTTCCATGCTTTCCAAGTTCTTGTGATTTATTGACTTCCTTGATAAAATGAATAAATGATGAGGGACTGTCATCACAGGTGAAGGACGATCACCTAGCAGGGGACGACTGCTCTTTATCGCGTCATAGGACGAATGTCGGATAAAAAAGTTGACGATGGGGACGGCCATCGGATAAAATGATGAAGGACGATCATAAAGAGGTGAAGGACGATCACCTAGCAGGGTACGACTTCTCTCGGGGTTTATCATGAAATAGGACGAATGCCAGATAACAAGATCAACGATGGGGACGGCCATCGGATAAAATGATGAAGGACGATCGTCAAAAGGTGAAGGACGATCACCTAGCAGGGGACGGCTGCTAAATATCACGACATAGGATGAATGTTGGATAGGAAAGAGTTCCAATAATGGAGACTCTGCTGGGGAAAGGATGAGGGACGGTCATCTGAAGGTGAAGGACGATCACCTGGCAGGGTACGGCTGCCGAAAGTATCACGACATAGGACGAATGCCGGATAGGAGAAAAGTTGTTCTGTTGGTGACTTACTGGGGAACGGTAAACACAGACGAGTGCTTACGCTCAAGAATAAAAGGTATAAGTGTTTTGACGCTGTGTATAGATTAAAGATGCGGACGAGCATCCTCAAGACCATGATACAGACGAGTATCAGTAGAAACAAACGCTGACGCGTGTTCAGAGATTATGGTACGGACGAGTACCAACTGGTTAACAAAGAACACGGACGAGTGTCGAATCTGTGGGGAATAAATATGTATACAAGATACGGACGCGTATTTGTATAAGTATGAATGAGTATTGTGAAGTATGAGCAAGACACGGACGAGTGTTTAACTTGCTGGAGAAAGGTGACACGGACGGGTGTCAGAAGAGAAAGTGTATAAGTTACGAATAACTATTTGCAAGTGAGAGTGTAAAAGGTGTTTTGGCGACCTGCGGGGATAAGATGACACGGATGAGTGTCGAAAGGAATGTGTTATAAACAAGTGTTTGATTGGCAACAAGTGCTTTGGCAACCGTGCTGGTGAAAGGTGACACGGACGAGTGTCAGAAGAGTATATAAGTATCTGTATCTGAGAATGCAAGGAGAGTATTTGGCTTATATCTACAGGGGAATAGTATGACACGGACGAGTGTTGAAAGAGTATATATGAACAGGCATTTATGTTGGTGAGTGCAAAGGGGACGCTTTGGCTTTTATTTGCAAGGTATGTGAGCTTTTATATATATTGCTGATGAAATGCTGGTGGTATCTGCAGGTGACCGGCTCGAACCTGGCTTGTGATCATGCAAATGTTTGATTTTTGCCGTAATGCTCCGTATTAGACGGAATGCTACACTCTCTGGGGAAAAATGATGCGAATGATATGATTATGCAAAAGAAACCGATCCGGGATTCGGATCCCGCTGTTGTAGAGATCTCTGGCTGGTTTGCTTGGAAGGACATCCCAGCTGGGGTAGAGATCATTGGTAGATCTGTTGGGACGTGTAACTCTACCCGGGGAACTATATCACTTAAAGATCTATCCGGAAAGGAGAAAGCCCAACTGGAGATAAAGAAGCTTCTGTCACTTTGTTGTGTGAGAATTTCAGGCATTGCTCTTCTGGGAGAGGCTGGAACTCTCCGGGAGATAGTTCTTTTGTCTTCGAGACCTGGCACTCTATTTGAGGGAGGAAAGATCACTGAACGATCTTCCTAAAGAACTCTGTGGGGATCCCAGCTGGGGAAGCTTCTATTGAATAAGCTTATGCTGGTGATGAGGAGGCTTTGACAACTCCGTTGGGAAAAGCATTCCAGATGCTTCTTGGAGGACGTATGTTGGGGAAGTGATGCTCGACATGCCCCATGCTGTGTATTTGAATACCTACAATCCTATTAAGACAAAGAAACGCACAAGCATTCCGAGGTATCCCTTACCGGATTCCGTCATATGAGTCAGATATTACTGAGAGTAAATACATTTCCTGCAAGCATTTATTAAGAATGGCTCATTTGTTTTATGCAAATATTATATCATGGATATTGGATATTTTGCAAACGGAACAAAAATGTACAAGACAGGGTGTGACTGAAAATCTGATTTTATTAATCTGGGTGCCCTGAATTGGCAAATACTGACAAAGAAACAGATCCCCTGGAATGAGGAGATTGTTATAAATTGGGAAAAGCAAAAGTGTTGGCAATGTTGATGACGCTTCCGGTGAGCTTCCTTTGCTATGACCCGTATGACCTTGATGCTCTTCCTTATCTTGCTTTCTGAAGAAGGTTGATTCTGATTGATGCTTTATCTTTTTGAAGCTTGCCGTGTTGTAGGTGATACAGACGAATTTTGAATGCAGTTGTTCGCTTATTCCCTTATTTTGCGTGGATCGCCCTTTCGGGTTTTCAATCCACCGGGATACCCATTTTTTCCTGAGCTGTCCAATGTGGCTTTTCAACTTAGCGGGTGTACATTTTTTTTGTTTTTCCCTTATTTTTGCCCGAGTCTTTTATTTTGTTTTTTGACTCGCCGGGATGCCCTATTTTTGCCTGGACTTACATTCTATTTTTATGTCTAGCGGGTCATTTTATGCGAAGTATTTTTTAACTG
This sequence comes from Lathyrus aphaca, assembly GCA_963966055.1. NCBI lineage: Eukaryota > Viridiplantae > Streptophyta > Magnoliopsida > Fabales > Fabaceae > Lathyrus > Lathyrus aphaca. The sequence goes on from OZ014525.1 coordinate 220,212,217, forward strand.
CATCTGAATTCACAGGGGATAAGAAATCTTCACCATCCATAGTAGTGAGCGTCAGTGCTCCACCAGAGAAAATTTTCTTTACTATGAATGGACCGTCATAATTTGGAGTCCATTTGCCCCTGTGATCTGTATGAGGAGGAAGAAGTCTCTTCAGCACAAGATCTCCCACTTGTTATTCCCGAAGCCTAACTTTCTGATCAAAGGCTTTCTTCATTCTTTTCTGATATAGCTGCCCATGACAGATTGCAGCTAACCTCTTTTCTTCGATCAGATTCAGCTGATTGTACCTAGATCGGACCCATTCTGCTTCATTCAACTTTACATCCGTTAGTACCCGTAAGGAGGGTAACTCAACTTCAACAGGTAGGACAGCTTCCATACTGTAAACACCCCAAATTTGCCCTCACCCATTCACACCATGGCTTGTGATCATCTCATATGCATAAACACAATCATATCATCTCACATCACAGTTTTGATTCACTGCATAGATTCAAAGTCATCTGCACCTAGGGTTTGTGATCTGAGCAATCCAAGAGCCTCTTGAGCCACTCCAAAGGCTACCAATCACTTCAAAGGGATCCATGTGTGTTCTTATATCATATTACATCCTTTCAAAGTCAATAATGCCAAAGAATCACAAGAACTGAGAATGGTGTGGATGTAGAGCCAGGTTTAACTGCATAGATGACCTAAAATTAGGGTTTTGGTTTCAGAGGCCATAACTCCAAATTTTTTGGTCATTCTTGTTTCTATTGGTCTCTATATGGTATAGGGAGTATGCATATCAATTTTCATGAAGAAATTCCATGGGGAAGTCATCTGATCAAGAGTTGACTTTTCAAGCAAGTCAGTGTAAAATCAGGGCATCTGAGGCCCCCAATGACCCAACCAAAGGGCATTCTTCATCATTTTGATTGTATATGATCTTTATTTGATCATGGAAGAAGGTTGAAGTTCACAAAATTCAAGAATTTGAAGTTTTTGCAAAGTTGACTTTTTTGGGCATAGTTGACTTTTAAAGAATATGTCATTTTAGGTCACTTTTCAAACCTTACTTTTTGATCCAAAAATGCTCCAAATGGAAAAACCTTGGTCATGAAAGTTGTAGAATACATTTTTCCCTTTTCAAAAAGTACAAGAACATGACCTAATTCATTTTGGATCAAAAGTTATGGTGTGACAAAGTTGGCAAAAATCACTAATTTTCAAGATATGCACCAATTGGAAAATTTGCAAAATCATGTATCAAGGCCATTTGTAACTTCTAGTTCACGTCAAACCAATGCACAAACATTACATATGGCCTAAAAATCAGATTTGAACCAAAGTTTCTCATGTTTCATGGCTTGTATGGCAAGATAGTTTCATATGAACCAAAAGTTGATCAAGTTGCAAAACCATCATGACACCTCCTACCACTTGCTGCATTGGCCATTGAACCAGCCTTAGCCTTTCCCCTCACCTTGCTGCGCAGCCCATGCCTCTTGTACCAAGCTAGAACTTAGCCCATGCCCTCCTTACACCAAAGTTGACAATTTGCAAAAGTGAACATCCCAATCACAGCAGGCCAGGTCACATCATCTGACCAATTGGAGTTGTTTATACTATCCATTTGCTAGCCATTTCACAAAGAGAGCCAGCCTGAAACAAGCCCTAGCACATCATTCACAAACTCACTCCCTTGAGCAAAAACCTTCGAATCTCTCTCCACAAGCCTAAAACACAAAAAGAAACTTCACAAACAATCTCAACTCACTTCATTGACCAGAAACCAACCATTGTTTTGGCCTGAAACCTCCCATATCTCAAATACGATTTTCACACTCCCTTGACCTGAGCTTCTGCAAACTCACTCAAGAGGCTGTTTAAACTCCAACCAAAGGTCAAAAGCTTCTAAGGAGGATCATTGGGACTTGTTTGAGCCAAAGAAGCAGCCAGAAAGTACCTGAATCGAAAGCTCCATCTCAGGTAGCTTCATGAACTTTTTTTCCAGAACTCCTTTTTCTTGTTAGAATCTTGTTCTGTATGTTGCACTGATCATTGGGATCTATTTACTTTTGAAAATGAGCAAGAAATGAGTATGTTATGGTGTTCTGAAAGTTTGACCTAGAAACTTCATTGATTCGATTCGTGTTTGTGTTTGAGTTTTAACATGATTTTGTGCTGGATTCGTGCTTAGGGTAGTTAGTAGATGATTTCTGGAGAGTTAGAGCTCCTAAAATGGCCTGGGGAGGGAGATTGACTTTTGGGGTGAACGGAGAAGATGACCGGAACACTGTTCCGGTCACCTGAAGGTGTTTAACGGCAGGATTAGGGTTTAAACATTAATTAGCTGATTTTGAATTTGAGCCGTAGGATGTGGCGCCAAGTCTCTTCCCGCGCGCGCATGTTTGAATCTGGATCATTGGATGTGCATACTTTTTCTTATTTCAGTTTAATTTCATTTTATTTTCCATTTAATTCATTTGTTTTACATAATTTATTAAAAATAGTAAAAATTGTTTAAAAATTATGAAACTTTTTGTCAAGAGTTTCATTAATTTTTAAAACACAAAAATATTTTTATTTTCATTTTTAGCATAAAAAAAGTATTTTTAAGTATTTAAAAGTTTATTTTTAATTGATTAATGAAAATTAATTTATTAAAAATACTTTTAGGTATTTAAAAATCACCAAAAAATTCATGAAATGTTCTAAGACATTTAGAAACATTGTCCAACCTTCAAACCAAATTTATTTTTTGATCTTGATGCATTTTGAGAATTTTTCATTGATTTAAAATCATTTTTTATGCATTAATTTGATCCAAAGTTCCAAAAATCATTTCTGCCTATTCATGAGGAGTTGGACATTGATTCTTTTTGCATTGCATTGTGTTTAGCATGTAGTTTGTGAGATTAAATGGCCATGATTTGATCTTTCATTTTCCATTTGTTTGGTAATTTTCTTGTTTAGGAACCCTAAAACCCTAGAAATCTTAAGGAAACCATAACTTGAATTTGGTTAGGAGTTGAAACCTCTCCTTTGGGCAGTGAGTTAGTATAGGATTAGGGGTCCTTTGAGTGCATTTTCAATTTTTTATAATGTTGTTTGCTTCTGGTTTTAGTTTTTGTTTGTTGCATTGTTCATAAACCCTAATTTGGGCTTCCATATGCATCCATCTTGCATCCTCTTGCATAATATGACTTGCCATGACATTTCAAGCATCCATTTGATTCATTTGACATCATAAGACATATTGAAAGCATGTTTGATCATTGCATCATGTGTTTGCCATGTTGTATGCCATGTGCACTTCATAACTTTTTCATGTATGTCCATGGTTCCTAACTTGCTTCATTTGCATTCATGAACTTGTATGATCATTTCCATGTGCTGCCTCATGTTTGTAGCATCTCATAACATCATTAGCATCATGTAAATGCTTCTGGTTTTGTTTTGCATCATGTCATTCCATCCCATTTTGCAGTGCATTGCATTTCTTTTCTAACCTTTTCAGGTGGTAAGTGATCTTGAGAAGTGAATTTGCCTTCACTTCTCATATTTTCTTCTCATACCTCTCTTGCATCCATTGCTGCATTTTTGTTTGTGTTTGAGTTTGAGCTTGCTCATTCTTCTTCTTCCCACTTTCTTTCTTCAAGTGACTTGACTTCTTGAATGAAGCAAGTTGCTTTGCTTCTCTTGATCCTTTCATCTGCTTCCTGGTGGTTCCATTGAAGACTTCTTTTGAAAACCTCACAAACATTAGGAACAACCAAGCATGACAATGATTAGGGTTTTGATTAGTCTCCCCTCTTAGTTTTACCTTTGTATCTCTTTTGAGTCTTCTCTTCTCATCTCATAATCAGGGACTAAACCCTAAAGGCTTTAAGGCTTTGTGATTAAGCTTATGCCTGCATCCTTCTCTTAGGATGGAGTGTATAACTTTAATCCTAAGTGTTAAACCCTTAATGTGTTTAAATCCTCTAATCAATTCATTTAATAATCATCAAGACATCAAGCTTGTAACTTGGGCCTTGCATTAGGGTTCTAATTCTTCCTTAATTGGTTAAGAAGGACTAACCCTAGTGTTAATGGACAAGTCCCCCTCAAGTTGTCTTACAAACCCTAAAAATCACTTCATCATCATATCACCAAATAAAATCCACTTAATCAAAGGCTTTGTTTTGTCATGAGTTTAATCCCTAATCATGGATTAAGTTGAGGAGCTTTCCTCAGCTTAAACATTCTCATCTATTATCCTTCTATTAGGATGGTGTAATGAGTCTGTTAAATCCCTGATTATGGCTTAACCTCATTACTTAACACTAAACAAAAACCACAAAAACATCTAAATAATCACAAGTAGGTTAATGATCTTAATCCTACACCAAAGGTGATTAAGTGTGAGAATCTGACTTCACACTTAAGGTACTCTCATTACCCCTAATCAGAGGGAAGATGTGATGAGTTTACTAAATCCATTGGTTTAGACTTAAGCTCATTAACTTATGACAAACTTTCAAGAGCAATAAAAGACTGAAAACTCAAAAACAAACAATAATCGTCTCCTTCGGGATTCTTTTCTCATCACTCTCACTCATAAACGAGAACTCGCTTCTTCCGTCTAATGCAAGACAGTTTGCACCTGAGCCAGACAGGTCTTACACTTGAGCATTGACAAGTAAGTAGTTCACAAGTCAATTCATCTTTCAGTCTCTTTGGGTCGAACTACGGTGTTCTGACTTCCTCATTGCACGAGAGGATACGTAGGCATAACTTAACAGTTATCGAACAAAAGTCTCTGTATATTCCCCCTCTTTCTAGCCTCATTCTTTTAGCCTCATGATCTTGAGCATTTCACTCCTGTTCTTACGCTGACACTTCACTTATATACTTCACTTTTCTCTTACACTGACACCTGTACATTTTGTTTCCAGCTCTTTTACACACAAATTGCACTGACACAACCCCTTTAAAACACAAATCTTTCAAGCGTGGATCCCGTCGAGTACGGCGGACAATCTGGGTGCTAATACCTTCCCAGGTTGTAACCAACCCCCTTTCTCAGTCTCTCTGGTTCGCGACCGTCTTGTCCATATCTTTTCTAGGTTTATGCAGCATTACCTTTCCTCCGGGATAAAAATGCCTAGCTGGCGACTCTTTTCATCTCCAGTGAGTTCACTGCTGTGTGTTCTCATTGTCCCTCTCGCCGACCGTTCGCGTCTGTACCTTTATTTGGGCCAGTCCCATCTATCGGGAGCGACAGCTTGGCGACTCTGCTGGGGACCCTTATACTGCAACCAGGGCTTCTGGTTCTTTTTGTGGGTTCCTCCTAGCGCTTGCTTGATTTATGTTTACTGGGGTGTTATGTGCTTATTTGTGTTTATATTTGTATTCATTTTTACTTTATGTACAGTTGTTTATTTGCTTTCTTTACTGCTTTACATATATCATACTGTCATGCTGTCTGGCTGGATCTGGTTTGTTTGTTTTGGTGGGTGGGTGATTCATTAAGAGTTAAGGTCCTATACCTGGGACCTGAGTGACACCTAGGCTAGAGTGGTTCATATTCTTTCCCATTCCATCTCGGTCTGGTGCGGGAATATGAAACACGGTTCAGATATGGGTTTCTTCTTGAGAACTCTGTGTTGCAGATTTCCTGCAATGCTAGGGCTATCTGGGAAGCCTGCTAAGTCTGGATGACCTTTTAGTATTGACCTTCAGAAACTGAGGTGAATTAGAGGAGGAACATTTATGGTTATTGTAAACACTGTACCTCCGGGTTAGAAGTGTTTACACTTCTCATAACTGATCCAAGTCTGAGGATCCTTGTTTTAGAACACCACCTGTGAGGGGGTTGGGCTGTTTACAGGTTTGCAGGTACCTTGGCCTCAGAATACCCTGTTACTTTGGTTGTTTAAGAGTACTCCATTTTGGGACAGTTCTTGTGATTCTAAAACCCTGGACATGTGACTCTTTATTTGAGCCCCCCACCTCGGTTACTGGATTTATAGACCTCCATCTGGAATTCTTGAACATACTTGGGCCTATACCAGGGCATTTGATCAGATCCAGCTCAGTCACAAACCCTTGCATATCATTTGCATACATAATCATTGCATCATATTAACATTTGCTTATTTGTGTTTCAGGGTATCCACTTTCATTTTTTGGTTTGGTTTTGACCCCATCTTCAGTATTGGCCCATCTTCATCAGCATCTGCTTCTGCTATCAGCTATCCACTTCAGTCACCTGCACCAGCCAATCAGTGGCCCATTCTTCAGTATCATCATCAGCACCTGTCTCTACTCATCTTCAGCATCATGGCTCCTAAAAAGAGCAACATCACCTATCACTTCTTCCAGCCAGAGCTATCTGACATCAGGAGGATTCAGACCCTGATCACTCCAGATCACATACCATTGTTCAGGGAACACTATGGAGATATACTTGATATGGTTATGGATCTGGACCCCTCACAGAGAAGCCTGATCCACACTTGCCTTCAATTTTATGATCCCCCACTGAGGTGTTTTACTTTCCAAGACTTTCAGTTGGCCCCTTTATTGGAAGAATACTCATCATTGGTTGGTATACCCATCAGGGGTGGAGTCCCTTTCAACCCTGAGATGGTCTTTCCTGGTAATGAAGAGGTAGCAAAGGTATTACATCTGGAACCAGTCCTGATTGGGCAGCATATGACTTCTAAGGCTGGAATCCCTGGCTTGCATCTGGATTTCTTGATCTCCCAAGCTACCCTGAAAGCTTCTTTTGGAGAGTGGAAAGCAGTCTGTGCTTTATTGGCCCTGAGCATATATGGGATCATATTATTTGCAGATGAGCCTAGATTCATTAGCAAGAATGCAATCCATCTTTTCATCCTGAAGAACCCAGTGCCCACTTTATTGGGGGATCTCTATTACTCAGTGCATCAGAGGAATGAAAAGCAGAGGGGAAGATTAGTGAGGTGTTGTGCTCCTTTGTTCCATACTTGGCTTCTCAGGCATTTGCCCAAGACAGATGCATTTTTGAACCCTCATCAGCAGAGAAACTGGGCTAGAAGACTCACTGCTCTAACTTCAGCTGATATCAGGTGGTGCACTCAAAGCACCAAAGGCAGGGATATCATCACCAGTTGTGGGCATTTTCCCAATGTGCCCCTAATAGGAGTTAAGGGTAGTATTAATTACAACCCTCTGCTGTTCAAAAGACAACTGGGCTATGCACTGGTCCACACTCCTAAGGCACAGGACTTGGTTGAGACTCTTTATTGTGAGAACAAGCCTAATCTGGCTATTGTTAGGCAGGCTTCCTGGGCTTGGGATCATGTTCAAACCAAGGGAGTAACCATTCTGGGGAAGTGCAACAATGTGGCATCAGCACAATATTATGAGTGGTCCCATGCCAGGGCTCAATTCTCTGGAATGCCCTTTACCATGGAGGAAATGCCCGAATCATCCTCAGCACCACCCCCTGCCACTGTCAGTTTGGAGGAGTTTGAGAGCTTGAAGGAAAGAAATGAGAAGTTAACTCAGGCTTTGCAGAAGACCCTCCGGGAGAGGAGTGATGGCAGGTTGGATATTGAGAGGTTAGAGAAGTTGAGAGTGGAGCATCTGGCTAAGATTGAGAAGTCTGGGGACTATATCAAGAAGTCTAAGGCTGGAGAACAAATTCTGAAGAATGCTTGCAAGGAAGCCCAGTTCCAGAGAGCAAGGACAGACTTGTATCTGAAGGAGAGTCAGGCTAGGTGGGTCAGGATCACCGAAGCTCGTACTCTGGAGGACAAGAGAGTTCAAGACAAGATGGAGCAACTGGAAGCTAGTGCAAAAGTGCAGCAGGAAGCCCTGGCAGCAGCCCAGAGGGAGATATCAGAGCTGAAGATCAAAGCTGGAGTGAAGAGGTCAAAGGACCAAAGTCAGCACAAGAAGCTAACAGCAGCTGTTACGACCCGGAACCTCCTCATCAGGAATCTCACGGAGCGTCCAGCTGATCTTGTGACCGAAGCACTTCTCAAGGAAGTTCGTGAGGATGAGTTTGGTCTTGGTGTTTGACCATTTGCTTGTTGTTGCTTTCATTCCGTGTATTTTTCATTTTTCTTGTAATGTATTTTGACCCCTCCGAGGGCTTGTATTTGTAAAACAAACTATGTACCATTTGCCTTTTGTAATATATGTATTAGTTCGTTCCATCCGAGTTTCACTTCGAAAGTAACATCAACAGCGTCTTCAAGGGTCTGGAAGGGTCAAAACTGAATGCCAAGCCGGATACCTTGAAAACAAATAAGCATACTGCATTGCATGCTAACCTTTTGTTTGTTTTGTAGGTTTTTGTTTTATTGTTGCTAACTCTGTTGTGATGTTCAGGAACTATTGCTCGACACCGGGTATTTCCCCTCAACCGTCCGCACCGTTATCCAACCCGTAACAACCTCCCGGGCATACAGATGGATCAGATGCAGCAGGACCTTACAGAGGTCAGGAACCAAATGACCAACGAGAGGTTGGAAATGAGGAACCAGATGACTCAGTTTATGGAAGTGATGAACAACTTGGCTCAGAGCCAGGAAAGATTGAGGGCCATGGTGGAAAGGCAGAATCAAGAAGATCCACATATAGGAACTGCTAGCACAAGCAATAACGAGAGGGTCCAACCTCATGTCAATCCCCCAGTCTTTGGACCACACCTCCATCCTGAGGTCAACATCCCTGCAAATGTTCAAGGGACTGCCACTGCAGCCAGGGTACTGCAGGAAGACCCCCACGAGGATCAATTCACAGTAATGGGTGTTGGGGAGGAAGCTTATGATAGAAGGCTGGATGAGATAGCTGAGAAATTAAGGTCCTTAGAGTCTCAAAACTCTTTGGGTTTTGATGTTATGGATATGGGCTTGGTAGACGGGGTCAGGATTCCCCACAAGTTCAAGCCTCCTTGTTTTGAAAAATACAACGGGACTTCATGCCCCCGGACTCATTTACAATCATTTCTGGGAAGGCTGAAGGCCTATACTATGGATGAGAAGCTCTGGATGTTCTATTTTGAAGATAGCTTGACGGGAGCTTCAAGAGAATGGTACTCTCATCTGACAAGAGCAACTATCAGGTGTTGGAAGGACCTGGCAGAGGCCTTTATCAGACAGTATCAGTACAACTTAGATATGGCACCCAACAGGACCCTCCTAATGGGAATGTCACAGTCGTCAAGGGAAAGTTTCCGAGAATATGCCCAGAGATGGAGGCAATTGGCTGCTGCTGTTCAGCCACCTATGTCTGAGAGGGAAATGGCAGACATGTTTATGAACACCCTTCAGGGGACATATATTGACAGGCTGGTTGCTTTCTCTTCCACTAGCTTTGCAGATGTTGTCATAGCGGGAGAGAGAATTGAGAGCCTGTTAAAGATGGGCAAAATCTCTGACAACGGTGCAAGCTCATCCAGTAATGCAAGGAAGCCTTTTGCAGGCCTGAGAAGAACTGGCGAGACCAATGCCATCCACACCAACAGGGGCAGACCTCTATATGTCCATAGATCTGTGGCAGCAGTCACCATTCCCGCTCCAGCTCATCCTCAACCAGCTTATCAACCTCCGCAACAAAACTATCAGCAACAACCTCAGTACCATCAACAAGCTCAGTATCCTCCGAGAAACTATAACAACACCAACAACAACAACCAGCAAAGGCCATTTCAACAGAGGCCTTCTCAAGCCAACAGGGTGATCGATCCGATCCCTATGCCATATGCAACACTACTGCCACAACTCCTGAAACTCAACCTGGTTGAGCTAAGGACATTGGCGCCTCCAGATCCTAATAGTCTGCCCAGGAATTATGACTCCAACGCCAGATGTGCTTTTCATTCAAATGCACCTGGCCACAGTACAGAAAAGTGCAGAGCCCTGCACATGAAGGTACAAGACCTGGTGGACTCTAAAGCCCTGAATTTCGCACCACCACCTAATGTCAACAAAAATCCTATGCCAAACCACGGGGGTCCCAGAATTAACGCTATTGAAGAAGACAAGCCGTCTTATTTAATAACCAGTGTGGGTCAGATTCGGACACCGTTGGTAGAGATTAAGGCTCAGCTCCTCGAATGTCAAATGTTCCCAGGGTGTGAGTTAGGGTGTGCTTACTGCAATATTTCAATAAATGGGTGCGATAACCTGAGGAATGGCATAGATGGTCTCATTCAGAGTGGCCAACTTCAGATCACCACATCATTTCCAACAAATCCAGCAATCTCAACGGCAACAATTCTGGTATCTCCTACAACTGCAGCAACCGTTGTACCTGACAATTCTTCGGTTTCATCAACAAGTTCTTCATCTATCATCTCAACTGATCAGCCATCAACAAATTTTCCTTCTACAACTTCAGCACCACTCCAGTTTGAATCTCCTATAACAACAACGTCCATCCTTCCGACAATGTCTCCTACAACATCAGCAGCAAACAATGAAGATGTCTCAACCGTTACCATATATTATGATCCTGAAAACAACTCTGCCTACAACTCAGAAAGTGCTGCTCCCACCAGAGCACCAGTCACGATATTCTACGATCCACAAACTATCACAACTCCTTCCGCAGCTGCAATCAGTCCAGTCACTATCACGGTGCCTGGGCCAGTACCTTACGAAAGTAGCAATGCCATCCCGTGGCATTACGGCTCTGACTTGTATTGCGAAGGACCAAAAATCACTTTTGAATCATCAACCCCTGCACCACAAATAGACAGTGTGGGAGGAGGCGGAGGCTTCACTCGAAGCGGACGTCTCTTTGCTCCACAAATTCAGAGACCCACTGCCGAAGCAGAAGCTGCTGCCAAGGCAAAAGGGAAAAGCTTGGTGCAGGAAGAGCAGGTTGTCAAAGAAGCTTTAAAAACACCCTTTGATCAAGAGGTTGATGAGTTCATGCGAATCATCAAGAAAAGTGATTACAAAATAGTGGATCAGCTTCATCAGACGCCTTCCAAGATCTCAATCCTATCATTGCTTATGTGCTCCGAAGCCCATCGGAACGCACTACTCAAAGTCTTGCACGCAGCTTATGTGCCTGAAGAGATCACTGTCAATCAGTTGGAAGCTGTAGTTGGAAACGTTAATGCTAGTCATGGACTAGGGTTCACCAACACTGATTTGACAACGGAAGGCCGCAACCATAACAAGGCCTTGCACATAACCATGGAATGTAAAGGTGCTGTCCTTTCCCATGTGCTGGTAGACACGGGGTCATCCCTCAATGTCTTACCTAAAAAGGCCCTGGTGAAGCTAGAATATGACGGATTAGCGTTAAGACCCAGCAACCTGGTGGTAAGAGCCTTTGATGGCTCAAAGAGATCGGTTCTGGGAGAGATCGAGTTGCCCATAACGATTGGCCCGCAGACCTTCAAAACGACCTTCTACGTGATGGATATACAGCCTGCCTACAGCTGTCTATTGGGTAGGCCATGGATTCACGCCGCTGGCGCCGTGACCTCTACCCTTCACCAGAAGTTAAAATTCGAGTGGGAGGGTCAAATCGTTACAATCTGTGGAGAGGAGGATATTTTTGTCAGCCACCTGGCTACCTATAAGTATATTGAGATGGATGGGGAGATCCATGAAACAATGAGCCAAGGTTTTGAAGCCTTGAATGTCAATGAAACATCTGCTGTGCCTGGTACTTCAATATCATCATACCAACAAGCCCGGAAGGTTGTTGAGGAAGGAAATGCCCAAGGCTGGGGCAAACTACTACCGGTGGAGAAGAAAGAGGATAGATTTGGGTTGGGTTACAAACCAACTCAATAAGATCAAGCAGAGGCTGCGAAAGAGCCCAACTTTGTTAGTGGGGGGATGCTCACCCCTGATGCTGTCAACTGTTTGGAAGACGAGCTGGAAGAAGAACGCAACCTGGAAAGCTGGATTCGTCCAAAGATCCCGGGGAGCAGTATCTCAAATTGGTCTTCCCAGGAAATTATAAGAGTTACTCATGCAGAGTAATTATTATTTCCTGTATTTTTATAGCATGCATCAAAGTCTTGCATCTTGCCCAAGATGACAAGACTCATTTTGTAATCGGGCCATCTGTACTTTTTGTGCAACAAGATTAATCAATGAAATATCAGACATCTTTTCGCAAATGAGTCTTTTTTCTTTTCCGCTCACTGTTTTTCCATTTTTCTTTTTGTACAAAAAAATAAATGGCAGTGTTTTCAAAATGACAACTTTATTTCACTTTTCTAAACAAGATTAAAATAAAATCACTAAAATGAACAAACTGAACCCTTGCAGAGTGTGCCTTCCAGACAGCACCGACAACAACACGGCTATGACTTCGTATGACTTTGACAATCCAATCAATCAAGCTGACGAAGGGGTTGAAGAAGAATATGAGCTCCCTGAAGAGCTAGCCAGGTTGTTGAGACAAGAGGAAAAGGTTATTACTCCTCACCAGGAGGAGGTTGAAACGATCAATCTTGGTACAGATGAAGACGTGAGAGAAGTTAAAATCGGGGCCTGCTTACAAGACTCAGTGAAGAGACAACTGATTGACCTGCTTCAAGAGTATGTGGACGTGTTTGCTTGGTCTTATCAAGATATGCCAGGGTTGGATACCGACATTGTGGTGCACAAGCTGCCTTTGAGAGAAGAATGTCCTCCAGTCAAACAGAAACTGCGCCGCACTCGCCCAGACATGGCAATGAAGATCAAGGAAGAGGTACAAAAGGAATGGGACGCCGGGTTCCTTGCTGTGACTAGCTATCCGCCGTGGGTTGCTAACATAGTACCTGTGCCTAAGAAGGACGGCAAAGTAAGAATGCGTGTCGACTATCGGGATCTGAACAGAGCCAGCCCGAAGGATGATTTCCCATTACCTCACATTGATGTATTGGTGGATAATACGGCTCAGTTCTCAGTATTCTCCTTCATGGACGGATTTTCAGGATATAATCAGATCAAAATGTCACCTGAAGACATGGAGAAGACAACCTTCATCACACCCTGGGGCACGTTCTGCTACAAGGTAATGCCATTTGGGCTCAAGAATGCCGGTGCGACATATCAATGGGCTATGGTGACATTATTCCACGACATGATCCATAAAGAAATAGAATGTTATGTGGATGACATGATCGCCAAGTCCCTCACTGAAGAAGATCATCTGGTAAATCTGCTAAAGTTGTTCAAGCGTCTGAGAAAGTACCAACTGAAGTTGAACCCCAACAAATGCACATTCGGGGTGCGATCTGGTAAGCTGCTGGGTTTTATTGTAAGCGAAAAAGGGATTGAAGTTGACCCTGATAAAGTCAAAGCTATTCAAGAGATGCCTGCACCGAAGACAGAGAAGGAAGTTCGGGGGTTCTTAGGTCGATTGAACTACATCTCAAGGTTCATATCCCACCTTACAGCAACCTGTGAACCCTTGTTCAAGTTGTTGAGAAAAGAACAAACGGTCAGGTGGAACGAAGACTGTCAGAAGGCTTTTGACAAGATCAAGGAATACTTACAAGAGCCTCCAATCCTTATGCCACCAGTTGAAGGAAGACCTCTAATCATGTACCTGACAGTATTAGAAGAGTCAATGGGGTGTGTGCTGGGCCAGCATGACGAGTCTGGTCGAAAAGAGTATGCAATATACTACCTAAGCAAAAAGTTTACCGACTGTGAACAACGTTATTCACTGCTCGAGAAAACTTGTTGTGCTTTAGCGTGGGCTGCTCGCCGATTGAGGCAGTATATGTTGACCCACACTACTTTGTTGATCTCTAAAATGGACCCAGTCAAGTACATTTTTGAGAAGCCAGCACTTACCGGACGGGTTGCAAGATGGAAAATGATCCTCACAGAATATGACATCCAATACACATCTCAGAAAGCCATCAAGGGCAGTGTATTGTCTGAATATCTTGCTGAGCAACCTATCGATGATTACCAGCCTATGAGGTTTGACTTCCCTGATGAAGACATCATGTTCATAAAAGCAAAAGATCATGAAGAGCCTGTTCACACTGAAGGGCCTGACCCGGAAGAAGAATGGACTATGATGTTTGATGGGGCTGTTAACATGAATGGTCGTGGTGTTGGTGCAGTAATCATTACACCTAAGGGAGTTCACATGCCTTTCTCGGCAAAACTAACTTTCAACTGCACTAACAACGAAGCTGAATACGAAGCTTGCATTATGGGTCTTGAGGAAGCCATTGACCTCAGGATCAAAACATTGACTGTATTCGGGGATTCAGCTTTGGTAATCAATCAAACCAATGGCAAATGGTACACCCACCAGGATCATCTGATACCTTACAGGGATTATACAAGGAGGTTGTTAACTTTCTTTACAACAGTCAAGCTTGAGTATATCCCTTGGGACGAGAATCAGTTTGCAGATGCCCTGGCTACCATTTCGTCCATGATCAAAGTTCAGGCTGCCAAGTTTGTACCTCAGATTTCAGTGTCCAGACTTGACAGACCGGCATATGTGTTCGCAGCAGATGTTGTTAAAGATGATAAGCCTTGGTTCCATGACATTAAATGCTTCTTGGAGGATCAAACATACCCACCTGGGGCATCTTCCAATGATAAGAAGACCTTGAGAAGGCTTGCTGGTAGTTTCTTTCTGAACACTGATGGGTCTTTATACAAAAGGAACTTTGATATGACACTCCTCAGATGTGTTGATAAGACAGAAGCAGACTTGTTGATGCACAAGGTGCACGAAGGATCCTTTGGTACCCATGCTGGAGGACATGCCATGGCTAAGAAGTTGTTAAGATCGGGTTATTACTGGATCACGATGGATGCCGACTGTTGTGCCTACGCCAGAAAATGCCACAAATGCCAGATCTATGCAGATAAGGTGCATGTGCCTCCAAATCCTTTGAACATAATGTCTTCACCATGGCCCTTTTCTATGTGGGGCATTGATATGATCGGCAAGATTGAGCCAACTGCTTCAAATGGCCACAGATTCATCTTGGTCGCCATTGATTACTTCACCAAGTGGGTCGAAGCAGCCTCATATGCAAATGTTACAAGACAAGTGGTAGCCAGATTTCTGAAGAGAGATATCATTTGTCGATACGGAGTTCCCGAGCGAATCATTACTGACAATGGTTCCAATCTAAACAACAAAATGATGGCAGAACTGTGCCGGGACTTCAAAATCCAACACCACAATTCTTCTCCTTACAGGCCAAAGATGAACGGCGCTGTTGAGGCGACAAATAAAAATATCAAGAAGATTGTGCAGAAGATGGTAGTCACCTACAAAGACTGTCACGAAATGCTACCATTTGCATTGCATGGGTACCGCACGTCAATCAGGACATCCACTGGGGCAACACCGTATCAGCTTGTGTATGGTATGGAAGCAGTCCTGCCGGTTGAAGTTGAATTACCCTCCTTACGGGTACTGATGGATGTTAAGCTGAGTGAAGCAGAATGGGTTAGGGCCCGATACGAACAACTGAGTCTGATTGAAGAGAAAAGATTGGCTGCAATCTGTCATGGGCAGTTGTATCAGAAAAGAATGAAGAGAGCCTTCGATCAGAAAGTCAGGCACCGAGAGTACCAAGTAGGAGATCTTGTGCTGAAGAGAATCCTCCCTCCTCATACAGACCACAGGGGCAAGTGGACTCCAAACTATGAAGGACCATTTGTGGTAAAGAAAGTTTTTTCCGGTGGAGCACTGATGCTCAGCACCATGGATGGTGAAGATTTCCCGTCCCCTGTGAATTCAGATGCAGTTAAAAAATACTTCGTGTAAAAATGACCCGTTGGACACAAAAACAGAATGTAAGTCCAGGCAAAAATAGGGCATCCCGGCGAGTCAAAAAACAGAATAATAGACTCGGGCAAAAGTAAGGGAGAGTAAACAAAAATGTACACCCGCTGAGTTGAAAAGCCGCATTGGACAGCTCAGGCAAAAATGGGTATCCCGATGGATTGAAAACCCGAAAGGGCGATCCATGCAAAATAAGGGAATAAGCGAACAACTGCATTCTGAATTCGTCTGTACCACCTACAACTTGGTAAGCTTCAAAAGGATCAAGCTTCAATCAGAATCAACCTTCTTCAGAAAGCAAGATGAGAAGAACGTCAAAAAGTCATACGAGTCATAGTGAAGAGGAGACTCTTTAAAGCGTCATCAACACTGCCAGCATTTTGTTTCTCAATTTGTAGCAATCTCCTCATTCCAGGGAATTTGTTTCTTTGACTGTATCTCGCCAATTCAGGGCATATGAATTAATAAAATCAGATTTTCAGTCATGTCTCGTATTGTACATTTTCATTTATTTGCAAAAAAATGTCTGATGTCTAAAAAGAAACTGATTGCATAAAATACAGATGTTCATCTTTAAATGAAGTCACATGCTTGCAGGAAACATACTTACTCTCAGAAGTGCCTAACTCCTATGACGGAATCCAGTAAGGGGCACCTCGGGATTATCTTGTGCGTTTCTCTATCTTTTTCAGGATTGCAGGTATCCAGAACGCAACTTGGGGCATGTAAGCTTCATCCCAGCAAGCTAGCAAGTCAACACTCAATTTTAGCACCCGAAGTGCTCTCTCCCCAGCTGAGTTGCCTCTCATGACTCCCCCAGCTGAGCTGCCACTTGCTACTTCTCCCCATCAGAGTTGCCAGGTATTACAAAAGGCGCCCGTATCCCCGGCTGAGTCAAGGATCTACTTCAGCAGAATCCCTAGGGAGATCTCAATGATTTCTCTTTCTCCCCAGCCGAGTTATCATCCTCAGCCGAGTACAAAAGTCAGGGAATCATCTCCCCACAGAGCTCCAGCCTCTATCCAGAAGAGCAACGCATGAAGAATCACAACAGAGTGAAGAAAGCTTCTACAAACCCCAGCTGGGTCCTATATTTTTTGGAATAGGTCTCTCAGTGACCCGAATCCCCAAGCAGATATCATCTCATCAGATCTACCAATGATCTCATCCCCAGCTGGGATGTCTACTTCAAACAGATCGATCAAAGATCTTCGCAACAACGGGACCCGGATCCCGGTTTGGTATCTTTGCACAGTCATAGCATTCGCATCATGTTCACCCACAAAGCGTAGCATTCCGTTTTAACACGGAGCATTACGGCAAAAATCCAACACATAGCATAATCATAAGCCGTGTCTTAAACCAACACTTGTGAATAATGACAGTTCATCAACATACAGAAAAATCCCCACCAGAGTCCCCAGCAAAAGCAGCTGCCTCACAATCCACAAACACCAGTATATACTCATTTTGACACTCGTCCGTGCCACCTTTCCCCAGTAAAGTCGCCTGAACACTCCTTGCAAACAACACCACCCGTATTACAGATATTTCCTGGCACCCGTCCGTGTCATACTCCCAGCAGAAAGCCAAAGACATCCTCTTTGCACTCACATATACCTATATACACTTTCTTGACACCCGTCCGTGTCATATCCCCAGCACAGTCATCTACACTTTTACAACCCATATACTTGTTGTTGTTATTATACTTTTCTCTCTTGACACTCGTCCGTGTCCCTCTCCCCAGCAGATAAACACTCATCTATACAATACTCATACTCACTACTCATGTTACACTCATACAGATACTCGTCCGTATCTTGTATATACCATTTATATCCCCACAGATTCAACACTAGTCCTTGTTCTTTGTTAACTCGTTGGTACTCGTCCGTACCATCATCTCAGAACATGCGTCAAGCGTTTTGTTTCTACATGATACTCGTCCGTATCATAGTCTTAAGGATGCTCGTCCGCATCTTTAAATCCATACACTGTGTCAAACACTTTTGTCTTCTTGAATATAGATACTCGCCTGTGTCTATCATTCCCCAGAAGAATCCTCTCAGATTCAACACTCGTCCGTGTTCTCTGTTAACCAGTTGATACTCGTCCGTATCATCATCTTTGAACACGCGTCAGTATTTGTTTCTATCCGATACTCGTCCGTATCATAGTCTTAAGGATGCTCGTCCGCATCTTTAATCTATACACAAATACCAAACACTTATACCTTTTGTTTCTTGGATGTAAACACTCGTCCGTGTTTACTATTCCCCAGTAGATCGCCAACAAAGCAAGTTTCTTTTTATCTGACACTCGTCCTATGTCACGATAAACCTTGAGAGCAGCCGTACCCTGCTAGGTGGTCGTCCTCCACCTCTTGATGGTCGTCCTCCATCATGCTCATCCGATGGCCGTCCCCATCGTCGATATTTAGCAGCCGTCCCCCGCTAGGTGGTCGTCCTCCACCTTTTGATGATCGTCCTTCATCATTTTTATCCAATGGCCGTCCCCATTGTTGATTTTGGTTATCTGGCATTCGTCCTATGTCATGATAAACCCTGAGAGCAGTCGTCCCCTGCTAGGTGGTCGTCCTCCACCTCTTGATGGTCGTCCTCCATCATGCTCGTCCGATGGCCGTCCCCATCGTTGATTTTCGGCAGCCGTACCCTGCCAGGTGGTCGTCCTCCACCTTAGATGACCGTCCCTCATCTTAACCCCAACAGAGCAGCCGTCCCCTGCTAGGTGATCGTCCTTCACCTTTGATGACCGTACCTCATCATCTGTTTATTTCATTTATTCTTTAACCCGATGGCCGTCCCCGTCGTTGGTTACTTTACTTTATGAACTTGATGGCCGTCCCCGTCATGTTTCATTGATCCCCAGAGAATTTTACAGCTTTACCTTGATGGCCGTCCCCATCATAATTCTTTTATCCCCAGCATGTCGGTCGTCCCCGTCATTGCTTTATTTTCCGCACTTTTCCCAGCATGTCGGCCGTCCCCGTCATTGCTATTTACCCAGCAGTCGTCCTCTGCTCGACGGTCGTCCTCCGTCGCCCACACTTTACAATATACTTTATTTTCCTTGTACAATCTATATCCCTTTTCTTCTTCATTCTGTGAGTGCAAATTTTGGACTGTCTTTGGTATTCAACCACAAGTTATCTTGTTTGCCTGTTAAGCCGTTGCTTACATCCTGCACAGCTAACTCATGTTTGAATAGGGGCAGCTGTAAACACCCCAAATTTTCCCTCACCCATTCACACCATGGCTTGTGATCATCTCATATGCATAAACACAATCATATCATCTCACATCACAGTTTTGATTCACTGCATAGATTCAAAGTCATCTGCACCTAGGGTTTGTGATTTGAGCAATCCAAGAGCCTCTTGAGCCACTCCAAAGGCTACCAATCACTTCAAAGGGATCCATGTGTGTTCTTATATCATATTACATCCTTTCAAAGTCAAGAATGCCAAAGAATCACAAGAACTGAGAATGGTGTGGATGCAGAGCCAGGTTTAACTGCACAGATGACCTAAAATTAGAGTTTTGGTTTCAGAGGCCATAACTCCAAATTTTTTGGTCATTCTTGTTTCTATTGGTCTCTATATGGTATAGGGAGTATGCATATCAATTTTCATGAAGAAATTCCATGGGGAAGTCATCTGATCAAGAGTTGACTTTTCAAGCAAGTCAGTGTAAAATCAGGGCATCTGAGGCCCCCAATGACCCAACCAAAGGGCATTCTTCATCATTTTGATTGTATATGATCTTTATTTGATCATGGAAGAAGGTTGAAGTTCACAAAATTCAAGAATTTGAAGTTTTTGCAAAGTTGACTTTTTTGGGCATAGTTGACTTTTAAAGAATATGTCATTTTAGGTCACTTTTCAAACCTTACTTTTTGATCCAAAAATGCTCCAAATGGAAAAACCTTGGTCATGAAAGTTGTAGAATACATTTTTCCCTTTTCAAAAAGTACAAGAACATGACCTAATTCATTTTGGATCAAAAGTTATGGTGTGACAAAGTTGGCAAAAATCACTAATTTTCAAGATATGCACCAATTGGAAAATTTGCAAAATCATGTATCAAGGCCATTTGTAACTTCTAGTTCACATCAAACCAATGCACAAACATTACATATGGCCTAAAAATCAGATTTGAACCAAAGTTTCTCATGTTTCATGGCTTGTATGGCAAGATAGTTTCATATGAACCAAAAGTTGATCAAGTTGCAAAACCATCATGACACCTCCTACCACTTGCTGCATTGGCCATTGAACCAGCCTTAGCCTTTTCCCTCACCTTGCTGCGCAGCCCATGCCTCTTGTACCAAGCTAGAACTTAGCCCATGCCCTCCTTACACCAAAGTTGACAATTTGCAAAAGTGAACATCCCAATCACAGCAGGCCAGGTCACATCATCTGACCAATTGGAGTTGTTTATACTATCCATTTGCTAGCCATTTCACAAAGAGAGCCAGCCTGAAACAAGCCCTAGCACAGCATTCACAAACTCACTCCCTTGAGCAAAAACCTTCGAATCTCTCTCCACAAGCCTAAAACACAAAAAGAAACTTCACAAACAATCTCAACTCACTTCATTGACCAGAAACCAACCATTGTTTTGGCCTGAAACCTCCCATATCTCAAATACGATTTTCACACTCCCTTGACCTGAGCTTCTGCAAACTCACTCAAGAGGCTGTTTAAACTCCAACCAAAGGTCAAAAGCTTCTAAGGAGGATCATTGGGACTTGTTTGAGCCAAAGAAGCAGCCAGAAAGTACCTGAATCGAAAGCTCCATCTCAGGTAGCTTCATGAACTTTTTTTCCAGAACTCCTTTTTCTTGTTAGAATCTTGTTCTGTATGTTGCACTGATCATTGGGATCTATTTACTTTTGAAAATGAGCAAGAAATGAGTATGTTATGGTGTTCTGAAAGTTTGACCTAGAAACTTCATTGATTCGATTCGTGTTTGTGTTTGAGTTTTAACATGATTTTGTGCTGGATTCGTGCTTAGGGTAGTTAGTAGATGATTTCTGGAGAGTTAGAGCTCCTAAAATGGCCTGGGGAGGGAGATTGACTTTTGGGGTGAACGGAGAAGATGACCGGAACACTGTTCCGGTCACCTGAAGGTGTTTAACGGCAGGATTAGGGTTTAAACATTAATTAGCTGATTTTGAATTTGAGCCGTAGGATGTGGCGCCAAGTCTCTTCCCGCGCGCGCATGTTTGAATCTGGATCATTGGATGTGCATACTTTTTCTTATTTCAGTTTAATTTCATTTTATTTTCCATTTAATTCATTTTTTTTACATAATTTATTAAAAATAGTAAAAATTGTTTAAAAATTATGAAACTTTTTGTCAAGAGTTTCATTAATTTTTAAAACACAAAAATATTTTTATTTTTATTTTTAGCATAAAAAAAGTATTTTTAAGTATTTAAAAGTTTATTTTTAATTGATTAATGAAAATTAATTTATTAAAAATACCTTTAGGTATTTAAAAATCACCAAAAAATTCATGAAATGTTCTAAGACATTTAGAAACATTGTCCAACCTTCAAACCAAATTTATTTTTTGATCTTGATGCATTTTGAGAATTTTTCATTGATTTAAAATCATTTTTTATGCATTAATTTGATCCAAAGTTCCAAAAATCATTTCTGCCTATTCATGAGGAGTTGGACATTGATTCTTTTTGCATTGCATTGTGTTTAGCATGTAGTTTGTGAGATTAAATGGCCATGATTTGATCTTTCATTTTCCATTTGTTTGGTAATTTTCTTGTTTAGGAACCCTAAAACCCTAGAAATCTTAAGGAAACCATAACTTGAATTTGGTTAGGAGTTGAAACCTCTCCTTTGGGCAGTGAGTTAGTATAGGATTAGGGGTCCTTTGAGTGCATTTTCAATTTTTTATAATGTTGTTTGCTTCTGGTTTTAGTTTTTGTTTGTTGCATTGTTCATAAACCCTAATTTGGGCTTCCATATGCATCCATCTTGCATCCTCTTGCATAATATGACTTGCCATGACATTTCAAGCATACATTTGATTCATTTGACATCATAAGACATATTGAAAGCATGTTTGATCATTGCATCATGTGTTTGCCATGTTGTATGCCATGTGCACTTCATAACTTTTTCATGTATGTCCATGGTTCCTAACTTGCTTCATTTGCATTCATGAACTTGTATGATCATTTCCATGTGCTGCCTCATGTTTGTAGCATCTCATAACATCATTAGCATCATGTAAATGCTTCTGGTTTTGTTTTGCATCATGTCATTCCATCCCATTTTGCAGTGCATTGCATTTCTTTTCTAACCTTTTCAGGTGGTAAGTGATCTTGAGAAGTGAATTTGCCTTCACTTCTCATATTTTCTTCTCATACCTCTCTTGCATCCATTGCTGCATTTTTGTTTGTGTTTGAGTTTGAGCTTGCTCATTCTTCTTCTTCCCACTTTCTTTCTTCAAGTGACTTGACTTCTTGAATGAAGCAAGTTGCTTTGCTTCTCTTGATCCTTTCATCTGCTTCCTGGTGGTTCCATTGAAGACTTCTTTTGAAAACCTCACAAACCTTAGGAACAACCAAGCATGACAATGATTAGGGTTTTGATTAGTCTCCCCTCTTAGTTTTACCTTTGTATCTCTTTTGAGTCTTCTCTTCTCATCTCATAATCAGGGACTAAACCCTAAAGGCTTTAAGGCTTTGTGATTAAGCTTATGCCTGCATCCTTCTCTTAGGATGGAGTGTATAACTTTAATCCTAAGTGTTAAACCCTTAATGTGTTTAACTCCTCTAATCAATTCATTTAATAATCATCAAGACATCAAGCTTGTAACTTGGGCCTTGCATTAGGGTTCTAATTCTTCCTTAATTGGTTAAGAAGGACTAACCCTAGTGTTAATGGACAAGTCCCCCTCAAGTTGTCTTACAAACCCTAAAAATCACTTCATCATCATATCACTAAATAAAATCCACTTAATCAAAGGCTTTGTTTTGTCATGAGTTTAATCCCTAATCATGGATTAAGTTGAGGAGCTTTCCTCAGCTTAAACATTCTCATCTATTATCCTTCTATTAGGATGGTGTAATGAGTCTGTTAAATCCCTGATTATGGCTTAACCTCATTACTTAACACTAAACAAAAACCACAAAAACATCTAAATAATCACAAGTAGGTTAATGATCTTAATCCTACACCAAAGGTGATTAAGTGTGAGAATCTGACTTCACACTTAAGGTACTCTCATTACCCCTAATCAGAGGGAAGATGTGATGAGTTTACTAAATCCATTGGTTTAGACTTAAGCTCATTAACTTATGACAAACTTTCAAGAGCAATAAAAGACTGAAAACTCAAAAACAAACAATAATCGTCTCCTTCGGGATTCTTTTCTCATCACTCTCACTCATAAACGAGAACTCGCTTCTTCCGTCTAATGCAAGACAGTTTGCACCTGAGCCAGACAGGTCTTACACTTGAGCATTGACAAGTAAGCAGTTCACAAGTCAATTCATCTTTCAGTCTCTTTGGGTCGAACTACGGTGTTCTGACTTCCTCATTGCACGAGAGGATACGTAGGCATAACTTAACAGTTATCGAACAAAAGTCTCTGTATATTCCCCCTCTTTCTAGCCTCATTCTTTTAGCCTCATGATCTTGAGCATTTCACTCCTGTTCTTACGCTGACACTTCACTTATATACTTCACTTTTCTCTTACACTGACACCTGTACATTTTGTTTCCAGCTCTTTTACACACAAATTGCACTGACACAACCCCTTTAAAACACAAATCTTTCAAGCGTGGATCCCGTCGAGTACGGCGGACAATCTGGGTGCTAATACCTTCCCAGGTTGTAACCAACCCCCTTTCTCAGTCTCTCTGGTTCGCGACCGTCTTGTCCATATCTTTTCTAGGTTTATGCAGCATTACCTTTCCTCCGGGATAAAAATGCCTAGCTGGCGACTCTTTTCATCTCCAGTGAGTTCACTGCTGTGTGTTCTCATTGTCCCTCTCGCCGACCGTTCGCGTCTGTACCTTTATTTGGGCCAGTCCCATCTATCGGGAGCGACACATACCATACACAAGTTGATAAGGTGTTGCCCCAGTAGACATTCTGATTGAGGGTTGATACCCATGTAAGGCAAATGGTAACATCTCATGCCAATCTTTATAGGTAACCACCATCTTCTGCACAATCTTCTTGATATTTTTGTTAGCTGCCTCAACAGAGTCATTCATCTTTGGCCTGTAAAGAGAAGAATTGTGATGTTGGATTTTGAAGTCCCGACACAGTTCTGCCATCATTTTATTGTTCAAATTGAAACCATTATCAGTAATGATTTGCTCGGGTACTCCATATCGACAGATGATGTCTCTTTTCAGGAATCTGGCTACCACTTGTCTGGTGACGTTTGCATATGAAGCTGCTTCAATCCACTTGATGAAATAATCAATGGCTACCAGGATGAATCTGTGGCCATTTGAAGCAGTCGGTTCGATCTTTCCAATCATATCAATGCCCCAGATGGCAAAGGGCCAAGGTGAAGACATTACGTTCAACAGATTCGGAGGCACATGCATTTTGTCTGCATAGATCTGGCATTTGTGGCACTTTCTAGCATAGGCACAACAGTCTGCATCCATTGTGATCCAATAGTAACCTGATCTTAACAATTTCTTTGCCATTGCATGTCCTCCGACATGCGTACTGAAAGAACCTTCGTGCACCTCGTGCATCAACAAGTCTGCCTCTTTCTTATCAACACATCTAAGTAGCACCATGTCAAAGTTTCGCTTGTATAATGAACCATCAGCATTAAGGAAGAAACTACCATCCAGTCTTCTTAATGTCTTCTTATCATTGGATGATGCCCCAAGCGGGTATGTTTGATCCTCTAAGAAGCATTTGATGTCATGGAACCAAGGCTTGTCATCTATAGCAATTTCCACGAAGAATACGTATGCTGGTCGGTCAAGTCTGGATACCGAAATCTGAGGCACATAATTGGCAGTCTGAACCTTGATCATGGAGGAAATGGTAGCTAAAGCATATGCGAACTGATTTTCGTCTTGAGGGATATACTCAAGCTTGACTGTTGTAAAGAAAGTCAATAATCTTCTCGTATAGTCACGGTATGAAATCAGATGCTCTTGGTGAGTGTATCATTTCCCGTTAGTTTGATTAATTACCAAAGTTGAATCCCCGAATACAGTTAAAGTCTTGATCCTGAGGTCAATGGCTTCCTTAAGACCCATGATACAGGTTTCATATTCTGCTTCGTTGTTGGTGCATGCAAAAGTGAGTTTCGCCGAGAAAGGCATATGAACTCCTTTAGGTGAAATGAGCACTGCACCAACTCCACGACCATTCATATTGACATCCCCATCAAACATCATAGTCCATTCTTCTCCTGGATCAGGCCCTTCAGTGTTAACGGGCTCTTCATGATCTTTTGCTTTCATGAACATGATGTCTTCATCAGGGAAGTCAAATCTCATTGGTTGGTAATCATCAATGGGTTGCTCAGCTAAATAGTCAGACAGTACACTGCCCTTGATGGCCTTTTGAGATGTGTACTGAATATCATATTCTGTCAGGATCATTCACCATCTTGCAACCCTTCCGGTAAGTGTTGGCTTCTCAAATATGTACTTGACGTGGTCCATCTTTGAGATCAATAAGGTAGTGTGAGTCAACATATACTGTCTTAGTCGGCGAGCAGCCCATGCTAAAGCACAGTAAGTTTTCTCGAGCAGTGAATAACGTTGTTCACAGTCGGTAAACTTTTTGCTTAGGTAGTATATTGCATACTCTTTTCGACCAGACTCGTCATGCTGGCCCAGCACACATCCCATTGATCCTTCTAATACTGTCAGGTACATTATTAGAGGTCTTCCTTCAATTGGAGGCATAAGAATTGGAGGTTCCTATAAGTACTCCTTGATTTTGTCAAAAGTCTTCTGACAATCTTCGTTCCACCTGACCGTTTGTTCCTTTCTTATCAATTTGAACAGGGGTTCACATGTTGCAGTGAGATGAGATATGAACCTTGAAATGTAGTTCAATCTACCCAAGAAACCCCGAACTTCCTTTTCAGTCCTAGGTGCAGCCATCTCCTGAATGGCTTTGACTTTGTCAGGATCATCTTCAATTCCCTTTTCACTTACGATGAATCCCAGCAGTTTACCGGAACGTACTCCGAATGTGCATTTATTGGGGTTTAGCTTCAGCTGATACTTTCTCAGACGCTTGAACAACATCAGCAAATTTACCAGATGATCTTCTTCAGTAAGGGACTTGGCAATCATGTCATCCACGTAACATTCAATTTCTTTGTGGATCATGTCATGGAATAACGTTACCATAGCCCGTTGATAAGTTGCACCGGCATTCTTCAGTCCAAAAGGCATGACCTTGTAACAAAATGTGCCCCAAGGTGTGATGAAGGTAGTTTTCACAATGTCTTCGGGTGACATTCTGATCTGATTATACCCGGAAAATCCATCCATGAAGGAAAACACCGAGAACTGAGTTGTGTTTTCAACCAATACATCAATGTGAGGTAATGGGAAATCATCCTTTGGGCTAGCTCTATTCAGATCCCGGTAATCCACACACATCCGTACTTTTCCATCCTTCTTAGGCACTGGTACAATATTAGCAACCCAGGGCGGGTAACTAGTCATAGCAAGTAAAGCGGTGTCCCACTGTTTTTGTACTTCCTCCTTAATCTTCATAGCTATATCTAGACGAGTACGACGTAGCTTCTGTTTCACTGGAGGACAATCTTCTTTCAAAGGTAGTTTGTGCATAACAATGTCCGTATCTAGACCTGGCATGTCTTGATAGGACCAAGCAAAGACGTCGACGTATTGTCGAAGCGTGTCAATGAGTTGTTCTTTTACTAAAGCCTGCAGACCGGCCCCAATCTTCACTTCTTTCAAATCCTCTTTGGTACCAAGATTTACTGTTTCAACCTCCTCCTGATGAGGAGTGATCACTTTCTCTTCCTGCCTCAACAACCTGGCTAACTCTTCTTGTAACTCATAGTCTTCTTCAACCCCTTCATCAGCTTGATTAATTGGATTGTCGAAGTCATACAAGGTCATAGCAGTGTTGTTGTCGGTGCAATCTGGAGGATAATCTCTAAAAGGGTTGAGATTGGTTCGTTTTAGTGATCAGTTTTAATCTTGTTTAGAAAAAGTGAAAATGAGGTTATTATTTTGAAAACATTGCCATTTTATTGTTTTGTACAAAAGTGAAAAATGAAAAGACAGTGAGCGAAAAAAGAGACTCGTTTGCAAAAGATGTCCGATATTCATTGATTAATCCATTTGCAAAAAATTACAATATGGCCCTATTACAAAATGAATCCTGACACCTTGGGCAAGATGCAGGACTTGATGCATGCTAAAAAGACAGGAAATAATAATTACTCTGCAGGAGTAACCCTTATAATTTCCTTGGAAGACCAGTTAAGGACTTGGTTCCTCGGGATCCTTGGACGTATCCAGCTCTCCAGGTTGCGGTCGCTTTCCACCTCGTCTTCCAGGTTGTTAACAGCATCTGTGGTGAGCATCCCCCCACTGATGAACTTGGGCTCTTTTGCAGCCTCTGATTGATCTTGTCGGAATGATGTGTAACCCAAACTGAATCTATCTTCCTTTTTCTCCACCGGTAGCAGCTTGCCCCAGCCTTAGGCATTACCATTTTCAACAACCTTTCGGGCTTGCTGATAGGAAACAATTGAAGTACCCATCCTGCCTTCCTGGGATGCAGCAAATACTTCATTTGTCGCCTCATTGACATTCAGGGCCTCGAACCCTTGGCTCATAGTTTCATGGATTTCACCATCCATCTCAATATATTTGTAAGTAGCCAGATGGCTAACAAATATGTCCTCCTCACCACAGATGGTGATAATCTGTCCTTCCCACTCATATTTTAGTTTTTGATGAAGGTTCGACGTTACTGCGCCTGCGGCGTGAATCCATGGTCGACCTAGCAAACAGCTGTAAGCAGGCTATATGTCCATCACGTAGAAAATGGTCTTAAATACTTGTGGACCGATTATCACTGGCAGCTCCACCTCTCCAAGAACAGATCTTTTGGAGCCATCAAAAGCCCTGACCACAAGGTTGCTTGGCCGGAAAGCTATCCCATCATATTCGAGCTTGACAAGAGCTTTCTTGGGTAAAACATTGAGTGAGGACCCAGTGTCTACAAGAAAATGAGATAGTACATCTCCTTTGCACTCCAGGGTTATGTGAAAAGCTTTGTTGTGGATGAGTTTACTGTCATCTCTGTTGTGTTCCGAAGCCCGTCGGGATGCACTACTCAAAGTTCTGCATGCTGCCTACATGCCAGAAGAGATCACAGTAAATCAGCTGGAAACAGTGGTGTCAAATGTTAACACTAGCCATGGGCTAGGTTTCACTGATGCTTCTTTTAATAATTCTCATAAACTCATCCACATCTTGATTGAAGGATGATTTATGAGTTTCTTTCGGCGCAGATTCTTCAGGTATCACACTCTTCCCTTTGGCTTTGGCAGCAGCCTCTGCCTCAATATTATTTCTGGGAACTTGTGACACTAAGAGATGTCCTCTTCTGGTGAAGCCTCCGCCTCCCCCGACATTGTCCTCAAGAAGGACTTTCTCTCCGTTGCATTAAAGGTCAGCACCATAATGCCATGGTATAACACTGTCTTTATCATATGGAATTGGCCCAGGCACCGTGATGGTGACTGGGCTTTCTGCAGCAGAAGTTGGGACTGTAATAGTCTGTGGATCATAAAAAATAGTAACAGGACCTCTGGTGAATGTTGGTGGAGTTGAATTAAAGCTTTGTTGAGATTGTTGTTGAGATTGTTGAAAGTTGTTGGAATTCGGGACCGTTGTCGGGTCATAATAAATTGTGACAGTGGAAACATCATTGATGGTGGTTGTCGCTCCCAAAGATTTGGATCCCGGTACAAGCGCGAACGGTCGGCGAAAGAGAGAACATGAATATGAACTGAAAAGAGTCGCCAGCTAGTCATTTTTATCCCAAAGGAAAGGTAATGCTGCATAAACCTAGGAAAGAAATGGATAAGACGGTCGCGAACCAGAGAAACTAAGAAAGGGGGTTAGTTACAACCTAGGAAGTTATTAGCACCCAGATTGTCCGTCGTACTCGACGGGATCCACGCTTGAAAGATTGTGTTTAAAGGGGTAAGTGTCAGTGCTATCTGTGTGCAAAAGTTGGAAAAGAATACAAGTGTCAGTGCAAAAGAAGTGTGAAGTTAATGAAAGGAGTGTCAGTGTAAGAAAAGAGTGCAATGCCCAAGACTATGAGACTAAAAAGAATAAGTCTAGAAGAGGGGGAATATACAGAGACTTTTGTTCGATAACTGTTAAGTTATGCCTACGTATCCTCTCTTGAAATGAGGAAGTCAGAACACCGTAGTTCGACTCAAAGAGACTAAAAAAGAATTGAACGATGAACTGCTTGCTTGTCTATGCTCAAGTGTATGACTCATCTGGCTCGAGTGCTAACTGTCTTGCATTAGACGGAAGAAGAAAGTTCTCGCTTGTGAATGAAGATGATGAGAAAAGAATCCCGAAGGAGACGATTATTGTTTGTTTTTATGTTTTCAGTCTTTTATTGCTTTTTGGAGTTTGTCATAAGAAAATGAGCTTAAGCCTAAACCAAGGGTTAGTAAACTCATCACATATTCCCTCTGATTAGGGGTAATGAGAATACCTTAAGTATAAAGTAAACACCTCACACTTAATAACCATGATGTAGGATTAAGATCATTAACCTACTTGCAATTATTTAGATGTTTTTGGAGTTTTTGTTTAGTGTTAAGTAATGAGTTTAAGCCATAATCAAGGATTTAACGGACCCATTACACCATCCTAATAGAAGGATAATAAATGAGAACATTTAAGCTGAGGATGGCTCCTCAACTTAATCCATGATTAGGGATTAACCTCATGACAAAACAAGACCTTTATTAGAGTGGATTTTAGTTAATGGTAAGATTAAGAAGTGGATTTTATGGTTTGTAATACAACTTGAGGGGGACTTGTCCATTAACACTAGGGTTAGTCCTTCTTAACCAATTAAGGAAGAATTAGAACCCTAATGCAAGGCCCAAGTTACAAGCTTGATGTCTTAATGATTATTAGATGAATTGATTAAGAGATTTAAACACATTAAGGGTTTAACACTTAGGACTAAATTTATACACTCCATCCTAAGAGAAGGATGCAGGCATAACCTTAATCACAAAGCCTTAAAACCTTGAAGGTTTAGTCTCTGATTATGAGAGGAGAGGAGAGACACAAAAGATGACACAAAGGTAAAACTAATGGGGGGACTAATCAAACCCTAATTGTTAACATGCTTGGGTGTTCCTAGGGTTTATGAGGCTTGCAAGAGATCTTCAAGGAGAAGCCACCAAGGAAGAAGCAGATGAAAGGAGGAGAAGCAGAAGAAGCAAGTCAACTTACTTCACTTAAGAAGATAAGTTGCTTGAAGAGAGAAAGTGAATGGAGAGCATGAATGAGAAAGCTCACTCTAAGAAAAACATAAAATGCAGCAATGAATGCATAAGAGAGATGAGAAGAGATTGTGAGAAGTGAAGGCAAATTCACTTCTCAAATACTTACCACCTGAAAAGTTAGCAAAAAGAAATGAAATGAAAAGAAAATGAAATTAATGCAAGGATGCAAACCAAAACCAGAAGCATGTTCATGATGCAAATGATGCTAAGAGATGATGCAAATGTATGTCAAGAGTGGTGGGTGATCATACAAGTGAGGAGAATGCAAATGAATCATGAAAGGAGCATGAAAGTTCATGAAAGCACATGAAATGAAATGAATGCATAACATGGCAAATGGATGAAGAAATGATCAAGTATGATTCTAATGTGTCCTAGGATGTATTATATGTCATGTGGATGCAATAAATGTCATGGTAAGTTCATGAATGCAAGCATATGCAAGATGTATGCAAAGGAAGATGAGAAATTAGGGTTTTCATGCAACATGAGATGCAAAACTCAAAAATAGAAGCAAATGACAAGATAAAAAAATTGAAAATGCAATCAAAAGAACCCTAACCCCATATGATTCTAAACCCCAAAGGAGGAGACCTAACTCTTAACCCTAAGGAAGTTATGATTTTTCTAAGTTATCTAGGGTTTTAAGGTACCTAAAAGGAAAAAAATGCTAATCAATTCAAAAAGGCAGAAGAAATTTGTAACAAAATTATGCTAGAAACTACATATCAAATGAAGATCAATGCAAAAAGAATCATTGTCATACCATTCTTGGTTAGGAAGAAAAGAATTCTTGAATTTAGGGTTCTAAAATGTGAATTTTATGAACCCTAAATTCAAGAAAATTATCAAAATTGGTTCAAAACCAAAAAGAAATTTGTGTGGATGGTATGACAATGTCTCTAAATGTTTAAAGATGAAATATGAATTTTTTGGGATTTTTTAGAAACATAAATGATATTTTAATTAATTAATTTTCATTAATTAATTAAAATAAACATTTAAATGTTTAAAAAATGATTTTTTGATGTGAAAAATAAAAATAAAAATATTTTTGGGTTGATAAAATTATTTGAAATCAAAATCCAGAATAAAAATATTTTTTGGAAATATCTAACTATTTTTAATAAATGATACAAAATAAAAGATAAAAAATGAATTAAAAACTGAATTTAATAGAAGTATGCAAAAGGAAAGGCTGGGATTGAATCTGGGAAATCCTAGGTTGATTGCGCGCCAGATCTAAAGGCCTATATTTAAACTTACTTAAACTTAATTAACTAATTAATTAATCCAGATTAATAACTAATGAACTAATCTCCACCATACAAACACGCGCGGGAAGGGAAATCAGACGGCTCACATTCAAACTTAGACCTAACCCTAATTATCTCATTAATCACTTTCAGGTCACTGGAGAAGAGCTTCGGTCGTCTTCTCCGGTGACACCCTCACCTGAAAAACCCTAACTTCTTCCCTAGGTTATTTCTGGAGCTCTAAAGCTCCAGATTAACTCCTCTCACTTCCCTGAATCCAAATCCACCCTCAAATCTAATTTCTTTTCACTCAAACTCATGATTCAAAGAGAAAACTCAAACATGGTGAAACTTTCAGAAGTTCATAAAATACTCAAATCACAATCATTTTCAAAAATAAAAGTATCAGCATGATCAGCACAACAAGAGGAACGATTCTATAACCTAAAATCACATTTATGGAAAAATGTTTGAAGAAGTTACTTGAGCTTGAGCTTCCTCAATTTGGAGCTTTCAGGCTGCTTCTCCTGTGCAAGCTGACTCCAATGACCTTCCTGAAGAAGCTTTGATGCTTGGAAAGCTTTGAGGATGGTTGGTTTGTGAGTTTGCAACCCAACTGGTCAGAAATTGTGTTTGGTGTATGGAGTGTTTTTGGCTGTTTCAATGGTTGGTTTGTGATCAGTGAGTGATTTAGAGATGAATGGTGGATTTTTTTTTTAGTTTGAGTAAGTGTACTATCAGTTTTGAAGGAAAATGCAAGAGGGAGAGTTTTTGTGAACTTGATGATTCTGAGCATTCAGGCTGGCTTGTTGTGTGTTATGGCTATGGTTTGATCCACATAACATGATGTGATAGGCCAGAGAGTGGGTGGTGGACTGTGGTGATTGGTATGGGTGTTTTTGCATAAAGTCAACATTTCTTGTACTTGAGGTATGGGCAAGTGGCAGGCTTGGATTTGGGCATGTCCTGGTTCAACTGAGATCAAGGAATGTTTGTGAATCAGATTTTATGAGCTGTAGCAAGTGGATGAGAGGTTTTGTGCCATTTTGCAAATTCATGAAGTTTTGGCCCCTTTTGGATTTCTTGATGTGCAAGACATGGAATAACATGATTCTTTGGCTAATTCTGAGTTTTAGGCAATGCACAATGTTTGTATGATGCTTAGAAGTGTGTTTGAAGTCACAAAATAGCTTGGCAAGTGGTTTTGCAAAAAATCCCTCTTTGGTGCATTCTTGAAAATTATGTGATTTTTTCCAACTTTGAAAGATCATAACTTGAGTTCCCTAATGAATTAGAACTTGTTCTTGTACTTTTTGAAAAGGGAATGATCCAATCTACAACTTTCATGACCAACAATTTTTCATTTGAAGCATTTTTGGTTGAGAAAGAGGAGGTTGAAAATCTTTCCCAAAATGGAAAGTTTACATTACAAGTCATTTCCATTTTTGGTTTAGCTCATTTTTCTTCAAATTTGTGAACTTCTAAGCACTTCAATGATAAAATAAAGATCATATAACTTCTATTTGATGAAAAATCCACTTTGGTTCCATGGATGGGGGCCTCAGATGCCCTGATTTTGCTCTGACTTGCTCAAGAAGTTACCCTGTGATCAGATGACTTCCACAATGAATTTCTTCATAAAACCTGGTACACGTGATCCTTATAACATATTGAGACCAATAGAAACAAGAATGACAAAAAAATTTGGAGTTATGGCCTCTAAAACCAAAACCCTAATTTCAGGTCATCTGTGTAGTTAAACCCTAGCTCTGCTTCCATGCTTTGCCAGTTCTTGTGATTCTTTGACTTCCTTGATCTTTGGAGGATAAAATATGATGATTTAACATATATGGACCCTCTTGAGATGATTGAAGACCTTTGGAGTGGCTCAGATGGATCCTTGGATTGCTCAAATGACAAACCCTAGATGCAGATGACTTGAACTAATGCAATGAAGCAAAAATGCAACATGATATGATATGATTAAACTAATGCAAATATGAAAGATCACAAGCCATGGTGTGAACTTAGTGAGGGAAAATTTGGGGTGTTTACAGTTGCCCATATTCAAGCATGAGTTAATTGTGTAGGATGTTAGCGCCGGGCTTAACAGACAAACAAGATAACTTGTGGTTGAATACCAAAGACAGTCCAAAATTTGCACTCACTGGGTAGAAGAAGAAAATGGATATAAATTGTAAAAGAAAGTATAGTATGTTTGTAAAGGCGATGGGGGACGACCATCGAGTAGAGGACGACTGCTGGGGTTAAGCAATGACGGGGACGACCGACACGTTGGGGAAATAAAGAGATCATGATGTGGGCGGCCATCAAGTAAAGAAACAAGGTTTTCTGGGGATTAAAGATAAAGGCAATGATGGGGACGGCCATCAGGTTTGCAAAATAAGGTAAACAACGATGGG
This sequence comes from Lathyrus aphaca, assembly GCA_963966055.1. Taxonomy (NCBI): domain Eukaryota; kingdom Viridiplantae; phylum Streptophyta; class Magnoliopsida; order Fabales; family Fabaceae; genus Lathyrus; species Lathyrus aphaca. Next base: position 220,246,238 of record OZ014525.1, read on the forward strand.
TACAGCCATCGGGTAAATTGATGAAGGACGATCACCAGGAAAAGGAAAAGGGACCACGACGGGGACGGCCATCGGGTTAAAGAATAAATGAAATAATGATGAGGGACGGTCATCAAAGATGAAGGACGATCACCTAGCAGGGGACGGCTGCTCTTTACCACGACATAGGACGAATGTCGGATACAAACAGGTCGACGATGGGGACGGCCATCGGATAAGCATGATGAAGGACGATCATCACGAGGTGAAGGACGATCACCTAGCAGGGTACGGCTGCTCTCAGGGTTTATCATGACATAGGACGAATGTCAGATAACAAGATCAATGATGGGGACGGCCATCGGATAAAATGATGAAGGAAGATCATCAAAAGGGTGAAGGACGATCACCTAGCAGGGGACGGCTGCTAAATATCACGACATAGGACGAATGCCGGATAGAAAAGGGTTCTAATAATGGAAACTCCGCTGGGGAGAGGATGAGGGACGGTCATCCAAAGGTGAAGGACGATCACCTGGAAGGGTACGGCTGCCGAAAGTATCATGACATAGGACGAATGTCAGATAGAAAAGAAGTTTTGCTGGGGACTTCGCTGGGGAATAGTAAACACGGACGAGTGTTTACATCCAAGAAATGAAAGGTATAAGTTTTTGACACTGTGAATATATTAAAGATGCGGACGAGCATCCTTACGATTATGATACGGACGAGTATCGGTAGAAACAAACGCTGACGCATGTTCAGAGATGATTGTACGGACGAGTACCAATTGGTTAACAAATAACATGGATGAGTGTTGAATCTGAGGGGAAATAAGTGGTGTATACAAGATACGGACGAGTATCTGTATGAATAAAGATTAGCATTGGTGAGACACAGACGAGTGTTCAACTTGAGAGTATGACACGGACGGGTGTCATAAGAGGAAACGTATAAGTTATGAACTTATAAGTGTAAAAGGTGTTCTGGAAACCTGTGGGGGTAGGATGACACGGACGGATGTCAACAAGAGTGTATTATAATAAGTGTTTGGGTAACCATGCTAAGGAATGGTGACACGGACGGGTGTCAAAAAGAGTATGGAAGTTTCTGTATTCAAAAGGATATTTGTGGCTTATATCTGCAGGGGGATGATATGACATGGACGAGTGTCGAATGAGTATATATAAACATGTACTTGTGTTGGAGAGCGCAAAGGGGATGCTTTGGCTTTTTGTTGGGGAAATTGAGATGACACGGACGAGTGTCGGGAAAAACATATTATGTATAAGCATCTGTTTGTAGAACGTGTTATGGCGACTTTACTGGGGAACGGTGACACAGACGAGTGTCAAAAGGAGCATGTATCTGTATTTGAGAGTGCAAAGGGACGTTTTGGCTTTTATGTGCAAGGGATGTATTTTGTATATTCCTGAGGGGGTATTGTTGGCATTTCCAGGTGACTGGTTCGAACCTGACTTGTGATTATGCAATATGTTTGATTTTTGCCGTAATGCTCCATATTAGAAGGAATGCTATGCTCTGGGGGAAAATTATGCGAATGCTATGGTTATGCAAAAGATACCGATCCGGGATTCGGATCCCGCTGCATGTGGAGATCTCTGACTGATCTTCTCGAAAGGATATCCCAGCTGGGGATGAGATCATTGATAGACCTGATAAAATATATGACTCTGATTGGGGAATTAGATTGCTGATAGATCTATCCGATAACGGTATAACCCAGCTGGGGATGAGGAAACTTTCGTCACTTTGTTGTGGTGAGATTCAGACATTGCTCTTCTGGAGCTCTGTGGGGAGATGATTCCATGTCTGGTACTTTGTTGGGGGAGGAAATACCACTGAACGATCTTCCTAGAGATTTCTGTGGGGATCCTGCTGAGGATGGGGAGACTTTGACAATTCAGCTGGGGAAATGAGCATTCTCCGATGCTGTTTGAAGAAGATGTGTTGGAGAAGCGATGCCTGGCAACTCTGATGGGGAGCAAGCATTTTCGGTGCTGTTTGGAGGTTGTGCTGAGGAAACAATGATTTGGCAACTTTGTTGGGGAAAACATTTCATGTCCCATGTTGCGTTTTGAATACCTGCAATCCTGTTATGACAAAGAAACGCGCCAGTATCCCGAGGTATCCCTTACCGGATTCCGTCATAGGAGTTAGATATTCCTGGAAGTAAAAATATATTTCCTGCAAGCATGTGATTAGAAAGGTACATCTGTTTTTATGCAAACGTTATATCAAGGATATCAGACATTTTTTTGCAAATGAAATAAAATGTACAAGACGAAGTGTGACTGAAAATTTGATCTTATTAATCTGGGTGCCCTGAATTGGCAAATACAGTCAAAGAAATAGATCCCCTGAAATGAGGAGATTGTTTACAAAAATGAGAAAAGTAAAGGTGCTGGCAATGTTGGTGACGCTTTAGTGAGCTTCCCTTTTGCTATGACCCGTATGACCTTGACGTTCTTCTCATCCTGCTTTCTGAAGAAGGTTGATTCTGACCGATGCTTTAACCTTTCGAAGCTTGCCATGTTGTAAGTGATACAGACGAATTCGGAATGAAGTTGTTCGCTTATTCCCTTATTTTGCGTGGATCGCCCTTTCGGGTTTTCAATCCACCGGGATACCCATTTTTGCCTGAGCTGTCCAATGCGGCTTTTCAACTCAGGGGGTGTACATTTTTTTGATTTTTCCCTTATTTTTGCCCGAGTCCTTTTATTTTGTTTTTGACTTGCCGGGATGCCCTATTCTTGCCTGGACTTACATTCTGTTTTTATGTCCAGCGGGTCATTTTATGTGAAGTATTTTTTAACTGCATCTGAATTCACAGGGGACAGGAAATCTTCACCATCCATAGTAGTGAGCATCAGTGCTCCACCAGAGAAAACCTTCTTTACTATGAATGGACCATCATAATTCGGAGTCCACTTGCCCATGTGGTCTGTATGAGGAGGAAGGAGCCTTTTCATCACAAGATCTCCTACTTGGTATTCCCGAAGCCTGACTTTCTGATCGAAGGCTTTCTTCATCCTTTTCTGGTATAGCTGCCCATGACATATTGCAGCTAATCTCTTTTCTTCGATCAGATCCAGTTGATTGTACCGAGATCGTACCCATTCTGCTTCATTCAACTTGACATCCATCAGTACCCGTAAAGAGGGTAATTCAACTTCAACAGGTAGGACTGCCTCCATGCCATACACAAGTTGATACGGTGTTGCCCCAGTGGATGTTCTAATTGAAGTACGGTACCCATGCAAGTCAAATGGCAGCATTTCATGCCAGTCCTTATATGTGACCACCATCTTCTGCACAATGTTCTTGATATTCTTGTTAGCTGCCTCAACAGCGCCATTCATCTTTGGCCTGTAAGGAGAAGAGTTGTGATGTTGGATTTTGAAGTCCCAGCACAGTTCTGCCATCATTTTGTTGTTCAAGTTGGAACCATTATCAGTAATGATTCGCTCGGGTACTCCATATCGACAGATGATGTCTCTCTTCAGGAATCTGGTTACCACTTGTCTGGTGACATTAGCATACGAAGTTGCTTCAACCCATTTGGTGAAATAGTCAATGGCTACCACAATGAATTTGTGGCCATTTGAAGCAGTCAGTTCAATCTTTCCAATCATGCCAATGCCCCACATGGCAAAGGGCCAAGGTGAAGACATTACATTCAAAGGATTCAGAGGTACATGCACTTTGTCATCATAAATCTGGCATTTGTGGCACTTTCTAGCATAAGCACAACAGTCTGCATCCATTGTGATCCAGTAGTAACCTGATCTCCGCAATTTCTTAGCCATTGCATGTCCTCCAGCATGGGTACCGAAGGATCCTTCATGCACCTCATGCATCAGCAAGTCTGCTTCTGTCTTATCAACACATCTGAGAAGTACCATGTCAAAGTTTCTCTTGTACAAGGAACCATCAGTATTCAGGAAGAAACTACCAGCTAGCCTTCTTAATGTCTTTTTATCAATTGATGATGTCCTAGGTGGGTATGTTTGATCCTCTAAGAAGCACTTGATGTCATGGAACCAAGGCTTGTCATCTTTAGCAACGTCCATAGAGAATATGTATGATGGTCTGTCAAGTCTGGATACTTAAATCCGAGGCACAAAGTTGGCAGCTTGAACTTTGATCATGGAGGAAATGGTAGCCAGAGCATCTGCAAATTGATTTTCATCTCGAGGGATATACTCAAGTTTGACTGTAGTGAAGAAAGTCAGTCATCTCCTCGTGTAGTCTCGGTATGGAATCAAATGCTCTTGGTGGGTGTACCATTTACCGTTGGTCTGATTGATTACCAAAGATGAATCTTCGAATACAGTTAAGGTCTTGATCCTGAGGTCAATGGCTTCCTCAAGACCCATGATACATGCTTCGTATTCAGCTTCATTGTTAGTGCAGTTAAAGGTGAGTTTCGCCGAGAAAGGCATGTGAACTCCTTTAGGTGTGATGAGCACTGCACCAACTCCACAACCATTCATATTAACAGCCCCATCAAACATCATTGTCCATTCCTCTTATGGGTCAGGCCCTTCAGTGTGAACAGGATCTTCATGATATTTTGCTTTTAGGAACATGATGTCTTCATCAGGGAAGTCAAATCTCATAGGCTGGTAATCATCAATGGGTTGCTCAGCCAGATAGTCAGACAGTACACTACCCTTGATGGCCTTTTGAGATGTGTACTGAATGTCATATTCTGTTAGAATCATTTTCCATCTTGCAACCCTTCCGGTAAGTGCTGGCTTCTCAAATATATACTTGACTAGATCCATCTTTGAGATCAATAAGGTAGTGTGGGTCAACATATACTGCCTTAGTCGGCGAGCAGCCCACGCTAAAGCACAGCAAGTTTTCTCGAGCAGTGAATAACGTTGTTCACAGTCGGTAAACGTTTTGCTTAGGTAGTATATTGCATACTCTTTTCGACCAGACTCGTCATGCTGGCCCAGCACACACCCCATTGATCCTTCTAATATTGTCAAGTACATTATTAGAGGTCTTCCTTCAACTGGAGGCATAAGAATTGGAGGTTCTTGTAAGTATTACTTGATTTTGTCAAAAGCCCTCTGGCAGTCTTCATTCCACCTGACCGCTTGTTCTTTCCTTAACAATTTGAACAGGGGCTCAAAGGTTGCTGTAAGATGAGATATGAACCTTGATATGTAGTTCAATCTACCTAAGAACCCCCGAACTTCTTTTTCAGTCTTTGGTGCAGGCATCTCTTGAATGGCTTTGACTTTGTCAGGGTCAACTTCAATTCCTTTTTCACTTACAATGAACCCCGGCAGTTTACCAGAACGTACCCCGAATGTGCATTTGTTGGGGTTTAGCTTCAGCTGATACTTTCTCAGACGCTTGAACAGTTTCAACAGATTTACCAGATGGTCTTCTTCTGTGAGGGACTTGGAAATCATGTCATCCACATAACATTCAATTTCTTTGTGGATCATGTCGTGGAATAATGTTACCTTAGCCCGTTGATAAGTGGCATCAGCATTCTTCAGTCCAAATGGCATTACCTTGTAACAGAATATGCCCCAGGGTGTGATGAAAGTCGTCTTCTCCATGTCTTCAGGTGACATCTTGATCTGATTATATCTTGAAAATCCATCCATGAAGGAGAATACCGAGAACTGAGCCGTGTTGTCGACCAATACATCAATGTGAGGTAATGGGAAGTCATCTTTCGGGCTAGTTCTATTCAGATCCCGATAATCCACACACATCCGTACTTTTCCATCCTTCTTAGGCACAGGTACAATGTTAGCAACCCACGGCGGGTAACTAGTTACAGCAAGGAAACCGGCGTCCCACTGTTTTTGCACCTCTTCCTTTATCTTCATGGCCATATCTGGACGAGTACGGCGCAACTTCTATTTTACTGGAGGACAGTCCTCTTTTAGTGGCAGCTTGTGCATAACAATGTCGGTATCCAGGCCTGGCATGTCTTGGTAGGACCAAGCAAAGACATCAACATACTCTCGCAGCATGTCAATAAGTTGTTCCTTCACTGAATCTTGCAGACGGGCCCCGATCTTCACTCCTTTCAAGTCTTCTTCGGTACCAAGATTAACTGTCTCAACTTCCTCCTGATGAGGAGTGATAACCTTCTCCTCTTACCTTAGCAGTCTGGCTAGCTCTTCAGGTAGCTCATAATCTTCTTCAACCCCTTCATCGGCATGATTAATCGGATTGTCGAAGTCATACGAAGTCATAGCAGTGTCGTTGTCGGTGCAGTCTGGAGGGCACTCTCTGCAAGGGTTTAGATTTGTTCATTTTAGTGATCAGTTTTATCTTTTTTAGAAAAAGTGAAAATGAATTTTATATTTTGAAAACATTGCCATTTTATTGTTTTGTACAAAAAATAAAAATGAAAAACAGTAAGCGGAAAAAGAGACTCGTTTGCAAAAAGATGTCCTGATATTCATTAATTGATCATTTGCACAAAATACAAGATGGCCCGATTACAAAATGAGTCATGAAATCTTGGGCAAGATGCAGGACTTGATGCATGCTTAAAAGACAGGAAATAATAATTACTCTGCAGGAGTAACTCTTATAATTTCCTGGGAAGACCAGTTAGAGACTTAGTTCCCCAGGATCCTTGGACGTATCCAGCTTTCCAGGTTGCGTTCGTCTTCTTCCTCGTCTTCCAGACTGTTCATAGAATTTGGGGTAAGCATTCCCCCGCTGACAAATTTGGGCTCTGCTGCAGCCTCTGGTTAATCTTGTCGAGTTGGTCTGTAACCCAACCCGAATCTGTCTTCTTTCTTTTCTAATGGCAACAACTTGCCCCAGCCTTGAGCGGTACCCTCCTCAACAACCTTCCGGGCCTGTTGATATGAAGTGATGGAAGTTCCAGACATAGTAGTTGCTTCATTGATGTTAAGGGCCTCAAACCCCTGACTCATAGTCTCATGGATCTCCCCATCCATCTCTATATACTTGTAAGTAGCCAGCTTGCTAACAAAAATGTCTTCCTCCCTGCAGATTGTGATGATATGGCCTTCCCACTCAAATTTTAACTACTGGTGAAGGGTAGATGTAACAGCGCCAGTGTCGTGAATCCAGGGTCTACCCAACAAACAGCTATAGGTCGGTTGTATGTCCATCACAAAGAAGGTAGTTTTAAAGGTTTGTGGGCCAATCAACACAGGTAAATCAATCTCTCTAAGCACTGATCTCTTAAATCCATCAAATTCTCTCACCACCAAGTTACTTGGACGTAATTCCAAACCATCATACTCCAGCTTCACCAAGGCTTTCTTTGGGAGGACATTGAGCGAAGACCCAGTGTCTACCAGTACATGAGAAAGAACAGCACCTTTGCATTCTAAGGTGATGTGTAAAGCCTTGTTATGATTGTGTCCCTCCGTCGTTAAATCAGCATCTGTAAAGCCCATTCCATGACTGGTGTTAACACTTGCAACCACTGTTTCCGGCTGATTAACCGTAATCTCTTCCGGCACGTAGGCTGCGTGCAGGACCCTCAACAGTGCATTCCTATGGGCTTCGGAACACATTAACAATGATAATATAGAGATTTTGGAGGGTGTCTGGTGAAGCTGGTCCACCACTTTGTAATCACTCTTTTTGATTATTCTCATGAACTCGTCTACCTCTTGCTCGAAAGACGTCGTCGGAGTTTCTTTGACAGTTGGCTCTTCGAGTACCACATTCTTCCCTTTTGCCTTAGCAGCAGCTTCTGCTCCAACATTGGGTCTTGGTGTTTGTGAGGCAAAAAGGCGTCCGCTTCTGGTGAAGCCTCCGCCTCCCCCAACATTGTCAACTTATTGTGAAGAGCTTGCTGAATCTAGAGTGATCTTCTTTCCGTCGCAGTAGAGATCAGAGCCGTAGTGCCAAGGTATGGCATTACTGCTTTCATAAGGAACAAGTCCAGGCACCGTAATAGTGACCGGACTGATTGTTGCAGCGGAAGGAACTATGATGGTATGCGGGTCGTAATAGATTGTCACTGGTGATCTGACAGGAGCTATTGCAGTTTGTTGTTGGAAATTGTTGTTGGGATGAACATTTGTCGGGTCATAATAGATTGTGACCGTTGAGACATCTTCATTAATGTTTGCTGGTGTTGTAGATGTTTCCGTTGATAAAACGGGTGCTGATGTTGTAGAAGTAAATGTTGTTGAACTCTGGTTTGTTGAAACAATGGGTGGAGTGATTGCTGGAGTTGTGGATGAATCAGTGGGTATGATAGTTGTTGCAGTTGTAGGAGGGTCTGTTGTTGCTGAAGAAAGAGTTGTTGACGTTGTAGGATCCGTTGTGGTAATTTGCAAAATTCCATCTCTGATGAGGCCATCTATGCCAAACCTCAGCCTCTCACAACCATTAATAGCAGTTTTACATGATTCGCAGCAAGCCTCATAGCCTGGGAACACCTGGCATTTTAAGAGTTGAGTCTTGACTTCTGCCAGTGGTGTTTGAATCTGTGCAACATTATTAATCAGTGCAGATGGTTGGTCCTCTTTTATGGCGTTAATCTTGGGCCCACCATGATTAGGCATAGGATTTCTGTTAACATTCGGAGGAGGTGCGAATTTGAGAGCTTTGGAATCGACCAGATCTTGAACCTTCATATGCAAGGCTCTACACTTCTCAGTATTGTGACCAGGTGTGTTGAAATGGAAGGCACACCTAGCATTGGCATCATAATTCTTTGGGAGATTGAGAGGATCTGGTAGAGCCAACGTCCTTAACTCAACCAGGTTAAGCTTCAGGAGTTATGGCAGTAAAGCAGCATAAGGCATAGGAATGGGGTCAATCACCCTATTTGCCTGAGATGGTCTCTGTTGAAAGGGGCGCTGCTGTTGGTTGTTGTTGTTATTGCTGTAAGTTCTTTGTTGCGGAAAATGAGATTGTTGCTGATAATGATGTTGTTGTGGTTGTTGTTGAGGAAAAAGTGGTTGTTGTGGAGCTGGAGCCGGGATGGTAACGACTGCTATTGATCTGTGAGAGTATTGGGGTCTGCCCCGGCCTGCATGGATAACATTTTTTTCACCTGCCCTTCGGGGTCCTGAAAAAGGTTTTCTAGGGTTGTTGGAGGAACTTGCACCATTGTCATAGATTTTGCCCATCTTCAAAAGACTCTCAATTCTCTCACCAGCTATAACTACATCAGCAAAACTATTGGAAGAGAAAGTAGTAAGTCTATCAATATAAGTTCCCTGCAAGGTGTTCATAAACATGTCAGCCATCTCCCTTTCAGACATGGGTGGCTGGACAGCAGCAGCAAGTTGTCTCCACCTTTGAGCGTAATCCCGGAAGCTTTCCCTTGAAGACTGAGACATGCCCATTAGAATAGTTCTATTGGGGGGCATGTCTAGGTTGTACTAGTACTGACGGATGAAGGCTACAGCCAAGTCTTTCCAACATCTTATAGTGGCCCTCGTCAGATGCGAATACGATTCTCTTGATGCTCCAGTTAGGCTGTCCTCAAAATAGAACATCCATAACTTCTCGTCCATGGTATAAGCCTTGAGTCTCCCTAAGAAGGATTGCAGATGGGTACGCGGGCAGGAGGTACCATTATATTTTTCAAAGCATGGGGGTTTGAATTTGTGGGGAATCCTCACCCCATCTACCAGCCCCATATCCATTACGTCAAAGCCTAAAGAATTTTGGGATTCCAAGGACCTCAGCTTTTCAGCAATCTCATCCAACCTCCTGTCATACACCTCATCCCCAGCCCCAATAACTTTAAACTGCTCCTCCTGAGGATCTTCTTGCAAGATCCTGCCTGCAGCAGTGTTTCCTTGAATATTCCTTGGGACATTAACATATGGGTTCAAATGGGGCCCAAACTCTGGTGGGTCAATACGAGGCGTCCCTCGTTCATTGTTGTTGGTTCCTCCTATTCCAGGGTGGGGCTCTTCAGGTGTCTGCCTTTCTACCAACTCTCTCAGCCTTTCCTGGCTCTGAGCTAAGCCAGTCATCACAGCCATCAACTGGGACATTTGGTTTCTCATTTCAACCCTTTCGTTTGCCATTTGATTTCTTACTTCATTCAGGTCCTGCTGTAGCTGATCCATCTGAATGCCTGGAAGGTTGTTTCGCGTTGGGTACCAGTGTGTACGGTTGACAGGGAACACTCTGCGACGAGCAATGTTTCCTGAAACCACAACAAAGTGAGAAACAAAATAACAAATAAAAACCTACAAAACAAAGAAAAGGTTAGTATGCAATGCAATATGCTTATTTTTTTTCCAAGGTATCCAGTTTGGTTCTTGGTTTTGACCTTTCAAGACCTCGAGGAGATGCTTGATGATGTTGAGAAATGAAGCCCACCAAAATAAAACAAACTGATATATTACAAATGATGAAAATACATAGTCTGTTTATAATACATGCCCATGGTGGGTCAAAAATACAACAATCAAAAGCAAAAAGTACATCAAAAGGAAAGAAATACAAGCAAAAGGATCAGACATCCAATCCAAAGTCATCCTCCCTGACTTCCTTCAGGAGTGCCCAGTCACCGGACCAGCTGGGTGCTCTGTAATGGTCCTAATGAGGAGGTTCCTGGTAGCAATGGCATTAGTCAGCTTCTTATGCTTGTCCTGGTCATTTGATCTCTTTAACCCCGCCCGGAGTTTCAATTCTGATATCTCCTTCTGAGCTGCCAACAAAGCTTCCTGCTGCTTCTTCTCATTGGCCTCCAGCTGCTCAATCTTGGTCTGAATCCTCTGATCTTCTTGTGCACGAGCTTCGGTGATCCTGATCCACCTAGCCTGGCTCTCCTCCAAGTAATGCTCAGCCCTAGCTTTCTGAATCTTGGCCTCCTTGCAGGCATTCTTCAAAACCAACTCTCCTGCTCTTGCTTTCCTCATGTAGTCATCTGTCCTTTCAATCTTGGTCAGATGCTCAGTCTTGAGTCTTTCCAATCTCTCAATGTCAAAACGACTGTCATTTCTCTCCCAGAGAGTCTTCTTTAAAGCTTCAGATAGCTGATTATTCCTCTCTTTCAGCTTTTCCAATTCCTCCAGGCTAACAGTTGCTGCAGGCTGTACTGTAGAAGGCCCGGGTGTGTCTTCCAAGGTGAAAGGCATCCTGGTGATCTGAGCTCTAGTACGGGACCAGTCAGAATACTGGGCTAAAGCAACATTGTTACATCTTCCAAGGATGGTTGTCCCTTTGGTCTGGATGTTGTCCCAAGCCCAGGCAGCTTGTCTGACAACAGCTGAATTTGGTTGAACTTCACAGTATAGGGTCTCAGCTAAATCCTGCCCTCTGGGAGGATGAACCAAGGCATATCCCAATTGTCTCTTAAATAGTAAAGGGTTGTAGTTGATGCAACCTTTTACTCCTATTAGAGGCACATTAGGGTATTGTCCACAGCTGGTAATAATCTTTTTGCCTTTGGTGCTCTGAGTGCACCATCTGATATCATCTGATGTTAAGGCAATGAACCTCTTGGCCCAATTCTTCTGCTGGTGGGGGTTCAAGAAGGCATCTGATTTGGGCAAGTGTTTGAGCAGCCAAGAGTAGAACAAAGGAGCACAGCATCTGACCAACTTCCCTCTTTGCTTTTCATTTCTCTGATGGATGGAGTAGTAAAAATCCCCTAGTAATGTAGGCACTGGGTTCCTCAGCAAGAACAAGTGGATGGCATTCTTACTCACAAATTTGGGCTCATCTGCGAACAATATAGCCCCATATATGCTGAGGGCTAAAAGTGCACAGACTGCCCTCCATTCTCCTATTGCAGCATGCAGGGTAGCCTGGGAGATCAAGAAGTCTAGGTGAAGGCCTGGAACCCCATCCTTGGTTGTCATGTTCTGATCAATGAGGGCAGGCTCCAAATGCAATGCCCTGGCTATGTCTTCATTTCTGGGAGCAGTCATCTCTGGGTTGAAGGGGATCCCTCTCCTGATAGGCACTCCAATCAATAAGGAAAACTCTTCCAACAGAGGCCCCATCTGGAAATCAGGAAAGGTGAAGCATCTAAGTGGAGGGTCATAAAACTGCAAGCATGTGTGGATCATGCTCCTCTGAGAAGAATTAAGATCCATAACCATGTCCAAAATACCCCCATAGTGCTCTCTAAACAGTAGGATATGGTCAGGTGTGATAAGAGACTGGACCTGCCTGATACCAGTCAATATGGGCTCAAAAAAGTGATAAGATATGTTGCTTTTCCTTGGAATATCCATGAGTGCTGAAGAAGCTGAAGACAAATGCTGATGAAGATCACTGACTGAAAAGATGGAGGCAAATATCTGACAGACTGATGTAGGTGCTGAAGGAGATAGCTGAAGAAAATGCTGAAGAAGATAATTAAAGCAGAGGTCTAAGCAGTAGAAGGGGTCAAAACCAAACCAAATATAATGAGGTGGATACCCAGAAAAACAAATAAACAAATGTTAAATGATGCAATGATGATATATGCAAATGATATGCAAGGGTTTGTGATCAAGAGCTGGATCTGATTATCTGTCTTGGTATAAAGTCCCTGTATGTTCAAAGGTCCGGATGGAGGTTCAGAAATCTAGTAACCAGGGTGGGGGACTCAAATAAAGAGTCACATGTCCAGGGCTAATCACAAGAACTGTCCAAAGTGAAGTAATCTTAAATAATACAGTAACAGGTGTCGCTCCCGATAGGTGGGACCAGGCCCAGATAAAGGTACAGACGCGAACGGTCAGCGAGATGGACAATGAGAACACACAGCCGTGAACTCACTGGAGATGAATAGAGTCGCCAGCTAGGCATTTTTATCCCGGAGGAAAGGCAATGCTGCATAGGCCTAGAAAAAGAATGGATAAGACGGTTGCGAACCAGAGAGACTGAGAAAGGGGGTTGGTTACAACCTGGGAAGGTATTAGCACCCAGATTGTCCGCCGTACTCGACGGGATCCACGCTTAAAAGATTTGTGTTTTAAAGGGGTAGTGTCAGTGCAATTTGTGTGTAAAGGAGCTGGAAAAGGATGTACAGGTGTCAGTGTAAAAGAAGTGTGAAGTATATAAGTGAAGTGTCAGTGTAAGAACAAGAGTGAAATGCTCAAGATCATGGGGCTAAAAGAATGAGGCTAGAAAGAGGGGGAATATACAGAGACTTTTGTTCGATAACTGTTAAGTTATGCCTACGTATCCTCTCGTGCAATGAGGAAGTCAGAACACCGTAGTTCGACCCAAAGAGACTGAAAGATGAATTGACTTGTGAACTGCTTGCTTGCCTATGCTCAAGTGTATGATCTGTCTGGCACAGATGCAAACTGTCTTGCATTAGACGGAAGAAGCAAGTTTTCACTTATGAGTGAAGATGATGAGAAAAGAATCCCGAAGGAGACGATTATTGTTTGTTTTTGAGTTTTCAGTCTTTTATTGCTTTTGAGAATTTGTCATAAGTTAATGAGCTTAAGCCTAAACCAATGGATTTAATAAACTCATCACATCTTCCCTCTGATTAGGGGTAATGAGAATACCTTAAGTGTGAAGTCAGCTTGTCACACTTAAACACCTTTGGTGTAGGATTAAGATCATTAACCTACTTGTGATTATTTAGATGTTTTTGGTGTTTTTGTTTAGTGTTGAGTAATGATGTTAAGCCATAATCAGGGATTAAACAGACTCATTACACCATCCTAATAGAAGGATAATAGATGAGAATGTTTAAGCTGAGGAAAGCTCCTCAACTTAATCCATGATTAGGGATTAAGCTCATGACAAAACAAGCCTTTGATAGATGGATTTTAATTAATGATATGATGAAGAAGTGAATTTTATGATTTGTAAGACAACTTGAGGAGGACTTGTCCATTAATACTAGGGTTAGTCCTTCTTAACCAATTAAGGAAGAATTAGAACCCTAATGCAAGGCCCAAGTTACAAGTGTGATGTCTTGATGATTATTAAGATGGATTGATTAAAGGATTTAAACACATTAAGGGTTTAACACTTAGGATTAAAGTTATACACTCCATCCTAATAGAAGGATGCAGGCATAAGCTTAATCACAAAGCCTTAAAGCCTTTAGGGTTTAGTCCCTGATTATGAGATGAGGAGAGAAGACTCAAGGAGACACAAAGGCAAAACTAAGAGGGGAGACTAATCAAAACCCTAATCATTGTCATGCTTGGTTGTTCCTAAGGTTTGTGAGGTTTTCAAGAGAAATCTTCAATGGAACCACCAGGAAGCAGATGAAAGGATCAAGAGAAGCAAAGCAACTTGCTTCATTCAAGAAGTCAAGTCACTTGGAGAAAGAAAGTGGGAAGAGGAAGAATAAGCAAGCTCAAACTCAAACACATATAAAAAATGCAGCATGGATGCAAGAGAGAGATGAGAAGAAAGTATGAGAAGTGAAGGCAAATCCACTTCTCAGAATTACTTACCACCTGAAAGGTTAGAAAGAAAATGCAATGCAATGCAAAATGGGATGAGGTGACATGATGAGAAACAAAACCAGAAGCATTTACATGATGCTAATGATGTTATGAGATGCCACAAACATGAAGCAGCGCATGGAAATGATCATACAAGCTTATGAATGCAAATGAAGCAAGTTAAGAAGCAAGGACATACATGAAAAGTTATGAAGTGCACATTACATACAACATGGAAAATACATGATGCAATGATCAAACATGCTTTCAATATGTCTTATGATGTCAAATGAATCACATGGATGCTTGAAATGTCATGGCAAGTCATGGTATGCAAGAGAATACAAGATGGATGCATATGGAAGCCCAAATTAGGGTTTATGAACAATGCAACAAACAAAAACCAAAACCAGAAGCAAACAACATTATAAAAAAATTGAAAATGCCACTCAAAGGACCCCTAATCCTATACTAACCCAATGTCCAAAGGAGAGGTTTCAACTCTCAACCAATTTCAAATTATGGTTTTCTTAAGATTTCTAGGGTTTTAGGGTTCCTAAACAAGAAAATTATCAAACAAATTGAAAATGAAGGATCAAATCATGGCCATTTAATCTCACAAACTACATGCTAAACACAATGCAATGCAAAAAGAATCAATGTCCAACTCCTCATGGATAGGCAGAAATGATTTTTGGAACTTTGGATCAAATTAATGCATAAAAATGATTTTAAATCAATAAAAAATTATCAAAATGCATCAAGATAAAAAAATAAATTTGGTTTGAAGGTTGGACAATGTTTCTAAATGTCTTAGAACATTCCATGAATTTTTTGGTGATTTTTAAATACCTAAAAGTATTTTTAATAAATTAATTTTCATTAATCAATTAAAAATAAACTTTTAAATATTTAAAAATACTTTTTTAGTGCTAAAAATTAAAATAAAAATATTTTTGTGTCTTAAAAATTAATGGAACTCTTGAGAAAAATTTTCATAATTTTTAAACAATTTTTACTATTTTAAATAAATTGTGCAAATTAAATGAAAAGAAATGAAATAAAAACTAGAATAAACTGAAGTATGCAGGATGGAGGGCCAGGATTGAGTCTGGGTTTGAAAATGTTGACTGCGCGCGCCATCTGATGGCCCATATTCAAACTGATTTAATCTCAATTAATTAAATAAATAATGATGATTAGGGTTTAATGACTGCATCTCAGCCATACACACGCGCGCGAAGTCAACTTTTTCAACGCATCCAACGTTCCAGATTCAAATGCACTTAATGACTGGGATTATGCCCTAATGATTTTCAGGTGGCCGGAGAAGACCTCCGGTCGTCTTCTCCGGTGGGAACCCCACCTGAAAATCCCCAAAATCCACAAAACGCAACCAAAATGAAATCCAATCACACAGAAATGATCCCCATAACCCACTGAATCAAAACCCTAAGCTAGAAACCATTTATTTTTCCCCAAACTCATGAATCGAAACCAAGAATATTTTAGGGCAAAACTTTCAGAAACAAATTAAACTCTCATCTCTCCACCATTTTCAAAACTAAAGATATCAGAGCAATCAGTGAAGCATGGAGAATAACTTTTGAACTTAAAAATCCATTTCTGGAAAAAAAGTTCTTGAGCTACCTGAGTTTCGAAGCTTTCACTCCAGCAACTTTCTGACCTCTCCCTTTGATGCAATCCACTTTACTTGGTCCCCTGATGATCCTTGAATGCTTAGGAGGAGTTTATGTTGGCTGGTTAAGGAGTTTGAACAGCTTCTGCTCAAGCTCAGTTGAAAATGGTGATGGTGATTCAGGCTGTTTCAGGCCAATGTGAGTGGTTCTTTGTGATCAGGGTGATGTTTTGAGAAGGTTTGTGGAGTTTGTTCAAGTGTTTGTGGCATGTGGAATGAGTTTCGAAAGCTTTGGCTTTGAGAGTGAAAAATGGAAGAATGGTGTTCTTGTCTGGTTCAGGCCTAAGTCTTGCTGGTTTTGGCTCAGTGAAGCAAGGTGAGTTGATCTATGAAAATGGTTTTTGTGTTTGTGTGTTGTGTAGAGAGATTCGAAGAGAAATGCATGAGGGAGTGTTTTTGTGAATGGTGTGCTAGGGCTTGCTTCAGGCTGGCTTGATGTTATGTTTAGCTTGCAAATGGATAGTATAAACAATTCCAAATGGTCAGAGGATGTGACTTGGCCTGCTGTGATTGGGATGTTCACTTTTGCAAAAAGTCCACTTTGTTGTAAGGAAGGCATGGGTTGAACCCTAGGCTAGCACAAGTACATGGGCTGGCGCAGCATGGTGTGTGAGGGAGGCTAGCATGGTTCAGCATCCAATGTAACAAGTGGGGGAAAGTGTGATGATGATTTTGCAAGTTGTTTACTTTTGAAACTTCATGAAAATCCCTTGCCTTGCCAACCATGAACATGAGAAATCTTGGTCAAAATCTGATTTTTAGGTCACATGTGATGTTTGTGCCTTGGTTTGATATGAACTAGAAGTTACAATTTGCCTTGGTTCATGATTTTGCAAATTTTCCAATTGGGGCATATCTTGAAAATTAGTGATTTTTGCCAACTTTGTCACACCATAACTTTTGATCCAAAATGAATTAGGTCATGTTTTTGTACTTTTTGAAAAGGGAAAAATGTATTCTACAACTTTCATGACCAAAGTTTTTCATTTGAAGCATTTTTGGATCAAAAAGTAAGGTTTGAAAAGTGACCTAAAATGACATATTCTTGAAAAGTCAACCATGCCCTAAAAAGTCAACTTTGCAAAAACTTGTAATTCTTGAATTTTGTTAACTTCAACCTTCTCCCATGATCAAATAAAGATCATATGCATTCAAAATGATGAAGAACACCCTTTGGTTGGGTCATTGGGGGCCTCAGATGCCCTGATTTTGCACTGACTTGCTTGAAAAGTCAACTCTTGATCAGATGACTTTCCCATGGAATTTCTTCATGAAAATTGATATGCATACTCCCTATACCATATAGAGACCAATGGAAACAAGAATGACCAAAAAAATTGGAGTTATGGCCTCTGAAACCAAAACCCTAATTTTAGGTCAACTGTGCAGTTAAACTTGGCTCTGCTTCCATACCAATCTCAGTTCTTGTGATTCTTTGGCATTTTTGACTTTGAGAGGATGTGATATGATATAAGAACACTCATGGATCCCTTTGGAGTTATTGATGGCCTTTGGAGTGGCTCAAGAAGCTCTTGGATTGTTCAGATCACAAACCCTAGATGCAGATGACTTTGAATCTATGCAGTGAATCAAAAATGAGATATGAGGTGATATGATTATGTTTATGCATATGAGATGATCACCAGTCATGGTGTGAATGGGTGAGGGCAAATTTGGGGTGTTTACAGCTGCCCCTATTCAAACATGAGTTAGCTGTGCAGGATGTAAGCAATGGCTTAACAGGCAAACAAGATAACTTGTGGTTGAATACCAAAGACAGTCCAAAATTTGCACTCACAGAATGAAGAAGAAAAGGGATATAGATTGTAAAAGAAAATAAAGTATATTGTAAAATGTGGGCGACGGAGGACGACCGTCGAGCAGAGGACGACTGCTGGGTAAATAGCAATGACGGGGACGGCCGACATGCTGGGGATAAAAGGTAAAGCCAAGACGGGGACGGCCGACTAGCTGGGAAAAATAAGATTATGATGGGGACGGCCATCAAGATAAAGCTGTAAAATTCTCTGGGGAAAACATGACGGGGACGGCCATCAAGTTTAAAAGCAAAGTAACCAACGATGGGGACGGCCATCGGGCTAGAAAAGAAAAGGGACCACGACGGGGACGGCCATCGGGTTAAAGAATAAATGAAATAAACAGATGATGGGGTACGGCCATCAAAGGTGAAGGACGATCACCTAGCAGGGGACGGCTGCTCTGTTGGGGGTAAGATGAGGGACGGTCATCTAAGGTGGAGGATGATCACCAGGCAGGGTACGGCTGCCAAAAATATCGCGACATAGGACGAATGCCGGATAAAAGGTCAACGATGGGGACGGCCATCGGACGAGCATGATGGAGGACGACCATCAAGAGGTGGAGGACGACCACCTAGCAGGGGACGGCTGCTCTCAAGGTTTCTCATGACATAAGACGAATGCCAGATAACCGAAAATCAACAATGGGGACGACCATTGGATAAAATGATGAAGGACGATCATCAAAAGGTGGAGGACGACCACCTAGCAGGGGACGGCTGCTAAAAATCAACGATGGGGACAGCCATCGGATGAGCATGATGGAGGACGACCATCAAGAGGTGGAGGACGACCACCTAGCAGGGTACGGCTGCTCTCAAAGTTTATCATGACACAGGACGAGTGTCAGATAAAAGGAAAATTTGCTTTGTTGGTGATCTACTGGGGAAAAGTAAACACGGACGAGTGTTTATATCCACGAAACAAAAGGTATAAGTGTTTAGATGTTGTGTACAGGTTAAAGATGCGGACGAGCATCCTTAAGACTATGATACGGACGAGTATCGGGTAGAAACAAACTGACATATGTTCAGAGATGATGATACGGACGAGTATCACCGGGTTAACAAAGAACACGGACGAGTGTTGAATCTGAGAGGATTCCTCTGGGGAATAGTAGACACAGGTGAGTATCCATATCCAAGAAGACAAAAGTGTTTGACACGGTGTATGGATTAAAGATGCGGACGAGCATCTTTAAGACTATGATACAGACGAGTATCAAGTAGAAACAAACGCTTGACGCATGTTCTGAGATGATGATACGGACGAGTACCAACTGGTTAACAAAGAACACGGACGAGTGTTGAATCTGTGGGGATATGAATGGTATATACAAGATACGGACGAGTATCTGTATGAGAGTGATTGGTATATAGATGAGTAGTTAACTGCTGGGGAGGGCGACACGGACGAGTGTCAAGAGAGAAAAGTATAATGATATCAACAAGTATATGGGTTATAAAAATGTAGGCGACTGCGATGGGGATATGACACGGATGGGTGTCGAGAAAGTGTATATAGGTGTATGTGAGTGCAAAGAGGATGTCTTTGGCTTTCTGTTGGGGTATGACACGGACGGGTGTCAGGAAGTATCTGTAATACGGGTGGTGTTGTTCATAAAGAGTGTTCGGGCGACTTTATTGGGGAATGATGGCACGGACGGGTGTCAAAATGAGCATATACTGGTGTTTGTGGATTGTGAGGCAGCTGCTTTTGCTGGGGACTCTGGTGGGGATTTTTCTGTACGTTGATGAACTGTCATTATTCACAAGTGTTGGTTTAAAACATGGCTTATGATTATGCTATATGTTGGATTTTTGCCGTAATGCTCCGTGTTAGACGGAATGCTACGCTTTGTGGGTGAATATGATGCAAATGCTATGATTATGCAAAGATACCCAACCGGGATTCGGATCCCGTTGCCGCGAAGGTCTCTGGCCGATCTGCTTGAAGTAAACATCCCAGCTGGGGATGAGATTACTGATAGATCTGATGATATGATATCTTCTTGGGGATATAGGTCATTGATAGACCTATCCTTATAAATGAGAGACCCAGCTGGGGTTTGTAGAAGCTTTCTTCACTCTGTTGTGATCTTCTATGCGCTGCTCTTCTGGATAGAGGCTGGAGCTCTGTGGGGGGATGGTTCCATGACTTTTGTACTCGGCTGAGGGTGAGATGGCAACTCGGCTGGGGAGAAAAAGAGGAATTACTGAAAGGCCTCCCTAGAAAGTCTGTTGAGGTAGCTTCTTAACTCAGCCGGGGATATGGGTTCCTCCTTGTGATGCCTGGCAACTCTGATGGGGAGAATTAACAAGTGGCAGCCCAGCTGGGGAAGTCATGAGGGGCAACTCAGCTGGGGAGAGAGCACATCAGGTGCTAAAATTGAGTGTTGATTTGCCAGCTTGCTGGGATGAAGCTTACATGCCCCATGTTGCGCTCTGGATTCCTGCAATCCTGAAAAGACAGAGAAACGCACAAGATAATCCCGAGGTATCCCTTACTGGATTCCGTCATAGGAGTTAGGCACCCTTGAGAGTAAGTATATTTCCTGCAAGCACGTGTTCTTATTTTTGAAGATAAACATCTGTATTCTATGCAATCAGTTTTTTTCTTTTAAGACATCAGACATTTTTTTGCAAATAAAATGTTACAAGGCGAGACGTGACTAAAAATCTGATTTTATTAATTCATATGCCCTGAATTGGCGTGATACAGTCAAAGAAACAAATCCCCTGAAATGAGGAGATTGTTACAAATTGAGAAACAAAATGCTGGCAGTGTTGACGACGCTTTAAGGAGCTTCCTCTCTCGCTATGACCCGTATGACTTTTGACGTTCTTCTCATCTTGCTTTTTGAAGAATGTTGATTCTTATTGAAGCTTGATCCTTTCGAAGCTTACCAAGTTGTAAACGATACAGACGAATTCAAAATGCAGTTGTTCGCTTATTCCCTTATTTTGCATGGATCGCCCTTCCGGGTTTTCAATCCATCGGGATACCCATTTTTGCCTGAGCTGTCCAATGCGGCTTTTCAACTCAGCGGGTGTAAATTTTTGTTTATTTCCCCTTATTTTTGCCCGAGTCTTTTATTCTGTTTTTGACTCGCCGGGATGCCCTATTTTTGCCTGGACTTACATTCCGTTTTTATGTCCAGCGGATCATTTTACACGAAGTATTTTTTAACTGCATCTGAATTCACAGGGGATGGGAAGTCTTCACCATCCATGGTGCTGAGCATCAGTGCTCCACCAGAGAAAACTTTCTTTACCACGAACGGTCCTTCATAATTTGGAGTCCATTTGCCCCTGTGGTCTGTATGAGGAGGGAGGATTCTTTTCAGCACAAGATCTCCCACTTGGTACTCTCGGTGCCTGACTTTCTGATCGAAGGCTTTCTTCATTCTTTTTTGATACAACTGCCCATGACAGATTGCAGCCAACCTCTTCTCTTCAATTAGACTCAGTTGTTCGAATCGGGATCGGACCCACTCTGCTTCGTTCAGTTTAACATCCATCAGTACTCGCAAGGAGGGTAATTCCACTTCAACAGGTAGGACTGCCTCCATACCATACACAAGTTGATACGGCGTTGCCCCAGTGGATGTTCTGATTGACGTGCGGTACCCATGCAAGGCAAACGGTAGCATTTCATGCCAATCTTTGTAGGTGACTACCATCTTCTGCACAATCTTCTTGATATTCTTGTTAGCTGCCTCAACTGCGCCATTCATTTTTGGCCTATAAGGAGAAGAATTGTGGTGTTGGATCTTGAAGTCCCGGCACAGCTCTGCCATCATTTTGTTGTTTAAGTTGGAACCATTATCAGTAATGATTCGCTCAGGAACTCTGTATCGACAGATGATATCTCTCTTCAGAAATCGGGCTACCACCTGCCTTGTAACATTTGCATAGGAGGCTGCTTCGACCCACTTGGTGAAATAGTCAATAGCAACCAGGATGAATCTGTGGCCATTCGAAGCAGTCGGTTCAATCTTGCCAATCATGTCAATGCCCCACATAGCAAAGGGCCAGGGTGAAGACATTACATTCAAAGGATTGGGAGGCACATGCACCTTATCTGCATAGATCTGGCACTTATGGCATTTTCTGGCGTAAGCACAACAGTCGGCATCCATTGTGATCCAGTAATAACCCGATCTTAGCAACTTTTTAGCCATGGCATGCCCTCCCGCATGGGTACCAAAGGATCCTTCATGCACTTCATGCATCAACAAGTCTGCTTCTGTCTTATCAACACATCTGAGGAGTACCATATCAAAGTTCCTTTTGTATAGGGAACCATCAGTGTTCAAGAAGAAACTACCAGCAAGCCTTCTCAAAGTCTTCTTATCATTGGAAGATGCCCCAGGTGGGTATGTTTGATCCTCCAAGAAGCATTTAATGTCATGGAACCAAGGCTTATCATCTTTAACAACATCTGCTGCGAACACATATGCTGGTCTGTCAAGTCTGGACACTGAAATCTGAGGTACAAAGTTGGCAGCCTGAACTTTGATCATGGATGAAATGGTAGCCAGGGCATCTGCAAACTGATTCTCGTCCCGAGGGATATACTCAAGCTTGACTGTTGTAAAGAAAGTCAATAACCTTCTTGTATAATCCCTGTAAGGTATCAGATGATCCTGGTGTGTGTACCATATGCCGTTGGTTTGATTGATTACCAGAGCTGAATCTCCGAATACGGTCAACGTCTTGACCCTGAGGTCAATGGCTTCCTCAAGACCCAAAATGCAAGCTTCGTATTCAGCTTCGTTGTTAGTGCAGTTGAAAGTGAGTTTTGCCGAGAAGGGCATGTGAACTCCTTTAGGTGTAATGAGCACTGCACCAACACCACGACCATTCATATTAACAGCCCCATCAAACATCATAGTCCATTCTTCTTCCGGGTCAGGCCCTTCAGTGTGAACAGGCTCTTCATGATCTTTGGCTTTTATGAACATGATGTCTTCATCAGGGAAGTCGAATCTCATAGGCTGGTAATCATCGATAGGTTGCTCAGCAAGATATTCAGACAATACACTGCCCTTGATGGCTTTCTGCGATGTGTATTGGATGTCATACTCTGTAAGGATCATTTGCCATCTTGCAACCCGTCCGGTAAGCGCTGGCTTCTCAAATATGTACTTAACTGGGTCCATCTTTGAGATCAACAAAGTAGTGTGGGTCAACATATACTGTCTCAGTCGGCGAGCAGCCCACGCTAAAGCACAACAAGTTTTCTCGAGCAGTGAATAACGTTGTTCACAGTCGGTAAACTTTTTGCTTAGGTAGTATATTGCGTACTCTTTTCGACCAGACTCGTCATGCTGGCCCAACACACACCTCATTGACTCTTCTAATACTGTCAAGTACATGATCAGAGGTCTTCCTTCCACTGGAGGCATAAGGATTGGAGGTTCTTGTAAGTACTCCTTGATCTTGTCAAAAGCCTTCTGGCAGTCTTCGTTCCACCTGACCGTCTGCTCTTTTCTCAATAGTTTGAACAAGGGCTCACAGGTTGCTGTAAGGTGAGATATGAACCTTGAGATTAAGTTCAATCGACCTAAGAACCCTCGAACTTCTTTCTCTGTCTTTGGTGCAGGCATCTCTTGGATGGCTTTGACTTTATCAGGGTCAACTTCAATCCCTTTCTCGCTTACAATAAATCCCAGCAGCTTACCGGATCGCACCCCGAATGTGCATTTGTTGGGGTTCAACTTCAGTTGGTATTTCCTCAGACGCTTGAACAACTTCAGCAGATTTACCAAGTGATCTTCTTCAGTGAGGGACTTGGCAATCATGTCATCCACATAACATTCGATTTCTTTATGGATCATGTCATGGAATAATGTTACCATAGCCCGTTGATATGTTGCTCCAGCATTCTTCAGTCCGAATGGCATCACCTTGTAACAGAACGTGCCCCAGGGTGTGATGAATGTTGTCTTCTCCATGTCTTCAGGTGACATCTTGATCTGATTGTATCCTGAAAATCCGTCCATGAAGGAGAATACCGAGAACTGAGCCGTGTTATCCACCAATACGTCAATGTGAGGCAGAGGGAAATCATCTTTCGGGCTGGCTCTGTTCAGATCCCGGTAGTCAACACACATTCTTACTTTGTCGTCTTTCTTAGGCACAGGTACTATGTTAGCGACCCACGGTGGATAGCTAGTTACAGCAAGGAACCCGGCGTCCCATTGCTTTTGTACCTCCTCCTTGATTTTCATTGCCATGTCCGGACGAGTACGACGCAATTTCTGTTTAACCGGTGGGCATTCTTCTCTTAAAGGCATCTTGTGCACAACAATGTCGGTGTCCAAACCCGGCATGTCTTGATACGACCAAGCAAACACATCCACATATTCTTGAAGCAGGTTAATCAGTTGTCTCTTCACTGAGTCTTGTAGGCAGGCCCCGATTTTAACTTCTTTCACGTCTTCGTCTGTACCAAGATTGATCACTTCAACCTCCTCCTGGTGAGGAGTAATAACCTTTTCCTCTTGTCTTAACAACCTGGCTAGCTCTTCAGGAAGCTCATATTCTTCTTCAACCCCTTCATCAGCTTGATTGATTGGATTGTCAAAGTCATACGAAGTCATAGCCGTGCCGTTGTCGGTGCTGTTTGGAAGGCACACTCTGGAAGGGTTCAGTTTGTTCATTTTAGTGATTTGATTTTAATCTTATTTTAGAAAAGTGAAATAAAGTCGTCATTTTGAAAACACTGCCATTTATTTTTTGTACAAAAAGAAAAATGGAAAAACAGTGAACGGAAAAGAAAAAGACTCATTTGCAAAAAGATGTCTGATATTTCATTGATTAATCTTGTTGCACAAAAAGTACAGATGGCCCGATTACAAAATGAGTCTTGTCATCTTGGGCAAGATGCAGGACTTTGATGCATGCTATAAAAATACAGGAGATAATAATTACTCTGCATGAGTAACTCTTATAATTTCCTGGGAAGACCAGTTTGAGATACTGCTCCCCGGGATCTTTGGACGAATCCAGCTTTCCAGGTTGCGTTCTTCTTCCAGCTCGTCTTCCAAACAGTTGACAGCATCAGGGGTGAGCATCCCCCCACTCACAAAGTTAGGCTCCTTTGCAGCCTCTGCTTGATCTTGTTGAGTTGGTTTGTAACCCAACCCAAATCTATCCTCTTTCTTCTCCACCGATAGCAGTTTGCCCCAGCCTTGGGCGTTTCCTCCCTCAACAACCTTTCGGGCTTGTTGGTATGATGATATTGAAGTACCAGGCACAGCAGATGTTTCATTGACATTCAAGGCTTCGAAACCTTGGCTCATTGTTTCATGGATCTCCCCATCCATCTCAATGTATTTATAGGTAGCCAGGTGGCTGACAAAAATATCCTCCTCTCCACAGATTGTAACGATTTGACCCTCCCACTCATATTTTAACTTCTGGTGAAGGGTAGAGGTCACGGCGCCAGCGGCGTGAATCCATGGCCTACCCAATAGACAGCTGTAGGCAGGCTGTATATCCATCACGTAGAAGGTCATTTTGAAAGTCTGCGGGCCAATCGTTATGGGCAACTCAATCTCTCCCAGAACCGATCTCTTTGAACCATCAAAGGCTCTCACCACCAGGTTGCTGGGTCTTAACGCCAATCCGTCATATTCTAGCTTCACCAGGGCCTTTTTAGGTAAGACATTGAGGGATGACCCCGTATCTACCAGCACATGGGAAAGGACAGCACCTTTACATTCCATGGTTATGTGCAAGGCCTTGTTATGGTTGCGGCCTTCCGTAGTCAAGTCAGTGTTGGTGAACCCTAGTCCATGACTAGCATTAACATTTCCAACTACAGCTTCCAACTGATTGACAGTGATCTCTTCAGGCACATAAGCTGCATGCAGGACTTTGAGTAGTGCGTTCTGATGGGCTTCGGAGCACATAAGCAATGATAGGATTGAGATCTTGGAAGGCGTCTGATGAAGCTGATCCACTACTTTATAATCACTCTTTTTGATGATTCGCATGAACTCATCAACCTCTTGATCGAAGGGTGTTTTCAAGGCTTCTTTAACAGCCTGCTCTTCCTGCACCAAGCTTTTTCCTTTTGCCTTAGCAGCGGCTTCTGCTTCGGCAGTGGGTCTCTGAATTTGTGGAGCGAAAAGACGTCCGCTTCGAGTGAAGCCTCCGCCTCCTCCCACACTGTCTACTTGTGGTGCAGGGGTTGATGATTCAAAAGTGATTCTTTGTCCTCCACAGTACAGGTCAGAGCCGTAATGCCACGGGATGGCATTACTGCTTTCATAAGGTACCGGTCCAGGCACCGTGATAGTGACTGGATTGATTGCAGCTGCGGAAGGAATTGTGATAGTTTGCGGATCGTAATAAATTGTGACTGGTGCTCTGATAGGAGCAGCACCTTCTGAGTTGTAGGCAGAGTTGTTCTCAGGATCATAAAATATTGTGACAGTTGAGACGTTTTCATGATTTGTTGCTGATGTCGTTGTTGTTGTAGGAGATTCAAACTGGAGTGGTGCTGGAGTTGTAGAAGGAACATTTGTTGATATCCGGTCAGTTGAGATGACAGATGAAGTACTCGTTGATGAAGCTGAAGAATTGTTAGGAACAATGGTTGTTGCAGTTGTAGGAGGTTCTGGAGTTGTTGCTGATGAGATTGCTGGATTCGTTGGAAATGATGTGGTGATTTGAAGTTGGCCACTCTGAATAAGACCATTTATGCCATTCCTCAGGTTATTGCACCCATTTACTGAGATATTGCAGTAGGCACACCCTAATTCACACCCCGGGAACATCTGACATTCGAGGAGTTGAGCCTTAATTTCTACCAACGGTGTCCGGATCTGACCCACACTGGTTATTAAATAAGACGGTTTGTCTTCTTCAATAGCGTTAATCCTGGGACCACCGTGGTTTGGAATGGGGTTCTTATTGACATTAGGTGGTGGTGCGAAATTCAGAGCTTTTGAGTCTACCAGGTCTTGTACCTTCATGTGCAAAGCTCTGCACTTTTCTGTACTGTGGCCAGGTGCATTTGAATGGAAGGCACATCTGGCGTTGGAATCATAATTCCTGGGTAGACTGTTGGGATCTGGAGGTGCCAACGTCCTTAGCTCAACTAGGTTGAGTTTCAGGAGTTGTGGCAGCAATGTAGCATATGGCATAGGGATCGGATCGATTACCCTGTTGGCTTGAGAAGGCCTCTGTTGGAATGGCCTTTGCTGGTTATTGTTGTTGGTGTTGCTGTTGTTGTAATTTCTCGGAGGATATTGAGCTTGTTGATGGTACTGAGGTTGTTGCTGATAGTTTTGTTGCGGAGGTTGATAAACTGGTTGAGGATGAGCTGGAGCGGGAATGGTGACTGCTGCCACTGATCTGTGAACATATTGGGGCCTGCCCCTGTTGGTGTGGATGGCATTGGTCTCGCCAGTTATTCTTGGGCCCGCAAAAGGCTTTCTTGTACTACTGGACGAGCTTGCACCGTTGTCTGAGATCTCTCCCATTTTTAACAGGCTCTCAATTCTCTCCCCGGCTATGACAACATCTGCAAAGCTAGTGGAAGAGAAAGCAGCCAGCCTGTCAATATATGTCCCCTGAAGGGTGTTCATGAACATATCTGCCATTTCCCTTTCAGACATAGGTGGCTGAACAGCAGCAGCCAGTTGCCTCCATCTCTGGGCATATTCTCGGAAACTTTCCCTTGACGACTGTGACATTCCCATTAGGAGGGTCCTGTTGGGTGCCATATCTAAATTGTACTGATACTTTCTGATAAAGGCCTCTGCCAGGTCTTTCCAACACCTGATAGTTGCTCTTGTCAGATGAGAGTACCATTCTCTTGAAGCTCCCGTCAAGCTATCTTCAAAATAGAACATCCAGAGCTTCTCATCCATAGTATAGGCCTTCAGCCTTCCCAGAAAGGATTGTAAGTGAGTCCGGGGGCATGAAGTCCCGTTATATTTTTCAAAACAAGGAGGCTTGAACTTATGGGGAATCCTGACCCCGTCTACCAAGCCCATGTCCATGACATCGAAACCCAAAGAGTTTTGAGACTCTAAGGACCTCAATTTCTCAGCTATCTCATCCAGCCTTCTATCATAGGCTTCTTCCCCAACACCCATTACTGTGAATTGATCCTCTTGGGGGTCTTCTTGCAGTACCCTGGCTGCAGTGGCAGTCCCTTGAACATTTGCAGGGATGTTGACCTCAGGATGGAGGTGGGGTCCAAATACAGGGGGATTGACATGAGGTTGGACCCTCTCGTTATTGCTTGTGCCAGCAGTTCCTATATGTGGATCTTCTTGATTCTGCCTTTCCACCATGGCCCTCAATCTTTCCTGGCTCTGAGCCAAGTTGTTCATCACTTCCATAAACTGAGTCATTTGGTTCCTCATTTCCAACCTCTCGTTGGTCATTTGGTTCCTGACCTCTGTAAGGTCCTGCTGCATCTGATCCATCTGTATGCCCGGGAGGTTGTTACAGGTTGGATAACGGTGCGGACAGTTGAAGGGAAATACCCGGCGTCAAGCAATAGTTCCTGAACATCACAATAGAGTTAGCAACAATAAAACAAAAACCTACAAAACAAACAAAAGGGTTAGCATGCAATGCAGTATGCTTATTTGTTTTCAAGGTATCCGGCTTGGCATTCAGTTTTGACCCTTCCAGACCCTTGAAGATGCTGTTGATGTTGCTTTCGAAGTAAACTCGGATGGAACAAACTAATACATATATTACAAAAAGCAAATGGTACATAGTTTGTTTTACAAATACAAGCCCTCGGAGGGGCCAAAATACATTACAAGAAAGTAAAAGTACATGGAATGAAAGCAACAACAAACAAATGGTCAGACACCAAGACCAAACTCATCCTCCCGAACTTCCTTGAGAAGTGCTTCGGTTACAGGATCAGCTGGACGCTCCGCGAGATTCCTGATGAGGAGATTCCGGGTGGTAACAGCTGCTGTTAGCTTCTTGTGCTGATTTTGGTCCTTTAACCTCTTCACTCCAGCTTTGATCTTCAGCTCTGATATCTCCCTCTGGGCTGCTGCCAGGGCTTCTTGCTGCACTTTTGCACTAGCTTCCAGTTGCTCTATCTTGTCTTGAACTCTCTTGTCCTCCAGAGTATGAGCTTCGGTGATCCTGACCCACCTAGCCTGACTCTCCTTCAGATACAAGTCTGTCCTTGCTCTCTGGAACTGGGCTTCCTTGCAAGCATTCTTCAGAATTTGTTCTCCAGCCTTAGACTTCTTGATATAATCCCCAGACTTCTCAATCTTAGCCAGATGCTCCACTCTCAGCTTCTCTAACCTCTCAATCTCTATCCTACCATCACTCCTCTCCCGGAGGGTCTTCTGCAAAGCCTGGGTTAACTTCTCATTTCTCTCCTTCAAGCTCTCAAACTCCCCCAAACTGATAGTGGCAGGGGGTGGTGCTGAAGATGATTCAGGCATATCTTCTATGGTAAATGGCAATCCAGAGGACTGAGCCCTGGCATAGGACCACTCATAATATTGTGCTGATGCCACATTGTTGCACTTCCCCAGAATGGTTACTCCCTTGGTTTGAACATTGTCCCAGGCCCAGGCTGCCTGCCTAACAGTAGCCAGATTAGGCTTGTTCTCACAATAAAGAGTCTCAACCAAGTCCTGTGCCTTAGGAGTGTGGACCAGTGCGTAGCCCAGTTGCCTTTTGAACAGCAGAGGGTTGTAATTGATACTACCCTTAACTCCTATTAGGGGCACATTGGGAAAATGCCCACAGATGGTGATGATATCCCTGCCCTTTGTGCTTTGGGTGCACCACCTGATATCAACTGAAGTTAGTACAGTGAGTCTTTTAGCCCAGTTTCTCTGCTGATGAGGATTCAAGAATGCATTTGTCCTGGGTAGATGCCTGAGAAGCCAAGTATGGAATAATGGAGCACAACACCTCACTAATCTTCCTCTCTGCTTTTCATTCCTCTGATGCACTGAGTAATAGAGATCCCCCAATAAAGTGGGCACTGGGTTCTTCAAGATGAAAAGATGGATTGCATTCTTGCTAATGAATCGAGGCTCATCTGCAAACAATACAATTCCATATATGCTCAGGGCCAATAAAGCACAGACAGCTTTCCACTCTCCTAAAGAAGCTTTCAGGGTAGCTTGAGAGATCAAGAAATCCAGATGAAAGCCAGGGATTCCAGCTTTAGAAGTCATATGCTGCTCAACCAGAACAGGTTCCAGATGTAAAGCCTTTGCCACTTCTTTATTACCAGGAAAGACCATCTCAGGGTTGAAAGGGACTCCTCCCCTGATAGGCATACCAACCAATGATGAGTATTCTTCCAATAAAGGGCCCAGCTGAAAGTCTTGAAAGGTGAAACATCACAATGGGGGATCATAAAACTGGAGGCAGGTGTGAATCAGGCTTCTTTGTGAAGGGTCCAGATCCATAACCACATCAAGTATATCTCCATAGTGTTCCCTGAACAGTGGTATGTGGTCTGGAGTGATCAGGGTCTGAATCCTCCTGATGTCAGATAGCTCTGGCTGGAAGAAGTGGTAGGTGATTTTGCTCTTTTTAGGAGCCATGATGCTGAAGATGAGTAGAGACAGGTGCTGATGATAACACTGAAGAATGGGCCACTGATTGGCTGGTGCAGGTGACTGGAATAGATAGCTGATAACTAAAGCAGATGTTGATGAAGATGGGTCAAATACTGAAGATGGGGTCAAAACCAAAACCAAAGATGAAAGTGGATACCCTGAAACACAAATAAGCAAATGTCAATATGATGCAATGAGTATGTATGCAAATGATATGCAAGGGTTTGTGACTGAGCTGGATCTGATCAAAAACTCTGACATAGGTCCAAGTATGCTCAAGAATTCCAGATGGAAGTCTATAAATCCAGTAACCAAGGTGGGGGACTCAAATAAAGAGCCACATGTCCAGGGTTTTAGAATCACAAGAACTGTTCCAACATGGAGTATTCTTAAACAAACAAAGTAACAAGGTATGTTGAGGCCAGGGGTACCTGCAAACCTGTAAACAGCCCAACCCCCTCACAGGTGGTGTTCTAAAACAAGGATCCTCGGACTTGGATCAGTTATGAGAAGTGTAAACACTTCTAACCCGGAGGTACAGTGTTTACAATAACCATAAACGTTCCTCCTCTAATTCACCTCAGTTTCTGAAGGTCAATACTAAAAGGTCATCCAGACTTAGCAGGCTTCCCAGATAGCCCTAGTATTGCAGGAAATCCGCAACACAGAGTTCTCAAGAAGAAACCCATGTCTGAACCGTGTTTCATATTCCCGCACCAGACCGAGATGGAATGGGAAAGAATATGAACCACTCTAGCCTAGGTGTCACTCAGGTCCCAGGTATAGGACCTTAACTCTCAATGGAACACCCACCCACCAAAGCAAACAAACAGATCCAGCCAGCAGCACAGTATGACAGTATGATATAATGTAAAGCTATAAAGAAAGCAGTAAAGCAACTGTACATAAAGCAAAAAAAATAAATACAAATATACAAACACAAATAAGCACATAACACCCCAGTAAACACGAATCAGACAAGCGCTAGGAGGAACCCACAAAAAGAACCAGAGGCCCTGGTTGCAGTATAAGGGTCCCCAGCAGAGTCGCCAAGCTGTCGCTCCCGATAGGTGGGACCAGGCCCAGATAAAGGTACAGACGCGAACGGTCGGCGAGATGGACAATGAGAACACACAGCCGTGAACTCACTGGAGATGAATAGAGTCGCCAGCTAGGCATTTTTATCCCGGAGGAAAGGCAATGCTGCATAGGCCTAGAAAAAGAATGGATAAGACGGTTGCGAACCAGAGAGACTGAGAAAGGGGGTTGGTTACAACCTGGGAAGGTATTAGCACCCAGATTGTCCGCCGTACTCGACGGGATCCACGCTTAAAAGATTTGTGTTTTAAAGGGGTAGTGTCAGTGCAATTTGTGTGTAAAGGAGCTGGAAAAGGATGTACAGGTGTCAGTGTAAAAGAAGTGTGAAGTATATAAGTGAAGTGTCAGTGTAAGAACAGGAGTGAAATGCTCAAGATCATGGGGCTAAAAGAATGAGGCTAGAAAGAGGGGGAATATACAGAGACTTTTGTTCGATAACTGTTAAGTTATGCCTACGTATCCTCTCGTGCAATGAGGAAGTCAGAACACCGTAGTTCGACCCAAAGAGACTGAAAGATGAACTGACTTGTGAGCTGCTTGCTTGCCTATGCTCAAGTGTATGATCTGTCTGGCACAGATGCAAACTGTCTTGCATTAGACGGAAGAAGCAAGTTTTCGCTTATGAGTGAAGATGATGAGAAAAGAATCCCGAAGGAGACGATTATTGTTTGTTTTTGAGTTTTCAGTATTTTATTGCTTTTGAGAATTTGTCATAAGTTAATGAGCTTAAGCCTAAACCAATGGATTTAATAAACTCATCACATCTTCCCTCTGATTAGGGGTAATGAGAATACCTTAAGTGTGAAGTCAGCTTCTCACACTTAAACACCTTTGGTGTAGGATTAAGATCATTAACCTACTTGTGATTATTTAGATGTTTTTGGTGTTTTTGTTTAGTGTTGAGTAATGAGGTTAAGCCATAATCAGGGATTAAACAGACTCATTACACCATCCTAATAGAAGGATAATAGATGAGAATGTTTAAGCTGAGGAAAGCTCCTCAACTTAATCCATGATTAGGGATTAAGCTCATGACAAAACAAGCCTTTGATAGATGGATTTTAATTAATGATATGATGAAGAAGTGAATTTTATGATTTGTAAGACAACTTGAGGAGGACTTGTCCATTAATACTAGGGTTAGTCCTTCTTAACCAATTAAGGAAGAATTAGAACCCTAATGCAAGGCCCAAGTTACAAGTGTGATGTCTTGATGATTATTAAGATGGATTGATTAAAGGATTTAAACACATTAAGGGTTTAACACTTAGGATTAAAGTTATACACTACATCCTAATAGAAGGATGCAGGCATAAGCTTAATCACAAAGCCTTAAAGCCTTTAGGGTTTAGTCCCTGATTATGAGATGAGGAGAGAAGACTCAAGGAGACACAAAGGCAAAACTAAGAGGGGAGACTAATCAAAACCCTAATCATTGTCATGCTTGGTTGTTCCTAAGTTTTGTGAGGTTTTCAAGAGAAATCTCCAATGGAACCACCAGGAAGCAGATGAAAGGATCAAGAGAAGCAAAGCAACTTGCTTCATTCAAGAAGTCAAGTCACCTTGAGAAAGAAAGTGGGAAGAGGAAGAATAAGCAAGCTCAAACTCAAACACATATAAAAAATGCAGCATGGATGCAAGAGAGAGATGAGAAGAAAGTATGAGAAGTGAAGGCAAATCCACTTCTCAGAATTACTTACCACCTGAAAGGTTAGAAAGGAAATGCAATGCAATGCAAAATGGGATGAGGTGACATGATGAGAAACAAAACCAGAAGCATTTACATGATGCTAATGATGTTATGAGATGCCACAAACATGAAGCAGCACATGGAAATGATCATACAAGCTTATGAATGCAAATGAAGCAAGTTAAGAAGCAAGGACATACATGAAAAGTTATGAAGTGCACATGACATACAACATGGCAAATACATGATGAAATGATCAAACATGCTTTCAATATGTCTTATGATGTCAAATGAATCACATGGATGCTTGAAATGTCATGGCAAGTCATGGTATGCAAGAGAATACAAGATGGATGCATATGGAAGCCCAAATTAGGGTTTATGAACAATGCAACAAACAAAAACCAAAACCAGAAGCAAACAACATTATAAAAAATTGAAAATGCCACTCAAAGGACCCCTAATCCTATACTAACCCAATGTCCAAAGGAGAGGTTTCAACTCTCAACCAATTTCAAGTTATGGTTTTCTTAAGATTTCTAGGGTTTTAGGGTTCCTAAACAAGAAAATTATCAAACAAATTGAAAATGAAGGATCAAATCATGGCCATTTAATCTCACAAACTACATGCTAAACACAATGCAATGCAAAAAGAATCAATGTCCAACTCCTCATGGATAGGCAGAAATGATTTTTGGAACTTTGGATCAAATTAATGCATAAAAATGATTTTAAATCAATAAAAAATTATCAAAATGCATCAAGATCAAAAAATAAATTTGGTTTGAAGGTTGGACAATGTTTCTAAATGTCTTAGAACATTCCATGAATTTTTTGGTGATTTTTAAATACCTAAAAGTATTTTTAATAAATTAATTTTCATTAATCAATTAAAAATAAACTTTTAAATATTTAAAAATACTTTTTTAATGCTAAAAATGAAAATAAAAATATTTTTGTGTCTTAAAAATTAATGGAACTCTTGAGAAAAAGTTTCATAATATTTAAACAATTTTTACTATTTTAAATAAATTGTGCAAATTAAATGAAAAGAAATGAAATAAAAACTAGAATAAACTGAAGTATGCAGGATGGAGGGCCAGGATTGAGTCTGGGTTTGAAAATGTTGACTGCGCGCGCCATCTGATGGCCCATATTCAAACTGATTTAATCTCAATTAATTAAATAAATAATGATGATTAGGGTTTAATGACTGCATCTCAGCCATACACACGCGCGCGAAGTCAACTTTTTCAACGCATCCAACGTTCCAGATTCAAATGCACTTAATGACTGGGATTATGCCCTAATTATTTTCAGGTGGCCGGAGAAGACCTCCGGTCGTCTTCTCCGGTGGGAACCCCACCTGAAAATCCCCAAAATCCACAAAACGCAACCAAAATGAAATCCAATCACACAGAAATGATCCCCATAACCCACTGAATCAAAACCCTAAGCTAGAAACCATTTATTTTTCCCCAAACTCATGAATCGAAACCAAGAATATTTTAGGGCAAAACTTTCAGAAATAAATTAAACTCTCATCTCTCCACCATTTTCAAAACTAAAGATATCAGAGCAATCAGTGAAGCATGGAGAATAACTTTTGAACTTAAAAATCCATTTCTGGAAAAAAAGTTCTTGAGCTACCTGAGTTTCGAAGCTTTCACTCCAGCAACTTTCTGACCTCTCCCTTTGATGCAATCCACTTTACTTGGTCCCCTGATGATCCTTGAATGCTTAGGAGGAGTTTATGTTGGCTGGTTAAGGAGTTTGAACAGCTTCTGCTCAAGCTCAGTTGAAAATGGTGATGGTGATTCAGGCTGTTTCAGGCCAATGTGAGTGGTTCTTTGTGATCAGGGTGATGTTTTGAGAAGGTTTGTGGAGTTTGTTCAAGTGTTTGTGGCATGTGGAATGAGTTTCGAAAGCTTTGGCTTTGAGAGTGAAAAATGGAAGAATGGTGTTCTTGCCTGGTTCAGGCCTAAGTCTTGCTGGTTTTGGCTCAGTGAAGCAAGGTGAGTTGATCTATGAAAATGGTTTTTGTGTTTGTGTGTTGTGTAGAGAGATTCGAAGAGAAATGCATGAGGGAGTGTTTTTGTGAATGGTGTGCTAGGGCTTGCTTCAGGCTGGCTTGATGTTATGTTTAGCTTGCAAATGGATAGTATAAACAATTCCAAATGGTCAGAGGATGTGACTTGGCCTGCTGTGATTGGGATGTTCACTTTTGCAAAAAGTCCACTTTGTTGTAAGGAAGGCATGGGTTGAACCCTAGGCTAGCACAAGTACATGGGCTGGCGCAGCATGGTGTGTGAGGGAGGCTAGCATGGTTCAGCATCCAATGTAACAAGTGGGGGAAAGTGTGATGATGATTTTGCAAGTTGTTTACTTTTGAAACTTCATGAAAATCCCTTGCCTTGCCAACCATGAACATGAGAAATCTTGGTCAAAATCTGATTTTTAGGTCACATGTGATGTTTGTGCCTTGGTTTGATATGAACTAGAAGTTACAATTTGCCTTGGTTCATGATTTTGCAAATTTTCCAATTGGGGCATATCTTGAAAATTAGTGATTTTTGCCAACTTTGTCACACCATAACTTTTGATCCAAAATGAATTAGGTCATGTTTTTGTACTTTTTGAAAAGGGAAAAATGTATTCTACAACTTTCATGACCAAAGTTTTTCATTTGAAGCATTTTTGGATCAAAAAGTAAGGTTTGAAAAGTGACCTAAAATGACATATTCTTGAAAAGTCAACCATGCCCTAAAAAGTCAACTTTGCAAAAACTTGTAATTCTTGAATTTTGTGAACTTCAACCTTCTCCCATGATCAAATAAAGATCATATGCATTCAAAATGATGAAGAACACCCTTTGGTTGGGTCATTGGGGGCCTCAGATGCCCTGATTTTGCACTGACTTGCTTGAAAAGTCAACTCTTGATCAGATGACTTTCCCATGGAATTTCTTCATGAAAATTGATATGCATACTCCCTATACCATATAGAGACCAATGGAAACAAGAATGACCAAAAAAATTGGAGTTATGGCCTCTGAAACCAAAACCCTAATTTTAGGTCAACTGTGCAGTTAAACTTGGCTCTGCTTCCATACCAATCCCAGTTCTTGTGATTCTTTGGCATTTTTGACTTTGAGAGGATGTGATATGATATAAGAACACTCATGGATCCCTTTGGAGTTATTGATGGCCTTTGGAGTGGCTCAAGAAGCTCTTGGATTGTTCAGATCACAAACCCTAGATGCAGATGACTTTGAATCTATGCAGTGAATCAAAAATGAGATATGAGGTGATATGATTGTGTTTATGCATATGAGATGATCACCAGCCATGGTGTGAATGGGTGAGGGCAAATTTGGGGTGTTTACAACAGGGTATGATGTGGCTAAGGGTTCCTGCAAACCTGTAAACAAACCAACCCCCTCATATGTAATGTTCTATAACAAGGATCCTCAGACTTGGATCAGTTATGAGAAGTGTAAACACTTCTAACCCGGAGGTACAGTGTTTACAATAACCATAAAAGATCCTCCTCTAATTCACCCCAGATTCTGAAGGTCAAAATAAAGGTCATCCAGACTTAGCAGGTTTCCCAGATAGCCCTAGCACTACATGAAATTTGTAGCACAGAGTTCTCAAGAAGAAACCCACATCTGAATTGTGTTTCATATTCCCGCACCAGACCGAAATGGAATGGGAAAGAATATGAACCACTCAAGCCTAGGTGTCACTCAGGTCCCAAGTATAGGACCTTAATCACTCAATGAAACCCCACCCACCAAAACAGAAGCCAGATCCAGCAATGATAATGACAGTATGATGTATAAAAACTGTAAAGAAAGCAGTAAATAAAATTGTACATAAGGCAATAAATAAAGCAAATCAACAAGCACAATTAGCACATAACACCCCCCGTAAACACAAATCAAACAAGCGCTAGGAGGAACCCACAAAAAGAACCAGAAGCCCTGGTTGCAATATAAGGGTCCCCAGCAGAGTCGCCAAGCTGTCGCTCCCAAAGATTTGGATCTCGGTACAAGCGCGAAGGGTCAGTGAAAGAGAGAACATGAAGATGAACTGAAAAGAGTCGCCAGCTAGGCATTTTTATCCCGAAGGAAAGGTAATGCTGCATAAACCTAAGAAAGAAATGGATAAGACGGTCGCGAACCAGAGAAACTGAGAAAGGGGGTTGGTTACAACCTGGGAAGGTATTAGCACCCAGATTGTCCGTCGTACTCGACGGGATCCACGCTTGAAAGATTGTGTCTAAAGGCTGCAATGCCCAAGACTATGAGGCTAAAAAGAATAAGGCTAAAAGAGGGGGAATATACAGAGACTTTTGTTCGATAACTGTTAAGTTATGCCTACGTATCCTCTCGTGCAATGAGGAAGTCAGAACACCGTAGTTCGACTCAAAGAGACTGAAAAAGAATTGACTGATGAACTGCTTGCTTGTCTATGCTCAAGTGTATGACTCGTCTGGCTCGAGTGCTAACTGTCTTGCATTAGACGGAAGAAGCAAGTTCTCGCTTATGAATGAAGATGATGAGAAAAGAATCCCGAAGGAGACGATTATTGTTTGTTTTTGTGTTTTCAGTCTTTTATTGCTTTTTGGATTTTGTCATAAGAAAATGAGCTTAAGCCTAAACTAAGGGTTAGTAAACTCATCACATCTTCCCTCTGATTAGGGGTAATGAGAATACCTTAAGTATGAAGTAAACACCTCACACTTAATCACCATGATGTAGGATTAAGATCATTAACCTACTTGCGATTATTTAGATGTTTTTGGAGTTTTTGTTTAGTGTTAAGTAATGAGTTTAAGCCATAATCAAGGATTTAATGGACCCATTACACCATCCTAATAGAAGGATAATAGTTGAGAACATTTAAGCTGAGGCCTGCAGACGTATTCTCGAAGCATGTCAATGAGTTGTTCTTTTACTGAAGCCTTCAGACCGGCCCCAATCTTCACTTCTTTCAAATCCTCTTCGGTACCAAGATTTACTGTTTCAACCTCCTCCTGATGAGGAGTGATCACTTTCTCTTCCTACCTCAACAACCTGGCTAACTCTTCTGGTAACTCAAAGTCTTCTTCAACCCCTTCATCAGCTTGATTAATTGGATTGTCGAAGTCATACAAGGTCATAGTAGTGCTGTTGTCAGTGCAATCTGGAGGATAATCTCTACAAGGGTTGAGATTGGTTCGTTTTAGTGATCAGTTTTAATCTTGTTTAGAAAAAGTGAAAATGAGGTTATTATTTTGAAAACATTGCCATTTTATTGTTTTGTACAAAAGTGAAAAATGAAAAGACAGTGAGCGAAAAAAGAGACTCGTCTGCAAAAGATGTCTGATATTCATTGATTAATCCATTTGCACAAAATTACAATATGGCCCTATTACAAAATGAATCTTGTTACCTTGGGCAAGATGCAGGACTTGATGCATGCTAAAAAGACAGGAAATAATAATTACTCTGCAGGAGTAACCCTTATAATTTCCTTGGAAGACCAGTTAAGGACTTGGTTCCCCGGGATCCTTGGACGTATCTAGCTCTCCAGGTTGCGGTCGCTTTCCGCCTCGTCTTCCAGGTTGTTAACAGCATCTGGGGTGAGCATCCCCCCACTGATGAACTTGGGCTCTTTTGCAGCCTCTGATTGATCTTGTCGGAATGGTCTGTAACCCAAACTGAATCTATCTTCCTTTTTCACCACCGGCAGCAGCTTTCCCCAGCCTTGGGCATTACCATCTTCAACAACCTTTCGGGCTTGCTGATAGGAAACAATTGAAGTACCCATCCTGTCTTCCTGGGATGCAGCAAATACCTCAGTCGTCGCCTCATTGACATTCAGGGCCTCGAACCCTTGGCTCATAGTTTCATGGATTTCACCATCCCTCTCAATATATTTGTAAGTAGCCAGATGGCTAACAAATATGTCCTCCTCACCACAGATGGTGATAATCTGTCCTTCCCACTCATATTTTAGTTTCTGATGAAGGTTCGACGTTACTGCGCCTGCGGCGTGAATCCATGGTCGACCTAGCAAACAGCTGTAAGCAGGTTGTATGTCCATCACGTAGAAAATGGTCTTAAAGATTTGTGGACCGATTATCACTGGCAGCTCCACCTCTCCAAGAACAGATCTTTTGGAGCCATCAAAAGCCCTGACCACAAGGTTGCTTGGCCGGAGAGCTATCCCATCATATTCAAGCTTGACAAGAGCTTTCTTGGGTAAAACATTGAGTGAGGACCCAGTGTCTACAAGAACATGAGATAGTACATCTCCTTTGCACTCCAGGGTTATGTGCAAAGCTTTGTTGTGGTGATGTCCTTCGGTCGTTAAATCAGCATCAGTGAAACCTAGACCATGGCTAGTTATAACATTTGACACCACTGTTTCCAGCTGATTTACTGTGATCTCTTCTGGCACGTAGGCAGCGTGCAGAACTTTGAGTAGTGCATCCCGATGGGCTTCGGAACACAACAGCAGAGATAAGATTGAGATCTTTAAAGGATTTTGGTGGAGATGGTCCACAACTTTATAGTCGTTTCTTTTAATAATTCTCATAAACACATCCACATCTTGATCGAAGGATGATTTATGAGTTTCTTTCGGCGCAGATTCTTCAGGTATCACACTCTTCCCTTTGGCTTTGGCAGCAGCCTCTGCCTCAATATTATTTCTGGGAACTTGTGACGTGAAGAGATGTCCGCTTCGGGTGAAGCCTCCGCCTCCCCCGACATTGTCCACCTGGGGAGTGAGAACTGGAGAGTCAAGAAGGACTTTCTCTCCGTTGCAGTAAAGGTCATCACTATAATGTCATGGTATAGCACTATCTTTATCATATGGAATTGGCCCGGGCACCGTGATGGTGACTGGGCTTTCTGCAGCAGAAGTTGGGACTGTAATAGTCTGTGGATCATAAAAAATAGTAACAGGACCTCTGGTGAATGTTTGTGGAGGTGAATTGAAGCTTTGTTGAGATTTTTGTTGAGATTTTTGTTGAGATTGTTGAAAGTTGTTGGAATTCGGGACCGTTGTCGGGTCATAATAAATTGTGACAGCGGAAACATCATTGTTGTCACTCCCAAAGATTTGGATCCCAGTACAAGCGCGAACGATCGGCGAAAGAGAGAACATGAAGATGAACTGTAAAGAGTCGCCAGCTAGGCATTTTTATCCCAAAGGAAAGGTAATGCTACATAAACCTAGGAAAGAAATGGATAAGACGGTCGCGAACCAGAGAAACTGAGAAAGGGGGTTGGTTACAACCTGGGAAGGTATTAGCACCCAGATTGTCCGTCGTACTCGACGGGATCCACGCTTGAAAGATTGTGTTTAAAGGGGTAAGTGTCAGTGTTGTCTGTGTGCAAAAGCTGGAAAAGAATACAAATGTCAGTGCAAAAGAAGTGTGAAGTGAATGAAAGGAGTGTCAGTGTAAGAAAAGAGTACAATGCCCAAGACTATGAGGCTAAAAAGAATAAGGCTAGAAGAGGGGGAATATACAGAGACTTTTGTTCGATAACTGTTAAGTTATGCCTACTTATCCTCTCGTGCAATGAGGAAGTCAGAACACCGTAGTTAGACTCAAAGAGACTGAAAAAGAATTGAATGATGAACTGCTTGCTTGTCTATGCTCAAGTGTATGACTCTTCTGGCTCGAGTGCTAACTATCTTGCATTAGACAGAAGAAGCAAGTTCTCGCTTGTGAATGAAGATGATGAGAAAAGAATCCCGAAGGAGACGATTATTGTTTGTTTTTGTGTTTTCAGTCTTTTATTGCTTTTTGGAGTTTGTCATAAGAAAATGAGCTTAAGCCTAAACCAAGGGTTAGTAAACTCATCACATCTTCCCTCTGATTAGGGGTAATGAGAATACCTTATGTATGAAGTAAACACCTCACACTTAATCACCATGATGTAGGATTAAGATCATTAACCTACTTGCAATTATTTAGATGTTTTTTGAGTTTTTGTTTAGTGTTAAGTAATGAGTTTAAGCCATAATCAAGGATTTAAGCCAAATTCACTTCTCAAATACTTACCACCTGAAAAGTTAGCAAAAAGAAATGAAATGAAAAGAAAATGAAATGAATGCAAGGATGCAAACCAAAACCAGAAGCATGTTTATGATGCAAATGATGCTAAGAGATGATGCAAATGTATGTCAAGAGTGGTGGGTTATCATACAAATGAGGAGAATGCAAATGAAGCATGAAAGGAACATGAAAGTTCATGAAAGCACATGAAATGAAATGAATGCATAACATGGAAAATGGATGAAGAAATGATCAAGTATGTTTCTAATGTGTCCTAGGATGTCCTATATGTCATGTGGATGCAAGAAATGTCATGGCAAGTTCATGAATGCAAGCATATGCAAGATGTATGCAAAGGAAGATGAGAAATTAGGGTTTTCATGCAACATGAGATGCAAAACTCAAAAACAGAAGC
Organism: Lathyrus aphaca; assembly: GCA_963966055.1. Lineage (NCBI taxonomy): Eukaryota > Viridiplantae > Streptophyta > Magnoliopsida > Fabales > Fabaceae > Lathyrus > Lathyrus aphaca. Next base: position 220,287,961 of record OZ014525.1, read on the forward strand.
AAATGACAAGATAAAAAATTGAAAATGCAATAAAAATAACCCTAACCCCATATGATTCCAAACCCCAAAGGAGGAGACCTAACTCTTAAGCCTAAGGAAGTTATGATTTTTCTAAGTTATCTAGGGTTTTAAGGTACCTAAAAGGAAAAAAATGCCAATCAATTCAAAAAGGCAGAAGAAATTTGTAACAAAATTATTCTAGAAACTACATATCAAATGAAGATCAATGCAAAAAGAATCATTGTCATACCATTCTTGGTTAGGCAGAAAAGAATTCTTGAACTTAGGGTTCTAAAATGTGAATTTTATGAACCCTAAATTCAAGAAAATTATCAAAATTGGTTCAAAACCAAAAATAAATTTGTGTGAATGTTATGACAATGTTTCTAAATGTTTAAAGATGCAATATGAATTTTTTGGGATTTTTTAGAAACCTAAATGATATTTTAATTAATTAAAATAAACATTTAAATGTTTAAAAAATTATTTTTTGATGTGAAAAATAAAAATAAAAATATTTTTGGGTTGATAAAATTATTTGAAATCAAAATGCAGAATAAAAATATTTTTTGGAAATTTCTAACTATTTTTAATAAATGATACAAAATAAATGATAAAAAATGAATTAAAAACTGAATTTAATAGAAGTATGCAAAAGGAAAGGCTGGGATTGAATCTGGGAAATCCTAGGTTGACTGCACGCCAGATCTAAAGGCCTGTATTCAAACTTACTTAAACTTAATTAACTAATTAATTAATCCAGATTAATAACTAATGAACTAATCTCCACCACACAAACACGCGCGGGAATGGAAATCAGACGGCTCACATTCAAACTTAGCCCTAACCCTAATTATCTCATTAATCACTTTCAGGTCACCGAAGAAGAGCTCCGGTCGTCTTCTCCGATGACACCCTCACCTGAAAAACCCTAACTTCTTCCCTAGGTTATTTCTGGAGCTCTAAAGCTCCAGATTAACTCCTCTCACTTCCCTGAATCCAAATCCACCCTCAAATCTCATTTCTTTTCACTCAAACTCATGATTCGAAGAGAAAACTCAAACATGGTGAAACTTTCAGAAGTTCATAAAATACTCAAATCACAACCATTTTCAAAAATAAAAGTATCAGCATGATTCGCACAACAAGAGGAACGATTCTATAACCTAAAATCACATTTCTGGAAAAATGTTTGAAGAAGTTACCTGAGCTTGAGCTTCCTCAGTTTGGAGCTTTCAGACTGCTTTTCTTGTGCAAGTTGACTCCAATGACCTTCATGAAGAAGCTTTGATGCTTGGAAAACTTTGAGGATGGCTAGTTTGTGAGTTTGCAACCCAACTGGTCAGAAATCGTGTTTGGTGTATGGAGTGTTTTTGGCTGTTTCAATGGTTGGTTTGTGATCAGTGAGTGATTTAGAGATGAATGGTGGAATTTGTTTTGAGTTTAAGTAAGTGTGCTATCAGATTCGAAGGAAAATGCAAGAGGGAGAGTTTTTGTGAACTTGATGATTCTGAGCATTCAGGCTAGCTTGTTGTGTGTTATGGCTATGGTTTAATCCACATAACATGATGTGATAGGCCAGAGAGTGGGTGGTGGACTGTGGTGATTGGTATGGGTGTTTTGCATAAAGTCAACATTTCTTGTACTTGAGGTATGGGTAAGTGGCAGGCTTGGATTTGGGCATGTCCTGGTTCAGCTGAGATCAAGGAATGTTTGTGAATCAGATTTTATGAGCTGTAGCAAGTGGATGAGAGGTTTTGTGCCATTTTGCAAATTCATGAAGTTTTGGCCCCTTTTGGATTTCTTGATGTGCAAGACATGGAATAACATAATTCTTTGTCCAATTCTGAGTTTTAGGCAATGCACAATGTTTGTATGATGCTTAGAAGTGTGTTTGAAGTCACAAAATAGCTTGGCAAGTGGTTTTGCAAAAAATCCCTCTTTGGTGCATTCTTGAAAATTATGTGATTTTTGCCAACTTTGAAAGATCATAACTTGAGTTCCCTAATGAATTAGAACTTGTTCTTGTACTTTTTGAAAAGGGAATGATCCAATCTACAATTTTCATGACCAACAATTTTTCATTTGAAGCATTTTTGGTTGAGAAAGAGGAGGTTGAAAAACTTTCCCAAAATGGAAAGTTTACATTACAAGTCATTTCCATTTTTGGTTTAGCTCATTTTTCTTCAAATTTTTGAACTTCTAATCACTTCAATGATCAGATAAAGATCATATAACTTCAATTTGATGAAAAATCCACTTTGGTTCCATGGATGGGGGCCTCAGATGCCCTGATTTTGCTCTGACTTGCTCAAGAAGTTACCCTATGATCAGATGACTTCCACAATGAATTTCTTCATCAAACTTGGTACACATGATCGTTATAACATATTGAGACCAATAGAAACAAGAATGACCAAAATATTTGGAGTTATGGCCTCTGAAACCAAAACCCTAATTTCAGGTCATCTGTGTAGTTAAACCCTAGCTCTGCTTCCATGCTTTGCCAGTTCTTGTGATTCTTTAACTTCCTTGATCTTTGGAGGATAAAATATGATGATTGAACATACATGGACCCTCTTGAGATGATTGAAGACCTTTGGAGTGGCTCAGATGGATCCTTGGATTGCTCAGATCACAAACCCTAGATGCAGATGACTTGAACTAATACAGTGAAGCAAAAATGCAACATGATATGATATGATTAAACTAATGAAAATATGAAAGATCACAAGCCATGGTGTGAACATAGTGAAGGGAAATTAGGGGTGTTTACAGTGGTTGCTGAAGTTGTAGTAGCAGGTGCAAATGAATTGTTGTGTGTTGAAGCGATGAAAGAAGTAGTTGCTGAAGTTGTAGCTAAATCAGTTGGAACAATGGTTGTTGCAGTTGTAGAAGAATCAATAGGAAAGATGGTTGTTGCAATTATAGAAGAATCACTTATTGTTGACAAAAGAGTTGTTGGTGTTGTAGAAGTTGTTGTGGTAATTTGCAGAATGCCTTCTTTGATCAAGCCATTGATGCCATCTCTCAAGCTTGCACACCCATTCTCGGAAAGTTTGCATGATTCACAACAGGCCTCACAACCTGGATACACTTAGCATTTTAAAAGCTGGGCTTTAACCTCTTCCAGAGGTGTCTGAATACATGTAATGTCTTCTATTAAACTTATGGGTGAGCCATCCTCTACAACATTAATCATTGGCCCATTGTGGCTTGGCATAGGATTTTTCATTACATTGGGAGGAAGTGCAAAGTTCAGGGCTTTTGAATCTACCAGATCCTGCACCTTCATATGCAGAGCCCTGCATTTTTCTGTAGAGTGGCCAGGTGCATTGGAATGAAAAGCACACCTAGCGTTGACATCATAGTTTCTCGGAAGGTTTTGAGGATCAGGTGGAGCCAATGTCCTCAACTCAACAAGATTGAGCTTTAGGAGTTGTGGCAGCAGTGTAGCATACGGCATTAGAATGGCGTCAATCACCCTGTTGATCTGAGATGGCCGCTGTTGAAAAGGGCGTTGTTGTTGATTGTTGATTGTTGTTGTTATTGTATAATCTCTGTTACGGAAACTGTTATTGTTGCGGAAAGTGTTGTGGTTGTTGAGTATACTGAGGAGGTGGAGTAGGGATAGTAACAGCAGCAACTGTTCTGGGCAGGTATTGGGGTCTCCCTCTTCCCATGTGCACAGAGTTTGTCTCACCAGATCTACGGGGCCCAGCAAAAGGTTTCCTTGTACTGCTTGAATTGGCACCGTTATCGGAGATCTTTCCCATCTTCAATAGGCTCTCTATTCTTTCTCCAGCTATCACCACATCTGCAAAGCTGGTAGAAGAAAATGCAGCCAATCTGACAATGTAGGTTCCTTGAAGAGTATTCATGAACATGTCTGCCATCTCCCTTTCATACATAGGGGGTTGAACTGCAGCAGCCAGTTGCCTCCACCTTTGGGCATATTCTCTGAAGCTTTCACGAGAAGATTGAGACATTCCCATTAGAAGAGTTCTGTTTGGATCCATGTCCAAGTTATACTGATACTGACGGATAAAAGCTTCATCCAAGTCTTTCCAGTTCCTTACTGTGGCTCTAGTCAAATGGGAATACCATTCTCGGGATGCCCCTGTTAGACTATCCTCGAAGTAAAACATCCACAGCTTTTTGTCCATGGTGTATGCTTTTAATCTTCCCAAGAATGACTGAAGGTAGGTGCGTGGGCAGGATGTGCCATTATACCTTTCAAAACACGGGGGTTTGAACTTGTGAGGAATTCTCACCCCTTCCACCAATCCCATGTCCATGACATCAAAACCTAGGGAGTTTTAGGATTCAAGAGACCTCAGCTTCTCGGAAATCTCATCCAACCGTCGGTCATAAACTTCGTCTCCAGCCCCGACGATAGTAAACTGCTCTTCTTGAGGATCATCTTGCAAGACCCTTCCTCCAGCAGTGTTACCCTGAGTATTCCTTATGGCATTTATTTCTGGGTTCAAATGAGGCCCAAATTCTGGTGTATCAGTGTGAGGCTGCACGTGATCGTTGTTACTGGTACCTCCTGTACCTGGATGGTGTTCTTCAGGAGTTTGTCTCTCAACCAACTCCCTTAGTCTTTCCTGGCTCTGGGCTAAACCAGTCATTACAGTCATGAATTGGGTCATCTGATTTCTCATCTCAACCCTCTCATTGGCCATTTGGGTCCTCACTTCATTCAAGTCTTGCTGAACTTGATCCATCTAGAGTCCCGGAAGGTTGTTTCTTGTCGGGTACCGGTGTATTCTGTTGACAGGGAACACTCTTCTGCGAGCAATGTTTCCTGAAACCACACCAAAGTGAGAAACATCAATAAAACAAAACCTACAAAACAAAGAGAATGTTAGTATTCAATGCAGGATACCTATTTGTCTTCCAAGGGTATCCGGTTTGGTTCTTTGGTTTTGACCTTTCCAGACCTCGAGGAAGTGCTGATGATGTTATAGAGATAGATAAAGCCCACCAAAATAATACAAACTGATATATTACAAAGGATGAAAATACATAGTTTGATTACAAATAACATTCCCATGGTGGGTCAAAATACAACAACAAAATAAAAAAGTACAACAAAAGGAAAGTACAAGCAAAAGAGTCAAACATCTAATCCAAAGTCATCCTCTCTAACTTCCTTCAGGAGGGCCTCAGTCACTGGACCTACTGGGTGCTCTGTGATAGTCCTGATGAGGAGGTTTCTGGTAGCAATGGCACTAGTTAACTTCTTATGTTTGTCCTGATCCTTTGACCTCTTCAACCCCGCCCGGAGTTTCAATTCAGATATCTCCTTCTGAGCTGCTATCAAGGCTGCCCGATGCTTCTTCTCACTAGCCTCCAACTGCTCCATCTTAGCCTGAGTACTTTGATCTTACTGTGCACGGGCTTCAGTGATCCTGATCCACCTAGCCTAGCTCTCCTCTAGATAATGCTCTGCCCTAGCCTTCTGAGTTTTTGCTTCCTTTCAAGCATTCTTCAGTACTAAATCCCCTGCCCTAGCCTTCCTGATATAGTCATCCGTCTTCTCAATCTTGGTCAAGTGTTCAATCCTGAGCCTTTCCAATCTCTCATTATCTAAACGGCTGTAATTTCTCTCCCAGAGAGTCTTCTTCAAGGCTTCAGAGAGCTGAGTATTCCTTTCTTTCAGCTTCTCAAACTCTTCCAAACTGACAGTAGCTGCAGGTTGCACTGTTGAAGGTCCAGGTGTATCTTCCAAGATAAATGGAATATGGGTGATCTGAGCTCTGGTACGAGACCAATCAGAATACTGTGCTGACGCAATGTTGTTTCACTTTCCAAGGATGGTTGTTCCCTTAGTCTGAATGTTATCCCAAGCCCAGGCAGCTTGTCTGACAACAGCAGAGTTGGGTTGGATTTCACAGTAGAGGGTCTCAGTCAAGTCTTTCCCTTTTGGAGGATGAACAAAAGCATATCCTAATTGTCTTTTAAACAGTAAAGGGTTGTAGTTGATGCAACCTTTCACTCCTATCAAAGGCACATTAGGATACTGCCCGCAGCTAGTAATGATCTTTTTGCCTTTGGTGCTTTGAGTGCACCATCTAATGTCTTCTGATGTCAAGGCAATCAATCTCTTAGCCCAGTTCTTTTGCTGATGAGGGTTCAGTAAGGTATCTGAGTTTGGCAAATGTCTAAGCAACCAGGAGTAATAAAGGGGAGCACAGCATCTGACCAGTCTTCCTCTTTGCTTCTCATTCCTCTGGTGTACTGAGTAGTAGAAGTCTCCCAGCAAGGTAGGAACTGGGTTCCTCAACAAGAACAGGTGAATAGCATTCTTGCTCACAAACTTTGGATCATCTGCAAACAAGATAACCCCATATATACTGAGGGCTAGAAGTGCACAGACAACCTTCCATTCCCCAACTGCAGCATGCAGGGTAGCCTGGGAGATCAAGAAGTCTAGATGAAGGCCTGGAACCCCAGCCATGGTGGTCATGCTCTGATCAATAAGGGCAGGCTCCAAATGCAATGCCCTGGCTATGTCTTCATTTTTGGGAGCAACCATCTCAGGGTTGAAAGGAATCCCTCTCCTGATAGGAACTCCTAACAACAAGGAAAATTCTTCTAGCAAAGGTCCCAACTGGAAATCAGGAAAAGTGAAGCATCTGAGTGGAGGATCATAAAACTATAAGAAAGTATGGATCATGCTCCTCTGAGATGCATCCAAGTCCATGACCATGTCCAATATGCCTCCATAATGTTCTCTGAATAGTGGGACATGATCAGGGTAATGAGGGTCTGGATCTGCCTGATGCCAGTCAGTGTGGGCTCAAAGAAGTGGTAAGTGATGTTGCTCTTTCTTGAAGTGTCCATACTTATAATGGGTGCTGGTGATGATGCTGAGATAAACCCTGGTGAAGATAACTGCTGAAGACTGAAGAAGATAACTGAAGGGGGTCTCTGGTGAAGACAAACTGATGAAAGTGCTAGAGAAGATAACTGGAGAAGTCTGAGCAGCAGAAGGGGTCAAAAACAAACCAAAGACAAAATGGTGGATACCCTGTAAAACAAATAGGCAAATGTTAAATGATGCAAAAATGATGTATGCAATATGATATGCAAAGGGTTTGTGATCAAGAGCTGGATCTGGTATCTGTCTTGATAAGGTTTATGTGTGTTCATAAGTCCGGATGGAGGCTTAGAAATCCAGTAACCAGGTGGGGGACTCAAATAAAGAGTCACAAGTCCAGGGTAATCACAAGAATTGTCCAAATAATACAACCTTAACAAATCTAGTAACAAGGGTATGATGGGGCCAAGGGTTCCCGCAAACCTGTAAACATCCCGACCCCCTCACATGTAATGTTCCAGAACAAGGATCCTCAGACTTGGATCAGTTATGAGAAGTGTAAACACTTCTAACCCGGAGGTACAGTGTTTACAATACCCATAAAAGATCCTCCTCTAATTCACCTCAGATGCTGAAGGTCATAAAAAGGTCATCCAGACTTAGCAGGCTTCCCAGATAGCCCTAGTACTACAGGAAATCCGTAGCACAGAGTTCTCAAGAAGAAACCTATGTCTGGACCGTGTTTCATATTCCCGCACCAGACCGAAATGGAATGGGAAATAATATGAAGCCACTCTAGCCTATGTGTCACTCAGGTCCCCGGTATAGGACCTTAATCACTCAATGAACCCCACCCACCAAGGAAAACACAGATCCAGCACATGATAATGACAATATGAAATGCATAAAACTGTAAAAGAAAGCAATAAATAAAGTTGTACATAAAGCAATAAATAAAACAAATAAGAAGCACAAGTAGCAAATAACACCCCCGTAAACACAAATCAAACAAGCGCAAGGAGGAACCCACAGAAAGAACTAGAAGCCCTGGTTGCAATATAAGGATCCCCAGTAGAGTCGCCAAGTTGTCGCTCCCGAAGATTTGCATCCCGGTACAAGCGCGAACGGTCGGCGAAAGGAGAAATGAAATGAAGTGAATAGAGTCGCCAGCTAGGCATTTTTATCCCGAAGGAAAGGTAATGCTGCATAAACCTAAGAAAGGATATGGATAAGACGGTTGCGAACCAGAGAAACTGAGAAAGGGGCTTGGTTACAACCTGAGAAGGTATTAGCACCCAGATTATCCGTCGTACTCGACGGGATCCACTCTTAAAAGATTGTGTTTAAAGGGGTAGTGTATGTGCTATCTGTGTGCAAAAGCTGGAAAGGAATGTACAAGTGTCAGTGCAAGAAAGTGAAGTGAGGTGCTCAGGAATGAGGCTTTAAAAGAATGCTGAAAGAGGGGGAAGCACAGAGACTTTTGTTCGATAATTGTTAAGTTATGCCTATGTATCCTCACATGCAATGAGGAAGTTAGAACATCGTAGTTCGACTCAAAGAGACTGAAAGATAAATTAACTGTGAACTGCTTACTTATCTATGCTCAAGTGTATGACTCGTCTGGCTTGAGTGCTAATTGTCTTACATTAGACGGAAGAAGCAAGTTCTCGTTTATGATTGAAGATGATGAGAAAAGAATCCCGGAGGAGACGATTATTGTTTGTTTTTTGTGTTTTCAATCTTTTATTGTTTTTGGTAATTGTCATAAGTTAATGAGCTTAAACCTAAACCAAGGGTTAGTAAACTCATTATATCCTCCCTTTGATTAGGGATAATGAGAATACTTTAAGTATGAGATAAGCATCTCAACTTAATTACCATGATGGTGTAGGGTTAAGATCATTAAGCTACTTGTGATTATTTAGATGTTTTTGGGTTTTTGTTTAGTGTTAAGTAATGAGTTTAAGCCATAATCAAGGATTAGTGAACTCATTACACCATCCTAATAGAAGGATAATAGATGAGCACACTTAAGCTGAGGAAGATACCTCAACTTAATCCATGATTAGGGATTAACCTCATGACAAAACAAACCTTTATTAAAGTGGATTTTAATTAAGGGTGAGATTAAGAAGTGAATTTTATGGTTTGTAAGACAACTTGAGAGGGACTTGTCCATTAAACACTAGGGTTAGTCCTTCTTAACCAATAAAGGAAGAATTAGAACCCCTAATGCAAGGCCCAAGTTACAAGTTAGTGTCTTAGTGATTATTAAGATGGATTGATTAAGAGGTTTAAACAAATTAAGGGTTTAACACTTAGGATTAAAGTTATACACTCCATCCTAAGAGAAGGATGCAAGCATAACCCTAATTCCAAAGTCTTAAAACCTTAAAGGTTTAGTCTCTAATGATGAGATGAGAAGAGAGACACAAAGAAGACACAAAGGTGAAAACTAAGGGGGGACTAATCACAACCCTAATTATTATCATGCTTGGATGTTCCTATGGTTTGTGAGGCTTAAAAGAGATCTTCAGAGAAGCCACCAATGGAAGAAGCAGATGAAAGGAGGAAGAAACAGATGAATAAGTTACTTACTTCACTGAAGAAGATAAGTAACTTAGAGAAAGAAAGTGAGAGATGAACATGAATGAGCAAGCTCACTCTAAGACAATGAAAAATGCAGCAAGGATGCATATGAAGAAGATGAAGAGAAATGAGAAGTGAAGGCAAATTCACTTCTCGAGTTAACTTACCACTTGAAAATGTTAGCATAAGGAAAGAAATGAAGTGAAATGAAACATATGTAAAGACAAAAGAACAAAACCAGAAGCAATTGCATGATGCAAATGATGCTATAAGATGATGCAAAGGCATACCAAGTGTTATGAATGTTCATATAAGAGATTGGATGCAAATGAAGCATGCTTTGAAGTATGAAAACACATCGATGTTTATGAAATGAAATGGATTCAAAGCATGGAAAATGTATGAATAAATGACCAAGCAATGTTCAAGCAATGTCTTAAGATGTCTAAGATGGCATACAAATTCTTAGAATGTCATGGCAATTTCATATGTTCATGTAATGCAATGTAAGATGCAAGTATGAATGCAAAATTAGGGTTACATGAAAGGATGAGATGCAAATAATCAAAATAGAAGCAATTGACATGATAAAAATTTGCAAATGAGCTCAAATAAACCCTAATCCCATATGATATCACACCCCAAAGGAGAAGGTCCAACTCTTAACCTAAAAGAAGTTATGATTTTTCTAAGATAACTAGGGTTTTTGGGTACCTTAAGAAGACAAATGCAAATCAATTTGAAAATTAGGGATAAATTCATGACACAAATATCCTAGAAACTATATGCTATGTGGAAAACAATGCAAAAAGAATCATTGTCAAACCCTTCATGGTTAGGCAGAAAAGAATTTTCAAAGTTAGGGTTCCAAAAAGGGAATTTTATGAACCCTAAATTCAAGAAAAATGTCAAATTTGGATCAAAACCAAAAAAAAATTGTATGAATGGTTTGACAATGTTTCTCAATGTCCTAAGATGCAATGTGAATTTTTTTGGAATTTTCAGAATCCGAAATGGTATTTTAATTAATTAATTTCCATTAATTAATCAAAATAAACATTTAAATGTTTTTTTAATGCAAAAAATAAAAAGAAAAATGTTTTTGGGTGAAGAAAAATATTTAGAATAAAAATGCAGAAGGAAATATTTTTTGGATGATTTTTACTATTTTTAATAAAATGAACAAAAGAAATAAAAATAAAATGAATAAAAATGTAAATAAAAGAAAGTCAACTGATCTGATGGTTCAAGTTTGAATGGGGGGAGACTGCACGCGCAGATGGAAGGCATGGATTGATTCTAGGTTAATTAAATGATTAACCTAATTAATTAAAAATTAAACTTAAGTGAAATGATCTGAACCGTACATACGCGCGCGAAACCAAATCCAAGGGCTGATATTCAAACTGGGCCACTAAACCCTAATTAGGGTTCTAATCATTTTCAGGTGACTGGAGCTAGCTCCGGTCATCTTCTCCGGCTAGCCAAACATGATATCTCACTCAAAACGCAACCCCAAGCTCTCAAACTCTCCAGAATCAAACATCTAACAACCCTAAACACGAATCCAGCCCCAAAACTCATTTATTTTTCATCAAGAACACGAATCGAAGCAAAACGGAAAACACATCAAAATTTCAGAAGCTCAGTACATGCACGAAACTCAACCATTTTCAAAACAAACTACATCATGGTGATCAGGAGAACACATAGAATCATTCTATAACATAAAAGAGAAGTTCTGGAGAAAAAAAATTGAAGGTGTCTACCTGAGCTGAAGCTTTCACTTCTGGAGCTTTTGGACCTCTTCTCCTGTGCAAATCCACCTCACTTGACCCCCTGATGATGTTGCGATGCTTTGATAGAGTTTAGAATGGCTGGATTGAGTGGCTGCACCTCAACTGGTCTGAAATCGAGTTTTGTGTTTGTGGGGTTTCAGGCTTGTTTGATGGTTGGGAAATGTTCTAATGATGATGGTGAGTTGAATGGTGAAGTTTGTTTGAAGTTTGAGTGGCTGGACAGAGTGTTTCAAAAGTTTGAAGCTTGAAGGTGATTTTGTGAAACTTGGTGTACTGATGATTCAGGCTTGTGTGTCTTATGTTATGGCTTGCTTTTGGTCCACATAACATAACCCTATTGGCCAGAGAGTGGTTGTGGTTGCAGCTGATTGGTATGGGGTGATTTGCAAAAAGTCAACAAATGGTGTACTTGAGGTATGGGCAAATGGCATGCTTGGATTTGAGTATGTCTTGGTTCAGCAGAGATCAAGGAAGGCTCATAGATCAGATTTGATGAGCTGTAACAAGTGTATGAAAGGTTTTGTATCATTTTGCAATTTTGAGGAACTTTGGCCCTTTTGGAATTTCTTGAAGTTCAAGGCATGAAATTGAATGATTCTTTGGGCAATTCTGGTCAAAATGAGTTATATTATGTTTGTATGATGCTTAGAGAGTGATTAGAGGTCACAAAATGACTTGGTATGTGAAATTGCAAAAAATCCTCTTTGGTGTGAAGTGAAAATTATAGGATTTTTGCCAACTTTGCAAGGCCATAACTTGAGTTCCATAATGAATTAGAACTTGTTCTTGTACTTTTTGAAAAGGGAATGATCCAATCTACAACTTTCATGGCTAATAATTTTTCATTTGAAGCATTTTCGGTTGAGAAATAGGAGGTTGAAAAACTTTCCCAAAATGGAAAGTTTCCATTACAAGTCATTTCCATTTTTGGCAACTTTTAGTTTAGCTCAAATTTCTTCAAATTTGTGAACTTCCAAGCACTTCAATGATCAAATAAAGATCATATAACTTCAATTTGATGAAAATACCACTTTGGTTCCATTGTTGGGGGCCTCAGATGCCTTGATTTTGCTCTGACTTGCTCAAGAAGTTACCCAATGAACAGATGACTTCCACAATGAATTTCTTCATCAAACTTGGTACACATGATCCTTATAACATATTGAGACTATTAGAAACAAGAATGACCAAAAAATTTGGAGTTATGGCCTCTGAAACCAAAACCCTAATTTCAGGTCATATGTGTAGTGAAACCCTAGCTCTGCTTCCATGCTTTCCAAGTTCTTGTGATTTCTTGACTTCCTTGTACTTTGAGGGATTTAATATGATGATATAATACACATGGGCCCTCTTGGAATGATTGGAGACCTTTGGAGTAGCTCAGATGGATCCTTGGATTGCTCATATCACAAACCCTAGATGTAGATGAACTTGAACTAATGCAGTGGAAAAAATGCAATATGAGATGATATGCCTAAACTTATGCAAATATGAAAGATCACAAGCCATGGTATGAACTTAGTGAGGGCAAATTTGGGGTGCCTACACCAGCTTCAAGCACTGGGACCGAGAAACAATTATACATTTATCCCAAAGGGTACAATACTATTGTCATACGAAAAATGCTTTAACTGAGTTCCTATGAGAGAACCAGGCCATCCCATGTGAGTTCCCAATGGGTTTTCCAACAAATATGGTATGCCATTATCACCATTGGAGAGGGTTGTTTCCATTAAGGTCCTCAATGATCGGTCCCCTGATACACATAACTATCAAGGTCGTATCCTGAAGTGGAGGAAATCCCCACACATAATATTTCCAAGACGGTCGCAGTCCGGGTATGGAACACACCGCCACTCATCATGAGGATATATCATGGAAGTACAATGTCTGTCCACGCTAAAGTCTAGGGTGCACTCAAGCCTTGGTTTTGGGCTCCTCACTCAGTAACCCCATCCCGCCAAAAAAACCAACACAGACAGTCCAATATATGATGCATGGAAATTAAATGCGGAAAGAGGTAAATAAAGCTGTAAAGTAGAAGTGTAAATAAAAACAGTAAACTAAACACACGGAAAACAAATAAACATCCAAAGAAACAAAAATAGACAAGTTCTAGGATTGACTCTCAAAAGGGAAACTAGAGATTCTGGTTTCTTATCCCCAACAGAGTTTCCAATTGTCGCTCCCGGGATTTTTATCCTACTACAAACGCGAAAGTGGCGCGGAAAAGGTAGAGTCGCCAGCCAAACATTTTTATCTCGGGTGAATGGGAAAGGTAATGTTGCACAAACCAGGGAAAATGAAAGAACAAGGTATTGGGAACCAAAGAAACTGGGTTCGGGAGTCGGTTACGAACAGGGAAGGTATTAGCACCCCAGATCGTCCGCCATACCCGACGGGATCCGCGCTTGCTTGAACTGTTCAAAGGGTGAGAATAAACTGCTACTAAACAAAAGAATTGCTACTAAAGTGGAGAGAAAGAAAGAATAGGGGAAATTTAGGGAAAACAAATAGTGTGCTTGAGTGGGTCCTACCCTATTGCCTACGTATCTCATGGGAAATGAGAATCAGAGTCGCTGTAGTTCCCCTAACTAGGGAGGAAATTTGTTTCTTTATGTTTTTTATGATTGAAATGCTTATGCCTATGCTCAGGTGTTGCATGCTCTCCTTGAACGAGTGTGTTACCATCTTGCAAAGAGACAAGTCGAAGCAAGTTCTCGCGTCAAGAGTGAAGGAGATGATAAAAGATTTCCCGCAGGAAAGACGCTTTTTGTTGGTTTATTATCTTTTAGAAGAAGTGTTTTTCAGGTGTTGTTTATGAAGCATCCTCATGCTGAGACTTGTTCATCATGATAGATACCTTACACCTCATCCCCATATGGAATGCGTTCAAGTATCCCATGGCAAAGTCCCTTGGAACATGAGAAAGTTCAACCTTTATTAGGTGTTTTGATTTTGTTTTGGAGATGAGAGAATAAGACTCAAGTTGAGAAAGGAAAAACACTAAGGGAAACTAAGACTCACCCTAAGTTGTTATTCAATGGAGGTCATATGGTTAATGAGGTTTCCTAATCCTAGAGAGAAGAAATATGCAAATTCTAACTCACTTCAAGGATTGAAGATGAGATTAGAACTCAAATAGATGATAAGAGAGTGAAATGTCAAAGAAGCAATAAAATGCTTATCGCAACCGCAATTTGAAAGCTTTAAAAGAGGAAGGAAGAAGGTAGAATGTAGGCGTACACCTGTAGCACCCTATTTTTTGCCCTAATATTTCTTCGCATTTTTCATCTGCATCTTGCAATACAAACAAGATCATACTGGTTTTTCGGTTTTTCTCGGGTGTAGGTTTATGCCTTATATGGGATCACCATTTGCTTTTATTTGTTTATGTTTACTAATACCTATTAAAATCCAAAAAAATATTTTTTTTTTCCTTTCTTAATCATTTTCCAGGTAAAAAAATGCCAAAAAATAGCAATCCCGCAGTTAGAATGAATTTCACCGATAAAAGTCGAAGTTGATCCGCAAATAATTCAAATTTATCTAATCAATGATTTCCCGATTTAATTGATTTATTCAAGGAATTCCAAGGTTCATGTTTTTATTTCCATGCCTTCTTCGACATGCAAAAGAATAAAGCCGGAATCATAGCAGTGCAAAAGGGAAACAAAATTTTCAAATTTTGCACTAAGTAACCGGTTAATACCTAGGGCGTAATCGGTTACTTGTGTGAAAATTTGAAAATTTTGGCAGCAATCTCATTTTTTAATTTTGTTACCAAATTCATTTTTTTGATCACTCTTGGAATATTCTAGACCATCTCCATTTAATTCACATACATCATTGAAATTAATTCCCACCATAAACCCTCACTAATCACCACTCTTTTCATGATTCCCTCTGATTTTTGAATTACCAAGCCTAATTTGAATTACCAAAGAAATATCTATTCCACCAAATTCCCATACCTAAACTCTTTAAATAGAGGTTTCATTTCATTCATTTTTGAAGCTCTTGATAGCCAACAAATCTCTTGCAAAATATCTTCCCAAACCACAAATTCACCAAAGCTCTTCTTCTCTTTTTGAAAGTTATCAAGAGTTCACCTTGAATTCTTGATCAACTTTGAGCTAAACCTTCATCCAATTCTTTTTTTTGTTCATCAATTTCAGTAGATCAAGCTTGGCATTGGATCAATTTGAAGAGTGTTCTTGCTAATTCACTTTTTCCATGGTTCTACATTCATCATCAACATTCAAGATGTAGATTTTTTATTTTGCACGTAGAGTAATCGGTTACTGCTTAGGTAGTAACCGGTTACCTGTGTTAATTTTTTCTAGAAAACTCCATTTTTGTTCAGGTAACCGGTTACCTCATAGGTAGTAACCGGTTACTCTGAGTCAGAACTAAAATTTTGGCTTATTTTTAAGCTGTTTTTTATTCCTCTTGCTTCTTCTTCTTCCTCCTTCTTATTTTTACCTTGGGAGACATTCTTGGGACTGATTTCTCTTTAATTTCAATGGACTTTGGGTGTAGAGTAGAATGGTTAATATTCATTAGTCCAAATATACCTTTAAGTGAATTATTTAATTCACTTCAGGTACTTTGCATTAGTGAGATATTTTCATACTTGAATCTACCAAGATGAGTGATTGAACTTAAAGATGAAAGAATACCATAAATGAAACTCAATTTGGTATTCATCTTTATTTTCGTGTGATATTTCTTTCACCTTAATCGTTCACCTTAATTGGTGTTGGCCAGCCTCATTTGTAGAATAATTACTTCGTAAATTACTCTGCGATTACTTAACATAGACCTAAATGTGTCCCGAATTCTGAATAAAAATACAATTTGATATTTGTACTTTCGTAGACCGGACCTCGTGTTGGTTGCGTAATCCTAAAGTGATTGATCTTTTTGCATTAAGATCCAAGACTTGTGAATTTTGATGCGCAGTTGTTTTGGGTCTCCCCATCTTCTTTCAAACTTCATAAAATTTGATCTAATCGCTTTGATTAATCACTATAGTGTAAGATACTAAGCAAAATTGGTTGCCTTTTCAGTTTTTGGTACTAAGTACCTTGGTTACTCTTTTGGTTGTGGATGATTAAGTTCACCATACCACTATTATGTATATCATTATTATTACTATTACTATACTAACATTTTAATTTCCTTCTTGCACCTTTATCTTCTTTATTTTTATTATGCTTTATCATCCATTATCATGTTTATATTCTTGTTATTATTATTGTGTTGATTTTCCTTTTGTCCATTTGGACACAAAAATATTAATAAAGGATTAAACCTCTAAAAAACTTGTGATCTTGATCTTGGAATATTGGTTACTATCCTTTGCATTGGAATTGGAGTTTTGGACTTAGATTCTAGGACACCTTCCATTTGCTTTCATCTTCATGGAGATGGTAGCTTTGCCTTTATTTGGCCATTTGCTATCTTATAAAAATGGAACTCTTATGATCATGACTATCACTTTTATTTTCCTTTTAGGATAGTCTCTTCATCTCCTCCCCTTCTTAAATTTTCAAAACTTCTCCCTCTTTTCAAAAAAACTTATTTGTTTTCAAACTTAAAACTGCTTTCATAATCAAACCTTGACTTAGGTCAAGTGATTTTTACTTTTTCTTTTATTTTCTTGATAAATGTTAAACCATATAAGTATATTACAATATTTTTCAAAAGACCATAAAAAAATACAAAACTCATCAAATATTTTTGTGCCTTTGTGCACTTTTCCTTTTAACCTTTTCTTTACATGTTTAGATATGATTCATTCTTTCTAGTGGAATTATTCGCTAAAGAATGATGACTTATCTTTACATTTTAAAATCAATCCAACACACTAATTTTTCACTATTTGTACCACGAACGACAGGGTTTTGATCCCGCATTGCACTTTGTGGGTACGTAGGCATGAGGTGGTAAACCTCTCCAAACAAAAAAAATATTAAAAATTAATTCTCCTCTCATCCCTTCACTCTCATTTGCAAACCATATTCAAACCAAAAGCAATAAATTTTTCAAAGGGCTCCCGTGGAGTACCACGAACATTTTGGGTGCGTAAAACCTTCCCATTTTGTAACCTATCCCCTTACTCGGTTCTCTGTTTGTTTCTTTAGCTTTTTGTTTTTAGATTCATTAGAATTTATTTTCTCTTTTTTCCTTTTCCACTTGGAATAAAATAAAAGCGCGGTGGTGACTCTGTTTATTTTGAGTTAAGTTAACCAATAACTTACACTCATGATTTTACCGCTACAGAAAAGTGACGACTCTACTAGGGAGTAGGCCCTAAGTGGATTCGACCTACTTTGATTTATTTACTACTTTGGTTTGATTTGTTTGTTATTTCTTGTTCCGTTTCGGTTTTGGTGATCCTTTGTGAGTGAGATAGATTATATACCTGGATCTGAGTGAACTTATGATAGGATGGCGATATTCGAAGTGATACATGGCGGAGTAGTCCAAAGTGATATCAAGTTGATAATCTCCACTCTGTTAGGCTCTCTTGGATTACTAATGACATGACGAGTATTCTTATCATGGCATTGCTTCCGACCTTGAGCTGATCATACTGAGGACATGTAGCGGTAAAATCATGAGTGTAAGCTATTAGTTAACTTTACTCAAAGTAAACAGAGTCGTCAACACGCTTTATTTTATTCCAAATGGAAAAGGAAGAAAGAGCGAATAAAATCCTAATTAATCTAAAAGCAAAAAGCTAAAAGAATCGAGCAGAGAACAGGTAAGGAGATAGGTTATAAATTGGGAAGGTTTTAAGCATCCAACATGTCTGTGGTACTCCATGGGAGCCCTTTGAAATATTTATTGCTTTTGGTTTGAAAATGTTTGTAAAAAAAGAGTGGATTAATTTTTAATGTTTTTGTGTTTGACGAGACTTTCGTCTCATGCCTACGTACCCACGATGTGAAATATAAGATCAAAACCCCATAGTTCGTGGTACAAATAATGAAAAAACAATGTGTTTTATTGATTTTAAAATGTAAAGGTAAGTTGTCATTCCTTAGCGAATACTTCCGCTAAAAAGAATGAATCATATCTAAACATATGAAAATGGTTACAAGGAAAAGTGCACGAAGGCACAAAAAGATTGATGAGTTTTGTATTTTTTTTAAGGTCTTTTGAAAAAGGTTTTGATATGCTTATGTGGTTTAGCATTTATTAAGAAATGAAATCGAAAAAAATAAAACCGCTTGACCTAAGTCAAGGTTTGATTAGGAAAGCGGTTTGAAGTTTGAAAACAAAGAAGATTGATGAACAATAGGGAGAAGCTTTGAAAATTTAAGATTGATGAACAATCATGCACGCTACCACAAACTTCGATTTTCAACTCCAAAACCAAATTTGCCCTGCATCCACAAAAACCACTGATTGATGAACAATTTGTGATTAAAACAATGATCATCTGAATAAATCATCCTCAGAATCCTTGATCAAAAGTTCTGAATCACTTCCAATTTGTTTGAATCATTCTCTGGGAAAATAAATCAGCAGATGCACACAACTGAACATATGAACATGATAAGTCTGAATTTTTGAACCAAAATTTCACATGAACCACTGTCTGATAAACCGATGACTTTCGCACACAACACAACTTGAACTTTGAATACGCATCGTCTGAGAAATAAACCACTGGAATACATAACTTGTAGTTGAAACAATCTTTTGATAGTTTGACCAAGATTAGGTCAAACGTCTATCTGAATCGAATTATAACTGAACAACCACATCTGAATTGAATCACTGCCTTATCTTTGAAAACCTGCACACACAGAGAAGAAGAAGAGAACTGTAACATGTTTTTGATATTTTGGTTAGAAGTTAGTAAATATAAGCAAATAAAAGAAAGTAAAAACATAGTAATCCCCTGTGAGGTAAGAACCCGCAACTGAAAAGGATATTTTTGTTTGTATGCAAGATGTAGATGAGATGCGGTAAAAAAAACTTAGGGTCAAAAATTAGGGTATGACAGGACCATAGAACCCTTAAACCATCCATGCCAATTTAGGAACGTAGTGCGGAAGTTATCCAGGTGTAAACCTGAGGTGATTGTCACGTGATACTACACTCAAATGAGGTCCTCTTGAGGAAATTATTGGTTGGGGAGTAGTCCAACATACCGATGATATCCAAAGGATGGCTGCTAACTCCGAGCACCTCTGTTAGCACCCTTTTGGTTTTCTATAGGTACAATGAAGATAAAACCTTAGTACATGCCTATATGGGTTGGTGTTCTTATACCCTTGACTTCATGCTTGTGACTCAGAACCTAAACCCGTGTGCTTTGTGTGATCTTGTTTGTGGTTGTTGCATACATGCACTCATACATACATGTGCATTGTTATCAAGATTTCAAGGGACTTATAGATACTTTTTTCCAAAATTTCAGATGTTTATGGTTATGAATGTTGAAAGGTGGAATACACGGAAGTACAATTTCAAAAGTCCTAATCTGGTAGAGTTGAGAAAGCTTGGAGATTTAGTGGTCAATACCGATGGGTTCCAGAAATATTATGGAAAGCTTTTATTCATCTTGGATACTGATATACCAGAGGGGATTCTCCCTACCTCGGTTCAGTTCTATGATCCTTTGCATCATTGCTTCACCTTTCCTGATTATCAGCTTGTGCCGACTTTGAATGAGTACTCTCATTGGGCGGGTTTGCCTATTTTGGACAAAGAGTTTCTTTACAATGGTTTAGAAAAGGAGCTTACGACCAAGGTCATCAAAGCCCTTTTTCTTAAAGAGTCCAATCTTAGTGGGAAGTTTCTTCCAAAAGGGAATGTTCGTGGTATTAATGCCAAGTTCTTAATGGGGAAAGCTTCTACCTCTCTTACTTCGGTGAGAATGCTATTCATATTTTCTTGAAGAGAAATCTGGTGCCTACTCTGCTTGGAGACATGTATCACTCTATTCATCATATGACCTCCAAAGGTGATGGAGAGATTGTATGTTGTGTGCCCATTCTCTATAGGTGGTTTATTTCTCACCTACCAAAGTTCGATGTCTTCAAGGATAATAGAGAGAAGCGAAGATGGTCTCAAAGGATCATATCTCATACTCATAAAGATATGACTTGGTATTGTTCTTATTATGATACTAGAGTGCTTATTGACGGTTGTGGAGAGTTTCCCAATGTACCTCTTCTTGGTACACGTGGGGGAATCAATTACAACCCTATTCTTGCTAGGTGACAAATGGGATATTGCTTGAAGGACATACCAAGCAACCTTTCACTATCTAGTTTCTTCTTTCTTAATGGTGTAGATCATGTAGAAATGAAGAAAATGATTGCTCATTCTTGGCATACAATTCGTCGGAAAGAGAAGGGTTAATTGGGAAGATAACACCTTACTCCCTCCGAGTGTTAGATCCAGTGGGTTCGATCTAGGGATTCTAAGCTCAAGATGCCTTATCCACTTGAGGAGCCTTTGTTTCCTATATTGCCATTGTTAGCTTTTCTTCCTCCCGTTGATGAGAAGGTTGCTCTTCAAGAAGAGTTGGACAAGATGAAGAAAGAGAAAGAAGCTTGGCTACTTGAGAAGACAATTATGCAAGAGCAACTGGAGGAGAAAGATGATCTCATTGAGTTACTTGAGCAGCGTGTCATGAAAAGGCCAAGAGAGGATTTATTTTCCTATAGTACTCCATCTACCATTCCTTTTACATCCGGTGCTTGGAAGGCCATTGTGGACCAGTTGGTGAAAGATAAGGAAGATATGGAGAATCAGTATAAGAAAGAGATTAAGAGGATTCACATGAGTACCAGCCGGGATTTAGAGCTTCTTTAGATATGATCCCATATGCCCAGTTTATTTTTCTCTCATGTATTAGGGTTATTGAGGCTTGTACTTCACTTGTAATCCTCACTTTTATATTAATGAGAATGAGTTTTTAGTACTTCAAAAAAGTGTTTCTTTTATAAATGTTGCAATTTATCTTATAGTCCCTTGAAATCTTTGCATACGCATACCATGCATCATGCTTGCATTGTGTAGCGGTAAAATCATGAGTGTAAGGTATTGGTTAACTTAACTCAAAGTAAACAGAGTCGCCACCGCGCTTTTATTTTATTCCCAAAGGAAAAGGAAAAAGAATGAATAAAATCCTAATGAATATAAAAGCAAAAGCTAAAAGAATTGAGTAGAGAATGGGTAAGGGGATATGTTAGAAATTGGGAAGGTTTGACGCACCCAAAATGTCTGTGGTACTCCACGGGAGCCCTTTGAAATATTTAATGCTTTTTAGTTTGAAAAAGGTTTGTTTTAAAGCAGATTGAAGAGATGAGAAGAGAAATGTTTTTTTAAGATTTTTGTGTTTGAAGAGACGTCCGTCTCATGCCTACGTACCCACAAAGTGCAATGCGAGATCAAAACCTCGTAGTTCATGGTACAAAATATGAAAAGAAACAATGTGTTGAATGGATTTTAAAATGTAAAGATAGGTCTTCATTCTTTAGCGAATAATTCCGCTAGAAAGAATGAATCATATCTAAACACAAAAATGGATAAAAAGAAAAGTGCACGATGCCCCAAAAACAAAGGATACATGGTCTGGTTCACGGTTTTTGAAACAAAGGATACTTCTCAAAGTTTATTTGTACCCAACCCAACTTCATGATGAACTCCAATCCTACATTCAATTAATTCAACCTATGCATTCAATTTCCAAGAAATTTGGGATTGCACAGATGAAGATGGTTCATAAGCCAAGGATTTTGAGATAGCAGTCACATCTCGCTTTTGTTATTTTTGGTGAGGACTTTGGTCAACTCATCTTATTTTTGCTGAGGATTTTGATGACCTCTTGATGGATTCTTCCTTTTATTATCCCTAAATTTTTCCTGAACTGTGTCATTTGAACTTACAATTAGCGGGATGCCCCAGTTTTGGCCTAAGTCTCCTTCATAGGTTTTGACTTAGCGGGATTTGATTTTTTTTATCATCATTTTTTCAATATCATTTTTTTTAAATATAATGACTTCCTGGCTTAATGATTACGATGAACCATCATTGACTTTTGAATTGAGAGACATCTTCGACACTTCTTTGTTGTGTGTGAAGGAAAGCTTGAGATTGCAACCTTTATTGAAAGGTGTCTCGAATGATTCTCTTGTACTTGAATGCACATTCAAATTAATTGAGAACTACCCATCCCCAGGTTAAAATTGCGGGATTTTTGAATAGAAAGAAACTCCAACTTCAAAGCTCAAAGGGGTTGACAAGGGATTAACTTCCTTATTTCTCCAGTGCTTGGGATTTGAAACAATGCCTGTATATCATCATCCAAGTATCAATTGAAAGCATACCAACAATAATTATGGGTATCTCGTTTTCATCATTCTCCCTCTAATCATTGTAAAAGCTTGAGAAAGAAAAATGAACTTGAAATATAAAGCATAAAGATGCAAATAGTAAATGAAATTGAATCAAAACAAAGCAATGCTCATTTCATTAAAATCAACATGAAAGTACAAACAAAGTTTAAAAGAAAACAAGTCAATACAATTGAAGAAAATTGCAAACATAAAGAAACAATGGCCTAATGATCCATCAACAACAAGGATGATTTGTCCCGTCTGATATTCTGGCTTTGAAGAAAATCTAACTGTTGAAGTCATCTGAAGATTCACTTCTCATGCTTTGGCAAAGGATTCTTTACAACATTAGGATTTGTGTCATGAAAGGAAAAGATGTTATTCCTGATAAGATCTTGCACTTTATCCTTCAGTGCAAAGCAATGTTCCAAGTCGTGACCAGTTCCACCTTGATGAAACTCACAGTGAAGATCTGATCTATAAGTAGCTAGAAGAGGATCTGGAACAGCAGGCGGAGGCCTGGTAGTAATCATACCACTCTTAATCAAAGAAGGATACAAATCAGTGTAAGTCATCGGGATAGGATCAAAGTTTGGCCTATTGCGATACTGATTTTGTCCGGCAGCAGGACGAGAAGCTTACGCTTGAGCTTAAGCTTGTGCTGGTTAAGCTTTAACAACAGGAGCAACTGCAGCTACGTATGGTTAAACATATCGTTGTTGCTGGCGATAAGGCTTCCTTTCAGTTGAAACAACATAAGCATCACCATCTCTTCTCTTCTGAAAGTTCCCATGAGACTTTCTTACAACATTAGAAGATTCAACATTGGTAATCTTACCCTTCTTGCTACCTTCCTCTAGTATTTCTCCAATAGTGACTAGGTCAGCAAAACCAGATGAAACACTTCCTACCATTTTCTCCCAAATGAATGGTTGAAGAGTGTCATTAAACAAACCAGTTAATTCTTTTTCGGCCAAAGGTGGCTCCACTTGAGCAGCTAGCTCTCTCCAACGTTGAGCGTACTTTTGAATGATTCTTTCTCTTTCTGTGACATGTTTTGAAGTTGATGAAGGTCAGGCGCCATGTTCAAATTATACTTATACTTCTTTACGAAAGCATCAGATAAATCCTTCCAGCTTTGGATGTGACTCTTCTCAAGTCCCACATACCACTTCATAGAAGCACCACTCAGACTATCTTGAAAATAGTGAATAAGCAGCTTGTCATCCTTGTCATGTGCATCCATTTTGCGACAATACATCAGCAGATGAATCTTTGGACAAGTATACCCATTGTATTTCTCAAATATAGGAACTTTGAACTTATCAGGCAAAACTAAGTCGGAAACCAAACACATGTCTATTGCAGCAGCACCAAAGACATCTTTTCCTTCTAAACCTCTTACCCTCTTCTCAAGAGTCAAGCATTGCTTTCTAACTTCATCCATATATCCAGGTTCACCCTGACTTTCAGCTTGTGGACTAGCAACATGGTACACGAAAGGAGAATTCTCATAAGTAGCTTGAGCAGCAATGTGCACAACAGGTTGAGGTTCGACAAATGTCGGAGCTGAAAAGACTGGAACAACAGATGGACCCACCATTTGAGTAGTTGCAGAGGCTGGCATATAATCCGGAGGTAACCCAAATTCTGGCCAAGTAGAAACCGGTTGCTGAATAACAGGAGGGTCAACAACAGCAGTAGAAACTTCAGAAATCAAAGTCCTTTGAGGTGGTTCACCTCGAGCAATCAGAACTTGCATCATTTCAGTGAGCCTGGTCATACTGGCTTTCAACTCATCAATATCCTTTCATACTTCCAGGTTATGTTGTTCTTGGTTTTCCATTCTCAATTCGATAGCTCTCAATCTGTTAGCAGCTCTAGTTTCGTATCTGTGTTGAGGAGAAAGCTTGACAGATCAACAGACAACTGAAGAAGGAAACACCCGGGATGAGTTCCCACACAACTCGGATGAATGCAAGAATATGCGAAGATGCAATGATATGCCATGTTTACTTCCATTTTCAAGGAAACAACACGATTATTACAAACATGGTCAATATCGAGAATATGGTCAGGAAAAATCTTGACAAAAAGGAATATTTGCTTTTTCCAATATTTGCAATAATCGGAATTGTTTTCCTTGAGAAACGGTTGTGATGATGATCATGATGAATATCTGGATGCAGCAACCACAAACAAGATCACACAAAGCACACAGGTTCAAAGGTTCGGATCACGAGCATGGAGTCAAGGTAGCAGAACCAACAACCCACAAAGGCATGTACTAAGGTTTGTCTTCATTGTACCTGCAGAAAACCAAAAGGGTTCTAACAGAGGTTCCCGGAGTTAACAACCATATTTAGAATATTATCGGTACGTTAGATTACTCCCCAACCGATAACGTTCTTAAAATAGACCTCGTCCGAGTGTAGTATCGCGTGACAACCACCTTAGGTTTACACCCGGATAGTTTCCGCACTACGTTCCTAAATTGGCTTGGATGGGTTAAGGGTTCTACGGTCCTCAGTATGATCAGATCAAGGTCGGAAAATAATTCCATGTATGATTACTCATCATGACATTGATAATCCAAAAGAGCCTAACTGAGTGGAGATTATCGAATTTATATAGCTCTGGACTACTCCATCACCTATCGCTTTGAATATCACCGTCCTATCATAAGTTTAACTCAGATTCGGGTTATAATCTATCTCACTCACAGAGGATCACCAAAACCGAAACGGAACAAACAAATAACAAAAAAATCAAACCAAAGCATTAAATAAATCAAAGTAGGCGAATCAACTTAGAGATTGACTCCCCAGCAGAGTCGCCACTTTTCTGTAGCAGTAAAATCATTAGTGTAAGCTATTGGTTAACTTAACTCAAAGTAAACAGAGTCACCACCGCACTTTTATTTTATTCCCAAAGGAAAAGGATTAAGAATGAATAAAATCCTAATGAATCTAAAAGCAAAAAAGCTAAAGGAATCGAGCAGAGAACGGGTAAGGGGATAGGTTAGAAATTGGGAATGTTTTACGCACCCAAAATGTCTACGGTACTCCACGGGAGCCCTTTGAAATATTTAATGCTTTTTGGTTTGAAAAATTTTTGTTTTAAAAGAGATTTAAGAGATGAGAAGAGAAATGTTTTTTTTAAAGATTTTTGTGTTTGAAGAGACGTCTGTCTCATGGCTACGTACCCACAAAGTGCAATGCGAGATCAAAACCTTGTAGTTCGTTGTACAAAATGTGAAAAGAAACAATGTGTTGAATTGATTTTAAAATGTAAAGATAGGTCATCATTCTTTAGCGAATAATTTCGCTACAAAGAATGAATCATATCTAAACACAAAAATGGCTAAAAAGAAAAAGTGCACGAGGGCACAAAAACAATTGAATGTGTTTTGCATTTTTTAAAGTATTTTGAGAAGAAAGTTTTGATATGCTTATGTGGTTTAGCATTTATTAAGAAACGAAATGAAAAGGTAAAACCGCTTGACCTGAGTCAAGGTTTGATTATGAAAACGTTTGAAGTTTGAAAACAAAGAAGGTTTTGAAAAATAGAAAGAAGATTTGAAAATTTAAGAAGTGGGAGGAAATGAAGTGACTATCCTAAGACTTAAAGAAAAAGTTAAAGGAAGAACGATCAAACCGTATGGTGAATATTCTTCGAAGCAATAGGATTTCATTTTCATAAACAAGTGGACCAAATCAAGGCCAAGGTCTTCAATCCATAATAACTCAAGCAAAGGGTGAGATCCTAAAATCTAAGTCCAATGCTAAGGATAGTTATCGCTCCCCGAATATTCATCCCGGTGCAAACGCGAACCGTAGGCGATGTTGGAGGTTGAGGTTGAATAGAGTCGCCAGCTAAGAATTTTTATCCCGAAGGAAAGGTAATGCTACATAAACCTGGAAAGATATGGATAAGACGGTTGCGAACCAAAGAGACTGAGTAAGGGGGTAGGTTACAACCTGGGAAGGTATTAGCACCCAGATTGTCCGCCGTACACGACGGGATCCACACATACATGATTGTGTTTAAAAGGGGATAGTGTATATGCTAAACTGTGTATAAAAAGATAGGGAGAAAAGGATGTACAGAGTGTCAGTGCAAGAAGAAAGTGAGTGCTCAAAACTAAGGCTAAGGAAAGAGAAACTGGGAGGAGGAGAGGGGGAGACAAAGAGACTTTTGTTCAATAACTGTTAAGTTATGCCTACGTATCCTCTCGTGCAATGAGGAAGTCAGAACACCGTAGTTCGACTCAAAGAGACTGGGATGATTTTGTTGTGAACTGCTTCCTTTCTATGCTCAAGTGTATGACTCGTCTGGCTCGAGTACTAACTGTCTTGCATTAGATGGAAGAAACAAGTTCTCGTTTTCAGAGTGAGTGTGATGAGAAAAGAATCTCGGAGGAGACGTTTATTATTTGTTTTTTGTTTTCAGTTTTTTTATTTGTTTTTGGTGTTTTGCATAAGATAATGAGCTTAAGCCTTAATCAAGGGTCGTAAACTCATTATATCACCCCTGATTAGAGATAATAAGTCTACTTAAGTATGAGATGAAAATCTCAACTGAATTACCCTAATGATGCAGGATTAAGATCATTAACCTACTTGTGATTATTAAATTTTTTTTGGATTTTTGTTTTGTGTTAAGTAAT
The DNA here is from genome assembly GCA_963966055.1 of Lathyrus aphaca. Lineage (NCBI taxonomy): Eukaryota > Viridiplantae > Streptophyta > Magnoliopsida > Fabales > Fabaceae > Lathyrus > Lathyrus aphaca. Next base: position 220,315,216 of record OZ014525.1, read on the forward strand.
GAGTTTAATCTCTAATCAGGGATTAGTGAACTCATTACACCATCCTAAGAGAAGGATAATAGATGAGAACACTTAAGATGAGGAAGACTCCTCAACTTAATCCATGGTTAGGGATTAAAATCATTATATAACAAGCCTTTATTAAAGTGGATTTTAATTAAAGGTGGGATTAAGAAATGAATTTTATGTTTGTAATACTAAACCTGAGGGGGACTTCTCCATTAGACACTAGGGTTAGTCCCTCTGAACCAACAGGAAGAGATGTAACCCTAATATAAGGCCCAAGATACAAGCTTAAGTCTTAATGATTATTAGGTGTTTTGATTAGGAGGTGTAAACAACTTAAAGGTTTAACACTAAGTATTAAAGTTATACACCCCATCCTAAGATAAGGATACATGCATAACCCTAATTTAGAGTCTTAAAACTTTAACTGTTTAGCCTTGAATATGAGATGAGAAGCAGAGACTCGAGGAGACTCAAAGGTAAAAACTAGGGGAGACTATGCAAAAACCTAAAGTTATCATGCTTAGATATTCCTATGGTTTGTGAGGCTTAGAGAAAGATCTTCAGATGGCCACCAAGGAAGAAGAAGCAGATGAAAAGAGAAGAGGAATGAGAATAGGTTACTTACTTCCTGAAGAAGTTAAGTAACCTGAGAGAAAGAAAGGGAGCAAGAGAGCATAAGTGAGTCAAAATCACTTCAAAGAAAAATAAATATGCAAATGGAGAGATAAGAAGAAGTTGGATGTGGAGGCAAATCCACATCCTAAACAACTTACCTGAAGCCCCTGCAATGGTTAGTATGAATGCATAAGATATGAAACAAAAGGAAATAAGGCAAATGAAGATGCAATGATCAAGACCAGAAGTGTAAACACAATGCAAATGTGTTATGAAACGATGAAAAGACATGTACAATGTTTATGTATGATCATACAAGAGATGAGATGCAAAGGAAAGCATGTTAGAAGCTTGAAATCACATGAATACACATAAGAATGAATGGATGCAAAACATACCAAATGGATGCAAAAATGATCAACCAATGTTCACACATGTCCTAAGGTATCTAAGATGACATACAAATGCATGAGATGTCATGAAAAGTTCTTATGATGAAGGTATGCAAAGATGAATGCAAATGAACATGGCAAATTAGGGTTTTAAGAAAGTATGAGATGTCCATGATCAAAACAGAAGCAAAACACATGATAAAAAATTGAAAATGCAACCAAAATAACCCTAAACACTCATAAGATCACTCCCCAAAGATAGAAGTCAGAAGCTATACCAAAATCAAGTTATGGTTTTTCTAAGTTAGGCTAGGGTTTTGGGTACTTCTTCATGAAAAATTCCAAACAAATGGAAAATGCAATGAAAAAATATGAGTTAAATACCCTAGATACTACATGAAAAGTATGAAAGAATGCAAAAAGAACCATGCACAAACTCATATTGGTTGATCAGAAATGAATTTTTGAAGTTAGGGTTTGAAAAATAGAGCATTACACCATAAATTCAAACATAAGCATACCAGCATGGGCCAGTTTTGAGGTATATTGCGTATGACCTGTAACATCTTTTCAACCTGAGATATTCTCCCCAAAAGATACTTATACCATTTGCCATACATCTTTGTCTTTCCAAGTCAATGTTGTCATTTTTCTTTGTGGCTTGATTCGCTCAGCAGTCACATTTCCGAGTTTCGTTTTTTACAATGGTCTCGTTCAAAGCCATGTTTTGTACAACAGACCCCCTTTGTGGCTTTATTCGCTCAGCAGTCACATTTTCGAGTTTTGTTTTGTACAATGGTCTCGTTCAAAGCCCTGTTTTGTACAACAGGCCCCCTCTTTGTGGCTTGATTCGCTCAGTTGTCACATTTCCGAGTTCCGTTTTATACAATGGTCTCGTTCCAAAGCCCTGATTTTTACAACAGGCCCCTTGTCGTGGCTTGATTCGCTTAGTAGTCGTGTGTTTTCTTTGTGGCTTGATTCGCTCAGCAGTCACATTTCCGAGTTCCGTTTTGTACAATGGTCTCGTTCAAAGCCCTGTTTTGTACAATAGGCCCCCTTTGTGGCTTGATTCGCTCAGCAGTCACATTTCCGAGTTTCGTTTTGTACAATGGTCTCATTCAAAGCCTTGTTTTGTACAACAGGCCCCCTTTGTGGATTGATTCGCTCAGCAGTCACATTTCCGAGTTCCGTTTTGTATAATGGTCTCGTTCCAAAGCCCTGTTTTATACAACAGGCCCTTCCTTTTTCGTGGCTTGATTCGCGCAGCAGTTACGTCACAGGTTATCATTTTGTACAATGGTCCTGTTTTCCTGGGCTCTCGTTTATGTACAACGATCTCGTTTCACCTTGTTCTTTTCTCGTCACCTATTCAGAGGTCAAAACAAACAAAAAAAAACAAATAAAGAGCATATGGCATTTCTATTATCCACCGAGTTCAAATTTCCAGGTTTTATTCAAGTATTCAATCACTCCATACCTTGAAGGTCTAAAAGCTTTCGCAATTATTCATTCAAGCTTGCAGATGATTGAATAGGGGCAGCTGTAATACCTCAAAATTTTCCCTCTCATATCCTCAACATTTGGCATAACATTTAGCATACATAAGTTCATAAAATAACAAAAAAAAACATTGCATCATGTGTAGCATAGTTGAGGCATAGGTATGTGGTCAATGACTGGAGCAACTGGAGGCTATAAAAAGACAATCAAAGGGCCATAAAGCTCCTCAATCATGTGAAAAGGGTCTACAATATTCCGCAAGTCTCCATTTGAAGTCTCGAGTCTTGGAAAGAAGTGAATGGCTCCAAGGAATGCAAGTAGTGCAACATCTCCTGAGGAAATGATCCAAATTAGGGTTTCAATTGTGAAGGGCTTATCCATGAATTTTTTAGCAAAAGTGGATTCCATTGTGTTATATATGACAACAAGTGTATAGGGTTCAAATTTCATCCACAAGTTCATTTTGGAAGAGGTTCAATCGGTCAGATGATTGAAAATCAGGAAATTGGAGAAAAGTCAACCAGGCTGAGTAAAAAGTCAACTCTGGACTCCTTGAGGTCAAGGTCATGAAATTTTGGTCACAAAGGACTTATGGACCAAATTTGATCAAGAAAGAATGGAAAAATCAAAGAAAAAAACAGTTTTTGGGGACTATGTATCGATACATACGAGTTTTGTATCGATACATGTTTGTTGTGTAGTTTTGGAAATGGACTATGTATTGATACATAAGCAGGATGTATTGATTCATGATCAGAAAAACCTACAGGATGCATCGATGCATCCGTGTTATGTATCGATACATATCAGTTAAAAAACTGACATGCATCGATGCATCCGTGTTATGTATCGATACATATCAGTTAAAAAACTGACATGTATCGATGCATCCGTGTTATGTATCGATACATAGTTGTTTTTTTGCTGAAAATTGCCAATGCTTCAGTATGTATCGATGCATACCCACATTTATCGATACATGATGTTGTTTTTCTGCTAAATTGTTGTTGTATGATACATAGAAAGGGGCAATGATAGTGTTGTCTTGGGGATGAGTTCAGGGGTGACTTGTGCACATACTAGAGCTCATTTAGCTTCACATTTGCTTCAATTCAAACCTCAACCATTGTTGCTACATTAGATTGGTCCTCACCACAAGGATCATGAGTTGGTGTACACTAGATCCATTGGTCTCAAGCTGCATTTAGCCTCTGATTTTGTTGCATCAGCAGGTTATCATTATGTGTATGCAGGACCACTTTAATTGTTGTGCATCTCATAACCAAGTGAGCAAACTCAAGCTGCAATTCTTGGGCAATTAAGCTGGTGTTTCACTTCACTAATCTTCAGTATAAGCTTCATGTTCTCAGCAGCATTGGATTGATTTCAACTGAAGAAGGTTCTAGAAATCCAGCTGGCATAACTGTCATAACTAATTTCACTCATTTAACGCATTTCACTCAGTTAACCAAGGCTAATTAACCCTGGTTCTAACTTTTAACCAGAGGTCTAATGCTCTATAAAAGGATGAGTAGTGACTGATTTTGGGGTTCAGCTTCATTTTCACTCAAATCACACCAAAATCCTCCAAATTTGGCTCTGCATTTTCTCTGCAAATTCTCTGCATTTTGAAGGATTAAGCTTCCACAACCATAGCATTGATCTTCTTCTTCCTTGTGCTTCTTCAAGCACCATTCATAGTGCATTTTCATGGAGATTTGAAGTTGCATCATCACAACATTTCCACCTTTTGGATTGAACAAGCTAAATCATCATCCAACAAGCCTCATTGAGCATCAATTCATCACCAGCATCATGATTTGCAGCATATCCATGGAGTTTATAGCTTGAATCATCAAGAATTCACTTCTGAATTTTTTGCATCTTCATCAATTTCTCAAGATTCTTCATCAACAAAGTGTTTATTTCACTTCACAAAGGATCAAGATCAAACATAGAAGACCTTTGAACCTCACCTCTGGATTTCTACAACTCTAAACACCACTGAATTTCAGGTTTCATCTTCAATTCCATTGACAGGAATTTTGATTTTTTTGGTTGTTTTATGTTGATATGAGCTCAATAGGAGCAATGCTTATGTTGGCTAGTTGATAGGCACCTTAGGTGCTTAGATTCAATATTTAGGTTGATTCTTGTGTGCTTCGATTTGCATTATTCATGAGCCTTAGGAGAAAGTCAAGCCTAGATTGTTGATGTACTTGAGGAGACAAACCTATCTATGGCCTTATTTTCAGTTTGGTAGACATTTGTCCAAAACCTAACCGGAGAGTGATCGGAGAAGATGACCGAAGTTTAGCTCCGGTGACCGGAATAGTAAGCCTAACATTAGTGTGGGAACATAACATAACCATTAGATCAATTTCCATCTGACGTACCAGAATCAGCCACCACATTAATGAACATGTGTCAATCATGTGCCATAATTTGTGAAGAGTTTTTCAGATCACTATTTGCACCCCCAATATGTTTGGGTTCAGCCCAATTCAGTTCAACTTTCCACTTCATGCACCCCTTTCCACTTTCTTTGTTTTTTTATTTCTGTTTTGATATAGTTTCAATTTTAATCCAACAAAAATACCAAAACTCATGATAAATTCCCCAAAAATCACAGAGATTTCCTAACTCATTTTAGAAATTTTCCACACTTTTACTTTCTAATTTTAGCCATTTTTCAATTTTATTTCGATTTTCCATTTAATTAGTTTTATATGGAATTCTTGCAGCTACACTTCTTTTTGTTCATTTTATTTCTCCCAATTCCGGTTATCTTTTTGTCCTATTCGTTTTTTTGTGATTAGAGGACTCATAATAGAACCTGGAATTATTTTTGTCATATTTTTAGGTCCTTTTTATCCACTGTTTTGGCAGCATAGTTTGTGTAAAATTGTGTTTAGATCTTATGTAGATTTAAGTGACCATTTGACATAGTTAGGTTATGAATTTTTAGGAGATTTTTTAACACAACATAGATCTAGGTTAGAGACCTTAAGGATTTAATCTCATATTTTTCTAGGACCTTTACCATTTTTTTTGTGTTTTGACTTTATTCGAGTTTTCCATGCAAATTCACCTAGTTTTCACTTAGGGGTTTTAGTGCCATTTAGGGCATAGTTTGAGTATGTTTCTCTTTTTAACTTTAGATACTTTTGAATTGATTTAGCTACTGAATTTAGAAGCTAGATAGCATATAAGGTACCTTAGGACTTGACTTTAACCTTAGAAGTTTACTAATACTTTCTATTAACTAGTGTGGGTTGTTTTTTTGAAGTTTGCCATGTCATAATTGTTTATATTACTTCTGCATGTTGTCGCTCCCACCAAATGACACCTGGTCAGATAAGGTACAGACGCAAACGGTCGGCGAAAGGAGAGAGGACACACAAGGGTGAACTCAGAAAGAAAAGAGTCGCCAGCTAGGCATTTTTATCCCGAAGGAAAGGTAATGCTGCATAGACCTAGAAAGATATGGATAAGACAGTCGCGAACCAGAGAAACTGAGAAAGGGGGTTGGTTACAACCCGGGAAGGTATTAGCACCCAGATTGTCCGCCGTACTCGACGGGATCCACGCTTAAAAGATTTGTGTTTAAAAGGGGTAGTGTCAGTGCAATTTGTGTATCAAAGCTGGAAAAGAATGCATGTGTCAGTGTAAAATAAGTGTGAAGTAAAAATAAAGAAGTGTCAATGCAAGGCAGGAGTATGAAGCTCAAGACTATGAGGCTTAAAGAAAAATGCTGAAAGAGGGGGGGATGTACAGAGACTTTTGTTCGATAACTATTAAGTTATGCCTACGTATCCTCTCGTGCAATGAGGAAGTCAGAACACCGTAGTTCGACTCAAAGAGACTGAAAGATAAATTGACTGAGGAACTGCTTGCTTGTCTATGCTCAAGTGTGTGACCTGTCTGTCTCAGGTGCAAATTGTCTTGCATTAGACGGAAGAAGCGAGTTCTCGTTTGTAAGTGAATGAGATGAGAAAAGAATCCCGAAGGAGACGATTATTGTTTGTTTTTGTGTTTTCAATCTTTTATTGCTTTTTTTTTGAGTTTGTCATAAGTTGATGAGCTTAAGCCTAAACCAAGGGTTAGTAAACTCATCACATCTTCCCTCTGATTAGGGGTAATGAGAATACCCTAAGCATGAAGTAAACACCTCACATTTAGTCACCATTATGTAGGGTTAAGATCATTATCCTACTTGTGATTATTTAGATGTTTTTGTTGTTTTTTGTTTAGTGTTAAGTAATGAGTTTAAGCCATAATCAAGGATTTAATGGACCCATTACACCATCCTAATAGAAGGGTAATAGATGAGAGCATTTAAGCTGAGGAAGGCTCCTCAACTTAATCCATGATTAGGGATTAACCTCATGACAAAACAAAACCTTTATTAAATGGATTTTAATTAATGATAAGATGAGGAAGTGATTTTTATGGTTTGTAAGACAACTTGAGGGGGACTTGTCCATTAACACTAGGGTTAGTCCTTCTTAACCAATTAAGGAAGAATTAGAACCCTAATGCAAGGCCCAAGTTACAAGCTTAATGTCTTAGTGATTATTAAGTGAATTGATTAAAGGGTTTAAACACATTAAGGGTTTAACACTTAGGATTAAAGTTATACACTCCATCCTAATAGAAGGATACAGGCATAATCTTAATCACAAAGCCTTAAAACCTTTAAGGTTTAGTCCTTGATTAAGAGGTGAGAAGAGAAGACACAAAGATGACACAAAGGTAATAGCTAAATGGGGGACTAATCAAACCCTAATTATGATCATGCTTGGTTGTTCCTAGGGTTTGTGAGGCTTAAGAGAGAAAGAATCTTCAAAGGCCACCAAGGAGGAACAAGATAGAAAAGAGATGAGATGAGAAGAGAAAAGAGGGAAGAGAGGCACAAGTGAGCAAGCTCACTCAAAGACAAGTAAAAATGCAGCAAAGATGTAAAATGATAAGGTGAGAAGAGGTAGGAGGTGAAGGCAAATTCACCTCCCAAACAAACTTACCATTAATCTGAAAAGTTAGTACAAGATGCATAAGGGAAGAAATGAGATGAAACAATGCATATGGATGGGCAAAGGCCAAAGTCAGAAACATACACATGATGCAAAAGATGTCAAGAGATGGTTCAAAGTCATACAAGATGCATACATGTGAGCATACAAGAGAATGGATGTATATGGAGCATGCCTTGCACCATGAAAGTTCATGAAACTTTATGAAATACAATGAAAGTATGACATGTCAAATGAATGATGCAATGATCAAACATGATTCTAATATGTCCTAAGATGTCTTATGGATCATGTGGATGCAAAAAATGTCATGGCAAGTTCTTGAATGCAAGCATATAAGAGATGAATGCAAAGGAAAGCAAGAATTAGGGTTTATGAACAACATGTAACAACAAATTCAAAACCAGAAGCAAATGACATGATAAAAAATTGAAAATGGGATTAAAGGAAACTTAACCCTAATCAAGTTCACTTCCCAAAGGAGGGGACCTAACTCTTAACCTAATGGGTGTTATGATTTTCTCAAGTCAACTAGGGTTTTGGGATACCTCACAATGAAAAATGCAAAACAAATTGAAAATGAAAGATAAATTCAAACCAATTTTACCCTAGAAACTATATGCTATGAAGAATGCAATGCAAGAAGAACCATCATCAAACTCTTCATGGTTAAGCAGAATGAATTTTTTCAAGTTAGGACCAAAATATTGCCTTTAAATAACTTTAATTCCAATGAAAATTGTCAAAATAGGTCAAGAACCAAAAAGAAATTTGTTTTGAGAGTTTGATAATGTTTCTAAATGTTTTAAAATGCAATGTGAATTTTTTTGTGATTTTTAAATACCTAAATGCATTTTTAATTAATTAATTTCCATTAACTAATTAAAAATAAACATTTAAATGATTTAAAAATAATTTTTAATGCAAAAAATAAAAATAAAAATATTTTTGGGTTCTGAAAATTAATAAAAGGCTTGACAAAAAATTTCATAATTTTTTAATACATTTTACTATTTTTAAAAATTCGTAGAAATAAAATACAAACAAAATGAAATAAAAATAAATAAAATGGAAAGTATGCGCAATGGAGAGTCCAAATTGAATCTGGGCTTGAAGTTGTTGACTTGGCGCCACATCCAATGGCCCAAGTTCAAACCTGACTAATTCCATTAATTAATTTAATTAAACATTATTAAGTCAGAATTAGGGCTAATCATGAAATCCCAGCCATCCAACACACGCGGGAAAGAGCCATCGCACGGCCTACATTCAAACTTCCATTAATTACACAGCTAAACCTAATTAGGGCTAATTAAACTCAGACGGCCGGAACAGTGTTCCGGTCGTCTTCTCCGACGAACCAAAAAACCCTAGTTTCTTCTATAGGTTACCAAACTCCAAATTTCTTCCACCAAAATGATCCTCACACTCTTCTAAACCTAAACCCTCATCTAAAACTCATTTATTCTTCCTCACAAGCATGAATCGAAGCAAAATGTAAAACACGGGCAAATGTTCAGAGACAGCATACATGATGGTTTTGCACCCATTTTCAAAAGTAAACACATATTCATGATCAGGGGAGCATATAGCATCATAAAAAAAACTTAAAACTTAGCTTCTGGGAAAAAATTTCTTCATGTTACCTGAGATGAAGACTCTCTGATTCTGAGCTTTCTGGACTCAAACTTTGTGCAAACCCTCTCCTTTGAACACCCTGATGTTGAAATGAAGCTTGGAGAGCTTTGAGAATGGCTGGTTGTGGCTGTTTTGTTCTGGTGTAGCAGAAATGGAGGTCCTTGTGTGTGGTGATTCAAGTTGTTTCAGGGGGTGGGTTTTTTTCTATGAGTGATATGTGATTTGTTGGTGAAGAAATTTTGGGTGTTTGAAGGCTGTGTGAAGAATTCCGAAGAGAAGAAGTTTTTGGACAGATTTTGTGCAAGCTGGATTGTGTGTTGTTTCAATGCTGAATGAGTTGCTATATCACTCCCATAATGTTTGAGTAGGCTATGGAGCAGGTTAGTAGAGGCTGCTGATCACTATTCCAAGAGCATGGGAGGAATTGCAAAAAGTCAAGGTTTGGTGTACTTGAGGCATGGGCTGTGGCAGAGATGGTTTCCTGGCTTGTACTGCATCAGCTGAGTTCAAGGATGACTCTTGGATCAATTGTGGTGAGCTGTATGGCTTGGATCACAAGTTTGAAGTGATTTTGCATTTTGGCAACTTGTTACATTTTGTGACTTTTGGTCATAGACATGTGACACTCTTTGCTGAATTTTGGTTATGATAGGTTACATGATGTTATGGTGATGTCTTGAAATCAGTTAGAGACCATACAAAACCTTGGGGATCAATTTTGCAAGAGTTCCTCTTTTTGGACTTTATGGAAAATGGCTTATGATAGCTTGGAATTCAAAGCATGAAAGTGAGAAACTTCTTGGGCAAATCTGAATTTTGGGCCATACATGATGTTTGTGTATTGGTTAGAAGCTGATTTGAAGTCACATAGATGCTTGGCATGAGAATTTGCAAGTTTTCCCTTTTGTGCAAAAGTGAAAATTTAGTGATTTTATCCAACTTTAGCAAGCCATAACTTTTGATCCAAAATGAATTAGAATGAGTTCTTGTACTTTTTGAAAAGGGAATGATCCAATCTACAACTTTCATGACCAAAGTTTTCTCATTTGAAGCATTTTTTAATCAAAAAGAGGAGGTTGAAAAACTTTCCCAAAATAGCAAGTTTACATTATAAGTCACTTTCCCAAAAAGGCTACTTTGCAAATGGCTTGAAATTCTTCAATTTTGTGAACTTATAACTTCTTCTAAGATCAAATAAAGATCATACACATTCAAAATGATGGAGAATGCCCTTTGGTTGGGTCACTGGGGGCCTCAGATGCCCTAATTTTGCACTGACTTGCTCAAGAAGTCATCTATTGATCAGATGCCTTCCCCATTGAATTTCTTCATGAAAATTGATATGCATGATCCTCATAACATATAGAGACCAATATAAACAAGAATGACCAAAAAATTTGGAGTTATGGCCTCTGAAACCAAAACCCTAATTCTAGGTCATCTGTGCAATTAAGCCTGGCTCTGCTTCCATGCCTTTCTTAGTTCTTGTGATTCTTTGACTTTCTTGACCTTGTGAGGATATAATATGATGCTTGAACACACATGGACCCCTTTGAAGTGATTGATGACCTTTGGAGTGGCTCAAATGGCTCAGGGATGACTCAGATCACAAACCCTAGATGCAGATGGCTTTGAATCAATGCAGTGAATAAAAAATGTGGTATGGGATGCTATGATTGAATTTATGCAAATGAAAAGATCACAAGCCATGGTGTGAATGGGTGAGGGCAAATTTGGGGTGTTTACAGCTGCCCCTATTCAAGCATGAGTTAGTTGTGCAGGATGTAAGCAACGACTTTGCAGGCAAACAAGATAACTTGTAGTTGAATACCAAAGACAGTCCAAAATTTGCACTCACTGAATGAAGAAGAAAAGGGATATAGATTGTAAAAGAAAATAAAGTGTGTTTATAAAGTGCGGGCGACGGAGGACGACCGTCGAGCAGAGGACGACTGCTGGGGATGAAGCAATGACGGGGACGACCGACATGCTGGGGAAAGTGCGGGAAATAAAGTAGTGACGGGGACGGCTGACAAGCTGGGGATATAAGAGATTATGATGGGGGCGGCCACAAAAATAAAGTAACAAAGATTCTCTAGGGATTAAAGATAATAGTGAATGATGGGGACGACCACCAAGTTCAAAGCATAAATGAAATAAATGATGAGGTACGGTCATCAAAGGTGAAGGACGATCACCTAGCAGGGGACGGCTGCTCTGTTGGGGATAAGATGAGGGACGGTCATCTATTGGTGAAGGACGATCACCTGGCAGGGTACGACTGCCGAAAGTATCATGACATAGGACAAATGTCGGATAGAAAAGGTCGACGATGGGGACGGCCATCGGATAAGCATGATGAAGGACGATCATCAAGAGGTGAAGGACGGTCACCTAGCAGGATACGGCTGCTCTCAGTATTTATCATGACATAGGACGAATGTCAGATAACCGAATCAATGATGGGGACGGCCATCGGATAATATGATGAAGGACGATCATCAAAAGGTGAAGGACGATCACCTAGCAGGGGACGGCTGCTAAAAATATCACGACATAAGACGAATGTCGGATAAGAAGGGGTTCTAATGAATAGAGACTCCACTGGGGAATGATGAAGGACGATCATCAAAAAGGTGAAGGACGATCACCTGGAAGGGTACGGCTGCCGGAAATATCATGACATAGGACGAATGTCAGATAAAAAGAAAATAAATCATCGGGGTTTGCTAGGGACTCTCCTGGGGAAGGGTAGACACAGACGAGTGTCTAAATTCAAGAAGACATAAGTGTTTGACACGGTGTATAGATTAAAGATGCGGACGAGCATCCTTAAGACTATGATACGGATGAGTATCAGTAGAAACAAACGTTTGACGCATGTTCAGAGATGATGATACGGACGAGTATCAACTGGTTAACAAAGAACACGGACGAGTGTCGAATCTGAGGGGATTTAAGTGGTATATACAAGATACGGATGAGTATCTGTATGAGTGAAAAGTGATGAGTGAGACATAGACGAGTGTTTAACTTGCTGGGGAGAGTGCGACACGGACGAGTGTCAGAAAAAGTGTATTATAAACAAGTATTTGGTTTCCAAAGTGTTTAGGCAACTATGCTGGGGAAGGTGATACAGACGGGTGTCAAGGAAGTGTCTATATATGTATCTGCTTGTTGTGAGTGCAAAGGGGGCGCTTTGGCTTTCTGCTGGGGATATGACACAGACAAGTGTCAAGAAGTATCTATTTTCTCGGGCGATTTTATTGGGGAATGATGACACGGACGAGTGCCAAAAGGATCATGTAACTGTGTAAAGGAAATGCTTTAATATTCTGTCGGGGAGCTCGAGAGGTATTTTGGTATTTACAAGTGTTCAGCTCGACACATGGCTTATGACTATGCAAATGTTTGATTTTTGCCGTAATGCTCCGTATTAGACGGAATGCTACGCTTTGGGGGAAAATATGATGCGAATGTTATGATTATGCAAAGATACTGGTTCGGGATTCGGATCCTGTTGCTGTGATGATTTCCGGCTGATCTTCTTGAAGTGATATCCCAGCTGGGGATGAGATCATCGGTAGTTTTGACATACATGACTCTGCATGGGGAAGTAGGTCATTGATAAACCTATCTTGGTGATGAGGGACCCAGCTGGGGTCTGTAGAAGCTTTCGTCGCTCTGTCATGAGATCTTCAAGCGTTGCTCTTCTGGATATAAGTTGAAAGTTTGCGGGGGCTAGTTCCCTGTCTAGCACTCGGCTGGGGGAGAAGAAAGATCACTGAAAGATCCTCCTAAAGATTTTTGCGGGGATCCTGCTGAGGATGATACTTGACAACTCAGTTGGGGATATGAGCACCTTCTGGTACTGCTCTGAAGGAAATGTTGGAGAAGTGATGCCTGGCAACTCTGATGGGGAGAAAGCATCTCTGGTGCTGTTTGGAAGGCGTGCTGAGGAAATAATGATTTGGCAGCCTACTGGGGAGAAGCTTTCATGCCCCATGTTGTGCACTGAACACCTGCAATCCTGTGTGACAAAGAAATGTACAAGTTCCCCGAGGTATCCCTTACTGGATTCCGTCATAGGAGTTTAGACACTCCCGGGAGAAAATATATTTCCTGTAAGCACGTATTTTTAGAAGGGAAGCATCTGTATTTATGCAATCAATATCTTAAGGACATCAGACATTTTGCAAATGAAAAAATAAAATGTACGAGACAAGATATGACTTAAAATCTGATTTTATTAATTTATGTGCCCTGAATTGGCAAGATACAGTCAAAGAAACGGATCCCCTGAAATGAGGAGATCGTTACAAATTGAGAAACAAAAAGACAGTGGCAATGTTGATGACGCTTCAAGGAGCTTCCCTTTTGCTATGACTTGTATGACATTGACATTCTTCTCATCCTGCTTCCTGAAGAAGGCTGATTCTGACCGATGCTCGAACCTTTCGAAGCTTGCCATGTTGTAAGTGATACAGATGAATTTCAGAATGCAGTTGTTCGCTTATTCCCTTATTTTGTGTGGATCGCCCTTTCGGTTTTTCAATCCACCGGGATACCCATTTTTGCCTGAGTTGTCCAAAGCGGCTTTTCAACTCAGCGGGTGTACATTTTTTAATATTTTCCCTTATTTTTGCCCGAGTCTTTCATTCTATTTTTGACTCGCCGGGATGCCCTATTTTTGCCTGGACTTACATTCTGTTTTTATGTCCAGCGGGTCATTTATGCGAAGTATTTTTTTACTGCATCTGAATTCACAGGGGACAGGAAGTCTTCACCATCCATAGTACTGAGCATCAGAGCTCCACCTGAGAAAACTTTCTTTACTATGAATGGGCCATCATAATTCGGAGTCCACTTGCCCCTGTGGTCTGTATGAGGAGGGAGAAGTCTTTTCAGCACAAGATCTCCTACTTGGTACTCTCGAAGCCTGACTTTCTGATCGAAGGCTTTCTTCATTCTCTTCTGATATAACTACCCATGACAGATTGCAGCTAATCTCTTTTCTTCAATCAGGCTCAGTTGTTCGTATCGGGATCGGACCCACTCTGCTTCATTTAGCTTAACATCCATCAGTACCCGCAGGGAGGGTAATTCAACTTCAACAGGTAGGACTGCTTCCATACCATACACAAGTTGATATGGTGTTTCCCCAGTGGATGTTCTGATTGACGTACGGTACCCATGTAAGGCAAATGGTAGCATTTCATGCCAGTCTTTATAGGTAACTACCATCTTCTGCACAATCTTCTTGATATTCTTGTTAGCTGCCTCTACAGCGCCATTCATCTTTGGCATGTAAGGAGAAGAATTGTGGTGTTGGATCTTGAAGTCCCGGCATAGCTCTGCCATCATTTTGTTGTTTAAGTTGGAACCATTATCAGTAATGATTCGCTCGGGCACTCCATACCGATAGATGATGTCTCTTTTCATAAATCGGGCTACCACTTGCCTTGTAACATTTGCATATGAAGCTGCTTCAACCCACTTGGTGAAATAGTCAATGGCAACCAGGATGAATCTGTGGCCATTTGAAGCAGTCGGTTCAATCTTGCCAATCATATCAATGCCCCGCATGGCAAAGGGCCAAGGTGAAGACATCACATTCAGAGGATTTGGAGGCACATGCACTTTATCCGCATAAATCTGGCATTTATGACATTTTCTGGCATAAGCACAACAGTCTGCATCCATTGTGATCCAGTAGTAGCCTGATCTTAACAACTTTTTAGCCATTGCATGCCCTCCCGCATGGGTACCAAAGGATCCTTCGTGCACCTCGTGCATCAACAAGTCTGCCTCTGCCCTATCAACACACCTGAGAAGTACCATATCAAAGTTTCTTTTATACAGGGAACCATCGGTATTCAAGAAGAAACTACCAGCAAGCCTTCTTAATGTCTTCTTGTCATTGGATGATGCCCCAGGTGGGTATGTTTGATCCTCCAAGAAACACTTGATGTCATGGAACCAAGGCTTATCATCTTTAGCAAGGTCTGCTGAGAATACATATGTTGGTCTATCAAGTCTGGATACTGAAATCCGAGGCACAAAGTTGGCAGCTTGAACTTTGATCATGGATGAAATGGTAGCCAAAGCGTCTGCAAACTGATTCTCGTCTCGAGGGATATACTCAAGCTTGACTGTTGTGAAGAAGGTCAACAACCTCCTTGTATAGTCCCGATAAGGTATCAGATGATCTTGGTGGGTGTACCATTTGCTGTTGGTTTGATTGATTACCAGAGCTGAATCTCCGAATACAGTCAAAGTCTTGATCCTGAGGTCAATGGCTTCCTCAAGACCCATAATACAAGCTTCGTATTCAGCTTCGTTGTTAGTGCAGTTAAAGGTGAGTTTTGCCGAGAAAGGCATGTGAACTCCCTTAGGTGTAATGAGTACTGCACCAACCCCACGACCGTTCATATTAACAGCCCCATCGAACATCATAGTCCATTCTTCTTTCGGGTCAGGCCCTTCAGTGTGAACAGGCTCTTCGTGATCTTTTGCTCTTATGAATATGATGTCTTCATCAGGGAAGTCAAATCTCATAGGCTGGTAATCATCAATGGGTTGCTCAGCAAGGTAATTAGACAATACACTGCCTTTGATGGCCTTTTGAGATGTGTATTGAATGTCATATTCCGTGAGGATCATTTGCCATCTTGCAACCCGTCTGGTAAGTGTTGGCTTCTCAAATATGTACTTGACTGGATCCATCTTTGAGATCAATAAAGTGGTGTGGGTCAACATATACTGCCTTAGTCGGCGAGCAGCCCACGCTAAAGCACAGCAAGTTTTCTCGAGCAGTGAATAACGTTGTTCACAGTCGGTAAACTTTTTGCTCAGGTAGTATATTGCATACTCTTTTCGACCAGACTCGTCATGCTGGCCCAGCACACACCCCATTGACTCTTCTAATACTATCAAGTACATGATTAGAGGTCTTCCTTCAACTGGAGGCATAAGGATTGGAGGCTCATGTAGGTATTCCTTGATTTTGTCAAAAGCCCTCTGGCAGTCTTCGTTCCACCTGACCGTTTGTTCTTTTCTTAATAGCTTGAACAAAGGCTCACAGGTTGCTGTAAGGTGAGATATGAACCTTGAAATGTAGTTCAATCTACCTAGGAACCCCCGAACTTCTTTCTCAGTCTTAGGTGCAGGCATCTTTTGAATGGCTTTGACTTTATCAGGGTCAACTTCAATCCCTTTTTCACTTACAATAAATCCCAGCAGCTTACCGGATCGCACCCCGAACGTGCATTTGTTGGGGTTTAACTTCAACTGGTACTTCCTCAGACGCTTGAATAACTTCAACAGATTCACCAGGTGGTCCTCTTCTGTGAGGGACTTGGCAATCATGTCATCCACATAACATTCAATTTCTTTGTGGATCATATCATGGAATAATGTTACCATAGCCCGGTTATAAGTAGCACCCACATTCTTCAATCCGAATGGCATCACCTTATAACAGAACGTTCCCCAGGGTGTGATAAAGGTTGTCTTCTCCATGTCTTCAGGTGACATCTTGATCTGATTATATCCTGAAAATCCATCCATGAAGGAGAACACCGAGAACTGAGCCGTATTATCAACCAATACATCAATGTGAGGTAAAGGGAAGTCATCTTTCAGGCTGGCTCTGTTCAGATCCCGGTAGTCCACACACATCCTCACCTTGCCGTCTTTCTTAGGCACAGGTACAATATTAGCAATCCACGGCGGATAGCTGGTCACAGCAAGGAACCCGGCGTCCCACTGTTTTTGTACCTCTTCTTTAATCTTCATTGCCATATCTGGGTGAGTACGGCGCAGTTTCTGTTTAACTGGTGGGCAATCTTCTTTCAGAGGCAGCTTGTGCATGACAATGTCGGTGTCCAACCCTGGCATATCCTGATAAGACCAAGCAAAAACATCCACATACTCCCGAAGCATATCAATCAGTTGCTCTTTTACTGAATCTTGTAGGCATGCCCCAATCTTAACTTCTTTCACGTCTTCTTCCGTACCAAGATTAACCGTTTCAATCTCCTCTTGATGAGGTGTGATAACCTTCTCCTCTTGCCTTAACAACCTGGCTAGCTCTTCAGGTAGCTCATAATCTTCTTCAACCCCTTCATCAGCTTGATTGATTGGATTGTCAAAGTCATACGAAGTCATAGCAGTGTTGTTGTCGGTGCAATCTGGAGGGCACTCTCTGCAAGGGTTTAGATTGGTTTATTTTAGTGATCAGTTTTATCTTATTTAGAAAAAGTGAAAATGAAGTTATTTATTTTGAAAAATATTGCCATTTTATTTTTGTACAAAAAGAAAAATGAAAAGACAGTGAGCGAAAAAGAGACTCGTTTGCAAAAGATGTCTGATATTCATTGATTAATCCATTTGCACAAAATTACAAGATGGCCCGATTACAAAATGAGTCTTGACATCTTGGGCAAGATGCAAGACTTGATGCATGCTTTAAAATACAGGAAATAATAATTACTCTGCAGGAGTAACCCTTATAATTTCCTGGGAAGACCAGCTAAGGACTTGGCTCCCCGGGATCCTTGGACGTATCCAGCTCTCCAGGTTGCGGTCGCTTTCCTCCTCATCTTCCAAATTGTTCCCAACATCTGGGGTGAGCATTCCCCCGCTAACAAACTTGGGCTCCTTGGCAGCCTCTGATTGATCTTGTTGAGTTGGTCTGTAACCCAACCCAAATCGGTCTTCTTTCTTCTCCACGGGCAGCAACTTGCCCCAGCCTTGGGCGGTACCTTCCTCAACAACCTTCTGGGCTTGCTGGTATGATGTTATGGAAGTTCCCAGTACATCAGATGCTTCATTAATGTTCAAGGCCTCAAACCCTTGGCTCATGGTTTCATGGATCTCTCCGTCCATTTCAATGTACTTATACGTAGCCAGCTGGCTAACAAAGATGTCCTCCTCCCCACAGATGGTGATGATTTGTCCTTCCCACTCGAATTTCAGCTTCTGGTGAAGGGAAGACGTAACAGCGCCAGCGGCGTGGATCCAGGGTCTACCCAACAAACAGCTGTAGGCCGGCTGAATGTCCATCACAAAGAAGGTAGTTTTGAAGGTCTGCGGGCCAATCATCACAGGCAGATCAATCTCCCCAAGCACTGATCTTTTAGAGCCATCAAATGCTCTCACCACCAAATCACTTGGACGCAATGCCAAGCCATCATATTCCAGCTTCACCAAGGCTTTCTTTGGTAGAACATTGAGCGATGATCCAGTGTCCACCAGTACATGAGATAGAACAGCACCTTTGCATTCCAAGGTGATATGTAAAGCCTTGTTGTGGTTACGTCCCTCTGTTGTTAAGTCAGCATTGGTAAAACCCAGTCCATGACTGGTGTTGACATTTGCAACCACAGTTTCTAGCTGATTAATAGTAATCTCCTCCGGCACGTATGCTGCATGCAGGACTTTCAACAGTGCATTCCTGTGAGCTTCAGAACACATCAACAGTGATAATATGGAGATTTTTGAGGGAGTTTGGTGAAGCTGATCCACCACCCTGTAATCACTTCTTTTTATGATTCTCATAAACTCGTCTACATCTTGTTCAAAAGATGTCTTCTGAGTTTCTTTGGCAGTCGACTCTTCAGGTACCACACTCTTTCCTTTTGCTTTGGCAGCAGCCTCTGCTTCAACATTAGGTCTTTGTGTCTGTGAGGCAAAAAGGCGTCCGCTTCTGGTGAAGCCTCCGCCTCCCCCAACATTATCAATTTGTGGAGAAGAGGTTGATGAATCCAGAGTGATTTTATCCCCGTTGCAGTAGAGATCAGAGTCATAATGCCAAGGTATGGCATTACTGCTTTCATAAGGAACCGGTCCAGGTACCGTAATAGTAACTGGACTTACTGCTGCAGAGGAGGGTACTGTAATGGTGTGCGGATCATAGTAAATTGTGACTGGTGATCTGGCAGGTGGTGCCATGATTTGTTGTTGAAAATTGCTGCTGGGAGGAATCTCTGATGGGTCATAGTAGATTGTAACTGTTGAGACATCTTCATTAATTTTTGTTGGCGTTGTAGAAGATTCTGCTAATAAAGTGGATGCTGATGTTGTAGAAGAAATGGTTGTTGAATTTTGACTTGTTGAAGTAATGGACGGAGCCATTGCTGATGATATTGATGAATTGGTAGGAATGATTGTTATTGCTGTTGTAGAAGAATCAGGAATTGCTGTTAAAGGAATTGCTGGATTTGTAGGCGCCGTTGTTGAAATCTGAAGGATACCATCCTTAATAAGACCATCTATGCCGCTTCTCAAATTTTCACACCCGTTGACTGCAATGTTGCAATACCCACAACCGAGCTCACACCCGGGGAACACTTGGCACTCTAGAAGCTGAGCTTTAATTTCGACCAAAGGTGTTCGAATTTGTGCAACACTGGTGATCAGGGTAGATGGTTTGTCTTCCTCAATGGCATTAATCCTCGGCCCACCATGATTAGGCATAGGATTTTTGTTGACATTCGGAGGAGGTGCAAAGTTGAGGGCTTTAGAATCCACCAGATCTTGGACTTTCATTTGTAAGGCCCTGCATTTTTCAGTGCTGTGACCAGGTGCATTGGAGTGGAAAGCACACCTGGCGTTGACATCATAATTACTTGGGAGATTGAGGGGATCTGGAGGTGCCAACGTCCTTAACTCAACCAAGTTAAGCTTCAGGAGTTGTGGCAATAAGGCAGCATAAGGCATAGGGATGGAGTCAATCACCCTATTTGCCTGTGATGGTCTTTGCTGGAAACGACGTTGTTGTTGGTTGCTATTGTTGTTGTTGTAGGTTCTCTGTTGCGGGTACTGAACTTGTTGTTGATACTGTGGTTGCTGTTGTTGATATGCTGATTGCTGAGGAATCGGAGCTGGAATGGTGACAACTGCTACTGATCTGTGGACATACTGAGGTCTGCCCCTACTTGCATGAATGGAGTTGGTCTCACCGGCTCTTCGGGGTCCCACAAAAGGCTTCCTGGGATTACTGGATGAACTTGCACCGCTATCAGAAATCTTGCCCATTTTTAATAGACTTTCAATCCTTTCACCAGCTATGACGACATCAGCAAAACTGGTAGAAGAAAAGGCAGCCAGTCTATCAATATATGTTCCTTGCAACATATTCATGAACATGTCGGCCATCTCTCTTTCCGACATGGGTGGTTGGACAGCAGCAGCAAGCTGTCTCCACCTTTGGGCATATTCCCTGAAGCTTTCTCTGGAAGATTGAGACATCCCCATTATAAGGGTCCTGTTAGGAGCCATGTCCAGATTGTACTGATATTGCCTGATGAAGGCTTCCGCTAAGTCCTTCCAGCATCTAATGGTAGCCCTGGTCAAGTGTGAATACCACTCCCTTGAAGCCCCAGTCAGACTGTCTTCAAAGTAGAACATCCACAGCTTCTCGTCCATAGTATAGGCTTTAAGTCTTCCCAGGAAAGACTGCAAGTGAGTTCGTGGACAAGAGGTTCCATTGTATTTCTCGAAGCACGGGGGTTTGAATTTGTGGGGAATTCTCACCCCATCCACTAACCCCATATCCATTACATCGAAGCCCAAGTAATTCTGAGACTCCAGAGACCTCAACTTCTTAGAAATTTCATCTAACCTCCGGTCATAAACTTCATCTCCTGTTCCCATTACAGTAAACTGCTCTTCTTGAGGATCTTCTTGCAAGATCCTGCCTGCAGCAGTGTTGCCCTACACATTCCTTGGGATGTTGAATTCCGGATCTAGATGAGGTCCAAATACTGGTGGGTTAACATGAGGCTGGCCTCTCTCATTGTTACTTGTCCCTCCAGTTCCAAGATGAGGTTCCTCGGGAGTTTGTCTTTCCACTAGTTCCCTTAACCTTTCTTGGCTCTGGGCCAAGCCAGTCATTACAGCCATGAATTGAGCCATTTGGTTCCTCATCTCCACTCTTTCATTAGCCATCTGAGTTCTGACCTCAGTCAGGTCCTGCTGTACTTGATCCATTTGGATACCAGGAAGGTTGTTGCGAGTAGGGTACCGGTGCGTACGGTTGACAGGGAACACCCGGCGACGAGCAATATTTCCTGAGATCACAACAGAGTTAGAAACAAATAATAACAAAACCTACAAAACAAAACAAGGTTAGTATGCTATGCAGTATGCTTATTTGTTTTTCCAAGGTATCCGGCTTGGTTCTTGGTTTTGACCTTTCCAGACCTCGAGGAAGATGCTTGATGTTGCTTGAGAAAAGAAACCCAATGAAAGCAAACTAATATATTACAAATGATGAACAATACACAGTTTGATTTACAACATATGCCCCTGGAGGGTCAAAATACAACAAAAAGAAAAGTACATAAAATGGAAATGAACAACAAGCAAAGGAGTCAAACATCCAATCCAAACTCATCCTCCTTAACCTCCTTCAGGAGTGCCTCAGCCACTGGACCAGCTGGATGCTCTGTAATGGTCCTAATGAGGAGGTTCCTGGTAGCAATGGCAGTGGTCAGCTTCTTGTGCCTGTCCTGATCCTTTGATCTTTTCAATCCTGCTCTAAGCTTCAACTCTGAAATCTCCTTCTGGCCTGCCAACAAAGCCTTCTGCTGCTTCTTCTCATTGGCCTCCAACTGTTCAATTTTGGATTGAGTCTTATGATCTTCTTGCGTACGGGCTTCAGTGATCCTGACCCACCTAGCCTGACTCTCCTGCAGGTAAAGCTCAGTCCTAGCCTTCTGAAGCTTGGCCTCTTTACAGGCATTCTTCAATATTTGTTCCCCAGCCCTTGCTTTCCTGATGTAGTCCTCTGTCTTCTCAATTTTGGTAAGATGTTCCACCCTAAGCTTTTCCAACCTCTCAATGTCCAGACGACCATCACTCCTTTCCCAAAGGGTCTTCTTTAAAGCTTGAGATAGGTTCTCATTTCTTTCCTTCAGCTTCTCAAATTCTTCCAGGCTGACAGTGGCTGCTGGCTGTACTGTTGATGGTCCAGGTATGTCCTCAATGATGAAAGGCATTCCGGTAATCTGAGCTCTAGTACGGGACCAATCATAGTACTGAGATGAAGCAACATTATTACACCTCCCTAGAATGGCCATCCCTTTTGTCTGGATGTTGTCCCAAGCCCAAGATGCTTGTCTGACAGCAGCTAGATTAGGTTTTATTTCACAATACAGGGTCTCAGCTAAATCTTGTACTCTAGGAGGGTGAACCAAAGCATAGCCCAATTGTCTCTTAAACAGCAAAGGATTGTAGTTGATGCAACCCTTTACTCCTATTAGAGGTGCATTTGGGTACTGCCCACAGCTGGTGATAATGTCTTTTCCTTTGGTGCTCTATGTGCACCATCTGATATCATCTGAAGTCAAAGCAATGAGTCTCTTAGCCCAATTCTTCTACTGGCGAGGATTCAAGAAGGCATCTGACTTGGGTAGGTGTCTGAGTAGCCAGGTATGAAACAAAGGAGAACAACATCTCACTAACTTCCCCCTTTGTTTTTCATTCCTCTGATGAATGGAGTAATAGAAATCTCCCAGCAATATGGGTACTGGGTTCTTCAAAAGAAACAGATGGATGGCATTCTTGCTGACAAATTTGAGCTCATCTGCAAACAATATAACCCCATATATACTGAGGGCTAACAGTGCACAAACTGCTCTCCACTCTCCAAATGAAGCCTTCAGAATGGCCTGAGAAATCAAGAAGTCCAAGTGAAGACCAGGGATTCCAGCTTTTGTTGTCATGCTTTGTTCAATCAAGGCAAGCTCCAGGTACAGTGCTTTTGCTACTTCTCCATTGTTGGGAAAAGTCATTTCTGGGTTGAAAGGGAGTCCACTCCTGATAGGTACTCCAGTCAATGAGGAAAACTCATCCAGCAAAGGCCCTAGCTGAAAATCTGAGAATGTGAAGCTCCTCAAAGGAGGGTCATAAAACTACAAGCATGTATGGATCATGCTCCTCTGAGAAGGGTCAAGGTCCATAACCATATCTAGGATACCTCCATAGTGTTCCCTGAACAATGGGATGTGGTCAGGGGTGATAAGTGACTGGACCTGCCTGATGCCAGTCAGCACAGGCTCAAAGAAATGGTAGGATATGTTGCTCTTCCTGGGAGTAGTCATAAATACTGCTGAAGATGATGAAGATAGGTGCTGATGAAGATCCAGACTGATACTGGAGATGCGCCACTGACAGGCTGATGCTGGTGATGATGAGAATAGCTGAAGCAGATAACTGGTGAAGCAGAGGTCTATGCAGAAGAAGGGGTCAAAACCAAACCAGACACAATGTGGATACCCTGAAAAACAAATAAACAAATGTTAAATGATGCAAATGATATGCAAGGGTTTGTGATCAAGCTGGATCTGATTATCTGTCTTGATATAAGCCCATGTATGTTCAAAGAAGGTCCAGATGAAGGTTCAGAAATCCAATAACCAAGGTGGGGGACTCAAATAAAGAGTCACATGTCCAGGGTTAATCATAAGAACTGTCCAAAATGAGGTACTCTTATACCAAATAGTAACAGGGTATGATGTGGCCAAGGGTACCTGCATACCTGTAAACAGCCCAACCCCCTCACAGGTGGTGTTCTACAACAAGGATCCTCAGACTTGGATCAATTATGAGAAGTGTAAACACTTCTAACCCGGAGGTACAGTGTTTACAATAACCATAAAAGATCCTCCTCTAATTCACCCCAGTTTCTGAAGGTCATAATAAAGGTCATCCAGACTTAGCAGGCTTCCCAGATAGCCCTAGTACTACAGGAAATCTGTAGCACGGAGTTCTCAAGAAGAAACCCACATCTGAACCGTGTTTCATATTCCCGCACTAGACCGAAATGGAATGGGAAAGAACATGAACCACTCTAGCCTAGGTGTCACTCAGGTCCCAGGTATAGGACCTCAAACTCTCAATAGAACCCCACCCATCAAAACAACAAACCAGATCCAGCAATGATAATGACAGTATGAAAAAATGTAAAACTATAAAGAAAGCAATAAATAAAGCTGTACATAAAGTAATAAATAAAGCACATGAATGAACACAATTAGCACATAACACCCCAGTAAACACAAATCAAACAAGCGCTAGGAGGAACCCACAAAAAGAACCAGAAGCCCTGGTAACAGTATAAGGATCCCCAGCAGAGTCGCCAAGCTGTCGCTCCCACCAAATGACACCTGGTCAGATAGGGTACAGACGCGAACGGTCGGCGAAAGGAGAGAGGACACACAAGGGTGAACTCAGAAAGAAAAGAGTCGCCAGCTAGGCATTTTTATCCCGAAGGAAAGGTAATGCTGCATAGACCTAGAAAGATATGGATAAGACAGTCGCGAACCAGAGAAACTGAGAAAGGGGGTTGGTTACAACCCGGGAAGATATTAGCACCCAGATTGTCCGCCGTACTCGACGGGATCCACACTTAAAAGATTTGTGTTTAAAAGGGGTAGTGTCAGTGCAATTTGTGTATCAAAGCTGGAAAAGAATGCATGTGTCAGTGTAAAAGAAGTGTGAAGTAAAAATAAAGAAGTGTCAATGCAAGGCAGGAGTATGAAGCTCAAGACCATGAGGCTTAAAGAAAAATGCTGAAAGAGGGGGGATGTACAGAGACTTTTGTTCGATAACTGTTAAGTTATGCCTACGTATCCTCTCATGCAATGAGGAAGTCAGAACACCGTAGTTCGACTCAAAGAGACTGAAAGATAAATTGACTGAGGAACTGCTTGCTTGTCTATGCTCAAGTGTGTGACTTGTCTGGCTCAGGTGCAAACTGTCTTGCATTAGACGGAAGAAGCGAGTTCTCGTTTGTGAGTGAATGAGATGAGAAAAGAATCCCGAAGGAGACGATTATTGTTTGTTTTTGTGTTTTCAATCCTTTATTGCTTTTTTTTAGTTTGTCATAAGTTGATGAGCTTAAGCCTAAACCAAGGGTTAGTAAACTCATCACATCTTCCCTCTGATTAGGGGTAATGAGAATACCCTAAGCATGAAGTAAACACCTCACATTTAGTCACCATGATGTAGGATTAAGATCATTATCCTACTTGTGATTATTTAGATGTTTTTGTTGTTTTTTGTTTAGTGTTAAGTAATGAGTTTAAGCCATAATCAAGGATTTAATGGACCCATTACACCATCCTAATAGAAGGGTAATAGATGAGAGCATTTAAGCTGAGGAAGGCTCCTCAACTTAATCCATGATTAGGGATTAACCTCATGACAAAACAAAACCTTTATTAAATGGATTTTAACTAATGATAAGATGAGGAAGTGATTTTTATGGTTTGTAAGACAACTTGAGGGGGACTTGTCCATTAACACTAGGGTTAGTCCTTCTTAACCAATTAAGGAAGAATTAGAACCCTAATGCAAGGCCCAAGTTACAAGCTTAATGTCTTAGTGATTATTAAGTGAATTGATTAAAGGGTTTAAACACATTAAGGGTTTAACACTTAGGATTAAAGTTATACACTCCATCCTAATAGAAGGATACAGGCATAACCTTAATCACAAAGCCTTAAAACCTTTAAGGTTTAGTCCTTGATTAAGAGGTGAGAAGAGAAGACACAAAGATGACACAAAGGTAAAAGCTAAATGGGGGACTAATCAAACCCTAATTATGATCATGCTTGGTTGTTCCTAGGGTTTGTGAGGCTTAAGAGAGAAAGAATCTTCAAAGGCCACCAAGGAGGAACAAGATAGAAAAGAGATGAGATGAGAAGAGAAAAGAGGGAAGAGAGGCACAAGTGAGCAAGCTCACTCAAATACAAGTAAAAATGAAGCAAGGATGTAAAATGATAAGGTGAGAAGAGGTAGGAGGTGAAGGCAAATTCACCTCCCAAACAAACTTACCATTAATCTGAAAAGTTAGTACAAGATGCATAAGGGAAGAAATGAGATGAAACAATGCATATGGATGGGCAAAGGCCAAAGTCAGAAACATACACATGATGCAAAAGATGTCAAGAGATGGTGCAAAGTCATACAAGATGCATACATGTGAGCATACAAGAGAATGGATGTATATGGAGCATGCCTTGCACCATGAAAGTTCATGAAAGTTTATGAAATGCAATGAAAGTATGACATGTCAAATGAATGATGCAATGATCAAACATGATTCTAATATGTCCTAAGATGTCTTATGGATCATGTGGATGCAAAAAATGTCATGGCAAGTTCTTGAATGCAAGCATATAAGAGATGAATACAAAGGAAAGCAAGAATTAGGGTTTATGAACAACATGTAACAACAAATTCAAAACCAGAAGCAAATGACATGATAAAAAATTGAAAATGGGATTAAAGGAACCCTAACCCTAAGCAAGTTCACTGCCCAAAGGAGGGGACCTAACTCTTAACCTAATGGGTGTTATGATTTTCTCAAGTCAACTAGGGTTTTGGGATACCTCACAATGAAAAATGCAAAACAAATTGAAAATGAAAGATAAATTCAAACCAATTTTACCCTAGAAACTATATGCTATGAAGAATGCAATGCAAGAAGAACCATCATCAAACTTTTCATGGTTAGGCAGAATGAATTTTTTCAAGTTAGGACCAAAATATTGCCTTTAAATAACTTTAATTCCAATGAAAATTGTCAAAATAGGTCAAGAACCAAAAAGAAATTTGTTTTGAGAGTTTGATATTGTTTCTAAATGTTTTAAAATGCAATGTGAATTTTTTTGTGATTTTTAAATACCTAAATGCATTTTTAATTAATTAATTTCCATTAACTAATTAAAAATAAACATTTAAATGATTTAAAAATAATTTTTAATGCAAAAAATAAAAAAAAAATATTTTTGGGTTCTGAAAATTAATAAAAGTCTTGACAAAAAATTTCATAATTTTTTAATACATTTTACTATTTTTAAAAATTCGTAGAAATAAAATACAAACAAAATGAAATAAAAATAAATAAAATGGAAAGTATGCGCAATGGAGAGTCCAGATTGAATCTGGGCTTGAAGTTGTTGACTTGGCGCCACATCCATTGGCCCAAGTTCAAACCTGACTAATTCCATTAATTAATTTAATTAAACATTATTAAGTCATAATTAGGGCTAATCATGAAATCCCAGCCATCCAACATACGCGGGAAAGAGCCATCGCACGGCCTACATTCAAACTTCCATTAATTACACAGCTAAACCTAATTAGGGCTAATTAAACTCAGACGGCCGGAACAGTGTTCCGGTCGTCTTCTCCGACGAACCAAAAAACCCTAGTTTCTTCTATAGGTTACCAAACTCCAAATTTCTTCCACCAAAATGATCCTCACACTCTTCTAAACCTAAACCCTCATCTAAAACTCATTTATTCTTCCTCACAAGCATGAATCGAAGCAAAATGTAAAACACGGGCAAATGTTCAGAGACAGCATACATGATGGTTTCGCACCCATTTTCAAAAGTAAACACATATTCATGATCAGGGGAGCATATAACATCATAAAAGAACTTAAACTTAGCTTCTGGGAAAAAAGTTCTTCATGTTACCTGAGATGAAGACTCTCTGATTCTGAGCTTTCTGGACTCAAACTTTGTGCAAACCCTCTCCTTTGAACACCCTGATGTTGAAATGAAGCTTGGAGAGCTTTGAGAATGGCTGGTTGTGGCTGTTTTGTTCTGGTGTAGCAGAAATGGAGGTCTTTATGTGTGGTGATTCAAGTTGTTTCAGGGGGTGGGTTTTGTTCTATGAGTGATATGTGATTTGTTGGTGAAGAAATTTTGGGTGTTTGAAGGCTGTGTGAAGAATTTCGAAGAGAAGAAGTTTTTGGACAGATTTTGTGCAAGCTGGATTGTGTGTTGTTTCAATGCTGAATGAGTTGCTATATCACTCCCATAATGTTTGAGTAGGCTATGGAGCAGGTTAGTAGAGGCTGCTGATCACTATTCCAAGAGCATGGGAGGAATTGCAAAAAGTCAAGGTTTGGTGTACTTGAGGCATGGGCTGTGGCAGAGATGGTTTCCTGGCTTGTACTGCATCAGCTGAGTTCAAGGATGACTCTTGGATCAATTGTGTTGAGTTGTATGGCTTGGATCACAAGTTTGAAGTGATTTTGCATTTTGGCAACTTGTTACATTTTGTGACTTTTGGTCATAGACATGTGACACTCTTTGCTGAATTTTGGTTATGATAGGTTACATGATGCTATGGTGATGTCTTGAAATCAGTTAGAGACCATACAAAACCTTGGGGATCAATTTTGCAAGAGTTCCTCTTTTTGGACTTTATGGAAAATGGCTTATGATAGCTTGGAATTCAAAGCATGAAAGTGAGAAACTTCTTGGGCAAATCTGAATTTTGGGCCATACATGATGTTTGTGTATTGGTTAGAAGCTGATTTGAAGTCACATAGATGCTTGGCATGAGAATTTGCAAGTTTTCCCTTTTGTGCAAAAGTGAAAATTTAGTGATTTTATCCAACTTTGGCAAGCCATAACTTTTGATCCAAAATGAATTAGAATGAGTTCTTGTACTTTTTGAAAAGGGAATGATCCAATCTACAACTTTCATGACCAAAGTTTTCTCATTTGAAGCATTTTTGAATCAAAAAGAGGAGGTTGAAAAACTTTTCCAAAATAGCAAGTTTACATTATAAGTCACTTTCCCAAAAAGGCAACTTTGCAAATGGCTTGAAATTCTTCAATTTTGTGAACTTATAACTTCTTCTAAGATCAAATAAAGATCATACACATTCAAAATGATGGAGAATGCCCTTTGGTTGGGTCACTGGGGGCCTCAGATGCCCTGATTTTGCACTGACTTGCTCAAGAAGTCATTTATTGATCAGATGCCTTCCCCATTGAATTTCTTCATGAAAATTGATATGCATGATCCTCATAACATATAGAGACCAATAGAAACAAGAATGACCAAAAAATTTGGAGTTATGGCCTCTGAAACCAAAACCCTAATTCTAGGTCATCTGTGTAGTTAAGTCTGGCTCTGCTTCCATGCCTTTCTTAGTTCTTGTGATTCTTTGACTTTCTTGACCTTGTGAGGATATAATATGATGCTTGAACACACATGGACCCCTTTGAAGTGATTGATGACCTTTGGAGTGGCTCAAATGGCTCAGGGATGACTCAGATCACAAACCCTAGATGCAGATGGCTTTGAATCAATGCAGTGAATCAAAAATGTGGTATGGGATGCTATGATTGAATTTATGCAAATGAAAAGATCACAAGCCATTGTGTGAATGGGTGAGGGCAAATTTGGGGTGTTTACACATGCTAACATTTGTTTTGTAGGGGAAAGATGAGGTAATCATTTTTCATTCCTTTATTTTATGCATTAATTGTATTTGTCTCAGCAATTGGTGCTTTGTTCATAGGTTCCCTTTTGTTCTTTAGGTTCAACTTAACTTCCTTAGGAAGTAAGTTGAACTCTAACTTGCTTTTATCCTTAGGTTTAGAAAGCCTCATAAACCATAGGATCACCTTTTGTACATAATAAGATAACTTAGGGTTGTGTCTTATTCCCCCATTAGTTTTGACCTTTTCCTTTTGAGTCTTCTTCTCTCACTTCAAAAAAAAACAAAAAGACTTAATAAATGCATTAAATAATCCCTTGTGTATAGCCTTATTCCATGAGGCACTTGTATTCATTCCATCTTGGATTGGTGTAGGTTTGTCTAGCATGAAGTACAAGTCTTATCAAGGGGTTATTTCACAAAGAAAAATCTAAAAGACATTTCTTCACAAAAGCCACAAAAACATGTAATTAAGTTCAACAAGCTAGTGAACTTAGACCCTAATCTGTGGAAACAAGTCTTAGATAAATTCTCCTTGCTTGGTGTAATTTTTCTATTATTCCATCTTGGAATGTAGTAGCAAGTGCACATTCCATGGAAAATAGTTTGAATTCACTTCCTTGTGCCAAATTCATGCAAAACTCTTAAAAGGCAAAAACAAACAATAAGCGACTTTCCTGCGAGAACTTCTCTTCTCATTTCATTCACTCATAACGCGAACTTGCGACGACTTGTCTCGCATGCAAGACGGTAAACGCACTCGTACCAGATGAGCCTTCAACACCTGAGCATAGACATACACAGTTCCAGCTATAAAAAACACAAACAAAGTTCCCACCTGGTTAGGCGAGCTACGTCGACTCTGATCCTCATTTTCCCGATGAGGTACGTAGGCAGCGGGGTAGGGCCCGTTCGAGCACATTATTTATTTTCCCTACATTTCCCTCTTTTTTTCGATCTCTTTTTCCAATTCCATTTCTCATTTCCATTCTCATTCCAATTAGCAGTTCATTTGTTCAGCATCAGTTATATTTTTCTCACCCATTGAAACAAACAAACAAGCGTGGATCCCGTCGGGTACGGCGGACAGTCTGGGGTGCTAATACTTTCCCAGGTCGTAACCGACTCCCGAACCCAGATCTTTAGTTCGCAGGACCTTGTCCTTTCCTTCTTCCTTAGGTTTGTGCAGCATTACCTTTCTCGTTCCTTCGGGATAAAAATGCCTGGCTGGCGACTCTACCTTTTCCGCGCCACTTTCGCGTTTGTACTAGGATGAAAATCCCAGGAGCGACAGTTTCCAAACCTTTTTGTGAAGAGGATGTGTACAAAAACACATTGATTTGGGGCGAGATGAATCACACAGGGGCAAGTCATCTCCATCCTCAAGTTGCTCAAGCAGGCCATATACCAATAACTCATGAGTTCAAGATGAGTGTTGGTAGTCATGTCAACATCCTTACATCCTTAAAAAAAATTCGTCTGCCAAATAGAATTATTCCATCCAATACCCATACAAGGAACATTTTTGGAAACTATCGAGTCATTGCATAGATCATTCACATATGTTGGTCACGTCATTTCGCTATTAGCGTTGATCCATGCATATCATCTCATTCATCTAGCATATGTACAATTTGCATGAAAGAGTCAAACATTGCAAAGCAAGTCTCTTCTGACATGTAATCTTTAGTCTCCCCAAGACGTCTTAGGGTTGCAGAAGCACTTTTTACATTGTCATTACAAAAATCCCCATTTTAGCAGAAAGCTAACATCACTTTTGGATAGATCCTTCAATCAAGCATGATTCCCAAACTTGAGGACATCTCCCCAGTTTTTTTTAATGTTCATCTAAGTATTGGTGTTGAGGATATACTCCTCATTGAGTCTTGTCAAAACTCTTTGTCTCTCAAGAATTTGGCATTCCCCAGTTGTCTCCCTTTTGACTCCAAAAGTCAAGATTCCACTAGCGTTCAATTTGAAAATCCATTGTTGTTAGTACCTCGAAGTTTGGCTAACCAATGTCTTTTTCTCCAGTAATTACTGGTGTCCTCTATGGAAATCCAATTGTGGTTGATGTGTGTCTTGATCACCACTATTATCCTTTTGAAGTCCAATTGTTGATTGGCACAAATCCTTCAAAAGCTAGTCGTGAAACTGTTTACTTGAAGTCTAATCCTATTTGATTTGGCACATACAGAAGAGTTTAATTGCCTCGTATTTTTTCCTGATGGTTTCTGAAGGTCTCCTTTGAACTCTTCATTTTGAGGAATTTCCATAGGTTGGATGTTTTATCTTGTTTGAAAACTCTAACATATTTTGTTGTTGTTCTTAGTGTTAGTTGGTCGTTTAGAGCCGCTGATCTATCACTTTGAATACTTTGCCTTCTATTGCCAGTGTTAGTTGGTCGCATAGAGTCGTTACTCAATCACTATGATTGTCTTCTTTATCCTCAGTGTCAGCAGTTACACTTGAACCTGTTGATTTATCATTTTGGATACTTTGAATATTTTGTCGTTGTTACTCTTAGTGTCAACAGGTTTTGAACCTGTTGCACATTCATTTTGAGTGTATTTTGTCTTCTATTCTTAGTGTCAGTTGGTCGCATCGAGCCATTGTGCATTCACTTCGAATATTTTTGTTTCTGTTATTCTTAGTGTCAGTTGGTCGCATCGAGTCGTTGTGCATTCACTTTGAATATTTTTTGTTTTTGTTATTCTTAGTATCAGTTGGTCGCATTAAGCCGTTACACATTCACTTTGAATATTTTTATTGTTACACATTGATTTTTTCTCACTAAAGTCCCACATTGATTCTTTTTAACAAATGTGGTTAGTGTTATATAACTCATTAGTACTACCACTTGTAAACTTAGATATTAGGTTAGTGCTAAAGATGGACCTGTGGCCCAGAATATTATTAAATAATTTAATTAAATAATTTCTAATTAAACTTGATTAATTAATTTTTAATAAGATTTAATTAAAATTATTAATTAATTATATAAATAATATTAAATAATAAATCCTAGTCGGTCATTATGTGTCATTAAAATTAATTTTTTATCATATTCATCAATGTTACATATGCAAAACTACAAGGGATCGATCAATTAAATCCTAAATGATGTAAAGTTCAGAGATCAAAAAATTAATTTTTAAAAAGGAAAAATTAAAAGTTAAAAAAATATCAAAATAGAGGACTAAGAATATATTTAAACCTTTTATTTTTCTTAAATTGTTTATTATAATGATTCCTTTCAAGAACAAGATTTAATGATGAATCAATGAGGTGAACTCTCAGCTAGTTGTGCAGGTTATAATGCAGCAGC
This sequence comes from Lathyrus aphaca, assembly GCA_963966055.1. Classification (NCBI taxonomy): domain Eukaryota; kingdom Viridiplantae; phylum Streptophyta; class Magnoliopsida; order Fabales; family Fabaceae; genus Lathyrus; species Lathyrus aphaca. Next base: position 220,347,991 of record OZ014525.1, read on the forward strand.
ATGGAGGTGGATCTATAAGGTTAAACCAAATCAATTATTTATTCAAAAATAAATAGAGTAATTTATGGTGAAAATTATATCTTAGATTTCACTCATAGTGATTTATATAAATATGATGAGTGGTTGAAAAAATCATTTCTTTTACCCTCAGGAACGAGAAAAATCATTTGGTTATATCAAACATCGAGTATTCTTTAGAATTGAGTTACCTCAAACCTTCATAACTTAGATTAGATGGTCTCAAAGTGGTAATTGAATTCCTTGGTTCTCGCGGACTCAAAAAATAATCATTATTAAATAGCTAAATTTTTATAATTATTAAGATTTTAAAAAAAATTCTCCAGCTTTAAGGTAAGTACATTGCCTGATTGTTTTATAAAATCTTTAAAAAAAAATAGTCAATCTCCACTATTAACTACAAACACAACAAAAATATTCTTATTGAATATAAAATGTAATAATATTTTTAATAAAAAATATTAATATTTTTTATTAAAAAAAAGTCTAAAATTCTACTTCGCAGTTACGGGGATCAAAATATGGTTCTCCCTATCAAGTTCAGCGTCAATCACCACTAAAATAACTAACGATTATGTTTTAAACCACAACTTTTATTGTTGCGACTCTTTCTACTCCTTAAAATGAACATATATTTATAAATTGAATAAACACTAGTTAAAATATTTTTTTAAATCCCGTATTTTTAGGACTGGATTTATTTTTATCTTTCAATTTTAAAAATGATTATTTAAATTTTTAAATTTTTTAAAATTTGTCACATTAGTCTTCTCCGTCCAAATTTCACTATTGACATCAATTTATTGTTGTCGTAAACTTTAAATTTAATATAATATGTATCATATTTTTAATCAATTAAAAGTGCTTTTACTACTATTAATTTAAGAAACAACCCTCATTAAAAAGTTGAATCAAGGGAACAAGTACTTTCATGTCACTTTGAATAAATGGTGTATGACTCAACAATTTAGGACCAAGCATATGGTGACATGGCCTTATAGTGTCCAAATCAACTGCCTCCACTTGCCTTAAAAAGAATGGAAGTGAATGATTCTTTACTTTGATCATTCATCATTCCACCCATTAAAGTTCTTCTCCTTCACTACTACTAATATTCTCTCCACATCAGATCCACATAACCAAATGTCGAATAACTTAACATATATAGAATCAAAAAAGTAAATGGTGGACTTAATTAGGACAACACATAAAACAATGAGTTCTTCCACTAGTGTGGACTTTCACATAGCATCTTTTTGTCTAACAAGGTGTTGTAGAACTAATGGTTTTTGGATATTATGCTTCAAATCAAATGCTTTATTGTAAATTTCTTTCTTATTAGTACATGAGAATATAAAACTCTGTCCAACTTTTTTCTATATTTGGAAAAGTTTTTTATCTAGTAATATACTTGAGGTTTTAAACACTTCTAAACAATGTTTTGAATTGCATTTTCTATGATAGAATATATATGTTGATGACAGTTTCTACGATAGAATAGCTTAAAATTGTTCTTAAGAATATAAAAATATATTTGCCAATACCCATGTGAAAGAGAGAATCTTAAGGAGTTATAAAATTAGATTCTTGTTATTTTTTTTAGCATAGGAGAAAATAAAAGGTTATTTTTTCCTTTTGGGAGCCAAAAATCAGAAAGGAAGTAATGAAATGAAGATGATGTGAAGCAAATTTCTAACATGACCGTTTTTAGAGCGTGTAAGACGGACTGCTATTCAGGATCACATATTTTTCAGGGTTAAATTATAATCAAATGAAACTTTATAAAAATTTTATCAAATTAAATCGTGATTAAATAGAATTTCTATTTGTTTTTCCCTTGTAACTAACCTACCTAGGATCTCTAAAAACTTGAGACGACTCTGACTTCTAGTACAGCTGAAAATGGTTGAACCTACGAGATTAGCACTTCAACACTCATTTATTGAGTGAAGAGTAATATGAGAATGGAAATGAATTAAATGCTTGAAATGGTGAAATTTGATCTTTATATAGATAGGCGATTAAAATCATCCATATGTGATTCAACGCTTTGTGTATATGAACATTTAATTCGATATCAATGATGGGAGATGTGATAGAAGACATAATCGTATGTCCTCGCCAAAGGTGAGAGTCAACCTGTTCGAGATGCCCCCTTCAAACACATGTTATTGGACTTTTTCATTGTACACGCCTTGCAACGAAAATGGTTGAACCTATAAGATTTACATTTCAACGTTCAAGTCGTTTATTGAGCGAAGAGTAATATGAGAATGAAAATAATTAAATACTTGAAATGGTGAAATTTGATCTTATATAGATAGGCGATTAAAATCATCCATGTGTGATTCAACACTTTGTGTAGATGAACATTTAATTAGATATCAATGGTGAGAGATGTGATAGAAGACGTAATTGTATCTCCTCGACAAAGGTGAGAGTCAACTTGTTCGAAATACCCCCTTCAAACACATGTTATTGGACTTTTTCGTTGTGAGCGCCTTGCAACGGACCGTGATAGTATGTCCCACATAATTAATTTAGGAACAAGATTTGAGTGATAGCATTAGAGATGTTCTAAGTTAAGTTCTATGTTAAGACTCATCGCAATGGTTTTCAAAACCCTGTTAATTTAGACTTATAAAAATAAGTACACCAAATATAAGTTTTTGCTACAAATTAGACCACTTGTTCTAGTACATCAACATGATTGATGCATTTACACAATTCCTTGAGTAAACTTGGAACTACATATTTATTTGAACCATCTCATAAAAAGTTGAGATAATAACTCTTCATGCACAGCACAGAGCACTCAAATCTACTAAGTACAATCAAATTTCCAAACAAGTAATCAGAAAATCATATCACACATGTCCAACTTCACTTCTGTTTTACTAGTGCCAGAGTTTAAATATCAGAGACAACATGAACTAATCTCTTCAAAGATTCTAATTCCTAAGGAATAACTTAAGTCCATGTTAGTTCATTGATGCTGCATAGATTGCATTTGCAAAATAGTTTCAAAAGGTGAAAACTGGTAACCGTGGTGTGTGCCTCGAAGTACATTACGCCTCGGTGATTTCGATTCGTGGGAAGAAATCCCACACAACGGTGCCACAAACACGTTTCCTTTAGTTGAATTGAAAACAAATGGCGTACCCTCATCTTGCGATTTCCAGTCATATTCCTGCTTAACCATGCCAAACGATTTATGATTCTGCTGTTGATTCGCAGCCTTAACCGAATGGTCCGGAGAAGGTTCCGAAGAAGGAGATTTGGTTTCTTGGAGATTGACCACTGTGATATCATGGATACTGGATCTCCTTTTGTCTTTCCCTCCTGAAACTTGCCGTATGAAATACTTCTGAGCATGACTTGCAACTTGAGTTGGTGTCCTTGTCGTCACGAAATTTCGAGAGATGTTTCTCCAGTCCCCTTTACCATACTTCTTCAAACCCAGCAGAAATTGCCTGTGGTAGATTAACATGCAAAGGTTCTATTAATAAAATGCAAAGAGCCAACAAGAAAAGTATTTATGATGACAAAATCATATATGGATCTATGTGGCACCGACACTTCAGATTTTCGACAGAAGATATGTGTATCTGTTGTCCAACACCGACAAACAACCAACATGATAATCATATAATAATCTACATGGCACTGACACTTTAGATTTCAGACGGAGGATATTTGTGTCTGGTGTCCAACTCCGACATGACAGAATCATATAATAATCTATGTGAGACCGACACTTCAGATTTCAGACGGACGACATGTGTGTCTGGTGTCCAACGCCAACATGGTGCTGATACCAACATGACGCTGATACACGCAGTTACATCCAAACGCTTCTATTATCTTAAATTATTAGCGGTGTCTATGTGTCATTGTCATGTCTGGTGTACGTGATTCACAAATAATAATAATAATAAACACAGCCTTATAAATCTCTAAAACAAACAAAACAAATTAACTTTCTATATCTTAAATACTAAAAAACTATAAAGAAACATCTTAACTACAATGTTTCTTTAACATCTCAGTATGACAAACTTTCTTCCCTTCTCAACCATAATAGTGTTTTCTGTACAATTTCGAAAAATAAACTGACCGAACCAAAAGACCTAATGAGATCGATGATGTTCAACTTCAGAAATCATTTAAAATTTTCACTAATTTCAAGGACAAAATTGCTTAATACTTAAAGATTTTGAGGACTAAATCGATGATGCACAACATAAATTTGAACATTGATCTAAATTAGTCCATTAGTTCATAACAAAAAGGTATGATAAGTAATTACCTATGCTCCTCTTCAGTCCATGGCACACCTTTCTTCCTTTCCTGCTCAGACGGTCGAGTCGAACCACTCCTCTTCCCACCAACACTGCAAAACTGCTTGAACTCCTCATAGCCTTCATCATTAGCCCAATCCAATGTGAAAGAACCAGTAGTATAACCAGGAACCGGTATCAAACCTGCTTCAATAACACAAACATCTTCTTCAAGCTCCCTATACTGTTTAATCACATCACCTACAGTTTTTCCAGGAATCATCTCTGCAACCCTTATCCATCTATCAGGAGTATCCTTATCATAGTAAGCCAAAGCATTCTCAAACAGCTTGTTTTCTTCTTGAGTCCATTTAGAACCCTTGTTTTCTTGAAACAACCAATTGGAATTTTCGATATACGAAGCCGGAGACAGAATTTCAATTTCTCTATTCATTGTTCTAGATAACATCATATAATCTAACTCTTTAATAGAGAAGTTCAAAGAGATAAAGAGGTAGAGAAAAGATAAGCCACATAAAGTGGAAGTTCTTATGGCCAAAGAAGCATATTATCAAACAGCATTTGGGCAGTGGAATCTGCTGTTTATTTCAGCTACCCAAAAAACTGAGGAATCTAGAAAAAGACTAGTTTCCAAAATCCAAGGAAAATTCCATAATTTTTTTAACAGATGCTATACAAAATAGGAAGTTTTATAAAACTAATCAGATCTCAAAGAGAAAAAAAAACTAATTTTTCCAAAACCCAGATCAAAATTAAGATGAAAGAGCCAAATCCCTGAACCAAAATGGTTTTGAAGTTAAATTTAGTAACTGGGTCAGTTCCAAAATGCATAAAAGGTGTAAATATAGAAAAGGGTAATTGAGAATTGTGGTTGTGAAAGAAGCATGAAGTGGGATTAGTGAACAGAAATGTGTATTGTTTGAAAGACAGCGATCTATGCAACAGAGAATTGAGGATTGAGAAAGAGAGAGGTCAAAGGAGGTGAGTTGTGATTGGTGCAAGAAATGTTTGTGGTGGCTGGGGAATTATTTATATTATTTTTAAATTATTATGAGTGAATTATGGGAGCCACTTTGGTTAACTTTTGTGGGAGGTAAAAGTGAGTAGTGGGGTTTATTATTAGTTGCAAATATCAACTATAAAAAAAAGCAACTATCAACTATCAAAATTAACTTTGATAGTTGATTTTCTTTTGGTAAGAAAAAAAAAATTAAAATTACTTTGATAATTGCAAATAAGTGTGTTTGCAGTGCATTTTGAATAATTTTGACGCTAAAAATTATTCGAATGGTAAGATAAAATAAATTATGCGATTTGATTTGATTTTGTTGGTTTTAAAAAATAAAATAAAATTGAACCAAATCAAATTAATGTGATTTTGATTAGTTTGGTTGTTTTATTTTTTTTACAAAATTTTTATTGAGTCATACGTACACATATAGAGGATAATATAACTTTGTATTTAGTTATTCATATATTATTAAATAACAATAAAACTCGTCATATTTGGACAACAACTTTCCTTTTAATATATAAAAACTCATATTAGACACTAAAAAAATATTAAAAAAATATTATAATAAATTAGAAAAAATAGAGGAGATGAGAGATTAGAGAAGATGAAAAAGAAAGAACAAAGAGATGAGAGATTGGAGAAGAATGGATTCATTAAAATGTAATTGGGAGAGATAACAGTAGCATAAAATGAGAAGAAGAAAAAGAAAGAACATAAGAAAGAAGATATTAGAGAAGAAGAGGTGAGATCTACCTAGCAAAGAAGATGTGAAGAATGCATGATACTGTTATGAGATATTTGAGAAGGCTCAAATTGAAACCCTAAGTCTGAGGAAAAGAAAATTATTCGTAATTATAAAGCTAATGCATACTAGGTATGGATTTGTGTTGGATGTGGGTTAAGTGGAGTTTGAGTTGTAATATAATGCAGTTTGGTTTGGTTTTTTGTTTAGTTTACAAAATACAAACCGCAAACTCAACCGAACCATACGGTCCTGTTAAAAAATGTTTCAAACACATTCGAACCAAATGCAATTTTTGTAGTTTTAAGTTTGGTTTGGTTCAGTCGTTTTTCTATTGGGCCAATTCGGGTTTGAACACCCCTAGTTGCAAATTTCAACTATAAGAAAATCAATTATCAAAGTTTAATTCTGATAGGTGTTTTTTGATAGTTTGATTTTTTTATAAGGAAAAAAATCTAGAAATTATCTAGAAAATAAATCATCACTAACATTAGCTAGCAAGATAGTGATGATTCCTACAAGAGACTTTACAAATGTATGGTTTGTCGCATCATTACCAGCTCCATGTTTTGCTAGATACTTAACACAATTCATTGTGATTAGCAATATACAATTTGTTCCTAGCACGCCACCAACACTAACAAGCAGCTAAAAAGATAGAGACATTATTGAGGTCATCTCTTATGCAAAAATGTCGTTCTTGCTCCGTTTCGCTTGCCTTTGATTCCTTTTGCTTTGATGCTCATTAGACCTTGCAATTCACAATAAAATACAAACTAAAGTAGAAAATATGACAAAAGAAAGGAAATCGAGCAAAATGCGGTAAAATACTAAAGGAAAACTACTAAAATATTGAGTTGCCTTTTCTGGTGTTCGTTAGCGGTTTTTTTTTTTTTTTGTTGAAAGGTTGTGATTGTTCTGTTAATGGTTAATGAGGAACAACCACTGTAACTTTCAGTTTTTTCATGATTTATTCAACAATACATCATGTGTGTGAAGAAAAGCATGTGATTGAACCTCGTATTGGAAGGTGTATAGATGTGTAATACCCTAAAATTTGTCCTCTTAATTTATTGTCAACCTCAAGTGGTTTATGCTTCGTCATTTTGCATGATCGTCCGAGCATCGCATTGCATCCAAAAATGATAAAAAATAATAATAATAATAATAATAATAATAAATCATGAGCATTTGCATGTGCATGAGGCATGTGATTGGGCAAGGCTATCAAGTTTTGGAGCTTAAGGGGAAGAAAATAACACTACAAATAATCCAAGCCAATTCGATGAAGTGCATTCAAAGAAAAGAGGAATTGGAATTTTAATTTCGTTAACCGGTTAACGCATTTGGTTAACCGGTTAACGGGCGCGAATTGGGAAAAAGATTTCAAAAATTGGTTGCTTTTCTCTATTCGCTCCCTTTTTTTTCCTTCACATTTTACACTTCACTTCACATTTCATTTACAATCCATTCACTAGAAGTGTCTACCACATTCTAGACTCTTCTAGGATATTCCAAGGAATATTCTAGAACTCCAACTAACTATAACTAACTCCAAACCTAACCTAATGCCCAAACAAGCTCCCAACCTAGTTTCATGTCAAACCTACACAATATATAAACCCTAATCATTCCAAAGCAAGGGGTTGAAACTTCGTTTTCACCATTTTCATCTTCAATCTCTCATTTATCTCTCAATTCTCCCACTTTTTCATAGAAGTTCTTCAAATTCTTCATTAGAATTTGAAGAACTTGAAGTTAAACCTTCATCAATCATCAATTATGGAGCTTATTTGAAGAAGTAATTCTGTTTTTGGATTGGTTTTGAGCATTGGAAGTGATTAATCAAGAAGCATCAAGATCGAATCACATTTATTTTGCATTCGCGGATCTTCGGTTTTTCTTCTTCGTTTGCATTTTGATTCACAATGCAACACTCACCGAAGTAACCCTCCGCTTCGTAGGTTGGTGATCTAAAATTGCTTTTCACTTTAACTTATTCCCTTCATCTCGCTGTAACAGCATTCTTTGCATGTTTATCATTTCAATTGTGATTTATCGTTCAATTTCCTTTTAATTGCGATGTGTGCATTTCGATTGTTAGAAGCTAGATTCGTAGCTTAATATAGGTTCTCATAAGTGTTAGAATACCTCCTCTAAAAAGAAAATCCGTTTTAACATGTTCATATATGTGTTAGGGGTCCTTAGAAGTGTGTTTGTGACCATAAGTGCTTATTTCTCAACTTTTTTCACCTTCCTGTTCAGTGTTAACCGGTTAACGCATTTGGTTAATCGGTTAACACATTAAAAAAATGCTCTGGATTTGAAATTTTTTGGGCGTTGACCGGTTAACCTATAGCGTTAACCGGTTAACGCTATTGAAATGTGGAAAAATGCTTTTGTTTCTTTGCATGTTTGCATTGCATTGTGTCTTGATCCTTCATGTAGTGATAGATCATGAATTTAGGGAATTTTTAAGACCGATTTTGGTATCTCATTCCATTGTTTCGAGTCGTTTCGACATGTTTCCGTTCCTTTTGCATATTTTGTGCTTATTTGTTCATTAGTGCATAAAGTGATTGAGATCATATTGTTTCTATGTTCAATGCATCATTTAGCATGTAAACGATTATGCTACATTCTGTTTTTGCATCCATTGCATGTTTCGTACGCATCATTGCATCACATATTGTATGTTGCATTTCACATAATCATAAAAATGCATATGCTTGCATTTGGTTTTCATTTTGATCATACTCTCATGTTAACCCAATTCTGATTTTTGCATTAAGTTGCATGATTCATTGTGTTGATTTTTGATATGTGATCATAATCCACATCCATGTGTTTATGTGTTAATAATTGGCAATGCATGCTTGTTGCATATTTAGTATTTTAATGCATTCTTCCATAAGCATACTCTTGTGAATAATCATATTCATTGATCCATGATCATGTTGCATTTATCCATGTTAATTGTGCATTTGTGTCACTCATTGTTGTGCATAAAATGAAAATAACCAAATATGTCTTTTGCATTTCATACCTGTTTTTCATGCAGTAGCTGTAAAATGTTTGTTGATTGTTGCATTTTCACATTTTTTACACCTGTTTTGCATGTTGATTGTGAGCTGTAAAACGTTGTGTACATGGTGCATTGCATTTCATTGTTGTTTGTGCATTTAGGAGATGTAGTAGGCTGATGTATTTTGCTTTACATTATTTTTAGTACCCTTAGAATTAGGATTGAGTCTAGTTTAGGTCCTAGGCGCATTAGAATTTAATTGGTACTTTGTTTGCCTTATTATTTTAGATAATATGCAACCCTAACATTTGTTTTGTAGGGAGGTTAAGGTATGTTCTTCACAACTTATTCCTTTTACTTTCTTTATGCATTTAATTTGCATTTTACCTTACCTTTCATACTTCTGTTTGCTAGGTTTGCTCACAACTTCCTGTTAATCCCCTTTAGAATCAATTTAACTTCGTTAAGAAGTAAGTTGTATTCTATTTGCCCTTTGTTTCTCTTTTCCTTTTCATTAGGATAGAAACCGCACTAACCTAGGTTCATCCATGTATGATAACACTAGGATTTTAGTCTTCCCCTTAGACTTTTTGCCTTTGGTTCGTTTTGCTTTCTCTTTCTCATCTCATGAAGAAAAGTAAAAAACACCTAAGACAGGTTGGTCTTCTCGTATGACACGAGACTTTGTTGTGGGTTACTTATGCACGTCCTGTTTTGGTGCGAGGTGTAAGTCATCTACCACGATGAATAAGTCTTTGTATGAGAAGGTTCACAAACAATAAACAGGAAACACTTCTCTAAAAGATATAACAACAAAGAAGAATTGTCTTTTCCTTCGGGAATTCTTCTCTCACCTCACTCACTCTCAACGCGAACTTGCAACAACTTGTCTCATTTGCAAGACGGTAAACACACTCGTTCAAGGCGAGCCTACAACACCTGAGCAAAGAAATAAGCAGTTCCAACATATAAAAAACACAAATAAATAGTTCCCGCCTTAGTTAGGCGAACTACGTCGACTCTGATCCTCATTTTCCCGATGAGGTACGTAGGCAGCGGGGTAGGGCCCGTTCGAGCACATTCTTTATTTTCTCTACATTTCCCCCCTTTCTTTTCGATCTCTTTTTCCAGTTCCCTTTCTCATTTCAGTTTCAGTTCCAGTGAGCAATTATTTTGTTCAGCAACATCTTATTTCTCACCCTTTGAAAACAGACTAACAAGCGTGGATCCCGTCGAGTACGGCAGACGGTCTGGGGTGCTAATACCTTCCCAGTTTGTAACTGACTTCCGAACCCAGATCTTTGGTTCTCAAGACCCTGTCCTTTCCTTTTCTCCTCTATTTATGCATCATTACCTTTCCCATTCATTCGGGATAAAAGTGTCTGGCTGCCGACTCTACCTTTTTCGCGCCACTTTCGCGTTTGTACTAGGATGAAAATCCTGGGAGCGACAACTGGTGACTCTGCTGAGGACTCTGCAGTGGAACGAACCCAGAATATCTGGTTTCCCCTTTGAGAGTCAATCCTAGCGCCTGTTTGCTTTGGTTTATTTGGGTGTTTATGTGTGTGTTTATGTGTGTTTATTTACTGTTTTCATTTATAGTTTTTACTTTACAGCATTTATTTATTACTTTCAGTATTTATTTTCACATGCATCATGTATACTAGACTGTCTGTGTTAGTTTCCATTTTTTCTATGGGATAGGAGCTACTGTGAGATAAGCCAAACACCCGGCTTGAGTGCACCATAGGATTAGCGTGGACACGTTGTACTCGCATGGTTACATGATGAGTGGCGATGTGTTCCATACCCAGACTGCGACCATCTTAGAACTATTTTATGTGGGGGTTTTTCCTCACTTCAGGGTACGACCTCGATAGTTATGTGCATCTGGGGACCGATCATTGAGGACATTAGTGGAAACACCCCTCTCCAGTGATCACAGTGGAAGACAACATTTGTTGGCAAACTCACTCGCATCTGAGGGTCCACTGGGAATTCACATAGGATGGCCTGGTTCTCTCATAGGAATCCAGTTAAAGCAAATTGTCCGTATGACGATAGTAATGTATCCCAAGGGATGAATGTATTATTTTTTCTCGATTCAGTGCTTGAAGTTGGGGACTTATGAGGGATGCTTGTTTCCTTGGACTCAGCTGAGACCTCCCTGAGTAGTACATAATGCCAAACTGATTCTCTAATTTGGTCATGAGCCATTTCTCAGAGATGGTGAACGTATTATTGTTGCTCGGCTTTGAGAATCTGTGATGTTGATCTGAGTAGCACATCCGTGAGATGGGAGGGGTTTATAGGTTTGCAAGAACCCTGAAACTTCCAACATACCAGTTTTACCAGTATTGTTCAGTATCGTGATCTAGTTATTTGGTTTCTTGGTTCCGAGACTTGGGATTCCTTTCAGAGGAACAATTGTTGTAACATTGTGATCCTGCACAGACACGTGATTATATGCTTGACACATCACAGACATGTCACCGATCACATGCCTTGCATTGTATAAGCATCATGACATCATTAATCATTGTGTTATTTTTCATTCTCAGGGTTCATACTACTCCTAATTCCCGGTCATATTACTACTTCAGAATGGAAGACGTCAGAAAAACGATTGTGCACTACAAATTATTCGACACCAAAGTAGATCTGATCAACTAGATGGTGTCTCTTATTACCCTGGGTCAGCTGGGATACTTCAAGGTGAAATATGGTGATATTTCTGGATTTGGTGTTCAATCTGGATAGTTCTCAAAGGAGCTTCATTCATACTTTGTTGCAGTATTACGACCCACGGCTCAGGTGCTTCACCTTTTAGGACTTCTAGTTAGGACCTCTACTTGAAGAGTATGCTGAGATTCTGGGAGTGCCGATTCAAGATCAGATTCCTTTCAACTCGGAGATGACCAGACCAACTCATTCTGACATCGCCAAAGCTCTTTATTTGAGCTCATCTGCGGTATCTGACAATTTGACTGCTACCAAATCTGGAGTGCTTGGTTTCTCTATAGAGTTTCTAGTTAGAAGAGCTAGAGAGCTTGCTACGACAAATCAGTGGGATTCAGTTTACGCCATCCTAGCATTGTCCATATACAGGATCATCATGTTTGTTGATATGGATAAGTTTGTGGATATCAACGCCATTCATCTGTTTGTGCTGAAGAATCTGGTACCCACTCTCTTGGGTGATCTATATTATTCAGTGTATTACAAGAATGAGAAAAGACAGGGTGGCTTGGTTAAGTGTTGTGCCCATCTCTTTTATAAGTGGTTTATGAAGCACCTACCTACTATTGAGGTATTCACTGATCCTAGTGTTGTTTGGGCCCAGAAACTAAGTATGTTATCTTCTAGAGATATCAAATGGTTTACTTTGAGGCTGAAAGGGAATAGCTTCATCACTAGCTGCAAAAACTATCTCAATGTGCCTTTATTAGGAGTATCAGGGGATATCAACTACAACCTAATTCTCTTAAGAAGACAGTTGGGGTACGCTCTCAAAGAGGTCCCCGGTGAATCAGAGTTACACCAGACTTTCTATTTCTCGGCAAAGGATAATCTCTCGTTGGTTAAGAAAGTCGCAGGCTCCTGGAAATTGATCAGAAGGAAAGGAATAACATGCTTGGGTAGGAGCAACAACCAGATGTTTCCCGAGTTTGAAGCTTGTATAAGGGAGAAAGCTCAGGTATCTCTAATCCATTTCTCTGCACCAGCTCCACCTCTTGCAACTATGCCTTTGAAAGACTACCAGAAGTTAGAAATGTTGGTCAAACAACTCAGAGTTGAAAATCAGGAGGCTAATAATTCCTATCAGAAGTTGAAGATTCAGAACCAGAAGCTAGAAGAGAGAGCTCATCAAGCTGAAGAGTTGGTCAGACTCAGGCAGCAAGACCTCGAAGAACGAGATATCTACTTCAAGAAGAGGGGCTTGACTGAGATCCACAGGGCGAGTCAGCGCCAAAAGGATAAGAAAGCCTTGGATGAAGCTAATGAAGTTGTGACCCTTTGGCAAGAGAAGTGGGAAGACCATCTGAGAAAGCAAAAAGAGGCAGAGATCGAGTACAAGCTCAAGATTAAAGGCCTTAAGGAGACTCTGAACGAGCAAGGAGAGATGCTTCAGAAAGCCCACCAGCAACAAAGAGACCACTTTCAGCAGATGGCCAACATCCAGAAGGAGTTAGAAGAGCTGAAGCTTCGGGCTGATATCAAGAAGGTCAAGACTGAACCGAATCCTAACAGAGAAAAGGAGGAGGTATTCCTACAACAGATCAACGAGCTACACGCTTCCTTTGACCTGAGGGATCTTCTTATCTAGAAGCTCATCCGGGAGCCGAATCATCCAGACATAGCCCAGTTGTTCCAAGCCGTCAAACGCCTTAGCTGGAGGTTGCAGCACATGGAACTTCCTAGGGTTTAGTATCATGCTCTTGTACTTGGATTACCCGCATGCTTGTTGTGGGATTCTTATTTGCTTTACTTTGCTTTGCTATTTGATGTATGAATTGGCACCCTTCGGGGATTCTTATTATTCAAACTCTAGTTTATGATATGCTTGATGTGGTTTGAATCTCCGAATATTATCTTTTGCACTGACACAGGGTAATAAGCACCAATTCTCCACGACTATCATCTTATCCAAGCATCATGCGGGGTCTTCTTCCCCCATTGTCTGAAAGAGCTATCTGAACTCTGAAGTACAGGAATGGGAATGTAAAAAACTGTGAGAATGGAAATATACACATCATTGCATGCATATCATTTGCATTTTTTCTTTTGCAGGTTTTCCAGGGTTCTTAACTTATGTACACTTTCAGGAAGAATTGCGAGAGCCACCAAGACTTGTCTTCTTAGGCACGATTTACCACCACACTGGTACGCTACCCGTCAAAATCAGAGGAATTTCATGGATACTGTGCAGACAGAACTGAACGAGCTTCGCACCCGGATGGGGGAATTCATGACGATGATGCAGGGTATAGCCCTGGGGAAGCAGGAGATGAGGGCTGCTACAGACTTAACCGTGTTCCATCCAAAAAGGTAGAAAAGACACCATATGAGATATAGAGTGGTAAGAAACCACATATGTCTTACATGAAGGTTTAGGGTTGTGAAGTTTATGTGAAACGACAAGTTTCAACTAAGCTTGAGCAAAAATCTGAAAAAATTCTTATTTGTAGGATATTCAAAAGAAACAAGAGGATATTACTTCTACAATCCTTCTGAGGTTAAAGTGTTTGTTGCTCGAACTAGAGTATTCTTGGAAAGGGATTTTATTTCCAAAGGAATCAGTGGGAGGAAAGTAGAGCTTGAAGAAATTCAAGAATTACAAAGCATTGATACACCTATGGAGGAATTAGAGCAGGAATCCCAAACAGTTGTGGAAGAGCAACCTGCTCAAGTAGAACAAAACAAGCGTAGGTCAAGCAGGATATATCACCAACCAGAAAGATATGGATATCTCATAACTGATTAAGGTGATGTATTACTCATGGATCAAGATTAGCATGTAACCTATCAAGAGGCCATAACTGGTCCCGAGTCTGAGAAGTGGCTAGAAGCCATGAAATCTGAAATGGATTCCATGTACACAAACCAAGTTTGGACCTTGGTAGAGCCTCCTATAGGATTTTATCCTATAGGGATTTTATCCTATAGGATGCAAGTAGGTCTTCAAAAAGAAGGCTGACATGGATAGTAAGGTACATACCTATAACGCAAAACTGGTTGCTAAAGGTTATAAACAAATTCATGGGATAGACTATGATGAAACCTTTTCACCAGTTGGAATGCTTAAATCTGTTCGGATTTTACTTGCTATTGCTGCATATCATGATTATGAAATATGGCAGATGGATGTTAAGATTGTTTTCCTTAATGGGAATCTTCTTGAGGATGTGTACATGACACAACCTGAAGGATTTGACATACCTGAAGAAGGCCATAAGATATGCAAGTTACAGTGATAAATCTATGGATTGAAGCAAGCTTCCAGAAGCTGGAATCTTAGTTTTGATGAAACTATAAAACAATATGGATTCATGAAGAATGAAGATGAGCCTTGTGTCTACAAGAAGGTTAGTGGGAGCATGATCGTTTTCCTGGTATTATATTTAGATGACATATTACTCATCGAAAATGATATTCCTACCTTGCAACAAGTAAAAACTTGGTTAGTGAAATGTTTTTTCTATGAAGGACCTTGGTGAAGCAACCTATATATTAGGAATTAGGATCTATAGAGATAAATCACAAAAACTGCTTGGCCTAAGTCAGAGAACAAACATAGACAAAGTGTTGAGACGCTTTAACATGCATGATTCCAATAAAGGATTCATATCTATGCAACATGGCATGTGTCTATCAAAAATACAATCCCATTCAACTAAGGAAGAAAGGGATCGCATGAATATGATTCCATATGCATCTGCAATAGGATCTATCATGTATGCCATGTTATGTACTCGACCAGATGTCTCGTATGCTTTAAGTGCAACGAGTATGTACTAATTTGATCCTGGTGATGCTCACTAGGTAGCTGTCAAGAATATCCTTAAGTACTTGAGAATACATTCTTGATAATATGGATGTTTGTAAGAGCTTGCGGTAATTGGTTACACCGATGCTAGCTTCCAGACAGATAAGGATGACTATTGATCGCAATCTGGTTATGTGTTCTGCCTAAATGGTGGTGTTGTAAGCTAGAAGAGTTCAAAGCAAGAGATAGTTGCTGATTGTACAACCGAGGCCGAGTGTATTGCTGCCTCAAATGCAGCAAAGGAAGCTGTTTGGGTCAAGAAGTTCATCAGTGAACTTGGAATAATCCCTGGCATTGTGGATCCCATTGATCTTTATTGTAATAATAATGGTGCCATATCACAAGCTAAGGAGCCTAGATCTCACCAACGATCCAAGCACATACTTATGTGTTATCATCTCATTCGAGAGATAATAGATCGGGGAGATGTGAAGATATGTAAAGTACCTACACTTAACAATATTGTAGACCCACTGACAAAGCCTCTTGCGCAGCTGAAGCATGATGGTCATACTAGATCTATGGGTATTAGGGGTATTCCTGATTGGCTCTAGTGCTAGTGAGAGATTCTTGGTGTAAGCCCTAGAGGCCAATACTTTTGGTACTTGTATCGAATTATTTATTAATAATAAAAGGCATTTCTTTATTATGTTTGTTTTTCCAAAATGATAAAGTCCCTAGAATGGCTAGTTCTTTTTAATGAAATATTAAGTGTGACTTAATCATGATATTCCATTAAACATAAGAACATTATTCTTAAAGCATCCATAGTCGAGCTTTAATGTGAAATGGAATAGCCTTAAAGCATTAAGACTATTATGTAGATAGACTGATGATCACATCTCATGGATCATAGATAAGGAGTTATCAAGTCTTGACATAAGTATGAATATTAGGAGTAATATTTATACTGGATTGACCCACTATAAGAGTACTAGATAGAATGTTATGCAAAGTGTCATAAGTTACTCTCATGGTGAT
This sequence comes from Lathyrus aphaca, assembly GCA_963966055.1. NCBI lineage: Eukaryota > Viridiplantae > Streptophyta > Magnoliopsida > Fabales > Fabaceae > Lathyrus > Lathyrus aphaca. Next base: position 220,364,620 of record OZ014525.1, read on the forward strand.
AGTGGTGTATACCACCCTTCGACTTGAAATTACTATGGTCCTTAGATGTAGAGTCAAGTACTTTATTGCTGATCAAACATTGTTCGTAACTGGATGATCATAAAGAGAGTTGATGGGTACTTCACAAAGCATGTTGAGGGACATGAGTAGCTTAGATGGAATTTGACCATCCTGCATAACATGATAAAAGTATAAGGGCCCAATAATGAACTGGACAAGGATGACACGGTATATGCCTTGTGTTTAATATAGACATGAGGGCAAAAGGGTAATTGTACACATAAATATTATCACAAAAGGTTTTTTGTCAAATCACATGACAATTTTGTGACTTGGGTAGCAGTGATGTGTTGCTAGATACCGCTCACTGTTTATTATGTTAAATACATGATTTAATATAATTGTCAACGTCGCAAAATCCTACAGGGTCACACACATAAGGACAATTAGAGAAAAAGGTGGAATAAATAAGGTACAACGTAAGGTATGATGCACTAGAATGGAATACGAAATATGATAAGGTACCATGTGAAATAATAATAATATTTATTATTAATTTTATAATAGTTATAAAATATAATAATAATAAAATTATGGTTATTATAATAATAGTTATTATAATAATATAATAATAATAATATAATAATATTATTATTATTGATGTGGGCTTTTAGGTTACAGCCCACACAAGTAGTTCTATAAATAGAACCCTTGTGAAGAAGCTCATAAGTTGCTGTTTTGAAACCCTGGTTGTATTCCTTTTTCCTCCCTTTTCACTATAAACTTTCATTTGTAACCAACTAGCACTGTGATTGAAGGAAGTTGTTCGTGTGGACTGAGTAGAGGCATTTTTCTTCGTACAATGCTCGTGATCAAATCGAAATCAAAGGTTTCAAGCGCTACAAGAGGTAAATATTTTTATCACAGATCATGACCCTTTGTAAGGATCTCTAAAGGAAAATTTTTGTTTTCCGCTACGTTTTATCGAAAATTTTCCTTCATTTGGATCCTCCTAATGAACTCAAGACCTTGTCGTCCCCATGGCCCTTCGCATGATGGGTGATGGACATCCTCAGACCCTTCGTAACAGGTTCTTACCAGAAAAAATACCTCATCGTCGGTATCAACTAATTTACAAAGTGGATCGAAGTCGAAGCCCTCGCCAAAATTAAAGCTCAGAATATACTTTGATTTTTGAAAAGAAACATCCTCGCCCGATTCGGCATACCTCAAGTCCTCATCACATATAATGGGACACAGTTCACAAACAAGAGATTCCAAGACTTCATCACCAACCTAGGCACAAAATAAAACTTCACTTTCGTCGAGCACCCCCAAACTAACAGCCAGGAAAAAGCGGCCAACATGGTAATATTAAGGGGCCTGAAACGTAGGTTGGGTGAATCAAAGAGAGGCTAGGTCGAAGAGCTACATAGCGTACTCTGGCCCTACTGCGTGACTCCTCAGTCAACAACCAGGGAAAATCCATTCTGAATAGCATACGAGACCGAGGCAGTCATCTCAGTGGAAATCAAAGAACCCTCACGAAAGATTGAAGCACCCATAAACTAAGAATTAAACGACAAAGCCCTCTGAGCAGAACTTGACCTCGTCGATGAAATACAATCGGAGGCGGCTCTGCGAGAGGCATCCATGAAACAAAAAGTTACTCTGCTTCATGATGCAAGGGTCATTAAACGAGAGTTCTAGGTCGACAGCCTTGTCCTCTGGCGGAATCAGAAGAATCCATGAGAAGGCAAGCTGGCTGCGAACTGGGAAGGCTCGTACCGTGTCCCAGACAAGACGAACAACAAATACTACATCATCGAAAACGTGCAAGGTTAATAACTTGCTCGATCATGGAATGCCGAAAAACTTAAGCAGTATTATAGCGAGACAGCCCGCATGACCACTCCCCAAATAAGGGTAAAAACGCGACCACATGATCATGGAAGGTACGACCATGACTCTCCATCTCGATTGAAAGAATGGCCCATATTCCTGGAAGATGGATAGAACCCCTCCCTGGTAGAGTATACTTCAAATGAACTCCACTATCACAGTACCACGCCGGCAGGACACCCAGCTCGCGATGGGAAGGTCCAAGCCGCGAGATCAGGACCCCGACCGCGGTCCTCGTCCCACTACCTCGGCGGTTCCCTAAACCGACGATCCAATAGGTCAAGCAACAAAGGTTCAAAAATAAACTTAGACATACAATATACCATAAAATTCATTTCATTTAATCAATTGACCAAAAACTGGCCGACACCGAAAGTACAAAAATGGGGACTTCGCCCGCAATTACAAAAGGGACAACGCCCAAGTACAAACAACAACAAAAAATAATGGCTTATAGGCCAACAAAATAACAACGGCACGCAGGCCGGTAAAATAATCCTCCTCATCATCCTCTTCCTCCTCCTCAGAAATATCCCCGATGGGGTAGACGATTTTGCGCTTGACCACGTCGAAGTTGAAGGCAGTCCCCTTAGTCATAATGTCCACCCTAGGATTGACAACTCAGATCTGCTCAACATTGTTGTCAAAACCCAGCTTAAAGGTCTGCACGCAGTCGCTCTCAAGCTCCCGAATCTGGGCAATCAGGTCAGCCTCGTCGAACCCAACCTTTTTGTCTTTCAGTTTTTTTTTCTCATCAACCAGAGTGTCTCACTCGAGCTTGACCTCTCCCAGCTCGAACATCAACCCTTCTTAGAGCCGATGACATTCCTTGTAGTTCAAAAAGTTACTTTTAATCTTCTCCCTCTTTATCCTCATTGCCTTAAGCTTCTCTTTGACATCCTCTAACTTAGAAGCCGGAAAAACATCGTTGGACAAGACCAAGGCCGTCTCCATGACCCTGATCACAACATCAATATCCTGGGACAAGTTCACCTGCCTGGTCGCCTTGTCCATCCCCTTGATGGCCTTGGCATCAGTATCAGACACCCTTATGGAGCCTTCCCCACTGAAAAGCTCTCATTGAAGATGGCAGGAAGGCAAGAGATACACCCTAGGGTTCTCGGAGAGATCCATGCCCGTGGGAACACCAGTTGGCGAGCCCTCGGTGCGTTGACGTATAGCAGGAGGAGTCACATGATCAGATGATTGGCTGGTAGGAGTCCCTATGGCAGGAGGAGAATGAGGAGGAGGAGTAGGAGTTGTCAAGCCGCCGACCACTTCCTTAACAATCACATATACGACACAACCCTTAGTAGCCTTCTTTGAAGCTTGGCCCATTTCTTTGTTCGACAGCTTCAACACGTGCTCCTTAAGGTTCGGAATGAAATGCAATATGAAATGCAATATGAATAATTAATGCAAATGAAATGATATGCAATGTCAGAATCCAGGATCACAAGAACAAGGTCTCACGAGTCCAAGGTACAGATGGAGGATACTCTGATCAGGAACTCACTGGGTAGACTTTAAAGTTTAGGGATCCCAAAGTTATCAATTTATATGGCTGTTCATCACACGCGCCATAAGCATGACGGTTGATTGACTCCGCCATATGAATCTATTTTGGGTGAGATCTTCGTATCGACAACCCACGAGAGCAAGTTTTCTCGGGAGTCCATACTACGTGATCATCGACACAAGGTTTAAAACAAAGTCCTGGAGTTATGGAACTTTCTCAACTGTTTGATGCACGTGTCAATTTCATACATTCTTGACAGTCAATCAACTCCATTGAGTAAGTCTATTCCAAGTGAGGTTTTCGTATCGAGCCACGCGAGGGTGAACCCTGGTGCCCAATACTACGCAACCATCAACCAATGTTTTAACCAAAAGGTTCTAAAGGTCCTCGGAGTTAATGACCCTAATGAAAGCAACTGAGCACACACGTCAAGGACTTGACGGTTGTCAGTATTCTCATCAGAATCTACTCCAAGTGAGGTTTTCGTATCGACAACCCACGAGAGAGGTTCTCTCGGGAGCCCATACTACACAACCTCGCTAACTTAAGTTTATACTCGCAAGCCCGGGCATAGAGCTTTTCCCTCAAGTTTCTTTTGATCAAGTATCGATCCAAGTTATAGTACCAAGGAGCCACAAGATATATAACATGGAATGCGATAAAGAAAGCGATAAAAATAAACAAGCAAGGCATAAAAGCAAACATCCAAACAAACACGGGAACCTAGACTAGGCTTGACTCGCATAGGGGTGAACCAGTCCCCAGCAGAGTCGCCAGCTGTCGTACCCCGAAAAATACGACCTCACGCGATCCGAAAGGAACGGAGCCGCGCGCCGGACGGACTGAAGAGTCGCCAACTAATTCTATTTATTCCCGAAGAGGGAAAGGGGAGATATAAATACAACCCGGGAAGAAAAGGATGAGGACAAAGGTCAACGGAACCATTGCCTGGGTTCGGGAGTCGGTTATGCAGGGGGAAGGTATTAGCACCCCCTACATCCATCGTACTCGATGGGAACCATCTAAGTTAACGCGCGAGAAAGGATGTCTATGCTTAAACGAATTGCTTGCTAGAGGGAAATGAGTTGAATTATAAGTTAGATTGAACCTAGGTGCTCGGCAAGGATTGAGATCCTCGTGCCTACGTACTCCCGTGTGCAATGGGAAAGTCAGAGCCTCGTAGTTCGGCCTAATAAGGGTAATGGTTATTGATTTTATTACCTTTCTTCGATGAAAGGGTTTAGGAGTTGAAATGCACTAAAGACTATGGATAGTTTATCTCGCCCAACAAAACGAGCGTCCTGCGTTGAAATAATCGGAGCGAGTAACGAGAGCTCGTTATCCTCCTTTCTACCGCTTAAGGCTCGTGGCGTACAGTTCTTCTCGTATTATTAAAGTGTTTTACTTCCTATGACCGCTTGACGTTGGATCAAGGGCTTGGATCTAATCGAAACGTTTTGTTTTTTTTTATGTTTAGAGGGTGCATGCAAATGGAGGTTATTTTTATGGTTTGGTAGCGAGGCACGAAGCGCTCGGCTCGCAAGGAGTGGATCCTAATAAACGAAATGAAATAAAAAGGTGCGAGTGTGCAAGTGCAATCGCTTGGAGTTGGACCAAGGATTCGAAATTAAATAAAATTCGGAAAGTAAAATACGTACAAAGTAATGAGAGAGGGGTACAAAATAAATACAGGGGATTGCGAGAAATAAAATGGTCTCGTTGTAATTAGCCCAAGAGAAAGCGTGTGTGCAGTGTGTTTGAACTATTCGAAGGCGTTCGACCTGTTTAATCGGGACACAACTATTTGAAGGCGTTGGACCTTTTTCGAGCGCAACTATTCGAAGGCGTTGGACCTTTTAGGGACGCGGCGAAATTTTGTTCGTGAACTGCCTTAGAGCCGATTTAATGAAATCGTTCTATGAGGAGTCGAATCGTAATTTAAAATGCGAATTAAATGAATAAATTGAATTTGCTAGAATTAAAATAAAATAATGAATAGTGAATTAAATAATTAAATGAAATAAATAATTTAAGAATATGAAATAAATTACATTGATGTTTATTTATCGAAATAATGAAATAATGAAAAATTAATTACAAGGAGGGCCTCATATTGACCGCTCATCACCGATTAAATGTAATCGGGCGAAAAACGGCCTTTTACTATATCATCGGCCCGTGTTCTCAAACGCCGGCGGCTTATGCATTTTCGTGATTTTGTTTTTCGACGGCTACGTTTTCACGCGATGGTAACGGTGAGTCTCGAAGTGTGGTTGGGTTGCGGCTGTGTGAAGGTTCCGGCCGGTTGCTTTGCGGGTCGGTGGCTATGAACCCGGCGGTTTTGCAGGTTTGGTTATGGATGGAAGATTTGCGACACGGTTTCGTCCTTTCAGTGTTACGGTGTCGGCGGTGGGCTTATGTGGTAGTTTTCATTTCGGTTCATGAAAGGAGAAGAGAGGTTGAAGGTTTGTGCGAGTTTGAAGACGTAGGTGGTCACAACTTTTTTCGGTTTGTGGGTTTCGGCCTGCGAGGTGGTGAGTTCAGATGGGATTTGGCCGGCGGGGTGTTCTTTTCTTGGCTTTTTTTGTTTTCTGTTTGTGTGAAGATGAGGGATGATGAAGAGTTTTGTTTCAGATTTTTGGAGGTGAAGGGTGGTGATCGGAAGGGCTCTGTTGCGGGTTGAAGCAGATTTGGAGTGGTGTTTATGGCTCAAACTCAGTTCAATTCAGGTTTGTGAGTGATTTGAGTTGGAGGAAAGGTTGGTTTGTTCATTGAGAAAAGTCTGTGAAAGTTTGGTTGAAGATGAAAATTATTTTGTATGAGGAAGGCTGAAGATGGTTATTTTATTTGGTTAAGAGTGAGTATGGTGAAAACTGATGAAAAATTCTTTTTTATGAGTGTTGTTGGTTGTGGACGGTTTCAGAATCTTCGAAACAGAAAGGGATACGGGTTTAAGAAGTTGAAATTTATAGTGCCTATTTTTTATTTGAAGCTTGGTTGGTTCTGGATGATTTTGTTTTGCAGAGTATTTTTTAAGGTATATTCAAGCTTGATTTGTGAAGGATAATGAGGTTGCTTAAATAGAAAAAAAATATAGAGGATAAATTGGATAAGAAGGAATAATTTGATGAACTGTGAAAATCTGTGTAGTGGATTTTGTGAATGAAATTGCTGAGCAGGATTTTGTGCGTGGAAAGGCATGTGCGTGTTTGTGAGTTGCAGAATTTGTGGAAAGGAATTTGTTGTGGTAGAATGCTGATTTGTTATTATTTGTGGGGTCTGTTTGTTTGGCTTACCATAAAATAAGGAGAAGTAGGAACACATTAAATAAGTAACAACAACTAGCAAATTGACTTAAGAATAAAGAAAACATAAATAATAATAATAATATGAATAAGATAAAATAATAAAAAAACGGTAATAATAAAAATAATAAACCATAATAATAATACAAGTACTAATAAAAAATAATAATAATAATAATAATAATGACTTAATATAATTATAATAATAATGATGATAAAAACTATATGATAATATAATAATAGTAATAACAGTATAAAAATTTGAATAATAAAAATAGTAATATGTAATTCTATAAAATAGAAATGATAATAGTAGATAGTAATAATATATAAAAAATTAAGAATAGCGATAGTAAGAAAATAATAAAGATAAATAAAACGAATTATAATAATAGTGAAAAAGAGATGGAAATTTTTGTAGTTTTAATTGGAATAAAAAGAAAATGTGATAATAATAAAAAAAAATCAAGAATTGAAAAATAAGAAAATAATTTAATGAGATAACGAAATGGAAGAGTGAAATTTTTAGAATTACTAATGGGCCTAAAAATGAGATAGTATAAAAGAAAATACATTTATTTGGAAATCAAATGTGACATATTTATTGGAATTTTTATAATATCGGACAAAGTAAAATAATACGTTTTTTTTAATTTTTGAAATATTTGCTAAACAAAGAAATAAAATGGTACAAGTTTTTTCTCTTTTTTTTTGAAACAATGCTTAGACAGTAAAAAATGGTGCGGGTAGGACAAATTTGGGGTATGACACCTGGGACATTCATTGAAAATTCATAGGATGCCCGTGACATTCATTGGAAATTCATAGGGTGCCCAAGACATTCATCGGAAATCCCTTGATTGACACCTGAGGAATGTCCTCCTCAACAGTTTCCAAGAAATTCCCACCGAAAAACTGATACTCTGTCCGACATATTCATAAGAGGATTCATATAAACATGTTGATGAGGGGTCTCCATGACTGCTCTGGTGGATAACCACTAAGAAAAAATAAAAGAAAACATACCACTACTGGGAAAAGAGATGAGACTTACTTGAATGTACGACGGCGAGGAAACCTTACGGCTGTTTAGACGGAGGAAGGACGTTTTCCGATGAGCACAGAGGAATTTCCAGCGATCATTTGAGAAGAGTTGAATAGTGAAAGAGAGAAGTGGGGGGAAGTCCCTGTTCTGGACTAGGCCCCCAGACTATTGGGCCGTGGCCCAATAGGTCGAGCAGATGCGCATACGTCCGGGCAAGCATACTTGTTGGACGGGCAAAAACCACTCAATTGTCGGGCAGGCAGTTCATGAGTCGGGCGTGCACTCTGTGAGACTGGCAGAGAACAAGTCTTCCATTCCACTCGTCTCGTCACCTAACTGTCCCTCATTATCTCCTGAAAGATAGGGGCAGTTGGACCAAGGACTAGACCACTTTCTAGGTCTACACGCTCTTTACGCGTGCCTTGGTAGTTCTTCCTTGGGCCTCGCTGATCCAGTCCAAGGAAGGACCTTGGCCCAGTGCTGGGGGCTCATTATAAATACCCTTTTTCACTAAAGGGTCAGGTATTCTGATTTAACTCTTCTAACTTACCTTTTGTTGTACCTCTACTGACTTTGGCATCGGAGCGCCTTGTAGGTACACCCCCTCCATTCCATCAACCTAGCTGTTCGCGTTCAATTGCTGGAAGGCCCTCCTGATCAGGTAAGATCAGTCCCCACCACCAATTCTTTTATAACACTCTTACAGGGAAACACGCCTAGACCATCATTGCCTAGGTTGTCTAGATTCCCCTAGATAATCATGGGCATTTACTGCACCATCACACGTAAAACAAATAGGCTAACATTAAATTCCATAATGACACAAAATAAAGAGACAGACACGTCATCCTTGGGTTCCCCAAACGTCAAGGAAATCTCATGTGCCCTCCATGATCAAGCTACGACTGCGACTGATCTCAAACACACGATCTTCCTTGATAGCCTAAAGCGCCAAGGAAAACCTCGTACGCCCGCCATTGGAAAATAACAACCACAAATGGCCTCGAGCAAGCCTTCCTCCCCGATATCTGCCCAGTTCTAAGAATCAACAAACCACCTCGTGCCATCTACCCGACAAATATAGCCTTAAGTCAGCACTCTGCACCGGAGTTGCGACTTGCGGAGCTCCTGTTCTGGATTGGGCCTGACACCAGGCATGTCGGGCACAACCCAATCCATCGGGCACATGCCCAAGGCCCAATACTTGAGTACATGGAGAACATTCCCCTACGTGCTCCACACCTTCCACCAACTGCCCCCGCAATAGTTTCCTAGTCTTACGGAGCGGTTGGACCAGGGACAGGACCACATGCTAGGTCTTATCTGCTCCTATGCAAACATTGTCAATTCTTCCTTGGGCCTAGCTGATCCAGTCCATGAGAAGAACCTTGACCCAACATTGGGGACACACTATAAAAACCCTCTTTCACTAAAGGGTCAGGTATTCTATTCTTACTTCTTTTCTGTACTTGCTCACTCCATAGCTCTTTCTCACTTTGACATCGAAGTACCTTGCAGGTACCCCCTCCCCCCATTTTCTCCACCGTAGAAGATGCTAACCACTGAAAGGTTTCTCCTGATCATGTCAGATCACTTAGGATTTTGATTGGTTGTGGATTGTTGATATTGAGTTGTGTTAGTTTATTCGACTTTTTAACCTTTTCATTAGCATTGTTCTAATTACATAAAAAATCATTAAAAAAAAGGGATGTCAAATTAATTGTAAACGGATTACATAAAAAAATCATAAGAAAAAGGATGTCAATTTTTCTAAACTAAAAAGAGAAGGCATGTCACGTTACTGCTATTATCCTTTATTTTTAATTATTTTATTTTGTTTCTAAATTATTTATTTTTGGGGCCATTGAATTATTTATGTGGGATGGGTTACAAACTAAGCACAATTTTTGTTTTGTGAATGTTTTCTATTTATTCAAAATCTATTTAATTTGGAATCATCATAAGTTTTTCTTTTTCAAATTTATTTTTAATCGAAAGATGCAAAATTGTTTACAATTAAATATTTCAACTAGTTTTATGATTAGGTTATGAATAAATTTTAATATAATAATTAGAAGAAAAATTGACCACGTTTCTTTCTTTTTAATTCTAAATCTTTTATTTCTTTTATTTTATGTTTATACCATAATAAGTAAAACGTTGGTAATTAAATTAGGGGTGTTTAAGGTTTTTTTTAGAAAAATCATTTTTATCATCTAAATAATAAGATATTTTGGACATTTATTTAATGATTTTTGGAATATAAAATAATTAGGATTCAATTGGATTAATTGAGAAATTAATTCTAAGGATGAATTTAAAGATAAGCAATCAATGATTAATATATAGGGGTAATTTGGTTAAAAAATAAGCTAATATTAATTTAAAATTAATTTTTTAATTAGGATTTATGGGATAAAATTATTTAATTAGATATCAATAACTTAAGGGTGATAAAATATTTAACTAAAATTTAAGGACTAATAGGGCTATGGTATCTTTTGTAATAAATTTGGATTACTTATGATTTGTGTGTTTTATTTAAGATTTTTTAAATAAAATCATTTGAATTTATTTGTAACATTTGGGTTAATTTTAATTTGGGGTTTTATCATAATTTATTTGGGTTTGTTTGGGTTTTAAAGTTAATAAATCTGGTTATTCACCATCTTGGACATTCATTATAATATTTGGGATTTAAAAATTGATTTTATTTTGAATTTAAAAATATCAGGGGTTATAAGTTTATATTTGTTTGGATTCGGAATTATTTTTCGAGGTTTAAATATTAACTTTTGGGGAATAAAATTTATTTTGGGGATTTAATAAAAACATTAGATTTATTTAAAAGTCTGTTTTGTTGGAATTGTAATATTTATGAGGTTTTATTTTAGGATTTTATAATATCTTTTGGGGTTTTATGATGATTTTTTGTGGTTTTATCTAAGGATATTAATGAGGTTTTATAAAAAGAAATTATTTTTTTATAACAATTAAAAGGGTTTTATTTTAAAGGGATTAAGATTAGGGTTTAGGGGATAGATGGAGTTGAACTACGATGCGCTGATCCAATGTTTTAAAAACCGGATTGGACCTATCGGTCAGACCGGTTGAACCGGGAACCGGCCAGGTAATCGGTCTGATTCGATTGTTGGATCGCTTAGGTCATTGAACCGGTACGAACCGATAAAAATCGGTGCAAACCAGGAAAACCGAAAAAAATCGGCAATTTTCATTAACCCGCAGTCTAATTGCAATTTTTTTAAGAATTTTTTTTATTATTTTAATTAAAAAATTAAAATAAAAAAATGAAACAAAATTTTAAAAAAAAATTAAAATACAAAATAAAATAAAAGATAAATAAAAAAAATAAAATAAAACATAGTAATGATATCGTTGACGAGGAAATTGTTGCGGATGCGGTTGATTTTATTGCAAATTATTTTAATATTAAAGAAGGAGATTCCAACATTGAAACAATTTTCCCAACTTTAAACTAAATTTGATACACATTTGAGTTATTTTGTTATAAAATATTTAATTAAATTATGTTGCAATTAAACTTTGTAATTTTATACTATTTTGTTATGTGTGATACTTTTATTTAAAATTTGAATTTAGATTATGAATTTGTGAATTTATGATATGATATTTTTAAAAAAATTAAGTGTTATTTATATTTTGTAGAGACTGAATCATCTGATCGACCAGTTTTATACCTATATAGTTTTCTTATAAAGACCGATCTATTTAACCGAGTTATCCGGTTTAATCCGATTGGTCATGCGGTTCGACCAGTCATCCAGTGGTTCAACCAATAAACTAGTGATCCAGTATCCTCACTGGTTTGATGACCGGTCGGTTTTTAAAACATTGCTATAATCCTTCGAATTGAAGCTACATATACATAGGATTGTAAGACCCTAACGAGTAAAATTAGGGTTAAATTAGTTTCTCATCCTTAGGATTTATGTTTATCACTATTTTTTTTCCTAAAACTGTGATGGTGACTCTTAATTTTTAAGCCGGCCGCGACAAATAACATCAAACAATATAAAAAATATTATAATTAAATAAAAAAACATAGAGAAGATGAAAGATTAGTGAAGATAAAAATGAAAGAAAAAAATATAGGAGATATTATAAAAGAAACGATGCGATAAGAGAGAATAATAACATAAAAATGAGAGGATGAAAAAAAGAACATAAGAGATTAGTGACTAGAGAAGAAGATGCAAGATATTGCTAGGAGAGACTTGAGAGGGCTGAAACTAAAATCCTAAGTGTGAGGAAGAGAAAATCATTTGTAATCGTAAGGTTAAATTAATATAGGTTTAAGTTTGGGTTTGATGCGAGTTAAAAGAAGTTTAGGTTGTAACATAATGTAATTTGATTAAGTTTGGTTCGGTTTGTAAAATACAATCCACAAATCAAATCAAACCACGCAATTTTGTTAACATATGAGTCAAACACATCTGAACCAAATATGACTTTTGTGATTTTTAATTTGGTTGGGCTCAGTTTGTAGTTTTTTATTGGTCTGATTCAATTTTGAACACCTCTAAAATTGACAATATGTATTAATTATTCTTCCCATATCTGTTTATCATTTAGCATTTTTGATTGATTGGAGTTTCATTTAAAATTAATAATAAAAAATCGATCTTTACATCTATATTTAAAATATTTTAATTAATAAGAACACTCAACAAAATATATAATATTTTAGGAAGGACGATGTCTAGCAATACGAATGATTTTTTAAAAAGTTTATATGTTTAGTATAAATTTCAAAATTAAAAATTAAAATTAAAAATCAAAAATCAATTTTCATTTTTAATATAATATTAATAATTTATTTTTTAATATATCTTTTAATATTATTATCATTTTTTCATTATTTATTTAAAAATATATATTATTGTAAGATTATATATAATTTTACCATTAAAGTTAATTATAATTTTTAATTTTGTGAAATACAAAACGAAGAGGAAGAAAGAGCATTAGCTAAATAAAGCCACAACCATCAAAACAATAAATGTATGATCATTTATATTTAATGATGGATGATCTCACCATACCAATAGATCTACAAATTGGCATAAAATACTAAAATAGAAAACAAACTAAAAGCACGAGTCTCTAAATTGTAAGGCAAAATACACAAATGCTGCAAATAATGCCCCCAGAAAAACAAGGCTAGAACGTAAGCCACTTTATGGGTGCGATTCCTTTTGCTTTTATTTTGTTATTTGTTTAGTTATTTTTGGACTATATACTAGTTGTTGGTGTTTTTTTTTTTAATTTCCTTTGTCTTTTTGCACCAACTCCTCCCCCTCCAAAAGCCAAACACATTTCTAAATGCTTGATATTTAATGTTTTTTATAATAAAAAAGTTGTTGTCTACTAGTATAAATTTATACGAATTTTTTTAATAAAAACCAGTAACTAATTCCAGCATTCGCACGGGCCGAATTGTATAGAGTTTAGGGTTTAGGGCACGAATCAGAGTGTTTGAATGTTTTACGTTATGAAATCTAAAATATAAATGAAAATGTAAAAAAAAATATGTATAGTTAAGAAATTATTTCTATAGCAAAAAAAGTTAATTAAAAAATCAGTGCCTTCTATTTTTTCCAAAATGATATTTATAAAAAAAAAAAATTGTTCATAAAAAATTTGATGGGTTCGTGTCCAGTAACAAATTCGTGTATTCGGTTCTGAAAAATAATGTATATTTTTTTAATAGAGAAATGCATATTTTTTAATAAAAAAATAATTGATTTATCTGAAAAATAATAATAGCCTGTATAATTAGAAAAATATATGGTACCCGTAAAAAAATAATAATAGAAAAATATCTGGATCCGTGAAAAAATAGTAACTCCGTGTATATAAATCAACCACCACTACCTTAAAACAACCTGACATCTATAGAATCATATATATATATATATATATATATATATATATATATATATATATATATATATATATATATATATATATATATATATATATATATCCAATTAAAAGCATTTAAATATCATCATTCTCTATTAAGAAACAAATATGTAAGCATTAATTTAAAAAAAAAAATATTAGTGCAACAATTTTATTAATATTTTTTGTTAAAAATGATTGATAATGTTTTATTTTTTAATAATTATATCAATAGTTTAAGTTTTTACGTTCATATTAATCAATTTTAAAATTTATTAATGCTGTATTAAATAAATTAGTATTTAGTTTTTAAAAAAATAAATAATATATCTACTAATTATCTTATTATAAGCTCCTTAATATTTTTTTAAATACTTTAAACAAATATTCGATAAATTTATATTTTTCAATATTTAAATTAGCAGCCTGTTTCATATAAAAAAAATGTGTTTGATTTGCACCTAATGTAATAAGAATAAATAAATAGAAAGACAATCATTTAATAAAGAAAGTTTAGTATGTTTAAAATTAAACATATTTTTATTGATATTTAGAGCACATTTTAATCGTATTTGATGATACACATTGAATTGAGTTTATTATAACTAAATGATAAATAATACTAAATCATTTTTAATTTTATATTCAATAAAAAAAAATAAAGACTATCTTAAATGCAAATTAATTATCTTAATTTTACAATAGTTACAAAGTTTCAAGATTAAAGATGAGGAATTAATAATAGGATTTGACGTATTAGTAAAAACTCTTTATTTGCCATTAATAATATTTTATTTATATAACATTTTAAATCATAACTTATTTAGCACAACAAACCAAACCAATTATATGATGATAATGGTTATGGATATTTCATCCTGTTACAGTCTATGTAGAGTTTTGGACAACTTCCTCAATTTTGACAATTTTGTAAGGCAAGTGGGTATGTTTTACCACAATTTTCTATTGGTTTTCATTGCCATGAAACAACCTTGCTAACAATTTTCAACTTATACATATTTTGATATTATTCTCATCATTAATTCATTTCATAATAAAATTAGAATACTTGCATCTCTAAATAGATATAAACTATTTTTTTAAATGGCAATATTATATTAACTTATTATTCTGTGATTGTCATTCACATTCCATATTATATAAGTAATCAAAGAACACAAAAAAGAGAACAAAAGCCAGTACCCACATCAAAAATTATAAACTATATTATTAGAAAATTGAATATCATATTTCTTCTACACCAAGTTTTAAATCAAAAGGATAATTGAAAGAAACTCCATATGCAAATCCTCAGCCTTCAAAACAGATTTGCAAAATATATATGAGATTCAAATATATTTTTCGTTTTGTAATAAGCTTCTAAAATAATAGAAATTAACATCTAAGAAAATATATATGAGATTAAAAAAAAATGTACCCCATCAGAGACAAGAACAATGAATATAGAGACATATAACTTAATGCCATCAATAATAGTTCTCACAAATTCCACAAATATGACATGATAAAAATCCTGCTCTGCAGTTGCAAACTCAACTTGTCGAAATCCCTTAAACCTATCATGTATCACGTATAACTGAGAGAAAAATAAATACATATTAATCAATATTAAGAGGAACTTAATGTCCTCCTCTGTATTTTCTTGTGTAGGAAAGTCATATACTTGATGCTATGCTCCAAGTATGTTGACATTAGCATGTAATAAGTTTCATCATAAAAGCCAGTTAAACTGAATTGAGTTATGCTAGAAAGACATCATATTTCAATATTAAGAAAAATAATGGATTGCAGAAACATGTTATTTACACCAGAAAAAAAACATATCAAGTTATATGATCATCTATCAAATATTTTCTCTTGTTTACCAACTCACACATCTATAAGGAAAAAAAGAGGATATGTAACAACACATTGAGTGTTGAGTCCAATAACAATCCCTTTTATATTAGAGATGTGCCTCTTATTCTCTGATATTTCCATCATATCAGACATAATAAAAAAATTGTATCATTTTCATGAACACAAAGCACAAGCACCAATATATCCAAAAATAAATTTTCTTACCACTTTGAGCTACACAATATAATAAGGCTTTATATCAGGCATCTCTCTTTGTCTTTTCACCTCTTTCACCGTTTCCTGGTCTAAAATAAGCTGAAGTTGTTTTCATAACGTCTTGTCAATACTCTCACATCCTAACCAATTCAATCCAAACAAATCTACATCCCAAATTTAGCTAAAATAAATATGTACATCATTTTGTTTTGCTACACATTTACATGTAAACTACATATCCATATCATCACTTTTCACATTATTTCATGAAATCAATACAAAAAACAGAACATATCTTAAAACATGAATTCAAGATCCTATAGAAATTAAAAATTTATTACAATTAATAAATAGCAATCCACATAAAAGAGATAAAATCAAATACCATTTCCTCAATTTGTGATAGCCGACGAACTACAACCCAAAATAATGAGATCAGTTCATATGCTCGAACCTCATTTTAACCTTTAATGATCCTACTTTCCTCTTGTTTCTTTTTTAATTTCTATAGAAAAAAGAGGAACTGAAACACAGAGAAAGAATTGTAAAACCAAGACAACATTCAACTTACAATCTTGCTCGTAATAACAATTGATAGAAATACTTCATACCTCTATGGCACTTTGCAATGAAGCAGCTGATTCAAATTCCACAAAACCAAAACAGGATCCGTGTTGCTAACAACACAAACATTGTATCACTAACAGTAGTCAATGTGCATTCAGTAAAATAGGTGTTCAAAACGCTGTTAAAAGAAACAAACCTTGTTACTTCTAACTTGAATACCATCGTGTTTAATGGAACTGAATTTCTTGAAAACCCTGTCGAATTTCTATCCATAGAAAAATATCACAACTGAAAGTATATAAGTAGCTTCAACACAAAAAAAACTACTATTTGAACCAATAAAAGAACAAATCACTTACTTGAAGTTTCCGATGGAATAACTAAAAACCATCAACAACCACAACAATAAAAATTATGAATTCTAATTAAAACAAATCTCACATTAACCACAACAATAAAACATCAACAACCACAAATCTAAAACAAAAAAAAAATAAGAAAGAGATTGATTTGGAACTTTCATCGAACACTTTACAGGCAAGGTGCAAAACTCTATATTTTGAAAGCATGTTGTTAACAGAAACCCGTCCACCACGACATTCATCGCCGAAAACTCGTTTCTACCACCACCACACTCGTCGTCAGAAATCCATTTTCACCACCACCAAACCTCATCGCCAGAAACCTGTTTCCACCACCACCACACTCATCGTTAAAACAAAATAACTTAAAAAAACATAGTGAAAAAAGGAAGAGAAAAACCACATACCTTTGTAAAATCGATATAAACGCCGAATCTCGTCGGAAATGAAATTTGATGGTATCGTTACGATATGTATAGAAGAGAAAGAAGGAAGAGAAAAAGGGAGAAAAAAAGAAGAGAGAGAGAGAGAGAGGGAAATAGTGGGAGAAGAAAATTCAATTTTCAAATTTAGAGGCGTGTTTTGTAGAAGTAAGAGATTGTGTGGGGAAGCAGCCACGTGGAAGGCATTGGGAGCAGAAGGTGCATTTTCGGTTTTTCCAGAACAATGAAATTTCTTATATGATAGATAATTATGTTTTTTTTTTTAATTCAAAAACAATCATATTTAAAAAAAAAAATCAAACTAATAATCTTTTAAACAAAAAAATTCCTTCACAATAATAACTATACCCAATGGTGCATGCACACATCTTTTGTACATAGACATCAACATGCATTGCGCATATTTATAGGATATCCTATTGTAGGTGGTGCATGCATACATCCTCTAAGAGCATGTGCCACATGTAATGGTTATTGTGTTGTCTTGTAATATTTTTCTTTCTTTTTTTTATCATTTTAAAAACAAAATAATATTAAATAATTTTTTTAAATAAATAAACTATAATATTATTCCATCAAATAGAATTACACAACGATTGGATAGAAATTTAATGACCCGCTCGTTCGTAACGCACACATGTTCCATACCCCGGTGTATTCACTTGGCTTTAAGGTCTCCCACGATTTTCCTGAGGTGTTTGGGGTCTCCTAGTATTCACTTGAGTCAAAAGTGATTGATGCGTGGTTCTTGGGATATTAGTGTCATCTAACATATCTTCGATCATATCTCCCTAGTAGTCGGTGATGCCATAAATGAGTTCGGTGTTTATGTTGTCGTAGTTTGGTCGTGTTGGTTGGGTTACATGTTGACGGATTGGTTGAAGTTGGTTGAATTGAGACATTGAATTATTTTGGAAACAAAGCAATGATTCTCGTGGTGTTTGAAAGACATGTGGTGGTTGAGTTCTTTGGTGATGTGATGTTTGTGGTGCTTTGGTGGTGTGATGTTTGAGTGTATATTGGTTAGGGGATATGTTGGGATGAGGTGGAATCATATGCATCATTGGGATTATAGTAAGAATTGGTGCGACACATGATTATTGGTGGGATAAGTCATGCTCTTTGTTTTATATTTGGGTGTGTGACATGAATTGATTGCGGGGTTGGGTGTTTGTGGGTTCTTAAACATATTAGATTTGTGGTTGGGTGTATCTAGTATGGTGATATTGTGAGTTTGTTCTTTGGGTTTGGGTGGGTTGTCATGAATGTTAGGTTTGGTAATGGTGTAAGGTTGCTTATTGGGTGGGGTTTGTTGTTGGACGTATGATGACAAAACTCTTTGACATGAGTCGATCAGATACCTCGGGTCATACACGAACCGTGTTGTTGTAACCGACATATACCAATTCATATAACTTTGAGTTTGTCTAGCACCTTGTATGATAGGTTCATTCAGATGTGTTGATGTCAATGCTTCCATTGATGACACATCTCCCTAGCAAACTTTCTCTGATCGGAATAACTCAATTGGACATAAAATCTTAGTTGATGTCATTTTCCCAAACACGTCGGAGGGTCTGGGATTTGTTACTACATGCCAAACTGCAGTTTGACACAGTCACTTTGATGTATCTCTACAATAGTGAACCTGATGATTGGTGTTTTCATTATCCAAATTGCAGCATCATCGGTGTTTACCTCATGGTCGAGACCCAGATACGACCTCGAGATAAATTATAAAGGAAAAATACATGATTAAAAGATTTGTAAATCGGTAATATTAAAACTAAATGTATATTCTAATGAGTTATTTATAGTTGTAATACATCGTCTGATCCAAGGTGGTCTATAAGATTTCGATTGACTTTTATAGCGTGTTTGTCGAGTTTAAAATAGGGGATCTATTCAACCCCCTCTAGATCTGCACCATCGTCTAACACGTAGATGACACATGGCAATTTCTTCCATTTTTTAATATTCATGAATCCAAAATTTGTAGCTAAATTCAAGCTAATTCTAAAAATTGATACTTTCTTATTACGCAATTGGATTGTGTTTTCGAACTAGTTTGTTGTTCGAATTTTGCTATGCTAGAATAAATATGGGTCCAAATATTTGAAATAAGTTGCGAGCTAAAATAATTGATAAGAACATCATGGTAGGAATCATGAGGTAAAATTCAATTGCATTGGCTTAAGAGTTATGGTTACAACTCAGGACCTAAACCCTTCTGTTTTTTCAACAATTGAACATCTCATAAGGAATTTTTCTCATTCTTTAAAGAATCGTAGAATTCTCTAATTTTTCATGGCACGCCAACATTCATACTGAGCATGATTGATGAGACTATAACACCAAATAGAATCCAAATTCAAATTTTAAATAAAATAATTTTTTATTAGATTTTACTTACTTCTCAATTGAATTTTAGATTATCAAAACCTTTTTTTTTTCTAGAGAATTAGAGGATTAATGCCAAAAAAAAAAAATGTAATTCAGTTTTACTAAAGAAGTTAAATATTAATGATGATTTACTTACTTCTCATTGATTGATTGGGAAGAGAGACCGGCAAACATCATTGCAAATAAAAAAAATTAAGTTTACATTTTAAATTAAATTAAAATGTAACTTACATTGATATAAACTAATTTAAAAGCTTTATTTTGAATAAATTAATTATTTTGCAAAAGAAATAGTTATGTTTTAAATCCAAAATAAATATAAGGTGTTAACTCACACCAAGGAGTGTTCATATTAAATCTCATCAAAATAACTGAAAAAATAAAAACATAAAGTCAAAAAACACACTAATTAAAATGAATAGCATATAATATATAACAAGAAATTTTCTTGACATCATTAAACTTGTTGCGAAAGACATTGATATCAATCAATACACATGTTGTTTTTCTCCATTCTTTTCTTTCTCATATTATGATGAATCTTGTTCATTATTCTTTCTTTAAGAGCCCACTCTCTCTTCAGTGATTTCCATCTATACTCAAAAGTACGACTAAAACTCCTTGCAATTTTAAAAACTCGATCTCTTGAAGAATGCAACATTAATGCATTAGAAAACACCATTCTCATGTCATTAGCAAATTCATCAGGTGTTGAATACAATCTCAACTTAGCTTTAATGTCTCCCAAACCAATTGAATAAATCAACTTATAATCATTCAAACCCCATCCATCTCTTCCTTCGATCATCTTTAAAATTTCCCAACATTGCATTCTCTTGTAACGTTCCATTGGCTTAGAAGATTCATTACACATTTTGCATAAACTGATTTACAAGAATGGAAGAACAAACAATGAAAATTTGAATATGGTTTTTGATGATGGTTTATGGGAGTGTGATTGTCTTTTTATAGATAAAATCAAATCAAATCAAATCAATTTTTGATACTTTAATATAGGATATTTTTACGGGAGCAAATCTATTAGTTAAGATCATATTTTAAAACTAAATATTTTTTAATCATCATTTAATAGCATTTATTTAAACTTAAACTGAATAGCTATAATGTAGGATTTTTTTTATGCATATGTATTAGTTAATATCAAATTTCACAGCTAAACCATTTATAATCATTATTTAATAATAGCTTTTTACATATAATAACTATTATATACATTAAGAATTTTTATGCATATCTATTAGTTAACATTAGTTTTATTTCACTAAATCTTTTTTTTTTATAATTGTTTAATAATATCTTATTAATCAAATCCCTATATCTATTATTGTTTTATATACATTAATTAGTTAAGATTAATTTTTCTTAACTAAATCTTTTTTATGATCATTTAATATATTTTAAATCTTTTTCATAATGTGACTAAAGCTAAGTTTAAGGATCTGGCTAGTATGATGGAAATAACAGGGCTACATGTAACTACTGTTAGAGATGCATGGAGAAGATATAAACATGAAATCAAGAAGAATCATTTTTTGAAGTATTCCAACATGACTAAGAGACTCAAACATCATCCTCATGATTCTAGAAACTCATTTTAGAAACCTTTGTGAATATTGGAATAAAAAACCTATACAAGTAAGATTAATAAAAAATAATTATTTTTTGAATTGTGCATATATTCAATTAAGAATGATATTGTAAAAAAATCCTTAAACTTAAATGTAGATTATCAATAAAAACGACACTAGAAATAGAGCTAAACTAAAGCGAGTGAATTCAATAGGTCCCAAAAATTTCTCTGACTCAAGAAAAATTGGTATTTTCTTGCAATAGGCATTTTAATTAATGAGTTGTTATTATGCTTTTTATTTGATTTTTTTGCAATCAACATTTCAATTCATGTTGTTTTGTTTTGAAATTCTTGTGATTATGTAGTGTGCAAATGAAGAACGAAAGCACTCAATCAGATTTATTTTTGGTAAAAACATGGAAAGGAATTATAGGAAAACAGATGGAGCAGAAACTAGAAAATGATTCTTTGTCAAAATTTTAACGTTAGACTAAATTATGTTTATTTATTATTTTTGGAAAATATTATTTAGAATTTTAATTAATATTTACGTGTAATTTTTGCTAGTCTCAACTTCAAGAAATTATTTTGAAAATGAGAATAGTGAAATACTAAGTTGTTTTTGTAATCCTCAAATTAATATGGAATCAATAGAAAATTTGTTCAGATTATCCTATAGTGATGCTAATAGTGACCCACACGAGAGTGGTCCACAAATGTCTTCCTCTATATCTACTCATGCTCCATGTTTTCTAAAGGTAATCATATATATATATATATATTTGATTCTATAGATGTCAGGTTGTTTTAAGGTAGTGGTGGTTGATTTAGTTTAGTATAAGTTAAGCTTTTGTCTTGGAATCGAGGGACTGATAACAATAAATTTGCTTAATCACATGATTACGGTGTATGATGTTGGCATTTGTAACGGGAAATTGTGGCGGTTTGAGCTGCCGCAAATTGCAAATATTTAAAAAAAAAAAATCTACTTGCTGAAGGAATGCAAAATTGCTTGAACCAATATAACAAGAATCTACAGGAACCTGCATTGCATAAATATTACACAAGAATTGGCTAACTTTAAAACACAGGACATCCTTATGGCTAACAAGGATCTATTAAGCAACATGCATTATGTTTAATGCTCTATATAGTCTATCACAACTTCATATAGTCTATCACTCTAAGCATTGGCAGATAAAGTCATAATTAGTCTAACGAACTCCGTGATTAATATTTCATGTTCTTATTAAGACTTATCTGTTAATTTAAAATTTAGTTTTCTATTCAAACAACATGTTTTTATTGATATAAAAAATGAAAGAAAGAAAACCATAAATTAACATATACCTTCAAGAAGCATTCAAAATCAACATCATTGGCAAAATCATTCCCAGATTCATTCAAGATCCCACTAATCTCATCTTCACTATACATATCTACAAATGCCTTTAGCTTCATCATCAAAGACGATAAATCTCCAATTATAACCTTCCCATTCTAATTTTTAAAAGACACAAAAACCACCTATTTTTTTTAGAATGGGTTTACTGATACAATTTTTTTTAATAAGACCAATATATTGAATAAAAAAAGGTAAGATCAAGGATAAAAAAAAGGATCATGTTAGGCCCATCAAAAAGAACTAAATCTTAGGAAAGATATTCATAACCTATTTTTTACAAAATCATTTTGAATCCCTAAAGGGATGGAATCAAAAATTATGGATGAGTTCGTGCCAAGAGAAATATGCAAGAATGTCTGAGTTACCCTCTCTTAAAATATGAGATATAATGAGGTTAGAGTTAGAAAAATGTCCTATAAGATTAGTCAAAGTGTCCCTAAACTTCTAATGAACTCAAAAGGATTGGAATAGATCTTGATGACCAAAGAGCAATCTATCTCAATCCAAAACATATTCCAACACTTTTGAATAGAAATCTCCAAATACTTGATAACAGCAAGCAAAGACCTCAGACAAAAAAGAAGAAATATTAAAACATAATATGAATTTAATACTTTTATTTTGAGTAGATTATTTTGCAACAAAGTTAACAAAAAAGAAGTCACTAATGACCAATAAGAAAAACATTATTATTAAAAATAACCTAAACAAAGATAACATAACACATTAAATTGAAAGCATTTGTTAATCAATATTTCTCCTTTCTAATCTTTCTTTGATATCATCGCACATGTTGCTTTTCTCCTTTACGATGAATCTTGTTGACTCTTTTTTTCTCAAGTGCCCACTCTTTCTTCAAAGATTTCCATCTTCTTTCAAAATCATCACTAAACCTCGTTGCAATATTGAAAACACGATCTCTTGAAGAATGCAACATTAATGCATTAGAAAATACCAGTCTCATGTCATGAGCAAATTCATCAGGTGTTGAATACAATCTCAACTTAGCTTCAATACCTTTCAAACCAATTGAATGAATCACCTTATTATCATCACTCTCTAAATCTTTGAGATCAAGAGGTTCCTTCAAAGCCCATCCATCTCTTCCTTCTATCATCCTCTTTAAAATCACCCAACATTGCATTCTCTTGTAACGTTCCATTGGCTCTTTTTTCTTCTCTTCCTTCACCAACTTTGTTTTACCATCCTTTTTCAAGGATTCTCTTGGATAATCATTTGTAGAAATCTTTGATTCTTCTTTTTCCAAAGATTCTCTTGAGGAAATTGT
Source organism: Lathyrus aphaca (assembly GCA_963966055.1). Classification (NCBI taxonomy): domain Eukaryota; kingdom Viridiplantae; phylum Streptophyta; class Magnoliopsida; order Fabales; family Fabaceae; genus Lathyrus; species Lathyrus aphaca. Next base: position 220,388,472 of record OZ014525.1, read on the forward strand.
TGTTGTTGTCGTTGAATCTTTCTTAACATCAAGCCAACTACATGTAACTATTGGCTTTCTATTCTTAGGACTATCTTCATGAGAATGATCGACAGAATGATCAACATCTGATCTACGCTTTTGAGGACAGGAAATCTTGATAATCATATGCTTCCTAGGTTCATCACTTTTTGATGAACACATTTTTCATAAACCGACGAATATCAAGTAATCACAGTTTGATTATGGGACTGTGGTTGTCTTTTTATAGATAAAATAATTCATATCAAATCTTCACTTCTAAATCTTTATAAATCATCATATAATAATGATATCTTTTTAAATTAAAAAATCTTTTAACAATATTTATTAGTGTTTTACTACGGGTGCATATTTATTATTAAGATCATACTTTACAGCTAAATATTTTCAATCATCATTTAATAAAAAATAATCATGGCATATATTTTGTTATCATCATTTAATATATTTTAAATCTATTTCATATTAAAAAATAATGTATTTTAAATCAAAATTTAATATATATATATATATATATATATATATATATATATATATATATATATATATATATATATATATATATATATATATATATATATATATATATATATATATATATATATATATATATATATATATATATATATATTAAATCTATTTCATATTAAAAAATAATGTATTTTAAATCAAAATTTAATATATATATATATATATATATATATATATATATATATATATATATATATATATATATATATATATATATATATATATATATATATATTTAAATCTATTTCATATTAAAAAATAATGTATTAAAATATATATATTAAAATACATTATTTTTTAATATGAAATAGATTTAAAATATATATATATATATATATATATATATATATATATATATATATATATATATATATATATATATATATATATATATATATATATATATATATATATTAAATTTTGATTTAAAATACATTATTTTTTAATATGAAATAGATTCAAAATATATTAAATGATTATAACAAGTATAGTTTATGTTTCGATCCGAATCTTAAGTACAAAAAAAAAGTTCAAAAGAAAACAGTCTAAGGATATAGAATTGGAAAATAATAGAGACTCGAATGATGAGAGAAACTTTTTCGTGCTCTCTCCTCTCTAGAATAATGGAATGGCAACAAGTAAGAAAGAAGAATTTTAGATTTACCACACAGAGATGGGATATTTTTCCTAAGGACAGGTTTTCTTTTGCAGAGAATGAGCATCTTTTGGTCTCAGTTTTCTTTTCTGAAATCCCAGACAAAATGTTGGCGGAGGATATTTTTGGGTTGTTTGGATATGAAGGATATGAAGGAGATATCATAGAAGTGGTAATTTCACCAAAAAGAAACCAAGTTGGGTAAGAGATTTGGTTTTGCTAGGTTCGAAGGAGTGACAGATGTAGATTTCTCGCGATAAAGCTGGATAATATTGTTATTGGGAAAAAGATTCATGCAAACCCTCCAAGATTTGAAAGGAATGGAAAGAGGGGGGAAGGAGTAGGAAAAGACATTGAGTTAAGAAGACATTATCAGGGGTTTGGCGCTCAACAGAAAGAAGTATTTGGTTATCATCAGAAGGGCTATAGCAGGACTTTCGGTGGTATTGGGCGGAAGACTTTCGCGGAAGTGATCGGGAAGTCGACCGAGGTTCCATCAAAGTTTAATCATCCTGTGTTTTCGTATCATTCGGATGGGGGTTACCTGGAGAGACTCAAGAAGTCTTACATTGGAGAGGTTATTGTGTCAGGTTCGACTTACAATATTCAAAAAAATTGGATTCAGATGGTTATTTCACCATCAAAGCAACTTCTTTAGGAGCAAAATTGTGTCTGTTGGAGGAAGAAGTAGAAGGAGCGATCGAAGAATTGATAGTTGAAGGAGAGAAGTGGTGGAGCACTTGGTTCTCGTCTATTCGCCCTTGGAAATAAGAGTTAGTTGACAATGACAAAGTTATGTGGGTTAGATTGTTTGGAGTGTCGTTACATGCATGTAGGAAGGAATTTTTTTTGAATTGGCCAATGTTTTAGGGGAGTTTGTTTGTGCGGACAAAAATACGATTAAAGGCGAGGTGAAAGACGTCGCTAGAGTCTTGATTAAGGTCCCTACAGAGTTTGTTCTTCCGACATTCATGGAGGTGAGCATAGATGCAAAGATGTTCAGGTTATTGTTGAGGGAGGACTTCTACGGTCCGTTGAGGTTGTCGCGGGTGGATTATGAAGATAATGATAAGTCGGTGTCAGCTTGTGCTTCGAAAATGGAGGAGGAGACCTGTGGCAGTAGTGAAGGCACATTTGCTTGTTCTTTTTCTTCAGAGATGGATGGGAACTTCAATGGAGGTTTTTCTGAGCCGGAGGAGGAAGAAGTTAAAGATTCAATGGTTATTGGAGTTACTCGCGGACTGATGGATAAAAGGGATACAGAGGGAAAGGAGACTTACATAGGAAATGATAAAGTTAATTTTGATTCTATTTCACCTTTAGGGCTTACTGATGGGACATTTGATAGTGTAGTGGTAGAAACACAGGTGAAAAATAATACTCTTTTTATGGGGCCTGAGGTTGGTAAGAGATTGGACAACAATGTGTTGCTTAAAGGTGCATCTTGGCATCGAAAATCCAGGGGCGTGTGCGATGTGAAGGGCACTATAAGTTCTTATTATCATAAATCTTCATCACAAGTACATTTTCCTTTTGGTCAAGACAGACGTGGAAAGAGAAATCAATTTAATAAAGTTGTTAAATTCAAAAGTCTATGTTTTTTGAATGGCCCTAAGAAAAGGTGTAGGAGGAAGGTTGTGCAAAATATCGAAGCATTAGCAGGAAGTAAGGAGGATATTATCAAGAATTTTGCTAGTAAGTTTTCTTCATCTCAAATGCACACGGAAGGTATACTTATGAGAGAGGAAAAGAAACTTTACGGTAACAATTCAGAAGAATCGGATATTGTCAGGAGTAACGGTAGGATGTTGGATAATTTGGAATCAAATGTGGGTGACAAATTGTGGAAAGTGATTGCGGGGTTGGGGGTTTCGGAGGCAACACGGCTGATGAGTATAAAAAGAGGTTAGATAGTATGGAGAAGGTCGATTTTAACAGAAAAGTAGGAGAGATGGAGAATAACAATGTGTTCAAATGATAGTGGGATCCTTGAATATTAGAGGGGCGGTAGCATGGTGAAACGTTGTCGAATTTCTGACATAATAAAATAAGGTAATGCATACATCTTTTTTATTCAAGAAACCAAACTTCAAGAATTGTATGTTCCTATGGCTATGAGTTTTTGGAGGAGGGAGTCGGTAGATTTTTATTTTTCTAATTCGGAGGGAGCTTCGGGTGGTATGTTAACATTATGGAAGGTTGGTAGTTGTGGGTCATTTATAGTTTCAAAGGAAAATGGTTCTTGGGCATAAAGTTAATATGGAAGGATGATTTGTACTATATTGTGAATGTGTATTCTCCTTGTGATATAGAATCCAAACGTATTTTATGGCGTAATTTATTGGATTTGAAGGAAGTAAAGACGGATGGTGAGTGGATAATTGGGGGCGATTTTAATGCGATAAAGTCTATTGATGAACGAATAGGGAGTTCAGCACGTAGGGGGATGTCGGAATGTGTAGAATTCTCAGACTTCATTTCTTCTGGTAATTTGATTGATGTTCCTTGTAGAGGGAATAAGTTTACATGGTTTGTGGGAGGTGGTAAGATTTGTAGTCGAATCGATCACTTTCTAGTGGAAAATGGTGTTGTTAATAAATAGGGAATAGTTGGTCAACTTGTTGGAGATAGAGATATTCCTGATCATTGTCCTATTTGGCTCGTCTTCGACAAATCTAATTAGGGTCCAAAACCTTTTAGGGTTAATGACGAATGGTTCAATAATAGAGATTTCTTACCTTTATGGAAAAAGAGTGGTTTAAGATGGTGGTTGAAGGTAGAAGAGATTATGTGCTAAAGGAGAAGCTTTGTCTTCTTAAAGAGAGGCTTAGATGGTGGAATTTCAAAGTTTTTGGTAAGATTGATTTGGAAATTGAGGAAGATGTGTGCATTTTGAATTCGGGGGAGGAAGGTGATATGGAGATAGGGGAAATGGAGTTGGAGGAGAAAAGGAAGGCGAATAGTAAGATTTGGTTGAATCTAAAAATCAAAGAGAATATGTTCATTCAAAAGGCTAGATTGAAGTGGCTAAATGAAGGTGATTCCAATAGTAGATACTTCCATCGGGTAATGAAAGAGATGCGTAGGAGGAGTTTTATTGGTCCTTATCTTCTTGAGTGTAGTAGAGGAGATTTGGTGGAGGTGGTTAAGGAGGTAGTTAGAGAACACTTTGCTTCCAAATTTGTGGAGTCGGTTTCCGTAAGACCGACTTTAGATGGTTTTGTTTCCAACTCAATAACCAAAGTTGAGAAGCATTATCTTGAAGCACCTTTTGACGAGAGTGAAATAACGAAGGCGGTTTGGGGGTGTGAAGGGACGAAGAGTCCGGGACCGGATGGGTACACTTTTTCTTTTATCAAAAAGTGTTGGTATTTTTTGAAGGAAGATTTTATCCGGTGTTTTGAATTCTTTCACGCGGAGGGTACTCTTTCAAAAGCTACTACCTTATCTTTTTTAACTTTGATTCCAAGGAAATAGAATCCTTTGGGGTTGAATGATTTTAGGCCCATTTGTTTGGTTGGTTGTATTTACAAAGCATTGGCAAAGCTTTTGGTGCAAAGATTAAAGGGAGTCTTGCATAATTTAATCTCTAGAAGTCAAAACACTTTTGTTTCGGGTTGACAATTGTTGGATGGAGTTTTGATAGCTAATGAATTGGTGGAATTTGCATTGAATCAGGGTAAGGGGTGTTTATTATTTAAAGTGGATTTTGAAAAGGCATATGATAAAGTATCGTGGCATTTTCTAAGATTTATGCTTAGAAAGATGGGTTTTGGGAAGGTTTGGATGAGGTGGATGAAGGTCATGGTTTTCTCTAGTAAGATGTCGGTCTTGGTCATTGGAAGCCCGACAAAAGAGTTTATTGTTGAGAAAGGATTAAGGCAAGGGGATCCTTTTTCCCCTTTTCTTTTTGTGATAGGGGGCGGAAAGGCTAAGACGCATGGTGCACAAATCCGTAGGCAATGATAATTTTAGGGGTTTTCATTTTGATAGAAGGTGTTTTGTGGATATACTTCAATTTGCAGATGATGCTTTGTTGGTAGGGGACGGGAGTTGGAAGCACATTTGGGCCATCAAAACGGTTCTCCGGGGGTTTGAGTTGGTGTCGGGCCTTGGTATTAATTTTCATAAAAGCAAAGTCATTGGGTTAAACATAAGCTCTAATCGGTTGGAAGCGACTTCATGTTTTTTTTATCTTGTAGGAGGGAAAACAGTAAATTTTCTTTTCTCGGAGTTCCCATTGGGTATGATTTTAACAACGGTTCGATATGGGAAGGGGTGGTAGGAAAGATGAAGAGGAGGCTTGATAGTTGGACAAGTCGGTCTCTTAGTTTTGGAGGTAGATTGACACTTTTGAAGTCAGTGTTATCTAGCCTATCTATTTTCATGTTATCCTTTTACAAAGTTCCCTCTAAGGTGGCCAAAACCATCACTTCGATTCAAAGTAACTTTTTGAGGGGTAGTAAGGAAGAAAAAAAGAGTATACATTGGGTTAGTTGGAGTTCGGTTTGTCAACCTTTAAAGTTGGGGGGTCTAGGCCTTCGAAGGGTGGAGGATTTCAATGTGGTTCTTTTACACAATTGGAGATGGAAGATCTTAAAGGAGAGGAGTGATCTTTGGTTGGAAGTTCTCAAGGCTCGGTATGGAGATATTTTGTTGAAAGCGGAAAATGCGGAAGGTGTTAAGGTGAAGAGGGATAGCTCTTCCTTTTGGTGGAGGGACATTCTAAATCCTTGGATAACGTCCAACAAAGGGGTGAAAGTAGGCAGTATTCTTCCATCAAGCTCACAATCAGGGTGGTGGTGTTTTGTCAACAATGGGTGGTATGGAGGGTGTTTGGGGGGAGACTTTGGAAGTTGGTTGTTCCGATGCATTTGAAAGCTTTTGTTTGGCGGCTCTTTTGGAAGAGACTTCCTACGAAAGATAATTTAATTATTAGAGGTATTTTTAATCCCTCAGTAGTTAACTTTTCTTGTGTGTTTTGTCTCAATCACGAAGAGAATGCTTCACACTTGTTTATGTGTTGTTCGGTTGTCAAATATTATATATAAAAGTATGAAAAATAACCAAAATACAACAAGATAACACATTAAAACTATGCACAAAACTTGTTAAATACAACTATAGAAAGAAAAAAGAAAAAAACAAAGAACAACAAAAACAATCAATTACTGTTAGAGTGCTAGTGATATAGAGTGCTAGTGATAGGACCCAAACAAATCTAGAGAAAATTAATAAAACGACAAATAAAATTAGTTAAGAAAAATAAAGGTTTTCATTTCATTCATTAATTTTAAATCCCTCGAGAGTATATATATAAATCACAAGGGTCCTGGACTCACATTACATGTTGTCCACTCTCATTTGTCAAGTTTAAATTTATTTAATCGAATTTTGTTAAAAACATTCTACAGCTTAATTAAAAATGAATTTTGTAGTTAATTAATATAAAATAACATCACAAATAAAATGAAAAGATATACATTAAAATGTCATATATCACATATAGGTTCACATCTACATGTGAATTTGTTGTTAAAATAAACAGCCTATCGTTAGTATCTTATATATACGTTCACATTCACTTGTGAAATATTATCTACAATAGTCTGCATTAGAAACTTTATTTAATTATAGTTATTAGTATAAAAATATACTTGTTTTTGGAACTTAACAAATTATATATAGAAATAAAAAACATTTATTATTATATATTAACTTATGTGTCCATTTATAAAATAAATATTTGTTACTTATTTTCATTTATAAAAATAATTTTATCAATAGTTGAATTTTTGTCGTTCATAAATTTTTTTTATAATTTATTTTTGTTTATAAAAATTGTTCTGGACTGGGCCATGATGACTTGCACGGCACGGCCCAATACACGTCGGGCATAGGCCCATACATCCGAGCTGGTGAACATATCGGGCAAAGGCCCATACATCCGAGATGATAACACTCTGCCTCGACACCCCACTACGTGTCGGGAAGAGACACATGCATCCCACCAGCCGACCCTCTTGCACACATCACCCGTCCATACTACGGGCATACGCACGATGTCGGGCAGAAACCATGTCTGCCAGCTCATCTGCCACGTCACCCAACTGCCCTTCATTATCTCCTGAGAGATAAGGGCAGTTTGACCAGGGAGTAGACCTTTGGTCTAGGTCTTCACGCTTCTTATGCGTTCCTTGGCAGCTTCTCCTAGGGCCTAGCTAGATCAAGCCCATTAGGAGCCTTGGCCCAGTGCTGAGGGCTCAATATAAATACCCTTTCATGGCAAAGGGTCAGGTATTCGAACTCACTCTAAAATAACCTTAACTCTGTACCTTTTCTGACTTAAGCATCAGAGTACTTTGCAGGTACACCCCCTCTTCCCATTTCATTCTCTGGCTCACTCTTCAAGTCCTTGGAAGGCCTCCTGATCAGGTAAGATCAGTGGCGCCGTCTGTGAGAACTAGCTATCCCCATCTTCACCAACAGAAGATCAAAGCTTATTCATTCCTGTCCTTCCAACATGGCCGGAGAACAACCTAGCGAGCACAGCCGTCCCCTCGTCGACTATACTATGGACGACGGCCCGCAGTCCCATGAAGCAGACGCTCGAGACGGTCGTCCAGCCACCCCGTCTCCGGAGCCCCAAAATAACGGGGATGCCCCTCATGTTCAAAACCAAGGGGCCGAAGTATTTCATCCCATCCCCGTCCCCGTTGAAGGAGACGCCACCATGATTGCTATGGTGAACGCCCTCAACCAGGCCGGTTCTATGCTCTACCAGCAGCACGAGAGAATCATGGCCCTGGAAGCTGAACGCCAGGAGGTCTGACCTCAACAGGAGAGGAGGACACAACAACACTCAGAAGCAACAAAGAAGCGAGGACGCCGCTCCCCGGAACCTCATGTCAGCAGGGCATGCGCCCGCCGTGACAATGGACGATCAGGAGTAACCCCAAGGCGCGGGCGTAGCCCCGACCACAACGAACTCTCTCCACTAAGGAGCGACTAAGAAGACCTGCATTGTCCCCTGTCACGGGCAATAATGGAAGCCCCGCTCCCCAAAGGCATGGAGAAACCTCCTAATCTAGCTGTGTACGACGGGACTACCGACCCCGACGACCACTTCGACAACGTTAACGCGATGCTCGACTACCGCAATGACATCACCGGACACCTCAAATGCAGGCTATTCTAAACAACCCTCAGAAAAGGGGCCATGGCCTGGTACAAGAGCTTGGCCCCCGAATCCATCACGTCTTGGAGAGTCATGAGATCCATGTTCACAAGGCACTTCACAGCTTCCCGGCGTCATCCCAAAACAGAGGCGACCCTCGAAGCCATAGTACAAAAGAAAAATGAAACACTACGCTCGTACATCGAGCGATTCAACCAGGAAGCTGTCGAGGTGGATACCACCGAGCACATGAAGACATATCTCCTCGAGAGGGGACTCTTGCCCGGCAATGAACTCAGCAGAGCCGTCGGGATCGAACCTCCCTGCACATTGAATGAATTTCTACACAAGGCCCAGGCCTATATCAGATACGAGGAAAAACAGGTAGCCCACAATGCCCGCAGCGGCCGTAGTGTTGGAGATACTGATCACCCCAAGCACGAAGATCCAAGTATCCCCCGTCGCAACGGGGACAAGCGAAGAGAAGAAATACCCCGCGAGCTTCGAGAAGGAAGAGGCCCCGCAGGCCGATACAGCGAGTACACCTTACTGACAACTCCCCGAGAGCGCATCCTCGCGGAATGCATCAACTCTGAGTTCAAACAGGGCAGAGTAAGGTTCCCAAAACCATCTGCACCAAAGCCTCACACCGACAAATCCAAGTACTGCAGGTTCCACAGGAGCCACGGGCACGTGACCGAGGACTGCGTTCACCTGAAAGATGCGATATAGATTTTAATCCAGGAAGGGCACCTAAAATAGTATACGAGGAGGAACGAAACCCCCAAGCATGACGAGACAGAGAAGAAGAGACCCCGGGAAGACACACCCCCCGACAACTCTCCGTATCAAGTGGCCCTCTGCGTGTCACGCCCAGAAGATTTCATCCTCCCCGAGCCACTGCCCGAAGGCCGAATCACTACACTCATCCCCTGGGAAGATTTCCCGACCGCACTAGTTATATCAGGTGGAGGGATTAACGGTGAGGCTGCTGCCCTCTCGGTCAAACGCAAGTTCGACGAGCTCCTTCTGACTGCGCCCGAGCAAAAGGCGACGCTGACAAAATATCGGGGTAAATCCAACCCAATATCCTTCTTTTTGGAAGAACTTCCGGGCGGATCCCCGAATTCGGGCATCCCACTATTGATCAGGGCCAAGATGGCCCAGTTCGACGTCAGGTGCATTCTGGTCGATCAGGGCAGCTCGGTGGATATCATGTACGTCCACCTCTTCAAGACTCTGAAATTAGACAAGACCAACCTGGCCCCCTACGTCGGATCCGACCTCCAGGGGTTCAACGGAGCCACAACAAGGCCGTGGGGTTATGTCGAGCTCCTCGTCACCTTCGGGGAGCAGGAAACGGCCAGGGAAATCAAAATTCAGTTTCTGGTCGTGGATTGTCCGTCCCTTTACAATTGCATCTTCGGCCGCCCGACATTAGCCGAACTCACCGCGGTCCCATCCACCGTCCATCTGAAGATGAAGTACTACACCAAATTGGGCCGCGTGGTCACCATCCACGGTGACATCGAAGCTGCCCGACGGTGCTACGACGCTGCGGTAAAAGGACAGGCCACGGTCAATACAAAGAGTAGCAACAAAAAACTCAGGACCGAGGATCCTCCCCCCCAGGGAATTAACGTCGTCGACCTCGACTGCCGCATTGGTCTCGACGAAACTGAAGAATGGAAGCCCACCGAGGAACGGTCTCCCGAACACCCGTTCCGACCGATCCCCGACGGAGAGTTCAAACTCATCCCTCTGGGGGACGATCCAGAAAGGACAGTAAAGATAGGCAAGGGACTGCCCGAGGGAACAAGGGAGAAGCTCGTAGCATGCCTCAAGGAGAACTCCGACCTCTTCGCCTGGAATGCCGCAGAAATATCCGGCCTGGATCCTGAGATCGCGTGTCACCAGCTAGCTTTAGATCGGGCAGTCAAGCCCATAGCACAGCGTATGCACAAACAGTCTCCCGAAAAGGCAGAGGCTGCCGAGCGAGCGGTAAAAGACCTCTTAGAGGCAAATTTTATTTCTGAAGCCCAGTACACAACCTGGCTCTCTAATGTAGTCCTCGTTAAGAAAAATAATGGAAAATGGCGTATGTGTGTTGATTATACTGATCTTAATAGGGCTTGCCCCAAAGATGCTTTCCCCCTCCCTAACATAGACATGCTCGTAGACAATTCTGCAGGTTTTAAACTCTTGTCCTTCATGGACGCATACAGTGGATATAACCAAATCCCTATGTCAAACACGGACAAGAGACACACGAAATTCATGATCATCAAGTCACACGAGGAGGTTAACCATGCTCGGCACCTATCCAAGGTCTTCGAACAGGCGAGGCAGTGCAGAATGAGGTTCAACCCTGAAAAATGCACGTTCGGAGTACGAGCAGGAAAATTCCTGGGTTTCTACCTCACCGAAAGGGGGATCGAAGCCAACCCCGACAAATGCCGGGCGTTCTCGGAATTTCCAACCCCGAGGACCAAAAAATCAATCCAATCCCTCAACGGAGTGCTCGCCTCACTCTCCCGTTTCATCGCCAAGTCCGCCCAGCATGCGCTGCCATTCTTCAGACTCCTTCGTAAAGAAGCCAGTTTCGAATGGACCGACGAATGCGAGCAGGCTTTACTCCATTTAAAGAAGGTTCTCTCCGAACCCCGGTCTTATCACGACCATTAGAAAGGGAAACCCTATACCTGTATCTGTCCGTGGCGACCGAGGCCGTCAGCGCTGTCCTAATAAGGGAAACTGACGAAGGACAGAAACCCATCTATTTCACGAGCAAAGCACTCCAAGGTCCCGAGCTCAGATACCAGAAAATTGAAAAGGTCGCCCTGGCCCTCATAAATGCGGCGAGGAGACTACGCCACTACTTCCTCGCACACACGATAAAAGTAAGAACCGATCAGCCGATCAAACAGTTGCTTGGGCGGCCGGATATGGCCGGCATAATGCTCAAATGGTCACTGGAACTCTTTGAATTCGACATACAATACGAAAATAGAAAGGCTTTGAAAGCCCAGGCACTGGCCGACTTCGTCGCGGAAATGACCCATTGCTTGACACCGACAGATGGCGCCCATAAGTGGACGATCTTCGTCGACGGCGCCTCCAGCACATCAGGTAGCGGAGCCGGGATCATCCTCGAGAATGAAGACGGGATCCTGATTGAGGTCTCATTAGCACTAGCCTTTCCGACGTCGAACAACCAAGCCGAATATGAGGATTTTATCGCCGGTCTAAGATTAGCCAAGGACTTAGGAGCAAAGGAGGTGAAAATATCAACAGACTCTCAGCTCGTGGCCTCGCAAGTACGAGGAGAGTACCAAACCAAGAATGACAACCTTGTCGAATACTTGTCCCTTGTCAAAGAAAGACTCGAAAAATTCGAGAAGTGGGAAGTACAGCACGTACCTCGCGAGCACAACACACGGGCCGACATCCTCTCAAAACTAGCCAGCATGAGGAAGAAGGGCGGGAACAAATCAGTAATCCAAGAGATTCTTCCTCGACCTAGCATCGAAAAACTACCTCCTCCAATCGAGGTCAACGCGATCGGGGATATTCATTGTTGGATGACACCTATCTACAATTACCTAACGAAGGACGAACTCCCCGTCGACCCAAAGGAGGCGGCCACCACCAAACGACGGGCATGCTCGTACGTACTCCTCGAAGGGAAACTCTACCGTAGGGGGTTCTCCATCCCATTACTCAAGTGCATCGAGGAAGAGAAAGTCCCCGACATACTTGGAGAAATACACCGGGGAATTAACGCCCAACACCTCGGCGGGCGATCACTCGCGCGAAAAGCCCTTCGGGTAGGCTACTACTGGCCAACCATGCAACATGACTCAAAGGAGCACGTGAAAAAGTGCGATAAATGCCAACGACATGCCGACATGCACCTCGCACCCCCAAACGAACTAAAAACACTTTCTTCTCCATGGCCCTTCACATGGTGGGGAATGGACATCCTCAGACCTTTTGTGACCGGATCGTACCAGAACAAATACCTCATCGTAGGGGTGGATTATTTTACCAAATGGATCGAAGCAGAGGCATTGGCTAAAATAACCGCGCAGAACATTCTTCGATTCTTTAAACGAAATATCCTCGCTCGGTTCGGCGTGCCCCAGGTCCTCATCATGGACAACGGAACACAATTCACGGTCGGGGGATTCCAAGACTTCATCGCCAGCTTAGGTACTAAGCAGCATTTCACATCCGTCGAACATCCACAGACAAACGGGCAAGCGGAGGCGGCCAACAGGGTAATCCTACGTGGCCTCAAACGCAGGCTCGGTGAGGCAAAGAGGGCATGGGTCGAGGAGCTACATAGCGTCCTATGGGCTTACCGCATGATGCCACACTCCACGACTGGGGAGACCCCGTTCCGACTAACTTACGGCACCGAAGCAGTCATCCCGGTGGAAATACGGGAGCCGACGAGACGCGTGGAGGAACCCTAGACGAGGAAATGAACGACGAGGCACTTAGAGCCGAGCTCGACCTCGTCGATGAGATCCGTTCCGAAGCAGCCCTTAGGGAAATGTCCCTCAAACAAAAAATAGCACTACGCCACGACGCGAAGGTCATAAAAAGAGAGTTCCAGGTGGGCACCCTGGTCCTCAGAAGAAACCAGAAAAACCCAAAAGAGGGTAAACTGGCCGCCAACTGGGAAGGCCCCTACCGCGTCCGCGACAAGACGAGCAACGGGGCCTATTACCTAGAAAACCTACAAGGGGAAGAACTCGCTCGACCATGGAATGCAGAGAAACTTAGACAATATTACAGCTAAATATATCACGAGGAGACGTGGGAGGTACGACCACGCTCTTCGTCTCCAAAACGACAGAGAGGAACCTCAAGACCCGGGGACAAACCGACCCCTCCAGCGAACACAACCCTCCCCGACGATTGGGATCTCGATCGAGCACCAATGTCGAAGTACCACGACAGGCAGGGCGCCCAACTCGCGATGGGGAAAGCCCAAGCCTCGAAGCCGGAGTCCCGAACAACGAACTCGGTCTTCGATCCAAACGGGCACGACGCCCGACACTTCATCGGTTCCCTAAACCGAGGAGACTAACCAGGTCGAGCAGAATATAATAGTTCATAAACATAAGAAAATATGGTACATAACCGAACAAAAAGAATGACCAAAAACAACATTCATATATTTAAAGGAACGGCCGAGGCCAAGTACGCCCGAAGGCCAAAATACATAAAGGGCACGCAGGCCATACATCAACAAGGCGCGTAGGCCATATGAAAAACAAATAAAAAAAAAAGAATCAAGACTCCGCCCGGAGCTCCTCTTCAACATTCTCCACCTCATCCTCATCATCCCCCAGCTCTTCCTCGGCTTCGAAAGGGCACACAATCTCCCCCTCCCGGACACAGTAGTTGTGGGCTGACCCCTCCGTCACCAACTCAGGATTCAGAAGCCTCAGCTGTTCGACGGCATTGTCAAAATCCTCCTTGATCACAGCCACGAGGTCCTGGTTAAGGGAGCGTATGTGCCCCAGCAGCTCACCACGGGAACCGAGTGCAAGCTCCTCCTCGGTTTCATCAGCCAAAGGACGGACCCTTTCCTCGAGAGAAGCAAGCTGAGTACGCAGTCCAGCGTTATCCTCAATCAACTTCTGGTGCCCGGCCAACTGCTCCTCCAAATTCACCTTGTCCACCTTCAGCTGATCCCGCTCCTCTTCAACCTCCTCCAGCTTTTTCTTCAGCCCCTCCTGAAGCTGGTGCTCTTCTTTGTAGTCCGACAGGTCCTTGGACAGCTTGTCCTTCTCAGACCGGACCTGCACAAGGGCATCTTCCAGTGAGGCAATGGAAACTGAGGTATCCGTTAAGACCATGGCCGTCTCCATCACCCGGATGACAGCTGCCAGGTCTCTAGCCAGCTCCTTACGCCGGACACCAGCCTCTTGATCCAGAATAGCCCTTGCTTCGGGCGCCGGCACCGCGATCGCATCCTCGGCTTTGAAGAAGGACCGTTCCACATAGCAAGGGGGCAATAGGTAGCTGCCAGGTCCGCCCGGACTCCCGCCCCCGAATGACGACCTCGAAAGAGTCCCCGCCGGACGCTTCCGCTTGTGAAGAGGAGAAGCTGATAGAGGCGGGCTGTTAGGTATATTTATCGTCGACGCCCGAGGAGGAGAGGAGGGCACCGGACTCGCCGTGTTCGAGGTCCCGACCCCAGTATCTTCAGCGGCCACCTGAACACGAGGCACAATTTTCTTCTTCTTTTTGGGAACCCTGTCCGGCGCACCAACCTGGTTGGCCAGCTTAAGGACCCGGTCACGCGCAGTGGGCATAGCACCTGCAGAACATTACACATAAACGTTAGCGGGCGAAGACATAGACAAAAATAAGAACAAGAAAAATTTGCCTACTCAATAATTCCAAGGCCTTATCCTCGGTCCTGCACTCGAGCAAAGCTTTCATATTAATAATGCGGGTCTCAGTGATCGGCACTCCAGCCTCGTCAAGATAAGGCACGCCCTGTCGATCCGTCCAGACCGCCAGATTGAAGCTCCGCACATAGTCGACCAACTTCTTATACGCGAGCCTGTCCTCGACGCCGAGCATCGCAAATTTAATCCTATAGTGGGCGGTGGTGAGGTCGAAATGATCGCGCTGCCACCTCAGCGGTATCTTCGACATCAATTTTTCCTCCCCATTTGCTGCCCGTTGATAGTAGTAAAGGGAGTGCAGGGCGACACGGGTGATCGGTCTCACCACATACCACCGACCCTTAAAGTGACGGGCAGAGTCCACGTACGTCTTGAACAAACGCACGAGCTGCTTAAAAGAGACCCAGCTATGACGCCCACGGAGACCGGACCGCTGGAGGTGGAAGACATGGAAGAAAAGGGCTCGAGTGCACCCAATGCCGAGGAAGCGGCAGACCAACTCGAACGCCCGCATAAAAGCGAGGGCGTTGGGATGCAATTGAGACGGCGCCAGCCGAAGCCATTTGAAGATGGACATTTGGAATGAATTAAAGGGCAGCCTGATCCCCGCCTCCCGGAAAGCGAACTCGTACATCGTGAACTGCTTCCCGGGGAAATGATGACATATGCGGTCCGCCTCTTTGGGGCATGGCAATGCCAATTCTCAGGATCTTCCCGGCTTCTGTCCTCAACCACGGCATAAGCGGGGATAGCCTCGTCACATAAATATGACTCCTCCTCCAAAGGTTCATCCGCAACCCAGGAGAGATCATCCTGCCCGGAGGACGAGGCATGTTCAGTACCATCCCTGACACTCCCATCCCCGACGGGTAGACGAGTGATGGCCGCATCTTCAGACGGTGACCCGGAGTCTTCTCTCCTCGGTCGTAAACGCCCTATAGCACCTGAAACGCAGACAGAAAGAGTGAATTTGACGTCATATCAAATCCACCCTTCCACCGCAGGTCAAGTGAAAGGGCGTAGCAGCAACGGACACTGACAACGTGTTCGACGCAAGAATACGTTTATTCTTACGAGACCGGGCAGAAATCTCATATATGCTTATGCAGATTTTGCCCGGCGTATGAAATTTCTGCCCGGAACAGTCTAACCCTAACCCTATTTTACCATCTACAGTCCATTTTACTATTCCTAAGCCAAATCTAACCAACCTACTACAAGTGTAACATACATTCGCAGACATTTGGCACAAAAAAGAGAGAAAAATAATGGATTAAGGAAGCAAAATGGCACCTGACATAGTTGGAATTAAGAAAGAGACGGTGGCGCACGAGCAGCGGCGGCGGTTCAGACAGCGAGACGGGCAGACGCGGGAGGATTCTTCAGAGCTTCCGGTTCACGTAGGAGCGAAAAAGTGAAAATGAAGTCACTCAACTCCATTTTATAGTCCCAGGCGCGTGGGCCAACGCGCTTGGTCATCATTGCCTACTGCCTACGCCGCCTTTGCACACAAAACGAAGCGACGTCATTAATATTGAAGCACGTCAATCCATAAGGAAACTGAAGCGACGTCGGGCAGCTGTCCACCTCCCCGACTCCTCAGGACGTCCAGTCCCCGTATGAAGCCCTCGACCTCTACAAGAAAGATACGCACTCGTCGGTGACTTTTCATCCTCGACACTACCGAGGTATCAAACACCCAGAGAGAGAGGGATATTGCGAGCAACTATACTAGAATCTTCCATGTCATACGTCCACGCTTTGTCCTCGACACGGGAGCGAGCAACTCTACTAGAATCTTCCATGTCATACGTCCACGCTTTGTCCTCGACACGGGAACCCCGGTTGCAATACAAGTCATCACTCTGACTCAGAGACTCGACTTGGGGGGCTCCTGTTCTGGACTGGGCCATGATGACTTGCACGGCACGGCCCAATACACGTCGGGCATAGGCCCATACATCCGAGCTGGTGAACATGTCGGGCAAAGGCCCATACATCCGAGATGATAACACTCTGCCTCGACACCCCACTACGTGTCGGGCAGAGACACATGCATCCCACCAGCCGACCCTCTTGCACACATCACCCGTCCATACTACGGGCATACGCACGATGTCGGGCAGAAACCATGTCTGCCAGCTCATCTGCCACGTCACCCAATTGCCCTTCATTATCTCCTGAGAGATAGGGGCAGTTGGACCAGGGAGTAGACCTTTGGTCTAGGTCTTCACGCTTCTTACGCGTTCCTTGGCAGCTCCTCCTTGGGCCTAGCTAGATCAAGCCCATTAGGAGCCTTGACCCAGCGCTGGGGGCTCAATATAAATACCCTTTCATGGCAAAGGGTCAGGTATTCGAACTCACTCTGAAATAACCTTAACTCTGTACCTTTTCTGACTTAAGCATCGGAGTACTTTGCAGGTACACCCCCTCTTCCCATTTCATTCTCTGACTCACTCTTCAAGTCCTTGGAAGGCCTCCTGATCAGGTAAGATAAAAAATTATTGTAAATTATTTTCGTTTATAAAAATAATTATATCAATATCTAAATTTTTTCCCGTCTATAAGTAACTTGAACCTGTGTGACAATTTTATTAAATATTTGTAACTTAATCCTGTTTATGTAAATAATTATAACTTATTCCCGTTAATAAAAATTATAACTTATTTTTGTTTATAAAAAATAATTGTATCGACATGATTCTAAGTTATTCCTGTTTATAAAAAATAATTCTACTGACATGTAAACATTTTGTCGTTTATAAGTTTCTTCTACCCGTGTGTCCATTTATAAAAAATATTTTTAAATGAAAATATAATTTTAATATTACTTATTCATAATAAATATAATATAAAAATAGTATTCTTTAATATTAAAAGTTATTCCAATTTATAATTAAAAATAATACAAAATAATTATAATTTATTACAAATATAAAATTATATAAAAATAAAATATATTAATAATACATTTATTATAATTAATTAAATTTAATTATTAAAATAAAAATTGAAAAAAGAAATGATTAAGAAAGATCAACTTAATTTCCGAAATATAGTATTTATATGAAGAAAAAAAATAATGTTATAATAATCATAAGATTCTTAAAATAAATATTCAAACTAAAATAATAATATTTAATTATGTTAGATTTTTTTAAAATAAATTACCATCAGCATATTTTAGTGACATGTAATTCTCTTTATTTATTTATTTTTGTAAAAAGAGTATTATTTAGTTTAATATTAAGAAATTATGATTATAGAAGAAAAGAATAATATAAATAGATTTGATTCCTCCCTTAAATCATAATCAAATTCAACAATTCACCTTAAAAAAACATAATATATTAAAAATTGATTATATAAGTTAATAGATTGTTTATTAAAATGCAATTTATAATTATATTCTAATATTAAATTATCAAAATGATTATATAAATACAATAGTATTGTAATTTGCTCATAAAACTGAAATAAAGGCAATACATATGGCCACTTATCCTTATGTAGCAATATCATAATGACTTGTGTATTTATAAACGTGGATATCGAAATTCTAATCACAACATCCTGCTGGCTATCACGAGTGTAAATACTCCAAATTTTCCCTCACTCTTTATCACACCATGGCTTTTGATCTTTCATGTTTTCATTAACATAAGCATTACACCTCATTTAGCATATTTGCTTCACTGCATAAGTTCAAATTCATTTGCATCTAGGTTTTGTGATCTGAGCAATCCGAATCCATCTGAGCCATCCCAAAGGCCTCAAAGCTTTCCAAAAGAGTCCATGTGTGTTATATCATCATATTATGCTCTCAAAGTTCATGAAAGTCAAGGGATCACAAGAACTGGCAAAGGCATGGAAGCAGAGCTAGAGTTTTCACTACACAAATGACCAAAATCAGGGTTTTGGTTTCAGAGGCCTTAACTCCAAATTTTTTGATCATTCTTGTTTCTAATGTTCTTAAAATGTTATAAGGATCATGTGTACCAATTTTGATGAAGAAACTCATTGTGGAAGTCATTTGTTCACTGGGTAACTTCCTGAGCAAGTTAGGTCAAAATCAGGGCATCTGAGGCCCCCAACAATGGAACCAAAGGGGTATTTTCATCAAATTGAATTTCAATGATCTTTATTTGATCTTATAAGTGTTTGGAAGTTCACAAGATTGAAGAATTTTGAGCCAATTGCAACTTGTCATTTTTGGAAATGACTTGAAATGCAAACTTTCCATTTTGGGAAAGTTTTTCAACCTCCTCTTTCATAACCAAAAATGCTTCAAATGAAAAATTCTTGGTCATGAAAGTTATAGATTGGGTCTTTCCCTTTTCAAAAAGTACAAGAACATATCTTGATTCATCATAGAACTCAAGATATGGCCTTTCAAAGTTGGCAAAAATCACATAATTTTCAAGTTCATGTCAAAGAGGGAATTTTGCAATTTCACTTGCCAAGCATTTTAATGACCTCTAATGTGCACAAACACTTCATAACATGCCTATGCAACTTCAAAAGATCATAATTGGCCCATGGTTGGAGGCATTTCATGGCTTGTGATCCAAGAAACACTAAAGAGGGAAAAGTTGTAAGAAGCATGGAAAGACTTCATCTACTTGTGTCAGCTGTATAATCTTGATTCTATGACTCTCCATGAATCTTGCTGAGGCCAGACACCCCATTGAACAGCTCCTGCCATGGGCCATACCTCCAAGTACACAATGTTGACTTTTTTGCAAAACACACCATACCAATCAGCCTGTGCCACAACAACTTTCTGATCAATCCCATTGGCTTAAACAAACATCATGGGTCACATTTCACATAACACAATAGCCTGAAAGCTCTCATAAGCCAGAATTCACAAAATCCATCAAAAAATTCCCTTCTTCGAATTTCATAGCTCAACCACTAAAACTTCAAACTTCCTTCACTAATAAACTCAAAAACACCTCAGGATCATTTCCCACCCATCACCATAGCCTAAAACACTCTCAAGCAAAAACATGATTTCTGCAACTTCAGAAACAAAACACTCAAAATAGCCACTCTAAGCTTCATTCAAGCTTACCATTAGCTTCAGGAGGTCAAAGGGGGTGGATTTGCACCAAAGAAAGGGTCAGAACGCTCAAGAACACAAAGTTCCATTTCAGGTATCATCCAAGAACATTTTTTCCAGAACTTGCGTTTTAAGTTATAAAATGATTCTATGTGATGTACTGATCATTTTGAGCTTTGAATCATTGAAAATGGTTGAATGTGTAGGATGTATTTGACTTCTGAAATTTCTGCTTGTTTTCCGTTTTGATTCGTATCACATGATTCATGTAAAATAAATGTTGTTTGCTTGCTGATTCATGTTCCATGGTGTTTGGGGATTGGTTATGGGCAATTTTTAGGGCTTGGGGTGGCTTAGAGAAGAAGTTGAGGTTTTGGGTTGGCCGGAGAAGATGACCGGAGCTTGTCCGGTCACCTGAAAGTAATTAGGGTTCTAATTAGGGTTTAGTTTCCAGTTTGAATGATGGCCCTTGGATCCATTTTGCCCGCGTGCGTGGATGGCTAGGGTTAGGTCATTAAACCCTAAGTTTAATTAATTAAATTAATTAAGATTAATTAGTCAGGAGTGATCTGGACCACTGATTCACGCGCGCAGTCAACCATTACCCCCTGAATTTGAATCTCAGCCCTTGGATACGCATACTTGTCATTTTTATTCATTTTATTTTCATTTCTTTTGCATATTTATTTTAAAATATCAAAAAACACTCAAAAAATATGAAACTTTGCATTCTGACTTTAAATATTTTTCTCATTCCAAAAATAATTTTTATTTTATTTTTTGCATTAAAAAAGTATTTTTAAAATATTTAAATGTTATTTTTAATTAATTAAAGTATTTTAATTAATTAAAAATACATTTAGGTTTCTAAAAATCACCAAAAAAATCATGAATCATCACAATGTATTTAGAAACATTTTCAAACTCTTCACACAAATTTCTTTTTAGGTTTGATCATAGTTTGCCAATTTTCTTGGAATTAAGGGTCATTAAAATCATATTTTTGAACCCTAACTTTTAAAAATCATTTCTGCCTAACCAAGAAGAGTTTGAGGGGGAGTAATCTCAAATATGAATCAACAGAAAAGTAATGCTATACTCTGATAAAAAGAACTTCTGCTGCACTCTGATAACCAGAAAAGATGTTAGCCAAAAATTAGCCAAAGGGGGAGTTTGTAGATGTTTAAGAATTGGCAGAATTTTTGACCAACAAGAAATATTGAATTCAGTTCAGAATGTCCTATCAAATGTTGGGACATTATCAAACAGAGTATATGAACTTATTTCAAGATGTCTCACCAGATGTTGGGACATTGTATAAATGAATTAAGTTCAGTTTTTCAGGATGTCCCAACAGATGTTGAGACATCTCAAACCTGCTACCAGAATTACTTAATGTCTAACTGATCAGAGATATTTAAGGAGAGTTATCTGGAATTAATTATTGATGGATAAAAACAGAACAAGGCGCATCTGTAGGGAGTGTTATATTGAGGATTCAGATTAAAACAGAAGACCTAAATCACCTAGAATCTAGGAAGTAACAAACCCTAATTCAAGGTGGAAGCTGCTTGCGCATTAGGGCTGGATCATTCTACAGAAAGCCCAAATTACAGACAACTATTTAATGAACAGAAACTCACAGAAGTGAGTACGAATTTCAGAAGACCAAATAGGGTGTCTAGTGTTTTTAATAGCAGGTGTGTTTATTGTACCACTTTATGAGCTTTTAAGCAAAAGTGCATTTGTGACTTGATTGAAACTGTGAAGTAAGATCAAGCTGTTTTGTTTGAAGTATGACTTCAATCTCATTAAACTTGTAAACAAAATCACTGTGTGATTGAGGGGGAGTGAGTAGGGTACTCTTATCTAAGTTGTGTCTTAGGTAGAAATTGCATTGGGTAGTTATTAAGTGATAGATTAAACAGGGTGGTTTAAGTCTAGAATTAATATTACTTATAGTGGATTTCCTCCTGGATTGGTAGCCTCCAGATGTAGGTGTGGTTATACACTGAACTGGGTTAACAAACTTCTGTGTTGTTTACTTTTCTTGCTATTTAAGTTTTAGTTAAATCTGTCAAGTGTTGGGACATCTCTTAGGACATCTCATACCTGATCACAAAATTTCAATTGGCATCAGAGCAGGCACCCTGCCTGTTTATACTGGGTGAGATCTAGGGAATACAAATTCTGGAAACATGGACAGAGATATAGGGTCAGTAAATAGACCACCTATACTGGATGGATCTAATTATGACTACTGGAAGTCAAGAATGATTGCATTCTTGAGATCACTTGACAACAGGGCATGGAGAGCAGTCAACATTGGATGGGATCATCCTGTCCAAGACACCAAAGATGGATCAAAAGTGCTGAAACCTGAAGAAGAATGGAGTAAGGAGGAAGAAGATTCAGCACTAGGAAACTCAAAGGCCCTAAATGCTTTATTCAATGGCATTGATAGAAACATCTTTAGACTTGTGCATCACTGTGAGCTGGCCAAAGATGTTTGGGACACTCTCAAAACAACTCATGAAGGAACATCAAAGGTAAAAATGTCAAGACTTCAACTCCTCACCACCAAGTTTGAAAACTTGAGAATGAAGGAAGATGAGTCAATTCATGAATTCTACATGAACATCTTGGATATAGCCAATACTTCTGGAGCCTTGGGAGAAAAAATGACTGATGAAAAGCTTGTAAGAAAGATTCTCAGATCTTTGCCAAAAAGATTTGAAATGAAAGTCACAGCAATAGAAGAAGCTCAAGACATATGCACAATGAAAGTTGAAGAGATCATTGGTTCCCTTCAAACATTTGAGATGGGAATGAATGACTCAAATGTAAAGAAGAACAAAAGCATAGCCTTGGTGACAAATACTGATGAAGAAGAAGATGATAAATCAGAAACTGGTGAAAGCTTATCAGACAACATTGCTATGCTTGGAAGACAATTCAAAAAGATTCTCAGAGAAATGGGAGGCAAATCCAAACCCAGTAGAAGATTCACAAACTCTTCTGAGAACAAAAGATCTTATGATGCTAACAGAAGATCAAATTATGATGAAAAGACCAGTCAAGAAAAAGGAATTAAATGCCATGAATGTGAAGGATATGGACACTTCAGGAATGAATGTCCTACCTACTTAAAAAGGCAAAAGAAAGGACTCTCTGTAACCTGGTCTGATGAAGACTCAGGAGGTGATTCAGAAGAAGAATCAGCTAAGCATATCACTGCTCTAGCTGGATTATGTGAATCTGAAAGTGAATCCAGTGATGGGGAGCTTACTTTTGAAGAACTGGAGCAAACATTCAAAGATCTATACAAAAGAAGCAATGAAATATGCAGTGAGGTTATAAAGCTAAAGAAGCAGAATGAGGCACTATAAGATGAAAAAGCAAGTGATCAAGAAATCATTGACACCTTGAAAAGTGAAGTAAGTCTTCTCAACTCCAAATTGGAACACATGTCCAAATCTGTTAGAATGTTGAACAACAGCTCAAATACACTGGATTTTATTCTCAACAACAATAAGCATTCAGGGGATAAAAGTGGACTGGGATTTAACAGAGTACATAAAGATGAAGCTAGCTCTAGCAAAACTACTTCAAAATCCATACAGTCAAACAAGATGTCCCAACAGATGCTTCAACATCAGGAAAAGAACACAAAGTCAAACATAATGTTCCAACAGATGTCTCAACATTTTGAAAAGAATAAAATGAAGAAGAAATATCAAAGATGGAGATGTCATCATTGTGGAAGATTTGGACATATCAAACCTCATTGCTATAAGCTGCATGGATATCCAAATCAGATGTATCAGCAACCTTCTAAGCAGAAAGTAGAAGTTACCAAGAAAGTGCTGCATAGACATCAAAGAAATCAGCAACCTCCTAAGCAAAAGACAGAGGTCATAAAGAAGGTATGGAGACCAAAAGCTAATCCTGATGCTGATCAAAGCTACATACCCAAGAACAAGATCAACAATCAATCTTGGAGATCCACTGATGAACAACACACAGGGCAGAGGCATCAAAAGAAATCTCAACTCAAATGGTCAAAGAAAAATGCTGCATATATAACACATACATCACTAAGAGTATCAGCTAAAGAAGACTGGTACTTTGACAGTGGATGTTCAAGACACATGACTGGATTGAAGAATCTGCTAGTAAACTTAAAGTCACATTCATCCAGGTATGTAACCTTTGGAGATGGAGCTAAAGGAGAAATCAAGGGAGTTGGAACCTTGGACTGTCAAGATGTTCCAAGACTAGATGATGTTCTGCTAGTTAAAGGTTTAACTGCTAACCTGATCAGCATAAGTCAATTATGTGATCAAGGATACAGTGTAAACTTTACCAAAACTGAATGCATAGTGACTAACAAAGAACAAGAGGTTGTCATGAAAGGAGCCAGATCTAAAGACAACTGTTACATGTGGGAACCACAAGACTTCAGTCTCACTTCAACTTGCTCTTTAGCTAAAGAAGAAGAAGTGAAACTATGGCACCAAAGACTAGGTCATCTTCATTTCAGAGGCATAAATAAGATCATATCTATGGATGCTGTAAAAGGTATTCCTAAACTGAAGATTGATGATGGCAAAATATGTGGTGAATGTCAAATAGGCAAGCAAACCAAGATGTCCCATCCAAAGCTCCAACATCTGACAACTTCCAAAGTTTTGGAACTTTTGCATATGGATCTTATGGGACCTATGCAGGTTGAAAGCCTTGGTGGTAAGAGGTATGCCTATGTGGTGGTTGATGACTTTTCAAGATATACATGGATAAATTTCATCAAAGAAAAGTCTGATGTATTTGATGTATTCAAAGAATTATGCCAAAGAATACAAAGGGAAAAATCCAGCTGTGTGATCAGAATAAGAAGTGATCATGGAAAAGAATTTGAGAACCAAAAGTTCTTAGATTTCTGCTCTTCAGAAGGAATCAATCATGAATATTCTTCACCTATCACTCCTCAACAGAATGGGATTGTTGAGAGGAAGAATAGAACTATTCAAGAATCAGCAAGAGCTATGATCCATGCTAAAAAGTTACCTTTGTACTTCTGGGCTGAAGCTATGAACACAGCTTGTTACATCCTCAACAGAGTTACCCTAAGGAAAGGGACTTTGTCCACAATCTATGAAGTCTGGAAGGGCAGAAAACCCACAGTTAAGTACTTCCATGTGTTTGGAAGTAACTGTTATATTCTGGCAGATAGGGGGCAAAGAAGAAAAATGGATCCTAAAAGTGATGAAGGGATTTTTCTTGGTTACTCTATAAACAGCAGAGCATATAGAGTATTTAATTCTAGAACCAAGGTTATCATGGAGTCTATAAATGTGATAATTGATGATGCTCCTACAGATGTCCCAGAAGATGTTGGAACATCTGCTGATATCAAGATTGAAGCTGAAGAAAAGAATGATCATTATAACTTCACTCAAACTGATACAAGGACAGAAGAGTCCAGCAAACCTCCCTCCATCAGAATACAGAAGGATCATCCCAAAGATTTGATAATTGGTGATCCCAATAGAGGTGTGAGCACTAGATCAAGAGAAGTGATTTCAGGTTCCTGTTTTGTCTCTAAAATAGAACCTAAAAACATCAAGGAAGCTCTTACTGATGAATACTGGATTTGTGCTATGCAAGAGGAATTAGGTCAATTCACAAGGAATGAAGTGTGGAATCTTGTTCCTAGACCTGATGACATAAATGTGATTGGAACAAAATGGGTGTATAAGAACAAGTCAAATGAACAAGGAGTTGTTACAAAGAACAAAGCTAGACTTGTAGCTCAAGGATACACTCAAATTGAAGGAGTAGACTTTGATGAAACCTTTGCACCAGTAGCAAGGCTTGAATCAATCAGACTACTTTTGGGAATTGCTTGTATCTTAAAGTTCAAGCTATTTCAAATGGATGTGAAAAGTGCCTTTTTAAATGGTTATCTTAATGAAGAGGTATATGTAGAACAGCCTAAAGGATTTGTTGATCCAAGCTGTCCAAATCATGTATACAAACTAAAGAAGGCACTTTATGGTCTGAAGCAAGCTCCAAGGGCATGGTATGAAAGACTGACCACATTTCTTATCAAGCAAGGGTACAGAAAAGGTGGAATTGACAAAACCCTGTTTGTTAAAGATGAAGAAGGAAATGTCATGATTGCTCAAATATATGTTGATGACATTGTCTTTGGTGGGATGTCTGACAGGATGGTCAAACATTTTGTCAAGCAGATGGAATCTGAATTTGAAATGAGCCTAGTAGGAGAGTTAACCTACTTTCTTGGTCTGCAAATAAAGCAAATGGAAGACTCAATGTTCATTTCCCAAAGTAAGTATACCAAGAACATAGTCAAGAAATTTGGAATGGAAAATGCTACTCATAAGAGAACTCCTGCCCCTACACATTTAAAGCTGACTAAAGATGAAAAGGGTGAGAATGTAGATCAAAGCTTATACAGAAGCATGATTGGAAGCTTGTTATACTTGACTGCTAGCAGACCTGACATAGCATTTGCAGTAGGTGTATGTGCAAGATATCAAGCTGATCCAAAAGTCAGTCATCTCAATCAAGTCAAGAGAATTCTTAAATATGTTAATGGTACTTGTGACTATGGCATAATGTACTTTCATGGATGTAAACCAATTCTCACTGGCTTCTGTGATGCTGATTGGGCTAGAAGTGCTGATGACAGAAAAAGCACTTCAGGAGGATGCTTATTTCTAGGAAACAATTTGATTTCTTGGTTCAGTAAGAAACAAAATTGTGTATCCTTATCTACAGCTGAAGCTGAATATATAGCAGCTGGAAGCAGTTGTTCTCAGTTGGTTTGGATGAAGCAAATGCTCACTGAGTACAATGTCCCACAGGATGTCATGACATTGTACTGTGACAACTTAAGTGCAATCAACATATCAAAGAATCCTATCCAACATAGCAGGACCAAGCATATTGATATCAGACATCATTTTATCAGAGATCTTGTAGAAGAAAAAGTGATTTCATTGGAACATGTAACTACAAATCTACAGTTAGCTGATATCTTTACAAAAGCATTGGATGCTACACAATTTGAGAACTTAAGGGGCAAACTGGGAATCTGTTTATGTGAGATTTAGCAGTTAATGAAATGTGCCAACATGTCATATGACATTGTATGGCATAAGTTCCAGATGGCAATACCAGTCTGGTCAAGAACCTTGGGTATTCCATTCCTAATAATTTGCAATGTAACGACTACTTATTTAGTAACAGCTTATAATCAGCTATCAAGATTCTCATCATACTATCAAAAGCGAATCACATTAACTAGCTGTTCTTCAGAAATCATCAACCCTAAAGCTCTTCATCCATCTTCCTTGACAATGTCTCAAAACCCTAGCACTCCTGAAGAAGTTCTCAACAAAGAAGATGTAGTTCATGCAACTCCCATCTCTCTGGTACCAATGAAATCAACCCTATTGGACGAACTCAGAGGAAGTGCTTCTCATGCTAAAAAGCCAAGAACTCCAAAAAGAGCTAAAGATCAAGTCTGCAGCAAAACCAAAGGCATTCCTTCTCCAACAAACATGCCTCCAAAATCTTCTGACTATGTGGATGCTTCCATCAAGGAGATAGTCAACAAGATTCTTTTTGAACAGAGAGTGGTTAGTGGGATTTCTATTCCTCTGAACACCATGCCTGCCCCTCAAGAAGAACAAGCTCAAGCTGCAGAGGACACTCCTGCTCAACAGGATGTCCCAATAGATGTTGGAACATCCGAGGATGAGAAAAAGACCTCATCTGATGATGATATTGAACAAACTGAGGACCATAAAAAGGCCTCAAATGAAAGTGATGAAGAAAACTCTGAGGATCAGACCAAAGCCTCAACTGAAGATCATATCTCTGCTGATCAACCAGCTGAAGAGGAGACTGCTCAATCTCCTCCTGTGGTGAACCTGGAGCAGGATTCTAATACAGAGATCATAGCCTCTGTTAGAACTAGCATAGCCAAAAGGCTCAGGTCCAGGAAAGGAAAGATGCAAGCAGAACCTGAAATTCCTGAGAAGAAGAAAGCTACCCCAAAGAAAGACAAAGCTAAAGCTGCCTTTGGTCCAACAAAACAATGGAGTAAAGTCCAAACCCAGAAGAGGAAAGCTGTCACTCCTCCAGACTCAGATGTTGAATCAGATGTCCCAACATCTCCTCCAAAGAAGAAACCAGCACCATCTAGGGCTTCAACTGCTATTCCAGAAGCTCCCTTGGACAACATCTCATTCCATCATGTTTCAAGTGTAAACAGATGGAAGTTTGTGTACCAAAGAAGGGTAGCCCTTGAAAGAGAGCTGAGCAGTAATGCACTTGAGTGCACTGAATTGATTGATCTCATCTCTGCTGCAGGCCTCTTCAAAACAGTCTCAAATCTCTCTCCCTGCTATGACTTCTTGTCAAAGAATTCATTGTTAATCTTCAGGAGGATTGTGCCAATGGTAAGTCCTCTGAATTTAGAAAAGTCTTTGTTAGAGGTAGGTGTGTAGAGTTCTCTCCTCAGATCATCAACCAATACCTTGGAAGAGAAACAGATGGACCAAATGAGCTAGGAAAGACTGATAACCAAGTCTGTAAGGTTATCACTACAAACCAGGTCAAGGCATGGCCAGTTAAAGGTAAGCTCTCAGTGAGCATGCTGACTAGAAAATATGCCATGCTGAACAGGATTGGTACAGCAAACTGGGTGCCTACCAATCACACATCTTCAATATCCACTGGCTTGGGCAGGTTTATCTATGCTGTGGGAACTCAGACTAAGCTGGATTATGGTGCTTACATTTTTGATCAGACCTTGAAGCATGCCAGCTCTTCTGCAACAAAGCTGCCAATAGCTTTTCCCTCCTTGCTGTGTGGTATAGTACTAAGTCAATACCCTGGAATTATCACTGAGAAGGACACAGTCTGCAAGAGAGAAAGCCCCCTGGCATTTCACTACAAACTGTTCCTCAGTCATCATGCAGCAGATGTTGAAGCACCCTCTGGGACATCTGCAGGTCCTTCAACTGCTAAGACTCCAATCTCCAAGAATGCATTAATTGCTGAACTCAAAAGCACTTGCAAAGAGCTTGAAGCAAGAAAGCAGAAGCTTGAGGAAATCATTCAAAGGCTGGAGAGTGAAGGAGATCAGATAGCTGCCTCTGATGAAGAAACTGAAGCTGATGAAGAAACTGAAAGTGAGGAGTCTGAGTGATCATTGTATGTGAGGCAAATGTAATGACAACACTGCATTGTATTTCTGGATTAGTGTCTTTGGCCCCAAAATTTGTGTCTAACAAGGGGGAGAACAACAACAACAAAATGTATTGCTGTTTAATTATGAATGAAAAATCAGTTTGTTTGTGTCGGAACTGAATCAGTGTGTTTTGATAAATATTTCTGTTGCAACAAGACTGGATACATATATGTTTGAGGGGGAGTAATCTCAAATATGAATCAACAGAAAAGTAATGCTATACTCTGATAAAAAGAACTTCTGCTGCACTCTGATAACCAGAAAAGATGTTAGCCAAAAATTAGCCAAAGGGGGAGTTTGTAGATGTTTAAGAATTGGCAGAATTTTTGACCAACAAGAAATATTGAATTCAGTTCAGAATGTCCTATCAAATGTTGGGACATTATCAAACAGAGTATATGAACTTATTTCAAGATGTCTCACCAGATGTTGGGACATTGTATAAATGAATTAAGTTGAGTTTTTCAGGATGTCCCAACAGATGTTGAGACATCTCAAACCTGCTACC
Organism: Lathyrus aphaca; assembly: GCA_963966055.1. Classification (NCBI taxonomy): domain Eukaryota; kingdom Viridiplantae; phylum Streptophyta; class Magnoliopsida; order Fabales; family Fabaceae; genus Lathyrus; species Lathyrus aphaca. Next base: position 220,418,146 of record OZ014525.1, read on the forward strand.
AGAATTACTTAATGTCTAACTGATCAGAGATATTTAAGGAGAGTTATCTGGAATTAATTATTGATGGATAAAAACAGAACAAGGCGCATCTGTAGGGAGTGTTATATTGAGGATTCAGATTAAAACAGAAGACCTAAATCACCTAGAATCTAGGAAGTAACAAACCCTAATTCAAGGTGGAAGCTGCTTGCGCATTAGGGCTGGATCATTCTACAGAAAGCCCAAATTACAGACAACTATTTAATGAACAGAAACTCACAGAAGTGAGTACGAATTTCAGAAGACCAAATAGGGTGTCTAGTGTTTTTAATAGCAGGTGTGTTTATTGTACCACTTTATGAGCTTTTAAGCAAAAGTGCATTTGTGACTTGATTGAAACTGTGAAGTAAGATCAAGCTGTTTTGTTTGAAGTATGACTTCAATCTCATTAAACTTGTAAACAAAATCACTGTGTGATTGAGGGGGAGTGAGTAGGGTACTCTTATCTAAGTTGTGTCTTAGGTAGAAATTGCATTGGGTAGTTATTAAGTGATAGATTAAACAGGGTGGTTTAAGTCTAGAATTAATATTACTTATAGTGGATTTCCTCCTGGCTTGGTAGCCTCCAGATGTAGGTGTGGTTATACACTGAACTGGGTTAACAAACTTCTGTGTTGTTTACTTTTCTTGCTATTTAAGTTTTAGTTAAATCTGTCAAGTGTTGGGACATCTCTTAGGACATCTCATACCTGATCACAGAATTTCAGAGTCGAACTACGGTGTTCTGACTTCCTCATTACACGAGAGGATACGTAGGCATAACTTAACAGTTATCGAACAAAAGTCTCTTTGTCATCCCCCTCTTTCAACAATCTTTTAAAAGCCTCAGTTCCTGAGCAATTCACCTTTTTGCACTGACACTTGTAAATTTCTTTTCCAGCTTTTGCACACAGATAGAACATACAATACCCCTTTAAACACAATCTTTTAAGCGTGGATCTCGTCGAGTACGATGGACAATCTGGGTGCTAATACCTTCCCAGGCTGTAACCAACCCCCTTTCTCAATTTCTCAGGTTCGCAACCGTTTTATCCATCTTTTCCTAGGTTTATGCAGCATTACCTTTCCTTCGGGATAAAAATGCCTAGTTGGCGACTCTATTCACTTCATTTTCATTTCTCTCTTCGCCAACCGTTCGCGTATGCACCGGGATGCAAATCTTCGGGAGCGACAACGAGGAGTGAATATGATGCACCACCTTCCTCACGTGGTAAGCATGCGAGGGCACACATTTTTGTGTGCTTTTTGTATTACATGATATACTTCCTATTCAATCTCGACAAAATAAAATTACTACTACTGGATATGAATTCACCGACTGTTTTATTTTCCCTATTAAATGAATATTTTCTTGGCCCCTTATTTGTAAGTTCCTTCATATTTTTATTTTTATGGCCTCTAAGTAAGGGGCTCAAAATCTAATAAACCAAAAATTTTACTTTCTTGATAAAAAACAAAAATTCTTAAAAAAATAAACTCGGTTTTTCGAAAAATATTCGATTTTCTTAAAAAAAAAACTCGATATTCCGAAAAAAACTCAATTTTTCGAAAAAAAAACTCGATTTACAAAGCAACAAGACAAAACCTAATCAAATAATTCCTAAAAATCAAGATAAAATTCTCAAGCATTCTACAACCAGTCAAGAATCCATACCATAAAGAATGACCTTCATATCTATCACCAAATTCAAAATAGAAAATAAACAAGATAGATTGTGCATAAAAGGAATTAAAATAAAAGAAATAAATCTCACAATTAATTCAGAAAAGAGAAATAATAAAAAAATAAAAAATAAAAAACATGACAAATTAAAGAAAATTAAAAGGAGTGTTCATGAATTTATTTCAGGATTTTTGTGGTATTTTACTATATTTTAAAAAAAATATTTGAAACAATAAAATAAAAGGAAAATAAGTTTGAAATGAAGTCAGGGTGGTGTAAAAGCAATTCCTATTGAACATAATTCAATCTATGCGCAGATGGGCTTTTAATGGGAGTGCGGATAGAAAGAACCGGGTGAAGGCCATGCGGAAATCATCAATCCACTAATATAGAAACATATTTTATAAAAATAAAAAGAAAAAAAGAAAAGTAACGCGTTGCATGTTACCACTTAAGCCAATCGGTCAAGTTACCACTTAAGTCACTAAAGGAAAAAAAAGATGACAACCAATGGGAGAGTGCCATGCCTCTATCTTCTTCCCCATGCATGATTAAACTTCACGAAAATGCCATGGAAATCGCATAACTACAACATTATGTCACAACTTCAACTCACCTTAACTTCCTCAATTCTCAACAAATTCAAAAAAATTCAAAACCAAAGTTGATCTATGAAATAAAAGGAATGTCATCATGCAATTAGTTCTCATAAATATACACTATACATAGAGAAACAAATGAAACAAGCTCATATCTCAAAACTGAAAAACCAAAATGCATCTAACAGCTTCTAATCACTTCAAATAATCTAGATCAATCCTCAACAATGTGAAACAAGTAAAAATACATCAAAACCAGAACATAATATTCATGTTGTTCATACCTAATTCGAAGTTTTTTTCCTGAAATTATGACAAAACCAGAGATGTTGAGCCTCCTTGTGCCTTCTTGAAGCCAAATAAAGGCTATGGAAGCTTGGGAGTGAGAAATCTGGATCTGAACTTTAATCTTCAAACTCCTTTATACTTTGACACCATGGTTGATTATGAGGTGATGAGCTTCCATTGATGAGCTTGAAGAAATACAGATCAAAATTCGCACAGAGAAATAGAGATGCATATTTGAAATTCTTGAGGGAATGTGAAAATATGCAAAAGGAAGAGAGAAGTTTGTTGTGAGTTGGTGTATGATGCAGCGCGTGAGTCTCCCTCATGAATCATGACTCAGTTTCCTTTATGCACAGCAAGCGAAAGGATCAATTGTTGTGTTGCCAAATTCCATTCTAAAAACAGAGCCTCCTACGCGCCCTCTTTTCCATACTTTTAATTGCTTTCAACACTTGCTCAAGTGTATTTGATGTATGCATTATGGTGTGCCCTTTATGTGTTGGCATTGTGAGGTTCACATATTGATAAAAGCTGATAATCCAAGGGTTGATGATTGGTCCATTGGTATGAGGTGTAAGAATGAGTTTCACGTGGGATTTCTTCTTTTGCATTGTGCCAAAAAGTGTGACCAAGAGTAAGAAAAGTGTGATGATAGAGAAAGGAGTAAGCGTGTAGTCTTCATGTGCATCATATACCATTCTTTTTTTGTGTATTATTTCCCATAAAATATAAAAAATAATGGAAACAAAAAAAGTGATATAGCCACAATTTTTGGTCACATTAGAGCTCATAGGTCATATTAAAGAAAGTGTAGAAAAAAATTATAATAAAAATGTGACACTCTCAAAAAAAAGTTGGACCAATAGAACAATGATACATGTGCACTAAAAACCTAAAATGCCTCAAAACTTCAAAAATTCATATCTTGAGTTCTAAAAATGCTATGAAGGTGTTCTAATACTTTTTGGAAAGGAAAAATCATGATCTACAACTTTCATGTTCAAGGAAAAATCATTTGGAGCTTTTTTAGCACATGAAATAATAGCTTGAAGACTTAGGGCAAATATTTCCAAAAATAAAAACTTCTAAACTTCCAAATTTAGAAACTTTTTGCACATTCTTGACTTTTGACATTTGAGCTTATTCATGTTATTCCTTGACCAAATATGACCTCATGAAGTTGATAAACCTGATCAAAACCCTAGAAATCCCTCAGTTGACTTTTGCTCATTCCAGTTGACTTTCTTGCTTCGTCAACAAGTAATTGCCCAAGCACTTGACTTCCTCAGTGAATTTTTGCCTCAAACTTCATCCATAGACCTTGTATGTCATATAAAAGCCTTTGACCACAAGAATTGGTCAAAGCTATGAAGGAATGATGATCTGAGCCAAAACCCTAGTTAGGGTTTCCTCTGCATAGGGGGAAGTTGCACCATTGAATTTCTGATGATATGCCGCCCTTCTAAGACTTTGAGAATGACTTTGAGCTCGTATAAGATGTGTGGATACCTTGTGAGATCCTTGTAAGGTCACTTGGCTCTTGGATTGGCTTTAAAGAACCTCGAATCACTGGATGACTGATCACATACCCTATGCAAGTAACCATGGATGTTATGCCTCATTTTTCTATGTCAAATGCTAGAGTATGATAACTACATGTTATGCTTATGATATGAAAAATAAATATAAAAAAGAGAGGGAAAAATTTGGGGTGTTACAGCCGCCCCTATTCAAGCATCTGTTAATCTGAAAAGGACGAAAGCTTCGGTTATCGGTCGTTCATGATGACTTGTGGTTGAATACCCAAAAGACCCTAAAATTTGCACTCTGTTGGAGAAAACAGGGAAACAGAACCCAACAATATGAGACAACTGTATGATGATGAAGGTAACCAAAATTAACCACTGAAAGTGGGAAGATGTGTTTTGTGGAATCAGGAGACTACTAGCTTGTCATAGCGACAATGGACTTGGTACACTTCGGTTTGTGGGATAGACGTGTACGATTTCAAAATCTGTATTAACAGATACAATATCTTGATTTTCTTCATATAACCTAAAGGTATATGGTAACAATTGTGCAATTATGAAAATCCACGTAACAACTTGTTGTCTTGATTTTCTGCACTGTTTCGACAAAATAACCCACTGTCAGGATCTGCAACCAGGCATGCACTGTCCTGACCTTCTTTCAGAATCCGTGTAACATCAAGCGATTTACAACTCAGACAAGATCAATCAATCTGTTGAGGAAATGGTATCGAGCGATCCATAACTAGGAAAATAAGCACGGCTCAAACAACGAGGAGTAACATCAAGCGATTTACAACTCGAACAAGATCAAGCGGTTTGATACGGAAATGGTATCAAGCGATTCATTTCCAGGAAGGTGAGAATGTAACATCAAGCGATTTACGACTCAAACAAAGAGGATTAATACCAAGCGATTTACAACTCAAACAAGATCAAGCGATCTAACATGGAAATGGTATCGAGCGATCCATAACCAGGAACATAAGAACGTAACATCAAGCGATTTACGACTCAAACAAGATCAAATGGTCAGCTAAGGAAATGGTATCGAATGACCCATAACTAGGAAGGTGAGAATGTAACATCAAGCAATTTATGAATCAACTTTGTCTTTTGGTACGACTCCAGACGACTACTGGCTTGCCACAACGATGGTGGACTTTAATGGTGTTACAATATCGAGCGATTTGCAACCCAAATAAGATCAATCAATCTGATAAGAGAATGGTATCAAGCGATCCATCCACAATGGGTCCGTTGACATAGGACAAATCGATCAATACAAGATTAGTTGATTTGAGAAGAGAGTAACAACTCTGCAAGGGAGAATACCATTTGTAACTCCGCTGGGAAAAGAACGTTCTGACTAACATTCTGCTAAGGAAATGATAATCAAGACAATACTTGACTATGGCTGAGGAATGGAATATGAAAAAATGTCTGCATTATCTTGTCACACTGGCCAAAAATAAATTGGCGACCTTACTAGGGAATATTTCAATGATAGTTGCGTCCTAATCGTGAAACTCTGTGGGGAAATGACGATCTTCCGACTCAGTTGGGGAAATGTTTGGTCAAATAACCTTTGCTAGGGAAAGAATTCTGACAATTGTAACTCTGTGGGGAATTAGGAATTCAGCTGCTTGTTAGGAATAACCCACTCTGATATAAAGACTCCACTCGAAGGTGAGAACTGTTCAACTTACTTTGAAGTTCTGTTGGGGATACCACCCTACTCTGACTCAGTTGGGAGTGATATAAGGATCAACCCTTCAACTAGAGATATGAATTGTAAAGCACTTCTCACTGGGGATATCAAACTTCTTGGGGAAGGTTATCCGGTAACATCTTTCTCCATGTACTGGTTGACCGTTCAAACATCAAATCAAGAGGATTTTACAGAAGACCTGGCATCCGACATGCCCCGGCGTCTTCAAACTCTTGGAGGGATTCGTTGAATCTTGAAACAATTGCCCCAGACCTCCTAGTCTACAAAGGGATTTGATTGAAGGAGACTCATGCACAATCTTCCATCTTCGTGAGATATTCTACCCCATTATCCTGCATCAAGGATAATCTGAATAATTGCCTGCATAGACTAACTTCATCTGCTTTTGAGAATGACCCGCCCCACTATGAGCCTTAAAATAACTTCCTCTGACTAACTGTGATCTGAAAAAATATCCACACTAATTTCTCTTCGAGAGATTTGAATCTCGAAGTAATTGCCCCAGACTGGCTGCATTGTGAAAGATTTGCTCAATGTGATTGCCCCGGATTGGCTGCATCTAACCCAACTGATTAGAAGAATCTTTATCGCATAGGAGTTTCTTGGAAAAAGTGAACTTCGACCTGATTGTCTTTCAGAAGTTTCAGACTCCTCAACTTGGCAAGATTTAAGCTTCTGGACTGCAATTCCTCATGTGAACTTCTGTGATGCCAAACAAATGTATACAAGAAGAAAGTGTTTTGCTGTGAGAATGAAAATTATAACGCAACACATGTTAACCTTGAAGTTTTTATTGAAAAGAGGTCGCAAACCTTTGTGAACGAATCACTGGTTGAGAACCGACATGTATTTTTATGAAAGAAAATAAATGTATATGCAATACCAACAAAGGTATTTTAGTACAACTCATAGGAGTCAGAAACGCCATCTCGTGGTAGTACGCTCCTGAATTAACCCTGTTTCAGTTAGGACTTTTGAGGGTTGTATCATGGCATGTTTCATGGTTATAGAAACAAAGGATATAGGCTCAAAGTTTGATTGGTACCCACCCCTCTTCGTGATGTCCTTCATCCTATGTTCAGCTAGCTTTCTCAAACGCTCGCCTTTTCTAAGGGTTTCGTGATGGTTAAGGAACCAATACTACTGACGGTATAAGCACTACTAAGGTTGTTGTTGGAATAACAAACAACCCTTTCTTTTGTGTCTGTATCACCCGACTTTGTTCTTTCTTAAGGATCTTTCTTGTATAATCCTTCCCATTTTTCGCTTTTGCATTCTTTCGCTTATCCCTAACTTTTTCCTGGACTGATTCTTTTGAATCTTTTGCAATTGGAGTCCAGCAGGATGCCCTAATTTTTTCCTAAGTCATTTGTTTTCAAGTTTCGACTTAGCGGGATTTTTATTTCTCTTTTTTTTCTTTAAACAAATCGTGTGACATCGTTTGTCTTGATTGTTTTGTAAGGGTCGTGACTGTCTCACTTTTGAAGTTTCCGGTCTTTGGTCCACTTGATTTGGTATAACCATTGGACCTCTTGCTGTGCTGGAAGGAAAAGTAATGGATCCTCAAATAAACTCCTTTGTGAAAGTCTGGGCGCTCGGTCCAACTAGCTCACACCTACCCTGCCCCGGGTTAAATGTGAAGGGGTTTTTTTTCTTGCAAAAAGAAACTCCTACTTCAAGGCTTAAAGGGGTTAGAGAGGGTCTATCTCCCTTATATCTCTGGTGTTTGGGATTTGAAACAAAGCATGTATATCATCAACAAGGTCTTATTCAAGATCACACAACTGGATATTTTTGTGTTTTCATTTTGTCATCCTCCATCACATAGTTTAAGAACGACAGTTGGTATTGCAAAGCACATACACAAAATTATAAGTAAAATACGAATGAATTACTTCAAGAAAAAACATGTGCATTTCATTAATTATATTTCAAAACAAACAAACTTTATGCATGCATACAAATGTTCAAACAAACATATAAAAGATACACATGAAAATGTAGTAAAGAAGCTGAGCAATTCCATTGTTGAGGAGACTTGACTTCGTCTGGACCTGTCGATCTTGAATAATTTTAGTAGTCAGCTTCCTTTTCCTGATGGGATTTGCAGTCTTCAATCAAATGGCAATGTGCCCAGAACCATACTTCATTCCTAATTATTCTGACCTTAAGCCTTCAACGTTCAAACATTGATACGAGATGTCTAAAGAAAAGAGTGACACTTAAATGAAATTGTCACATAGGGTTACTCGCAAAGACCTGACGATCTTCTGCCTACGTATCTCCATTGACCCAAGACCAATGAAGAATCAGAGAAATGTAGTTCCCCTCAATAAGGAGGAAATGCAATGAAGAAAACAAATTAATGCCAATGTTGAGAGCATGTGAATACTTCTGGCTTTATTGCTTTAGTTCTTTTTCATTTCTGACGGACTCTAATAAGAAGGCTTCAAGTTAAAAGCATCCCATCTGGCGTAATGACCTTGGCGTCAATCAAACCTTGCACCTCGCGTTCAAACTCCCTACAATTTTTAATAGTGTTCCTAAACATTCCTGAGTGGAACTCACACCTGGCAGTCATATTGTAGTCCGGAGGAAAAGGATAAGGCACCAGTAAAGCTCTCCCTAACTTAATCAAAGAACCTCTGAGGAGGTGATCGAGAAATTGACTACGAGAAAGTGAACCTTGATCAGATCTTCCTCCAGATATCTTAGGTTCTCTCCTTTGTTGTAAATGATTTTGTGGAGGATACTGATGAGGACGTCCAAACTTCCCATGTACTATTCTTCCCGTATTGGGCACCGGTTGTGACCCCCTGGACACTTAAAAGGAATGAGCACACGCCTGACTTGGGGTAAGCTTGGGCGAAGCAACAACATTCACTTTCATGCCAGTTTGTCCAAACTCGATTACACCAGCATCAATCAAGTCTTATACTTGGTGTTGAAATGCTTTGCACTCTTCAATTTCATGGCCTGGCGCCCATGAATGAAAACTACAGTGAACACTGCCATCCCTTCCCCTGGGAATCGTAGTAGGAAGTGGAGCCAACTGGAGAATTTCAATCATTCTGAAATGCAATAGCTGCTGAAGCAGATCAGCAAGATGCATTGGTAAAGGATCAAAGATTATTTCCTTCTTCTGTTGACGCTGAGGTGGTGTTGCTAGAGGAGTTTCAACCATAATTTGCTGATGTGACAACTTGAGAACCCACAGATTACGAATTATAGATGATCCTTGGCCCATGGGGGACACACCTTTCTCTCTTGCAACAAGTGAGGGAACCTTTCCTTGCTTAGCCTCCTGTCGCTCCCAAAGATTTGCATCCAGGTACAAGCACGAGCGGTCGGCGAAAAGAACAATGAGAGCACACAGCCGTGAACTCACTGGAGATGAATAGAGTCGCCAGCTAGGCATTTTTATCCCGGAGGAAAGGCAATGCTGCATAGCCCTAGAAAAAGAATGGATAAGACGGTTGCGAACCAGAGAGACTGAGAAAGGGGGTTGGTTACAACCTGGGAAGGTATTAGCACCCAGATTGTCCGCCGTACTCGACGGGATCCACGCTTAAAAGATTTGTGTTTTAAAGGGGTAGTGTCGGTGCAATCTGTGTATAAATGAGCTGGAAAAGGATGTACAGGTGTCAGTGTAAAGTGAAGTGAAGTGTATAGTGATGTGTCAGTGTAAGAATGAGAATGAATTGCTCATGATAATGAGGCTTAAAGAATAAGGCTAGAAGGAGGGGGAATAGACAGAGACTTTTGTTCGATAACTGTTAAGTTATGCCTACGTATCCTCGCGTGCAATGAGGAAGTCAGAACACCGTAGTTCGACCCAAAGAGACTGAAAGGTGAATTGACTTGTGAACTGCTTGCTTGTCAATGCTCAAGTGTATGACCTGTCTGGCTCAGGTGCAAACTGTCTTGCATTAGACGGAAGAAGCAAGTTCTCGTTTATGAGTGAAGGTGATGAGGAAAGAATCCCGGAGGAGACGATTATTGTTTGTTTTTGAGTTTTCAGTCTTTTATTGCTTTTAAAAGTTTGTCATAAGTTAATGAGCTTAAGCCTAAACCAATGGGTTAGTAAACTCATCACATCTTCCCTCTGATTAGGGGTAATGAGATTACCTTAAGTGTGAAGTCAGATTCTCACACTTAATCACCTTTGGTGTAGGATTAAGATCATTAACCTACTTGTGATTATTTAGATGTTTTTGGTGGTTTTTGTTTAGTGTTAAGTAATGAGGTTAAGCCATAATCAGGACTAAACAGACTCATTACACCATCCTAATAGAAGGATAATAGATGAGAATGTTTAAGCTGAGGAAAGCTCCTCAACTTAATCCATGATTAGGGATTAAACTCATGACAAAACAAACCTTTGATTAAGTGGATTTTATTTAATGATATGATGATGAAGTGTTTTTTATGGTTTGTAAGACAACTTGAGGGGGACTTGTCCATTAACACTAGGGTTAGTCCTTCTTAACCAATTAAGGAAGAATTAGAACCCTAATGCAAGGCCCAAGTTACAAGCTTGATGTCTTGATGATTATTAAGTGAATTGATTAAGAGATTTAAACAAACAAAGGGTTTAACACTTAGGATTAAAGTTATACACTCCATCCTAAGAGAAGGATGCAGGTATAACCCTAATCACAAAGTCTTAAAGCCTTTAGGGTTTAGTCCCTGATTATGAGGTGAGAAGAGAAGACTCAAAGAGAGACACAAAGGTAAAACTATGGGGGGACTAATCAAAACCCTAATTCATTGTCATGCTTGGATGATCCTAAGGTTTGTGAGGTTTGCAAGAACAAATCTTCAGAGGAGCCACCAGGAAGCAGATGAATAAGATCAAGAGAAGCAAAGTGACTTGCTTCATTCAAGAAGTCAAGTCACTTGAAGAAAGAAGGTGGGAGGAACAAGAATGAGCAAGCTCAATCTCAAACACATATAGGAATGCAGCAATGGATGCAAGAGGGATGAGAAGAAAAGTTATGAGAAGTGAAGGCAAATCCACTTCTCAAGTTCACTTACCACCTGAAATGTTAGAAAGAAATGCAATGCCATGCTAAATGAAATGAAATGACATGATGCTAGACCAAACCAGAAGCATGTTGATGATGATAATGATGCTATGAGATGCTGCAAACATGAGGCAAGGCATGGGGATGTTCATACAAGATTATGAATGCAAATGATGCAAGCTAAGGAGCATGAATGAACATGAAAAGTTATGAATCATACAAGACAAATGACATGGCAAATATGTAATGCAATGGTCAAACATGCTTTCTATATGTCTTAAGATGTCAAATGGATCACAAGAATGCACAAAATGCAAAGACAAGTCATGTCATGCAAGGAAATGCAAGAAGGATGCAAGAGAAATCCCAAATTAGGGTTCATGAATAAAACATCAAACAAAAACCAAAAAACAGAAGCAAACCCTAAGATAAAAAAATGGAAAATGCCACCCAAAGAAACCCTAAACCTATAATAAACCACTGCCCAAAGGGGAGCTCTCAACTCTCAACCAAACTCAAGTTATGAATTTTCTAAGTTATTAGGGTTTTTTAGGGTTCTTAACAAAAGAAATGCCAAACAATTGGAAAATGCAAGATCAAATCATGGCCATTTTACCCTAGAAACTACATGCCAAAAAGAAAACAATGCAAAAAGAATCACTGTCCAACTCTTCTCCAATAGGCAGAAATGAATTTTTGAATCCAAGATCAAAATAATGCACAAAATATGATTTAATTCAATGAAAAATTCTTAAAATGCATCAAGATCAAAAAAGAAATTTGGTTTGAAGGTTGGACAATGTTTCTAAATGTCTTAGAACATTTCATGAATTTTTTTGTAATTTTTAAATACCTAAAAGTATTTTTAATTAATTAATTTCCATTAATCAATTAAAAATAATCTTTTAAATATTTAAAAATATTTTTTTAATGATAAAAAATAAAATAAAAATGTTTTTGTGTCATAAAAATTAATAAAACATTTAGGAAAAAGTTTCATAATTTTTATGTATTTTTTGCTATTTTAAAATAAATATGCAAGTTAATTGAAATAAAAATGAATTAAAAATAAATTAAACTGAAGTATGCACAATGTAGGGTTGGGATTCAATCTGGAAAGGAAACCATTGACCACGCGCCAGATCCAATGGTCATAATTCAAACCTGACTAATTAATTTATTAAACCTAATTATAATTAATTAATCCTGATTAATTGAAAATGGCATGATCTCAGCCACACACTCACACGCGGGAAACAAGATCCAGTGGCTCACATTTAAAACTTGCCCTAACCCTAATTAAATGACTAATCACCTTCAGGTCACCGGAGACGAGCTCCGGTCGTCTTCTCCGGTGACCTTCTCCCCTGAAAACTTCCAAATCCTTCCCTAGGTCACTAAAATGAAATCTAAAACCATGGAAATGTTCCTCACATCCTCACGAATCAAACCCCTATCCTAAAACAAATTTATTCTTCCTAAACAAACTGAATCGAAGAGAACAAGTTCTAGGGCACGCAGGTTTCAGAGACAAATTAAACTCTCAAATCAAAGCCATTTTCAAAACCAATGATACCAGGATGATCAGTGAAGCACATAGAACAAGCTTGTAACAAGAAAAACAATTTCTGGAAAAATAAATTTCAGGCTACCTGAGATTCGAAGCTTTCAGTTTGAGGACTTTCTGGCCACTTCCTTCAGTGCAAACTACTCCACTTGGTCCCCAGAAGATGTTTGAATGCTCAAAAGAAGTTTGTGTTGGCTGGATAATGAGATTCGACAGCTTCTGCTCAAGCTTGATCAGAAATGGCAATGGTGTTTTAGGCACTTTCAGGTCATGGTGAAGGGTTGTTTGTGATCCTGATGATGTTTTGAGAAGGTCTGTGGTGTTAGTTTGGCTGTTTGTGAGCTAGGGAGGGAGATTCGAATGGAACTGCAATTTGAGGTGAGAAATGGCTATGGGGTGTTCTGGTTGTTTCAGGCTTGGGTTCTTGGTGCTTTGTGGTTTATGGAGCAAGGTGAGTTGAATGGTGAAGATAGTTTATGTGTTTGCAAGCTGTGGAGAGGAATTCGAAAGCTTATGCAATGTGGTGTGTTTTTGTGAATGTGTTGGTATGAGATGTTTCAGCCTTGCCTTGTGTTATGTCTAGCTTGCAAATTGTCCACATAACTCTCTCTCATTGGTCAGTTGACAAGACATGCCCTTTATTGATTGGTAAGTTAACTTTTGCAAAAAGTCAAATAATGTGTAAGAGAAGTATGGCTCATGATCTAGGCAAGTACATGGGCATGGGCTGGCGCAGCAAGGTGAGGTGAGAGGCTAGCAAAGCTCAGCATCCAAGGCTGCAAGTGGTAGGAAGCATGATCATGAGTTTTGCAACTTGTTGTAACTTTGGTTCACATGTGAGAAAGTCTTGTTACACAAACCAAACCATGGGGAAACTTGGTCCAATTCTGATTTTTAAGGCTCATAGAATGTTTGTGTAATGGTTTCAAATGAATTAGAGGTCACATAATGCATTGGTTCATGACTTTGCAAAATTTCCATTTGAAGCATGCCTTGAAAATCAATGATTTTAGCCAACTTTGCATTGCCATAACTTTTGATCCAAAAAGAGTTTGATCATGTTCTTGTACTTTTTGAAAAGGGAAAGATGAGATCTACAACTTTCATGACCAAAGTTTTTCCATTTGAAGCCTTTTTGGATCAAGAATCAAGGCTTGAAAAATGACCTAAAATGATGCATTCTTGAAAAGTCAACTATGCCCAAAAAGTCAACATTTGCAAAAACCCTAAATTCTTGATTTTTATGAACTTCAACATTCTTCCATGATCAAATAAAGATCATATACACTCAAAATGATGAAGATCAACCATTGGTTGGGTCATTGGGGGCCTCAGATGCCCTGATTTTACACTGACTTGTCTGAAAAGTCAACCTTTGATCAGATGACTTCCCCATGGAATTTCTTCATGAAAATTGATATGCATACTCCCTATACCATATAGAGACCAATGGAAACAAGAATGACCAAAAAATTTGAAGTTATGGCCTCTGAAACCAAAACCCTAATTTTAGGTCAACTGTGCAGTCTATCCTGGCTCTGCTTCCATGCAAACCTCAGTTCTTGTGATTCTTTTGAAATCTTGACTTTTGAGAGGATGGAATATGATACTTGAACACTTATGGATCCCTTTGAAGTGATTGGTGACCTTTGGAGTGGCTCAAGATGCCCTTGGATTGCTCAGATCACAAACCCTAGGTGCATATGACTTGGAAACTATGCAATGAACCAAAAATGAGATATGAGATGATATGATTGTGTTTATGCATATGAAATGATCACAAGCCATGGTGTGAATGGGTGAGGGCAAATTTGGGGTGTTTACAGCTGCCCCTATTCAAACATGAGTTAGCTGTGCAGGATGTAAGCGACGGCTTAACAGGCAAACAAGATAACTTGTGGTTGAATACCAAAGACAGCCCAAAATTTGCACTCACAGAATGAAGAAGAAAAGGGATATAGATTGTAAAAGGAAAATAAAGTATGTTGTAAAATGGGTGATAGAGCAATGACGGGGACGGCCGACATGCTGGGAAAAGTGTAGGAAATAAAGCAATGACGGGGACGGCCGACATGCTGGGGATAAAAGGTAAAGCTAAGACGGGGACGGCCGACTAGCTGGGGAAAATAAAATCGTGATGGGGACGGCCATCGAGATAAAGTTGTAAAATTCTCTGGGGATTAATGAAACATGACGGGGACGGCCATCAAGTTCATAAAGGTAAAGTAACCAACGATGGGGACGGCCATCGGGCTAAAAGGAAAAGGGACCACGACGGGGACGGCCATCGGGTTAAAGAATAAATGAAATAAACAGATGATGGGGTACGGCCATCAAAGGTGAAGGACGATCACCTAGCAGGGGACGGCTGCTCTGTTGGGGATAGAAGGAATATGATGGGGACGGCCATCAAAGGTGGAGGACGACCACCTGGCAGGGTACGGCTGCCGAAAATATCGACGATGGGGACGGCCATCGGATAGAAAAGGTCAACGATGGGGACGGCCATCGGACGAGCATGATGGAGGACGACCATCAAGAAGTGGAGGACGACCACTCAGCAGGGGACGGCTGCTCTCGAGGCTTATCATAACACAGGACGAGTGTTAGATAACCAAAATCAACAATGGGGACGGCCATTGGATAAAACGATGAAGGACGATCATCAAGAGGTGGAGGACGACCACCTAGCAGGGGACGGCTGCTCTCGAGGCTTATCATAACACAGGACGAGTGTTAGATAACCAAAATCAACAATGGGGACGGCCATTGGATAAAACGATGAAGGACGATCATCAAGAGGTGGAGGACGACCACCTAGCAGGGGACGGCTGCTAAAATCGACGATGGGGACGGCCATCGGATGAGCATGACGGAGGACGACCATCAAGAAGTGGAGGACGACCACTTAGCAGGGTACGGCTGCTCTCAGGGTTATCATAACACAGGACGAGTGTTAGATAAAAGAAAATTTGTTGGTGATCTACTGGGGAATAGTAAACACGGACGAGCGTTTACATCCAAGAAAAGAAAGTATAAGTATTTGGTATTGTGTAGATTAAAGATGCGGACGAGCATCCTTAAGGCTATGATACGGACGGGTATCATGTAGAAACAAACTGACACATGTTCAGAGATGATGATACGGATGAGTATCAACGGGTTAACAAGGAACACGGACGAGTGTTGAATCTCTAGGGACTCTTCTGGGGAATAGTAGACACAGACGAGTATCTACATTCAAGAAGACATAAGTGTTTGACATAGTGTATGGATTAAAGATGCGGACGAGCATCCTTAAGACTTATGATACGGACGAGCATCATGTAGAAACAAACATTAGACGCAATGTTCTGAGATGATGGTACGGACGAGTACCAACTGGTTAACAAAGAACAAGGACTACTGTCGAATCTGTGGGGATATGAGTGATGATGTATACAAGATACGGACGAGTATCTGTATAAGTGTACCAATGAGTAGTGAGTATATATAATGATGAGCGTTTATCTGCCGGGGAGAGTGACACGGACGAGTGTCAAGAGAGAAAAGTAATATAATATCAACAAGTATATGGGTTGTAAAAGTGTAAGCGACTGCGCTGGGGATATGACACGGACGGGTGTCAAGAAAGTGTATATAAGTATATGTGAGTGCAAAGAGGATGTCTTGGGCTTTCTGTTGGTGATTTGACACGGACGGGTGCCCAAAAGTGTATATATTGGTGTTTGCTGATTTGCGAGGCAACTGCTTTTGCTGGGACTCTGGTGGGATTTTTGTACAATGATGATGAACAGTTATTATTCACAAGTATTAATTCATAACATGGCTTATGATTATGCTATATGTTTGATTTTTGCCGTAATGCTCCGTATTAGACGGAATGCTACGCTCTGAGGGGATAGTATGATGCAAATGCCATGATCATGCAAAGATACCACACTGGGATTCGGATCCCGTCACTGCGAAGATCTCTGGTCGATCTGTTGGAAATGGACCTCCCAGCTGGGGATGAGATCATTGGTAGATCTGGTGAGATGTATTCATTTGGGGGTATAGGTCACTGGTTGACATATCCTTGTAATACGGGACCCAGCTGGGGTTTGTAGAAGCTTTCTTCACTCTGTTGTGATCTCTTCATGCGTTGCTCTTCTGGATAGAGGCTGGAACTCTGTGGGGAGATGGCTCCCTGACTTCTGTATTCAGCTGAGGAAGACATGGCAACTCGGCTGGGGAATTGTGAGAGGCAACTCAGCTGGGGAGAGCAACAAGCGGCAACTCAGCTGGGGATAGAGCATTTCAGATGCTGAGATTGAGTGTATGTTGATCTGGCAACTTTGCTGGGGAAGTGGGCACCTTCCAGTGCCACGTGGAAGATAGACCGAGTTGATAATGATTCGCCTGTTTGCCGAGACGTGACTTGCATGCCCCAGGTTGCGTTCTGGATACTTGCAATCCTGCAAAGATAAGGAGACGCACAAAAGGTCCCGAGGTATCCTTTATGGGATTCCGTCATAGGAGTTTAAGTACTTTCGAGAGTAATCATATTCCCTGCAAGCATGTGTTTCATTTTCTTTCTTTTTAGTGAAAAACATCTGTACTTATGCAATTAGTTTTTTAGAGACATCAGACATTCTTTGTAAATAAAAATGTACAAGACGAAACATGACTGAAAAATCTGATTTTATTAATTCATATGCCCTGAATTGGCGAGATACAGTCAAAGAAACAAATCTCCTGAAATGAAGAGACTGTTACAAATTGAGAAACAAAATGCTGGCGATGTTGACGAGGTTTTCAAGGAGCTTCCTCTTCTGCTATGACTCGTATGACAATGACGTTCTTCTCGTCTTGCTTTCTGGAGAGAGTTGATTCTGATTGAAGCTTGATCCTTCGAAGCTTTCTAAGTTGTAAGCGATACAGACGAATTCAGAATGCAGTTGTTCGCTTATTCCCTTATTTTGCATGGATCGCCCTTTCGGGTTTTCAATCCATCGGGATACCCATTTTTGCCTGAGCTGTCCAATGCGGCTTTTCAACTCAGCGGGTGTACATTTTTTTGTTTATTTTCCCTTATTTTTGCCCGAGTCCTTTATTCTGTTTTTGACTCGCCGGGATGCCCTATTTTTGCCTGGACTTACATTCTGTTTTTATGTCCAGCGGGTCATTTTATGCGAAGTATTTTTTAACTGCATCTGAATTCACAGGGGACAGGAAATCTTCACCATCCATGGTGCTGAGCATCAGCGCTCCACCAGAGAAAACTTTCTTTACAACGAATGGTCCTTCATAATTTGGAGTCCACTTGCCCCTGTGGTCTGTATGAGGAGGGAGGATTCTTTTCAACACAAGATCCCCTACTTGGTACTCTCGATGCCTGACTTTCTGATCAAAGGCTTTCTTCATTCTTTTCTGATATAACTGCCCATGACAGATTGCAGCTAATCTCTTCTCTTCGATCAGACTTAGTTGCTCGTATCGGGCCCGAACCCATTCTGCTTCACTCAGTTTAACATCCATTAATACCCGTAACGAGGGTAGTTCAACTTCAACAGGTAGGACTGCTTCCATACCATATACAAGCTGATACGGTGTTGCCCCAGTGGATGTTCTGATCGACGTGCGGTACCCATGCAAGGCAAACGGTAGCATTTCATGCCAGTCTTTGTATGTGATTACCATCTTCTGCACAATCTTCTTAATATTCTTATTCGCTGCCTCAACAGCGCCATTCATCTTTGGCCTGTAAGGAGAAGAATTGTGATGTTGGATCTTGAAGTCCCGGCACAGCTCTGCCATCATTTTGTTGTTTAAATTGGAACCATTATCAGTAATGATTCGCTCGGGCACTCCATACCGACAGATGATATCTCTCTTCAGAAATCGGGCTACCACTTGTCTTGTAACATTTGCATAAGAGGCTGCTTCGACCCACTTGGTGAAATAGTCGATGGCGACCAGGATGAATCTGTGGCCATTCGAAGCAGTTGGCTCAATCTTGCCGATCATATCAATGCCCCACATGGCAAAGGGCCATGGTGAAGACATGATGTTCAAAGGATTGGGAGGCACATGCACCTTGTCTGCGTAGATCTGGCATTTATGACATTTTCTGGCGTAAGCACAACAGTCTGCATCCATTGTGATCCAGTAATAGCCTGATCTTAACAACTTTTTAGCCATGGCATGCCCTCCAGCATGGGTACCAAAAGATCCTTCGTGCACTTCATGCATCAACAAATCTGCTTCTGTCTTGTCAACACATCTGAGGAGTACCATATCAAAGTTTCTTTTGTATAAAGATCCATCAGTGTTCAGGAAGAAACTACCAGCAAGCCTCCTCAAAGTCTTCTTATCATTGGAAGATGCCCCAAGTGGGTATGTTTGATTCTCCAAGAAGTACTTAATGTCATGGAACCAAGGCTTATCATCTTTGACAACTTCCGCTGCAAATACATATGCTGGTCTATCGAGTCTTGATACTGAAATCTGAGGTACAAAGTTAGCAGCTTGAACTTTGATCATAGATGAAATGGTAGCAAGAGCGTCCGCAAACTGATTCTCGTCCCGAGGGATATACTCAAGTTTGACCGTTGTGAAGAAAGTCAATAACCTTCTTGTATAATCCCTGTAAGGTATCAAATGATCTTGGTGGGTGTACCATTTTCCGTTGGTTTGATTAACTACCAAAGCTGAATCTCCGAATACAGTCAAAGTTTTGATCCTGAGGTCAATGGCTTCCTCAAGACCCATAATGCAAGCTTCGTATTCAGCTTCGTTGTTAGTGCAGTTGAAAGTTTGTTTTGCCGAGAAAGGCATGTGAACTCCTTTGGGTGTAATGAGTACTGCACCAACACCACGACCATTCATATTAACAGCCCCATCAAACATCATAGTCCATTCTTCTTCTGGGTTAGGCCCTTCAGTGTGAATAGGCTCTTCGTGATCTTTTGCTTTAATGAACATGATGTCTTCATCAGGGAAGTCAAACCTCATAGGTTGGTAGTCATCAATGGGTTGCTCAGTAAGGTATTCAGATAGTACACTGCCCTTGATGGCTTTCTGAGATGTGTACTGTATGTCGTATTCTGTGAGAATCATCTGCCATCTTGCAACCCGTCCGGTAAGAGCTGGCTTCTCGAAAATGTACTTAACTGGGTCCATTTTTGATATCAATAAAGTAGTGTGGGTCAACATATACTGTCTCAGTCGGCGAGCAGCCCACGCTAAAGCACATCAAGTTTTCTCGAGCAGTGAATAACGCTGTTCACAGTCGGTAAACTTTTTGCTTAGGTAGTATATTGCATACTCTTTTCGACCAGACTCGTCATGCTGGCCCAGCACACACCCCATCGACTCTTCTAACACTGTCAAGTACATAATCAGAGGTCTTCCTTCTACTGGAGGCATGAGGATTGGAGGTTCTTGTAAGTACTCTTTGATCTTGTCAAAAGCCTTCTGGCAATCTTCGTTCCACCTGACCGTCTGTTCTTTTCTTAACAGCTTGAACAAGGGTTCACAGGTTGCTGTGAGGTGAGATATGAACCGCGAAATGTAGTTCAATCGACCTAAGAACCCTCGAACTTCTTTCTCAGTTTTCGGTGCAGGCATCTCTTGAATGGCTTTGACTTTATCAGGGTCAACTTCAATCCCTTTCTCGCTTACAATAAAGCCCAGCAGCTTACCGGATCGCACCCCGAATGTGCATTTGTTGGGGTTCAACTTTAGTTGGTACTTTCTCAGACGTTTGAACAATTTGAGCAGATTCACCAGGTGGTCTTCCTCTGTAAGGGACTTGGCAATCATGTCATCCACATAACACTCTATTTCTTTGTGGATCATATCGTGGAATAATGTCACCATAGCCCGTTGATATGTGGCACCAGCATTCTTGAGCCCAAATGGCATTACCTTGTAGCAGAACGTGCCCCAGGGTGTGATGAATGTTGTCTTCTCCATGTCTTCAGGTGACATTTTGATCTGATTATATCCTGAAAACCCATCCATGAAGGAGAATACCGAGAACTGAGCCGTGTTATCCACCAATACATCAATGTGAGGTAATGGGAAGTCATCTTTCGGGCTGGCTCTATTCAGATCCCGGTAGTCAACACACATTCTTACTTTGCCGTCCTTCTTAGGCACAGGTACTATATTAGCAACCCACGGTGGGTAGCTAGTCACAGCAAGGAACCCGGCGTCCCATTGCTTTTGTACCTCTTCCTTGATTTTCATAGCCATGTCTGGGCGAGTTCGGCGCAGCTTCTGTTTAACTGGTGGGCATTCTTCCCTCAAAGGCAGCTTGTGCACAACAATGTCGGTATCCAACCCTGGCATATCTTGATACGACCAAGCAAACACATCAACATAATCTTGAAGCAGATCTATCAGTTGTCTCTTTACTGAGTCTTGCAGGCAGGCCCCGATTTTTACTTCCTTCACGTCTTCCCCTGTACCAAGATTAATCACTTCAACCTCCTCCTGGTGAGGGGTAATAACCTTTTCCTCTTGTCTTAACAACCTGGCTAGCTCTTCAGGAAGCTCATATTCTTCTTCAACCCCTTCATCAGCTTGATTGATTGGATTGTCAAAGTCATACGATGTCATAGCCGTGCTGTTGTCGGTGCTGTCAGGAAGGCACTCTCTGCAAGGGTTAAGTTGGTTCATTTTAGTGATTGATTTTAATCTTGCTTTAGAAAAAAGTGAAATGAAGTTATCATTTTGAAAACACCGCCATTTATTTTTGTACAAAAAGAAAAATGGAAAAACAGTGAACAGAAAAGAAAAAGACTCGTTTGCAAAAAGACGTCTGATATTTCATTAATTTAATCTTGTTTGCACAAAAGTACAGATGGCCCTGATTACAAAATGAGTCTTGTCATCTTGGGCAAGATGCAAGACTTTGATGCATGCTATAAAAAATACAGGAAATAATAATTACTCTGCATGAGTAACTCTTATAATTTCCTGGGAAGACCAGTTCGAGACACTGCTCCCCGGGATCTTTGGACGAATCCAATTCTCCAGATTGCGCTCCTCTCCCAGCTCGTCTTCCAGACAGTTGATAGCATCGGGGGTGAGCATCCCCCCACTGACAAAACCAGGCTCTGCAGCAGCCTTTGCTTGATGTTGAGTTGGTCTGTAACCCAACCCAAATTTGTCCTTCTTCTCCTCCACAGCTAAAACCTTGCCCCAGCCTAGGGCAGTTCCTTCTTCAACAACCTTCCGGGCTTGTTGGTATGATGACATTGGAGTACCAGATACAGCAGATGCTTCATTCACATTCAAAGCTTCAAACCCCTGGCTCATTGTTTCATGGATCTCCCCATCCATTTCAATGTACTTATAGGTTGCCAGGTGGCTGACAAAAATGTCCTCCTCTCCACAGATTGTGACAACTTGGCCTTCCCACTCAAATTTTAACTTTTGGTGAAGGGTAGACGTTATTGCGCCGGCGGCGTGAATCCAGGGTCTACCCAACAAACAGCTGTAGGCGGGCTGAATGTCCATCACATAAAAGATAGTTTTAAAGGTCTGTGGGCCAATTGTCACAGGTAGCTCAATCTCTCCCAGAACCGATCTCTTCGAACCATCAAAGGCTCGTACCACCAGGTTGCTGGGTCTCAATGCCAATCCATCATATTCTAACTTCACCAGAGCCTTCTTCGGTAAGACATTCAGGGAAGAACCTGTGTCCACCAGCACATGAGAAAGGACAGCTCCTTTGCATTCCATGGTTATGTGCAAGGCTTTGTTGTGGTTGCGGCCATCCACTGTCAGGTCAGAATTGGTAAACCCTAGCCCATTGCTAGCAGTAACATTCCCAACCACGGTTTCCAACTGGTTGACAGTAATCTCTTCAGGCACGTAAGCTGCGTGCAAGACCTTGAGTAGTGCATTCCGATGGGCTTCGGAGCACATCAGCAGTGAGAGGATAGAGATTTTGGATGGCGTCTGGTGAAGCTGATCCACAATTTTATAATCACTCTTTTTGATGATTTGCATAAACTCATCAACTTCCTGATCAAATGGAGTCTTCAAGGCTTCTTTGGCAGCTTGATCTTCCTGCACCGGGCCCTTTCCCTTTGCCTTAGCAGCAGTTTCTGCTTCGGCAGTAGGTCTTTGCATTGGTGGAGCAAAGAGACGTCCGCTTCGAGTGAAGCCTCCGCCTCCCCCCACATTATCTACTTGTGGTGCAGGTGCTGATGTTTCAAGAGTGATTCTTTTCCCTTCACAGTACACGTCAGAGCCATAGTGCCAAGGGATGGCCCTATTGCTTTCATATGGTACTGGTCCAGGCACCGTGACAGTGACTGGACTGATTGCTGCTGCTGAAGGGACTGTAATTGTCTGTGGATCATAAAAGATTGTAACTGGTGCTCTGGTGGGAGCAGCACCTTCTGAATGGTAGGCGGAATTATTTTCAGGATCGTAGAATATGGTAACAGTGGAGACATCTTCATGGTTGATTGCTGGTGTTGTAGGAGGTACTGTTGAAAGGACTGTTGTTGTTGTTGATGGAGATTCGAAATGGAATGAAGCTGAAGTTGTAGCAGGAGAAACTGTTGAAAACTGATCATTTGGGAGGACAGATGAAGTACTTGTCGGTGTTGCTGATGAATTGTCGGGAACAATAGTTGCTGCGGTTGTAGGAGGTTCTGAAACCGTTGCTGATGAAGTTGTCGGGTTTGTCGGAAATGATGTAGTGATCTGGAGCAAGCCACTCTGAATAAGGCTGTCAATGCCATTCCTCAGGTCCTCACACCCATTCCATGAAATATTGCAGTAGGGACATCCTAGTTCACACCCCGGAAATATTTGGTTTTCACGGAGTTGAGCTTTGATTTCCACCAATGGTGTCCTGATCTGATCCACACTGGTTATTAAATAAGACGGTTGGTCTTCTTCAATAGCATTAATTCGGGGACCACCATGGTTTGGCATTGGGTTTTTATTGACATTGGGCGGCGGTGCAAAATTCAGAGCCTTAGAGTCTACCAAGTCTTGTACCTTCATATGCAGAGCCCTGCATTTTTCTGTACTGTGACCAGGTGCGTTTGAATGGAAAGCACACCTAGCGTTGGAGTCATAGTTTCTTGGTAGACTGTTGGGATCCGGAGGTGCCAACGTTCTTAGCTCAACTAGGTTGAGTTTCAGAAGTTGTGGCAACAAGGCAGCATACGGCATTGGGATCGGGTCGATCACTCGGTTAGCTTGGGATGGCCTCTGTTGGAATGGCCTCTGTTGATTGTTGTTGTTGGTGTTGTTGTTGAAGTTTCTTGGAGGATACTGATTCTGATGATACTGAGGTTGTTGTTGGAAGTTTTCTTGCGGAGGTTGATAGACTGGCTGAGGATGAGTTGGAGCAGGAATGGTGACTGTTGCTATTGTCCTTTGAACATACTGGGGCCTACCCCTGTTGGTGTGAATGGCATTAGTCTCGCCAGTTCTTCTCGGGCCTGCAAAAGGCTTTCTTGTACTACTGGACGAGCTTGCACCGTTGTCTGAGATCTTACCCATTTTTAACAGGCTTTCAATTCTCTCCCCAGCTATAACAACATCTGCGAAGCTAGTGGAAGAGAAAGCAGCCAACCTGTCAATATACGTTCCCTGGAGAGTGTTCATAAACATGTCTGCCATTTCTCTCTCAGACATTGGTGGTTGAACGGCAGCAGCCAATTGCCTCCATCTCTGGGCATATTCTCGGAAACTTTCCCTTGACGACTGTGACATTCCCATTAGGAGAGTCCTGTTGGGTGCCATGTCTAAGTTGTATTGATACTGTCGGATGAAGGCCTCTGCCAGGTCCTTCCAGCATCTTACAGTTGCCCTTGTCAAATGGGAATACCATTCCCTTGATGCTCCAGTCAAGCTATCCTCAAAATAGAACATCCACAATTTCTCATCCATTGTATAGGCCTTCAGCCTTCCCAGAAATGATTGCAAATGAGTCCGGGGGCATGAAGTCCCATTATACTTTTCGAAACAAGGAGGCTTGAACTTATGGGGGATCCTGACCCCTTCTACCAAACCCATGTCCATGACGTCGAACCCCAAAGAATTTTGAGATTCTAAAGACCTCAACTTCTCAGCCATTTCATCCAGTCTCCTATCATAAGTTTCCTCTCCAGCACCCATTACTGTAAATTGGTCCTCCTGAGGGTCTTCTTGAAGCACCCTGGCTGCAGTGGCTGTCCCTTGTATATTGACAGGGATGTTGGCCTCTGGATGGAGATGGGGTCCAAAAACTGGGGGATTGACATGAGGTTGGACCCTCTCGTTGTTACTTGTGCCAGCAGTTCCCACATGGGGTTCCTCTTGATTCCTCCCTTCTACCAAAGCTCTGAGCCTCTCCTGACTTTGAGCTAAGTTGTTCATTACTTCCATGAACTGTGTTATCTGAGTTCTCATCTCCAACCTTTCGTTGGCCATCTGGTTTCTGACCTCCGTAAGGTCTTGCTGCATCTGGTCCATCTGGATTCCCGGAAGGTTGTTTCTAGTTGGGTACCTGTGTGGCCTGTTGAGAGGAAATACCCGGCGGCGAGCAATAATTCCTGAGATTCACAACAGAGGTTAGTAACAACAAAACAAAAACCTACAAAACAAACAAAAGGGTTAGTATGCAATGCAGTTATGCTTATTTGCTCTCAAGGTATCCGGTTTGGCATTCAGTTTTGACCCTTCCAGACCCTTGAAGATGATGCTGTTGAAGTTGCTTTTGAAGTGAACCCAGATAGAAACCAACACAAATATATTACATAAGATGAAATAATACACTTGTTCATTTTACAACACAAGCCCTTAAAGGGGTCAAAATACATCACAAAAAGGTAAAAGTACATAGAATAGGAACAACAACAAGCAAATGATCAAACTCCAAGGCCAAACTCATCCTCACGAACTTCCTTGAGAAGTGCTTCGGTCACAGGATCAGCCGGACGCTCCGTGAGATTTCTGATGAGAAGGTTTCTTGTTGCAACAGCTGCAGTCAACTTCTTGTTCTGACTTTGGTCTTTAGACCTCTTCACTCCAGCTCTGATTTCTAGCTCTGATATTTCCTTCTGGGCTGCTGACAGGGCTTTTTCCATCTGCTCCATCTTGTCCTGAACTCTCTTGTCTTCTAGAGTACGGGCCTCAGTGATCCGGACCCACCTGGCCTGACTCTCTTTCAAATACAAGTCTGTCCTTGCTCTCTGAAACTGGGCTTCTTTACAAGCATTCTTCAGAATCTGTTCACCAGCTTTGGACTTGTTGATATAATCTCCAGACTTCTCAATTTTAGTCAAGTGTTCCACTCTCAACTTCTCCAATCTCTCAATCTCCCTCACACCTTCACTCCTCTCCCGGAGGGTCTTCTGCAAAGCCTGGGTTAGCTTCTCATTTCTTTCCTTCAAGCTCTCAAACTCTTCCAAACTGATAGTGGCAGGGGGTGGTGCAGAAGATGACTCAGGCATGTCTTCTATGGTGAAGGGCATTCCAGAAAATTGGGCCCTGGCATGGGACCACTCATAATATTGGACTGATGCCACATTATTGCACTTCCCCAGAATGGTGATCCCCTTGGTTTGAACATGATCCCAGGCCTAGGCAGCCTGTCTAACAGTTGCTAAACTGATCTTGTTCTCACAGTAGAGGGTCTCAACCAAGTCTTGTTCCCTAGGAGTATGAACCAGTGCATAGCCTAATTGCCTTCTGAACAGCAGAGGGTTGTAATTGATGCTTCCCTTAACTCCTATTAAGGGCACATTGGGAAAGTGCCCACAGCTTGTAATGATATCTCTGCCCTTGGTGCTTTGAGTACACCATCTGATGTCTGCTGAAGTTAGGACAGTGAGTCTCTTAGCCCAGTTGCTTTGCTGATGAGGGTTTAGAAATGCATCTGTCCTGGGTAGATGCTTAAGAAGCCAAGCATGGAATAATGGAGCACAACACCTCACTAGCCTTCCCCTCTGCTTCTCATTCTTCTGATGTACTGAGTAATAGAGATCTCCTAGCAAAGTTGGCACTGGGTTCTTCAGGATGAGCAAATGGATTGCATTTTTGCTAATGAATCGAGGCTCATCTGCAAACAACACAATTCCATATATGCACAAGGCCAGCAGGGCACAAACAGCTTTCCATTCTCCTAGGGAAGCCTTCAAGGTAGCTTGAGAAATTAAGAAGTCCAGATGAAAACCAGGGATCCCAGCTTTAGAGGTCATATGCTGCTCAATTAGGACAGGCTCCAGGTGCAAAGCTTTTGCTATCTCTCCATTGCTGGGAGGGACCATTTCAGGGTTGAAAGGGATTTCTCTCTTGATAGGCAAACCAATCAAAGATGAGTATTCTTCTAATAAAGGCCCCAACTGGAAGTCTTGAAAGGTGAAGCATCTCAAAGGAGGATCATAAAACTGAATGCAGGTGTGGATGAGGCTCCTCTGTGATGGGTCCAAATCCATGACCAAGTCAAGTATATCCCCATAATGCTCCCTGAACAAAGGTATGTGATCTGGAGTGATCAGGGTTTGGATCCTCCTGATGTCTGATAAGTCTGGTTGGAAGAAATGATAGGTGATGTTGCTTTTCTTCGGAGCCATGATGTTGAGACTGAGTAGAATAAGTGTTGATGAAGAGGTTGAGAAGTGGGCCACTGGCTGGCTAGTGCAAGTAACTGAAGTATATGGCTGACAGGCTGAAGCAAGTGCTGGTGGAGATAGGTCAATGATGCAGATAGGGTCAAAACCAAAACCAAATGAAGATGGATACCCTGAAACAAATAAGAAAATGTCAATATGATGCAATGATTATGTATGCAAATGATATGCAAGGGTCTGTGACTGAGCTGGATCTGATCAAAATGCTCTGATATAGGTCCAAGTGTGTAAGAAATCCAGATGAGGTTTATAAATCCAGTAACCAGGGTGGGGGGCTCAAATAAAGAACCACAAGTCCAGGGTTTTAGAATCACAAGAACTGTCCAACATGGAGTATTCTTAACAAAGTCAAAGTAACAGGGTATTCTGAGGTCAAGGTACCTGCAAACCTGTGAACAGCCCAACCCTCTCACAGGTGGTGATCTAGAACAAGGATCCTCAGACTTGGATCAGTTATGAGAAGTGTAAACATTTCTAACCCGGAGGTACAGTGTTTACAATAACCATAACAATTCCTCCTCTAATTCACCTCAGTTTCTGAAGGTCAATACTAAAAGGTCATCCAGACTTAGCAGGCTTCCCAGATAGCCCTAGCATTGCAGGAAATCTGCAACACAGAGTTCTCAAGAAGAAACCCATGTCTGAACCGTGTTTCATATTCCCGCACCAGACCGAAATGGAATGGGAAAGAATATGATTCACTCTAGCCTAGGTGTCACTCAGATCCCAGGTATAGGATCTTAACTCTCAATGAAACACCCACCCACCAAAACAAAAAAAAACCAGATCCAGCCAGCAGTACAGTATGACAATTAT
Source organism: Lathyrus aphaca (assembly GCA_963966055.1). Lineage (NCBI taxonomy): Eukaryota > Viridiplantae > Streptophyta > Magnoliopsida > Fabales > Fabaceae > Lathyrus > Lathyrus aphaca. The sequence continues at coordinate 220,446,039 of OZ014525.1, forward strand.
GATATAATGCAAAAGCAATAAAGAAAGTAGTAAAGCAAACTGTACATAAATCAAAATAAATACAAATATACAAACATAAATAGCACATAACACCCCAGTAAACACAAATCAAACAAGCGCTAGGAGGAACCCACAAAAAGAACCAGAAGCCCTGGTTGCAGTATAAAACTTCCCCAGCAGAGTCGCCAAGCTGTCGCTCCCAAAGATTTGCATCCAGGTACAAGCGCGAGCGGTCGGCGAAAAGAACAATGAGAGCACACAGCCGTGAACTCACTGGAGATGAATAGAGTCGCCAGCTAGGCATTTTTATCCCGGAGGAAAGGCAATGCTGCATAGCCCTAGAAAAAGAATGGATAAGATGGTTGCGAACCAGAGAGACTGAGAAAGGGGGTTGGTTACAACCTGGGAAGGTATTAGCACCCAGATTGTCCGCCGTACTCGACGGGATCCACGCTTAAAAGATTTGTGTTTTAAAGGGGTAGTGTCGGTGCAATCTGTGTATAAATGAGTTGGAAAAGGATGTACAGGTGTCAGTGTAAAGTGAAGTGAAGTGTATAGTGATGTGTCAGTGTAAGAATGAGAATGAATTGCTCATGATAATGAGGCTTAAAGAATAAGGCTAGAAGGAGGGGGAATAGACAGAGACTTTTGTTCGATAACTGTTAAGTTATGCCTACGTATCCTCGCGTGCAATGAGGAAGTCAGAACACCGTAGTTCGACCCAAAGAGACTGAAAGGTGAATTGACTTGTGAACTGCTTGCTTGTCAATGCTCAAGTGTATGACCTGTCTGGCTCAGGTGCAAACTGTCTTGCATTAGACGGAAGAAGCAAGTTCTCGTTTATGAGTGAAGGTGATGAGGAAAGAATCCCGGAGGAGACGATTATTGTTTGTTTTTGAGTTTTCAGTCTTTTATTGCTTTTAAAAGTTTGTCATAAGTTAATGAGCTTAAGCCTAAACCAATGGGTTAGTAAACTCATCACATCTTCCCTCTGATTAGGGGTAATGAGATTACCTTAAGTGTGAAGTCAGATTCTCACACTTAATCACCTTTGGTGTAGGATTAAGATCATTAACCTACTTGTGATTATTTAGATGTTTTTGGTGGTTTTTGTTTAGTGTTAAGTAATGAGGTTAAGCCATAATCAGGACTAAACAGACTCATTACACCATCCTAATAGAAGGATAATAGATGAGAATGTTTAAGCTGAGGAAAGCTCCTCAACTTAATCCATGATTAGGGATTAAACTCATGACAAAACAAACCTTTGATTAAGTGGATTTTATTTAATGATATGATGATGAAGTGTTTTTTATGGTTTGTAAGACAACTTGAGGGGGACTTGTCCATTAACACTAGGGTTAGTCCTTCTTAACCAATTAAGGAAGAATTAGAACCCTAATGCAAGGCCCAAGTTACAAGCTTGATGTCTTGATGATTATTAAGTGAATTGATTAAGAGATTTAAACAAACAAAGGGTTTAACACTTAGGATTAAAGTTATACACTCCATCCTAAGAGAAGGATGCAGGTATAACCCTAATCACAAAGTCTTAAAGCCTTTAGGGTTTAGTCCCTGATTATGAGGTGAGAAGAGAAGACTCAAAGAGAGACACAAAGGTAAAACTATGGGGGGACTAATCAAAACCCTAATTCATTGTCATGCTTGGATGATCCTAAGGTTTGTGAGGTTTGCAAGAACAAATCTTCAGAGGAGCCACCAGGAAGCAGATGAATAAGATCAAGAGAAGCAAAGTGACTTGCTTCATTCAAGAAGTCAAGTCACTTGAAGAAAGAAGGTGGGAGGAACAAGAATGAGCAAGCTCAATCTCAAACACATATAGGAATGCAGCAATGGATGCAAGAGGGATGATAAGAAAAGTTATGAGAAGTGAAGGCAAATCCACTTCTCAAGTTCACTTACCACCTGAAATGTTAGAAAGAAATGCAATGCCATGCTAAATGAAATGAAATGACATGATGCTAGACCAAACCAGAAGCATGTTGATGATGATAATGATGCTATGAGATGCTGCAAACATGAGGCAAGGCATGGGGATGTTCATACAAGATTATGAATGCAAATGATGCAAGCTAAGGAGCATGAATGAACATGAAAAGTTATGAATCATACAAGACAAATGACATGGCAAATATGTAATGCAATGGTCAAACATGCTTTCTATATGTCTTAAGATGTCAAATGGATCACAAGAATGCACAAAATGCAAAGACAAGTCATGTCATGCAAGGAAATGCAAGAAGGATGCAAGAGAAATCCCAAATTAGGGTTCATGAATAAAACATCAAACAAAAACCAAAAAACAGAAGCAAACCCTAAGATAAAAAAATGGAAAATGCCACCCAAAGAAACCCTAAACCTATAATAAACCACTGCCCAAAGGGGAGCTCTCAACTCTCAACCAAACTCAAGTTATGAATTTTCTAAGTTATTAGGGTTTTTTAGGGTTCTTAACAAAAGAAATGCCAAACAATTGGAAAATGCAAGATCAAATCATGGCCATTTTACCCTAGAAACTACATGCCAAAAAGAAAACAATGCAAAAAGAATCACTGTCCAACTCTTCTCCAATAGGCAGAAATGAATTTTTGAATCCAAGATCAAAATAATGCACAAAATATGATTTAATTCAATGAAAAATTCTTAAAATGCATCAAGATCAAAAAAGAAATTTGGTTTGAAGGTTGGACAATGTTTCTAAATGTCTTAGAACATTTCATGAATTTTTTTGTAATTTTTAAATACCTAAAAGTATTTTTAATAAATTAATTTCCATTAATCAATTAAAAATAATCTTTTAAATATTTAAAAATACTTTTTTAATGATAAAAAATAAAATAAAAATATTTTTGGGTCTTAAAAATTAATGAAACTTTAAAGAAAAAGTTTCATAATTTTTAAGACATTTTTGCTATTTTAAAATAAATATGCAAATTAATTGAAATAAAAATGAATAAAAATTAAATGAAAATGAAAGTATGCAGCATGGAGGGTTGGGATTCAATCTGGAAAGGAAACCATTGACCACGCGCCAGATCCAATGGTCATAATTCAAACCTGACTAATTAATTTATTAAACCTAATTAGAATTAATTAATCCTGATTAATTGAAAATGGCATGATCTCAGCCACACACTCACACGCGGGAAACAAGATCCAGTGGCTCATATTTAAAACTTGCCCTAACCCTAATTAAATGACTAATCACTTTCAGGTCACCGGAGACGAGCTCCGGTCGTCTTCTCCGGTGACCTTCTCCCCTGAAAACTTCCAAATCCTTCCCTAGGTCACTAAAATGAAATCTAAAACCATGGAAATGTTCCTCACATCCTCACGAATCAAACCCCTATCCTAAAACAAATTTATTCTTCCTAAACAAACTGAATCGAAGAGAACAAGTTCTAGGGCACGCAGGTTTCAGAGACAAATTAAACTCTCAAATCAAAGCCATTTTCAAAACCAATGATACCAGGATGATCAGTGAAGCACATAGAACAAGTTTGTAACAAGAAAAACAATTTCTGGAAAAATAAATTTCAGGCTACCTGAGATTCGAAGCTTTCAGTTTGAGGACTTTCTGGCCACTTCCTTTAGTGCAAACTACTCCACTTGGTCCCCAGAAGATGTTTGAATGCTCAAAAGAAGTTTGTGTTGGCTGGATAATGAGATTCGACAGCTTCTGCTCAAGCTTGATCAGAAATGGCAATGGTGTTTTAGGCACTTTCAGGTCATGGTGAAGGGTTGTTTGTGATCCTGATGATGTTTTGAGAAGGTCTGTGGTGTTAGTTTGGCTGTTTGTGAGCTAGGGAGGGAGATTCGAATGGAACTGCAATTTGAGGTGAGAAATGGCTATGGGGTGTTCTGGTTGTTTCAGGCTTGGGTTCTTGGTGCTTTGTGGTTTATGGAGCAAGGTGAGTTGAATGGTGAAGATAGTTTATGTGTTTGCAAGCTGTGGAGAGGAATTCGAAAGCTTATGCAATGTGGTGTGTTTTTGTGAATGTGTTGGTATGAGATGTTTCAGCCTTGCCTTGTGTTATGTCTAGCTTGCAAATTGTCCACATAACTCTCTCTCATTGGTCAGTTGACAAGACATGCCCTTTATTGATTGGTAAGTTAACTTTTGCAAAAAGTCAAATAATGTGTAAGAGAAGTATGGCTCATGATCTAGGCAAGTACATGGGCATGGGCTGGCGCAGCAAGGTGAGGTGAGAGGCTAGCAAAGCTCAGCATCCAAGGCTGCAAGTGGTAGGAAGCATGATCATGAGTTTTGCAACTTGTTGTAACTTTGGTTCACATGTGAGAAAGTCTTGTTACACAAACCAAACCATGGGGAAACTTGGTCCAATTCTGATTTTTAAGGCTCATAGAATGTTTGTGTAATGGTTTCAAATGAATTAGAGGTCACATAATGCATTGGTTCATGACTTTGCAAAATTTCCATTTGAAGCATGCCTTGAAAATCAATGATTTTAGCCAACTTTGCATTGCCATAACTTTTGATCCAAAAAGAGTTTGATCATGTTCTTGTACTTTTTGAAAAGGGAAAGATGAGATCTACAACTTTCATGACCAAAGTTTTTCCATTTGAAGCCTTTTTGGATCAAGAATCAAGGCTTGAAAAATGACCTAAAATGATGCATTCTTGAAAAGTCAACTATGCCCAAAAAGTCAACATTTGCAAAAACCCTAAATTCTTGATTTTTATGAACTTCAACCTTCTTCCATGATCAAATAAAGATCATATACACTCAAAATGATGAAGATCAACCATTGGTTGGGTCATTGGGGGCCTCAGATGCCCTGATTTTACACTGACTTGTCTGAAAAGTCAACCTTTGATCAGATGACTTCCCCATGGAATTTCTTCATGAAAATTGATATGCATACTCCCTATACCATATAGAGACCAATGGAAACAAGAATGACCAAAAAATTTGAAGTTATGGCCTCTGAAACCAAAACCCTAATTTTAGGTCAACTGTGCAGTCTATCCTGGCTCTGCTTCCATGCAAACCTCAGTTCTTGTGATTCTTTTGAAATCTTGACTTTTGAGAGGATGGAATATGATACTTGAACACTTATGGATCCCTTTGAAGTGATTGGTGACCTTTGGAGTGGCTCAAGATGCCCTTGGATTGCTCAGATCACAAACCCTAGGTGCATATGACTTGGAAACTATGCAATGAACCAAAAATGAGATATGAGATGATATGATTGTGTTTATGCATATGAAATGATCACAAGCCATGGTGTGAATGGGTGAGGGCAAATTTGGGGTGTTTACACCTCCTGGACAGGCACGAATCCTATTGCTCCAGAATCAATAAGCTCCTGAACTTTTAGCTTGAGCATCTTGCAACTCTCTACATTATGACCAAATTCTCCAGAGTGAAATTTGCAACTGGCCTTGAGATTAATACCCATAGGGTACTTGGTGGGTTGAGGTCCCATATCAATCAGCTTGATCATCTTCAATTCCAAAAGTAGTGGAAGTAATTGTGCGTACGACATAGGAATTTGATCCAATTTCTTCTAAACTCTTTCTGTATTGAGATCCTCAGAAGATAATGTCATGTGGGAAGACTCCGTCAGTGGAGATTTGGGAAAAGGCCCCTGCTCTTTCACAAGTTCCCTAGACATCGGAAGATCCGACACTTCAGTTACAACAACAAGCGACTGACCATTTTCTTCCTTCAGTAGAGCTTTCAGCATGTCCATAACCTGGTTCATCTGAGCCTTTATCTTATTAACCTTTTCCCTCAACATTTCATGATCTTAGGACAACGCTCTAATGTCCACCCTGAAATACCCCAGTTGCGTCTTTATTGAAGTCACTTTCGTCTTGAGTTGTTCCATGATATAGAATGTGCTTTCTCTATTTAGATGTATCGCCTGTAAAGATAAAAAGGTCAGAAACCTGGGAATTGTACCTGCAAAACAAAGAAGAAGGTGATATGTATGCAATGAAACTGTTTATGCTTTCAATCTCAAGAGCATTCATGCCCCGAATCTAGTATTTAACAAAGGAATCCAAATGGCTCTTGACTCCCGACTTTGAGAAGACCTTTGCATAGAAATCTGATTCATGTAAGTGTAACGTCCCAAGTGCCAGTACATACAGGAAATAGAGAATTGAATAAAAGTTGCATAAAATAGATTAGCCCACAAGGCAAGAACAACAAAATTCCCCATAGGGTACAAGTCTTACAAAAGAAAAAGGAAATATGGCAAAACCAAGATTCCTACAACATGTCTGTAGGTAATCAAAATACAGAGAAACAAACTAGAAAACAAGGCTGCTGCTTGAAGACTCAGATCCCTCCTCACTAAGTCCCAACTCAGACCTAACCTTCTTAATTCCAGCCATCAATTTGAGATCTTCAATCTCCTTAAGTGCTTCTTCTAAGCTTTTTGACTTAGTGTCATACCCCAAATTTGTCCTACCCGCATCATTTTATTTTTCTGTCTAACCATTATTTCAAAAATCCAAAAATATCGTACCATCTTATTTTTCTGGCAAGTATCCGAAAAATCCAAAAAATGCATTTTTTTCTTTGCAAACTAAAATTCGAATTCCCTTTTATTTTCAAGCCTTTTTATTTATTGTTTAGTTTTAATCAAAAAATATATATAAAAAAAAGAGTCTATTGTTATGAATTCATTTTCCAGCTTTAAATAGAACCCCTTTATCCAAAAATCACAAAAATATTGCTTGTTTTTTTCCCAATTTTATTATTATGGTTTTAGATATTACTTTTATTATTGTTATTACTTTTCTACTCCATTATCTATTTATTATTATTATTTTATTATTATTGGTAAACTTTTTTAAAGAAACTTAATCATTTTTTTTCCTATTATTACTCGTCTCTCAATTTCAACACCGGTTATCCATTGTGTGTTTTATTTTCATCTAGGGTAGATTATTTTACATAGTTTATTTTCCATAAAAAGTACTACAAAAATATATAGTGTTTTTTAATTCCCATTATTTTTATTATCATTCATTATTTTTATTATTATTATTACTATATTTTTATTAAAATCACATTTTTTTTATTATTTTTTTTTTCCATTAATCAATTTTATCCGAAAATTCTACGAAAAAAATCATTTACAAATTTATCTTTCAAGTTTCCTTTTCATTATTACTATAACCTTTATAATCATTATTATTATTATCATTAATTTCTTATTTTATTTTTATTATTTGAATCACTTATAGTTATTATTATCACTATCATTTTCCTTTAGAATTATTATTGTTATTGATTATTATTATTATTGTTAATGTTTCTATATTATTACTATTGTTATTTATTTTTATTTTTTTTTCAAACCATGAAAACAATACTCAGTCATTTGTCTTGTGTATCTGAAAAATAAGAAGGGACCACAATGTATACAATTCACAACCATCCACTGCATTTTTTATGGTCCACACAAGCACCCACTGCATATTCCACTATTACCACTCACACAAACACTAACAAACAACAACTTTTTCTTTCCTCACAAAATCTCTACAAATCTTTTCTTCCACACACTCACCATCTTGTTTTTTCGCAGCTTCCATCATGCAGCAACAACAAAAAACTCAATATTAATAACAATTTTTTTTTCTTTAATTTAACAGCTCATTAATCTTATCCAATTTTCTCTCAAGATTCTCATTTCACCCTTTAATTTTCTTCCTATAAAAGACATTTTCAATCACTCATTCAAGGGAGGCTGTGGAAAACCATTAATCAAGCTCAGAAATCCATATTCAAAAATCGCAGACCTGTATCATACTTTCTGAGTCTGCAATTTTCAACCTTCACTCTCAGCTTCAAATAACAAATACAGAAACATAACCATTACAAACCACCAACATAAACCATCATCCCCACGAGAAACCATTCAGAAATCCTCCCACCATAAACATTCTCGCCCAAATATCACCTTCAATCCTTTTCATCCTCACCACCATTCATACGACAAATCAAAACACACAAAAAATCTTCAAATATTTAAATCTCACGAAACAGAAACTTCATACCTCCAATAACACCACCCTTCTCGACACCATCCTCCATCAACATTAATCAAAACCATCCGCGAGCTTGAAACCAAATCGGCGAGCAAATCTCACCGCGAGAAGCCTCGTAAGCCACAAACCTCCTCAAATCCATCAACTTGCCGCCGTGACCCGTCTCACCCACCGGACACCGCCGCGAATCGGAAACAGAGAAGCATTGAGAACTGACAGAAGCGCGAGCGAGAGAGGGAGGAGTGCCGAGTTTCAGATCGCGAGCTTCCCGTGAAAGGCCGTGAATTTCTTTTCTGGCCGCCGCTTCCTTGCGTTTTTCTGCGTTGGAGAGGGTAAGGGATTTGTACCCTATTGTTGTTTTATATATATATATATATATATATATATATATATATATATATATATATATTATTTTCAGTTAAATTGTTGTGATGTGAACTTAATATAGTTTTTTTATTTATTTTAGTTTATAATTTATTTGGAATCCATACCTTGATAAAGTCATCAGCGTGACCCCCCCTGTTTCTTTTAGTTTCTTTTAATTCTTAGATTCAACCCACCTTCTTTTTTCTTTTATATATATAGAAAACATTTATTTATTATCATATGATATATCCCACCTTAATCCTGCAAATTTTTTTTTTGTGTGTTTAGTTTTATTTCCAATCCTGTTTTGAAATGTTAAGCATAAGTTTTTTTATCTTTGTTTATCACTATTTTGGAACAATGCTTCCATAAGTCATCATATTATCATAAAATTGTTATATTAATTAGTATGTTATTATATTATCATATTATCATAATTTTTTATATTATCATAAATATTTTTATTAATTTAGTTAGTATGTTATTATATTATCATATTATCATAAAATTTTTCTTATCATATTATCATTTGTTTTAGAGAGATTTGTCGCCAAGTATTGTGACCGTGTATGCAAATATTAATTGTTACTTTTCCTTCAATTGATTTCATTTTTTTATGCTCATCTTTTATTAGTTAAGAATATCAAACCAAATGTTTCTGGGCCAATGACTTGATAAAAGGCCAATTTTTCGCCCGATTTCATTAAATCGGTGATATTTGGTCAATATGAGGCCCTTCGTGTAATTAGTTTTTATTTATTTATTATTTTATTGTTTTGACAAATAAATATTTAAATTAATTTAATTTATTCATTATTCTCAATATCTTTCTAATTTATTTAATTATTTTTTATTTTATCTTAATTCATTTTTTTTTGCAAATTCAATCTAATGTTATTTATTTATTTCCGCATTTCAAAAATTACGTTTCGACTCCTTATAGAATGATTCCGATTTTGAATCGATTCTAAGGTAGTTCACGAACTAAATTTCGCCGCGTCCCAAAAAGGTCAAACGCCTTCGAATAGTTGTGCTCGATTAAAAGGTCCAACGCCTTCGAATAGTTGTGTCCCGATTAAAAGGTCGAACGCCTTCGAACCGTTCAAAACACTGCACACACGCTTCCTCTTGGGCAAACTACAATGATATCATTTATTTCGTGCAATCCCCTGTATTTATTTTGTATCCCTCTCCCATTACTTTGTACGCATCTTTATTTCCCGTATTTTATTCTGAATCCTTGGTCCTACGCCAAGCGATTGCACTTGCACACTCGCACCTTTTTATTTTGTTTCGTTTATTAGGATCCACCTTACTTTGCGAGCCGAGCGCTTCATGCCTCGCTGACAAACTACAAAATAAACCTCCACTTGCATTTACCCATTAATCTCAAAAAACCGAAACGTTTCGATTAGATCCAAACCCTTGATCCAACGTCAAGTGGTCTTAGGAAATAAAACATTCTAATAATACGAGAAGATTTGTATGCCAAGAGCCTTAAGAAGTAGAAAGGAGGATAACGAGCTCTCGTTACTCGCTCCGATTATTTTCGACGCAAGACGCTCGTCTTGTTGGACGAGATAAACTATCCATATTCTTTAGTGCATTTCAACTCCTAAACCCTTTCATCGACGAAAGGTAATAAAATCAACAACCATTACCCTTAGTAGGCCGAACTACGAGGCTCTGACTTTCCCATTGCACACGGGAGTACGTAGGCACGAGGATCTCAATCCTTGCCGAGCGCCTAGGTTCAATCTAACTTATAATTCAACTCATTTCCCTCTAGCAAGCAATTTGTTTAAGCATAAACATCCTTTCGCGCGTGATAACTTAGATGTTTCCCATCGAGTACGATGGATGTAGGGGGTGCTAATACCTTCCCCCTGCATAACCGACTCCCGAACCCAGGCAATGGTTCCGTTGACCTTTGTCCTCATCCTTCTCTCCCCGGGTTGTATCTATATCTTCCCTTTCCCTCTTCGGGAATAAATAGAATTAGGTGGCGACTCTTCAGTCCGTCCGGCGCGTGACTCCGTCCTTTTAGATCGCGTGAGGTCGTATTTTTCGGGGTACGACAGCTGGCGAATCTGCTGGGGAATGGTTCACCCCTATGCGAGTCAAGCCTAGTCTAGGTTCCCATGCTTGTTTGGATGTTTTCTTTTATGCTTTGTTTGTTTATTTTTATCGCTTTCTTTATCGCATTCCATCTTATATATCTTGTGGCTCCTTGGTACTATAACTTGGATCGATACTTTGCAAAAGAAACTTGAGGGAAAAGCTCTATGCCCGGGCTTACGAGTACAAACTTAAGTTAGCGAGGTTGTGTAGTATGAGCTCCCGAGAGAACCACTCTCGTGGGTTGTCGATACGAAAACCTCACTTGGAGTAGATTCTAATGAGAATACTGATAACCGTCAAGTCGTTGACGTGTGTGCTCAGTTGCTTTCATTAGGATCATCAACTCTGAGGACCTTTAGAACCTTTTGGTTAAAACATCGGTTGATGGTTGCGTAGTATGGGGCACCAGGGTTCGCCCTCGCGTGGCTCGATACGAAAACCTCACTTGGAATAGACTTACTCAATGGAGTTGATTGACTGTCAAAAAATGTATGAAATTGACACGTGCATCAAACAGTTGAGAAAGTTCCATAACTCCAGGACTTTGTTTTAAACCTCGTGTCGGTGATCACGTAGTATAGGCTCCCGAAAAAATTTGGTCTCGTGGGTTGTCGATACTAAGATCTCACCCAAAATAGATTCATATGGCGGAGTCAATCAACCGTCATGCTTATGACGTGTGTGATGAACAGCCATATGAGTTGATAACTTTGGGATCCCTAAACTTTAGAGTCTACCCAGTGAGTTCCTGATCAGAGTATCTTCCGGCTTTACCTTGGACTCATGAAACCTTGATCTTGTGATTCTGGATTCTGACATTGCATATCATCTCATTTGCATCATTTATTCATCTTGCATTTCATTCCAAAAGCCAAAAACTTATTTCATGTTCCTCCATCTTTAGTAAATCAAGCTGGTTTCCCGACGCCCGTATCGTGCTAGACGCCCGTACTTAATGTAAACACCCCAAATTTGCCCTCACCCATTCACACCATGGCTTGTTATCTTTTCATATGCATAAATTCAATCATAGCGTCTCATACCACATTTTTGATTCACTACATTGATTCAAAGTCATCCGCATCTAGGGTTTGTGATTTGAGCTATCCAAGAGTCATTTGAGCCACTCCAAAGGTCTTCAATCACTTCAAAGGGGTCCATGTGTGTTCAAGAATCATATTATATCCTCACAAAGTCAAGAAAGTCAAAGAATCACAAGAACTGAGAATGGCATGGGAGCAGAGCCAGGTTTAACTGCACAAATGACCTAGAATTAGGGTTTTGGTTTCAAAGGCCATAACTCCAAATTTTTTGATCATTTTTGTTTCTATTGGTCTCTATATGTTATAAGGATCATGCATATCAAGTTTCATGAAGAAATTCCATGGGAAAGGCATCTAATCAAGAGTTGACTTCTTGAGCAAGTCAGTGTAAAATCAGGGCGTCTGAGGCCCCCAATGACCCAACCAAGGGGTGTTCTTCATCATTTTGATTGTGTATGAACTTTATTTGATCATAGAAGATGTTAGAAGTTCACAAAATTGAAGAATTCCAAGCCATTTGCAAAGTTGCCTTTTTGGGAAAATGACTTGTAATGGAAACTTGCCATTTTGGGAAACTTTATCAACCCTTTCTTTTTTGATTCAAAAATGCCTCAAATGAGAAAACTTTGGTCATGAAAGTTGTAGAATGGATCATTCCCTTTTCAAAAAGTACAAGAACTCATTCTAATTCATTTTGGATCAAAAGTTATGGTTTGTCAAAGTTGGGAAAAATCACATAATTTCAAGTTATGCACCAAAGAGGCAAAGTTGCAAAATCCCTTGCCAAGGCAAAATGAGACCTCAAAGTGACTTCTAATCTTTGTACAAACATAAACCATTGCCTAAAATTCAGAATGCACCAAGAGTTTGTCCATTTTCATGACTTGTGGATCAAGAAATCACAAAGGGGGCCAAAAGTCACAAAGTTGCAAAACCTATGGCAAACCCTAATCCACTTGCTTGCCTTGCCTCTAAACCATTTCCATGGATCTCCCTAAACTCAGCTGAGCCCAACCATGCCCCTATCACAGCCTTACACTTGCCCATACCTCAAGTACACCTAACATTGACTTTTTGCATAAAGACCCATACCAATCAAGCTAGGCCAGACCAACTCCTCTGACCTATCCAAGAGTGATAAATGGACCAAATGCAACACAACACACCAGACACACAAGCCTGAAACACTCTCCAAGCCATAGCTCCAAGCTTTTCCCTCTTATGCATTTTCATTCGAAACACTTCACACAAGCATCAAACATAGAAACAAACTCCATAGAACATCTCAGCATGTCTCACTGATCATCCCTGACCCTTCACCTTGCCCTGAAACTCCCTGAAATCAAAACACGATTTCCTCCCCTCTCTGAACAGAACCACTTCAAACTCACAAACCAGCCATTTTAAACTCCAACCAAGCTTTATAACTTCATCAAGAGGATCATTGGGACCATTTTGAAACAAAGAGGCAAGCAGAAAGCTCCTGGATTGAAAGCTCCATTTCAGGTGAGCTCAATAACTTTTTTTTTCCAGAAATGCATTTTTAATTTCCTAAATGAATCTATGTGATGTGCTGATCATGCTGATATGTTTAGTTTTGCAAATGGTTAAGTATTGAGTATGTATGAAGCTTCTGAAATTATTTTGACCTAAAAACCTTTTTATTCAATTCAGCTTTGATACGAAAAATAAATGTGTTTTGATTGATGATTCTTGTTGTATGATGCTTGGGGTTGGATTCTGGGCAGAGAGATCAAGTTTGAGTGACCTAGGGAGTGAGTTAGCAATTTTCAGGGAAGGAGGTGGCCGGAGAAGATGACCGGAGGTCATTTCCGGCCACCTGAATGTCATTAAGTTGTTAATTACGATTAGGGTTTGGTTTGAATGTGGACCTTTGATCTTGTGGACTTTTGTTGACTCCCGCGTGAATGGAAGGCCTGGATCTCTCATTAAAACCCTAATCTCACTTAATTAATTTAATTAATCCAGTTTAATTTAATTGTCCCAGTTTGAATTCCAGCCACAAGATCTGGCGCGCAGTCAACTCCCCTTTCCCCAGAATCAATCCTGGCCCTTCCCTCTGCATACTTCCATTTATTTTATTTTTTATTTCATTTAATTTGATTTATCTTTCACATTTTATTAAAAATAGTAAAACACTTTTAAAAATTATGAAATTTTTTGTCAAGAGTTTCATTAATTTTTAAAACCCAAAAATATTTTTATTTTCATTTTTTGCATTAAAAATTATTTTTAAATCATTTAAATGTTTATTTTTAATTAATTAAAAATACATTTAGGTATTTAAAAATCACAAAAAAATTCACATAGCATTTGGAAACATTTAGAAACATTGTCCAACCCTCAAACCAAATTTCTTTTTTGTTCTTGACACCTTTTGATCATTTTCATTGGATTTAATTTCATTTTTAGGCAATATTTTGTTTCAAACTTCAAAAATTCCTTTCTGCCTAACCTTTGAGAGTTGGATGATGATTCTTTTGGCATTGCATCTTGCATAGCATGTAGTTTATAGGATAAAATTGATTTGAATTGATCTTGCATTTTCAATTTGTTTAGCATTTTTCTTGGTGAAGTACCCCAAAACCCTAGCAATCTTAGAAAATTCGTAACTTTCACTAGGTTAAGAGTTGGATCCCCTACTTTGGGCAATGAGCTTGTATAGGTTTAGGGTATCTTTGTTTGCATTTTCAAATTTTTATCAAGTCATTTGCATCTGGTTTTGGATTTTTTCTTTGCATGATGCATGTAACCCTAATTTGTGCCTTCCTTTGCATCCATTTCTCATTTGCTTGCATCCATTGACTTGCCATGACATTTTGTGCATTCATTTGATTCATGATACATCTTAGGACATATTAGAATCATGTTTGATCATTGCATCTTTCATTTGCCATGTTGTATGTCCATAACATTCCATAACTTTTCATGTACATTCTTGGTTCAAAACATGCCTCATTTGCATCCTTATGCTTGTATGATCATTCTCACCTCTTGTCATGTGTTTGCATCATCTATTAGCATCATTAACATCATGTTTATGCTTCTGGTTTTGGTTTGCATCATGGCATTGCATCTCATTCTCATTGTATTTCATTTTCTTGTGCTAACATTTCAGGTGGTAAGTTGTTTGAGAAGTGAATTTGCCTTCACTTATCACAATCTCTTTTCATCTCTTTCATACTTTCTTTGCTGCATTTTGCATGTGTATTAGAGTGAGCTTGCTCATTCATGTTCATCTCTTACTTTCTTCCTTCAAGCAACTTGTCTTCTTAAGTGAAGCAAGTTGTTTTGCTTCTCTTTGCTCCTTTCATCTGCTTCCTTCCTGGTGGTTTCTCTGAAGATCTTCTTGCAAACCTCATTAACCCTAGGAATGACCAAGCATGATAATAATTAGGGTTTGATTAGTCTCCCCATTTAGTTTTACCTTTGTGTCATTGTAGATGTTTAAGAATTGGCAGAATTTTTGACCAAACAAGAAATGTTAAATTCAGTTCAGAATGTCCTATCAGATGTTGGGACATTATCAAACAGAGTATGTGAATTTATTTCAGGATGTCTCATCAGATGTTGGGACATTGTGTGAATAAATTAAGTTCAGTTTTTCAGGATGTCCCAACAGATGTTGAGACATCTCAGACCTGCTATCAGAATTAATTAATGATTAACTGATCAGAGATATTTAAGGAGAAGTATCTGGAATTAATTAATGATGGATAAAAACAGAACAAGGCGCATCTGTAGGGTGTTTTATATTGAAGATTCAGATTAAAACAGAAGACCTAAATCACCTAGAATATAGGAGGTAACAAACCCTAAATTTAAGGTGACAGTTGCTGCACATTAGGGCTGGATCATTCTACAGAAAGCCCAAAATTCAGATACCTATTTAAGCAACAGAAACTCATAGAATTGAGTACGAATTTCAGAAGACCAAATAGGGTGTCTAGTGTTTTAATAGCAGGTTGTTTATTATGTACCACTTTATGAGCTTTTAAGCAAAAGTGCATTTGTGACTTGATTGAAACTGTTAAGTAAGATCAAGCTGTTTTGTTTGAAGGATGTCTTCAATTTCAGTAAACTTGTAAACTTGATCACTGGGTGATTGAGGGGGAGTGAGTAGGGTACTCTTATCTAAGTGAGTCTTAGGTAGAAATTGCATTGGGTAAGTATTAAGTGATAGATTAAACAGGGTGGTTTAAGTCTAGAATTAATATTACTAATAGTGAATTTCCTCCTGGCTTGGTAGCCTCCAGATGTAGGTGTGGTTATACACTGAACTGGGTTAACAAACTTCTGTGTTGTTTACTTTTCCTGCTGTTTAAGTTTTGGTTAAATTTGTCAAATGTCCTATTAAGTGTTGGGACATCTCTTAGGACATCTCATACCTGATCACAGAATTTCAATTGGCATCAGAGCAGGCACCCTGCCTGTTTATACTGGGTGAGATCTAGGGAATACAAATTCTGTAACATGGACAGAGATTTAGGGTCAGTAAATAGACCACCTATACTGGATGGATCTAATTATGACTACTGGAAGCCAAGAATGATTGCATTCTTAAGGTCACTTGACAACAGGGCATGGAGAGCAGTCAATGTTGGATGGGATTACCCTATCCAAGACACCAAAGATGGATCAAAAGTGCTGAAACCTGAAGAAGAATGGAGTAAGGAGGAAGAAGACTCAGCACTAGGCAACTCAAAAGCCTTAAATGCTTTATTCAATGGCATTGATAGGAACATTTTCAGACTTGTGCATCATTGTGAGCTGGCCAAAGATGTTTGGGACACTCTCAAAACAACTCATGAAGGAACATCAAAAGTAAAAATGTCAAGACTTCAACTTCTCACCACCAAGTTTGAAAACTTGAGAATGAAGGAAGATGAATCAATTCATGAGTTCTATATGAACATCTTGGATATAGCCAATACTTCTGGAGCTTTGGGAGAAAAGATGACTGATGAGAAGCTTGTAAGAAAGATTCTCAGATCTTTGCCAAAAAGATTTGACATGAAAGTCACTGCAATAGAAGAAGCTCAAGACATATGCTCCATGAAAATTGAAGAACTCATTGGTTCCCTTCAAACTTTTGAGATGGGAATGAATGACACAAATGCCAAAAAGAACAAAAGCATAGCTTTGGTGTCAAATACAGATGAAGAAGAAGATGATGAATCAGCAAATGATAAAAGCTTATCAGAAAACCTTGCCTTGCTTGGAAGACAAGTCAAACAAATTCTCAGAGGAATGGAAGGCAAATCCAAACCTAGTGGAAGAAACACAAGCTCTGAGAACAGAAGACCTTATGATGCTAACAAAAGATTAAAGTATGCTGAAAAGATCAGTCAAGATAAAGGAGTCAAATGCCATGAATGTGAAGGATATGGACATATCAAGTTTGAATGTCCTACCTACTTAAAGAGGCAAAAGAAAGGACTCTCTGTGACCTGGTCTGATGAAGACTCAGGAGAGTCAGAAGAAGAATCAGCTAAGCATTTTACTGCTCTAGCTGGACTGTGTGAATATGATAGTGATTCCAGTTGTGGAGAGCTTACTTATGAAGAACTTGAGCAAGCATTCAAAGATCTATACAAAAGAAGCTCTGAAATATGCAGTGAGGTTATAAAGCTAAAGAAGCAGAATGAGGTATTAGAAGATGAAAAAGCAAGTGATCAAGTAATCATTGATACCTTGAAAAGTGAAGTAACTCTTCTCAACTCTAAGTTGGAACATATGTCAAAATCTGTTAAAATGTTGAACAGTAGCTCAAATACACTGGATGTTATTCTCAGCAATAATAAACATTCAGGGGACAAAAGTGGACTGGGATATAACAGAGATGAAGCCAGCTCTAGCAAAGCTACTGCAAAAACTACACAGTCAAACAAGATGTCCCAACAGATGCTTCAACATCAGAACACAAAGGCAAACATAATGTTCCAACAGATGTCTAAACATTCTGGAAAGAACAAAATAAAGAAGAAGTATCAAAGATGGAGATGCCATCACTGTGGAAGATTTGGGCATATAAAACCTCACAGTTATAAGTTACATGGATATCCAAATCAGGTGTATCAGCAATCTTCCAAACAAAAAGTAGAAGGTACCAAGAAAAAGCTGCATAATCAGCAATCTCCTAAGCAGAAGACAGAGGTCATCAAGAAGGTTTGGAGACCAAAATCTGACTCTCAGACTAATCAAAGTCACATACCCAAGAACAAGATCAACAATCAAGCTTGGAAATCAGCTGAACAACACATAGGGCAGAGGCATCAAAAGAAATCTCAACTCATCTGGTCAAAGAAAAGTACTGCATACATAGCACATACATCTCTGAGAGTATCAGCTAAAGAAGACTGGTACTTTGACAGTGGATGCTCAAGACACATGACTGGATTGAAGAATTTGCTAGTAAACTTAAAATCACATTCATCCAGGTTTGTTACCTTTGGAGATGGAGCTAAAGGAGAAATCAAGGGAGTTGGAACCTTGGATTGTCAAGATGTTCCAAGACTAGATGATGTGCTGCTAGTTAAAGGTTTAACTGCTAACCTGATCAGCATAAGTCAACTATGTGATCAAGGATACAGTGTAAACTTTACCAAATCTGAATGTATAGTGACTAACAAAGAACAAGAGGTTGTCATGAAAGGAGCCAGGTCTAAAGACAACTGTTACATGTGGGAGCCACTAGACTTCAGTCTCACTTCAACTTGCTCTCTAGCTAAAGAAGAAGAAGTGAAACTATGGCACCAAAGACTAGGCCATCTTCATTTCAGAGGCATAAAGAAGATCATATCTATGGATGCTGTAAGAGGTATTCCTAAACTGAAGATTGATGATGGTAAAATATGTGGTGAATGTCAAATAGGCAAGCAAACCAAGATGTCCCATCCAAAGCTCCAACATCTGACAACTTCCAAAGTTTTGGAACTTTTACATATGGATCTTATGGGACCTATGCAGGTTGAAAGTCTTGGTGGTAAGAGGTATGCTTATGTGGTGGTTGATGACTTTTCAAGATATACATGGATAAATTTCATCAAAGAAAAGTCTGATGTATTTGATGTATTCAAAGAATTATGCCAAAGATTACAAAGAGAAAAATCCAGCTGTGTAATCAGAATAAGAAGTGATCATGGAAAGGAATTTGAGAATCAAAAGTTCTTAGATTTCTGCTCTTCAGAAGGAATCAATCATGAATATTCTTCACCAATCACTCCTCAACAGAATGGGATTGTTGAGAGGAAGAATAGAACTATCCAAGAATCTGCAAGAGCTATGATCCATGCCAAAAAGTTACCTCTGTATTTCTGGGCTGAAGCTATGAACACTGCCTGCTACATCCATAACAGAGTTACCTTGAGAAAAGGAACTTTGTCCACAATATATGAAGTCTGGAAGGGCAGAAAACCCACTGTTAAGTACTTTCATGTTTTTGGAAGTATCTGTTATATTCTGGCAGATAGGGAGCAAAGAAGAAAAATGGATCCTAAAAGTGATGAAGGGATTTTCCTTGGATACTCCATAAACAGCAGAGCATATAGAGTATTTAATTCTAGAACCAAGGTTATCATGGAATCCATAAATGTGATAATTGATGATGCTCCTACAGATGTCCCAGAAGATGTTGGAACATCTGCTGATATCAAGATTGAAGCTGAAGAAAAGAATGATCAATATAACTTCACTCAAACTGATACAAGGACAGTAGAATCAAGCAAACCTCCTTCCATCAGAATACAAAAGGATCATCCCAAAGATTTAATAATTGGTGATCCCAACAGAGGTGTAAGCACTAGATCAAGAGAAGTGATTTCAGGTTCTTGTTTTGTTTCCAAAATAGAACCTAAAAATGTCAAGGAAGCTCTCACTGATGAATACTGGATTTGTGCTATGCAAGAGGAATTAGGTCAATTCACAAGGAATGAAGTATGGAATCTTGTACCTAGACCTGATGACATAAATGTGATTGGTACAAAATGGGTGTATAAGAACAAGTCAAATGAACAAGGAATTGTTACAAAGAACAAAGCTAGACTTGTGGCTCAAGGATATACTC
This sequence comes from Lathyrus aphaca, assembly GCA_963966055.1. Taxonomy (NCBI): domain Eukaryota; kingdom Viridiplantae; phylum Streptophyta; class Magnoliopsida; order Fabales; family Fabaceae; genus Lathyrus; species Lathyrus aphaca. Next base: position 220,465,708 of record OZ014525.1, read on the forward strand.
AAATTGAAGGAGTAGACTTTGATGAAACCTTTGCACCAGTAGCAAGGCTTGAATCAATAAGACTACTGTTGGGAATTGCTTGCATCTTGAAGTTCAAGCTATTTCAAATGGATGTGAAAAGTGCCTTTCTTAATGGTTATCTCAATGAAGAGGTATATGTAGAACAGCCTAAAGGATTTGTTGATCCAAGCTATCCAAATCATGTATACAAATTAAAGAAAGCACTGTATGGTTTGAAGCAAGCTCCAAGGGCATGGTATGAAAGACTGACCACATTTCTTATCAAGCAAGGATATAGAAAAGGTGGAATTGACAAAACATTGTTTGTTAAAGATGAAGAAGGAAATGTCATGATTGCACAAATATATGTTGATGACATTGTCTTTGGTGGGATGTCTGACAGGATGGTCAAACATTTTGTCAAGCAGATGGAATCTGAATTTGAAATGAGCCTAGTAGGAGAATTAACCTACTTTCTTGGTCTGCAAGTAAAGCAAATGGAAGACTCAATGTTCATCTCACAAAGCAAGTATTCCAAGAACATAATCAAGAAATTTGGAATGGAAAATGCTGCTCACAAGAGAACTCCTGCCCCCACACATTTAAAGCTGACTAAAGATGAAAAGGGTGAGAATGTAGATCAAAGCTTATACAGAAGCATGATTGGAAGCTTGTTATACTTGACTGCTAGCAGACCAGACATTGCTTTTGCAGTAGGAGTTTGTGCAAGATATCAAGCTGATCCAAAAGTCAGTCATCTCAATCAAGTCAAGAGAATCCTTAAATATGTTAATGGTACTTGTGACTATGGCATAATGTACTTTCATGGTTGCAAACCAATTCTCACTGGCTTCTGTGATGCTGATTGGGCAGGAAGTGCTGATGACAGAAAAAGCACTTCAGGAGGATGCTTCTTTCTAGGAAACAATCTGATTTCTTGGTTCAGTAAGAAACAGAATTGTGTATCCTTATCTACAGCTGAAGCTGAGTATATAGCAGCAGGTAGCAGTTGTTCTCAGTTGGTTTGGATGAAGCAGATGCTCACTGAATACAATGTCCCACAGGATGTCATGACATTGTACTGTGACAACTTAAGTGCAATCAACATATCAAAGAATCCTATCCAACATAGCAGGACAAAGCATATTGATATCAGACATCATTTCATCAGAGATCTTGTAGAAGAAAAGGTGATTTCATTGGAGCATGTAGCTACAGATCTGCAGTTAGCTGATATCTTTACCAAAGCATTGGATGCTACACAATTTGAGAACTTAAGGGGCAAACTTGGAATCTGTTTATGTGATATTTAGCAGTTAATGAGATGTGCCAACATGTCATTTGACATTGCATGGCATAAGGTCCAGATGGCAAAACCAGTCTGGACAAGATCCTTGGGAATTCCATCCCTAATCATTTGCACTGTAACGGTTACTTATTTAGTAACTACTTATAAGCAGCTATCAAGATTCCCATCATACTATCACAAGCGAATCACATTAAACAGCTATTCTCCAGAAATTAAAAACCCTAAAGCTTTCTATCCATCTTCCTCTACAATGTCTCAAAACCCTAAAACAGCTGAGGAAATTCTCAACAAGAAAGACGTGGTTCATGCCACTCCAATCTCTGTTGTGCCAATGCCTTCAACACCATTGGACGAGCTCAGGGGAAGCGCCTCTCACACTAAAAAGGCAAGAACACCAAAGAGATGTAAAGATCAAATCAGAAGCAAAGCTAAAGGCATTCCCTCTCCTGCTAACATGTCTACAAGATACTCCAAATATGTTGATGATTCCATCAAGGAGATTGTTAACCAAGTCTTTTCTGAACAAAGAGTGGTGAAAGGGATCTCTGTTCCTTTGAACACCATTCCTGCACCTCAAGAAGAACCAGCTCAAGCTACAAAGGACACTGCTGCAGAACAAGATGTCCCAACAGATGTTGGAACATCTGAAGATAAGAAAAAGAACTTATCTGATGTTGATCTGGAACAATCTAAGGACAAAGTCTCAAATGAAAATGATGAAGAGGTCTCTGAAGAACAGGCTCAAGGCTCAAATGAAGATCAAATCCCTGCTGATCAACCAGCTGAAGAGGAGGCTGCTCAATCTCCTCCAGTGGCCAATCTGGAGCAGGACTCTGATGCAGAGATCATAGCATCTGTGAAACCCAGCATTGCTAAAAGACTAAGGTCCAGGAAAGGAAAGATGCAAGCTGAACCTGTCATCCCTGAGAAAAATAAGGCTAGGCAAAGCTAAAGCTATCTTTGGTCCAACAAAACCATGGAGCAAAGTTCAAACCCAGAAGAGAAAAGCTGCAACACCATCAGATTCAGATGTTGGATCAGATGTCCCAACATCTCCTCCCAAGAAGAAACCAGCACAAGCTAGAGTTTCAACTGCTGTCCCAGAAGCTCCCTTGGACAACATATCCTTCCATCATGTCTCCAGTGTCAACAGATGGAAATATGTGTATCAAAGAAGGGTTGCCTTGGAAAGAGAACTAAGCAACAATGCACTTGAGTGCACAGAACTGATAGACCTCATCTCTGCTGCAGGACTATTCAAAACAGTCTCAGATCTCTCTCCCTGCTATGAACTACTTGTCAAAGAGTTCATTGTGAATCTTCAGGAGGATTGCTCAAATGGTAAGACAGATAATCAAGTCTATAAAGTGATCACTACAAACCAGGTCAAGGCATGGCCTGTGAAGGGAAAGCTCTCTGTGAGCATGCTTACCAGAAAGTATGCCATGCTGAACAGGATTGGTACAGCTAACTGGGTGCCTACCAACCACACCTCTTCAATCTCAACTGGTCTGGCCAGATTCATCTATGCTGTGGGAACTCAAATCAAGATGGATTATGGAGCTTATATTTTTGATCAGACTATGAAGCATGCCATCTCTTCTGCAACAAAGATGCCAATAGCTTTTCCATCTTTGCTGTGTGGTATTGTGCTCAATCAATACCCTGGAATTCTCACTGACAAGGATACAGCCTGCAAAAGAGAAAGCCCCTTGGCTTTTCACTACAAGTTATTCCTCAGTCATCATGCAGCAGATGTTGAAGCACCTTCTGGGACATCTGCTGGTCCATCCACTGCTAAGAATCCAATCTCCAGGAAGACTTTAATTGCTGAACTCAAAAGCACCTGCAAAGAGCTTGAAGCTAGAAAGCAGAAGCTTGAGGAAATCATCAAAAGGTTGGAAAGTGAAGAAGATCAGAATGCTGCATCTGGTGAAGACAGTGAGGCTGATGAAGAAAGTGAAGCTGATAAAGATGAAGACACTGAGGTGGAGGAAGCAACTGAGAGTGATGAATCTGAGTGATCCATGTATGTGAGGCAAATGTAATGACAGCAATGTAATGACAGTAATAGTGTCTTTGGCCCCTAATTTTGTGTCTACCAAGGGGGAGAACAACAACAAATTTGTACTGCTGTTTAATTTTTGAATGAAATCTATTTGTTTCTGTCTGAACTGAATCAGTGTGTATTTCTGTTGCAACAAGACTGGACACATATTTGTTTGAGGGGGAGTAATCTCAAATAAGAATCAACAGAAAGGTAATGCTATACTCTGATAAAAAGAACTTCTGCTGCACTCTGATAAAAAGAACTTCTGCTGCACTCTGAAATCCAGAAAAGATGTTAGCCAAAAATTAGCCAAAGGGGGAGTTTGTAGATGTTTAAGAATTGGCAGAATTTTTGACCAAACAAGAAATGTTAAATTCAGTTCAGAATGTCCTATCAGATGTTGGGACATTATCAAACAGAGTATGTGAATTTATTTCAGGATGTCTCATCAGATGTTGGGACATTGTGTGAATAAATTAAGTTCAGTTTTTCAGGATGTCCCAACAGATGTTGAGACATCTCAGACCTGCTATCAGAATTAATTAATGATTAACTGATCAGAGATATTTAAGGAGAAGTATCTGGAATTAATTAATGATGGATAAAAACAGAACAAGGCGCATCTGTAGGGTGTTTTATATTGAAGATTCAGATTAAAACAGAAGACCTAAATCACCTAGAATATAGGAGGTAACAAACCCTAAATTCAAGGTGACAGTTGCTGCACATTAGGGCTGGATCATTCTACAGAAAGCCCAAAATTCAGATACCTATTTAAGCAACAGAAACTCATAGAATTGAGTACGAATTTCAGAAGACCAAATAGGGTGTCTAGTGTTTTAATAGCAGGTTGTTTATTATGTACCACTTTATGAGCTTTTAAGCAAAAGTGCATTTGTGACTTGATTGAAACTGTTAAGTAAGATCAAGCTGTTTTGTTTGAAGGATGTCTTCAATTTCAGTAAACTTGTAAACTTGATCACTGGGTGATTGAGGGGGAGTGAGTAGGGTACTCTTATCTAAGTGAGTCTTAGGTAGAAATTGCATTGGGTAAGTATTAAGTGATAGATTAAACAGGGTGGTTTAAGTCTAGAATTAATATTACTAATAGTGAATTTCCTCCTGGCTTGGTAGCCTCCAGATGTAGGTGTGGTTATACACTGAACTGGGTTAACAAACTTCTGTGTTGTTTACTTTTCCTGCTGTTTAAGTTTTGGTTAAATTTGTCAAATGTCCTATTAAGTGTTGGGACATCTCTTAGGACATCTCATACCTGATCACAGAATTTCAGTCATCATTGAGTCTTCTCTTCTCATCTCATAATCAGGGACTAAACCCTAAAGGCTTTAAGGCTTTGTGATTAAGCTTATGCCTGCATCCTTCTATTAGGATGGAGTGTATAACTTTAATCCTAAGTGTTAAACCCTTAATGTGTTTAAATCCTTTAATCAATTCACCTAATAATCATCAAGACATCAAACTTGTAACTTGGGCCTTGCATTAGGGTTCTAATTCTTCCTTAATTGGTTAAGAAGGACTAACCCTAGTGTTAATGGACAAGTCCTCCTCAAGTTGTCTTACAAATCATAAAAATCACTTCTTCATCTTACCATTAACTAAAATCCACTTTAATAAAGGCTTTGTTTTGTCATGAGGTTAATCCCTAATCATGGATTAAGTTGAGGAGTCTTTCTCAGCTTAAATGCTCTCATCTATTATCCTTCTATTAGGATGGTGTAATGAGTTCATTAAATCCTTGATTATGGCTTAAACTCATTACTTGACACTAAACAAAAACAACAAAAACATCTAAATAATCACAAGTAGGTTAATGATCTTAATCCTACTTCAGGGTGATTAAGTGTGAGATGCTGACTTCACACTTAAGGTATTCTCATTACCCCTAATCAGAGGGAGGATGTGATGAGTTTATTAACCCATTGGTTTAGGCTTAAGCTCATTAACTTATGACACATTTCCAAAAGCAATAAAAGACTGAAAACACAAAAACAAACAATTATCGTCTCCTTCGGGATTCTTTTCTCATCTCACTCACTTACAAACGAGAACTTGTTTCTTCCGTCTAATGCAAGATAGTTAGCACCTGAGCCAGACAGGTCATACACTTGAGCATAGGCAAGTAAACAGTTCACAAGTCAATTTACCTTTTCAGTCTCTTTGAGTCGAACTACAGTGTTCTGACTTCCTCATTGCACGAGAGGATACGTAGGCATAACTTAACAGTTATCGAACAAAAGTCTCTGTATATTCCCCCTCTTCCAGCTTTATTCTTTTAGCCTCATAGTCTTGAGCATTCCATTCCTGTTCTTACACTGACACTTCTTTATTACACTTCACTTTTCTTTTACACTGACACTTGCATTTTTTTCCAGCTCTGATACACAAATTGCACTGACACCACCCCTTTTAAAACACAAATATTTTAAGCGTGGATCCTGTCGAGTACGGCGGACAATCTGGGTGCTAATACCTTCCCAGGTTGTAACCAACCCCCTTTCTCAGTCTCTCTGGTTCGCAACCGTCTTATCCATATCTTTCTAGGTCTATCTAACATTACCTTTCCTCCGGGATAAAAATGCCTAGCTGGCGACTCTTGTCTCTTGAGTTCACCCCTGTGTGTTCTCTCTCCCTTCGCCGATCGTTCGCGTCTGTACCCCTTCTGACCCAGGTGTCATTTTGGTGGGAGCGACAGCTTGGCGACTCTGCTGGGAAACCTTATGTTGTAACCAGGGCTTCTGGTTCTTTTTGTGGGTTCCTCCTAGTGCTTGTTTGATTTGTGTTTACTGGGGTGTTATGTGCTAATTGTGTTTGTATATTTACTTTATTTACTGCTTTATGTACAATTATTTATTGCTTTCTTTACAGTTTTATGCATCATACTGTCATATTGTCATCTGGCTGGATCTGTTTCTTGTTTTGGTGGGTGGGGTTCTACTGAGAGTTTAAGGTCCTATACCTGGGACCTGAGTGACACCTAGGCTAGAGTGGTTCATGTTCTTTCCCATTCCATTTCGGTCTGGTGCGGGAATATGAAACACGGTTCAGATGTGGGTTTCTTCTTGAGAACTCTGTGCTACAGATTTCCTGTAGTGCTAGGGCTATCTGGGAAGCCAGCTAAGTCTGGATGAACTTTATTATGACCTTCAGAAACTGAGGTGAATTAGAGGAGGTCCTTTTATGGTTATTGTAAACACTGTACCTCCGGGTTAGAAGTGTTTACACTTCTCATAACTGATCCAAGTCTGAGGATCCTTGTTTTAGAACACCACCTGTGAGGGGGTTGGGTTGTTTACAGGTTTGCAGGTACCATTAGCCACATCATACCCTGTTATCTTGTTTTGGTTTAAGAGTACTCCACTTTGGACAGTTCTTGAGATTTAACCCTGGACATGTGACTCTTTATTTGAGTCCCCCACCTTGGTTACTGGACTTCTGAACCTTCATCTGGACTTCTTGAACATACATGGACCTTATATCAAGGCAGTAATTAGATCCAGCTTGATCACAAACCCTTGCATATCATTTGCATACATCATTATTGCATCATTTAACATTTGTTTATTTGTTTTTCAGGGTATCCACATTATATCTGGCTTGGTTTTGACCCCTTCATCTGCATAGACCTCTGTTTCATCAGCTATCTGCTTCAGTTATCTTCATCAGTTGTCTGCTTCAGCTGCCTTCATCACCAGCCTCAGCCTATCAGTGGCTCATCTCCAGTAACAGTCTTCATCATCAGCATTTGTTTCAGCCCTTCATCAGCAGTCATGGCACCCAAGAAGAGCAACATTTCATACCATTTCTTTGAGCCTGTGCTGGCTGGCATCAGGAAGGTCCAGGAACTTATCACTCCAAACCACATCCCATTATTCAGAGAGCATTATGGAGGTATCCTTGACATGGTTATGGACCTGGACCTTTCTCAGAGGAGTTTGATTCACACCTGCTTGCAGTTTTATGACCCTCCCTTGAGATGTTTCACTTTCCAGAACTTTCAGCTAGGTGTCGCTCCCAAAAGATGAGACTGGGCTCAAATGAGGTACAGACGCGAACGGTCGGCGAAAGGAGGATGTGAGAACACACAGGAGTGAACTCACAGGAAATGAAAAGAGTCGCCAGCTAGGCATTTTTATCCCGGAGGAAAGGCAATGCTACATAGACCTAGAAAGATATGGATAAGACGGTTGCGAACCAGAGAGACTGAGAAAAGGGGTTGGTTACAACCTGGGAAGGTATTAGCACCCAGATTGTCCGTCGTACTCGACGGGATCCACGCTTAAAAGATTTGTGTTTTAAAGGGGTAGTGTCAGTGCAATCTGTGTATCAAAGCTGGAAAGAATGCAAGTGTCAGTGTAAAAGAAATGTGAAGTGTATAAATGTACAGTGTCAGTGGAAGAACAAGAATAAGATGCTCGAGATCATGAGGCTAAAAGAATAGGGCTAGAAAGAGGGGGAATATATAGAGACTTTTGTTCGATAACTGTTAAGTTATGCCTACGTATCCTCTCGTGCAATGAGGAAGTCAGAACACCGTAGTTCGACCCAAAGAGACTGAAAGATGAGTTGACTTGTGAACTGCTTGCTTGTCAATGCTCAAGTGTACGACCTGTCTGGCTCAGGTGCAAACTGTCTTGCATTAGACGGAAGAAGCAAGTTCTCGTTTATGAGTGAAGATGATGAGAAAAGAATCCCGGAGGAGTCGATTATTGTTTGTTTTTGAGTTTTCAGTCTTTTATTGCTTTTGAAAGTTTGTCATAAGTTAATGAGCTTAAGCCTAAACCAGTGGATTTAGTAAACTCATCACATCTTCCCTCTGATTAGGGGTAATGAGGATACCTTAAGTGTGAAGTCAGCTTCTCACACTTAAACACCTTTGGTGTAGGATTAAGATCATTAACCTACTTGTGATTATTTAGATGTTTTTGTGGTTTTTGTTTAGTGTTGAGTAATGAGGTTAAGCCATAATCAGGGATTAAACAGACTCATTACACCATCCTAATAGAAGGATAATAGATGAGAATGTTTAAGCTGAGGAATGCTCCTCAACTTAATCCATGATTAGGGATTAAACTCATGACAAAACAAAGCCTTTATTGAGTGGATTTTAGATAATGATATGATTAAGAAATGAGTTTTATGATTTGTAAGACAACTTGAGGGGGACTTGTCCATTAACACTATGGTTAGTCCTTCTTAACCAATTAAGGAAGAAATAGAACCCTAATGCAAGGCCCAAGTTACAAGCTTGATGTCTTGATGATTATTAGATGAATTGATTAAAGGAGTTAAACACATTAAGGGTTTAACACTTAAGATTAAAGTTATACACTCCATCCTAATAGAAGGATGCAGGCATAAGCTCAATCACAAAGCCTTAAAGCCTTTAGGGTTTAGTCCTTGATTATGAGATGAGAAGAGAAGACTCAATGAGACACAAAGGTAAAAGCTAAATGGGGGACTAATCAAAACCCTAATTATTGTCATGCTTGGTTGTTCCTAAGGTTTGTGAGGTTTACAAGAGAAATCTTCAGAGGAACCACCAGGGAGCAGATGAAAGGAGCAAAGAGAAGCAAGGTAACTTGCTTCATTTAAGAAGACAAGTCACTTTGGGAAAGAAAGTAAGAAGAAGAAGGATGAACAAGCTCAATCTCAAACACAAGGCAAAATGCAGCAATGATGCATAAGAGAGATGAAAAGAAATTGTGAGAAGTGAAGGCAAATTCACTTCTCAAAGCAACTTACCACCTGAAAAGTTAGCAAAGAAATGCAATGCAGTGCAAAATGAGATGAAATGGCATGATGCAAACCAAAACCAGGAGCATAAACATGATGTTAATGATGCTATGAGATGATGCAAACATGAAACAAGGCATGGGGATGATCATACAAATATATGGATGCAAATGAAGCATGCTTAGAAGCATGAACATACATGAAAAGTTATGGAATGCACATGACATACAAAAGGGCAAATGAATGAGGCAATGATCAAACATGATTCTCACATGTCTTAAGATGTCTAATGAATCAAATGGATGCACAAAATGTCATGGCAAGTCATGGTATGTAAGCAAATGCAAGATGAATGCAAAAGGAAGCCCAAATTAGGGTTTATGATCAATGTACCCAACAAAAACCAAAACCAGAAGCAAACATCATGATAAAAAATTGAAAATGCAATCAAGGGAACCCTAAACCTATACAAACTCACTGCCCAAAGGAGGGGATCCAATTCTTAACCTAGTGAAAGTTATGAATTTCCTAAGATTTCTAGGGTTTTTGGGTACCTTGTCAGGAAAAATGTCAAACAAATTGAAAATGCAAGATCAAATCATGCCAAATTAATCCTATAAACTACATGATATGCAAGACACAATGCAAAAAGAATCAAAGTCCAACTCTTAAAGACTAGGCAGAAATGAATTTTTGAACATTGGATCAAAATAATGCCTTAAAATGAAATTAATTCCATGAAAAATTGTCAAAAGACATCAAGATCAAAAAAGAAATTTGGTTTGAGGGTTGGACAATGTTTCTAAATGTTTTTAAAAGTTTCATGAATTTTTTGGTGATTTTTAAATACCTAAAAGTATTTTTAATTAATTAATTCTCATTAATTAATTAAAAATAAACTTTTAAATGATTTAAAAATAATTTTTAATGCAAAAAATAAAAATAAAAATGTTTTTGATTTCTGAAAATTAATAAAAGTTTGTATAAAAATTTTCAGAATTTTTAAAATTTTTTACTATTTTTAATAAAATGGAGAAAACAAATGCAATCAAATGAAAAATAAAATGAATTAAATCTGAAAATGAGAAAGTCAGCAAGATCAATGGCTGGAATTCAAACCTACACGCGCGCGAATTGACTTGGCGCCACATCCAAGGGCTGAAATTCAAATTCACGCAATTAAGACTAAACCCTAATTAATTAACCCTAATGACTTTCAGGCGACCGGAACACTGTTCCGGTCGTCTTCTCCGGCAATCCAAATCTCTAACTCTCTCCACACGCAATAAAAATGAAATCTAACTGCCCAGAATTCATCCCCATTCAACACTGAATCAAAACCCTCTAACAAACATCATTTTTCATTCATCAATCAACCAAATCGAAGCAAAACAATCTTAGGGCAAAAAGTTTCAGAGCATTCATACATCCTGGTTTCTCAACCATTTTCAAAAATAATCACATCCCCATGATCAGGGGGGTGCATAGAAGCATTTAAGAACTTAAAATGGAGTTTCTAGAAAAAAAGTTTAGGATGGCTACCTGAACTGAAGCTTTGGTTTCTGGTACATTCTGGCTGGTTTCTTGCCTTCAATCAGCTCCAATGGACCCCCTGAGAAGCTTTCAATGCTTGTTTGAAGTTTATAATGGATGGTTTGAAAGATGGCAGAAGTTCTGTTCAAGGTGGGGTTGAAATCGTATTTGTGATTCAGGGAGTTTTAGGCTATGGTGATGGGTGGTTTTTGGTCAGTGAAGTGTGCTGAGTATGTTTGTGAAGTTGGTTTGTATGTTTGTAGCTTGTACTGAGTGTTTCGAAGGCTATTGCAAATGGGAGAAAATTTGGTAACTATGGCTATGGGCAAGATCAGAATGTGTTGTGTGATGTGTTAGGCTGGGTTTTGTCCATGTATCAAAAGGGGATAGGTCAGAAAGTTGTTGGTGGCCTATGGTGATTGGTATGTGTCTTTGGCCAAAATGTCAACTTGATGTGTACTTGAGGTATGGGCTATGGTATGACTTGCTTTTTGGCTTGCTTTTGCTCAGCTTGAATCAAGGAATGCTGTGAAAAAGGTTTAGAGGCAATGCAGCAAGTGGTTTGTAACTTATGATGAGTTTTGCAAGTTGGTTCAAGTTTGGTTCCTTTGAGATTTCTTGAGTTTCAAGGCATCAAAGTGCAAAGTTATTTGGCCCATTCTGAATTTTAGAGGTCATATGATCATGTTGTGAAGAAATGATACACATTTGAGGCCTTTAGAACACTTGAACAAACCATTTTGCAAAATGTCTCTTTGGTAGAAAACTTCAAATTTTGTGATTTTAGCCAACTTTGACAAGCCATAACTTTTGATCCAAACTGAATTAGGTCATGTTCTTGTACTTTTTGAAAAGGGAATGATCCATTCTACAACTTTCATGACCAAAGTTTTTCCATTTGAAGCATTTTTGAATCAAAAAGCAAGGGTTGAAAAAGTTTCCCAAAATGGCAATTTCATTAAAAGTCAAACTTTCCCAAAAAGTCAACTTTGCAAATGACTTGAAATTCTTCAATTTTGTGAATTTCCAACATCTTCTATGATAAAATAAAGATCATACACAATCAAAATGATGAAGAACACCCTTTGGCTGGGTCATTGGGGGCCTCAGATGCCCTGATTTTGCACTGACTTGCTTAGAAAGTCAACCCTTGGTCAGATGACTTCCCCATTGAATTTCTTCATGAAAATTGATATGCATGATCCCTATACCATATAGAGACCAATAGAAACAAGAATGACCAAAAAATTTGGAGTTATGGCCTCTGAAACCAAAACCCTAATTCTAGGTCATCTGTGCAGTTAAGCCTGGCTCTGCTTCCATGCCATTCTCAGTTCTTGTGATTCTTTGACATTCTTGACTTTGAGGGGATATAATATGATGCTTGAACATACATGGACCCCTTTGAAGTGATTGATGACCTTTGGAGTGGCTCAAGAAGCCCTTGGATTGCTCAGATCACAAACCCTAGATGCAGATGACTTTGAACCAATGCAGTGAATCAAAAATGTAATATGAGATGCTATGATTGGATTTATGCACATGAAATGATCACAAGCCATGGTGTGAATGGGTGAGGGCAAATTTGGGTTGTTTACAGCTGCCCCTATTCAAACATGAGTTAGCTGTGCAGGATGTAAGCAACGGCTTAACAGGCAAACAAGATAACTTGTGGTTGAATACCAAAGACAGTCCAAAATTTGCACTCACAGAATGAAGAAGAAAAGGGATATAGATTGTAAGGAAAATAAAGTATATTGTAAAGTAAGGGCGACGGAGGATGACCGTCGAGTAGAGGACGACTGCTGGGGAATGAGCAATGACGGGGACGGCCGACATGCTGGGAAAAGTGCGGGAGATAAAGCAATGACGGTGACGGCCGACATGCTGGGGATAAAAGGGATTATGATGGGGGCGGCCATCAAGTAGAGCTATAAGATTCTCTGGGGATTAATGAAAAATGATGGGGACGGCCATCAGGTTCATAAAGTAATGTAAACAACGATGAGGACGGCCATCGGACTAAACTGATGAAGGACGATCATCAGGAAAAGGAAAAGGGACCTCGACGGGGACGACCATCGGGTTAAAGAATAAATGAAATAATAATGAGGGACGGTCATCAAAGGTGAAGGACGATCACCTAGCAGGGGACGGCTGCTCTAAAAGGGTTAAGATGAGGGACGGTCATCTAAGGTGAAGGACGATCACCTGGCAGGGTACGGCTGCCGAAAATATCGCGACATAGGACGAATGCCGGACAAAGGGTCAACGATGGGGACGACCATCAGACGAGCATGATGAAGGACGATCATCAAAAAGGTGAAGGACGATCACCTAGCAGGGGACGGCTGCTAAATATCACGACACAGGACGAATGTCGGATAGAAAGGATCAACGATGGGGACGGCCATCGGACGAGCATGATGAAGGACGATCATCAAGAGGTGAAGGACGATCACCTAGCAGGGGACGGCTGCTCTCAAGGTTTATCATGACATAGGACGAATGTCAGATAGAAAAGAAAATTTTGCTTTGCTGGCGATCTACTGGGGAATAGTAAACACGGACGAGTGTTTACATCCAAGAAATAAAAGGTATAAGTGTTTTGACGTTGTGTATAGATTAGAGATGCAGACGAGCATCCCTAAGACTACGATACGGACGAGTATCGCGTAGAAACAAATACTGACACGTGTTCAGAGATGATGATACGGACGAGTATCAACTGGTTAACAAGGAACACGGACGAGTGTCGAATCTGAGGGGACTCTTCTGGGGAATAGTAGACACGGACGAGTGTCTATATTCAAGAAGACAAGAGTGTTTGACACAGTGTATGGATTAAAGATGCGGACGAGCATCCTTAAGACTATGATACGGACGAGTATCAGGTAGAAACAAACGCTTGACGCATGTTCCGAGATGATGGTACGGACGAGTACCAACTGGTTAACAAAGAACAAGGACTAGTGTCGAATCTAAGATGACGTAAGTTGTGTATACAAGATACGGACGAGTATCTGTATAAGGGTAATAAGTATGAGTGGTGTATAGATGAGTGTTTAATCTGCTGGGGAGAGTGACACGGACGAGTGTCAAAAGAGAAAGGTGTAATATAAACAAGTATATGGTTTGCAATGTGTTTAGGTTACTGTGCTGGAGAAGGTGACACGGACGAGTGTCAAGAAAGTTGTATATATATAGCATCTGTGAGTGTAAAGGGGACGCTTTGGCTTTCTACTGGGGATAAGACACGGACGGGTGTCGCAAGGAGTATATACTGATGTTTGTGAATGTAAGGCAACTGCTTTAGCTTTAGTTCTCCGTTGGGGAATCTGGGGAGCAATCTGTATATTGTTGATTTGTCAATATTCACAGGAGTTTAATTCAGAACATGGTCTATGATTATGCAATATGTTTGATTTTTGCCGTAATGCTCCGTGTTAGACGGAATGCTACGCTCTGTGGGAAAAATATGATGCGAATGCTATGATTATGCAAGGATACCAGTCCGGGATTCGGATCCCGTTGCTGTGAAGATCTCTGGCTGATTTGTTTGAAATGGGCATCCCAGCTGGGGATGAGATCATTGGTAGATCTGATGAGATGTATCTGCTTGGGGAAATGGGTCAATGATAGACCTATTCCAATAAATGAGAGACCCAGCTGGGGTTTGTAGAAGCTTTCGTCACTCTGTTGTGATTCCTTCATGCGTTGCTCTTCTGGATAGAGGCTGAAGCTCTGTGGGGAGACGATTCCCTGGCTATTGTACTTAGCTGAGGAGAAAGAATGATTGGCACCTCTGCTGGGGAGAAGTAACAAGTGGCAACTCAGCTGGGGAGACAACACTTTGGGTGCTAAGACTGAGTGAGTGTTGATTTGCCAGCTTGCTGGGGTGAAGCTTGCACGCCCCACGTCGTACTTTGAGTATCTGCAAATCCCGAAAAGGCAGAGAAACGCACAAGTAATCCCGAGGTATCCCTTACCGGATTCCATCATAGGAGTTTAGACACTCCCGGGGGCAAGTATATTTCCTGCACGCACGTATTATTTTTGAAGATAAGCATCTGTATTTATGCAATCAGTTTTTTTTTTTTTTAAAAGACATCAGACATTTTTTGCAAATAAAAGAGTACGAGACATCGTGTGACTAAAAATCTTATTTTATTGATTCATGTGCCCTGAATTGGCAAGATACAGTCAAAGAAACATATCCCCTGAAATGAGGAGATTGTTACAAATTGAGAAACCAGATGCTGACAATGTTGACGACGCTTCAAGGAGCTTCCCTTTTGCTATGACTCGTATGACATTTGACGTTCTTCTCCTCTTGCTTTCTGAAGAAGGCTGATTCTGAGAGAAGCTTGATCCCTTCGAGGTTTACCAAGTTGTAGGTGATACAGACGAATTCAGAATGCAGTTGTTCGCTTATTCCCTTATTTTGCATGGATCGCCCTCTCGGGTTTTCAATCCATCGGGATACCCATTTTTGCCTGAGTTGTCCAATGCGGCTTTTCAACTCAGCGGGTGTACATTTTTTTGTTTATTTTCCCTTATTTTTGCCCAAGTCTTTTATTCTGTTTTTGACTCGCAGGGATGCCCTATTTTTGCCTGGACTTACATTCTGTTTTTATGTCCAGCGGGTCATTTTTTATGCGAAGTATCTTCTAACTGCATCTGAATTTATAGGGGACGGGAAGTCTTCACCATCCATAGTACTGAGCATGAGTGCTCCACCCGAGAAAACTTTCTTTACTACGAATGGTCCTTCATAGTTCGGAGTCCACTTGCCCCTGTGATCTGTATGAGGAGGGAGGATTCTTTTCAGCACAAGATCTCCTACTTGGTACTCTCGGTGCCTGACTTTCTGATCGAAGACTTTCTTCATTCTTTTCTGATACAGCTGCCCATGACAGATTGCAGCTAATCTTTTCTCTTCAATCAGACTCAGTTGTTCGTACTGGGATCGGACCCATTCTGCTTCGTTCAGCTTAACATCCATCAGTACCCGTAAGGAGGGTAGTTCGACTTCAACAGGCAGGACTGCCTCCATACCATACACAAGTTGATACGGTGTTGCCCCAGTGGATGTTCTGATTGACGTGCGGTACCCATGCAAGGCAAATGGTAGCATTTCATGCCAGTCTTTATAGGTGACTACCATCTTCTGCAAAATCTTCTTGATATTCTTATTAGCCGCCTCAACAACGCCGTTCATCTTTGGCCTGTAAGGAGAAGAATTGTGGTGTTGAATCTTGAAGTCCCGGCATAGCTCTGCCATCATTTTGTTGTTTAAGTTGGAACCATTATCAGTAATGATTCGCTCGGGAACTCCATATCGACAGATGATATCTCTCTTCAGAAATCTGGCTACCACTTGCCTTGTAACATTTGCATAGGAAGCTGCTTCGACCCACTTGGTGAAATAGTCAATGGCAACCAAGATGAATCTGTGGCCATTCGAAGCAGTTGGTTCAATCTTGCCAATCATGTCAATGCCCCACATAGCAAAGGGCCAGGGTGAAGACATCACGTTCAAAGGATTGGGAGGCACATGCACCTTATCCGCATAAATCTGGCATTTATGGCATTTTCTGGCGTAAGCACAGCAATCGGCATCCATCGTGATCCAGTAATAACCCGATCTTAGCAATTTCTTGGCCATGGCATGCCCTCCTGCATGGGTACCAAAGGATCCTTCGTGCACCTCGTATATCAACAAGTCTGCTTCTGTTCTATCAACGCATCTGAGGAGTACCATATCGAAGTTTCTCTTGTACAGGGAACCATCAGTGTTCAGAAAGAAACTACCAGCAAGCCTTCTCAAAGTCTTCTTATCTTTGGAAGATGCCCCAGGTGGGTATGTTTGATCCTCCAAGAAGCACTTAATGTCATGGAACTAAGGCTTATCGTCTTTGACAACATCTGCTGCGAACACATATGCTGGTCTGTCAAGTCTGGATACTGAAATTTGAGGTACAAAGTTGGCAGCTTGCACTTTGATCATGGATGAAATGGTAGCCAGAGCATCTGCAAACTGATTCTCGTCCCGAGGGATGTACTCAAGCTTGACTGTTGTAAAGAAGGTCAATAAACTCCTTGTATAATCCCTGTAAGGTATCAGATGATCCTGGTGTGTGTACCATTTGCCGTTGGTCTGATTAACTACCAGAGCTGAATCTCCGAATACAGTCAATGTCTTGATCCTGAGGTCAATGGCTTCCTCAAGACCCATAATGCAAGCTTCGTATTCAGCTTCGTTGTTAGTGCAGTTAAAGGTGAGCTTTGCCGAGAAAGGCATGTGAACTCCTTTAGGTGTAATGAGCACTGCACCAACACCACGACCATTCATGTTAACAGCCCCATCAAACATCATAGTCCATTCTTCTTCTGGGTCAGGCCCTTCAGTGTGAATAGGCTCTTCATGATCTTTTGCTTTTATGAACATGATGTCTTCATCAGGGAAGTCAAATCTCATAGGCTGGTAATCATCAATAGGTTGCTCAGCAAGATATTCAGACAATACACTGCCCTTGATGGCTTTCTGAGATGTGTACTGGATGTCATATTCTGTGAGGATCATTTGCCATCTTGCAACCCGTCCGGTAAGTGCTGGCTTCTCAAAAATGTACTTAATTGGATCCATCTTTGAGATCAATAAAGTGGTGTGGGTCAACATATACTGTCTCAGTCGGCGAGCAGCCCACGCTAAAGCACAACAAGTTTTCTCGAGCAGTGAATAACGCTGTTCACATTCGGTAAACTTTTTGCTTAGGTAGTATATTGCATACTCTTTTCGACCAGACTCGTCATGCTGGCCCAGCACACACCCCATCGATTCTTCTAATACTGTCAAGTACATGATTAGAGGTCTTTCTTCAACTGGAGGCATAAGGATTGGAGGCTCTTGTAAGTACTCCTTGATCTTGTCAAAATCCTTCTGGTAGTCTTCGTTCCACTTGACCGTTTGTTCTTTTCTCAACAGCTTGAACAAAGGTTCACAGGTTGCTGTAAGGTGAGATATGAACCTTGAAATGTAGTTCAATCTGCCTAAGAACCCTCGAACTTCTTTTTCAGACTTTGGTGCAGGCATTTCTTGAATGGCTTTGACTTTATCAGGGTCAACTTCAATCCCTTTCTCACTTACAATAAATCCCAGCAGCTTACCGGATCGTACCCCGAATGTGCATTTGTTGGGGTTCAATTTCAGTTGGTATTTCCTCAGGCGCTTGAATAGCTTCAGCAGATTTACCAGGTGGTCTTCTTCGGTGAGGGACTTGGCAATCATGTCATCCACATAACATTCGATTTCTTTATGGATCATGTCATGGAATAATGTTACCATAGCCCGTTGATATGTTGCACCAGCATTCTTCAGTCCGAATGGCATCACCTTGTAACAGAACGTGCCCCAGGGTGTGATGAAAGTTGTCTTCTCCATGTCTTCAGGTGACATCTTGATCTGATTGTATCCTGAAAATCCGTCCATGAAGGAGAATACCGAGAACTGAGCCGTGTTATCCACCAATACATCAATGTGAGGTAATGGGAAGTCATCTTTCGGGCTAGCTCTGTTCAGATCCCGGTAGTCAACACACATTCTTACTTTGTCGTCCTTCTTAGGCACAGGTACTATATTAGCAACCCACGGCGGATAGCTAGTCACAGCAAGGAACCCGGCGTCCCACTGCTTTTGTACCTCTTCTTTGATTTTCATTGCCATGTATGGGCGAGTACGGCGCAGTTTCTGTTTAACCGGCGAGCAATCTTTTGTTAACGGCAGCTTGTGCATAACAATGTCGGTGTCCAACCCTAGCATATCTTGATAAGACCAAGCAAACACATCCACATATTCCTGAAGCAGGTCAATCAGTTGTCTCTTCACTGAGTCTTGTAAACAGGCCCCAATTTTAACCTCTTTCACGTCTTCATCTGTACCAAGATTAATCGTTTCGACCTCCTCCTGATGAAGAGTGATAACCTTTTCCTCTTGTCTCAACAACCTGGCTAGCTCTTCAGGAAGCTCATACTCTTCTTCAACCCCTTCATCAGCTTGATTGATTGGATTGTCAAAGTCATATGAAGTCATAGCCGTGATGTTGTCGGTGCGGTCTGGAAGGCACTCTCTGCAAGGGTTCAGTTTGTTCATTTTAGTGATTGATTTTAATCTTGTTTAAAAAGAGAAATAAAGTCGTCATTTTGAAAACACTGCCATTTATTTTTGTACAAAAAGAAAAATGGAAAAAACAGTGAGCGGAAAAGAAAAAGACTCATTTGCAAAAGATGTCTGATTATCATTGATTGATCTATTTGCACAAAATTACAGATGGCCTGATTACAAAATGAGTCTTGTCATCTTGGGCAAGATGCAAGACTTGATGCATGCTTAAAAAATACAGGAAATAATAATTACTCTGCAGGAGTAACTCTTATAATTTCCTGGGAAGACCAGTTTGAGATACTGCTCCCCGAGATCCTTGGACGTATCCAGCTCTCCAGGTTGCGGTTTCTTTCATCCTCGTCTTCCAAGTTGTTTACGGCATCTGGGGTGAGCATCCCCCTACTAACAAAATTGGGCTTCTTAGCAGCCTCTGCTTGATCCTGTTGAGTTGGTTTGTAACCCAACCCAAATCTATCCTCCTTCCTCTCTACGGGCAACAACTTGCCCCAGCCTTGGGCAGTCCCCCCTTCAACAACCTTCCGGGCTTGCTGATAAGATGTCATTGAGGTTCCAGGTACAGCGGATGCTTCATTTATGTTCAAGGCCTCAAACCCTTGACTCATAGTTTCGTGGATCTCCCCATCCATCTCAATGTATTTGTATGTAGCCAGATGGCTAACAAAGATATCTTCCTCTCCACAAATAGTAACGACTTGGCCTTCCCACTCGAATTTTAACTTCTGGTGAAGGTTTGATGTCACGGCGCCAGTGGCGTGTATCCATGGTCTACCCAATAGACAGCTGTGGGCAGGCTGTATATCCATCACGAAGAAGGTCGTTTTGAAAGTCTGTGGGCCAATCGTTATAGGCAACTCAATTTCTCCCAGAACTGATCTCTTAGAACCGTCAAAGGCTCTCACTACCAAGTTGCTGGGGCGTAATGCCAGTCCTTCATACTCCAGCTTCACAAGGGCTTTTTTAGGTAAGACATTGAGGGATAACCCTGTGTCTACCAGTACATGGGAAAGAACTGCACCCTTACACTCCAAGGTAATGTGAAAAGCTTTGTTGTGATTGCGGCCTTCCGTCGTTAAATCAGTGTTGGTAAATCCTAGTCCATTACTAGCGTTAACATTTCCAACCACAGCCTCTAACTGATTGACGGTAATCTCCTCTGGCACATAAGCTGCGTGCAAGACTTTTAATAATGCATTCCGGTGAGCCTCGGAGCACATTAGCAATGATAAAATGGAGATCTTGGAAGGCATCTGGTGAAGCTGGTCCACTATCTTGTAATCACTTTTCTTGATGATTCTCATGAATTCATCAACCTCTTGATCAAAAGGGGTCTTTAAAGCTTCCTTAGAAACTTGTTCTTCTTGCACCATACTCTTCCCTTTTGCTTTGGCAGCAGCTTCTACTTCAGCAATGGATCTTGGAATCTGCGGGGCGAAGAGACGTCCGCTTCGAGTGAAGCCTCCGCCTCCCCCCACATTGTCTATTTGTGGTGAAGAAGTTGATGATTCCAAAGTGATTTTCTGTCCTTCGCAGTATAGATCGGAGCCGTAATGCCAAGGGATGGCATTACTGCTTTCATAAGGAACTGGACCAAGCACTGTGATAGTGACTGGACTAATAGCAGCTGCAGAAGGGACCATGATAGTATGTGGATCATAGTATATTGTGACTGGTGCTCTGATAGGAGTGGCATTTCGTGAGTTGTAGGCAGAATCATTTGCAGGATCATAATAGATTGTAACCGTTGAGACATTTTCATTATTTGTTGTTGATGTTGTAGGAGACACTGTTGACTGGATGGAAGTTGTAGGAGATTCTGAATGAAGGGGTGCTGAAGTTGTAGAAGAGATGTTTGTTGATTTTTGGTCCGTTGAAGCGACAGATGAAGCATTTGTTGACGAGATTGAAGAATTGTTTGGAACAATTGTTGTTGCAGTTGTAGAAGACTCGGGAATTATTGTTAAGGAGATTGCTGGATTTGTAGGTATTGATGTTGTGATTTGAAGAAGGCCACTCTGGATGAGACCATCTATGCCATTTCTCAAGTCATCACACCCATTTACCGAAATGTTGCAATAAACGCACCCGAGCTCACACCCGGGAAATATCTGGCATTCAAGGAGTTGAGCTTTAATCTCTACCAAGGGTGTCCGAATCTGCCCCACACTGGTTATCAAGTAAGACGGCTTATCTTCCTCAATTGCATTGATCCTGG
This sequence comes from Lathyrus aphaca, assembly GCA_963966055.1. NCBI lineage: Eukaryota > Viridiplantae > Streptophyta > Magnoliopsida > Fabales > Fabaceae > Lathyrus > Lathyrus aphaca. The sequence goes on from OZ014525.1 coordinate 220,486,751, forward strand.
GTCCACCGTGGTTGGGCATAAGGTTTTTACTGACATTTGGTGGGGGTGCAAAGTTTAGAGCTTTGGAATCCACTAGATCCTGTACTTTCATGTGCAAAGCTCTGCACTTCTCTGTACTGTGGCCAGGTGCATTTGAGTGAAAAGCACATCTGGCGCTGGCGTCATAATTTCTGGGTAGATTGGCAGGATCTGGAGGTGCCAATGTCCTTAGCTCAACTAGGTTGAGTTTCAGGAGTTGTGGCAATAGTGTGGCATAGGGCATAGGGATCGGATCAATTACCCTATTGGCCTGAGATGGTCTTTGTTGAAAAGGTCTTTGCTGATTGTTGTTGCTGTTGTTGTTGTTGTTATAATTTCTCTGAGGTGGATACTGAGTTTGTTGCTGGTAGTGGGGTTGTTGCTGTGGTTGGTATGCTGGTTGTGGATGAATTGGAGCGGGAATGGTGACAGCTGCCACTGACCTATGAACATATTGGGGTCTGCCCCTGCTGGTATGGATAACATTAGTCTCACCAGTTCTTCTTGGGCCCACAAAATGATTTCTCGGGTTGTTGGACGAGCTCGCACCGTTGTCAGAAATTTTGCCCATCTTTAATAGGCTCTCAATTCTTTCTCCAACTATAACTACATCCGCGAAGCTGGTGGAAGAAAAGGCAGCTAGCCTATCAATGTATGTCCCTTGGAGGGTGTTCATAAACATGTCGGCCATCTCCCTTTCCGACATGGGTGGCTGGACAGCAGCAGCAAGCTGTCTCCACCTCTGGGCGTATTCCCGGAAGCTTTCTCTGGATGACTGGGACATTCCCATCAGGAGGGTCCTGTTAGGAGCCATGTCCAGGTTATATTGGTATTGTCTAATGAAGGCCTCAGCCAAGTCCTTCCAACATCTGATGGTTGCTCTGGTCAAATGAGAGTACCATTCCCTTGAAGCTCCTGTTAAACTGTCTTCGAAATAAAACATCCACAGTTTTTCATCCATGGTGTATGCCTTCAGCCTCCCCAGAAAGGATTGCAAATGGGTTCGTGGACATGAAGTTCCGTTGTACTTCTCAAAGCACGGAGGTTTAAACTTATTGGAAATCCTGACCCCGTCCACTAAGCCCATGTCCATGACATCAAAACCCAAGGAGTTTTGAGACTCCAGGGATCTTAATTTCTCAGCAATTTCATCTAGCCTTCTGTCATAGGCCTCGTCCCCAGCTCCCATCACTGTGAACTGATCTTCTTGGGGGTCTTCTTGTAGTACCCTACCTGTAGTAGCATTCCCTTGTACATTAGCAGGGATGTTGATCTCTGGATGAAGGTGGGGTCCAAATACAGGTGGGTTGATATGAGGCTGAACCCTCTCATTGTTGCTTGTTCCACTAGTCCCTAGATGGGGGTCTTCCTGAGTCTGCCTCTCTACTAATGCTCTTAATCTTTCTTGGCTCTGTGCCAATCCATTCATCACCTCCATAAACTGAGTCATCTGATTTCTCATTTCCAGTCTCTCATTGGCCATTTGAGTCCTGACCTCTGTAAGATCCTGTTGTACCTGGTCCATTTGTATACCCGGAAGGTTGTTGCGGGTAGGATATCTGTGCGGACGGTTGAGTGGGAACACCCGACGTCGAGCAATAGTTCCTGAACCACAACAGAGTTAGTAACAAACAAAACAAAAACCTACAAAATGGAACAAAAGGTTAGTATGCAATGCAGTATGCTTATTTGTTTCCAAGGTATCCGGCTTGGCACTTGGTTTTGACCTTTCCAGACCCCTGAGGAAGATGCTTTTGATGTTGCTTAGGAGAGAGAGATTCGAATGAAACAAACTAATAAATATATTACAAAAAGTGAATAATACATAGTTTTTTTTTTACAATTCATGCCCCTAAGGGATCAAAATACAACACAAAAAAGAAAAGTACAATGAAATGAAAGCAACAACAAGCAAAAGGTCAGACACCAAGACTGAACTCATCCTCCTGAACTTCCTTTAGAAGTGCTTCAGTCACAGGATCAGCTGGACGCTCTGTGAGGTTCCTGATAAGAAGATTCCTGGCGGCAATAGCTGCAGTTAGCTTCTTGTGTCGACCCTGGTCCTTTGACCTCTTCACACCAGCCCTAATCTTCAACTCTGAGATTTCTTTCTGGGCTGCTAGCAGGGCCTCCTGTTGCTCCTTTGCACTAGCCTCCAACTTCTCAATCTTGTCCTGAGTCCTTTTATCTTCCTGAGTACGAGCTTCGGTGATCCTGACCCACCTAGCTTGACTCTCCTTCAGATATAAATCAGTCCTGGCCTTTTGGAACTGAGCCTCCTTGCAGGCATTCTTCAAGATCTGCTCTCCAGCCCTTGACTTCTTGATGTAGTCTTCCGACTTCTCAATCCTGGCTAGATGCTCCACTTTTAGCTTTTCTAGCCTTTCAATGTCCAGCCGACCATCACTCCTCTCCCAGAGGGTCTTCTGTAGAGCCTGAGTCAGATTCTCATTCCTCTCTTTCAATTTCTCAAATTCCTCTAAGCTGACAGTGGCTGGAGGTGGTGATGTGGATGGTCCAAGCGCATCCTCAATGGTGAAGGGCATCCCAGAAATTTGGGCCCTGGCATGAGACCACTCATAGTACTGAGCTGAGGCCACGTTGTTGCATCTCCCAAGAATGGTTACCCCTTTGGTTTGAATATTGTCCCAAGCCCAGGATGCTTGCCTGACAACAACCAGATTAGGCTTAATCTCACAATAAAGGGTTTCAGCCAAGTCTTGTGCTCTAGGAGGGTGGACCAATGCATAGCCCAATTGTCTTTTGAATAACAGAGGGTTGTAGTTGATGCACCCCTTCACTCCTATCAGAGGTACATTGGGGAACTGCCCACAACTAGTAATGATGTCCCTTCCCTTGGTGCTCTGAGTGCACCACCTGATGTCAGCTGAGGTCAAAGCAATGAGTCTTCTAGCCCAGTTCTTCTGCTGGCGAGGATTCAAGAATACATCAGTCTTGGGCAAGTGTTTGAGCAGCCAGGTATGGAACAGGGGAGCACAGCATCTCACCAACCTTCCTCTTTGCTTTTCATTCCTTTGATGAATAGAGTAGTAGAAATCTCCCAGTAAGGTGGGTACTGGGTTCCTCAGAATGAAAAGGTGGATGGCATTCTTGCTAATAAACTTAGGCTCATCTGCAAAAAGTATAACCCCATATATGCTGAGGGCAAACAAAGCACAGACTGCCTTCCATTCTCCCAAGGAGGCCTTCAGGATAGCCTGGGAAGTCAAGAAATCCAAGTGTAGGCCAGAGATTCCAACCTTGGTAGTCATATTCTGTCCAATCAGAGAGGGTTCCAGATACAATGCTCTTGCCAACTCTTCATTACTAGGAAAAGCCATCTCAGGGTTGAAGGGGACTCCACCCATGACAGGTACACCAACCAATGATGAATACTCCTCTAATAAAGGCCCCAACTGAAAATCCTGAAAGGTGAAGCACCTCATAGGGGGATCATAGAACTGCAGGCAAGTATGAATCAAGCTCCTCTGGGAAGGGTCCAAATCCATAACCACATCAAGGATGCCTCCATAATGTTCTCTGAATAGTGGTATATGGTCTGGAGTAATCAGGGCCTGGATCTTTCTGATGCCAGCTAACTCAGGCTCAAAGAAATGGTAGGAGATATTGCTCTTCTTGGGTGCCATGCTTGCTGATGAAGAGCTGAAAAATAACTACTGATGATGAAGACTGATACTAGTAATGAGCCACTGACAGGCTGAGACTGGTGATGACAGTAGCTGAAGCAGGTAGCTGAAGCAGACAGGTCTATGCAGATGAAGGGGTCAAAACCAAGCCAAACTATAGTATGGATACCCTGAAAAACAAATAAGCAAATGTTAAATGATGCAATGATGATGTATGCAAATGATATGCAAGGGTTTGTGATCAAGATGGATCTGATTATTGCTTTGATATAAGTCCATGTATGGTTCAAGAAATCCAGATGGAGGTTCATAAGTCCAGTAACCAAGGTGGGGGACTCAAATAAAGAGTCACATGTCCAGGGTTAAAATCACAAGAACTGTCCCAAAATGGAGTACTCTTAATCAAAACAAAGTAACAGGGTATGCTGGAGTCAAGGGTACCTGCAAACCTGTAAACAGCCCAACCCCCCTCACAGGTGGTGTTCTAAAACAAGGATCCTCAGACTTGGATCACTTATGAGAAGTGTAAACACTTCCAACCCGGAGGTACAGTGTTTACAATAACCATAAAAGATCCTCCTCTAATTCACCTCAGTTTCTGAAGGTCATAATAAAGGTCATCCAGACTTAGCAGGCTTCCCAGATAGCCCTAGCACTACAGGAAATCTGTAGCACAGAGTTCTCAAGAAGAAACCCATATCTGAACCGTGTTTCATATTCCCGCACCATACCGAAATGGAATGGGAAAGAACATGAACCACTCTAGCCTAGGCGTCACTCAGGTCCCAGGTGTGGGACCTCAACTCTCAATGGAACCCCACCCACCAAAGCAACAAAACCAGATCCAGCCAGAACAGTATGACAGTATGATATATGTAAAGCTGTAAAGAAAGCAGTAAACAACTGTACATAAAGCAAAAACAAAATAAATATACAGGCACAAATAGCACATAACACCCCAGTAAACACAAATCAAACAAGCGCTAGGAGGAACCCACAAAAAGAACCAGAAGCCCTGGTTACAGTATAAAGGGTCCCCAGCAGAGTCGCCAAGCTGTCGCTCCCAAAAGATGAGACTGGGCTCAAATGAGGTACAGACGCGAACAGTCGGAGAAAGGAGGATGTGAGAACACACAGGAGTGAACTCACAGGAAATGAAAAGAGTCGCCAGCTAGGCATTTTTATCCCGGAGGAAAGGCAATGCTGCATAGACCTAGAAAGATATGGATAAGACGGTTGCGAACCAGAGAGACTGAGAAAGGGGGTTGGTTACAACCTGGGAAGGTATTAGCACCCAGATTGTCCGTCGTACTCGACGGGATCCACGCTTAAAAGATTTGTGTTTTAAAGGGGTAGTGTCAGTGCAATCTGTGTATCAAAGCTGGAAAGAATGCAAGTGTCAGTGTAAAAGAAATGTGAAGTGTATAAATGTACAGTGTCAGTGGAAGAACAAGAATAAGATGCTCGAGATCATGAGGCTAAAAGAATAGGGCTAGAAAGAGGGGGAATATACAGAGACTTTTGTTCGATAACTGTTAAGTTATGCCTACGTATCCTCTCGTGCAATGAGGAAGTCAGAACACCGTAGTTCGACCCAAAGAGACTGAAAGATGAGTTGACTTGTGAACTGCTTACTTGTCAATGCTCAAGTGTAAGACCTGTCTGGCTCAGGTGCAAACTGTCTTGCATTAGACGGAAGAAGCAAGTTCTCGTTTATGAGTGAAGATGATGAGAAAATAATCCCGGAGGAGACGATTATTGTTTGTTTTTGAGTTTTCAGTCTTTTATTGCTCTTGAAAGTTTGTCATAAGTTAATGAGCTTAAGCCTAAACCAGTGGATTTAGTAAACTCATCACATCTTCCCTCTGATTAGGGGTAATGAGGATACCTTAAGTGTGAAGTCAGCTTCTCACACTTAAACACCTTTGGTGTAGGATTAAGATCATTAACCTACTTGTGATTATTTAGATGTTTTTGTGGTTTTTGTTTAGTGTTGAGTAATGAGGTTAAGCCATAATCAGGGATTAAACATACTCATTACACCATCCTAATAGAAGGATAATAGATGAGAATGTTTAAGCTGAGGAATGCTCCTCAACTTAATCCATGATTAGGGATTAAACTCATGACAAAACAAATCCTTTATTGAGTGGATTTTAGATAATGATATGATTAAGAAATGAGTTTTATGATTTGTAAGACAACTTGAGGGGGACTTGTCCATTAACACTAGGGTTAGTCCTTCTTAACCAATTAAGGAAGAAATAGAACCCTAATGCAAGGCCCAAGTTACAAGCTTGATGTCTTGATGATTATTAGATGAATTGATTAAAGGAGTTAAACACATTAAGGGTTTAACACTTAGGATTAAAGTTATACACTCCATCCTAATAGAAGGATGCAGGCATAAGCTCAATCACAAAGCCTTAAAGCCTTTAGGGTTTAGTCCTTGATTATGAGATGAGAAGAGAAGACTCAATGAGACACAAAGGTAAAAGCTAAATGGAGGACTAATCAAAACCCTAATTATTGTCATGCTTGGTTGTTCCTAAGGTTTGTGAGGTTTACAAGAGAAATCTTCATAGGAACCACCAGGGAGCAGATGAAAGGAGCAAAGAGAAGCAAGGTAACTTGCTTCATTTAAGAAGACAAGTCACTTTGGGAAAGAAAGTAAGAAGAAGAAGGATGAGCAAGCTCAATCTCAAACACAAGGCAAAATGCAGCAATGATGCATAAGAGAGATGAAAAGAAATTGTGAGAAGTGAAGGCAAATTCACTTCTCAAAGCAACTTACCACCTGAAAAGTTAGCAAAGAAATGCAATGCAGTGCAAAATGAGATGAAATGGCATGATGCAAACCAAAACCAGGAGCATAAACATGATGTTAATGATGCTATGAGATGATGCAAACATGAAACAAGGCATGGGGATGATCATACAAATATATGGATGCAAATGAAGCATGCTTAGAACCATGAACATACATGAAAAGTTATGGAATGCACATGACATACAAAAGGGAAAATGAATGAGGCAATGATCAAACATGATTCTCACATGTCTTAAGATGTCTAATGAATCAAATGGATGCACAAAATGTCATGGAAAGTCATGGTATGTAAGCAAATGCAAGATGAATGCAAAAGGAAGCCCAAATTAGGGTTTATGATCAATGTACCCAACAAAAACCAAAACCAGAAGCAAACATCATGATAAAAAATTGAAAATGCAATAAAGGGAACCCTAAACCTATACAAACTCACTGCCCAAAGGAGGGGATCCAATTCTTAACCTAGTGAAAGTTATGAATTTCCTAAGATTTCTAGGGTTTTAGGGTACCTTGTCAGGAAAAATGTCAAACAAATTGAAAATGCAAGATCAAATCATGCCAAATTAATCCTATAAACTACATGATATGCAAGACACAATGCAAAAAGAATCAAAGTCCAACTCTTAAAGACTAGGCAGAAATGAATTTTTGAACATTGGATCAAAATAATGCCTTAAAATGAAATTAATTCCATGAAAAATTGTCAAAAGACATCAAGATCAAAAAAGAAATTTGGTTTGAGGGTTGGACAATGTTTCTAAATGTTTTTAAAAGTTTCATGAATTTTTTGGTGATTTTTAAATACCTAAAAGTATTTTTAATTAATTAATTCTCATTAATTAATTAAAAATAAACTTTTAAATGATTTAAAAATAATTTTTAATGCAAAAAATAAAAATAAAAATGTTTTTGGTTTCTGAAAATTAATAAAATTTTGTATAAAAATTTTCAGAATTTTTAAAATTGATTTACTATTTTTAATAAAATGGAGAAAACAAATGCAATCAAATGAAAAATAAAATGAATTAAATCTGAAAATGAGAAAGTCAGCAAGATCAATGGCTGGAATTCAAACCTACACGCGCGCGAATTGACTTGGCGCCACATCCAAGGGCTGAAATTCAAATTCACGCAATTAAGACTAAACCCTAATTAATTAACCCTAATGACTTTCAGGCGACCGGAACACTGTTCCGGTCGTCTTCTCCAGCAATCCAAATCTCTAACTCTCTCCACACACAATAAAAATGAAATCTAACTGCCCAAAATTCATCCCCATTCAACACTGAATCAAAACCCTCTAACAAACATCATTTTTCATTCATCAATCAACCAAATCGAAGCAAAACAATCTTAGGGCAAAAAGTTTCAGAGCATTCATACATCCTGGTTTCTCAACCATTTTCAAAAATAATCACATCCCCATGATCAGGGGAGTGCATAGAAGCATTTAAGAACTTAAAATGGAGTTTCTGGAAAAAAAGTTTAGGATGGCTACCTGAACTGAAGCTTTGGTTTCTGGTACTTTCTGGCTGGTTTCTTGCCTTCAATCAGCTCCAATGGACCCCCTGAGAAGCTTTCAATGCTTGTTTGAAGTTTATAATGGATGGTTTGAAAGATGGCAGAAGTTCTGTTCAAGGTGGGGTGGAAATCGTATTTGTGATTCAGGGAGTTTTAGGCTATGGTGATGGGTGGTTTTTGGTCAGTGAAGTGTGCTGAGTATGTTTGTGAAGTTGGTTTGTATGTTTGTAGCTTGTACTGAGTGTTTCGAAGGCTCTTGCAAATGGGAGAAAATTTGGTAACTATGGCTATGGGCAAGATCATAATGTGTTGTGTGATGTGTTAGGCTGGGTTTTGTCCATGTATCAAAAGGGGATAGGTCAGAAAGTTGTTGGTGGCCTATGGTGATTGGTATGTGTCTTTGGCCAAAATGTCAACTTGATGTGTACTTGAGGTATGGGCTATGGTATGACTTGCTTTTTGGCTTGCTTTTGCTCAGCTTGAATCAGGGAATGTTGTGAAAAAGGTTTAGAGGCAATGCAGCAAGTGGTTTGTAACTTATGATGAGTTTTGCAAGTTGGTTCAAGTTTGGTTCCTTTGAGATTTCTTGAGTTTCAAGGCATCAAAGTGGAAAGTTATTTGGCCCATTCTGAATTTTAGAGGTCATATGATCATGTTGTGAAGAAATGATACACATTTGAGGCCTTTAGAACACTTGAACAAACCATTTTGCAAAATGTCTCTTTGGTAGAAAACTTCAAATTTTGTGATTTTAGCCAACTTTGACAAGCCATAACTTTTCATCCAAACTAAATTAGGTCACGTTCTTGTACTTTTTGAAAAGGGAATGATCCATTCTACAACTTTCATGACCAAAGTTTTTCCATTTGAAGCATTTTTGAATCAAAAAGCAAGGGTTGAAAACGTTTCCCAAAATGGCAATTTCATTAAAAGTCAAACTTTCCCAAAAAGTCAACTTTGCAAATGACTTGAAATTCTTCAATTTTGTGAACTTCCAACATCTTCTATGATCAAATAAAGATCATACATAATCAAAATGATGAAGAACACCCTTTGGCTGGGTCATTGGGGGCCTCAGATGCCCTGATTTTGCACTGACTTGCTTAGAAAGTCAACCCTTGGTCAGATGACTTCCCCATTGAATTTCTTCATGAAAATTGATATGCATGATCCCTATACCATATAGAGACCAATAGAAACAAGAATGACCAAAAAATTTGGAGTTATGGCCTCTGAAACCAAAACCCTAATTTTAGGTCATCTGTGCAGTTAAGCCTGGCTCTGCTTCCATGCCATTCTCAGTTCTTGTGATTCTTTGACATTCTTGACTTTGAGGGGATATAATATGATGCTTGAACATACATGGACCCCTTTGAAGTGATTGATGACCTTTGGAGTGGCTCAAGAAGCCCTTGGATTGCTCAGATCACAAACCCTAGATGCAGATGACTTTGAACCAATGCAGTGAATCAAAAATGTAATATGAGATGCTATGATTGGATTTATGCACATGAAATGATAACAAGCCATGGTGTGAATGGGTGAGGACAAATTTGGGGTGTTTACACTAGGACCTCTGCTGGAGGAGTTCTCATTATTGATTGGAGTACCTGTCAGGGGTGGTCTCCCCTTTAACCCTGAAATGACTTCTCCCAGCAATGAAGAAGTGGCAAAAGCACTGTACCTGGAACCTAGTTTGATTGAGCAGAACATGACAACAAAGGCTGGGATCCCTGGTCTGCACTTAGACTTTCTGACTTCTCAGGCCATCCTGAAGGCCTCTTTGGGAGAATGGAGGGCAGTTTGTGCATTGTTAGCCCTCAGTATATATGGGGTTATATTATTTGCAGATGAGCCCAAGTTTATCAGCAAGAATGCCATTCATCTTTTCCTTCTGAGGAACCCAGTGCCCACATTGCTGGGAGATTTCTATTATTCTGTTCACCAGAGGAATGAAAAGCAAAGAGGAAAGTTGGTGAGATGCTGTGCTCCCCTATTTCATACCTGGCTGCTCAAACACTTACCCAAGACTGATGCCTTCCTGAACCTTCACCAACAGAAGAATTGGGCTAAGAGACTTATTGCTTTGACTTCAGATGACATCAGATGGTGTACCCAAAGCACCAAAGGCAGGGACATAATAACTAGCTGTGGACAGTTCCCCAATGTACCTCTAATAGGAGTAAAGGGTTGCATCAACTACAATCCTTTGCTGTTTAAGAGACAATTGGGCTATGCTTTGGTTCACCCTCCTAGAGTGCAAGACTTGGATGAAACCCTTTATTGTGAGATAAAACCTAATATAGCTGTTGTCAGACAAGCATCCTGGGCTTGAGACAACATCCAAACCAAAGGGATGGCCATTCTTGGGAGGTGCAATAATGTGGCTTCAGCTCAGTACTATGAATGGTCCCATGCTAGAGCTCAGATTTCTGGAATGCCTTTCACCATTGAGGATACACCTGGACCATCCACAGTACCACCTCCAGCCACTGTCAGCCTGGAAGAATTTGAGAAGCTTAAAGAAAGGAATGAGAATTTGTCTCAAGCTCTAAAGAAGACCCTCTGGGAGAGGAGTGATGGTCGTCTAGACATTGAGAGGTTGGAAAAGCTTAAGGTGGAGCATCTAGCCAGGATTGAGAAAGCAGAGGACTACATCAAGAAATCAAGAGCTGGGGAGCAAATTTTGAAGAATGCCTGTAAGGAGGCCCAATTTCAGAAGGCTAGGACTGATCTCTATCTGAAAGAAAGTCAGGCTAGGTGGGTCAGGATCACTGAAGCTCGCACTCAAGAAGATAAGAGAACTCAAGCCAGGATTGAGCAATTGGAGGCCAATGAAAAGAAACAACAGGAGGCTCTGCTAGCAGCCCAGAAGGAGATTTCAGAGTTGAAACTTAGGGCTGGTGTGAAGAGGTCAAAGGACCAAGACAGGCACAAGAAGCTGACCACTGCTATTGCCACCAGAAACCTTCTTATCAGAAACATTACAGAGCATCCGGCTGGTCCTGTAACTGAAGCACTTCTGAAGGAGGTTAAGGAGGATGAGTTTGGATTAGATGTTTGACTTCTTTGCTTGTTGTTATTTCCATTTCATGTACTTTTCTTTTTATGTTGTATTTTGACCCCTCAGGGGCATGTGTTGTAAAAACCAAACTATGTATGATCCACCATTTGTAATGTATTTGTCAGTTTGTTTCATTTGAGTTTCTTTTCTCAAGCAACATCAAAGCATCTTCCTCAGGGTCTGGAAAGGTCAAAACCAAAAGCCAAGCCGGATACCTTGGAAAATAAATAAGCATACTGCATTGCATACTAACTTTTGTTTTGTTTTGTAGGGTTTTGTTTTGTTTGTTACTAACTCTGTTGTGGTTCAGGAATTATTGCTCGCCGTCGAGTGTTCCCTCTCAACCGTCCGCACAGGTATCCTACTCGCAACAATCTTCCTGGTATCCAAATGGACCAAGTACAGCAAGATATGACAGAGGTCAGAACCCAGATGGCTAATGAAAGGCTGGAGATGAGAAACCAAATGACCCAATTCATGGAAGTAATGAATGGCTTGGCCCAAAGTCAAGAAAGGTTGAGGGCATTGGTAGAAAGACAAACCCCGGAAGAACCCCATCTGGGAACTGGAGGAACAAGTAACAATGAAAGGGGTCAACCTCATGTTAACCCACCAGTATATGGGCCTCATCTACACCCGGAAGTCAATATCCCGGGTAATGTGCAAGGAAATACTATTGCAGGCAGGATCTTGCAAGAAGATCCTCAAGAGGAGCAGTTCACTGTAATGGGAGCTGGGGATGAAGTTTATGATAGAAGGTTTGATGAAATTGCTGAGAAGTTGAGATCTCTGGAGTCTCAAAATTCCCTGGGTTTTGATGTCATGGATATGGGGTTAGTGGATGGGGTAAGGATTCCCCACAAGTTTAAACCCCCGTGCTTCGAGAAGTACAATGGAACTTCCTGTCCACAAACTCACTTACAGTCCTTTCTGGGGAGACTTAAGGCATACACCATGGATGAAAAACTGTGGATGTTTTACTTTGAAGACAGTTTGACTGGGGCTTCAAGGGAGTGGTACTCACACTTAACCAGAGCTACAATCAGATGCTGGAAGGACCTAGCTGAGGCCTTCATTAGGCAGTACCAATACAATCTGGACATGGCTCCTAACAGGACCCTTTTGATGGGAATGTCTCAGTCCTTCAGAGAAAGCTTCAGGGAATATGCCCAGAGGTGGAGACAGCTTGCTGCTGCTGTCCAGCCACCCATGTCGGAAAGAGAAATGGCCGACATGTTTATGAATACTCTGCAAGGAACATATATTGATAGGCTAGCTGCCTTTTCTTCCACCAGTTTCGCTGACGTAGTTATAGCTGGAGAAAGAATTGAAAGCCTTCTGAAAATGGGCAAGATTTCTGATAATGGTGCAAGTTCGTCTAGTAACCCCAGGAAGCCTTTTGTGGGACCTAGAAGAACTGGTAAGACAAATGCCATTCATGCCAGCAGGGGCAGACCTCAGTATGTCCACAGATCAGTAGCAGCTGTCACTATTCCAGCTCCGATTCCTCAGCAACCAACATATCAACAACCACAACAACCCCACTATCAGCAGCAAGTTCAGTATCCTCCACAGAGGACCTACAACAACAATAACAGTAATCAACAACAAAGACCTTTTTAGCAAAGACCATCACAGGCAAATAGGGTGATTGACCCTATCCCTATGCCTTATGCTGCCTTATTGCCACAACTCCTGAAACTCAACTTGGTTGAATTAAGGACATTGGCACCGCCAGATCCCTCTAATCTCCCAAGAAATTATGATGTCAACGCCAGATGTGCTTTCCATTCCAACGCACCTGGCCACAATACGGAAAAATGCAGGGCTTTGCAAATGAAGGTACAAGATCTGGTGGATTCTAAAGCCCTCAACTTTGCACCCCCTCCAAGTGTCACCAAGAATCCCATGCCCAATCATGGAGGACCAAGAATTAATGCCATTGAGGAAGACAAGCCATCTTTCTTAATCACCAGTGTTGGACAGATTCAGACACCTCTGGTCGAAATTAAAGCTCAGCTTCTAGAGTGCCAGATGTTCCCCGGGTGTGAGCTCGGTTGTGGTTATTGCAACATTTCGGTCAACGGGTGTGATAATTTGAGAAGCAGCATAGGTGGTCTTATCAAAAGTGGTATACTTCAGATCTCAACAACGACGCCTACAAATCCAGCAATTCCTTTGACAACGATTCCTGATTCTTCTACAACTGCAACAACAATCATTCCGACCAATTCATCAATATCATCAACAATGGCTTCATCCATCACTTCAACAAATCAAATAACCATTTCTTCTACAACATCAACATCCATTTATTCAACAGAATCTTCTACAACGCCAACAGAAATTAATGAAGATATCTCCGCAGTCACCATTTACTATGATCCATCAGATGTTCCCCCAAACAACAACTTTCAGCAACAAACAGTGGCGCCTCCTGCCAGGTCACCAGTCACCATTTACTACGATCCGCACACTGTTACAATACCCTCCTCTGCAGCAGTCAGTCCAGTTACCATCACGGTGCCTGGACCAGTTCCATATGAAAGCAGTAATGCCATACCTTGGCATTATGGCTCTGACCTCTATTGCAACGGGGAGAAAATCACTTTGGACTCTTCAACTTCTTCTCCACAGATTGATAATGTTGGGGGAGGCGGAGGCTTCACCAGAAGCGGACGCCTTTTTGCCTCACAATTGCAAAAACCTAATGCCGAAGCAGAGGCTGCTACCAAAGCAAAAGGGAAGAGTGTGATATCTGAAGAACCAATCATCAAAGAAACTCAGAAGACATCTTTTGAGCAAGATGTAGATGAGTTTATGAGAATTATAAAGAGAAGTGATTACAAGGTGGTGGATCAACTTCACCAAACTCCCTCAAAAATCTCCATATTATCCCTGTTGATGTGCTCTGAAGCTCACAAGAATGTATTACTGAAAGTCTTGCACGCAGCATATGTGCCAGAGGAGATCACTGTTAATCAGCTAGAAACTGTGGTGGCAAATGTCAACACCAGTCATGGACTGGGCTTTACCAATGCTGACTTAACATCTGAGGGACGTAACCATAATAAGGCTTTACACATCACTCTAGAATGCAAGGGTGCTGTTCTATCCCATGTACTGGTGGACACTGGGTCTTCACTCAATGTTCTACCAAAGAAAGCCTTGGTGAAGCTGGAGTACGATGGCTTGGCATTACGTCCAAGTAATTTGGTGGTGAGAGCATTTGATGGCTCTAAAAGATCAGTGCTCGGGGAGATTGATCTGCCTGTGATGATTGGCCCGCAGACTTTTAAAATTACCTTCTATGTGATGGACATTCAGCCGGCCTACAGCTGTTTGTTGGGTAGACCTTGGATCCATGCCGCTGGCGCTGTTACGTCTACCCTTCACCAGAAGCTGAAATTCGAGTGGGAAGGCCAGATCATCACCATTTGTGGTGAAGAAGATATCTTTGTTAGCCATCTGGCTACGTATAAGTATATTGAGATGGATGGAGAGATCCATGAAACTATGAGCTAGGGATTTGAAGCCCTGAACATAAATGAAGCATATGCTGTACTGGGAACCTCCATGACGTCTTATCAGCAAGCCAGGAAGGTTGTTGAAGAGGGGACTGCCCAAGGCTGGGGCAAGCTGCTGCCCGTGGAGAAGAAGGAGGACAGATTTGGGTTGGGTTACAAACCAACTCAACAGGATCAATCAGAGGCTGCCAAGAAGCCCAATTTTGTCAGTGGGGGAATGCTCACCCCGGATGCAGTGAACAACTTGGAAGACGAGGATGAAAGCGACCGCAACCTGGAGAGCTGGATATGTCCAAGGATCCCGGGGAGCCAAGTCCTTAACTGGTCTTCCCAGGAAATTATAAGGGTTACTCCCGCAGAGTAATTATTATTTCCTGCATTTTTTAAGCATGCATCAAGTCTTGCATCTTGCCCAAGATGACAAGACTCATTTTGTAATCGGGCCATCTTATAATTTTGTGCAAACAGATCAATCAATGAATATCGGACATCTTTTGCAAATGAGTCTTTTCCTTTTTCGCTCACTGCTTTTCATTTTTCTTTTTGTACAAAAATAAAATGGCAATGTTTTCCAAAATGAAAACTTCATTTCACTTTTTTCTAAACAAGATTAAAAATGATCACTAAAATAAACAATCTAAACCCTTGCAGAGAGTGCCTTTCAGACTGCACCGACAACAACACTGCTATGACTTCGTATGACTTTGACAATCCAATCAATCAAGCTGATGAAGGGGTTGAAGAAGATTATGAGCTTCTTGAAGAGCTAGCCAGGTTGTTAAGGCAAGAGGAGAAGGTTATCACTCCTCATCAGGAGGAGGTCGAAACGGTTAATCTTGGTACGGAAGAAGATATGAAAGAAGTTAAGATCGGGGCCTGCCTACAAGACTCAGTGAAAGAGCAACTGATTGATATGCTTCGAGAGTATGTGGATGTGTTTGCTTGGTCTTATCAGGATATGCCAGGGTTGGACACCGATATTGTTATGCACAAGCTGCCTTTAAAAGAAGACTGCCCACCAGTAAAACAGAAGCTGCGCCGTACTCGCCCAGATATGGCAATGAAGATTAAAGAAGAGGTACAAAAACAGTGGGATGCCGGTTTCCTTGCTATAACAAGCTATCCGCCGTGGGTTGCTAATATTGTACCTGTGCCTAAGAAAGACGACAAGGTGAGGATGTGTGTAGACTACCGGGATCTGAACAGAGCCAGCCCGAAAGATGATTTCCCATTACCTCACATTGATGTATTGGTTGATAATACGACTCAGTTCTCGGTATTCTCCTTCATGGATGGATTTTCAGGATATAATCAGATCAAGATGTCACCTGAAGACATGGAGAAGACCACTTTCATCACACCCTGGGGCACGTTCTGTTATAAGGTGATGCCATTCGGACTGAAGAATGCTGGTGCAACGTATCAACGGGCTATGGTAACACTATTCCACGACATGATCCATAAAGAAATTGAATGTTATGTGGATGACATGATTGCCAAGTCCCTCACAGAAGAAGACCACCTGGTGAATCTGTTGAAGTTATTCAAGTGCCTGAGGAAGTACCAACTGAAGTTGAACCCCAACAAGTGCACATTCGGGGTGCGATCTGGTAAGTTGCTGGGATTTATTGTAAGTGAGAAAGGGATTGAAGTTGACCCTGATAAAGTCAAAGCCATTCAAGAAATGCCTGCACCGAAAACAGAAAAAGAAGTTTGAGGGTTCTTAGGTAGATTGAACTACATTTCACGGTTCATATCTCATCTTATAGCAACCTGTGAGCCTTTGTTCAAGCTGTTAAGAAAAGAACAAACGGTCAGGTGGAACGAAGACTGCCAGAGGGCTTTTGACAAAATCAAGGAATACTTGCAAGAACCTCCAATCCTTATGCCTCCAGTTGAAGGAAGACCTCTGATAATGTACTTGACAGTATTAGAAGAGTCAATGGGGTGTGTGCTGGGCCAGCATGACGAGTCTGGTCGAAAAGAGTATGCAATTTACTACCTAAGCAAAACGTTTACCGACTGTGAACAACGTTATTCACTGCTCGAGAAAACTTGCCGTGCTTTAGCGTGGGCTGCTCGCCGATTGAGACAGTATATGCTGACCCACACTACTTTATTGATATCAAAGATGGACCCAGTTAAGTACATTTTTGAGAAGCCAACACTTACCGGACGGGTTGCAAGATGGCAAATGATCCTCACAGAGTATGACATCCAGTACACATCTCAGAAAGCCATCAAGGGAAGTGTATTGTCTGATTATCTTGCTGAGCAACCCCTTGATGATTACTAGCCTATGAGATTTGACTTCCCTGATGAAGACATCATGTTCATAAAAGCAAAAGATCATGAAGAGCTTGTTCACACTGAAGGGCCTGACCCGGAAGAAGAATGGACTATGATGTTTGATGGGGCCGTTAATATGAATGGTCGTGGTGTTGGTGCAGTACTCATTACACCTAAGGGAGTTCACATGCCTTTCTCGGCAAAACTCACCTTTAATTGCACTAACAACGAAGCTGAATACGAAGCTTGCATTATGGGTCTTAAGGAAGCCATTGACCTCAGGATCAAGACTTTGACTGTATTCGGAGATTCAGCTCTGGTAATTAATCAAACCAACGGCAAATGGTACACACACCAGGATCATCTGATACCTTACAGGGATTATACAAGAAGGTTATTGACTTTTTTCACAACGGTCAAGCTTGAGTATATCCCTCGGGACGAGAATCAATTTGCAGATGCTCTGGCTACCATTTCATCCATGATCAAAGTTCAAGCTGCCAACTTTGTACCTCGGATTTCAGTGTCCAGACTTGACAGACCAGCATATGTATTTGCAACAGACGTTGTAAAAGATGATAAGCCTTGGTTCCATGAATTAAGTGCTTCTTGGAGGATCAAACATACCCACCTGGGGCATCCTCCAATGATAAGAAGACATTAAGAAGGCTTGCTGGTAGTTTCTTTATGAATACTGACGGTTCCCTGTACAAGAGAAACTTTGATATGGTACTCCTCAGATGCGTTGATAAGACAGAAGCAGGCTTGTTAATGCACGAAGTGCACGAAGGATCCTTTGGTACCCATGCAGGGGGGCATGCCATGGCCAAGAAGTTGCTAAGATCAGGTTATTACTGGATCACAATGGACGCCGACTGTTGTGCCTATGCCAGAAAATGCCATAAATGCCAGATTTACGCGGATAAAGTGCATGTGCCTCCCAATCCTCTGAATGTGATGTCTTCACCCTGGCCCTTTGCCATGTGGGGCATTGATATGATTGGCAAGATCGAACCGACTGCTTCAAATGGCCACAGATTCATCCTGGTAGCCATTGACTATTTTACCAAGTGGGTTGAAGCAGCTTCATATGCAAATGTTACCAGGAAGGTGGTAGCCCGATTTCTGAAAAGAGACATCATCAGTCGGTATGGAGTTCCCGAGCGAATTATTACTGATAATGGTTCCAACTTAAACAACAAAATGATGGCAGAACTATGTCGGGACTTCAAAATCCAACACCACAATTCTTCCCCTTACAGGCCAAAGATGAATGGCGCTGTTGAGGCAGCTAACAAGAATATCAAGAAGATTGTACAGAAAATGGTGTTCACCTATAAAGACTGGCATGAGATGCTACCGTTTGCCTTGCATGGGTACCGTACATCAATCAGAACATCTACTGGGGCAACACCATATCAGCTTGTGTATGGTATGGAGGCAGTCCTACCTGTTGAGGTTGAATTACCCTCCCTACGGGTACTGATGGATGTTAAACTGAACGAAGAAGAATGGGTCCGATCCCGATACGAACAACTGAATCTGATTGAAGAGAAAAGATTGGCTGCAATCTGTCATGGACAGCTATATCAGAAAAGAATGAAGAAAGCCTTAGATCAGAAAGTCAGGATCCGAGAATACCAAGTAGGAGATCTTGTGCTGAAAAGACTCCTCCCTCCTCATACAGACCACAGGGGCAAGTGGACTCCGAACTATGAAGGGCCATTCGTAGTAAAGAAAGTTTTCTCTGGTGGAACACTGATACTCATCACTATGGATGGTGAAGACTTCCCGTCCCCTGTGAATTCAGATGCAGTTAAAAAATACTTCGCATAAAAATGACCCGCTGGACGTAAAAACAGAATGTAAGTCCAGGCAAAAATAGGGCATCCCGGCGAGTCAAAAACAGAATAAAAGACTCGGGCAAAAATAAGGGAAAATAAATAAAAATGTACACCCACTGAGTCGAAAAGCCGCATTGGACGACTCAGGCAAAAATGGGTATCCCGATGGATTGAAAACCCGAAAGGGCGATCAATGCAAAATAAGGGAATAAGCGAACAACTGTATTCTGAATTCGTCTGTATCACTGACAACTTGGTAAGCTTCGAAAGGATCAAGCTTCTTTCAGAATCAGCCTTCTTCAGAAAGCAAGACGAAAAGAACGTCAAATGTCATACGAGTCATAGCAAAGGGGAGCTCCCTGAAGCGTCATCAACATTGCCAACATCTTTTCTCAATTTGTAACAATCTCCTTATTCTAGGGGACTTGTTTCTCTGACTGTATCTTACCAATTCAGGGCACACGAATTAATAAAATCAGATTTTCACTCATGTTTCGTCTCGTACTTTTTTATTTTTGTTTGCAAAGAATGTCCGATGTCTTTAAGATACTGATTGCATAAATACATATGCTTTTCTTCTAAAAAATACGTGCTTGCAGGAAATATACTTACTCCTGGGAGTGTCTAAACTCTTAGGATGGGATCCGATAAGGGATACCTCGGGACCACTTGTGCATTTCTATGCCTTTTCAGGATTGCAGGTTTTCAAAGCACAATATGGGGCATGAAAACTTCACCCCACCAAGCTGGCAAATCATCATCTACTCAGTCTTAGCACCGGAGGTGTTTTCTCCCCAGCTGAGTTGCCATTTGTCATTTCCTCCTCAGCCAAGTGCCAACCAAAGAACCATCCCCCCGCAGAGTTTCAACCTCTATCCGGAAAAGCAACGCGTAAAGAAATCACAACAGAGTGAAGAAAGCTTCTACAAATCCCAGCTGGGTCTCTCATTACCAAGACGGGTCTATCAGAGACTTACTCCCCCATGCAAAGTCACATCTTATCAGACCTACCAATGATCTTATCCCCAGCTGGGATATCTACTTCAAGCAGATCAGTCAGAGAACTCCACAGCAACGGGATCCGGGTCCCGGATCGTTACCTTTGCATAATCATAGCATTCACATCATATTTTCCCCGCAGAGCGTAGAATTCCGTCTAATACGGAGCATTACGGCAAAAATCAAACATATTGCATAATCATAAGCCATGATCTGAATCAAACACTTGTAAATGCCGACAATCCGTCAACAATATACAGAGTGTTTCCCAAAAACCCCGGCGGGGAGCCAAGACATTTCTCTTACAGATACAGATACTTCCTGACACCCGTTCGTGTCATATCCCCAGTAGAGAGCCAAAGCGTCCCCTTTGCACTCACAAACACATATACATATACAATCCCTTGACGCCCGTCCGTGTCACCTTCCCTAACATAGTTACCTAAACACTTTGTAAATCATATATATTTCTTTATAATACACTTTTTCAGACACCCGTCCGTGTCATGCTCTCCACAGCAAGATAGACACTCGTCCGTGTCTTACTCATACTTCTTACTCATACTTCTTACTCATACTTGTTACTCATACTTTTTACTCATACAGATACTCGTCCGTATCTTGTATATACCACTTATCTTTCTTAGATCCGACACTCGTCCGTGTTCTTTGTTAACCAGTTGATACTCGTCCGTATCATCATCTCTGAGCATGTGTCAGCATTTGTTTCTACTGATACTCGTCCGTATCATAGTCTTAAGGATGCTCATTCGCATCCTTAATCCATACACACTGTCAGATACTTTTATCTCTTTTTTAGAATTTAGACACTTGTCTGTGTCTATTACTCCCTAGAAGAGTCCCCTCAGATCCGACACTCGTCCGTGTTCTTTGTTAACCAGTTGATACTCGTCCATATCATCATCTCTGAACATGCGTCAAGCGTTTGTTTCTACCCGATACTCGTCCGTATCGTAGTCTTAAGGATGCTCGTCCGCATCTTTAATCTACACACAGTGCCAAACACTTATACTTTTCATTTTCTTGGATATAAACACTCGTCCGTGTTTACTATCCCCCAGCGAAGTCCTCAACAAAACTGGTTAAACTATTTCCTTTCTATCTGACATTCGTCCTATGCCATGATACCTTTTCGGCAGCCGTACCCTGCTAGGTGATCGTCCTTCACCTTTTTGATGATCGTCCTTCATCATTCCCAGTGGAGTCTCTATTCATTAGAACCCCTTCCTATCCGACATTCGTCCTATGTCGTGATATTCAGAGCAGCCGTCCCCTGCTAGGTAATCGTCCTTCACCTCTTGATGATCGTCCTTCATCATTTTATCCGATGGCCGTCCCTGTCGTTGATCTTTTTATCTGACATTCGTCCTATGTCATGATAAACCCTGAGAGCAGCCGTACCCTGCTAGGTGATCGTCCTTCACCTCCCGATGACCGTCCTTCATCATGCTTATCCGATGGCCGTCCCCATCGTCGACCTTTTTATCCGACATTCGTCCTATGTCGTGATACTTTCGGCAGCCGTACCCTGCCAGGTGATCGTCCTTCACCTTAGATGACCGTCCCTCATCTTATCCCCAACAGAGCAGCCGTCCCCTGTGATGGGCTAAAGACGTATCTAATTATGTGTCTAGCGGTATCATAACTGCAAGTGCACAGCCTATCGAAGTAATATTTAAGATTATCGATCCACAGGGACTCTATGGTTACTTAGTGCTAGATGAACTTCTAGTTTAGCTAAGGTGAAGGGTTGTCACGATTTTTTGTTATTTTTAAAGATTAAAGGCGGGAATTAAATTTAAGTTTAATAGAATAATACTAAGGCGGTCGGTATGTAATTATGCTAACTTAGGAGGGTAAATCTAACCTAGGCTTATAAAGGTGTTCACTTAATCTATTCTGTAGAGGTTACCAGCTTAAATACCTTTAACTCACACTCTCGTGGTCTTATCTCAGATCTTATCCCTAAAGCCCTATGCCTGCTCTCGCTAGCCCATAAGTGTTTAGAGATAATTTTTGGAAACTTAGTAATTCTAATTTATTTTAAAGCGCTCTCGCTGTGTTTAATTTAAATGCCTAACTTTAGCTATCTGGTTAAAATCTCACACTCTCATGGTCTTGACCTAACCTAATACACTTTGCTTACTCTCGTAACAAAAAGGTCGATTTTATAATAAAAAGTATTAGCCAGAATATTAAGCTCTTAATTATTTTAAGCCTAGAGTTGATTTTACCGATTTAGTTTGTTTTAATTACATACCGCCCTAAGGTAATTAGCTACTCATTTTTGTTGAACCAGACAGAGGCAGAGAAACATAAAATGAAATATTCATGGCAGAAAAATAAATATTCAACATAAATATAAAATTGCAAATTAATATAAACTTGGTTAACAATAAAAATGGCAGACTCCTTCTTCCACAGACCGGAAAGCTCGGAGTATTTGTAGGAATCGGAAATAAACTAAAAATTCTGAAGGCTTTGAAACAAATAAATTTTATAACAATTTCCTGATGTTGGAAATTGTTATAGGTTTGGTTTGGATACGAGAAAAATAAAGCAATGAAAATAATGCTGAAAAAATAATAAAGGTGTAAAATAATTTGGCAGAGCTTCCGCAAGAAAATAATAAACTCAACTCTGTAAATTGTTCAATTGAATTAAGCTATTTATAGAAGATTAAATGGGCTGGTGGTTAAATTTGTTGCTTGGGCCTCGTAGGAGCATTGAGAAAATCCAGGAACGTGTGGATACAGGGTCAGCTGGAAAATAGGCGTTTCATATGCAGCGTAACGTTATGACCAAGTCTTCAGTCAAATAACCTATTTTTCCCTTGTCACGGTCGTGACAAGGGCATCACGTTCGTGTCCCTTGTAAAATAAGTGTCACGGTCGTGAGGGATATGTCACGGTCGTGATTGCTCCTTTTGGGGTGTCACGGTCGTGACACCTAGGTGACGACCGTGAGTGCTACAAAATATGCAGGTTTTGCAGTATTCTTCATTTCTTCATCTTTTTATGGTTGTTTTCGCTCCTTTTGCTCGTGGCTCTCGATTTAGCTCTGTATATGATGTACCTGCAAAATGGCAAAGAAAACTCGAGGAATCGGGTGTTAAAACGACGATTATACGATAAAACGGTAATAAAACATAGCAATATAATCGTTACATTTTCTCGTTAACAAACTTCCCCAAACTTAAACCTTTGCTTGTCCTCAAGCAAATAGTCGGTTGAAAATTGTCGGACAAGTTTTTATCGACGCACACACACATAACAAACCGTACGAGGGATCGTTTTGTCGGATAAACCGATACTTTGATAAAACACTAACGATACACTAATGACACAAGCAACAAGCTAATTCGTCGACTTCCCGTTAAACGAAACATTCGGCAATCGCTTTACGATTTCACCTAGAGTCTTTCGATCTTATTTTGCCCGGTTTCATTCTAGCGCAATCACATTAAGCCCTTTGCCTTAGCACACACGTAGTGGAGTAGCCGGTTAGCGACTTTGATCCTTTTTAACACGGGGTCTGGTACACGAGTGCGGTAACCCTAAATACATTATCCGATTTGGAGGTTGTGGGGGATCGAGCCGTAGCACGCCCTACCAAGTTCAGAACCAGTACCTCTGAACCAACCCGCAATGGACTCCTTCTCATATTTCTCGTTTCTTATATGAAACCGTGTACTTTGGTGCAATTTCTTTTCATTTGCATCGAGATATGAAGGATTATTTTAGATTAGGCATCAAACACTTATATTCATCGGCTCCCCACGTGGTTTGTGTTCAGACGGTGCTGACTGCTAGTATAAACTACTAGGGGTTACTTTTGAACTGAAACTTAAGGTGTAGTCGTAACAATCATCGGAACGGAATCGCTTAAGTGGGAAGTCTAAGGTGTCAAGATTGTATTGGTCTTGTTGAATCGTTCTCAGCTTCCTAATTATGATTTCGTAGGTAAGTCGGGTAATGCGAATAATTAAAGATTTTTTTTTTCGGTATGGCTAAATAAACGGGGAAAGTTCGAAACTAAAGAAAATAGCACAAAAATTGCTCGTTTCATTAACTTACGAAAAGAAATACAACGGAATGGAAATACAACGGAATGGAAAAGATGCGAAAAGGGAAAATGCGGAAAATGAAAGGTACCTCTCCCACACTATATCAGACATTGTCCTCAATGTTGTGATATAATAGCGGTGAAAGTACAATACAAACTACGAAAATGAAAAACAAACATAAGAACTAAAACTAAGGCTGCTGATGACCGCGGCCTCGGCTTCTGGTGCGGGAGCGTCTGGTTGGAGTCGCTTCAGGATCAGAACCGGTACCGGTGATAGCAGTAATGTCAATGCGTAAAGCCTCTAGCTCTCTAAGGATTTCTCCGAGCTTCTCATCGGTAGCCTGCTGGTTTGTGGCAACAGTGCAGAGTAATGCATCATGCTGCTTGTAACACCCACTTTTCTCATTTTCTAAAATAACATAAGTTTTCAGATAAATCAGAGTTTAATTAACAAGTGAGTAGCTACATTTTCAAAATCAACCAAAAGTATAATAATTTATTAAAAACAGCGGAAAATCTTTTTATTCAACAATCGACAATTCGCCAAATATCCACAAATTCATCAATTCACTCAATTTATAAGTTTCAACAAAATATGATACGTAACTATTACTAACAAGGATAATTAAATAACAAATATCTCCATTTCCCGTGTTACGTATCAGAGCGACTCCTAGGACTCGACCAAACCACTTGTACTCCGAGCATACTCAAGTACCTGAATCATCTGTACTTCCGAAGAAGCACAGACGCAACCAAACAACAAAGGGGTGAGAAAACAATTCAATATATTAACGGTGCAAATAACATCTTACAGGGTAGTCTCACCTCTATTCATCAAATACACATCATACATCATACAATTAATCAATATCTCAAATAGTTCATCAACACATATCATACATCATTAATTCAATCAATGCAAAGTGACCCAATGACACAATGCAAATGCGGTACCGACTCACAATAACGGTTCATCAAATAGAACCCCGAATGCATCGTTAACGTCTCCAACAAGACACGATCATACCTGCAACCACGATTCTCAACGAATCCCGAATAATCACATCCACGACATGATTATTCCATCAAACGTATGCGCATGCAGACACAACAACGCATACCATATCATAACATACATGAACCCATCATGCTTTACGATCCTCATGATCCTCATCAAAACATATATGTCATTTCATCATATAAATAGCACTAAAAACATAGTACACATCAACATAATTACACATGAATACAATCATGTCAACACGATCCTCATGATCTAACATATATCCCATCACGTGGGTCACATAGATAGTCCAACAATATCCATACTCATTGTCAACACCATTAATATGGTTCACCATTAAGAGTCATGCAAAACAACATAAGCACGTATATTCATACACGCTAATTACCAAATGTCAAATCTTATGAATTCCTCATTAATTCCACCCTCATTTATTCCCTATACATATATTCTACTACCACACGATCCTTCCAATCCTCACCGCTACCAACACTTACATCATGGGGTCTAAGCAAGACATATAATCAATTATGTTACCAATCATCACGATCCTCTTCGTTTAACATTATTCCTTCATATAATCGTGTAAGACTTATAGTAAACATTTCCATCATCAACACCTTCTAATCGATATATTAATAAGGTTATAATATCCCCACTAATCACATAACACGCATACTATATCACAATACATATATCTCATGTTATTCACAATTATAACAATCTACATATTCATATAATTCAATTAAACACTTAGGATTTCTTATGCAACTAATCATCAAGTCCTATATTCACTATACGAACATCCTCAAAGTCTTATTTCATTAATATAATCCTACGTTGGAAGAATGAGTCAAATCCACCTTAAAACGGATGAAAAATTGCATTTACAGGGGCCTAACACGGCCGCCCGTGTTGCCTGACACGGCCCGTGTTGGGTGGCCTGGGACACGCCCCTCAAAATCCACAAAAACTCATTTTCCAGGGGACAACACGGCTGCCCGTGTTGTACAACACTGCCCGTGTTGTGGCACCTGCACCCAAAACTCAGCTTTTTCTAAAACTCACTTTTCTCTCCCAATTTCGTACCAGTTCGAATTCTATCACTTATCTCTCACTTTTATCACCCAAAACACTCCAAATACTGTCCTTATACTTATTTTATGCATCTAATCCCTCATTATCTTCTCAACCTAACGTCACAAATTAAATTAGGAAAATTCTAGGTTTATCTTCTTCTTCTCAATTTACATCATCCACAACCACATTTGTGACCAAGTTCTCATAATACACACATCATGGAATTTAATTATCAAACTTCAAGAATATACAATCAATAATCATAATATTCATACTCATATCATGAACTCATCAACAACAATCAAATTCATATAATCCCTAAGAGAGTAAGGACCTCTCAATTACCCTTTCATGTTAGATCACCAATAAAGAACCCTTTCTCCCCCCTTACCTCGAATTTGACAAAATCCTTGCAAAGCCTTGATCTTGAAGCTTTACGATTCTTGATTTCGCTTCTCCTTTCCCTTTTTCTCCAGAGCCCTCTTTCCTTCGTCAAAATACGATAATGAGAAAATGTATCGTGTTCTCCCCTTTTCATAACAGAATCAAATTACAACCTTGCCCCTCAAACCTCCAACTTATATTTTATTTTATTTATTAAATAACAATATTATAATAATAATACCACCTCATTATATTATCATTATTTAAATAAAATACCTCATCCACTTATTATTCAAAATACACCATCATACTCTTGATATTTATTTTATAAAAATACTTTATAAAATTGGGGCGTTACAACTCTCCCCCACTTATTTTATTTTCGTCCTCGAAAATAGAACTCAATGGCATCACTTAGATATACTCTTGCACCTGACTAATCACTCCCTTGCCCAAGTCGGCAACTCCGCAACCAACTCAAAACAACAACACTGCTGCCAGGACAACCTCCCTAACAACAAGCACCACCTTTATCAATGCTCAACACGCAGGTATATACCTGAAAAAGAACACAACGAAAGTCGTTACCATCACCGTAGGTAACACTCTCCTAATTGCCCATCGTAGGAATTAGTTAATCACACTCGTACCATCACAGTAGGTAACGAGGCGACAACCAGGAAAAACTCAAAATTTCACTCTATACATCCTCTAGATACCACAACATTGATAACAGACTAACCTATTTGTTTCCTCTACCAAAACAACATGATTATAATCCATCAATGAAAGACATACATCACATATATTAATATCTTTGTATATCTCACAATCCTCGATGTGTAGATAACCTCTTACCACTACCCATCCATTCCAGGATGTCCAATAGTCTCAATATCTCAACAGGTCTTATTATTCAATCTATCGAGTCTCTACTAACCATTTATGTATAAGCAATTACACCAATTCAATCTTCCACTGCGCACTCTGATTACTCGCAGCTATCTATTCCATGAAATTCGCATTCTAACTTTAATCATCTCCAACCATCAACACAATTACAGTGATAATTCCCTTAGCATATTTCAAAAATCCGAATGCAAGTCCCTTAATTGTTAATTTAATTCCAACTCTTTAACCATTAGTGTAAACATAGGAAAAATCATCGACTTCCTACCTCAAACCTTCCAATTATCTTAGTCATCCCATCCTCCCCCTTTCCGATCAAATAATAACTGTGTGTTCATGTGATTACCAAACACTTCAATCTTCAATCATAACAACAATACTATAGGATATTCCCATAATTTTACTCTCATCCATTTTCAATTCATGGGTAAGATAGATACCTCCATAATTCTTCTCTCATTGTATAATACCAACTATGACTTTACGATCCAGTACTAATAACTTATCCACTTATCACATCATTATCCAACATTTTATCCACAGCTTGTTAGAATCAAACAAAATCAGACTACAACCGTAGCTAACTCCTATTCCAGCTCTCTAGCACCTTCCCTCACCACACCTCTTCTCAACGAACAACTTATCTTTCGTAAATTATCTGAAACCATAGAATACTAACTTGGAAAACTTTTCACAAACCTTAACAACAACCAACTAAGTCCAAATACATCCTAATCTCTTATATCCCACTCTTTTCCATCATTGTAGTTCCATATCTACTTCGGACAAACGCTTTCTCATACCTTTCTCTGAACAACTCAATCTACACCTGTTCATAAAAATTATCCTCGACAACTTAGTATATAACTGCATCTTTTCTAATTCTCATATTTCAATTTCCAATATTCTCCAAATCCTTTTTCTCTACTTCCATTATAGACAAGAACATCCAAAGGTTACCATCTCGAAATTATCCAAGCCACTTTGAAAGGCACCATTCATATTCCACATTAATTAGACCATGAATTCATAAATTCTAGAAAAATAAATATTGTACACTCATTATTTTACTTTTGTCTTAATAGTCCAACACATACAGCGATACTTATATTTCCATTGTTGCATCCCATAACTCACGGTTCACCATTTCAAACAATTATGAAACTATCCATACTCTATTGTATCAACATACACCATACTACTAAGGCAATATCTCAACATCACTACATTGTGCAGACACCTGGTTATAATTAATTCCCACAAAAATTGTACCTTCATAGTTTCAAAAACTCACCCATCTCTAATTATACTATGCCAAAATATAACTCAATACTTACTTCTTCAATCTCCATCCCACATCCTTCAACGTAGTAAATTCATCCAACATGATCTGTCAACATCTAGTTCTTATTACCACATTCCTCTTACGCTAGGCTTGCAAAATCCCAACTAACTCAAGGTCCTGGTAGGCATGACTACCCAACTCATAACAACAACAATACTACAGATGAATTCCAGCTCACTATTAATCCTTTATCAATCAAATCCAATTTGTTCCCATTTCAATTGTGAATTCTCGTATTATTCACTAATCGACATGTAACTTCATATCCTCATCTTTTTATATCATAACACCGAAGTTTTCCCACAAGGCACCCTTGCTGCCACGATTCCTTATAACTACACCTCTGATATATCCTTCAAAACATAATTATATTCATACTCTACAGATGGTCCATCGATGTGACCTTATTCCCAATCAATGTCATCTATGCAACCAAATCAGACATCGGAGTCCTTTCTCAAAAGTTCCGCTACATACCCAATAGATATAACGTTCAACTTTTTATAACTATTCATTCCCAATTCACTTCCTACTCACCGAGGAGTAACCATTAGTAATATCTAATCAACATAATCAATCCTTAAATTCATTTCTTTTCCGGATACCGGAATCTACATCTACTCCTTTATACTACTAATAGCTCTGGTTCAACTCCAAATGGTCTACTGAACATACTATCTCGGCTGAAAGATATGTCTTTTGCATCCAACACAATTCCGCCTACTATTAGCAATGGATTGAGGGTGATCAGTTCCTCAATTTGCCAATAGATAGCCGACAATCATGATGGCCATAAGTCACATTTTCCAACTTTAATAGCGTTCCTTGCTTCTTGCGAACTAAGTTGCTTCACGAGCGAGTCCTTAGTCAACGTAAACCTTAGCAACCTCTGCCACACTACAATTCCAACACACCACAAGCCAACTCTCAGGAGAAGAAATAACTCCTCCCCCACTTATATTCAACAAACATATGCAAACAAACAACTAGAAAACAAGCAAGTATCGATAGTGTTTCACACACATATCGTATACTCCGGGACAAACGACACGCGACAACCTGGCCGGACGGACCGACCTGCTCTGATACCAATTATAACACCCACTTTTCTCATTTTCTAAAATAACATAAGTTTTAAGATAAATCAGAGTTTAATTAACAAGTGAGTAGCTACATTTTCAAAATCAACCAAAAGTATAATAATTTATTAAAAACAGCGGAAAATCTTTTTATTCAACAATCGGCAATTCGCCAAATATCCACAAATTCATCAATTCACTCAATTTATAAGTTTCAACAAAATATGATACGTAACTATTACTAACAAGGATAATTAAATAACAAATATCCCCATTTCCCGTGTTACGTATCAGAGCGACTCCTAGGACTCGACCAAACCACTTGTACTCCGAGCATACTCAAGTACCTGAATCATCTGTACTTCCGAAGAAGCATAGACGCAACCAAACAACAAAGGGGTGAGAAAACAATTCAATATATTAACGGTGCAAATAACATCTTACAGGGTAGTCTCACCTCTATTCATCAAATACACATCATACATCATACAATTAATCAATATCTCAAATAGTTCATCAACACATATCATACATCATTAATTCAATCAATGCAAAGTGACCCAATGACACAATGCAAATGCGGTACCGACTCACAATAACGGTTCGTCAAATAGAACCCCGAATGCATCGTTAACGTCTCCAACAAGACACGATCATCCCTGCAACCACGATTCTCAACGAATCCCGAATAATCACATCCACGACATGATTATTCCATCAAACGTATGCGCATGCAGACACAACAACGCATACCATATCATAACATACATGAACCCATCATGCTTTACGATCCTCATGATCCTCATCAAAACATATATGTCATTTCATCATATAAATAGCACTAAAAACATAGTACACATCAACATAATTACACATGAATACAATCATGTCAACACGATCCTCATGATCTAACACATATCCCATCACGTGGGTCACATAGATAGTCCAACAATATCCATACTCATTGTCAACACCATTAATATGGTTCACCATTAAGAGTCATGCAAAACAACATAAGCACGTATATTCATACACGCTAATTACCAAATGTCATATCTTATGAATTCCTCATTAATTCCACCCTCATTTATTCCCTATACATATATTCTACTACCACACGATCCTTCCAATCCTCACCGCTACCAACACTTACATCATGGGGTCTAAGCAAGACATATAATCAATTATGTTACCAATCATCACGATCCTCTTTGTTTAACATTATTCCTTCATATAATCGTGTAAGACTTATAGTAAACATTTCCATCATCAACACCTTCTAATCGATATATTAATAAGGTTATAATATCCCCACTAATCACATAACACGCATACTATATCACAATACATATATCTCATGTTATTCACAATTATAACAATCTACATATTCATATAATTCAATTAAACACTTAGGATTTCTTATGCAACTAATCATCAAGTCCTATATTCACTATACGAACATCCTCAAAGTCTTATTTCATTAATATAATCCTACGTTGGAAGAATGAGTCAAATCCACCTTAAAATGGACGAAAAATTGCATTTACAGGGGCCTAACACGGCCGCCCGTGTTGCCTGACACGGCCCGTGTTGGGTGGCCTGGGACACGCCCCTCAAAATCCACAAAAACTCATTTTCCAGGGGGACAACACGGCCGCCCGTGTTGTACAACACTGCCCGTGTTGTGGCACCTGCACCCAAAACTCAGCTTTTTCTAAAACTCACTTTTCTCTCCCAATTTCGTACCAGTTCGAATTCTATCACTTATCTCTCACTTTTATCACCCAAAACACTCCAAATACTGTCCTTATACTTATTTTATGCATCTAATCCCTCATTATCTTCTCAACCTAACGTCACAAATTAAATTAGGAAAATTCTAGGTTTATCTTCTTCTTCTCAATTTACATCATCCACAACCACATTTGTGACCAAGTTCTCATAATACACACATCATGGAATTTAATTATCAAACTTCAAGAATATACAATCAATAATCATAATATTCATACTCATATCATGAACTCATCAACAACAATCAAATTCATATAATCCCTAAGAGAGTAAGGACCTCTCAATTACCCTTTCATGTTAGATCACCAATAAAGAACCCTTTCTCCCCCCTTACCTCGAATTTGACAAAATCCTTGCAAAGCCTTGATCTTGAAGCTTTACGATTCTTGATTTCCCTTCTCCTTTCCCTTTTTCTCCAGAGCCCTCTTTCCTTCGTCAAAATACGATAATGAGAAAATGTATCGTGTTCTCCCCTTTTCATAACAGAATCAAATTACAACCTTGCCCCTCAAACCTCCAACTTATATTTTATTTTATTTATTAAATAACAATATTATAATAATAATACCACCTCATTATATTATCATTATTTAAATAAAATACCTCATCCACTTATTATTCAAAATACACCATCATACTCTTGATATTTATTTTATAAAAATACTTTATAAAATTGGGGCGTTACACTGCTCCTTCTGCCTTCGCTCCAGTGCAACATTCATCTGGTTTTGCTGATGAATCGCACGGAGGACTTCCTCAAGTGTGTATTCCTGTGCAGGAGGCTGTCGGGTGGATGTCTCGGGAATGTCCTGGACAGGCTCAGCTGCATCCATGGCGTCTTGCATCTCGTCCGCTGGAGGATCGGCCTGATCATCATGAATGGGGGCGTGGCCGGCAGCATCCGGTAAAGCAAAGAGCCAGTTGGCTCGGCTAGACGGATCGATGCGGTCACAGGACGGCTGAATAATGTGGTGATAAACAGTGCCGTGGATAACAGGGCTATACCTGCTATCCTCTCTCTACGCAATCAAGTGTGCGGACCTGCAATAATTCTTGGTTAGGAACTCGGCATCTCTGAAAGGCTGATTTACGACCAAGTCACCAAGCCCCAACTGAATGGCGAGGGTGGTGACAATGCCGCCAATGTAAAATGGGGTTGCGCTTCTTTGCGCAATGGACTGGATATGGTTCAGCATGAACGGGGCAGCGTTGATAGGCTCGTCATTTAGAGTACAGTATAAGAACAGAAGCTCCTTGGAGTTGAGCTTATGGTTACTCTCTCGTGCAAAAATGGTGTTGCAAATGATGCGGTGAAAATATCGGATTGTCGGGTTGTGGATGTGTGTAGCATTAAGGCTCTGAAAGGCTGAGGCACGGGTGTTGGTTATGTCGTGCCATAAAGTGAAAGCGGTTTCACTGAAATTGTCCGGCACGCGGAGGTGAGCTTCATTCCCGTGATCGAAGCGTAGCAACTCGGCTATCCTGTTTTGCGAAAGTTCGAACTCCCGGCCATGCAATCGGAACTTAGCGAAACCGGTGAGTTGACTCTGAGAACCGGCGGGAGTGATGTAATGGAACGAGCTTAGGAATTCCAATGTCAGAAGCTCGAATGTGGGCTGGGGCTGACTGCAAAGATCCCACAGACCGACTTTTTGAAGCAGGCTCTTGACACTGTTAAGCATTCCCAATTCTCTCAAACAGATAGTGTCGATATAACGTGTGGGTTGCACACCACGGTTCTGGAATCGGATGAATCTTTCTCTCTGGTTTTCTCCATTCTCACCCTCTCTAAATTGAATAGATTCCATTGCATGCAAGAACTAGAGTGGGAGATGAGGAGTTTGGATTTTTGTGAAAAAGTGATAAAATGAGAGAAATAATGGTTCGGATAAATATTATAAGGTGAGAATGTGATAGGTGTGGTGATAATGGAGAGGTTAATGGGTTTTAATTTGGTAATGGGAGGTTACGGAAGTTGGTGGAGATAATGGGTGGTTTTGAAAGTTATGGAAGAAGAAAGATGAAGAGGTTTCGAAGAAGAAACAGTTCTGTTTCTCACGAATCCTATAATTAGGCTTGTCACGATCGTTAGGGGGGTGTGACGACCGTGAGGGTTGAATTCCTTGAATAATTTCCAGAAAGCATTATCTCTCACGCTTCATATAATTTATATAATATTTTTGATCACTTCTCACTCAATATCAAATATAAACACCATATAATAAATAATTTCAATATAGTACTTGTAAATTTGCATGACACGAGAGATTGTATAAAATATGAATCAATTCAAGCATAACAGTATATAGATTGAAAACATATAAATTGATTAAAATGAAAAAAATTGTAAACTAGAAGTGCTTTGCATTTGATAATTGAAATGAAATTACATTAATGAAAATACGGTGCGAAAATGTTTGCGAAAAGTAAAAATAACTAGAAACGAAAACAATAAGTAAAGTAAGCTAGATCACTACAGCATTTTCAAAAGTGCTTCTTCAAATCTTCGATTGCGGAGTTCGGGTGGTAGAATTGCTCACAGGTTATGTCAGTTAGACCTATAATGTCCAATCGCATGCTCTTAATCTCATCCTTAACAGTATTTATATCAGTTTGGTAAGCTTCAAGAGTGTTCATGATATTCTTTAAGTTGTTAGCATAATCTACTTGATTCACTTCAGGGGTTTCAATCACTTCGTCAGTGTGGTTAATGTCATGGTAACCAGGAGGTGTCTCAGGGTCACTTTCTACATCGGTCATTATATCATCTTTTATCTTGTAAGACTGAGGTGTTTCAGGAGTAGATGGATAGTCAGGTGGGGTTAACTCATAAAGCCAGTTATCCTTATTGTGAACACTTACTCTAGCATGGTTTGGTAGTGTGAACAGGGTTACTACCTCATTCCTGATTAGGTACTCGAAAGGTGGATGTCCTAAATTCCTTATGATATGGCGATTAAAGCAAAAGTTAAGATTCATAGGACGGATGGTACCTAAACGGTTACACCTGTGCAATTGGTATCTAAGTCCTAAGGCATCAGCAATCATGGTTACAAGACCTCCTACTAATATAGGTAATTCAGGTTCTTCTTGGATTCGGGTGAAGGTTTGCATCATGAAAGGTACACCATTGACTGGCTGTCCATTAGTGAAACAAGACATAATGAATATCTCATCTTTAGATACTCCAGTAAGGTTTTCTTCTTTTCCAAAAAAGGTGTGGGCAAGGATCTTATGGAAGTAACGGAGAGCAGGGTTATGTATCTCATCATTGTTCATGTTATTTGGTTCAGGGTGGTAGTTTCCGGTTAAAGTTCCCCAAAAGAAATCCAGCTCAATGTCCATCAATTCTACCTGTGTGGTAGTAAAAGCAAAGGGTCAACTAGGGAATCCTAATAAGTCAGCTAGTTCTTTATGGTTAAAGTCATATTCTATTCCAAATAGGCGGAAACTGATAAATCCCTTCCTGAATCCAAAACCGCGCTCGGGTAGGTAAACTAAGGAGCTAAGGAACTCAAGGGTGAGCTCGCGGTAAGTCACAAACTTATGTTGAATCAGTGCATTCTCCCATCCAAGTCGGTTAAACAAGTACATGATGCTATCATGTATACCTAGGGTTTCCATAGTCAGATCATCCGGGTACAGGGTCAAATCCATTGGCCTCTGTGATAACTCTTCAAATTTCATTCTTTGGTTCCTACCTCTAAATTTGGTTTCCATAAGGTTTATCGGTTGGTTAGCCATGGTTAGTGCAAATACGGAGGAAACAAATCAGGGGGAGAAGGAAAGTGGAAAAGACTTTTAGAAAATCTGTAAAAGTGATTTAAGATTAAAATAAGGAAAAATAAGGAAATAAAATGCATAAATTAAAAGCAATAATAGTAATATTGAAATAAAATTATAAAATGACAAAACAAATAAATGAATAATAAAACGATAAATGACAAAATAATAGAATGATAATAATGATTTAAATGATTTAAATGATTAAATGGCTTGACTCCCACTAAGCGCTGTTTTTATCGTCTAAAGCCTGACGTAATGCTTAGGTTAGATTAATCAGGGGAATTAGTGGACAATTCTAAAAGCCTTAGACTATTCGCATAATCTC
The DNA here is from genome assembly GCA_963966055.1 of Lathyrus aphaca. NCBI lineage: Eukaryota > Viridiplantae > Streptophyta > Magnoliopsida > Fabales > Fabaceae > Lathyrus > Lathyrus aphaca. The sequence continues at coordinate 220,522,308 of OZ014525.1, forward strand.
TATTTTCAACTTTATGATAATGTTTTAAACGTTGTCCGTTTACTATGAATGGTTCACTATTCCTACCCTTAATTTCTATTGCTCCGCTCGGGAACACTCTAGTTATTTCAAAGGGTCCTGACCATCTAGATTTTAGTTTTCCAGGAAAGAGCCTAAGTCTTGAATTAAAGAGGAGTACAACGTCTCCCACACTAAATTCTTTCCTAGATAGGCGTTTATCATGCCATCACTTAGTTCTTTCTTTATATATCTTAGCATTCTCATAAGCATCTAGCCTTAATTCTTCTAATTCGTTAATGTCTAGGATTCGCTTTTCTCCTGCAGCATTATAGTTTATATTGAGTGTTTTGATCGCCCAATAAGCTTTGTGTTCTAGTTCTACCGGGAGGTGACAAGATTTTCCATAAACTAATTTGAAAGGTGTAGTTCCTATGGGTGTCTTGTAAGCGGTCCTATAAGCCCATAAAGCTTCATTAAGTTTAGATGACCAATCTTTCCGAGATATGGCGACAGTCTTTTCTAAGATTTGTTTGATTTCTCTGTTTGAGACTTCGACTTGTCCACTCGTTTGTGGATGATATGGTGTTGCCACACGGTGTCTTACTCCATACTTAGATAGTAATTTGTCAAAGATTTTTGAAATGAAGTGCGAGCCACTGTCACTTATGACGAGTCTAGGCACACCAAATCTGGGAAAGATTATATTTTTGAAAAGCTTTATTACTACTCGTGTGTCATTTGTAGGAGAATTTATAGCTTCAATCCATTTTGAAACATAATCAACAGCTACGAGTATGTAATTGTTACCGAAAGATGATGGGAATGGTCCCATGAAATCTATTACCCAGACGTCAAAGATTTCTACTTCTAATATTCCTTTTTGAGGCATTTCATCTCTTCTTGAAATATTGCCGGTGCGTTGACACCGATCGCAATTTATAACAGCGATGTGGACATCTTTCCATAGATTAGGCCAGAATAAGCCGGCTTGCAAGATTTTTGCACAAGTCTTGGAAGTGCTTGCATGTCCACCATAAGGAGATGAATGGCAGTGAGCAATGACATCTTCTATTTCTTCTTCGGGAATACATCGACGAAAGATTCCATCGGGTCCTCTTTTGAACAATAATGGTTCATCCCAATAGTAATGTTTGAGATTGTGAAAGAATTTCTTTTTCTGCTGATAGGTTAAATCAGGTGGAATAGCTCCTGCAGCTAGGTAGTTGACAATGTCAGCGTACTATGGCAGTCCTACAGTTGTCTGGATTGTTTCCACGGGTTCTGGTTCATTTATGTCTAACTGGATTGGGTCGCTTCCTATTTGTGCTATCAGCTGTTCATACGGAAAATCATCGTTAATCGGCACTTGTTCGGGTTTAATACCTTCTATTCTAGATAAATGGTCCGCTACGACGTTTTCAGTACCCTTTTTATCTTTTATTTCGAGATCAAACTCTTGTAAGAGTAAAATCCATCTCAAGAGTCTTGGTTTAGCATCTTTCTTAGTTAATAGATATCTGATAGCAGCATGGTCTGTGTAGACTATTATTTTCGCTCCTACTAGGTAAGAACGGAATTTGTCCAGCGCAAAGACAACTGCTAACAATTCTTTTTCAGTAGTGGCGTAGTTCATCTGAGCAGAATCTAAGGTTCTACTGGCATAGTAAATCGCATGAAGTTTCTTTTCCTTCCTCTGGCCTAGAACTGCGCCTACAACATAGTCACTCGCATCGCACATGACTTTGAAAGGTAATCTCCAGTCAGGGGGTTGCATGATTGGTGCGGTGATGAGGGCTGTTTTTAGAGTTTCGAATGCTTTAAGACAATCTTCATTGAATATGAACTCAGCGTCTTTCATTAATAAACCGGTAAGAGGTTTAGTGATTTTCGAGAAATCTTTGATGAATCGTCGGTAAAAACCGGCGTGTCCTAAAAAGCTTCGTATTTCTCGAACGGTTTTAGGGGGTTGAAGATCTTTTATGACTTCTATCTTAGCTTTATCAACTTCAATTCCCTTGTCGGATATGACGTGGCCTAATACGATTCCTTCTCTGACCATAAAATGACATTTCTCCCAGTTAAGCACGAGGTTTACTTTTACACATCTTTCTAACACCATTTCTAAATTTGATAGGCATCCTTCAAAACTTTGCCCGCATACAGAGAAGTCGTCCATAAACATTTCCATGATGTTGTCTATAAAATCTGCGAAGATTGACATCATACATCTTTGAAAGGTTGCAGGAGCGTTGCATAATCCAAAGGGCATTCGTCTATAAGCGAACGTTCCATAGGGGCATGTGAATGTAGTCTTCTCTTGATCATCTGGATGGATAGGGATTTGGAAAAATCCTGAGTAACCATCAAGATAACAGAAATAAGAATGCTTGGCTAATCGTTCTAACATTTGATCTATAAAGGGTAGTGGGAAATGATCTTTTCGAGTGGCTTTGTTTAGTTTACGATAATCGATGCACACTCTATGTCCTGTCACTACTCTTTGCGATATCGATTCTCCTTTAGCGTTTTTCACAATAGTGATACCTCCTTTCTTTGGCACTACATGTACTGGACTAACCCATTTACTATCAGAGATTGGATATATTATTCCGGCATCTAGTAGTTTCTTAACTTCTTCTTTTACTACAGTGCTAAGGATTGGGTTAATTCTTCTTTGAGATTCTCTGGAGGTTTTGCAATCTTCTTCTAGCAGAATACGATGCATACAGATTGAAAGGCATATTCCTTTGAAATCAGATATGTTATATCCTAATGCAGTTGGATATTTCTTTAAGACATCTAAAAGTTTCTTAGTTTCGATTGTTCCTAAACTGGAATTTATTATAACTGGTCTTTTACATTCAATGTCTAAGAATTCGTACCTTAGGTTATTAGGTAAAGTTTTTAATCCTAATGTAGGTTTATCTTTACTTGGCATGGGATCCGGTGTAAGTGCTAAGCTTTCGCTTAGACTATCGTCTTGATACGGTGCACGCCAATTATCATCTTCGAAAATCGGAGGGATTTGAATTTTCATAATTTCAGAATAGGTAGTTTCTTTCATTTCCATTTCTCTTACACATTCGTCAATTACGTCTAATAGATAGCATGTATCCTCTATAGCTGGTGATTGTAAGAATTGTATTAAAATAAATTCAACTTTCTCTTCACCTACTTCAAAGGTTAGCTTTCCTCTTTTTACGTCTATTATAGCTCCGGCGGTAGCTAAGAATGGTCTTCCTAGTATGATAGGTGTAGTGGAGTCTTCAGAGATGTCCATGATTATGAAATCAGTAGGGATGTAGAATTGTCCTATACGTACTGGGACGTTTTCTAGTATGCCTACAGGATATTTAACAGAGCGATCGGCTAGTTGAACAGACATTTTAGTTGGTCATAGGTCTCCCATGTCTAGCCTTTTGCAAATCGTTAAGGGCATAACACTGATACTGGCTCCTAAATCGCATAGAGCTTTGTCAATGACGAATTTTCCTATTACACAGGGTATAGAGAAACTTCCTGGATCTTTTAGCTTAGGAGGCATATTATTCTGAATTATGGCGCTACACTCAGCAGTAAGTGTAACTGTTCCGTTATCCTCTATCTTTTTCTTATTAGATAACATCTCTTTTAAAAACTTAGCATACGAGGGCATTTGAGTGATAGCTTCTGTAAACAGAATAGTAATATTCAACTGTTTCAGAAATTCGACAAATTTCTTAAACTGGCCCATCGTCTTGGAATTGGTTAATCTCTGAGGGTACGGAATTGGTGGTTTATAGGGTGGTGGAGGCACATAAGGCTTTTCTTTCTCCACTGCCTCTTGATTATCATCTTCCTTTTCTTCTGGATCGTTCACCATTTCAGTCAGTTTGTCTGGTTTTTGGTACATGGCTGGATTGTCAAGTCTTGGATCGGTAGGTCCGTCAAGTTCCTTGCCACTTCTTAATATCACGGCATTGGCTTGTCCTTTCGGATAAGGTTGAGGTTGTCCAGGAAATACTCCAGCTGGTGCAGCGGTAGGTGCTTGTTGTTGAGCTACTTGTGAAATCTGAGTTTCAAGCATTTTTTATGTGTAGCTAATGCATCTACTTTGCTTACTAATTGCTTAATCTGCTCACTAGTGTGAATGTTTTGGTTTAAGAAGTCTTTGTTTGTTTGAGATTGGTTAGCTATAAAGTTCTCCATCATCAATTCAAGGTTCGATTTTCTTGGGACATTAGGAGCAGTCTTTTGATATCCTGGTGGTGTAGCTGGTGCTTGACCTGGTGCGTATAAAGCATTGTTATTCTTATAGGAGAAGTTCAGATGATTCTTCCAACCTGGGTTGTATGTGTTTGAGTACGGATTTCCTTGAGCATAATTCACTTGATCTGTGGGAATTCCTGTTAACAGTTGACAATCAGGAACTTCATGTCCTGGAACTCCACATAACTCACAGTTAGGTGTTACTGCAGCCACGATGGCTGTTGGTGTTATGGCCAAGTTGTCGATCTTTTGGTTTAGTTGGTCAAACTTTGCATTGACTTGGTCCATACTACTCACTTCGTACATACCTCCTTTTGTTGGTTTCTCAGTTGCGACTCTCTCGCTTCCCCATTGGTAATGGTTTTGAGCCATACTTTCGATAAGTGCATAGGAATCGTTATATTCTTTGTATATTAATGCACCGCCCGCGGCAGCGTCAATTGTCATTCTTGTATTGTACAAGAGTCCATTATAGAAGGTATGGATGACCATCCATTCTACTAATCCGTGATGTGGACAAAGTCTCAGCATATCCTTATAGCGTTCCCAAGCTTCGAAAAGTAATTCGTTTTCCCTTTGCTTAAATCCGTTGATTTGAGCTCTTAGCATAGCTGTCTTGCTAGGTGGGAAATATCTGGTTAAAAGACTCTTTTTAGTTTCTCCCACATAGTTACTGAGTTCGAAGGCAGAGATTGAAGCCAGGCTCTTGCTCTGTCTCGAAGTGAAAAAGGAAACAAACGTAGTCTAATAGCTTCTTGGGTAACTCCATTGGCTTTTACGGTATCTGCGTATTGCACAAAGATCGAGAGATGAAGGTTCGGATCCTCGGTAGGATTTCCGGGGAATTGATTTTGTTGCACGGCTGATATCAACGAAGGTTTTAGTTCAAAATCATTTCGGTTGATAGCCGGTGCGGCAATGCTGGAATGCGGTTCAGCTTGCGAAGGACTGGCGTAATACTTGAGTGGGTGATTCTGTTCTTCAGCCATCTCTGCATCCTTTGATGTTACGACTGGTTTAGGTGGATCTAATTGAAGATCTGGAATATTGTAACTTTGTTCGTAATCGAATATCCGTCTTCTTACGTGTAAGAAGCGTTCCGATTCTGGGATTAGAGGTTGCAAGTCTTCGCCTTGAGAGCGAGTACTTGGCATACACTCGGGAATTTAGATTAAGAAAAGAAAATAATTGTTACCTTAGTCTAGACAATGCTACCTAAAGTGCACTAGTAACTAAATTAAGGTCCCCGGCAACGGCGCCAAAAACTTGATGGGCTAAAGACGTATCTAATTATGTGTCTAGCGGTATCATAACTGCAAGTGCACAGCCTATCGAAGTAATATTTAAGATTATCGATCCACAGGGACTCTATGGTTACTTAGTGCTAGATGAACTTCTAGTTTAGCTAAGGTGAAGGGTTGTCACGATTTTTTGTTGTTTTTAAAGATTAAAGGCGGGAATTAAATTTAAGTTTAATAGAATAATACTAAGGCGGTCGGTATGTAATTATGCTAACTTAGGCGGGTAAATCTAACCTAGGCTTATAAAGGTGTTCACTTAATCTATTCTGTAGAGGTTACCAGCTTAAATACCTTTAACTCACACTCTCGTGGTCTTATCTCAGATCTTACCCCTAAAGCCCTATGCCTGCTCTCGCTAGCCCATAAGTGTTTAGAGATAATTTTTGAAAACTTAGTAATTCTAATTTATTTTAAAGCGCTATCGCTGTGTTTAATTTAAATGCCTAACTTTAGCTATCTGGTTAAAATCTCACACTCTCGTGGTCTTGACCTAACCTAATACACTTTCCTTACTCTCGTAACAAAAAGGTCGATTTTATAATAAAAAGTATCAGCCAGAATATTAAGCTCTTAATTATTTTAAGCCTATAGTTGATTTTACCGATTTAGTTTGTTTTAATTACATACCGCCCTAAGGTAATTAGCTACTCATTTTTGTTGAACCAGACAGAGGCAGAGAAATATAAAACGAAATATTCATGGCAGAAAAATAAATATTCAACATAAATATAAAATTGCAAATTAATATAAACCTGGTTAACAATAAAAATGGCAGACTCCTTCTTCCACAGACCGGAAAGCTCGGAGTATTTGTCGGAATCGGAAATAAACTAAAAATTCTGAAGGCTTTGAAACAAATAAATTTTATAACAATTTCCTGATGTTGGAAATTGTTATAGGTTTGGTTTGGATACGAGAAAAATAAAGCAATGAAAATAATGCTGAAAAAATAATAAAGGTGTAAAATAATTCGGCAGAGCTTCCGCAAGAAAATAATAAACTCACCTTTGTAAATTGTTCAATTGAATTAAGCTATTTATAGAAGATTAAATGGGCTGGTGGTTGAATTTGTTGCTTGGGCCTCGTAGGAGCATTGAGAAAATCCAGGAACGTGTGGATACAGGGTCAGCTGGAAAATAGGCGTTTCATATGCAGCGTAACGTTATGACCAAGTCTTCAGTCAAATAACCTATTTTTCCCTTGTCACGGTCGTGACAAGGGCATCACGTTCGTGTCCCTTGTAAAATAAGTGTCACGGTCGTGAGGGATATGTCACGGTCGTGATTGCTCCTTTTGGGGTGTCACGGTCGTGACACCTAGGTGACGACCGTGAGTGCTACAAAATATGCAGGTTTTGCAGCATTCTTCATTTCTTCATCTTTTTATGGTTGTTTTCGCTCCTTTTGCTCGTGGCTCTCGATTTAGCTCTGTATATGATGTACCTGCAAAATGGCAAAGAAAACTCAAGGAATCGGGTGTTAAAACGACGATTATGCGATAAAACGGTAATGAAACATAGCAATATAATCGATACATTTTCTTGTTATCACCCTGCTAGGTGATCGTCCTTCACCTTTGATGACCGTACCTCATCATTTATTTCATTTATCTATAATCCCTAGAGAGTCTTATAGCTTTATCTGATGGCCGTCCCCATCATAATCTCTCATATCCCCAGCTTGTCGGCCGTCCCCGTTACTGCTTTATCCCCCGCATCTTCCCCAGCCTGTCGGTCGTCCCCGTCATTGCTCTTTCCCCAGCAGTCGTCCTCTGCTCGACGGTCGTCCTTCGTTGCCCGCACTTTATAATATACTTTATTTTTCTTTACAATCTATATCCCTTTTCTTCTTCATTCTGTGAGTGCAAATTTTGGATTGTCTTTGGTATTCAACCACAAGTTATCTTGTTTGCCTGTTAAGCCGTCGCTTACATCCTGCACAGCTAACTCATGTTTGAATAGGGGCAGCTGTAAACACCCCAAATTTTCCCTCACCCATTCACACCATGGCTTGTGATCTTTTCATATGCATAAATTCAATCATAGCATCTCATACCACATTTTTGATTCACTGCATTGATTCAAAGTCATCTGCATCTAGGGTTTGTGATTTGAGCTATCCAAGAGTCATTTGAGCCACTCCAAAGGTCTTCAATCACTTCAAATGGGTCCATGTGTGTTCAAGCATCATATTATATCCTCACAAAGTCAAGAAAGTCAAAGAATCACAAGAACTGAGAATGGCATGGGAGCAGTGCCAGGTTTAACTGCACAGATGACCTAGAATTAGGGTTTTGGTTTCAAAGGCCATAACTCCAAATTTTTTGATCATTTTTGATTCTATTGGTCTCTATATGTTATAAGGATCATGCATATCAAGTTTCATGAAGAAATTCCATGGGGAAGGCATCTAATCAAGAGTTGACTTCTTGAGCAAGTCAGTGTAAAATCAGGGCGTCTGAGGCCCCCAATGACCCAAACAAGGGGTGTTCTTCATCATTTTTATTGTGTATGAACTTTATTTGATCATAGAAGATGTTAGAAGTTCACAAAATTGAAGAATTCCAAGCCATTTGCAAAGTTGTCTTTTTGGGAAAATGACTTGTAATGGAAACTTGCCATTTTGGGAAACTTTATCAACCCTTTCTTTTTTGATTCAAAAATGCCTCAAATGAGAAAACTTTGGTCATGAAAGTTGTAGAATGGATCATTCCCTTTTCAAAAAGTACAAGAACTCATTCTAATTCATTTTGGATCAAAAGTTATGGTTTGTCAAAGTTGGGAAAAATCACATAATTTCAAGTTATGCACCAAAGAGGCAAAGTTGAAAAATCCCTTGCCAAGGCAAAATGAGACCTCAAAGTGACTTCTAATCTTTGTACAAACATAAACCATTGCCTAAAATTCAGAATGCACCAAGAGTTTGTCCATTTTCATGACTTGTGGATCAAGAAATCACAAAGGGGGCCAAAAGTCACAAAGTTGCAAAACCTATGGCAAACCCTAATCCACTTGCTTGCCTTGTCTCTAAACCATTTCAATGGCTCTCCCTAAACTCAGCTGAGCCCAACCATGCCCCTATCACAGCCTTACACTTGCCCATACCTCAAGTACACCTAACATTGACTTTTTGCATAAAGACCCATACCAATCAAGCTAGGCCAGACCAACTCCTCTGACCTATCCAAGAGTGATAAGTGGACCAAATGCAACACAACACACCAGACACACAAGCCCGAAACACTCTCCAAGCCATAGCTCCAAGCTTTGCCTTCTTATGCATTTTCATTCGAAACACTTCACACAAGCATCAAACATAGAAACAAACTCCATAGAACATCTCAGCATGTCTCACTGATCATCCCTGACCCTTCACCTTGCCCTGAAACTCCCTGAAATCAAAACACGATTTCCTCCCCTCTCTGAACAGAACCACTTCAAACTCACAAACCAGCCATTTTAAACTCCAACCAAACTTCATAAATTCATCAAGAGGATCATTGGGACCATTTTGAAGCAAAGAGGCAAGCAGAAAGCTCCTGGATTGAAAGCTCCATTTCAGGTGAGCTCAAGAACGTTTTTTCCAGAAATGCATTTTTAAGTTCCTAAATGAATCTATGTGATGTGCTGATCATACTGATATGTTTAGTTTTGCAAATGGTTAAGTATTGAGTATGTATGAAGCTTCTGAAATTTTTTTGACCTAAAAACCTTTTGATTCGATTCAGCTTTGATACGAAAAATAAATGTGTTTTGATTGATGATTCTTGTTGTATGATGCTTGGGGTTGGATTCTGGGCAGAGAGATCAAGTTTTAGTGACCTAGGGAGTGAGTTAGCAATTTTCAGGGAAGGAGGTGGCCGGAGAAGATGACCGGAGGTCATTTCCGGCCACCTGAATGTCATTAAGTTGTTAATTACGATTAGGGTTTGGTTTGAATGTGGACCTTTGATCTTGTGGACTTTTGTTGACTCCCGCGCGAATGGAAGGCCTGGATCTCTCATTAAAACCCTAATCTCACGTAATTAATTTAATTAATCCAGTTTAATTTAATTGGCCCAGTTTGAATTCCAGCCACAAGATCTGGCGCGCAGTCAACTCCCCTTAGCCCAGAAACAATCCTGGCCCTTCCCTTTGCATACTTCCATTTATTTTATTTTTTATTTCATTTAATTTGATTTATCTTTCAAATTTTATTAAAAATAATAAAACACTTTTAAAAATTATGAAATTTTTTGTCAAGAGTTTCATTAATTTTTAAAACCCAAAAATATTTTTATTTTCATTTTTTGAATTAAAAATTATTTTTAAATCATTTAAATGTTTATTTTTAATTAATTAATGGAAATTAATTAATTAAAAATACATTTAGGTATTTAAAAATCACAAAAAAATTCACATAGCATTTGGAAACATTTAGAAACATTGTCCAACCCTCAAACCAAATTTCATTTTTGTTCTTGACACCTTTTGATCATTTTCATTGGATTTAATTTCATTTTTAGGCAATATTTTGTTTCAAACTTCAAAAATTCCTTTCTGCCTAACCATTGAGAGTTGGATGATGATTCTTTTGGCATTGCATCTTGCATAGCATGTAGTTTATAGGATAAAATTGATTTGAATTGATCTTGCATTTTCAATTTGTTTAGCATTTTTCTTGGTGAAGTACCCCAAAACCCTAACAATCTTAGAAAATTCGTAACTTTCACTAGGTTAAGAGTTGGATCCCCTCCTTTGGGCAGTGAGCTTGTATAGGTTTAGGGTATCTTTGTTTGCATTTTCAAATTTTATCAAGTCATTTGCTTCTGGTTTTGGATTTTTGCTTTGCATGATGCATGTAACCCTAATTTGTGCCTTCCTTTGCATCCATTTCTCATTTGCTTGCATCCATTGACTTGCCATGACATTTTGTGCATTCATTTGATTCATGATACATCTTAGGACATATTATAATCATGTTTGATCATTGCATCTTTCATTTGCCATGTTGTATGTCCATAACATTCCATAACTTTTCATGTACATTCTTGGTTCAAAACATGCCTCATTTGCATCCTTATGCTTGTATGATCATTCTCACCTCTTGTCATGTGTTTGCATCATCTCTTAGCATCATTAACATCATGTTTATGCTTCTGGTTTTGGTTTGCATCATGGCATTGCATCTCATTCTCATTGTATTTCATTTTCTTGTGCTAACATTTCAGGTGGTAAGTTGTTTGAGAAGTGAATTTGCCTTCACTTCTCACAATCTCTTTTCATCTCTTTCATACTTTCTTTGATGCATTTTGCATGTGTATTAGAGTGATCTTGCTCATTCATGTTCATCTCTTACTTTCTTCCTTCAAGCAACTTGTCTTCTTAAGTGAAGCAAGTTGTTTTGCTTCTCTTTGCTCCTTTCATCTGCTTCCTTCCTGGTGGTTTCTCTGAAGATCTTCTTGCAAACCTCATTAACCCTAGGAATTACCAAGCATGATAATAATTAGGGTTTGATTAGTCGCCCCATTTAGTTTTACCTTTGTGTCATCATTGAGTCTTCTCTTCTCATCTCATAATCAGGGACTAAACCCTAAAGGCTTTAAGGCTTTGTGATTAAGCTTATGCCTGCATCCTTCTATTAGGATGGAGTGTATAACTTTAATCCTAAGTGTTAAACCCTTAATGTGTTTAAATCCTTTAATCAATTCACCTAATAATCATCAAGACATCAAACTTGTAACTTGGGCCTTGCATTAGGGTTCTAATTCTTCCTTAATTGGTTAAGAAGGACTAACCCTAGTGTTAATGGACAAGTCCTCCTCAAGTTGTCTTACAAATCATAAAAATCACTTATTCATCTTACCATTAACTAAAATCCACTTTAATAAAGGCTTTGTTTTGTCATGAGGTTAATCCCTAATCATGGATTAAGTTGAGGAGTCTTTCTCAGCTTAAATGCTCTCATCTATTATCCTTCTATTAGGATGGTGTAATGAGTCCATTAAATCCTTGATTATGGCTTAAACTCATTACTTAACACTAAACAAAAACAACAAAAACATCTAAATAATCACAAGTAGGTTAATGATCTTAATCCTACATCATGGTGATTAAGTGTGAGGTGCTTACTTCATACTTAAGGTATTCTCATTACCCCTAATCAGAGGGAGGATGTGATGAGTTTATTAACCCATTGGTTTAGGCTTAAGCTCATTAACTTATGACACATTTCCAAAAGCAATAAAAGACTGAAAACACAAACACAAAAAATAATCGTCTCCTTCGGGATTCTTTTCTCATCTCACTCACTCACAAACGAGAACTTGTTTCTTCCGTCTAATGCAAGACAGTTTGCACCTGAGCCAGACAGGTCATACACTTGAGCATAGGCAAGTAAACAGTTCACAAGTCAATTTACCTTTTCAGTCTCTTTGAGTCGAACTACGGTGTTCTGACTTCCTCATTGCACGAGAGGATACGTAGGCATAACTTAACAGTTATCGAACAAAAGTCTCTGTATATTCCCCCTCTTCCAGCTTTATTCTTTTAGCCTCATTGTCTTGAGCATTCCATTCCTGTTCTTACACTGACACTTCTTTATTACACTTCACTTTTCTTTTACACTGACACTTGCATTCTTTTCCAGCTCTGATACACAAATTTCACTGACACCACCCATTTTAAAACACAAATCTTTTAAGCGTGGATCCCGTCGAGTACGGCGGACAATCTGGGTGCTAATACCTTCCCAGGCTGTAACCAACCCCCTTTCTCAGTCTCTCTGGTTCGCAACCGTCTTATCCATATCTTTCTAGGTCTATGCAGCATTACCTTTCCTCCGGGATAAAAATGCCTAGCTGGCGACTCTTGTCTCTTGAGTTCACCCCTGTGTGTTCTCTCTCCCTTCGCTGACCGTTCGCGTCTGTACCCCTTCTGACCCAGGTGTCATTTTGGTGGGAGCAACACTTAACTCGAGCCAACACTAGAAGACTGATGGACGTGATTCAAGAAGAGCAAGCTGCTATGAGGGAAGAGATTGACTCGGTCAAGAGTAAGATCGACCAGATTTATGAGACTTTACAAGCTTTGGCTAGAATGGAAGAACGTCGCGAAGCTACTGCCGCATTGAACAATGCTCAAGTGCAAGGATCTACATCCTGAGCAATGCCTTCAGTTCCAGTTCCAAATACTTTGGTCTATGGTTTGCCTCCAGGCTTCACTCCTGCTGTTGAAGAGGTCACTTCTCAACCAATACCTGCTTCTGGTGTCACTGTTAGTGCTATTCCTCAAGCTCAACCTATTCCAATTCAAGTCCAGTTTCCTCAAGCTGAAGAGAACCATCAAGATGAATATGAGATGGATACTGTTGTTCCAATCACCAATCCTCATGCTGTTCAAGAGTCTGAAGCTATGAAGATGTGTCGTGAGTTAGCTGAAAAACTCTGAATTATGGAAGGACACAACTCAACTTCTCTGAGTGCCTCAGACATGTGCTTAGTTCCAGATGTTGTGATCCCTGCTAAGTTCAAACTGCCAGAATTCGAAAAATACAAAGGCCTCAGCTGTCCTGAGCTTCATTTGAGGATGTACTGCAGAAAAATGGCTGCTCATGCCAAAGACGATAAACTCGTGATCCATTGCTGTCGCTCCCACTAAATGAAACCGGGTCAAATAGGGTACAGACGCGAACGGTCGGCGAGAGGGACAATGAGAACACACAGCCGCGAACTCACTGGAGATGAATAGAGTCGCCAGCTAGGCATTTTTATCCCGGAGGAAAGGCAATGCTGCATAGGCCTAGAAAAAGATGGACAAGACGGTCGCGAACCAGAGAGACTGAGAAAGGGGGTTGGTTACAACCCGGGAAGGTATTAGCACCCAAATTGTCCGCCGTACTCGACGGGATCCACGCTTAAAAGATTTGTGTTTTAAAGGGGTAGTGTCAGTGCAATCTGTGTATAAAATAGCTGGAAAAGGATGTACAGGTGTCAGTGTAAAAGAAGTGCAAAGTGTAATATATATAGTGTCAGTGCAGGAACGGGAATGATGTGCTCAAGATCATGAGGTTAAAGAATGAGGCTAGAAAGAGGGGGAATATACAGAGACTTTTGTTCGATAACTGTTAAGTTATGCCTACGTATCCTCTCGTGCAATGAGGAAGTCAGAACACCGTAGTTCGACCCAAAGAGACTGAAAGATGAATTGACTTGTGAACTGCTTGCTTGCCTATGCTCAAGTGTATGATCTGTCTGGCACAGATGCTAACTGTCTTGCATTAGACGGAAGAAGCAAGTTCTCGTTTGTGAGTGAATGAGGTGAGAAAAGAATCCCGAAGGAGACGATTATTGTTTGTTTTTGAGTTTTCAGTCTTTTATTGCTTTTGGAAGTTTGTCATAAGTTAATGAGCTTAAGCCTAAACCAGTGGGTTAGTAAACTCATCACATCTTCCCTCTGATTAGGGGTAATGAGAATACCTTAAGTGTGAAGTCAGATTCTCACACTTAATCACCTTTGGTGTAGGATTAAGATCATTAACCTACTTGTGATTAATTAGATGTTTTTGTGATTTTTGTTTAGTGTTAAGTAATGAGGTTAAGCCATAATCAAGGATTAAACAGACTCATTACACCATCCTAATAGAAGGATAATAGATGAGAATGTTTAAGCTGAGGAAAGCTCCTCAACTTAATCCATGATTAGGGATTAAACTCATGACAAAACAAGCCTTTTGATTAAGTGGATTTTATTAAATGGTGAGATGAAGAAGTGAATTTTATGATTTGTAAGACAACTTGAGGGGGACTTGTCCATTAACACTAGGGTTAGTCCTTCTTAACCAATTAAGGAAGAATTAGAACCCTAATGCAAGGCCCAAGTTACAACTGTGATGTCTTGATGGTTATTAAGCGGGTTGATTGAGATATTTAAACACATTAAGAGTTTAACACTTAGGATTAAAGTTATACACTCCATCCTAAGAGAAGGATGCAGGCATAAGCTTAATCACAAAGCCTTAAAGCCTTTAGGGTTTAGTCCCTGGTTATGAGATGAGAAGAGAAGACACAAAGAGACACAAAAGGTAAAACTAAGAGGGGAAGATAATCAAAACCCTAATCATTGTCATGCTTGGTTGTCCCTAAGGTTTGTGAGGTTTTCAAGAGAAGATCTTCAATGGAAACACCTGGAAGCAGATGAAAGGATCAAGAGAAGCAAAGTAACTTGCTTCATTCAAGAAGTCAAGTCACTTGAAGAAAGAAAGTGGGAAGAAGAAGAATGAGCAAGCTCAATCTCAAACACATATGAAAATGCAGCAATGGATGCAAGAGAGATGAAAAGAAAAGTTATGAGAAGTGAAGGCAAATTCACTTCTCAAAGTTACTTACCACCTGAAAGGTTAGAAGAAAAATGCAATGCAATGCAAAATGGGATGAGATGACATGATGGGAAACAAAACCAGAAGCATTTACATGATGCTAATGATGCCATGAGATGCTACAAGCATGAGGCAGCACATGGAAATGATTATACAAGTTCATGAATGCAAATGAAGCAAGCTAGGAAGCATGGACATACATGAAAAGTTATGAAGTGCACATGGCATACAACATGGCAAATACATGATGCAATGATCAAACATGCTTTCAATATGTCTTATGATGTCAAATGAATCAAATGGATGCTTGAAATGTCATGGTAAGTCATGCTATGCAAGAGAATGCAAGATGGATGCTCATGGCAGCCCAAATTAGGGTTTATGAACCAAACATCAAACAAAAACCGAAAACAGAAGCAAACCCTAAGATAAAAAATGGAAAATGCCACTCAAAAGACCCCTAATCTTATACCAAACCAATGTCCAAAGGGGAGGTTTCAACTCTTAACCAAACTCAAGTTATGATTTTTACAAGTTATTAGGGTTTTTAGGGCTTCTAAACAAAAGAAATGTCAAACAATTAGAAAATGCAAGATCAAATCATGGCCTTTTAATCCCAAAAACTACATGCTAAACACAATGCAATGCAAGAAGAATCAATGTCCAACTCTTCATGGATAGGCAGAAATGATTTTTTGAACTTAGGATCAAAATAATGCACAAAAATGATTTTAATTCAATGAAAAATTCTCAAAATGCATCAAGATCAGAAAAGAAATTTGGTTTGAAGGTTGGACAATGTTTCTAAATGTCTTATAACATCTCATGAATTTTTTGGTGATTTTTAAATACCTAAAAGTATTTTTAATAAATTAATTTCCATTAATCAATTAAATATAATCTTTTAAATATTTAAAAATACTTTTTAAATGATAAAAATAAAAAATGAAAATATTTTTGGGTCTTAAAAATTAATAAAACTCATGAGAAAAAGTTTCATAATTTTTAAACATTTTTTACTATTTTAAATTAATTATGCAAATAAAATGAAAAGAAATGAAATTAAATTAAAATAAATGGAAAGTAAACAGAAGGAATGGCTGAGATTGAATCTGGATTTGAAAGCATTGACCAGCGTGCATCTGGACGGCTGTGGTTCATTCTGAGTTAATTAACCTAATTGTGAATTAATTAATCTAACTAATTGAATTAGGGCTAATCAAAGTGATCTGGGCCCTTCACCTGCGCGCGAAGTCAACTGGTCAACCCAATCTAACGCCCAAGATTCAAATGGCACTAATGACCTGAGATTAGGGCAAATCACTTTCAGGTGACCGGAGGGAAGCTCCGGTCATCTTCTCCGGTGGTATCCAAACCCTAAAACATGATCCAAGCATCTATTCCACAAATTAAACACACCTAAGTGATCCTCTAACATCCTAAGACACGAATCCATGCTCAAACAACATTTAAACACCATGAATCAAATGAATCGAAGGAAATAAAATCCACGGGCAAAATTTCAGAGGGATCATACAAACTCATTTCTCACTTATTTTTGATTCTGAAACCATCCCCATGATCAGCAAGACATGAGCAACCATATTATAACTTAAAATACAAGCTTTGGGAGAAATTGTTCATGTTCATACCTGAGATGGAAAGCTTCAAAACTGAGCTTCCAGGGCTTCCTTTGCGTGCAAATGGACTCCCTTGACTCCCCTGATGCTAATGGAAGGCTTGAAATGAGCTTAGACAAGCTGCCTTGAGCAATCCATTTCTGGTGTAGCAGAAAATGCAGTTTGTGTATAGGCTGTTTCAGGTCAATGTGAAGGGTGGTTTTGACTCCTTTTGATGTGCTTGATCTGTTGGTGAAAGAAGTTTGGATATTTGATGACTGTGGAAGGTGATTCGAAGAGAAATGCAGGTTGAGGTGAAAAATGGTGATGGGGTGTTCTTGCTCAAATCAGGCCTGACTCTTGGTGGTTTCTACTCAATAAGGCAAGGTGAGATGATTAGAGGAATTTGTTTGAGTGTTTGTGAGTTGTGCAGGCAGATTCGAAGAGTTTTGCAAAATGGAGAGTTTTTGTGTATGTGATGTTGTAGTCTCTTCAGCCTTGCTTCTTGAGTGTTATGGCCAGCATTTGGAAAGTATAAACAATTGCAAGTGGCCAGAGGATGTGACATGGCCTGTGGTGATTGGGATGTTTGCTTTTGCCAAAAGTCCACTTTTTGTGTAAGAGAGGTATGGCTTGGTTCTAGCTTGGTACAAGGACTAGGGCTGGCGCAGCATGGTGTGGTGAGAGACTATGGCTGGTTCAAAGGCCAATGCAGCAAGTGGTGAGAAGCATCATGATGGTTTTGCAAGTTACTCCAACCTTGGTTCACATGTGACTTTCTCATTCCATAAGCCATGAAACATGAGGATTTTTGATTCAATTCTGACTTTTAGGTCACATAGAATGTTTATGTCATGGTTTGAAGTGAATTAGAAGTTACAAATGGCATTGGTTCATGATTTTGCAAAATTCACATTTGGTGCACATCTTGAAAATCAATGATTTTAACCAACTTTGTCACACCATAACTTTTGATCCAAGAAGAATTTGATCATGTTCTTGTACTTTTTGAAAAGGGAAAGATGTATTCTACAACTTTCATGACCAAAGTTTTTCCATTTGGAGCATTTTTGGATCAAGAATCAAGGCTTGAAAAGTGACCTAAAATGACACATTCTTGAAAAGTCAACTATACCCAAAAAGTCAACATTTGCAAAAACTCCAAATTCTTGAATTTTGTGAGCTTCAACCTTCTTCCATGATCAAATAAAGATCATATACACTCAAGATGATGAAGATCACCCATTGGTTGGGTCATTGGGGGCCTCAGATGCCCTGATTTTGCACTGACTTGTCTGAAAAGTCAACTCTTGATCAGATGACTTCCCCATGGAATTTCTTCATGAAAATTGATATGCATACTCCCTATACCATATAGAGACCAATGGAAACAAGAATGACCAAAAAATTTGGGGTTATGGCCTCTGAAATCAAAACCCTAATTTTAGGTCAACTGTGCAGTCAAACTTGGCTCTGCATCCCTTCCAAACCCAGTTCTTGTGATTCTTTTGAAATCTTGACTTTGAAAGGATGGAATATGATACAAGAACACATATGGACCCCCTTGAAGTGATTGGTTGCCTTTGGAGTGGCTCAAGAAGCTCTTGGATTGCTCAGATCACAAACCCTAGGTGCAGATGACTTTGAATCTATGCAGTGAATCAAAAATGAGATATGAGATGATATGATTGAGTTTATGCATATGAGATGATCACAAGCCATGGTGTGAATGGGTGAGGGAAAATTTGGGGTGTTTACAGCTGCCCCTATTCAAACATGAGTTAGCTGTGCAGGATGTAAGCAACGGCTTATCAGACAAACAAGATAACTTGTGGTTGAATACCAAAGACAGTCCAAAATTTGCACTCACAGAAATGAAGAAGAAAAGGGATATAGATTGTAAAAGAAAATAAAGTATATTATAAGGTGTGGGTGACGGAGGATGACCGTCGAGCAGAGGACGACTGCTGGGTAAATAGCAATGGCGGGGACGGCCGACGTGCTGGGGATAAAAGGTAAAGCCAAGACGGGGACGGCCGACTAGCTGGGAGAAGTAAGATATCATGATGGGGACGGCCATCAAGGTAACGTCGTAAGATTCTCTGGGGACTAATGAAACATGACGGGGACGACCATCAAGTTCACAAAGCAAAGTAACCAACGATGGGGACGGCCATCGGGCTAAAAAGAAAAAGGACCACGACGGGGACGGCCATCGGGTTAAAAAGAAAAAGGACCACGACGGGGACGGCCATCGGGTTAAAGAAAAAGGACCACGACGGGGACGGCCATCGGGTTAAAGAATAAATGAAATAAACAGATGATGAGGTACGGTCATCAAAGGTGAAGGACGATCACCTAGCAGGGGACGGCTGCTCTGTTGGGTATAAGATGAGGGACGGTCATCTAAGGTGAAGGACGATCACCTGGCAGGGTACGGCTGCCGAAAATATCGCGACATAGGGCGAATGCCGGATAAAAGGTCAATGATGGGGACGGCCATCGGACGAGCATGATGGAGGACGACCATCAAGAGGTGGAGGACGACCACCTAGCAGGGGACGGCTGCTCTCAAGGTTTGTCATGACATAGGATGAATGTCAGATAACCAAAATCAACAATGGGGACGGCCATTGGATAAGGTGATGAAGGACGATCATCAAGAGGTGGAGGACGACCACCTAGCAGGGGACGGCTGCTAAAAATCAACGATGGGGACGGCCATCGGATGAGCATGACGGAGGACTACCATCAAGAAGTGGAGGACGACCACTCAGCAGGGTACGGCTGCTCTCAGGGTTTATCATGACATAGGACGAATGTCAGATAAAAAGGAAAATTGCTTTGTTGGCGATCTAGTGGGGAAAAGTAAACACGGACGAGTGTTTACATCCAAGAAATAAAAGGTATAAGTGTTTAGATGCTTGTGTATAGATTAAAGATGCGGACGAGCATCCTTAAGACTACGATACGGACGAGTATCGGGTAGAAACAAACTGACACATGTTCAGAGATGATGATACGGACGAGTATCAACTGGTTAACAGAGAACACGGACGAGTGTTGAATCTGAAGGGACTCTTCTGGGGATAGTAGACACAGACGAGTATCTATATTCAAGAGTATAGAAGTGTTCGACACAGTGTACGGATTAAAGATGCGGTCGAGCATCCTTAAGACTATGATACGGACGAGTATCAGGTAGAAACAAACACTTGACGCATATTCTGAGATGATGGTACGGACAAGCACCAACTGGTTAACAAAGAACATGAATCAAAGCCGGATCTGTGGGGACATAAATGGTGTATACAAGATACGGACGAGTATCTGTATAAGTAAAATAAGTATGAGTGGTGTATAGATGGGTGTTTATTTGCTGGGGATGGTGACACGGACGAGTGTCGAAAGGAGAGGAGTATAGTATTAACAAGTATATTGGTTGTAAAAGTGTAAGCGACTACACTGGGGATGTGACACGGACGGGTGTCGAGAAGGTGTATATACAAGTATATGTGAGTGCAAAAATGATGTCTTTGGCTTTCTGCTGGGAGTTATGACACGGACGGGTGCCAGAAAGTATCTGTAATACGGGTGATCTTGTTTGTAAAGAGTGTTCAGGTGACTTACTGGGGAGTGATGACATGGACGGGTGTCAAAAGGTGTATATACTGGTGTTTGTGATTTGTGAGGCAACTGCTTTTGCTGGGGACTCTGGGGGATTTTGGGGAAAGTATTCCGTATTCTGATGAATGGTTATTATTCACAAGCGTTGGTCCGAAACATGGCTTATGATTATGCTATATGTTTGATTTTTGCCGTAATGTTCCATATTAGACGGAATGCTACGCTTTATGGGTGAATATGATGCGAATGCTATGATTATGCAAAAGATGCCAAACCGGGATTTGGATCCCGTTACTGCGAAGATCTTCGGCCGATCTGCTTGAAATGGACATCCCAGCTGGGGATGAGATCATTGATAGACCTGGAGAGATGTATCTGCTTGGGGATATAGGTCATTGATAGACCTATCCTAATAAACATAGGACCCAACTGGGGTTTGTAGAAGCTTTCTTTACTCTGTTGTGATCTTCTATGCGCTGCTCTTCTGGATAGAGGCTGGAGCTCTATAGGGAGATGGCTCCTTGACTTTTGTGCTCCGGCTGAGGATAAAAAGGCAACTCGGCTGGGGAGAAAGAGATCACTGAGAGACCTCCCTAAGGATTCTGTTGAAGAGGATCCTTGACTCAGCTGGGGACATGGGCATCTCTTGTGATACCTGCCCATTCTGATGGGGATAAGCAATAAGTGGCAACTCAGCTGGGGGAAGTCATGGGATGCAACTCAGCTGGGGAGAGAACACTCCGGGTGCTAAAATTGAGTGTTGATTTGCCAGCTTGCTGGGATGAAGCTTACACGCCCCAAGTTGCGTCCTGGATACCTGCAATCCTGAAAAAGATAGAGAAACGCGCAAGGTAATCCCGAGGTATCCCTTACTGGATTCCGTCATAGGAGTTAAGTATACTTCTGAGAGTAAACATATTTCCTGCAAGCATGTTTTTACTTTTGAAGATAAGCATCTGTATTCTTATGCAATCAGTTTTTTTCTTTTAAGACATCAGACATTTTTGCAAATAAAATGTACAAAATGAGACATGACTGAAAATCTGATTTTATTAATTCATGTGCCCTGAATTGGCAAGATACAGTCAAAGAAACAAATCTCCTGAAGTGAGGAGATTGTTACAAATTGAGAAATAAAGTGCTGGCAATGTTGACGACGCTTTAAGGAGCTTCCTCTTCACTATGACCCGTATGACTTTTGACGTTCTTCTCATCTCGCTTTTTTGACGAACGTTGATTCTGACAGAAACTTGATCCTTTCGAAGCTTACCAAGTGATACAGACGAATTCAGAATGCAGTCATTCGCTTATTCCCTTATCTTGCATGGATCGCCCTTTCGGGTTTTCAATCCATCGGGATACCCGTTTTTGCCTGAGTTGTCCAATGCGGCTTTTCAACTCAGCGGGTGTACACATTTTTTTTGTTTATTTTCCCTTATTTTTGCCCGAGTCTTTTATTTTGTTTTTGACTCGCCGGGATGCCCTATTTTTGCCTGGACTTTCATTCTGTTTTTATGTCCAGCGGGTCATTTTTATGCGAAGTATTTTTTAACTGCATCTGAATTCAAAGGGGACGGGAAATCCTCACCATCCATGGTGCTGAGCATCAGTGCTCCACCGGAAAAAACTTTCTTTACCACAAATGGTCCTTCATAATTTGGATTCCATTTGCCCCTGTGGTCTGTATGAGGAGGGAGGATTCTCTTCAGCACAAGATCTCCTACTTGGTACTCTCGGTGTCTGACTTTCTGATCGAAGGCTTTCTTCATTCTCTTCTGATATAACTGCCCATGACAGATTGCAGCCAATCTTTTCTCTTCTATCAGGCTCAGTTGTTCATATCGGGCCCGAACCCATTCTGCTTCACTCAGTTTAACATCCATCAGTACCCGTAGGGAGGGTAGTTCAACTTCGACAGGTAGGACTGCCTCCATACCATACACAAGCTGATACGGCGTTGCCCCAGTGGATGTTCTGATTGACGTGCGGTACCCATGCAAGGCAAATGGTAGCATTTCATGCCAGTCTTTGTAAGTGACTACCATCTTCTGCACAATCTTCTTGATATTTTTATTTGCTGCCTTAACAGCGCCGTTCATCTTTGGCCTGTAAGGAGAAGAATTGTGGTGTTGGATCTTGAAGTCCCGGCACAGCTCTGCCATCATGTTGTTGTTCAGATTGGAACCATTATCAGTAATGATTCGCTCGGGCACTCCATATCGACAGATGATATCTCTCTTCAGAAATCTGGCTACCACTTGTCTTGTAACGTTTGCATATGAGGCTGCTTCGACCCACTTGGTGAAGTAATCAATAGCGACCAGGATGAATCTGTGGCCGTTTGAAGCAGTTGGCTCAATCTTGCCGATCATATCAATGCCCCACATGGCAAAGGGCCATGGTGAAGACATGATGTTCAAAGGATTGGGAGGTACATGCACTTTATCTGCATAGATCTGGCATTTGTGGCATTTTCTAGCATAGGCATAACAGTCTGCATCCATTGTGATCCAGTAATAACCCGATCTTAGCAACTTCTTAGCCATGGCATGCCCTCCGGCATGGGTACCAAAATATCCTTCGTGCACTTCATGCATCAACAAACCTGCTTCTGTCTTATCAACACATCTGAGGAGTACCATGTCAAAGTTCCTTTTGTATAAAGACCCATCAGCGTTCAGAAAGAAACTACCAGCAAGCCTTCTCAAAGTCTTCTTATCATTGGAAGATGCCCCAGGTGGGTATGTCTGATCCTCCAAGAAGCACTTAATGTCATGGAACCAAGGCTTATCATCTTTAACAATATCTGCTGCGAACACATATGCCGGTCTATCAAGTCTGGACACTGAAATCTGAGGTACAAAGTTGGCAGTCTGGACTTTGATCATGGACGAAATGGTAGCCAGAGCATCCGCAAACTGATTCTCGTCCCGAGGGATATACTCAAGCTTGACTGTTGTGAAGAAAGTCAGTAACCTCCTTGTATAATCCCTGTAAGGTATCAGATGATCCTGGTGGGTGTACCATTTGCCGTTGGTTTGATTGACTACCAAAGCTGAATCTCCGAATACGGTCAATGTCTTGATCCTGAGGTCAATGGCTTCCTCAAGACCCATAATGCAAGCTTCGTATTCAGCTTCGTTGTTAGTGCAGTTGAAAGTGAGTTTGGCCGAGAAAGGCATGTGAACTCCCTTAGGTGTAATGAGTACTGCACCAACACCACGACCATTCATATTAACAGCCCCATCAAACATCATAGTCCATTCTTCTTCCGGGTCAGGCCCTTCAGTGTGAATAGGCTCTTCATGATCTTTTGCTTTTATGAACATGATGTCTTCATCAGGGAAGTCAAATCTCATAGGCTGGTAATCATCAATAGGTTGCTCAGCAAGATATTCAGACAATACACTGCCCTTGATGGCTTTCTGAGATGTGTACTGGATGTCATATTCAGTAAGGATCATTTGCCATCTTGCAACCCGTCCGGTAAGAGCTGGCTTCTCAAAAATGTACTTGACTGGGTCCATCTTTGAGATCAATAGAGTAGTGTGGGTCAACATATACTGTCTCAGTCGGCGAGCAGCCCACGCTAAAGCACAACAAGTTTTCTCGAGCAGTGAATAACGTTGTTCACAGTCGGTAAACTTTTTGCTCAGGTAGTATATTGCATACTCTTTTCGACCAGACTCGTCATGCTGGCCCAGCACACACCCCATTGACTCTTCTAATACCGTCAAATACATTATCAAAGGTCTTCCTTCCACCGGAGGCATAAGGATTGGAGGTTCTTGCAAGTATTCTTTGATCTTGTCAAAAGCCTTCTGGCAGTCTTCATTCCACCTGACCGTTTGTTCTTTTCTCAACAGCTTGAACAAGGGCTCACAGGTTGCTGTAAGGTGGGAGATGAACCTTGAAATGTAGTTCAATCGACCTAAGAAACCTCGAACTTCTTTCTCTGTTTTTGGTGCAGGCATTTCTTGAATGGCTTTGACTTTATCAGGGTCAACTTCAATCCCTTTCTCGCTCACAATAAAACCCAGCAGCTTACCAGATCTCACCCCGAATATGCACTTGTTGGGGTTCAACTTCAGTTGGTACTTCCTCAGACGCTTGAATAGCTTCAGCAGATTTACCAGGTGGTCTTCTTCAGTAAGGGACTTGGCAATCATGTCATCCACATAACACTCGATTTCTTTATGGATCATATCGTGGAATAATGTTACCATAGCCCATTGATACGTCGCACCGGCATTCTTGAGCCCAAATGGCATTACCTTGTAGCAGAACGTGCCCCAGGGTGTGATGAAGGTTGTCTTCTCCATGTCTTCAGGTGACATTTTAATCTGATTGTATCCTGAAAATCCATCCATGAAGGAGAATACCGAGAACTGAGCCGTATTATCCACCAATACATCAATGTGAGGTAAAGGGAAATCATCTTTCGGGCTAGCTCTGTTCAGATCCCGGTAGTCAACACACATTCTTACTTTTCCGTCCTTTTTAGGTACAGGTACTATATTAGCGACCCACGGTGGATAGCTAGTTATAGCAAGGAACCCGGCGTCCCACTGCTTTTGTACCTCCTCCTTGATTTTCATAGCCATGTCTGGGCGAGTACGGCGCAGCTTCTGTTTGACTGGTGGGCACTCTTCCCTCAACGGCAGCTTGTGCACAACAATATCGGTGTCCAATCCTGGCATATCTTGATAAGACCAAGCAAACACATCCACATACTCTTGAAGCAGATCAATCAGTCGTCTCTTCACTGAGTCTTGCAGGCAGGCCCCGATTTTGACCTCTTTCACGTCTTCGTCTGTACCAAGATTAATCACTTCAACCTCCTCCTGGTGAGGAGTAATAACCTTTTCCTCTTGCCTTAATAACCTGGCTAGCTCCTCAGGAAGCTCATATTCTTCTTCAACCCCTTCATCAGCTTGATTGATTGGATTGTCAAAGTCATACGAAGTCATAGCCGTGCTGTTGTCGGTGCTGTCAGGAAGGCATTCTCTGCAAGGGTTCAGTTGGTTCATTTTAGTGATTTGATTTTAATCTTGTTTTAAAAGTGAAATAAAAATTGTCATTTTGAAAACACTGCCATTTATTTTTTGTACAAAAAGAAAAAAAAACGGAAAAACAGTGAGCGGAAAAGAAAAAGACTCATTTGCAAAAAGATGTCTGATATTTCATTGATTAATCTTGTTTGCACAAAAAGTACAGATGGCCCGATTACAAAATGAGTCTTGTCATCTTGGGCAAGATGCAAGACTTTGATGCATGCTATAAAAATACAGGAAATAATAATTACTCTGCATGAGTAACTCTTATAATTTCCTGGGAAGACCAGTTCGAGATACTGCTCCCCGGGATCTTTGGACGAATCCAATTCTCCAGATTGCGCTCCTCTTCCAGCTCGTCTTCCAGACAGTTGATGGCATCAGGGGTAAGCATCCCCCCACTCACAAAATTGGGCTCTTTCGCAGCCGCTGCTTGATCTTGTTGAGTTGGTTTGTAATCCAACCCAAATCTGTCTTCTTTCTTTTCCACCGGTAGTAGCTTGCCCCAGCCTTGGGCAGTTCCTTCCTCAACAACCTTCCGGGCTTGTTGGTATGACGATATTGAAGTACCAGGTACAGCAGATGTTTCATTCACATTCAAGGCTTCAAACCCCTGGCTCATTGTTTCATGGATCTCCCCATCCATCTCAATGTACTTATAAGTAGCCAGGTGGCTGACAAAAATGTCCTCCTCTCCGCAGATTGTAACGATTTGACCCTCCCACTCATATTTTAACTTCTGGTGAAGGGTAGAGGTAACGGCGCCAGCAGCGTGAATCCATGGTCTACCCAACAAACAGCTGTAGGCAGGCTGAATGTCCATCACATAGAAGATAGTTGAAAAGGTCTGTGGGCCAATTGTCACAGGTAGCTCAATCTCTCCCAGAACCGATCTCTTTGAACCATCAAAGGCTCTCACCACCAGGTTGCTGGGTCTCAACGCCAATCCGTCATATTCTAGCTTCACCAGGGCCTTCTTAGGTAAGACATTGAGGGATGACCCCGTGTCTACCAGCACATGGGAAAGGGCAACACCTTTGCATTCCATGGTTATGTGCAAGGCTTTGTTATGGTTGCGGCCTTCCGTTGTCAAATCAGTATTGGTGAACCCTAGTCTGTGACTAGCATTAACATTCCCCACTACAACTTCCAGCTGATTGACAGTGATCTCTTCAGGCACGTAAGCTGCGTGCAAGACTTTGAGTAGTGCATTCCGATGGGCTTCGGAGCACATAAGCAATGATAGGATTGAGATCTTGGAAGGCGTCTGATGAAGCTGATCCACTATTTTATAATCACTCTTTTTGATGATTCGCATGAACTCATCAACCTCTTGATCGAATGGTGTCTTCAAAGCTTCCTTAACAGCTTGATCTTCCTGCACAGGGCTCTTCCCTTTTGCCTTGGCAGCAGCTTCTGCTTCGGCAGTGGGTCTCTGAATTTGTGGAGCGAAAAGACGTCCGCTTCGAGTGAAGCCTCCGCCTCCGCCCACATTGTCTATCTGTGGTGCAGGGGTTGATGATTCAAAAGTGATTCTTTGTCCCTCACAGTACAAGTCAGAGCCGTAATGCCAGGGGATGGCATTACTGCTTTCATAAGGTACCGGTCCAGGCACCGTGATGGTGACTGGACTGATTGCAGCTGTTGAAGGAACTGTGATAGTCTGCGGATCATAATAAATTGTAACTGGTGCTCTAATGGGAGCAGCACCTTCTGAATTGTAGGCAGAGTTGCTTTCAGGATCATAGAATATGGTGACAGTTGAGACATCTTCATGATTTGTTGCTGGTGTTGTAGGAGATATTGTCGGAAGAAAGGATGTTGTTGTTGTAGGAGTTTCAAAATGGAGTGAAGCTGAAGTTGTAGAAGAAAAATTTGCTGATAACTGATCAGTTGAGACGACAGATGGAGTACTTGTTGATGAAACCGAAGAATTGTCAGGAACAATGGTTGCTGCAGTTGTAGGAGGTTCTGAAACCGTTGCTGATGAGATTGCTGGATTTGTTGGAAATGATGTGGTGATCTGAAGTTGGACACTCTGAATAAGACCATCTATGCCATTCCTTAAATTATCGCACCCATTTACTGAGATGTTGCAGTAAGCACAGCCTAACTCACACCCCGGGAACATTTGACATTCCAAGAGCTGAGCTTTGATTTCCACCAACGGTGTCCTGATCTGGCCCACACTGGTTATTAAATAAGACGGCTTGTCTTCTTCAATAGCGTTAATCCTGGGACCACCGTGGTTTGGCATCGGGTTCTTATTGACATTGGGTGGTGGTGCGAAATTCAGAGCTTTTGAGTCTACCAGGTCTTGTACCTTCATATGTAGAGCTCTGCACTTCTCTGTACTGTGGCCAGGTGCGTTTGAATGGAAGGCACACCTAGCGTTGGAGTCATAATTCCTGGGTAGACTGTTGGGATCTGGAGGTGCCAGCGTCCTTAGCTCAACTAGGTTGAGTTTCAGGAGTTGTGGCAGCAATGTAGCATATGGCATGGGGATCGGGTCGATCACTCTGTTGGCTTGAGATGGCCTCTGTTGGAATGGCCTTTGTTGACTGTTGTTGTTGGTATTGCTGTTGTTGTAATTCCTTGGAGGATACTGAGATTGCTGGTGGTACTGAGGTTGTTGCTGGTAGTTTTGCTGCGGAGGTTGATAAACCGGCTGAGGATGTGCTGGAGTAGGAATGGTGACTGCTGCTATTGACCTGTGAACATATTGGGGCCTGCCCCTGTTGGTGTGGATGGCATTGGTCTCGCCAGTTCTTCTCGGGCCTGCAAAAGGTTTTCTTGTACTACTGGACGAGCTGGCACCATTGTCGGAAATCTTACCCATTTTTAACAGGCTTTCAATTCTCTCCCCAGCTATGACAACATCGGCAAAGCTAGTGGAAGAGAAAGCAGCCAACCTGTCAATATATGTTCCTTGAAGGGTGTTCATGAACATATCTGCCATTTCCCGTTCAGACATAGGTGGCTGAACAGCAGCAGCCAATTGCCTCCATCTCTGGGCATATTCTCTGAAACTCTCTCTAGATGACTGTGACATTCCCATTAGGAGAGTCCTATTGGGTGCCATATCCAGATTATACTGATACTGTCTGATGAAGGCCTCTGCCAGGTCCTTCCAGCATCTTACAGTTGCTCTCGTCAGATGGGAATACCATTCCCTTGAAGCTCCAGTCAAGCTATCCTCGAAGTAGAACATCCACAGTTTCTCGTCCATGGTATAAGCTTTTAATCTCCCGAGAAAAGATTGCAGATGGGTTCGGGGACAGGAAGTCCCATTATACTTTTCAAAGCATGGAGGCTTAAACTTGTGGGGAATCCTGACCCCGTCTACCAAGCCCATATCCATGACATCGAATCCCAAAGAGTTTTGAGACTCTAAGGACCTCAACTTCTCAGCTATCTCATCCAACCTCCTATCATAAGCCTCTTCCCCAGCACCCATTACCGTGAACTGGTCCTCTTGGGGGTCTTCTTGAAGTACCCTAGCTGCGGTGGCAGTCCCTTGAACATTTGCAGGAATATTGACCTCAGGATGGAGGTGTGGTCCAAATACAGGGGGATTTACATGAGGTTGGACCCTTTCATTGTTGCTGGTGCCGGCAGTCCCTATATGCGGATCTTCTTGATTCTGCCTTTCCACCATGGCCCTCAATCTTTCCTGGCTCTGAGCCATGTTGTTCATCACTTCCATAAACTGAGTCATTTGATTCCTCATTTCTAGCCTTTCGTTTGCCATTTGATTTCTGACCTCAGTAAGGTCCTGCTGCATCTGATCCATTTGAATGCCCGGAAGATTGTTACGGGTCGGATAACGGTGCGGACGGTTGAGGGGAAATACCCGGCGCCGAGCAATAATTCCTGAACATCACAACAGAGTTAGTGGCAATAAAACAAAAACCTACAAAACAAGCAAGAGGGTTAGCATGCAATGCAGTTATGCTTATTTGTTTTCAAGGTATCCGGTTTGGCATTCAGTTTTGACCCTTCCAGACCCTTGAAGATGCTGTTGATGTTGCTTTTGAAGTGAAACTCGGATGGAACAAACTAATACATATATTACAAAAAGCCAAAATGGTACATAGTTTGTTTACAAATACAAGCCCTCGGAGGGGGGGCAAAATATTACAGGAAAACAAAAGTACATGGAAAGAAAACAACAACAAACAAATGGTCAAACACCAAGACCAAACTCATCCTCACGAACTTCCTTGAGAAGTGCTTCGGTCACAGGATCAGCTGGACGCTCTGTGAGATTCCTGATAAGGAGATTCCGGGTTGTAACAGCCGTAGTGAGCTTCTTGTGCTGAGCTTGGTCCTTTGACCTCTTCACTCCAGCCTTGATCTTCAGCTCCGATATCTCCCTCTGGGCTGCTGCCAGGGCTTCTTGCTGTTCTTTTGCACTAGCTTCCAGTTGCTCTATCTTGTCTTGAACTCTCTTGTCCTCCAGGGTACGAGCCTCGGTGATCCTGACCCACCGGGCTTGACTCTCCTTCAAATACAAGTCTGTCCTTGCTCTCTGGAACTGGGCTTCCTTGCAAGCATTCTTCAGAATTTGTTCTCCAGCCTTAGACTTTTTGATATAATCCCCAGACTTCTCAATCTTAACCAGATGCTCCACTCTCAACTTCTCCAATCTCTCAACCTCCCTCATACCATCACTCCTCTCCCGGAGGGTCTTCTGCAAAGCTTGAGTTAACTTCTCATTTCTTTCTTTCAAACTCTCAAACTCCTCCAAACTGACAGTGGCAGGTGGTGCTGATGGTGAGTCAGGCATATCTTCTATGGTAAAGGGCATCCCAGAGAATTGAGCCCTGGCACGAGACCACTCATAATATTGTGCTGATGCCACATTATTGCACTTCCCAAGAATGGTTATTCCCTTGGTTTGAACATTATCCCAGGCCCAGGCTGCTTGCCTAACAATAGCCAGATTAATCTTGTTCTCACAATAAAGAGTCTCCACCAAGTCTTGTGCCTTAGGAGTATGGACCAGTGCATAGCCCAGTTGCCTTCTGAACAGCAGAGGGTTGTAATTAATACTACCCTTAACTCCTATTAGGGGCACATTGGGAAAATGCCCACAGCTGGTGATGATATCCCTGCCCTTGGTGCTTTGAGTGCACCATCTAATATCAGCTGAAGTTAGAGTAGTGAGTCTCTTAGCCCAGTTGCTCTGATGATGAGGATTTAGAAATGCATCTGTCCTGGGTAGATGCTTGAGAAGCCAAGTGTGGAACAATGGAGCACAACACCTCACTAACCTTCCCCTCTGCTTTTCATTCCTCTGATGCACTGAATAGTAAAGATCCCCCAATAAAGTGGGTGCTGGGTTCTTCAGGATGAAAAGATGGATTGCATTCTCTCTAATGAATCGAGGCTCATCTGCAAACAATACAATTCCATATATACTCAAGGCCAATAATGCACAAACAGCTTTCCACTCTCCTAAAGAAGCTTTCAGGGTAGCTTGAGAGATCAAGAAATCCAGATGGAAACCAGGGATCCCAGCTTTAGAAGTCATATGCTGCTCAATCAGGACAGGTTCCAAATGCAAAGCCTTTGCTACTTCTCCATTACCAGGAAAGACCATCTCAGGGTTGAAAGGAATTCCACCCCTGATAGGCATACCAACCAATGAGGAGTACTCTTCCAATAGAGGGCCCAGCTGAAAGTCTTGAAAAGTGAAACACCTCAGTGGGGGATCATAGAACTGAATGCAAGTGTGGATCAGACTTCTTTGTGAAGGGTCCAGATCCATAACCATATCAAGTATATCTCCATAGCTTTCCCTGAACAATGGTATGTGATCTGGAGTGATCAGGGTTTGAATCCTCCTGATGTCTGATAACTCTGGCTGGAAGAAGTGATAGGTGATATTGCTCTTTTTAGGGGCCATGATGCTGAAGACTGAGTAGAGATAGGTGCTGATGATAATACTGAAGAAGGGGCCACTGATTGGCTGGTGCAGGTGATAGCTGAAGCAGATAGCTAAACTGAAGCAGGTGCTGATGAAGATAGGTCAATACTGAAGATGGGGTCAAAACTAGCCAAAAGTGAAGATGGATACCCTGAAACACAAATAAGCAAATGTCAATATGATGCAATGATTATGTATGCAAATAAAATGCAAGGGTCTGTGACTGAGCTGGATCAGATCAAAATGCCCTGATATAGGTCCAAGTGTATTCAAGAATTCCAGATGGAGGTCTATAAATCCAGTAACCAAGGTGGGGGACTCAAATAAAGAGCCACATGTCCAGGGTTTTAGAATCACAAGAACTGTCCCAAAATGAAGTACTCTTAAACAAAGTAACAGGGTATTCTGAGGTCAAGGTACCTGCAAACCTGTAAACAGCCCAAACCCCTCACAGGTGGTGTTCTAGAACAAGGATCCTCAGACTTGGATCAGTTATGAGAAGTGTAAACACTTCTAACCGGGAGGTACAGTGTTTACAATAACCATAAAAAATCCTCCTCTAATTCTCCTCAGTTTCTGAAGGTCAATACTAAAGGTCATCCAGACTTAGCAGGCTTCCTAGATAGCCCTAGCATTGCAGGAGATTTGCAACACAGAGTTCTCAAGAAGAAACCCATATCTGAACCGTGTTTCATATTCCCGCACCAGACCGAAATGGAATGGGAAAGAATATGATTCACTCTAGCCTAGGTGTCACTCAGGTCCCAGGTATAGGACCTTAACTCTCAATGGAACACCCACCCACCAAAGCAAACAACAGATCCAGCCAGCAGCACAGTATGACAATATGATATAATGCAAAAGCAATAAAGAAAGCAGTAAAGCAAACTGTACATAAAGCAAAATAAGTACAAATATACAAGCACAAATAAGCACATAACACCCCAGTAAACACAAATCAATCAAGCGCTAGGAGGAACCCACAAAAAGAACCAGAAGCCCTGGTTGCAGTATAAGGCTCCCCAGCAGAGTCGCCAAGCTGTCGCTCCCACTAAATGAAACCGGGTCAAATAGGGTACAGACGCGAACGGTCGGCGAGAGGGACAATGAGAACACACAGTCGCGAACTCACTGGAGATGAATAGAGTCGCCAGCTAGGCATTTTTATCCCGGAGGAAAGGCAATGTTGCATAGGCCTAGAAAAAGATGGACAAGACGGTCGCGAACCAGAGAGACTGAGAAAGGGGGTTGGTTACAACCCGGGAAGGTATTAGCACCCAGATTGTCCGCCGTACTCGACGGGATCCACGCTTAAAAGATTTGTGTTTTAAAGGGGTAGTGTCAGTGCAATCTGTGTATAAAATAGCTGGAAAAGGATGTACAGGTGTCAGTGTAAAAGAAGTGCAAAGTGTAATATATATAGTGTCA
The DNA here is from genome assembly GCA_963966055.1 of Lathyrus aphaca. Classification (NCBI taxonomy): domain Eukaryota; kingdom Viridiplantae; phylum Streptophyta; class Magnoliopsida; order Fabales; family Fabaceae; genus Lathyrus; species Lathyrus aphaca. Next base: position 220,554,870 of record OZ014525.1, read on the forward strand.
GTGCAGGAACGGGAATGATGTGCTCAAGATCATGAGGTTAAAGAATGAGGCTAGAAAGAGGGGGAATATACAGAGACTTTTGTTCGATAACTGTTAAGTTATGCCTACGTATCCTCTCGTGCAATGAGGAAGTCAGAACACCGTAGTTCGACCCAAAGAGACTGAAAGATGAATTGACTTGTGAACTGCTTGCTTGCCTATGCTCAAGTGTATGATCTGTCTGGCACGGATGCTAACTGTCTTGCAATAGACGGAAGAAGCAAGTTCTCGTTTGTGAGTGAATGAGGTGAGAAAAGAATCCCGAAGGAGACGATTATTGTTTGTTTTTTAGTTTTCAGTCTTTTATTGCTTTTGGAAGTTTGTCATAAGTTAATGAGCTTAAGCCTAAACCAGTGGGTTAGTAAACTCATCACATCTTCCCTCTGATTAGGGGTAATGAGAATACCTTAAGTGTGAAGTCAGATTCTCACACTTAATCACCTTTGGTGTAGGATTAAGATCATTAACCTACTTGTGATTAATTAGATGTTTTTGTGATTTTTGTTTAGTGTTAAGTAATGAGGTTAAGCCATAATCAAGGATTAAACAGACTCATTACACCATCCTAATAGAAGGATAATAGATGAGAATGTTTAAGCTGAGGAAAGCTCCTCAACTTAATCCATGATTAGGGATTAAACTCATGACAAAACAAGCCTTTTGATTAAGTGGATTTTATTAAATGGTGAGATGAAGAAGTGAATTTTATGATTTGTAAGACAACTTGAGGGGGACTTGTCCATTAACACTAGGGTTAGTCCTTCTTAACCAATTAAGGAAGAATTAGAACCCTAATGCAAGGCCCAAGTTACAACTGTGATGTCTTGATGGTTATTAAGCGGGTTGATTGAGATATTTAAACACATTAAGAGTTTAACACTTAGGATTAAAGTTATACACTCCATCCTAAGAGAAGGATGCAGGCATAAGCTTAATCACAAAGCCTTAAAGCCTTTAGGGTTTAGTCCCTGGTTATGAGATGAGAAGAGAAGACACAAAGAGACACAAAAGGTAAAACTAAGAGGGGAAGATAATCAAAACCCTAATCATTGTCATGCTTGGTTGTCCCTAAGGTTTGTGAGGTTTTCAATAGAAGATCTTCAATGGAAACACCAGGAAGCAGATGAAAGGATCAAGAGAAGCAAAGTAACTTGCTTCATTCAAGAAGTCAAGTCACTTGAAGAAAGAAAGTGGGAAGAAGAAGAATGAGCAAGCTCAATCTCAAACACATATGAAAATGCAGCAATGGATGCAAGAGAGATGAAAAGAAAAGTTATGAGAAGTGAAGGCAAATTCACTTCTCAAAGTTACTTACCACCTGAAAGGTTAGAAGAAAAATGCAATGCAATGCAAAATGGGATGAGATGACATGATGGGAAACAAAACCAGAAGCATTTACATGATGCTAATGATGCCATGAGATGCTACAAGCATGAGGCAGCACATGGAAATGATTATACAAGTTCATGAATGCAAATGAAGCAAGCTAGGAAGCATGGACATACATGAAAAGTTATGAAGTGCACATGGCATACAACATGGCAAATACATGATGCAATGATCAAACATGCTTTCAATATGTCTTATGATGTCAAATGAATCAAATGGATGCTTGAAATGTCATGGTAAGTCATGCTATGCAAGAGAATGCAAGATGGATGCTCATGGCAGCCCAAATTAGGGTTTATGAACCAAACATCAAACAAAAACCGAAAACAGAAGCAAACCCTAAGATAAAAAATGGAAAATGCCACTCAAAAGACCCCTAATCTTATACCAAACCAATGTCCAAAGGGGAGGTTTCAACTCTTAACCAAACTCAAGTTATGATTTTTACAAGTTATTAGGGTTTTTAGGGCTTCTAAACAAAAGAAATGTCAAACAATTAGAAAATGCAAGATCAAATCATGGCCTTTTAATCCCAAAAACTACATGCTAAACACAATGCAATACAAGAAGAATCAATGTCCAACTCTTCATGGATAGGCAGAAATGATTTTTTGAACTTAGGATCAAAATAATGCACAAAAATGATTTTAATTCAATGAAAAATTCTCAAAATGCATCAAGATCAGAAAAGAAATTTGGTTTGAAGGTTGGACAATGTTTCTAAATGTCTTATAACATCTCATGAATTTTTTGGTGATTTTTAAATACCTAAAAGTATTTTTAATAAATTAATTTCCATTAATCAATTAAATATAATCTTTTAAATATTTAAAAATACTTTTTAAATGATAAAAATAAAAAATGAAAATATTTTTGGGTCTTAAAAATTAATAAAACTCATGAGAAAAAGTTTCATAATTTTTAAACATTTTTTACTATTTTAAATTAATTATGCAAATAAAATGAAAAGAAATGAAATTAAATTAAAATAAATGGAAAGTAAACAGAAGGAATGGCTGAGATTGAATCTGGATTTGAAAGCATTGACCAGCGCGCATCTGGACGGCTGTGGTTCATTCTGAGTTAATTAACCTAATTGTGAATTAATTAATCTAACTAATTGAATTAGGGCTAATCAAAGTGATCTGGGCCCTTCACCTGCGCGCGAAGTCAACTGGTCAACCCAATCTAACGCCCAAGATTCAAATGGCACTAATGACCTGAGATTAGGGCAAATCACTTTCAGGTGACCGGAGGGAAGCTCCGGTCATCTTCTCCGGTGGTATCCAAACCCTAAAACATGATCCAAGCATCTATTCCACAAATTAAACACACCTAAGTGATCCTCTAACATCCTAAGACACGAATCCATGCTCAAACAACATTTAAACACCATGAATCAAATGAATCGAAGGAAATAAAATCCACGGGAAAAATTTCAGAGGGATCATACAAACTCATTTCTCACTTATTTTTGATTCTGAAACCATCCCCATGATCAGCAAGACATGAGCAACCATATTATAACTTAAAATACAAGCTTTGGGAGAAATTGTTCATGTTCATACCTGAGATGGAAAGCTTCAAAACTGAGCTTCCAGGGCTTCCTTTGCGTGCAAATGGACTCCCTTGACTCCCCTGATGCTAATGGAAGGCTTGAAATGAGCTTAGACAAGCTGCCTTGAGCAATCCATTTCTGGTGTAGCAGAAAATGCAGTTTGTGTATAGGCTGTTTCAGGTCAATGTGAAGGGTGGTTTTGACTCCTTTTGATGTGCTTGATCTGTTGGTGAAAGAAGTTTGGATATTTGATGACTGTGGAAGGTGATTCGAAGAGAAATGCAGGTTGAGGTGAAAAATGGTGATGGGGTGTTCTTGCTCAAATCAGGCCTGACTCTTGGTGGTTTCTACTCAATAAGGCAAGGTGAGATGATTAGAGGAATTTGTTTGAGTGTTTGTGAGTTGTGCAGGCAGATTCGAAGAGTTTTTCAAAATGGAGAGTTTTTGTGTATGTGATGTTGTAGTCTCTTCAGCCTTGCTTCTTGAGTGTTATGGCCAGCATTTGGAAAGTATAAACAATTGCAAGTGGCCAGAGGATGTGACATGGCCTGTGGTGATTGGGATGTTTGCTTTTGCCAAAAGTCCACTTTTTGTGTAAGAGAGGTATGGCTTGGTTCTAGCTTGGTACAAGGACTAGGGCTGGCGCAGCATGGTGTGGTGAGAGACTATGGCTGGTTCAAAGGCCAATGCAGCAAGTGGTGAGAAGCATCATGATGGTTTTGCAAGTTACTCCAACCTTGGTTCACATGTGACTTTCTCATTCCATAAGCCATGAAACATGAGGATTTTTGATTCAATTCTGACTTTTAGGTCACATAGAATGTTTATGTCATGGTTTGAAGTGAATTAGAAGTTACAAATGGCATTGGTTCATGATTTTGCAAAATTCACATTTGGTGCACATCTTGAAAATCAATGATTTTAACCAACTTTGTCACACCATAACTTTTGATCCAAGAAGAATTTGATCATGTTCTTGTACTTTTTGAAAAGGGAAAGATGTATTCTACAACTTTCATGACCAAAGTTTTTCCATTTGGAGCATTTTTGGATCAAGAATCAAGGCTTGAAAAGTGACCTAAAATGACACATTCTTGAAAAGTCAACTATACCCAAAAAGTCAACATTTGCAAAAACTCCAAATTCTTGAATTTTGTGAGCTTCAACCTTCTTCCATGATCAAATAAAGATCATATACACTCAAGATGATGAAGATCACCCATTGGTTGGGTCATTGGGGGCCTCAGATGCCCTGATTTTGCACTGACTTGTCTGAAAAGTCAACTCTTGATCAGATGACTTCCCCATGGAATTTCTTCATGAAAATTGATATGCATACTCCCTATACCATATAGAGACCAATGGAAACAAGAATGACCAAAAAATTTGGGGTTATGGCCTCTGAAATCAAAACCCTAATTTTAGGTCAACTGTGCAGTCAAACTTGGCTCTGCATCCCTTCCAAACCCAGTTCTTGTGATTCTTTTGAAATCTTGACTTTGAAAGGATGGAATATGATACAAGAACACATATGGACCCCCTTGAAGTGATTGGTTGCCTTTGGAGTGGCTCAAGAAGCTCTTGGATTGCTCAGATCACAAACCCTAGGTGCAGATGACTTTGAATCTATGCAGTGAATCAAAAATGAGATATGAGATGATATGATTGAGTTTATGCATATGAGATGATCACAAGCCATGGTGTGAATGGGTGAGGGCAAATTTGGGGTGTTTACAATTGCTTCCAAGACAGCCTGTCTGGAGCATCTTTAGAATGGTACATGCAGCTCGAACGCAACAATGTTCGTACTTGGCTTGAACTATCTGATGCATTCAAAAAGCAGTACAAGTACAACATTGACTTGCTCCTAACCGTACTCAACTTCAGAGTATGTCTCAAAAGGAGAGCGAATCCTTTAAGGAGTATGCCCAACGCTGGAGGGAGTTAGCTGCCAGAGTGCATCCGCCATTGGTTGACCGTGAATTGATCGACATCTTCATGGGTACCCTACAGGGACAATACTACGAGAAGCTAATCAGAAGCGTATCTTCGGGATTTTCGGACATGGTGATGGTCGGAGAAAGAATTGAAGAGGGTTTGAAAAGTGGAAAGATCCAGGGAGGTTCTAGCAGCCAGACCAATGTCAAGAAACCTTTCAACGGGTACAAAAAGGGCGAAACAAATGCCATTTCTGCTGCAAGTGGGAATTTTCAACAGAGTGCACCTGCGCCAGTTCCCTACTACCAGTACCCCTATGTTGCTGCTGCGCAATATGCTCCTATGCCATATCAGCCAGTTCCTCTTATGCCATATCAGCCAGTTCCTCCAATGCCTTATCAGCAGGCCTTTCAAGCTCTATTTCCGCCTCAGATGGCTCATCAACCACATCCACGTCCTATGGTTGCAGCCGCGCAATATGCACCTGGACCATACCAGCAACCGGCTTATCCACAACGGCCTGGTCAACAGCAGCAACTCACTCCTCAACAGCGTCCACCATATCAACAAAGAGGATATGATAGGCACATTGATCCCCTGCCTATGTCATACACCGAGATCTTTAAACAGCTGATGGAAAAAGGACCTCTTACTTTGAGAGATATGCCACCTCAGACTGGCAACGCCCGAAACTATGATGCTAATGCTCGCTGTGAGTATCACAAAGGCGCTCCGGGTCACACCATCGAGAATTGCCATGCCTTCAAACACTTGATTCAGGATATGATCAACTCTAAGGACCTCACTCTCACTCCGAGAAATGCAAATGTCCAGAACGATCCAATGCCGCCGCACGGTGCCAACAAGTAAAGACATTTGAAGGGGTTGTTAAAGACCAAGCTGAGTAGTCTCCAACTTTGAAGCATTCAATCAAGAGAAGTTCAATTCCTCAAATCAAGGCAGCCAGTGCCATTTATTATTTCTGCATCCCTGTTGTTTTATAATGTTTGTTTAAGTACTATTTGCTCTGAACATCATTATCGTTTGTACTTGGTTTTGTTAATGTTATGTTTATGCATGTTTTGATTCAGTCTATTCACATTCGCTCATTATTTATCATTTATCACAAAAATCACAAAAATATTTCCCTCACTTCACTTTAGCAAATATTTGAGGGAGGATGATGAAAACGAAATACCCATAGCTGTTGTGGTATGCTTTCGGATAAAACCTCGTCAATGATGTACAGGCATTCTTTCAAATCCCCGAACACTGGAGATACAAGGAGTTAATCCCTAGTCAACCACTTCGAGCCTAGAAGTAGGAGTTTTCTTTTGGATACAACCCTTACATTTAACCCGGGGCAGGGTAGTTGTTCAGTTAACTTGACTACACTTCAAATCGCAAGATGAGACATCCCGTCGGAGGACCATCAATGAATGACTTGGCAGTCACAATGTTCAAGCAAAAAAATATAGAAAAGAAAAAACACTAAGTTGAGTACCCAAAGGGAGACTTAGTCGAGAAATCAAAAGAGGAACTCAAATCCTCAGCAAAAGCAAAACAAATATCCATGACCACCAAATAAAAAATCAAATGGTCACCAGCAAAATAAGATGACTGCCGTCTTCAAGCAAACTTTAAAGCTTCATCTTCATTCTTGCAACGTCGAAAACAAATGCATGTGTAAAGTCAACTGAACGTAGGACTGGAGAACATAACGAAGAAGGGGTGGGTACAAATCATTTGAGCCTTATATCCTTTGTTTCTCAAACCATTAACCAGACCACGTTACAACCCTCGAAAGTCCTAATTGAGGCATAGTTTATTCTGAAAGCATGCTACCAACAAGGTTGGGTAAATTGACTCCCATATATTTGCTAATCTTCAAACCGATTGCACATTATTCTTATTGCATCTTTCACGCACTTTCTAAATCAGCACTTCGTATGGACTAACGGTCCATCAGTCACACTATCACAAATCATTCAAATAAATTGGCTTTTTCAAAACTTACATGAACTTTACATTAACACTACCATTTGTGTATGAATAATTTAATTGCAAATCAGTGCTTGACATCAGTGCAATCCCAACAAGGGGCAATCAAAAGAGGAATTTGAATTAATACTTCTTCAAAATCAGCTCAATTAGGGGCAAAACCATTCTCAGTGGCCCAGTCAGGGGCAAATCATCTTCAAACAACTCAACCAGGGGAAGACGTCTACCAAATCCAGATACAGGAGCAAATCTTCCTACCTCTTCTCCCCAGCTGGACAAGCAGACCTTGCCAGACATTGGCAACCATTCAAAGCAAAGCAGTCTTCATACGTCAATTAAGTCGCTTCGCTCACTAGCAGATAACCAAACTTGGAGCCTTCAGATTTATCTTCTGACCATACATCGTCGAAGATCGTGTGTCGGGGAATCAAGCCCTCCACCCACCCAAAGTCCAATCATTATTGGCAACTACCAAACCAAAAGTCCACCAAGATGACACCTTTCATTTTTTTTTCATCACCTCATATGCATCATTATGCATCATTTACATCAATCATTTACAACATGTGCATCATATGCATACCTTAAATAAATCAGACCTTTTATTTTCCCCAGCAGTTTTAACTTATAGCTTATTGCATAAACACTTGCATCATATCTCCATCCCTATGGAATACTGTTGCTCCCGGGATTTTCATCCTAGTACAAACGCGAAAGTGGCGCGGAAAAGGTAGAGTCGCCAGCCATGCATTTTTATCCCGAAGGAACGGGAAAGGTAATGCTGCACAAACCTGAGGAAGAAGGAAAGGACGAGGCCTTGCGAACCAAAGATCTGGGTTCGGGAGTCGGTTACGACCTGGGAAGGTATTAGCACCCCAGATCGTCCGTCGTACCCGACGGGATCCACGCTTGCTTGTTTTGTTTCAAAGGGTGAGAAATAATATGCTGCTGAAATGAAATAACCGCTAACTGGAACTAGAATGAAATGAGAAATGGAATAAGAAAAGAGAACGGAAAGAGAGAGGGAAATGTAGGGAAAATAAAGAATGTGCTCGAACGGGCCCTACCCCGCTGCCTACGTACCTCATCGGGATAATGAGGATCAGAGTCGACGTAGTTCGCCTAACTAAGGCGGGAACTTGTTTGTATTTTTTAAGCTGACGTTGCCATAGCTCTAGCTCAGGTGTTACCGGCTCTGACTCGAGGGTGTTTACCGTATCGCTGTTTGAACTGTCGAGGCAAGTCGTATTCGTCCGTAAAGAGTATGAGATGAGAAGAGAAGACGCGATGTCTTGGTTCATTTTCTTTTATGAGAAGTGTTTTGGAGTTTATTGTTTGTGAACATTCTCATACTAAGACTTATCCATCGTGGTAGGGACTTACACCTCGCCCCGAAACAGGACGTGTATAAGAACTCCGCAACAAAGTCTCGCGTCGTATGAGAACGTTTAACCTTTATTAGATGCGTTTTATTGTTTGTCTTTATGGGATGAGAAAGAGACTCAAATCGAAAAAGGAAAAACTAAGGGGGACTAAGACCAACCCTAAGTTGTTTATTCAATATTAAGGAGATCCTAAAGGTTAGTGAGGTTTCTAATCCTAAGGAGGAGAGGAAAGAGGAAGAGAAAAGGAAGAAGAACACAACTTACTTCCTAATGAAGTTAAGTTGGTTCCAAAAGGGGAAAACCTAACAAGCACAAACATTATGTAAGGGAAAATGGTGCAAATTAAATGCATTAGAAATACCAAAGAGGATAGGGTTTTTAGACATACCTTGCCCTCCCTACATAACAAAGGTTAGCATGGTAAACATGATAAAAATAAGGCAAACAAAATTACCTAATTAATTCCTAAGGGAACTAGGACCTAAACTAGACTCAATCTATAGTTTAAAGGACCTAAAGCTAATGCAATGCAAAATTCAGCAACTTATTTACAACACTTAATGCACAAACAGCTATGAAATGCACTATGCAATGCAACAACTTTTTACAGCACCTATATGTATGCAAAAACAGGTGTTAAAAGTCACAAACAACATGAATTTACAACAAACAACATGTATTTTACAGCACCTATATGCAAAAACAGCTATGAAATGCAAAATCCAGATTTGATGTTTCATATTTTAATGCACAAACTCAATGAATAATGCACTAGATCCATCATGAACATACATTTGAACATGGATCATCATATAAAAATGTAAGAACATGAATATTTTGAAGATTATGCAAGAATGCATCACATGGTTGATTATGCGACAAGTAATGCAAAAGTATGGTACATGAACATGGTATATGCACATGATGATTATTGATTATGAACATGCAACATGATTATTATATGCCTAATGATGCATGAACATGGCAATAAAAAGCAAGAACTCAAGCTATGTACAAAGAAGCACAAAAAGGCCTAATACGCGACATGAACGTAATCGTGTCGAAACAACTCGAAATGGGGGAATTAGCTACTGGAAATGGACCTAAAAATTCCCTAAAATCAGTACCTAAACATGTATGGGGGGTGATAGGCATGAAGAATTAAGACTAATCTATCAAATAAGCTAAAATCTAAATTCCTACGACGAGAACCGTTTTTCCTATTTACAAGGGATTCTTTACACCTACTAGGACCTAGATTAGACTACAAATCTAATTCCTAATAATCCAACTGCAAATTGCAAGAAAGAAAGCAACGAAAACAAAAATGAACGGTACAACGCAAACATAATCGAAAATCATGCGGAGAATGCTGCTAAGGCGAGATGAAGAGGATAAATTAAGGCATAATGGTTAAATCACCAACCTACGAAACGGAGGAGTGTTTCGGTAATTGTTGCAATGAATCGGAGTGCGAATGGAGAAGAAAACCGGAGAATCCGCGAATGTAAAATATATGCGATTCGGTCTTGACACTTCTCGATTAATCACTTCTGATAAGTCGCAATCTCCACCAAAAACCAGTAGCTTCTTATTCCACAATGCTCGATTCAATGGAGGATGGAGGCTAAGCTTTAAGACCTTCAAGTTTCAATGTGAAACTTGAAGAACTTTTGTTGAAAAGCTATGGTGAAAATGGTGGAAAAGTGGGAGAGAAAGTGACGAATTTGAGATTGTGAAAATGATGATTAAGTGAAGAATGAGGGAGAGAGTGATTTGTGGTGATTACCCTTAGCTTTGGGAGGAGATGGATTTATATAATGCATTGGTTTGGCATGAGGTTTGGGCTTGGAGGTAGCTTAGGAGTTGGCTTAGGTTAGGAGTTAGTTGGGATTCTAGAGAATTCTAGAACTCCTTAGAAGGTTGTAGAAAACTCTAGAATGTGGTAGAAGAGGGTGAGCTGGCTCTTCTAGAACTTTCTTTAGTATACTAGCTCATGAACACTTGTGGTGAAGACCACTTTGATGTAGCAGCAATGGTGAAGCTTGAATTGAGGCCAAAGTGAAGCTAAATGAGCTATAGAATGTGTACCAATCATTTCCACGCTCAAACCCCAAGGTAGCATATCATCCACACTTGTTTTGCATCAAAAACAACAGCAAAATGGCAAAAAACAGCATCATGAATCGATTCATAAGGTTATGCATCGATACATACTGAAGAGAAAGCTAATTTCAGCAAAAAAACACATTATGAATCGATTCATACACGGATGTATCGATTCATAACAGTTTTTAAACTGTTATGAATCGATTCATAACACGGATGCATCGATTCATCCTGCTGTATTGCCTTGTTTTTTGCCCAAACTTTGAACGACCATATCTTTCTCAATTTTGATCCTATGAAGGAGTTCCACATATGGTTTTGAAGCTTAGGATGTACTCTTTCATTTTCTCAAGGTATATTTTTCATAGGAATCTTATTTTGGGAAAAAACCTCTCTTGAAGTGGCTACAAAGATGACCAAAACTTGCCATTTTTGGAAACCCAAACTTTCCAAAAAATGGTAAGTTTTAGTTTTCTTGATTTTTTTTCATTCTTTCTTGATCCAAATTGGTCCCTAAGAGCCTTGTGACCATAATTTCATGATTTTAATCCCAAAAATTCAAGAGTTGACTTTTTACTCATCCTGGTTGACTTTTCTCCAATTTTCTGATTTTCTATCAATTGAACAATTGAGGGCCTTCCAAAATGAGTCCAATAGTGAAATTTGAACCATAGGTACTTGACATCATGTAGAGAACCATGAAACTATGCTTGGACCAAAGTCTCATTGATAAGCCCAGTTCACTAGAAACCCTCATCTAACTCCTTTTTGCTGGGAAATGTTGCACTGCTTGCCTCCCTTGATCAAAGCACCTCTGTATAGGACTTGTGGCTCCAAGTGAACACTTGTGGGATATTGTGGACCATTTGCACAAGGTTGAGAATATTTGTGGCACTTTGATTGCCTTTGGATAACCTTCAGTTGCTTTGTTCACTGATCACAAGCCTATGCCCCTGCTGTGATGGTTATGATGCAATGTTTTTGGTTATTTTATGAATTTATGTATGCTAAATGCTGTGCAAAAAGTTGGAAAAATGAGAGGGCAAATTTTGGGGTGTTACAAATACCATATCAAACAATCAAGCATAGTTGCATAGTTCAGGATCCAGGATCAACACAAGTTTTCAGTCCTTTCCCCAGCGGAAGTCGGGATCGTATCAATCGAAGATTCCAGGCATCTCCTCGGCGGATTCAATGGCCGTGTTTAATTTTTATTTACCTTATCATCCTCTATTGATAAGTGATTTTATTTTCAGTTTGTTGCCTTATCATCCTCTGTTGATAAGTGATTTTATTTTTCAGTTTGTTGCCTTATCAACCTCTGTTGATAAGTGATTTTATTTTTCAGTTATTTGCCTTATCATCCTCTGTTGATAAGTGATTTTATTTTTTAGTCTATTGCCTTATCATCCTCTGTTGATAAGTGATTTTATTTTCAGTCTGTTGCCTTATCATCCTCTGTTGATAAGTGATTTTATTTTAAGTTATTTGCCTTATCATCCTCTGGTGATAAGTGATTTATTTTATCAATTTGATTCTTGCTGTGTCACTCATTATTTCCAGTTTATTTCATTTGCCATTCTCACAAATTTCTTTCTTTGTCGGACAAATTTGGAGTCTGTTAATATCTAATTATCTTATACCTTGAAAGATTGAACGCGAGTGATACCGTTGTATTTTCCTTTTCGTAAGTTAATGAAACGAGCAATTTTTGTGCTATTTTCTTTAGTTTCGAACTTTCCCCGTTTATTTAGCCATACCGAAAAAAATCTTTAATTAATTCTTCGCATTACCCGACTTAACTACGAAATCATAATTAGGATGCTGAGAACGATTCAACAAGACCAATACAGTCTTGACACCTTAGACTTCCCACTTAAGCGATTCCGTTCCGATTATCGTTACGAGTACACCTTAAGTTTCAGTTCAAAAGTAACCCCTAGTAGTTTATACTAGCAGTCAGCACCGTCTGAACACAAACCACGTGGGGAGCCGATGAATATAAGCGTTTGATGCCTAATCTAAAATAATCCTTCATATCTCGATGCAAATGAAAAGAAATTTCACCAAAGTACACGGTCGCATATAAGAAACGAGAAATATGAGAAGGAGTCCATTGCGGGTTGGTTCAGAGGTACTGGTTCTGAACTTGGTAGGGCGTGCTACGGCTCGATCCCCCACAACCTCCAAATCGGATAATGTATGTAGGGTTACCGCACTCGTGTACCAGACCCCGTGCTTAAAAAGGATGAAAGTCGCTAACCGGCTACTCCACTACGTGCGTGCTAAGGCAAAGGGCTTAATGTGATTGCGCTAGAATGAAACCGGGCGAAATAAGATCGAAAGACTCTAGGTGAAATCGTAAAGCAATTGCCGAATGTTTCGTTTAACGGGAAGTCGACGACTTAGCTTGTTGCTTGTGTCATTAGTGTATCGTTAGTGTTTTATCAAAGTACCGGTTTATCCGACAAAACGATCCCTCGTACGGTTTGTTATGTGTGTGCGTCGATAAAAACTTGTCCGACAATTTTCAACCGACTATTTGCTTGAGGACAAGCAAAGGTTTAAGTTTGGGGAAGTTTGATAACGAGAAAATGTATCGATTATATTGCTATGTTTCAATACCGTTTTATCGTATAATTGTCGTTTTAACACCCGATTCCTCGAGTTTTCTTTGCCATTTTGCAGGTACATCATATACAGAGCTAAATCGAGAGCCACAAGTGAAATGAGCAAAAACAACCGTGAAAAGATGAAGAAATGAGGAATTCTGCATAACTGCATATTTTGTTGCACTCACGGTCGTCACCTAGGTGTCACGACCGTGACACCCCAAAAGGAGCACTCACGACCGTGACATAACCCTCACGACCGTGACACTTATAATACAAGGGACACGAACGTGATGCCCTTGTCACGACCGTGACAAGGGAAAAATAGGTTATTTGACTGAAGACTTAGTCATGAACGTACGCTGCATGTGAGGTGCCTATTTTCCAGCTGACCCAGTATCCACACGTCCCTGGATTCTCTCAATTCTCCTACGAGGCCCAAGCAACAAACCAACTACCAAGCCCATTTTAGTTCTCTATAAATAGTTTAATTTTTATGAACAATAGACAGAGTTTTTTTTATTAATTTCTTGCGGAAGCTCTGCCGAATTATTTTGCACCCTTTATATTTTTCCAGCATTATTTTCATTGCTTTATTTTTCTTGTATCCCAACCAACCTTATAACAATTTCCAACATCAGGAAATTGTTATAAATTTATTTGTTTCAAAGCCTTCTGAATTTTTAGAATTTATTTCCGATTCCGACGAATACTCCGAGCTTTCCGGCCTGTGGAAGAAGGAGTCTGCCACTTTTATTGTTAACCAGGTTTATATTAATTTGCAATTATATTTATGTTTAATATTTATTTTTCTGCCATGCATATTTCGTTTTATGTTTCTCTGCCTCTGTCTGGTTCAACAATAATGAGTAGCTAAATACCTTAGGGCGGTATGTAATTAAAACAAACTAAATCGGTAAAATCAACTCTAGGCTTAAAATAATTAAGAGCTTAATATTCTGGCTGATACTTTTTATTATAAAATCAACCTTTTTGTTACGAGAGTAAGGAAAGTGTATTAGGTTAGGTCAAGACCACGAGAGTGTGAGATTTTAACCAGATAGCTAAAGTTAGGCATTTAAATTAAACACAGCGAGAGCGCTTTAAAATAAATTAGAATTACTAAGTTTCCAAAAATTATTTCTAAACACTTATGGGCTAGCGAGAGCAGGCATAGGGCTTTAGGGGTAAGATCTGAGATAAGACCACGAGAGTGTGAGTTAAAGATATTTAAGCTGGTAACCTCTACAGAATAGATTAAGTGAACACCTTTATAAGCCTAGGGTAGATTGACCCGCCTAAGTTAGCATAATTACATACCGACCGCCTTAGTATTATTTATTAAACTTAAATTTAATTCCCGCCTTTAATCTTTAAAAACAACAAAAAAATCGTGACAACCCTTCACCTTAGCTAAACTAGAAATTCCTCTAGCACTAAGTAACCATAGAGTCCCTGTGGATCGATAATCTTAAATATTACTTCGATAGGTTGTGCACTTGCAGTTAAGATACCGCTAGACACATAATCAGATACGTCTTTAGCCCATCAAGTTTTTGGCGCCGTTGCCGGGGACCTTAATTTAGTTACTAGTGCACTTTAGGGTAGCATTGTCTAGACTAAGGTAACAACTATTCTCTTTTCTTAATCTAAATTCCCGAGTGTATGCCAAGTACTCGCTCTCAAGGCGAAGACTTGCAACCTCTAATCCCAGAATCGGAACGCTTCTTACACGTAAGAAGACGGATATTCGATTACGAACAAAATTACAACATTCCAGATCTTCAATTAGATCCGCCTAAACCAGTCGTAACATCAAAGGACGCAGAGATGGCTGAAGAACAGAATCACCCACTCAAGTATTACGCTAGTCCTTCGCAAGCTGAACCGCATTCCAGCATTGTCGCACCGGCTATCAACCGAAACGATTTCGAACTAAAACCTTCGTTGATATCAGCCGTGCAACAAAATCAATTCGCCGGAAATCCTACCGAGGATCCGAACCTTCATCTCTCGATCTTTGTGCAATACGCAGATACCGTAAAAGCCAATGGAGTTACCCAAGAAGCTATTAGACTACGTTTGTTTCCTTTTTCACTTCGAGACAGAGCAAGAGCCTGGCTTCAATCTCTGCCTTCGAACTCAGTAACTACGTGGGAGGAACTAAAGAGAGTTTTCTTAACCAGATATTTCCCACCTAGCAATACAGCTATGCTGAGAGCTCAGATCAACGGATTTAAGCAAAGGGAAAACGAATCACTTTTCGAAGCTTGGGAACGCTATAAGGATATGCTGAGACTTTGTCCACATCACGGATTAGTAGAATGGATGGTAATCCATACCTTCTATAATGGACTCTTGTACAATACAAGAATGACAATTGACGCTGCCGCGGGCGGTGCATTAATGGACAAAGAATATAACGATGCCTATGCACTTATCGAAAGTATGGATCAAAACCATTACCAATGGGGAAGCGAGAGAGTCGCAACTGAGAAACCAACAAAAGGAGGTATGTACGAAGTGAGTAGTATGGACCAAGTCAATGCAAAGTTTGACCAACTAAACCAAAAGATCGACAACTTGGCCATAACACCAACAGCCACCGTGGCTGCAGTAACACCTAACTGTGAGTTATGTGGAGTTCCAAGACATGAAGTTCCTGATTGTCAACTATTAACAGGAATTCCCACAGATCAAGTGAATTATGCTCAAGGAAACCCGTACTCAAACACATACAACCCAGGTTGGAAGAATCATCCAAACTTCTCCTATAAGAATAACAATGCTTTATACGCACCAGGTCAAGCACCAGCTACACCACCAGGATATCAAAAGACTGCTCCTAATGTCCCTAGAAAATAGAACCTTGAATTGATGATGGAGAACTTTATAGCTAACCAATCTCAGACAAACAAGGACTTCTTAAACCAAAACATACACACTAGTGAGCAGATTAAACAATTAGTAAGCAAAGTAGATGCATTAGCTACACATAACAAAATGCTTGAAACTCAGATTTCACAAGTAGCTCAACAACAAGCACCTACCGCTGCACCAGCTGGAGTATTTCCTGGACAACCTCAACCTAATCTGAAAGGACAAGCCAATGCTGTAATATTAAGAAGTGGCAAGGAACTTGACGGACCTACCGATCCAAGACTTGACAATCCAGCCATGTACCAAAAACCGGATAAACCGACTGAAATGGTGAATGATCCAGAAGAAAAGGAAGATGAAAATCAAGAGGCAGTGGAGAAAGAAAAGCCTTATGTGCCTCCACCACCCTATAAACCACGAATTCCGTACCCTCAGAGATTAACCAATTCCAAGACGATGGGCCAGTTTAAGAAATTTGTCGAACTTCTGAAACAGTTGAATATTACTATTCCGTTTACAGAAGCTATCACTCAAATGCCCTCGTATGCTAAGTTTTTAAAAGAAATCTTATCCAATAAGAAAAAGATAGAGGATAACGGAACAGTTACACTTACTACTGAGTGTAGCGCCATAATTCAGAATAATATGCCTCCTAAGCTAAAAGATCCAGGAAGTTTCTCTATACCCTGTGTAATAGGAAAATTCGTCATGACAAAGCTTTATGCGATTTAGGAGCCAGTATCAGTGTTATGCCCTTAACGATTTGCAAAAGGCTAGACATGGGAGACCTAAGACCAACTAAAATGTTTGTTCAACTAGCCGATCGCTCTGTTAAATACCCTGTAGGCATACTAGAAAACGTCCCAGTACGTATAGGACAATTCTACATCCCTACTGATTTCATAATCATGGACATCTCTGAAGACTCCACTACACCTATCATACTAGGAAGACCATTCTTAGCTACCGCCGGAGCTATAATAGACATAAAGAGAGGAAAGCTAACCTTTGAAGTAGGTGAAGAGAAAGTTGAATTTATTTTAACACAATTCTTACAATCCCCAGCTATAGTGGATACATGCTATCTATTGGACGTAATTGACGAATGTGTAAGAGAAATGGAAATGAAAGAAACTACCTATTCTGAAATTATGAAAATTCAAATCCCTCCGATTTTCGAAGATGATAATTGGCGTGCACCATATCAGGATGATAGTCTAAGCGAAAGTTTAGCACTTACACCGGATCCCATGCCAAGTAAGGATAAACCTACATTAGGATTAAAAACTTTACCTAATAACCTAAGATACGAATTCTTAGACATTGAATTTAAAAGACCAGTTATAATAAATTCCAGTTTAGGAACAATCGAAACAAAGAAACTTTTAGATGTCTTAAAGAAATGTCCAACTGCATTAGGATATAACATATCTGATCTCAAAGGAATATGCCCTTCAATCTGTATGCATTGTATTCTGCTAGAAGAATATTGCAAAACCTCTAGAGAATCTCAACGAAGAATTAACCCAATCCTTATCACTGTAGTAAAGGAAGAAGTTAAGAAACTACTAGATGCCGGAATAATATATCCAATCTCTGATAGTAAATGGGTTAGTCCAGTACATGTAGTACCAAAGAAAGGAGGTATCACCGTTGTGAAAAACGCTAAAGGCGAATCGATATCACAAAGAGTAGTGACGGGACATAGAGTGTGCATCGATTATCGTAAACTAAACAAAGCCACTCGAAAAGATCATTTCCCACTACCTTTTATAGATCAAATGTTAGAACGATTAGCCAAGCATTCTTATTTCTGTTATCTTGATGGTTACTCAGGATTTTTCCAAATCCCTATCCACCCAGATGATCAAGAGAAGACTACATTCACATGCCCCTATGGAACGTTCGCTTATAGACGAATGCCCTTTGGATTATGCAACGCTCCTGCAACCTTTCAAAGATGTATGATGTCAATCTTCACAGATTTTATAGACAACATCATGGAAGTGTTCATGGAAGACTTCTCTGTATGCGGGCAAAGTTTTGAAGGATGCCTGTCAAATTTAGAAATGGTGTTAGAAAGATGTGTAAAAGTAAACCTCGTGCTTAACTGGGAGAAATGACATTTTATGGTCAGAGAAGGAATCGTATTAGGACACGTTATATCCGACAAGGGAATTGAAGTTGATAAAGCTAAGATAGAAGTCATAAAAGATCTTCAACCCCCTAAAACCGTTCAAGAAATACGAAGCTTTTTAGGACACGCCGGTTTCTACCGACGATTCATCAAAGATTTCTCGAAAATCACTAAACCTCTTACTGGTTTATTAATGAAAGACGTTGAGTTCATATTCAATAAAGATTGTCTTAAAGCATTCGAAACTCTAAAAACAGCCCTCATCACCGCACCAATCATGCAACCCCCTGACTGGAGATTACCTTTCGAAATCATGTGCGATGCAAGTGACTATGCTGTAGGCGCAATTCTAGGCCAGAGTAAGGAAAAGAAACTTCATGCGATTTACTATGCCAGTAGAACCTTAGATTCTTCTCAGATGAACTACGCCACTACTGAAAAAGAATTGTTAGCAGTTGTCTTTGCGCTGGACAAATTCCGTTCTTACCTAGTAGGAGCAAAAATAATCGTTTACACAGACCACGCTGCTATCAGATATCTATTAACTAAGAAAGATGCTAAACCAAGACTCTTGAGATGGATTTTACTCTTACAAGAGTTTGATCTCGAAATAAAAGATAAGAAGGGTACTGAAAACGTCGTAGCGGACCATTTATCTAGAATAAAAGGTATTAAACCCGAACAAGTGCCGATTAACGATGATTTTCCGTATGAATAGCTGATAGCACAAATAGGAAGCGACCCAGTTCAGTTAGACATAGATGAACCAGAACCCGTGGAAACAATCCAAACGACTGTAGGACTGCTATGGTACGCTGACATTGTCAACTACCTAGCTGCAGGAGCTCTTCCACCTGATTTAACCTATCAGCAGAAAAAGAAATTTCTTCACAATCTCAAACATTACTATTGGGATGAACCATTATTGTTCAAAAGAGGACCCGATGGAATCTTTCGTCGATGTATTCCCGAGGAAGAAATAGAAGATGTCATTGCTCACTTCCATTCATCTCCCTATGGTGGACATGCAAGCACTTCCAAGACTTGTGCAAAAATCTTACAAGCCGGCCTATTCTGGCCCAATCTATGGAAAGATGTTCACATCGCTGTTATAAATTGCGATCGGTGTCAACGCACCGGTAATATTTCAAGAAGAGATGAAATGCCTCAAAAAGGAATATTAGAAGTAGAAATCTTTGACGTCTGGGGAATAGATTTCATGGGACCATTCCCATCATCTTTCGGTAATAATTACATACTCGTAGCCGTTGATTATGTTTCAAAATGGATTGAAGCTATAGCTTCTCCTACAAATGACACACGAGTAGTAATAAAGCTTTTCAAAAATATAATCTTTCCCAGATTTGGTGTGCCTAGACTCGTCATAAGTGACGGTGGCTCGCACTTCATTTCAAAAATCTTTGACAAATTACTATCTAAGTATGGAGTAAGACACCGTGTGGCAACACCATATCATCCATAAACAAGTGGACAAGTCGAAGTCTCGAACAGAGAAATCAAACAAATCTTAGAAAAGACTGTCGCCATATCTCGGAAAGATTGGTCATCTAAACTTAATGAAGCTTTATGGGCTTATAGGACCGCTTACAAGACACCCATAGGAACTACACCTTTCAAATTAGTTTATGGAAAATCTTGTCACCTCCCAGTAGAACTAGAACACAAAGCTTATTGGGCGATCAAAACTCTCAATATAAACTTTAATGCTGCAGGAGAAAAGCGAGTCCTAGACATTAACGAATTAGAAGAATTAAGGCTAGATGCCTATGAGAATGCTTAGATATATAAAGAAAGAACTAAGCGATGGCATGATAAACGCCTATCTAGGAAAGAATTTAGTGTGGGAGACGTTGTACTCCTCTTTAATTCAAGACTTAGGCTCTTTCCTGGAAAACTAAAATCTCGATGGTCAGGACCCTTTGAAATAACTAAAGTATTCCCAAGTGGAGCGATATAAATTAAGGGTAGGAATAGTGAACCATTCACAGTAAATGGACAACGTTTAAAACATTATCATAAAGTTGAAAATAGAGATTATGCAAATAGTCTAAGGCTTTTAGAGTTGTCCACTAATTTCCCTGATTAATCTAACCTAAGCATTACGTCAGGCTTTAGACGATAAAAACAACGCTTAGTGGGAGGCAACCCATTTAATCATTTAATTATTTAAATCATTTTTATCATTCTATTATTTTGTCATTTATCGTTTTATTATTCATTTATTTGTTTTGTCATTTTATAGTTTTATTTCAATATTACTATTATTGCTTTAATTTATGCATTTTATTTTCTTATTTTTCCTTATTTTAATTTTAAATCACTTTTACAGATTTTCTAAAGTCTTTTCCACTTTCCTTCTCCCCCTGATTTGTTTCCTCCGTATTTGAAATTTGAAGAGTTATCACAGAGACCAATGGATTTGACTCTGTACCCGGATGATCTGACTATGGAAACCTTAGGGATACATGATATCATCCTATACTTGTTTAACCGACTTGGATGGGAGAATGCACTGATTCAACAAAAGTTTGTGACTTACCGCGAGCTCACCCTTGAGTTCCTTAGCTCCTTAGTTTACTTACCCGAGCGCGGTTTTGGATTCAGGAAAGGATTTATCAGTTTCCGCATATTTGGAATAGAATATGACTTTAACCATAAAGAACTAGCTGACTTATTAGGATTCCCTAGTGGACCCTTTGCTTTTACTACCACACAGGTAGAATTGATGGACATTGAGCTGGATTTCTTTTGGGGAACTTTAACCGGAAACTACCACCCTTAACCAAATAACATGAACAATGATGAGATACATAACCCTGCTATCCGTTACTTCCATAAGATCCTTGCCCACACCTTCTTTGGAAAAGAAGAAAACCTTACTGGAGTATCTAAAGATGAGATATTCATTATGTCTTGTTTCACTAATGGACAGCCAGTCAATGGTGTGCCTTTCATGATGCAAACCTTCACCCGAATCCAAGAAGAACCTGAATTACCTATATTAGTAGGAGGTCTTGTAACCATGATTGCTGATGCCTTAGGACTTAGATACCAACTGCACATGTGTAACCGTTTAGGTACCATCCGTCCTATGAATCTTAATTTTTGCTTTAATCGCCATATCATAAGGAATTTAGGACATCCACCTTTCGAGTACCTAATCCGGAATGAAGTAGTAACCCTGTTCACACTACCAAACCATGCTAGAGTAAGTGTTCACAATAAGGATAATTGGCTTTATGAGTTAACCCCACCTGACTATCCATCTACTCCTGAAACACCTTAATCTTACAAGATAAAGGATGATATAATGACCGATGTAGAAAGTTACCCTGAGACACCTTCTAGTTACCATGACATTGACCACACTGACGAAGTGATTGAAATCCCTGAAGTGAATCAAGTAGAATATGCTGATAACTTAAAGAATATCATGAACACTCTTGAAGCTTACCAAACCGACATAAATACTGTTAAGGATGAGATTAAGAGCATGCGATTGGACATTATAGGATTAACTCACATAACATGTGAGCAATTCTACCATCTGAACTCCGCAATCGAAGATTTGAAGAAGCACTTTTGAAAATGCTGTAGTGATCTAGTTTATTTTATTTATTGTTTTCGTTTCTAGTTAATTTTACATTTCGCAAACATTTTCGTACCGTATTTTCATTAATGTAATTTCATTTCAATTACCAAATGCAAAGCACTTCTAGTTTACAAATTTTTCCAATTTAATCAATTTATATGCTTTCAATCTATATACTGTTATGTTTGAATTGATTAATATTTTATCAACCTCTCGTGTGATGCAATTTACAAGTACTATGTTGATATTATTTATTATATGGTGTTTATATTTAATATTGAGTGAGAAGTGATCGAAAATATTATATAAATTATATGAAGCGTGAGAGATAATATGTTTTCTAGAAATTATTCAAGGTTTTAAGTCCTCACGGTCGTCATCACCCCCCTTACGATCGTGACAAGCTATTTAGCGCGTCACGACCGTCATCCCCTTGTCACGACCATGACGGCCCTAATTATAGAATTCGAAAGAAACAGAACTGTTTCTTCTTCGAAACCTCTTCATCTCTCTTCTTCCATAACTTTAAAAACCACCCATTATCTCCACCAACTTCCGTAACCTCCCATTACCAAATTAAACCCCATTAACCTCTCCATTGTCACCACCCTCGCCATTCAGTTGGAGCTTGGTGACTTGGTCGTAAATCAGCCTTTCAGAGCCGCCGAGCTCCTAACCAAGAATTATTGCAGGTCCGCACACTTGATTGCACAGAGAGAGGATGGCAGGTTTATCCCTGTTATCCA
The DNA here is from genome assembly GCA_963966055.1 of Lathyrus aphaca. Taxonomy (NCBI): domain Eukaryota; kingdom Viridiplantae; phylum Streptophyta; class Magnoliopsida; order Fabales; family Fabaceae; genus Lathyrus; species Lathyrus aphaca. The sequence goes on from OZ014525.1 coordinate 220,577,277, forward strand.
CGACACTGTTTATCACCACATTATTCTGCCGTCCCGTGACCACATCGATCCGTCTAGCCGAGCCAACTAGCTCTTTGCTTTACCGGATGCTGCCGGCCACGCCCCCATTCATGATGAGCAGGCCGATCCACCCGCGGACGAGATGCAAGACGCTATGGATGCAGCTGAGCCTGTCCAGGACATTCCAGAGACATCCACCCGACAGCCTCCTGCACAGGAATACACACTTAAGGAAGTCCTCCGTGCGATTCATCAGCAAAACCAGATGAATGCTGCACTGGAGCGAAGGCAGAAGGAGCAGTATGATGCATTACTCCGCACTGTTGCCACAAACCAGCAGACTACTAATGAGAAGCTCGGAGAAATCCTTAGCGAGCTAGAGGCTTTGCGCATTGACATTACTGCTATCACCGGTACCGGTTCTGATCCTGAAGCGACTCCGACCAGACGCTCCCGCACCAGAAGCCGAGGCCGCGGTCATCAGCAGCCTTAGTTTTAGTTTTAGTTTATTGTTTTTCCATTCTGTTGTTTGTATTGTACTTTCACCGCTATTATATCACAACATTGAGGACAATGTCTGATATAGTGTGGGAGAGGTACCTTTCATTTTCCGCATTTTCCATTCCGTTGTATTAACCTTTTCGTAAGTTAATGAAATGAGCAATTTTTGTGCTATTTTCTTTAGTTTCTAACTTTCCCCGTTTATTTAGCCATACCGAAAAAAATCTTTAATTAATTCTTCGCATTACCCGACTTAACTACGAAATCATAATTAGGAAGCTGAGAACGATTCAACAAGACCAATACAGTCTTGACACCTTAGACTTCCCACTTAAGCGATTCCGTTCCGATTATCGTTACGAGTACACCTTAAGTTTCAGTTCAAAAGTAACCCCTAGTAGTTTATACTAGCAGTCAGCACCGTCTGAACACAAACCAAGTGGGGAGCCGATGAATATAAGCGTTTGATGCCTAATCTAAAATAATCCTTCATATCTCGATGCAAATGAAAAGAAATTGCACCAAAGTACACGGTCGCATATAAGAAACGAGAAATATGAGAAGGAGTCCATTGCGGGTTGGTTCAGAGGTACTGGTTCTGAACTTGGTAGGGCGTGCTACGGCTCGATCCCCCACAACCTCCAAATCAGATAATGTATGTAGGGTTACCGCACTCGTGTACCAGAACCCGTGCTTAAAAAGGATCAAAGTCGCTAACCGGCTACTCCACTACGTGCGTGCTAAGGCAAAGGGCTTAATGTGATTGCGCTAGAATGAAACTGGGCGAAATAAGATCGAAAGACTCTAGGTGAAATCGTAAAGCAATTGCCGAATGTTTCATTTAACGGGAAGTCGACGACTTAGCTTGTTGCTTGTGTCATTAGTGTATCGTTAGTGTTTTATCAAAGTACCGGTTTATCCGACAAAACGATCCCTCGTACGGTTTGTTATGTGTGTGCGTCGATAAAAACTTGTCCGACAATTTTCAATCGACTATTTGCTTGAGGACAAGCAAAGGTTTAAGTTTGGGGAAGTTTGATAACGAGAAAATGTATCGATTATATTGCTATGTTTCAATACCGTTTTATCGTATAATTGTCGTTTTAACACCCGATTCCTCGAGTTTTCTTTGCCATTTTGCAGGTACATCATATACAGAGCTAAATCGAGAGCCACAAGTGAAATGAGCAAAAACAACCGTGAAAAGATGAAGAAATGAGGAATTCTGCATAACTGCATATTTTGTTGCACTCACGGTCGTCACCTAGGTGTCACGACCGTGACACCCCAAAAGGAGCACTCACGACCGTGACATAACCCTCACGACCGTGACACTTATAATACAAGGGACACGAACGTGATGCCCTTGTCACGACCGTGACAAGGGAAAAATAGGTTATTTGACTGAAGACTTAGTCATGAACGTACGCTGCATGTGAGGTGCCTATTTTCCAGCTGACCCAGTATCCACACGTCCCTGGATTCTCTCAATTCTCCTATGAGGCCCAAGCAACAAACCAACTACCAAGCCCATTTTAGTTCTCTATAAATAGTTTAATTTTTATGAACAATAGACAGAGTTTTTTTTATTAATTTCTTGCGGAAGCTCTGCCGAATTATTTTGCACCCTTTATATTTTTCCAGCATTATTTTCATTGCTTTATTTTTCTTGTATCCCAACCAACCTTATAACAATTTCCAACATCAGGAAATTGTTATAAATTTATTTGTTTCAAAGCCTTCTGAATTTTTAGAATTTATTTCCGATTCCGACGAATACTCCGAGCTTTCCGGCCTGTGGAAGAAGGAGTCTGCCACTTTTATTGTTAACCAGGTTTATATTAATTTGCAATTATATTTATGTTTAATATTTATTTTTCTGCCATGCATATTTCGTTTTATGTTTCTCTGCCTCTGTTTGGTTCAACAATAATGAGTAGCTAAATACCTTAGGGCGGTATGTAATTAAAACAAACTAAATCGGTAAAATCAACTCTAGGCTTAAAATAATTAAGAGCTTAATATTCTGGCTGATACTTTTTATTATAAAATCAACCTTTTTGTTACGAGAGTAAGGAAAGTGTATTAGGTTAGGTCAAGACCACGAGAGTGTGAGATTTTAACCAGATAGCTAAAGTTAGGCATTTAAATTAAACACAGCGAGAGCGCTTTAAAATAAATTAGAATTACTAAGTTTCCAAAAATTATTTCTAAACACTTATGGGCTAGCGAGAGCAGGCATAGGGCTTTAGGGGTAAGATCTGAGATAAGACCACGAGAGTGTGAGTTAAAGATATTTAAGCTGGTAACCTCTACAGAATAGATTAAGTGAACACCTTTATAAGCCTAGGGTAGATTGACCCGCCTAAGTTAGCATAATTACATACCGACCGCCTTAGTATTATTTATTAAACTTAAATTTAATTCCCGCCTTTAATCTTTAAAAACAACAAAAAAATCGTGACAACCCTTCACCTTAGCTAAACTAGAAATTCCTCTAGCACTAAGTAACCATAGAGTCCCTGTGGATCGATAATCTTAAATATTACTTCGATAGGTGGTGCACTTGCAGTTAAGATACCGCTAGACACATAATCAGATACGTCTTTAGCCCATCAGTGAGCCAGTTCATCTTACTCAGTCTAAGCCAATTCGACAGGGGCATCTGTCATACCCCAAATTTGTCCTACCCGCATCATTTTATTTTTCTGTCTAACCATTATTTCAAAAATCCAAAAATATCGTACCATCTTGTTTTTCTGGCAAGTATCCGAAAAATCCAAAAAATGCATTTTATTCTTTGCAAACTAAAATTCGAATTCCCTTTTATTTTCAAGGCTTTTAATTTATTGTTTAGTTTTAATCAAAAAATATATATAAAAAAAAGAGTCTATTGTTATGAATTTATTTTCCAGCTTTAAATAGAATCCCTTTATCCAAAAATCACAAAAATATTGCTTGTTTTTTCCCAATTTTATTATTATGGTTTTAGATATTACTTTTATTATTGTTATTACTTTTCTACTCCATTATCTATTTATTATTATTATTTTATTATTATTGGTAAACTTTTTTATAGAAACTTAATCATTTTTTTTCTATTATTACTCGTCTCTCAATTTCAACAACGGTTATCCATTGTGTGTTTAATTTTCATCTAGGGTAGATTATTTTACATAGTTTATTTTCCATAAAAAGTACTACAAAAATATATAGTTTTTTTTTAATTCCCATTATTTTTATTATCATTCATTTTTTTTATTATTATTATTACTATTATTATTATTACTATTATTATTATTATTATCATTATTTTTATTAAAATCACATTTTTTTTTTTATTATTTTTTCCATTAATCAATTTTATCCGAAAATTCTACAAAAAAAATCATTTACAAATTTATCTTTCAAGTTTCCTTTTCATTATTACTATAACCTTTATAATCATTATTATTATCATTAATTTCTTATTTTATTTTTATTATTTGAATCACTTATAGTTATTATTATCACTATCATTTTCCTTTAGAACTATTATTGTTATTAATTATTATTATTATTATTGTTAATGTTTCTATATTATTACTATTTTTTTTTTCAAACCATGAAAACAATACTCAGTCATTTGTCTTGTGTATCTGAAAAATAAGAAGGGACCACAATGTATACAATTCACAACCATCCACTGCATTTTTTATGGTCCACACAAGCACCCACTGCATATTCCACTATTACCACTCACACAAACACTAACAAACAACAACTTTTTCTTTCCTCACAAAATCTCTACAAATCTTTTCTTCCGCACACTCACCATCTTGTTTTTCCGCAGCTTCCTTCATGCAGCAACAACAAAAAACTCAATATTAATAACAAAAAATTTTTTCTTTAATTTAACAGCTCATTAATCTTATCCAATTTTCTCTCAAGATTCCCATTTCACCCTTTGATTTTCTTCCTATAAAAGACATTTTCAATCACTCATTCAAGGGAGGCTGTGGAAAACCATTAACCAAACTCATAAATCCATTTTCAAAAATCGCAGACCTGTATCATACTTTCTGAGTCTGCAATTTTCAACCTTCACTCTCAGCTTCAAATAACAAATACAGAAACATAACCATTACAAACCACCAACACAAACCATCATCCCCATGAGAAACCATTCAAAAATCCTCCCACCATAAACATTCTCACCCAAATATCACCTTCAATCCTTTTCATCCTCACCACCATTCATACGACAAATCAAAACACACAAAAAATCTTCAAATATTTAAATCTCACGAAACAGAAACTTCATACCTCCAATAAAGCCACCCTTCTCGACACCATCCTCCATCAACATTAATCAAAACCATCCGCGAGCTTGAAACCAAATCGGCGAGCAAATCTCACTGCGAGAAGCCTCGTAAGCCACAAACCTCCTCAAATCCATCAACTTGCCGTCGTGACCCGTCTCACCCACCGGACACCGCCGCGAATCGGAAACAGAGAAGCATTGAGAACTGACGGAAGCGCGAGCGAGAGAGGGAGGAGTGTCGAGTTTCAGATCGCGAGCTTCCCGTGAAAGGCCGTGAATTTCTTTTCTGGCCGCCGCTTCCTTGCGTTTTTCTGCGTTGGAGAGAGTAAGGGATTTGTACCCTGTTGTTGTTTTTTATATATATATTATTTTCAGTTAAATTGTTGTGATGTGAGCTTAATATAGTTTTTTATTTATTTTAGTTTATAATTTATTTGGAATCCATACCTTGATAAAGTCATCAGCGTGACCCCCCCTGTTTCTTTTAGTTTCTTTTAATTCTTAGATTCAACCCACCTTCTATTTTCTTTTATATATATAGAAAACATTTATTTATTATCATATGATATATCCCACCTTAATCCTGCAAATTGTTTTTTTTGTGTGTTTAGTTTTATTTCCAATCCTGTTTTGAAATGTTAAGCGTAAGTTTTTTTATCTTTGTTTATCACTATTTTGTCACAATGCTTCCATAAGTCATCATATTATCATAAAATTGTTATATTAATTAGTATGTTATTATATTATCATATTATCATAATTTTTTATATTATCATAAATATTTTTATTAATTTAGTTAGTATGTTATTATATTATCATATTATCATAAAATTTTTCTTATCATATTATCATTTGTTTTAGAGAGATTTGTCGCCAAGTATTGTGACCGTGTATGCAAATATTAATTGTTACTTTTCCTTCAATTGATTTCATTTTTTTATGCTCATCTTTTATTAGTTAAGAATATCAAACCAAATGTTTTTGGGCCAATGACTTGATAAAAGGCCAATTTTTCGCCCGATTTCATTAAATCGGTGATATTTGGTCAATATGAGGCCCTTCGTGTAATTAGTTTTTTTTATTTATTATTTTATTGTTTTGACAAATAAATATTTAAATTAATTTAATTTATTCATTATTCTCAATATCTTTCTAATTTATTTAATTATTATGTATTTTATCTTAATTCATTTTTTTGCAAATTCAATCTAATGTTATTTATTTATTTCCGCATTTCAAAAATTACGTTTCGACTCCTTATAGAATGATTCCGATTTTGAATCGATTCTAAGGTAGTTCACGAACTAAATTTCGCCGCGTCCCAAAAAGGTCCAACGCCTTCGAATAGTTGTGCTCGATTAAAAGGTCCAACGCCTTCAAATAGTTGTGTCCCGATTAAAAGGTCGAACGCCTTCGAACCGTTCAAAACACTGCACACACGCTTCCTCTTGGGCAAACTACAATGATACCATTTATTTCGCGCAATCCCCTGTATTTATTTTGTATCCCTCTCCCATTACTTTGTACGCATCTTTATTTCCCGTATTTTATTCTGAATCCTTGGTCCAACGCCAAGCGATTGCACTTGCACACTCGTACCTTTTTATTTTGTTTCGTTTATTAGGATCCACCTTACTTTGCGAGCCGAGCGCTTCGTGCCTCGCTGACAAACTACAAAATAAACCTCCACTTGCATTTACCCTTTAATCTCAAAAAACCGAAACGTTTCGATTAGATCCAAACCCTTGATCCAACGTCAAGTGGTCTTAGGAAATAAAACATTCTAATAATACGAGAAGATTTGTATGCCAAGAGCCTTAAGCGGTAGAAAGGAGGATAACGAGCTCTCGTTACTCGCTCCGATTATTTTCGACGCAAGACGCTCGTCTTATTGGACGAGATAAACTATCCATAGTATTTAGTGCATTTCAACTCCTAAACCCTTTCATCGACAAAAGGTAATAAAATCAACAACCATTACCCTTAGTAGGCCGAACTACGAGGCTCTGACTTTCCCATTACACACGGGAGTACGTAGGCACGAGGATCTCAATCCTTGCCGAGCACCTAGGTTCAATCTAACTTATAATTCAACTCATTTCCCTCTAGCAAGCAATTCGTTTAAGCATAGACATCCTTTCGCGCGTGATAACTTAGATGGTTCCCATCGAGTACGATGGATGTAGGGGGTGCTAATACCTTCCCCCTGCATATCCGACTCCCGAACCCAGGCAATGGTTCCGTTGAGCTTTGTCCTCATCCTTCTCTCCCCGGGTTGTATCTATATTTTCCCTTTCCCTCTTCGGGAATAAATAGAATTAGGTAGCGACTCTTCAGTCCGTCCGGCGCGTGACTCCGTCCTTTCGGATCGCGTGAGGTCGTATTTTTCGGGGTACGACACTTAGCACCAGTTGTTGAGACTTCTCCCGACAGAACTTGTGAACTTTTTCCATCTCTTATTTCTGGTCTTGAATCTGCAACTTGTAAGCTTTCTCTTTTTCTCCATACATCTTCAGATCTTTGTATCTCATCTTTTGCAACCACATAATGTATTATCTGGCTTCTCTAAGCGTCTTCTTAGTCTTCTTATACTTTGCTTCTCTCTTTGAGTCCATCAAGCCACTTCTTTGGAAATAAGCTTCCCTCCTGGCAAACTCCTTCTCTTTAGCTTCTTGGACTACCTGCATCCTACGTAGCTTTTCCTCTATTTCTTCCTTAGAACTAACCCCACGATGGTACAAACTAGTCATCTCCATATTTTCAACCCATAAGTCATGTATCAATGCTTCCAGCTTCTTATAACTTTCAACAGAAACAATAGCCTGAGCAGGTACTTCTTTTGGGTATAGTGAAGCTTCTGCTGAAAATGGAAGAAGGAAAGTTTCCACTCTAACCTGTAACCAAGCAGCAAAAGGAGGGTATGTCTTTGGATCCACCTTTCTAAACTCTTTCTTGCCTTTTCTCACTCTCACTTCCCAAGCCTGAAATGCTCGAGTGACCAGCTTCTCATTTCCTTCCAACGGTGCATACAATGACTCAACTACTTCTTCAACAGATGGAGGATTTTTTAGAGGGTAGCCAAACTGCTTTCTAACTAGCATAGGATTGTAGTTAATCATCCCATTCCTATCAAGCAAAGGTACATTAGGAAACTCACCACAACTGACAATTATCTCCTTTCCTAATAAGTCCTTGTTTCTATCCCATAGTATATCATCTGAGGTCAAGCCCATCAATTTTCGCGACCACTTCCACTCTTGCTTCAAATCTTTGAACGGTCCTGACCTTGGGAGTTGCTTAGCAAACCAATCAGCGAATAAGGGTGCACAACAATTTACATACCCTTTCCTTTTCTCGTTCCTATAGTGGACATTATAATAGAAGTCTCCCAATAAAGTAGGCACTTGATTCCTCTGAACAAAGTTGGAAATTACCTCCATGCTAACGAACCCTTTCTCTCCCAGGAACAAGCTTATTCCATACACCATCAAGGCTAGTAATGCACAGAACTTTGCCCACTTGTTTCTAAAGAAAATAAATGAGCCTCTATAACAAGAAAGTCCAAAGCAATCCATTTACCTTTACTGGCTTCTAAACCCATCTTGACTCTAAGCACACTAAAGTGACAAGAACTGGCTATATCTGCATGTGAAGGAGCCCTCCCTGAAGCATAATAAGGAATACCATCTTTGATAGGAATCTTCAGGATGTTAGAAATCTCTTCCAAAGTAGGAGCTAAGATATAGTCTGGAAACACAAAGACTCGCAACTGAGGATCGTAGAACTGCAGCAATGAATGAAGACTATCCCTTTGATCACCAATAGGCTTGTTCACATAATTCAGAACTTTCCCATATTCTTTTCTGAAGTCTTCTAAAACCTTGTCATTCATCAAATTTATCAGTTTCTGAATACTCTCAATTTCTGGTTGTGGAAAGACATAATGAACATTCCTCTTTCTGGGAGTTTCCCTATCTTTTGCCATCTAGATAAGAGACAATTACCGAAACTAGGTTCAAGATGCAAATTGTAACCTGAAAATAAAAACACAAACAGTTAATGCTAGTATGATGCAATACAAATGCAATGTAGGCACATGATCAGCATCTGGAACTGTCAGGATAGAATATTGGGAGCCAAGTGATCATAAACCCTCAAACTGTTCTCTGCTTAGCAACCCTCAGATAAGAAACCCATAACTGGATAATTAAGAATCCTCAGAACCATAGTAAACATACCATAACATAAGATCACATTGATGAAAAGGGTATGCTAAGGTCAAGGGTTCCTGTAAACCTGTAAACCCCTCCCAATCTCACGGGTGTGCTCCGAGTCAAACATCACGGACTCTCAAAGCTGAATATTAATAATACATTCACCATTTCCAAGAAATGGCTCATGACCAGATCAGGGGATCGGTTAAGTATTATGTACTACTCAGGGAGGTCTCAACATGAGTCCATGAAAAACAAGCATCCCTTATAAGTCCCCAACTTCAAGCGCTGGAATCGAGAAACAATAGTACATTCATCCCGTAGGATACAATACTATCGTCATACGACCAGATGCTTTAACTGAGTTCCTATAAGAGAACCATGCCATCCTATGCGAGTTCCCAGTGGGCCCTCGGGTGTGAATGGGTTTTCCACAAAATATGCTTTGCTACTGTCACCACTGGAGAGGGATGTTTCCACAAAGGTTCTCAATGATCGGTCCCCAGCTGCACATAACTATCGAGGTTATGTATTGACCCAGAAAGATTCTGATATCAATACATTCCCAAGACGGTCGCAAGGCTGGGCGTGGAACTTACTAATACCAACATAGAAAGATGCCATGAAGCCAAAGTGGAACCACTCTAAGTCCTAGGGTGCACTCTAGCCCTGGTTCCTAGCTCATCTCATAATAACAATCCCCAACCCACAGAAAAAAGCCAAACCAGATAGTCCAGTATATATGATGCATGGAAAATAAATACTGAAAGCGGTAAATAAATGTTGTAAAGTAAACTGTAAATGAAAACATTAAATAAACACACAACAATACACATCTAAACACCCAAAGAAACATAAACAAACAGGCACTATGATTGACTCTTAAAGGGAAACCAGAGATTCTAGGTTTGATCCCCAGCAGAGTCGCCAGCTGTCGTTCGCTGGATTTCCATCATGATACAAACGTAAAAGTGGCACGGAAAAAGGTAGAGTCGACAACCAGGAATTTTTATCCCGAAGGAACGGGAATTGTAATGTTGCACAAACCAGGGAAAGAAAGGGAAGGACAAGGTCCTACAAACCAAAGAACTGGGTTCGGGAGTCGTTTACGACCTAGAAAGTTATTAGCACCCTAGATCGTTCGTCGTACCCGATGGGATCCACGCTGTTGCACCCCAAAATTTGCCTTCCCCTAGTCAATTCATTGTCTACCAAGGTGTCCCAAGAGGTTCACAAGGTTCACAATTAGTCAGAAAGTTTGACAGTTCCCTCAGACAAAGCTTCCTCATAAGCAATGCATCCTAAACTAGGGTTTTGGATTTCATCAGGCTAAATGGACTTTCAAGGCTTAAAGTGAGCTTCATAACATCCTACATGTCTTCAAGAATCCCTATGTCAAGTTTCAAGGCTTTCCCAAAAGGTTTGCTCAGCCAGATGATCAGATATGCAAAAATCAGTCAAAGTGGTTAAAGAGTCAAACTGAGGTCAACTGTGGTCAAACCAAAGTCAAACTTCATGCTTTTTTGCCAACATCAAGTTTATGAAGTAAAATTCATCATTTTATCAAGGGTTTATCATGATTCATCAAGAAGATTTCAGATCATCAAGAATCAAGAGTTTCTAAATTAGGGTTTTCATAGGAAAAGTCAATTGAACTTTGACCAGCCATAACTTTCACATCCTTCATCAAAAATTTCCCATCCAAAGTCCATTTTGAAGGAAATTGAATTCCCTACAACTTTGTGTATCACAAGCCAAGCCTAAAAATGCTTCATTTGGAAGGTATGAGCTAAAACATTATAGGTCATTTTAAAAGTCAACAAAAAGTCAACATCTTCCAAAGGGCGTAATTTGAAAATGGTAAAGGATATGGACATGAGACCAAAGAGGTTGGTTAGAGGACTCTCTAATATTTCCAAAATGTCCAAGAACACCTTCATAGCCTTAATATTGAGGGATTTATGCCTTTGCAAAGTTGGGAAATTTTTGAGAGGTATATTGAGCAAATGGGGTCTTAAAACCAATTCTTTCCACATGGGCTTGCAATTTTGTGATCCAATATTTACCATGACATCATGCACGACCCAATACTCATTTATTCAGATTTTTATAATTTATTTTATATTTATTTTGATTTTATTCATTAAAATTCAATTTAAATAAAAATAAAATATGAAAACTCAATATTTAAATGTGATTCTTCTTCTAAAAGCTTTTAAATAACATTTAAGTTGATTCAAAACCATCCAATTTCGTGCAAACTTGTTATGGCAATGATATATTTGATTTTTTGTCAAAAATAGAAGTGGGATTTCTTCATGATCAAGCAATGATAAATAATATAATAAATATTTGAAATAAAACACTCACACACGTAAGTCGATCTTTGATCGCCATATTGCACTTCCTATGGTATTCCTCTTGGTTGCCTTTAAATATGGTCAAGTCCCTCGAATATAGGGGTGTCTTAAGCAAAGTCCCTTCAAGTATAAATCATCATAGTCCCTTCAGTTTAAAAGATCAAGTCCCTTCGAGGTTGCCTATGATAATGATCTTGTTCCTTCGAATAAAGGATGACAGTCCCTACGAATTGCTAAAGACACCCTTACTTGTTGCCTTCATTGACCATACGATGACCCTACGTTTGTCCCTTAACACATCCAAGGTAATGACTACCTATTCCTTAATAATAGGGATAGTCTTACCATTGAAAGAACATATGAGAACATGAAAGACTTAATATAGGGTAGGTACCTCTTAATTACTTGCTCACTTCTTAAAATTACTCTTTACACCTCACTTTCTTAAACAATTTTTCAAAACAAGGCTTTGTATACATCCATATGAGGATCATTACAAAGTACTTATAAAAATTTCTAATCACACACTACACTTTTCAAAAACAATTTAAGTGAGCTAAGTAACTAAGAGCCCATGGATAACCATGGATATAAAGGGTGCTAACACCTTCCCTTTGTATAACCTACCCCCCGAACCCAAGTCTGTAAAAATAGGTCTTTCCTGTTCTTTTATGTCCTTTCCATTTGGATAAAATAAAAGTCGGTGGCGACTCTTGCTATCCGCAACATGACTAAAAGTCAGTTCTCCCACCGTGTTACAGAACTGGCGACGCTGCTGGGGATTTAATAAAAGAAGGGTACCCTTAGGAATTAGATCACTTAAATTGTTTGCCTTGTTTTCTTTATATTACTTGTTGGACTTTATGTGTGAAAGATCCTAACCCGGATCTAGTGTACCTTAGGTAAATGGCAATAGACCAAGGAAATTGTACGGCGTATACCGATATGATTGATCTGGTGGCCATAGTTAGTGTGACTTCTTGGTTGGTGCTTATGTTCCTTAAGTAAGTTGAGGATAATACGAGGCTGCCATATGTTGTCAATACACTAACTGACTTTTAGAACCTTAGTCATCCCATCTTGGCCTTTAGAAAGTAGTGAGATAGCCGGCTTTGGTGATGACTGAAGTTGGTTGATACTCGATGCTACACTCATTGAGATCCTAAACTTGGAGGGTTTTGGTTGGCAAGTAAGTTGCCTACTGAACAACCACCCTTGGGAAGGATCAATGATATTGAGATCCCTTAGAACCTGATTACTTTTCTAGGATAGGATGAACCAACTAAACTTCAAGGGAGGGTGCTTACCTTTAAACCTCATGCAAGCCTTCAAACCTAGGGCTATTGTGTGACTTGTTTGTGTGTGCCACATGTTTGTGATTGAGAATAACATCATGACATCATGCATCATAAGCATAGCATTTTCACTAACCATTTCAAGGACCAAAGGATTTATCTTTGTTCTTTGTTACAGGTCATGGCTTCTGCTCGTAGGAATACTATCCGAATCAACTTTGTAGGAATACCTCATAAGCTTAAGGAATTGGTCTCTCAAGTTTCTGAAAACTCCCAATTCATCAAGAGGCATGGTCACCTACTGGATCTAGTTACTTCAGGGTTCAATGAAGACATGATGAGTGTCCTATTTCAGTTCTTTGATCCTAAACATCATTGCTTCACATTCCCCGACTATCAGCTGGTTTCTACAATGGAAGAGTTCTCCAAACTACTGGGTATACATATCCTTGATCAGAGACTTTTCACAGGCTTATAAAAAGAGCCTAAACCTGAGGTTATTGCTGCGGCCTTACATTTGAAGAAATCAAACATTGTTCTAGAAACGAGAAACGGAGTTAAGGGTATTCTTGCTAAGGTATTGATGGAAAGCTCAAGTGTTCCTGAAGGCTATAAGCTATGATGCTTTTGAGGAGATCTTAGCCTTATTAATCTATGGCTTAGTTTTGTTCCCTAATTCAGACCAGTTCATAGACGTACACGCCATCAACATATTTCTGACTCATAATCCAGTGTCTACATTACTTGGAGACATCTTACACTTTCTTCATACCCGTACTACGAAGGCACGAGGAACTCTGATGTGTTGTATACCTCTATTGTCTAGGTGGTTTATTTCTCACCTTCCTCGATCAGTGATGAAGAATGAACAAGGGTTAAGGTGGTCTAAAAGGATCATGTCACTTTCTCATTCAGACATTCATTGGTGTTCTAGATCTATGGAGAATGTTACTATCATTGACCGTTGTGGGGAATTCCCCAATGTGCCACTCCTTGGCATAATAGGGGGAATTACCTACAATCATTCTTTAGCTCTACGTCAGTTTGGTTATGCTCGGAGCAATGGTCCTCATGACATGCTTATTCAAGGAATTGTGTTCGACTACGACAACGATCTGCAAGGTTACCGTCAAAGGTTCATACGAGCTTGGGCTAAATTGAACAAGGTTGACAGCAAGACTCTGGAACCAAAGTACTCCATTCCTATGGAACCTTACCTCAGATGGGTGCGATCTCGTGCTCAGACTCTTATGATACCATATCCTTCTATTCTACCGGTTACTATGGAACCTGTTGCAGAAGGAGATACTCCTTATACCATCCTTCATCCAGACATGCCCACTAACCTGGAAGAATTGTAGAAATCCTAGATCCAACTGAAGGAACAAAGAAATACCTTCGAAGCTCAATTCAGGATTAGCCAAGAAAAAGTGTTGGATCTGACCAAGCAACTTCACGAGGAGCGAAACCTCAACACATACCTCCATACAAAGAGGAAACGTCCATGGGAGACTTAAAACCCCAGTTTTGTACTTATTTCCCTTCATTGTAAGCCCAAGGGGAAAAATAATTTTAACATTTACTAATAAAAGTTTTATTTCCATTTGTTTAACAAATGTAAATTTTGCGGTCCTTGAAAACATTGCATATGCATCTACATACCATATCATTGCCTGACAGGTTGTCACAACAGGTTTCTCATCTTCTCGCTGTTTATTTCAACAGAAATGGCTCTCAAACAATCTGTCAAAGATCTTCAAGCTCATAATGCTCAGTTTCAAGAAGTGATTTTGAATTTGTCCAAGGGGCAAGAAGAGTTGAAAGCACTCCTCTCTAAGGACATGAAGAAGAAGAATCCTGAGGACAACAAGGATGATAAGCTTAAACAACTACAAGCTGAGATGGCAGAGATGAGGATCCAGATGAATTGCCAAATGGCTCTTATCCAGAGTTTGGCCCATGGGCAAGAAGAGCTGAGAAGCTTTGTCAATAAGCTTCGATATAACGGAGTTGGGAATCTAATCATCAGTCAACCTCCATTGAAACAAGCCGACTTGGCTGAAAGGAAAGTAAGGATAAGAGAAGGAAAGAGACAGGCTACCACTGATTGTTCTTCAATGGAAGAAGGAAGACCCTGTAAGATTAATCCACTTCGACACAAGGAATATAAAAGACAGTTCATCAAATTTAACACGCCAATGCCACAAATGTTGCAATGCTTGTTGGAAATGAAGCTAATTTCCTTGAAAAATTCTCCTAAAAATCCTAATACCTCTTCTCCTCTCTATAATCCCAAAGCAAGGTGTATGTACCACTCCGACAGTCCCGGACACGACACTAATAACTGTTGGGCATTGAAGAATAAGATTCAAGACCTAATTGATGAAGGAATACTCGAGGTTATGCCAGAAGGCCAGGTTGAGTTCTTCTATCTTCAATCAAGCATCAAAGTTTCCAGATAACTGGAGTGACGAGTTTAGAGGAAGAGGCTTTGAGAACATTTGAATTTTCGTTTGTAATTTCCTTTGTTTGCCTAAACACTTACTATTATGTTAGAATTTATTTTCACTAATGCATTGCATATGTTTGTCTTGAGTTAATCCATTCGTTTCACTATATTTAAAACTATGCTTCTTATTTCTATCTTGTGATATTTAACTCCTGATAAAGCTATAAGCCTGTAGAGGGAGGATGACGAAAACAATACCATAATCTTATGTAGTATGCTTTTGAACAGACTATGCTGACGATGTACATGCATTGTTTCAATTCCTAAACAGTGGAGATATAAGGAAGTTAATCCCTAGTCAACCCTTTTGAGCCTATGAAGTAGGAGTTTTCATTCTCGCACAAATTAAAACCCTTATTCATAACCTGGGGCAAGGTAGTTACTCGGTTAACTCAAATATGCCAATTATCTGTGTTATACACAACTAATGATGGTTCTCTGTAATCATTAAACCTGACAGTCAATATCCAGCAAAAGAAAAACCCACTAAGTCAAAACCTATGAAGGAGACTTAGTAAAAAAATTGAGAAATTCCGCTGACTGTAATTTTGAAACAAACAGTTCAGGCAAAAAGAAGGGATAACAAAGTCAAAAGAAAAATGAGGTCATTATGAATCCTCAACAAAGAAAGATGACTGAATGTTCAAATAAATTTTTGGTTTCTGAACCATCACAAATGTCAGTGTTACAATTCCAAACTCCTTTGAGCCTCAATGCATAAGTTAACTAAGCATAGGACTGAAGAACATCATGGATATTGGGTTGGGTACAAATAAAATTTGAGCCTTTATCCTTTGTTTCTTAAACCGTGAACCATGCCACGTTATAACCCTTTAAAAGACCTAACTGAAGCATGGTTAGTCCAAAAAGCATACTACTACAAAAGGTATCCTGGCTCCTTTAGGGCTTATTATAAAACTTGAGTTAATATCACAGTTTTCATAAAAATTGTTTTACTAAAATAATTCTTTTTCAAAACTTCAAGACAGACATAAGCATTGCATTTTTTAATATCATTTTTTGCATATAACTGAGTGTTTGACAAACAGAGAAACTTACAAGATGAATGTTCAATAAACCAAAGTCCTTCCGATAAACAAAGTTGCTTCCTGGATCAAAGTCCATGTATACAAAGGGGCATAGTCATTATCTCCCAATCAAGGGGGCAGGCCATGATACTGCCTAACTCAATTGGGGCAATCAGGACAGGATTCAACTATGTTTAAGTAGCTAGGGGCATATCTCCTCATCTATCTAAATTACAAAGGGTAACATTACAGAGTTCATAATGCCAGGGGCATAGTCACTGTTTCCCAATCAAGAGGGCATACCAAGTTACTGTTCAATTCATTCGGGGCAATCATGTCCAGATTCAACAGTGCTTAATAGCCAGGGCAGCTCTCCTCATGTATTTGAATTACTAAGGGTAACATTACAAAGTTCATGATGTCAGGGGCATATTATTGTGGGGCATTCTGCTTATTTCTCTTGAGGTAACTACATTCAGATACTTCCATTATGGGACAATTCATCCTTAACCAAGGGGCAATGCTCTCTTTTCAAATCTAATACCCGGAGCGTATATGGTCCATCACAATTTGAAGACACGTTCCTCTCATTGTATTACCTTGATATTGGATTCTCAGCAGAAGCCATTGTGGAAATTAATTGTCTACGCCAGTAGTATCAGATGGTGTCAGTATCATGTCTTCAGATCCGGCTATGAGGATTTCTGGGAAGGTATTTAGGAAAGTTAAGAATCTTAGGAGCTCTAAATCCAGTTGGTTATACACTCTCAAAGTTGAAACGATTCTGTTTTCGAGTTCAGCTTTACTTTTCCCTCTTTATTCAGGATTACTTTTCCTCTTTTACTAAAGTGAAAAACGTTTGTTGGTTATGTTTGAATGTATATATGCTTTTGAATATGATTGATGTTTACCAGAAATACAGAAAGTACAATAAAAGCATTTACTAAGAACGAACGAAGGTAGAAATTCAACAAAGATTTGATGGTTCATCCCCACAGGGTAATCTTTACGGATATCCATACAGAACTCTTCAAGTAATATCTTATACTTCCCCCTCGAAGAAGTCTTCAAGCAGTTTTATATCCTCCGAAGAATTAAGTCTCCCGGATCTATGTCCATCTCTTTTATCTTCAGTCAAGATATTCAGGAATTTGTTCCTTCATTAAGAAGTACGATGAACGAAAACAGGAAGTTCTAAGTACGATATTATTAAACAAGACGGGAACGAAGTCTTCATGTTCCTCAGCAACGAACTGGGATTTATTTTCCCTAGCCAGCAGTTGTTATACAGAGATACCCAGACGCTTATAGCTACATGATTCATACATACATCATTTACACCATATCACAGCATACACATCCATAATACATATGACATTTTACTTAAGAGCATCATGCTATACATGCATACATCAAATAATCTTGCATAAACTAACCTTTTCTTTTCAAGATAATTGCAAGCAGATAAACACTATCAAACAACTCAGAGATAATCTCTACGAAGATTCATATCTGATGATCAATACAAGTTGTCCTTGAGATGGCACATAAATGGTCTATGCGAAGACCTAGTGTTCAGTCCAGGATATTACCAGAAGCAATTCAGGAGTAATCGCCACGAAGATTTAATCCTGATGCTCAAGTTGTCCTTGGAAGGGTACGTAAATGATCTATACGAAGATCTAGTGCTTAATCCAGGATATTTCCAGAGGAGATAATCGTTACAAAGATTTATTTCTGATGGTCAAGTGTGTAAATGATCTATCCGAAGATCTAGAACTTAATCCAAGAGATTCTTTCAGAAGAAGTTCAGGGATAATCGCCACGAAGATTTAATCCTGATATTCTTTTTGTCCTTGGGAAGGTATGTAAATGGTCTATACGAAGATCTATTACCTAATCCGGGATATTTCCAGAAGAGATAATCGCTACGAAGATTTATTTCTAATGGTCTATGCAACAGTTTATCTGTGGGATGGTACATAAATGATCGATACGAAGATCTTGTACTTAGCCCAAGATATTACCAGAAGCAATTCAGGAGTAATCGCCACGAAGATTTAATCCTGATGCTCAAGTTGTCCTTGGAAGGGTACGTAAATGATCTATACGAAGATCTAGTGCTTAATCCATGATATTTCCAGAGGAGATAATCGTTAGGAAGATTTATTTCTGATGGTCAACTATCTTTGGGATAGTGTGTAAATAATCTATATGAAGATCTAGCACTTAATCCAAGAGATTCTTTCAGAAGAAGTTCAGGGATAATCGCCACGAAGATTTAATCCTGATATTCTTTTTGTCCTTGGGAAGGTATGTAATGGTCTATACGAAGATCTATTACCTAATTCGGGATATTTCCAGAAGAGATAATCGCTACAAATATTTATTTCTAATGGTCTATGCAACAGTTTATCTGTGGGATGGTACATAAATGATCGATACAAAGATCTTGTACTTAGCCCAAGATATTACCAGAAGCAATTCAGGAGTAATCGCCACGAAGATTTAATCCTGATGCTCAAGTTGTCCTCGGAAGGGTACGTAAATGATCTATACGAAGATCTAGTGCTTAATCCAGGATATTTCCAGAGGAGATAATCGTTACGAAGATTTATTTCTGATGGTCAAGTGTGTAAATGATCTATCCGAAGATCTAGAACTTAATCCAAGAGATTCTTTCAGAAGAAGTTCAGGGATAATCGCCACGAAGATTTAATCCTGATATTCTTTTTGTCCTTGGGAAAGTATGTAAATGGTCTATACGAAGATCTATTACCTAATCCGGGATATTTCCAGAAGAGATAATCGCTACGAAGATTTATTTCTAATGGTCTATGCAACAGTTTATCTGTGGGATGGTACATAAATGATCGATACGAAGATCTTGTACTTAGCCCAAGATATTACCAGAAGCAATTCAGGAGTAATCGCCACGAAGATTTAATCCTGATGCTCAAGTTGTCCTTGGAAGGGTACGTAAATGATCTATACGAAGATCTAGTGCTTAATCCATGATATTTCCAGAGGAGATAATCGTTACGAAGATTTATTTCTGATGGTCAACTATCTTTGGGATAGTGTGTAAATAATCTATATGAAGATCTAGCACTTAATCCAAGAGATTCTTTCAGAAGAAGTTCAGGGATAATCACCACGAAGATTTAATCCTGATATCCTTTTTGTCCTTGGGAAGTTATGTAAATGGTCTATACGAAGATCTATTACCTAACCCGGGATATTTCCAGAAGAGATAATCGCTACGAAGATTTATTTCTAATGGTCTATGCAACAGTTTATCCGTGGGATGGTACATAAATGATCGATACGAAGATCTTGTACTTAGCCCAAGATATTACCAAAATCAATTCAGAAAAGATCGCCACGAAGATTTGATTCTGATGCTTAAATTAAAGTATGTTCCTAAAGATGGTTCAGATCCGATCTACACGAAGATCTAAGTACTGACACCTAATGAAGGATATTCTTTTCCCCCAGAGATAATGCAGAGACGATCTATACGAAGATCTAGTGCTAACATTCAACTCAAACCATGTTACATGAATGATTCAGAGACGGCCTATACGAAGACCTAGTACTGATATCTAGTGACAACATAAAGATATTATCACCTCCTGATATTATGGATGGCATCTATGAGCCCATCTCCATCTCCTCCAGTGGCATATTTAAGCCCACTCCAGTATATACAACCAATCATTAGTGTTACTTTACGCACCGGCGAGTGCAAATGTTTGGGCTTTTGTGTTCAATCCTGTCGCTCCCACCAAATGAGGCTAAGTCAGAAGGGGTACAGACGCGAACGGTCGGCGAAAAGGGGATGAGGACACACAGGGGTGAATTCAGAAAGACAAGAAAAGAGTCGCCAGCTAGGCATTTTTATCCAGAAGAAAAGGTAATGCTGCATAGACCTAGAAAAGATATGGATAAGACGGTTGCGAACCAGAGAGACTGAGAAAGGGGGTTGGTTACAACTTGGGAAGGTATTAGCACCCAGATTGTCCGTCGTACTCGACGGGATCCACGCTTAAAAGATTTGTGTTTTAAAGGGGTAGTGTCAGTGCAATCTGTGTATATCAAAGCTAGAAAGAATGCAAGTGTCAGTGTAAAAGAAGTGTGAAGTGCATAAGAGGAGTGTCAGTGTAAGAAAAAGAATGAAATGCTCAAGATTATGAGGCTTAAAAATAATGCTGGAAGAGGGGGGAATATACAGAGACTTTTGTTCGATAACTGTTAAGTTATGCCTACGTATCCTCTCGTGCAATGAGGAAGTCAGAACACCGTAGTTCGACCCAAAGAGACTGAAAGATAAATTGACTTATGAACTGCTTACTTGTCTATGCTCAAGTGTATGACCTGTCTGGCTCAGGTGCAAACTGTCTTGCATTAGACGGAAGAAGAGAGTTCTCGTTTGTGAGTGAATGAGATGAGAAAAGAATCCCGAAGGAGACGATTATTGTTTGTTTTTTGAGTTTTCAGTCTTTTATTGCTTTTGGAGATTTGTCATAAGTTAATGAGCTTAAGTCTAAACCAATGGGTTAGTAAACTCATCACATCTTCCCTCTGATTAAGGGTAATGAGGATACCTTAAGTGTGAAGTCAGCATCTCACACTTAATCACCATGATATAGGATTAAGATCATTAACCTACTTGTGATTATTTAGATGTTTTTGTTGTTTTTGTTTAGTGTTAGGTAATGAGATTAAGCCATAATCAAGGATTAAACAGACTCATTACACCATCCTAATAGAAGGATAATAGATGAGAATGCTTAAGCTGAGGAAGACTCCTCAACTTAATCCATGATTAGGGATTAACCTCATGACAAAACAAAACCTTTATTAAATGGATTTTAGTTAATGATAAGATGAAGAAATGGATTTTATGATTTGTAAGACAACTTGAGGGGGACTTGTCCATTAACACTAGGGTTAGTCCTTCTTAACCAATTAAGGAAGAATTAGAACCCTAATGCAAGGCCCAAGTTACAAGTGTGATGTCTTTATGATTATTAAGTGAATTTATTAAAGGAGTTAAACACATTAAGGGTTTAACACTTAGGATTAAAGTTGTACACTCCATCCTAATAGAAGGATGCAGGCATAAGCTTAATAACAAAGCCTTAAAACCTTTAGGGTTTAGTCCTGGATTATGAGGTGAGTGTAAACACCCCAAATTTGCCCTCACCCATTCATACCATGGCTTATGATCATTTCATATGCATAAACACAATCAAGCATCTCCTATCTCATTTTTGATGCACTACATAGATTCAAAGTCATCTGCACCTAGGGTTTGTGGTCTGAGCAATCCAAGAGCCTCCTGAGCCACTCCAAAGGCCATCAATCACTTCAAAGGGGTTAATGTGTGTTCTTGTATCTTATTACATCCTCTCAAAGTCAAAAATGCCAAAGAATCACAAGAACTGGGATTGGTGTGGATGCAAAGCCAAGTTTGACTGCACAGTTGACCTAAAATTAGGGTTTTGGTTTCAGAGGCCATAACTCCAAATTTTTTGGTCATTCTTGTTTCCATTGGTCTCTATATGGTATAGGGAGTATGCATATCAATTTTCATGAAGAAATTCCATGGGGAAGTCATCTGATCAAGAGTTGACTTTTCAGACAAGTTAGTGTAAAATCAGGGCATCTGAGGCCCCCAATGACCCAACCAAGGGGTGATCTTCATCATTTTGAGTGTATATGGTCTTTATTTGATCATGGAAGAAGATTGAAGTTCACAAAATTCAAGAATTACAAGTTTTTGCAAAGTTGACTTTTTAGGGCATGGTTGACTTTTTAAGAATATGTCATTTTATGCCATTTTTCAAGCCTTGCTTTTTGATCCAAAAATGCTTCAAATGAAAAAACTTTGGTCATGAAAGTTGTAGAATACATTTTTCCCTTTTCAAAAAGTACAAGAACATGATCTAATTCTTCTTGGATCAAAAGTTATGGTGTGGCAAAGTTGGCAAAAATCATTAATTTTTCAAGATGTGCACCAAATGAGAAACTTGCAAGAACTTTGTACCAAGGCATTTGCAACCTCTAATTCATGTCTAACCACTACACAAACATTACATGTGACCTAAAAATCAGATTTGAACCAAAACTTCTCATGTTTCATGGTTTGTGGGACAAGATCTTTCCATATGAACCAAGAAGGAACCAACTTGCAAAACCATCATCACACTCTCACCAACTTGCTGCATTGGCTATTGAACCTTTCTAGCTTCACTCACACACCATGCTGCGCCAGCCCCCATGCTTGTACTAGCCTAGAACCAAGCCCATGCCTCTCTTACAACAAAGTGGACTTTTTGCAAAAGTGGACACATCATCTGACCAATTGGAATTGTTTATACTATCCATTTGCAAGCAAAACATAACATCAAGCAAGGCTGAAACACACAACAACATCACATTCACAAAATCACCCCCTCAAGCAAAAGCCTTCGAATCATCTTCCACAACACACAAACACAAAAACCAAATCCATAGATCAACTCACCTTGCTTCATTGAGCAAAAACCCGCAAGACTTAGGCTTGAATCAAGCAAGAACACCATTCCTCCATTTTCACTCCCAGAAGCAAAACCATTCGAAACTCACTCCACAGGCCATAAACACCCAAACAAACTCCACAAACCTTCTCCACTTATAACCCTGATCACAAAAAACCCTTCACCATTGCCAGAAACAGCCTGAATCATGAACACGATTCACACCTGAGCTTGAACAGAACTTGTTCAATCTCTCAAACCAGCCAACATAAACTCCTCCTAAGCATTCAAGGATCATCAGGGGACCAAGTAAAGTGGATTGCATCAAAGGGAGAGGTCAGAAAGTTGCTGGAGTGAAAGCTTCGAAACTCAGGTAGCTCAAGAACTTTTTTTCCAGAAATCGTTTTTTAAGTTCTTAAGTTGTTCTATATGCTTCATTGATTGTTCTGATGCCTTTGGTTTTGAAAATGGTGGAGAGATGAGAGTTTACCATGCTTCTGAAACTTTTTGCCCTAGAAATAGATTGATTCGATTCAGCCATTTTATGAATGATAAATTTGTTTTGATTTAGGGTTTTGATTCGTGAGTGAGTGGGAATCATTTCTGTGTTTTTAGATTTCGTTTTAGATGCGTTTTGAAGGAGTTTGAGGTTTGAGGTGAACGGAGAAGATGACCGGAACACTGTTCCGGTCATCTGAAAGTAATTAACGGTGAGATTAGGGCATAAGCATTGATTAGCTGAGTTTGAATACTGGCCGTGGGATTTGGCGCCAGGTCAATGCGCGCGTGTTTTTGTTTGAATCCAGGCCATCAGATCTGTTGACTTCTCATTAATTCAGTTTATTTTAATTTTTATTTCATTTCTTTTCATTTAATTTGCATAATTTATTTAAAATAGTAAAAATTGTTTAAAAATTATGAAACTTTTTCTCAAGAGTTTCATTAATTTTTATGACACAAAAATATTTTTATTTTTATTTTTAGCATTAAAAAAGTATTTTTAAATATTTAAAAGATTATTTTTAATTGATTAATGAAAATTAATTTATTAAAAATAGTTTTAGGTATTTAAAAATCACCAAAAAATTCATGAAATGTTCTAAGACATTTAGAAACATTGTCCAACCTTCAAACCAAATTTATTTTTTGATCTTGATGCATTTTAAGAATTTTTCATTGAATTAAAATCATTTTTATGCATTAATTTGATCCAAAGTTCCAAAAATCATTTCTGTCTATCCATGAAGAGTTGGACATTGATTCTTCTTGCATTGCATTGTGTTTAGCATGTAGTTTATTAGATTAAATGGCCATGACTTGATCTTTCATTTTCAATTTGTTTGGCATTTCTTTTGTTTGGAAACCCTAAAACCCTAGCAAACTTGTAAAAATCTTAACTTGAGATTGGCTAGGAGTTGAGACCTCTCCTTTGGGCATTGGTTTAGTATAGGATTAGGGGTCCTTTGAGTGGCATTTTCAATTTTTTATCTTAGGGTTTGCTTCTGATTTTGATTTTTGTTTGTTGCATTGATCATAAACCCTAATTTGGGCTTCCATATGCATCCATCTTGCATTCTCTTGCATAACATGACTTGCCATGACATTTCAAGCATCCATTTAATTCATTTGACATCATAAGACATATTGAAAGCATGTTTGATCATTGCATCATGTATTTGCCATGTTGTATGCCATGTGCACTTCATAACTTTTCATGTATGTCCATGCTTCCTAACTTGCTTCATTTGCATTCATAAGCTTGTATGATCATTTCCATGTGTTGCTTCATGTTTGTAACATCTCATAACATCATTAGCATCATGTAAGTGTTTCTGGTTTTGTTTCTCATCATGTCATCTCATCCCATTTTGCATTGCATTGCATTCCTTTCATTAACATTTCAGGTGGTAAGTGACTTTGGGAAGTGAATTTGCCTTCACTTCCCATATTTTCTTTTCATCCCTCTTATGCATCCATGCTGCATATTGTTATGTGTTTGAGTTTGAGCTTGCTCATTCTTTTCCTTCTCACTTTCTTCCTTCAAGCGACTTGACTTCTTAAATGAAGCAAGTTACTTTGCTTCTCCTGATCCTTTCATCTGCTTCCTGGTGGTTCCATTGAAGACTTCTCTTGTAAACCTCACAAACCTTAGGAACAACCAAGCATGACAATGATTAGGGTTTTGATTAGTCTCCCCTCTTAGTTTCACCTTTGTGTCTCTTTTGAGTCTTCTCTCCTCATCTCATAATCAGGGACTAAACCCTAAAGGCTTTAAGGCTTTGTGATTAAGCTTATGCCTGCATCCTTCTATTAGGATGGAGTGTATAACTTTAATCCTAAGTGTTAAACCCTTAATGTGTTTAACTCCTTTAATCAATTCACTTAATAATCATCAAGACATCAAGCTTGTAACTTGGGCCTTGCATTAGGGTTCTAATTCTTCCTTAATTGGTTAAGAAGGACTAACCCTAGTGTTAATGGACAAGTCCCCCTCAAGTTGTCTTACAAACCCTAAAAAACACTTCATCATCATACCATTCAATAAAAATCCACTTAATCAAAGGTTTGTTTTGTCATGAGTGTAATCCCTAATCATGGATTAAGTTGAGGAGTTTTCCTCAGCTTAAACATTCTCATCTATTATCCTTCTATTAGGATGGTGTAATGAGTCTGTTTAATCCCTGATTATGGCTTAACCTCATTACTCAACACTAAACAAAAACACCAAAAACACCTAAATAATCACAAGTAGGTTAATGATCTTAATCCTACACCAAAGGTGATTAAGTGTGAGAATCTGACTTCACACTTAAGGTATTTTCATCACCCCTAATCAGAGGGAAGATGTGATGAGTTTACTAACCCATTGGTTTAGGCATAAGCTCATTAACTTATGACAAACTTTCAAAAGCAATAAAAGACTGAAAACACAAAAACAAACAATAATCGT
The DNA here is from genome assembly GCA_963966055.1 of Lathyrus aphaca. NCBI lineage: Eukaryota > Viridiplantae > Streptophyta > Magnoliopsida > Fabales > Fabaceae > Lathyrus > Lathyrus aphaca. Next base: position 220,602,961 of record OZ014525.1, read on the forward strand.
CTCCTTCGGGATTCTTTTTCTCATCTCATTCACTCATAAACGAGAACTCGCTTCTTCCGTCTAATGCAAGACAGTTTGCATCTGTGCCAGACAGATCATACACTTGAGCATAGGCAAGTAAGCAGTTCATCAGTCAATTCATCTTTCAGTCTCTTTGGGTCGAACTACGGTGTTTTGACTTCCTCATTGCACGAGAGGATACGTAGGCATAACTTAACAGTTATCGAACAAAAGTCTCTGTGTATTCCCCATCTTTCAGCTTTATCCTTTAGCCTCATTATCATGAGCATTTCGCTTTTATTCCTTTCACTGACACTGTATATATTTCACTTTGCACTTCTCTTACACTGACACCTGTACATCCTTTTCCAGCTCTTTTATACACAAATTGCACTGACACTACCCCTTTAAAACACAAATCTTTTAAGCGTGGATCCCGTCGAGTACGACGGACAATCTGGGTGCTAATACCTTCCCAGGTTGTAACCAACCCCCTTTCTCAGTCTCTCTGGTTCGCGACCGTCTTATCCATCTCTTTCTAGGTCTATGCAGCATTACCTTTCCTCCGGGATAAAAATGCCTAGCTGGCGACTCTATTCATCTCCAGTGAGTTCACTGCTGTGTGTTCTCATTGTCCCTCTCGCCGACCGTTCGCGCTTGTACCGGGATGCAAATCTTTGGGAGCGACAGCTTGGCGACTCTGCTGGGGACCCTTATTTTGCAACCAGGGCTTCTGGTTCTTTTTGTGGGTTCCTCCTAGCGCTTGTTTGATTTGTGTTCACTGGGGTGTTATGTGATATTTGTGCTTGTGTATTTATTTTATTTATTGCTTTATGTACAGTTTGTTTTATTACTTTCTTTACTGCTTTACATATATCATACTGTCATGCTGTCTGGCTGGATCTGGTTTTGCTTTGGTGGGTGGGTGTTCCATTGAGAGTTAAGGTCCTATACCTGGGACCTGAGTGACACCTAGGCTAGAGTGAATCATATTCTTTCCCATTCCATCTCGGTCTGGTGCGGGAATATGAAACACGGTTCAGATATGGGTTTCTTCTTGAGAACTCTGTGTTGCAGATCTCCTGCAATACTAGGGCTATCTGGGAAGCCTGCTAAGTCTGGATGACCTTTTAGTATTGACCTTCAGAAACTGAGGTGAATTAGAGGAGGAACTTTTATGGTTATTGTAAACACTGTACCTCCGGGTTGGAAGTGTTTACACTTCTCATAACTGATCCAAGTCTGAGGATCCTTGTTCTAGAACACCACCTGTGAGGGGGTTGGGCTGTTTACAGGTTTGCAGGTACCTTGACCTCAGAATACCCTGTTACTTTGACTTGATTAAGAATACTTCATGTTGGAACAGTTCTTGTGATTCTAAAACCCTGGACATGTGGCTCTTTATTTGAGCCCCCCACCTTGGTTACTGGATTTATAGACCTCCATCTGGATTTCTTGAACATACTTGGACCTATATCAGGGCATTTGATCAGATCCAGCTCAGTCACAAACCCTTGCATATCATTTGCATACATACTCATTGCATCATATTGACATTTGCTTATTTGTGTTTCAGGGTATCCATCTTCATTCTTTTGGTTTGGTTTTGACCCTATCTTCAGTATTTGACCTATCTTCATCAGCATCTGCCTCAGTTATCAGCTATCTATTCCAGTCACCTGCACCAGCCAACCAGTGGCCCATTCTTCAGTGTTATCATCAGCACCTGTCTCTACTCATCTTCAGCATCATGGCTCCTAAAAAGAGCAACATCACCTACCACTTCTTCCAGCCAGAGCTATCTGACATCAGGAGGATTCAGACCCTAATCACTCCAGATCACATACCATTGTTCAGGGAACATTATGGAGATATACTTGATATGGTTATGGATCTGGACCCTTCACAGAGAAGCCTGATCCACACTTGCATTCAGTTTTATGATCCCCCATTGAGGTGTTTCACTTTTCAAGACTTTCAGTTGGGCCCTTTGTTGGAAGAATACTCATCATTGGTTGGCATGCCTATCAGGGGTGGAATCCCTTTCAACCCTGAGATGGTCTTTCCTGGTAATGGAGGAGTAGCAAAGGCTTTGCATCTGGAACTTGTTCTGATTGAGCAGCATATGACTTCTAAAGCTGGAATCCCTGGCTTCCATCTGGATTTCTTGATCTCTCAAGCTACCCTGAAAGCTTCTCTAGGGGAGTGGAAAGCTGTCTGTGCTTTATTGGCCTTGAGCATATATGGGATCATATTATTTGCAGATGAGCCTAGATTCATTAGCAAGAATGCAATCCATCTTTTCATCCTGCAGAACCCAGTGCCAACCTTGTTAGGGGATCTCTACTATTCAGTGCACCAAAGGAATGAAAAGCAGAGGGGAAGATTAGTGAGGTGTTGTGCTCCTTTGTTCCATACTTGGCTCCTCAGGCATTTACCCAAGACAGATGCATTTTTGAACCCTCATCAGCAGAGAAACTGGGCTAAGAGACTCACTACTCTAACTTCAGCTGATATCAGGTGGTGCACCCAGAGCACAAAGGGCAAGGATATCATCACCAGCTGTGGGCATTTTCCCAATGTGCCCCTAATAGGAGTTAAGGGTAGTATTAATTACAACCCTCTACTGTTTAGAAGACAACTGGGCTATGCACTAGTCCACACTCCTAAGGCACAGGACTTGGTTGAAACTCTTTATTGTGAAAACAAGCCTAATCTGGCTGTTGTTAGGCAGGCAGCCTGGGCCTGGGAAAATGTTCAAACCAAGGGAATAACCATTCTGGGGAAGTGCAACAATGTGGCATCAGCACAATATTATGAGTGGTCCCATGCCAGGGCTCAATTCTCTGGAATGCCCTTTACCATGGAGGATATGCCTGGACCATCCTCAGCACCACCCCCTGCCACTATCAGTTTGGAGGAGTTTGAGAGCTTGAAGGAAAGAAATGAGAAGTTGACTCAGGCTTTGCAGAAGACCCTCCGGGAGAGGAATGATGGCAGGATGGAGATTGAGAGGCTAGAGAAGTTGAGAGTGGAGCATCTGGCTAAAATTGAGAAGTCTGGGGATTATATCAAGAAGTCTAAAGCTGGAGAACAAATTCTGAAGAATGCTTGCAAGGAAGCCCAGTTCCAGAGAGCAAGGACAGACTTGTATCTAAAGGAGAGTCAGGCAAGGTGGGTCAGGATCACCGAAGCTCGTACTCTGGAAGACAAGAGAGTTCAAGACAAGATGGAGCAACTGGAAGCTAGTGCAAAAGAACAACAGGAAGCCCTGGCAGCAGCCCAGAAGGAGATATCAGAGCTAAAGATCAAAGCTGAAGTGAAGAGGTCAAAGGACCAAAGCCAGCACAAGAAACTAACAGCAGCTGTTACGACCCGGAATCTCCTCATCAGGAATCTCACGGAGCGTCCAGCTGATCCTGTAACCGAAGCACTTCTCAAGGAAGTTCGTGAGGATGAGTTTGGTCTTGGTGTTTGACCATTTGTTTGTTGTTGCTTTCATTCCATGTACTTTTATTTTCCTGTAATGTATTTTGACCCCTCAGAGGGCTTGTATTTGTAAACAAACTATGTACCATTTTGCTTTTTGTAATATATGTATTAGTTTGTTCCATCCATGTTTCACTTCAAAAGCAACATCAACAGCATCTCCAAGGGTCTGGAAGGGTCAAAACTGAATGCCAAGCCGGATACCTTGAAAACAAATAAGCATACTGCATTGCATGCTAACCCTTTTGTTTGTTTTGTAGGTCTTTGTTTTATTGCCACTAACTCTGTTGTGATGTTCAGGAACTATTGCTCGACGCCGGGTATTTCCCCTCAACCGTCCGCACTGTTACCCAACCCGTAACATCCTTCCAGGCATACAAATGGATCAAATGCAGCAGGACCTTACAGAGGTCAGGAACCAAATGACCAACGAGAGGTTGGAAATGAGGAACCAGATGACTCAGTTTATGGAAGTGATGAACAACATGGCTCAGAGCCAGGAAAGATTGAGGGCCATGGTGGAAAGGCAGAATCAAGAAGATCCACATATAGGAATGTCGCTCCCGACAAATGAAAACAGGGTCATATGAAGGTACAAACGCGAATGGTCGGCGAAAGGGACAATGAGAACACACAGCCGTGAACTCACTGGAGATGAATAGAGTCGCCAGCTAGGCATTTTTATCCCGGAGGAAAGGCAATGCTGCATAGACCTAGAAAAAGATGGATAAGACGGTTGCGAACCAGAGAGACTGAGAAAGGGGGTTGGTTACAACCTGGGAAGGTATTAGCACCCAGATTATCCGTCGTACTCGACGGGATCCACGCTTAAAAGATTTGTGCTATAAAGGGGTAGTGTCAGTGCAATTTGTGCATAAAAGAGCTGGAAAAGGATGTACAGGTGTCAGTGTAAAAGAGAGTGAAGTGTATAAATGAAGTGTCAGTGTAAGAAATGAATGGAATGCTCAAGATCATGAGGCTTAAAAGAAAGATGCTGGAAAGAGGGGGAATATACAGAGACTTTTGTTAGATAACTGTTAAGTTATGCCTACGTATCCTCTCGTGCAATGAGGAAGTCAGAACACCGTAGTTCGACCCAAAGAGACTGAAAGGTGAATTGACCTGTGAACTGCTTACTTGTCTATGCTCAAGTGTATGACCTGTCTGGCTCAGGTGCTAACTGTCTTGCATTAGACGGAAGAAGCGAGCTCTCGTTTGTGAGTGAAGATGATGAGAAAAGAATCCCGAAGGAGACGATTATTGTCTGTTTTTGAGTTTTCAGTCTTTTATTGCTTTTTTGGATTTTTGTCATAAGTTAATGAGCTTAAGTCTAAACCAATGGATTTAGTGAACTCATCACATCATCCCTCTGATTAGGGGTAATGAGAATACCTTAAGTGTGAAGTCAGATTCTCACACTTAATCACCTTGGTGTAGGATTAAGATCATTAACCTACTTGTGATTATTTAGATGTTTTTTGTGGTTTTTGTTTAGTGTTGAGTAATGAGGTTAAGCCATAATCAGGGATTAAACAGACTCATTACACCATCCTAATAGAAGGATAATAGATGAGAATGTTTAAGCTGAGGAAAGCTCCTCAACTTAATCCATGATTAGGGATTAAACTCATGACCAAACAAGCCTTTATTAGGTGGATTTTATTTAATGGTATGATGAAGAAGTGAATTTTATGATTTGTAAGACAAACTTGAGGGGGACTTGTCCATTAACACTAGGGTTAGTCCTTCTTAACCAATTAAGGAAGAATTAGAACCCTAATGCAAGGCCCAAGTTACAAGTGTGATGTCTTGATGATTATTATGTGAATTGATTAAGAGATTTAAACACATTAAGGGTTTAACACTTAGGATTAAAGTTATACACTCCATCCTAAGGGAAGGATGCAGGCATAAGCTTAATCACAAAGCCTTAAAGCCTTTAGGGTTTAGTCCCTGATTATGAGGTGAGAAGAGAGGACTCAAAGAGAGACACAAAGGTAAAACTATGAGGGGAGACTAATCAAAACCCTAATTCATTGTCATGCTTGGTTGTTCCTAAGGTTTGTGTGGTTTGCAGGAACAATCTTCAAAGGAGCCACCAGGAAGCAGATGAACAAGATCAAGAGAAGCAAAGCAACTTGCTTCATTCAAGAAGTCAAGTCACTTGAAGAAAGAAAGTGGGAGGAGAAAGAATGAGCAAGCTCAAACTCAAACACATATAGAAATGCAGCAATGGATGCAAGAGAGATGAGAAGAAAAGCTATGAGAAGTGAAGGCAAATTCACTTCTCAAAGTTACTTACCACCTGAAATGTTAGAAAGAAATGCAATGCAATGCAAGATGGGATGAAATGGCATGATGCTAAGCAAAACCAGAAGCATGTTGATGATGATTATGATGTTATGAGATGATATAAACATGAGGCAGCACATGGGAATGTTCATACAAGATCATGGATGCAGATGATGCAAGTTAAGGAGCATGGATGCACATGAAAAGTTATGAAACATACAAGGCAAATGACATGGCAAACATATGATGCAATGATCAAACATGCTTTCTATATGTCTTAAGATGTCAAGTGAAACACAAGAATGCACAAAATGCAAAGACAAGTCATGTTATGCAAGAGGATGCAAGAGGTATGCAAATGAAAGCTCAAATTAGGGTTTAAAGATCAAACAACAAACAAAACCCAAAAACAGAAGCAAACCCTAAAATAAAAAATGGAAAATTCCTTCCAAAGAAACCCTAAACCTATACTAAACCAATGTCCAAAGGGGAGCTCTCAACTCTTAACCAATCTCAAGTTATGATTTTTCTAAGTTATTAGGGTTTTTAGGGTTCCTAAACAAAAGAAATGCCAAACAATTTGAAAATGCAAGATCAAATCATGGCCATTTTATCTCAAAAACTACATGCCAAATAGAATGCAATACAAAAAGAATCAATGTCCAAACCTTCTTGGATAGGCAGAAATGAATTTTTGAACTTATGATCAAAATAATGCACAAAAAATGATTTAATTCAATGAAAAATTCTTAAAATGCATCAAGATCAAAAAAGAAATTTGGTTTGAAGGTTGGACAATGTTTCTAAATGTCTTAGAACATTTCATGAATTTTTTGGTGATTTTTAAATACCTAAAAGTATTTTTAATAAATTAATTTCCATTAATCAATTAAAAATAATCCTTTAAATATTTAAAAATACTTTTTTAATGATAAAAAATAAAATAAAAATATTTTTGTGTCATAAAAATTAATAAAACTCTAAGGAAAAAGTTTCATAATTTTTAGGAATTTTTTGCTATTTTAAAATAATTGTGCAAGTTAATTGAAATAAAATGAATTAAAAACAAATAAAAATGAAAGTAAGCTAAATGAGAGGCTGAGATGCAATCTGGGAGAGAGACAGTTGACTTGGCGCGTGATCCAACGGTCAACATTTAAATCTGACTAATTAAACTATTAATTCCAATTAATTAAGTTAAATGATAATTAAAGACTAATGAGGCAATCTGAGCCCTTGGCCCACACGCGGGAAACCTGATCCTATGGCCCAAATTTAAAATACGCTAATGACTGAACTAAACCCTAATTAGGGCATTTTAACCTCAGACGGCCGGAACAGTGGTTCCGGTCGTCTTCTCCGGCGGGTTAAAACCCTAGAAAACGCCACAGGCCACCATTCATCAAATTAACTGCCCAGAAACATTCCTCTCCCCAAACTAAACCTTAATCCATGATCAAAAAACATTTATCCAGCATGAACAAAGAGAATCGAAACCAAACACATTCACGGGCAAAAATTCAGAGCGGCACAAAATGCTTATTTTCACACCATTTTTGAATCTAAGCATATCACCATGATCCTTGAAGCATGCATTTTTACTTTATAACAAAAAAACAGAGCTCTGAAAAGCTTAAAGTTTGAAGCTACCTGAGGTGAAGAACTATGAATATGAGCTCTTTTGGCCTTGCTTTGATGCAGAACAACTTCCCTGAACCCCCTGAAGCCAATGGAAAGCCTGGAATGAGTTTAAACAAGTTGCTTTGAGAAATCCATTTCTGGTGTAGCAGGAAATGAACTTTGTGTACAGGCTGTTTCAGTTCAAAGTAAAGGGTGGTTTTGACTCCTTGTGGTATGCTTGACTTGTTGGTGAAGAAAGATGAGGTGTTTGATGGCTGGATAGTGAGATTCGAAGAGAACTGGTTTGGAAGGTGAAGAATGGTGAAGCTCAGGTCAGGCTTGTTTTAGGCTTGAGCTTTGGTGGTTTGAGGTCTATGAAGTGTGTTGAGTTGAATGGTGAAGATGGTTTTTGTGTTTGCAAGCTGTGGAGGCAGATTCAAAGCAACTTGCAAGATGAGGTGTTTTTGTGAATGTGATTGTATGAGATGTTTCAGCCTTGCCTTGTACATGAAATGGCTTGCACTTTGTCCACATAACTCTCTCTCATTGGTCAGATGATTGGACATGTGCTTTATTGATTGGTAAGTCACCTTTTGCAAAAAGTCAAAAATTGTGTAAGGAAGGTATGGCTCATGATCTAGGCTAGTACAAGGCTGGTTCTGGTGCAGCATGGTGTGTGTGTGAAACTAGCTTGGTTCAGCAGCCAATGCATCAAGTGGTAGAAGTGTCATGAGTGTTTTTGCAAGTTGTTGCCTTTTTGTACTTCATGAAAGAAAGCTTTGTTACATGAACCATGAACATGTGATTTTGGTTCAATTCTGATTTTCATGACTTAGAGAATGTTTGTGTGCTGGTTTGAAATGAATTGGAAGTTACAAAATGCATTGGTTCATGATTTTGCAAAATTTCCATTTGAGGCATGCCTTGAAAATCAATGATTTTGGCCAACTTTGCCACACCATAACTTTTGATCCAAGAAGAGTTTGATCATGTTCTTGTACTTTTTGAAAAGGGAAAGATGAGATCTACAACTTTCATGACCAAAGTTTTTCCATTTGAAGCATTTTTGGATCAATAATCAAAGCTTGAAAAATGACCTAAAATGAAGCATTCTTGAAAAGTCAACTATGCCCAAAAAGTCAACATTTGCAAAAACCCTAAATTCTTGATTTTTATGAACTTCAACCTTCTTCCATGATCAAATAAAGATCATATACACTCAAAATGATGAAGATCACCCATTGGTTGGGTCATTGGGGGCCTCAGATGCCCTGATTTTACACTGACTTGTCTGAAAAGTCAACCCTTGATCAGATGACTTCCCCATGGAATTTGTTCATGAAAATTGATATGCATACTCCCTATACCATATAGAGACCAATGGAAACAAGAATGACCAAAAAATTTGGGGTTATGGCCTCTGAAACCAAAACCCTAATTTTAGGTCAACTGTGCAGTCAATCCTGGCTCTGCATCCACTCAAACCCTAGTTCTTGTGATTCTTTTGCATTTTTGACTTTGAGAGGGTGTACTATGATGCTTGAACACATATGGATCCCTTTGAAGTGATTGGTTGCCTTTGGAGTGGCTCAAGAAGCCCTGAGATTGCTCAGATCACAAACCCTAGGTGCAGATGACTTATAAACTATGCAGTGAATCAAAAATGAGATGTGAGATGATATGATTGTGCTTATGCATATGAGAATGATCACAAGCCATGGTGAAATGGGTGAGGGCAAATTTGGGGTGTTTACAGCTGCCCCTATTCAAACATGAGTTAGCTGTGCAGGATGTAAGCGACGGCTTATCAGGCAAACAAGATAACTTGTGGTTGAATACCAAAGACAGTCCAAAATTTGCACTCACAGAATGAAGAAGAAAAAGGATATAGATTGTAAAAGGAAAATAAAGTATATTGTAAAGTGTGGGCGACGGAGGACGACCGTCGAGCAGAGGACGACTGCTGGGTAAATAGCAATGACGGGGACGGCCGACATGCTGGGGATAAAAGGTAAAGCCAAGACGGGGACGGCCGACTAGCTGGGAAAAATAAAATCGTGATGGGGACGGCCATCAAGATAAAGCTGTAAAATTCTCTGGAAATTAATGAAACATGACGGGGACGGCCATCAAGTTCATAAAGCAAAGTAACCAACGATGGGGACGGCCATCGGGTTAAAAGAAAAGGAAAAGGGACCACGATGGGGACGGCCATCGGGTTAAAGAATAAATGAAATAAACAGATGATGGGGTACGGCCATCAAAGGTGGAGGACGATCACCTAGCAGGGGACGGCTGCTCTGTTGGGGATAAAAGAAATATGATGGGGACGGCCATCAAAGGTGGAGGACGATCACCTAGCAGGGGACGGCTGCCGAAAATATCAATGATGGGGACGGCCATCGGATAGAAAAGGTCAACGATGGGGACGGCCATCGGACGAGCATGATGGAGGACGACCATCAAGAAGTGGAGGACGACCACTCAGCAGGGGACGACTGCTCTCAGGGTTTATCATAACACAGGACGAGCGTCAGATAACCAAAAATCAACAATGGGGACGGCCATCGGATAAAGTGATGAAGGACGATCATCAAAAGGTGGAGGACGACCACCTAGCAGGGGACGGCTGCTAGAAAGATCAACGATGGGGACGGCCATCGGATGAGCATGATGGAGGACGACCATCAAGAAGTGGAGGACGACCACTCAGCAGGGGACGGCTGCTCTCAGGGTATCATAACACAGGACGAGTGTCAGATAAAAAGGAAAAGGTTTGCTTTGTTATCTACTGGGGAATAGTAAGCACGGACGAGTGCTCACAACCAAAAAGGGAAAGTATAAGCGTTTGGTGTTGTGTATAGATTAGAGATGCGGACGAGCATCCTTAAGACTATGATACGGACGAGTATCGGGTAGAAACAAACTGACACATGTTCAGAGATGATGATACGGACGAGTATCAACTGGTTAACAAGGAACACGGACGAGTGTTGAGTCTGATGGTTCTTCTGGGGGAATAGTAGACACGGACGAGCATCTATATTCAAGAAGACACAAGTGTTTAAAACAGTGTATGGATTAAAGATGCGGACGAGCATCCTTAGGACTATGAACAAGGACTACTGTCGAATCTGTGGGGAGATAAGTGTTGTGTATAAGATACGGACGAGTATCTGCATAAGCATGAGTGTTTTAACTGCTGGGGAGAATGACACGGACGGGTATCAAGAGAGAAAAGTGTAATATGAACAAGTATCTGCTATACAAAGTCTAGACGACTGCGCTGGGGATATGACACGAACGGGTGCCAAGAAAGTGTATATAAGTATGTGTGGGTGCAAAGAGGACGTCTTTGGCTTTCTACTGGTAATATGATACGGACGGGTATCATGAAGTATCTGTAACACAGGTGATTTTGTTATAAAGAGTGTTCGGACGACTTTACTGAGGAGAGGTGACACGAACGGGTGTCAAAAGGAAATATGCTGGTATTTGTGAATATGAGGCAACTGTTCTTGCTGGGATTCTGGTGGGGATTTTTGGGGAAGTATTCTGTATTCTGATGAATGATTATTATTCACAAGCGTTAATCCAGAACATGGCTTATGATTATGCTATGCGTTTGATTTTTTTGCCGTAATGCTCCGTATTAGACGGAATGCTACGCTCTGAGGGGATAGTATGATGCGAATGCTATGATTATGCAAAAATATCAAACCGGGATTCGGATCCCGTTGCCGTGAAGATCTCTGGTTGATCTGTTTGAAATGGACCTCCCAGCCGGGGATGAGATCATTGGTAGATCCAATAAGATGATATTTGCTTGGGGATATAGGTCACTGATAGACATATCCTTATAATACGGGACCCAGCTGGGGTTTGTAGAAGCTTTCTTCACTCTGTTGTGATCTTCTATGCGCTGCTCTTCTGGATAGAGGCTGGAACTCTGTGGGGAGATGGTTCCCTGACTCCTGTACTCAACTGAGGATGAAATGGCAACTCGGCTGGGGAATTGTGAGAGGCAACTCAGCTGGGGATAGCAACAAGAGGCAACTCAGCTGGGGATAGAGCATTTCAGATGCTGAGATTGAGTGTATGTTGATTTGACAACTTTGCTGGGGAAGTGGGCACCTTCCAGTGCCACGTGGAAGATAGACCGAGTTGATAATGATTTGCCAGCTTGCTGAGACGTAACTTGCATGCCCCAGGTTGCGTTCTGGATACCTGCAATCCTGCAAAGATAAGGAGACGCACAAAAGGTCCCGAGGTATCCTTTACTGGATTCCGTCATAGGAGTCAAGCATTCTCACGAGTAAGTATATTCCCTGCAAGCATGTGTTTTATTATTATTATTTTTGGGAGAAAAGCATCTGTACTTATGCAATTGATTTTTTAGAGACATCAGACATCCTTTGCAAATAAAAATATACAAAACGAAACATGACTGAAAAATCTGATTTTATTAATTCATGTGCCCTGAATCGGCAAGATACAACCAAAGAAACATATCCCCTGAAATGAGGAGATTGTTTACAAATTGAGAAACAAAGTGCTGGCAGTGTTGATGACGCTTTAAGGAGCTTCCTCTCCTGCTACGACTCGTATGACAATGACGTTCTTCTCGTCTTGCTTTCTGAAGAAAGTTGATTCTGATTGAAGCTTGATTTCGTCGGAGCTTTCCAAGTTGTAAGTGATACAGACGAATTCAGAATGTAGTTGTTCGCTTATTCCCTTATTTTGCATGGATCGCCCTTTCGGGTTTTCAATCCATCGGGATACCCATTTTTGCCTGAGCTGTCCAATGCGGCTTTTCAACTCAGCGGGTGTACATTTCTTGCTTATTTTCCCTTATTTTTGCCCGAGTCTTTTATTCTGTTTTTGACTCGCCGGGATGCCCTATTTTTGCCTGGACTTACATTCTGTTTTTACGTCCAGCGGGTCATTTTATGCGAAGTATTTTTTAACTGCATCTGAATTCACAGGGGACGGGAAATCTTCACCATCCATGGTGCTGAGCATCAGCGCTCCACCAGAGAAAACTTTCTTTACCACGAATGGTCCTTCATAGTTTGGAGTCCATTTGCCCCTGTGGTCTGTATGAGGAGGGAGGATTCTTTTCAGCACAAGATCTCCCACTTGGTACTCTCGGTGCCTGACTTTCTGATCGAAGGCTTTCTTCATTCTCTTCTGATACAATTGTCCATGACAGATTGCAGCCAATCTCTTCTCTTCAATCAGACTCAGTTGCTCGTATCGGGACCTAACCCATTCTGCTTCACTCAGTTTGACATCCATCAAGACTCGCAAGGAGGGCAATTCAACTTCAACTGGTAGGACTGCTTCCATACCATACACAAGCTGGTACGGTGTTGCCCCAGTGGATGTTCTGATTGACGTGCGGTACCCATGCAAGGCGAACGGTAGCATTTCATGCCAGTCTTTGTAGGTGACTACCATCTTCTGCACAATCTTCTTGATATTCTTATTTGCCGCCTCAACAGCGCCATTCATCTTTGGCCTGTAAGGAGAAGAATTGTGATGTTGAATCTTGAAGTCCCGGCACAGCTCTGCCATCATTTTGTTATTTAAGTTAGAACCATTATCAGTAATGATTCGCTCGGGCACTCCATATCGACAGATGATATCTCTTTTCAGAAATCGGGCTACCACTTGCCTTGTAACATTTGCATATGAGGCTGCTTCAACCCACTTAGTGAAATAGTCAATGGCGACCAGGATGAATCTGTGACCATTTGAAGCAGTCGGCTCAATCTTGCCAATCATATCAATGCCCCACATGGCAAAGGGCCATGGTGAAGACATGATGTTCAAAGGGTTGGGAGGCACATGCACTTTATCTGCGTAGATCTGGCATTTGTGGCATTTCCTGGCATAGGCACAACAGTCTGCATCCATTGTGATCCAATAATAGCCTGATCTTAACAACTTCTTGGCCATTGCATGTCCTCCAGCATGGGTACCAAAAGAGCCTTCATGCACTTCATGCATCAACAAGTCTGCTTCTGTTCTATCAACGCATCTGAGGAGTACCATATCAAAGTTTCTTTTGTACAGGGAACCATCAGTGTTCAGAAAGAAACTTCCAGCAAGCCTTCTCAAGGTCTTCTTATCATTGGAAGATGCCCCAGGTGGGTATGTTTGATCCTCCAAGAAGCACTTAATGTCATGGAACCAAGGCTTATCATCTTTGACTACATCTGCTGCAAATACATATGCTGGCCTGTCGAGTCTGGACACTGAAATCTGAGGTACAAAGTTAGCAGCTTGAACTTTGATCATGGACGAAATGGTAGCAAGAGCATCTGCAAACTGATTCTCGTCCCGAGGGATATACTCAAGCTTGACTGTTGTGAAGAATGTCAATAACCTTCTTGTATAATCCCTGTAAGGTATCAGATGATCCTGGTGTGTATACCATTTCCCATTGGTCTGATTGACTACCAAAGCTGAATCTCCGAATACGGTCAATGTCTTGATCCTGAGGTCAATGGCTTCCTCAAGACCCATAATGCAAGCTTCGTATTCAGCTTCGTTGTTAGTGCAGTTGAAAGTGAGTTTTGCCGAGAAAGGCATGTGAACTCCCTTTGGTGAAATGAGGACTGCACCAACACCACGGCCATTCATGTTAACAGCCCCATCGAACATCATAATCCATTCTTCCTCCGGGTCAGGCCCTTCAGTGTGAATAGGCTCTTCATGATCTTTTGATTTAATGAACATGATGTCTTCATCAGGGAAGTCAAACCTCATAGGCTGGTAATCATCGATGGGTTGCTCAGCAAGATATTCAGACAATATACTGCCTTTGATGGCTTTCTGAGATGTGTATTGGATGTCATACTCTGTAAGGATCATTTGCCATCTTGCAACCCGTCCGGTAAGCGCTGGCTTCTCAAAAATGTACTTGACTGGGTCCATCTTCGAGATTAATAAAGTAGTGTGGGTCAACATATACTGTCTCAGTCGGCGAGCAGCCCACGCTAAAGCACAGCAAGTTTTCTCGAGCAGTGAATAACGTTGTTCACAGTCGGTAAACTTTTTGCTTAGGTAGTATATTGCATACTCTTTTCGACCAGACTCGTCATGTTGGCCCAGCACACACCCCATTGATTCTTCTAATACTGTCAAGTACATTATCAGAGGTCTTCCTTCAACTGGCGGCATGAGGATTGGAGGTTCTTGCAGATATTCCTTGATCTTGTCGAAAGCCTTCTGGCAACCTTCGTTCCATCTGACCGTTTGTTCTTTTCTTAACAGCTTGAACAAGGGTTCACAGGTTGCTGTAAGGTGAGATATGAACCTTGAAATGTAGTTCAATCGACCTAAGAACCCTCGAACTTCTTTCTCAGTTTTCGGTGCAGGCATCTCTTGAATAGCTTTGACTTTATCAGGGTCCACTTCAATCCCTTTCTCGCTTACAATAAAGCCCAGCAGCTTACCAGACCGCACCCCGAATGTGCATTTGTTGGGGTTCAACTTCAGCTGGTACTTCCTCAGACGCTTGAACAACTTGAGCAGATTCACCAGATGATCTTCTTCAGTAAGGGACTTGGCAATCATGTCATCCACATAACACTCTATTTCTTTATGGATCATATCGTGGAATAATGTTACCATAGCCCGTTGATACGTTGCACCAGCATTCTTGAGCCCAAATGGCATTACCTTGTAGCAGAACGTGCCCCAGGGTGTGATGAAGGTTGTCTTCTCCATGTCTTCAGGTGACATTTTGATCTGGTTGTATCCTGAAAAACCATCCATGAAGGAGAATACCGAGAACTGAGCCGTGTTATCAACCAATACATCAATGTGAGGTAATGGAAAATCATCTTTCGGGCTGGCTCTGTTCAGATCCCGGTAATCAACACACATTCTTACTTTGCCGTCCTTCTTAGGCACAGGTACTATATTAGCAACCCACGGCGGGTAGCTAGTTACAGCAAGGAACCCGGCGTCCCATTGCTTTTGTACCTCTTCCTTGATTTTCATAGCCATGTCTGGACGAGTACGGCGCAGCTTCTGTTTGACTGGAGGGCATTCTTCTCTCAAAGGCAGCTTGTGCACCACAATGTCGGTATCCAACCCTGGCATGTCTTGATACGACCAAGCAAACACATCCACATACTCTTGAAGTAGATCAACCAGTTGCTTCTTCACTGAGTCTTGCAGGCAGGCCCCGATTTTAACCTCTTTCACGTCTTCCTCCGTACCAAGATTAATCACTTCAACCTCCTCCTGGTGAGGGGTAATAACCTTTTCCTCTTGTCTTAACAACCTGGCTAGCTCTTCAGGAAGCTCATATTCTTCTTCAACCCCTTCATCAGCTTGATTGATCGGATTGTCAAAGTCATACGATGTCATAGCCGTGCTGTTGTCGGTGCTGTCAGGAAGGCACTCTCTGCAAGGGTTAAGTTGTTCGTTTTAGTGATCTGATTTTAATCTTATTTAGAAAAGTGAAATGAAGTTGTCATTTTGAAAACACTGCCATTTATTTTTGTACAAAAAAGAAAAATGGAAAAACAGTGAACGAAAAGAAAAAAGACGCGTTTGCAAAAAGATGTCTGATATTTCATTAATTGATCTTGTTTGCACAAAAAGTACAGATGGCCCGATTACAAAATGAGTCTTGTCATCTTGGGCAAGATGCAAGACTTTGATGCATGCTTATAAAAATACAGGAAATAATAATTACTCTGATCGAGTAACTCTTATAATTTCCTGGGAAGACCAGTTCGAGACACTGCTCCCCGGGATCTTTGGACGAATCCAATTCTCCAGATTGCGCTCCTCTTCCAGCTCGTCTTCCAGACAGTTGATAGCATCGGGGGTAAGCATCCCTCCACTGACAAAACCAGGCTCTTCAGCAGCCTTTGCTTGATGTTGAGTTGGTCTGTAACCCAACCCAAACTTGTCTTCTTTTTTCTCCACCGATAGCAGTTTGCCCCAGCCCTGGGCAGTTCCTTCCTCAACAACCTTCCGGGCTTGTTGGTATGATGACATTGGAGTACCAGATACAGCAGATGCCTCATTCACATTCAAAGCTTCAAACCCCTGGCTCATTGTTTCATGGATCTCCCCATCCATTTCAATGTACTTATAGGTTGCCAGGTGGCTAACAAAAATGTCCTCCTCTCCACAGATTGTGACAACTTGGCCTTCCCACTCAAATTTTAACTTTTGGTGAAGGGTAGACGTTATTGCGCCGGCGGCGTGAATCCAGGGTCTACCCAACAAACAGCTGTAGGCGGGCTAAATGTCCATCACATAAAAGATAGTTTTAAAGGTCTGTGGGCCAATTGTCACAGGTAGCTCAATCTCTCCCAGAACCGATCTCTTAGAACCATCAAAGGCTCTTACCACCAGGTTGCTGGGTCTCAATGCCAAACCATCATATTCTAACTTCACCAGAGCCTTCTTTGGTAAGACATTAAGGGACGACCCTGTGTCTACCAGCACATGAGAAAGGACAGCTCCTTTGCATTCCATGGTTATGTGCAAGGCTTTGTTGTGGTTGCGGCCGTCCGCTGTCAAGTCAGTATTGGTGAACCCTAGCCCATTGCTAGCAGTAACATTTCCAACCACGGTTTCCAACTGGTTGACAGTAATCTCTTCAGGCACGTAAGCTGCGTGCAAGACCTTGAGTAGTGCATTCCGATGGGCTTCGGAGCACATAAGCAGTGAGAGGATAGAGATTTTGGATGGCGTTTGGTGAAGTTGATCCACAATTTTGTAATCACTCTTTTTGATGATTCTCATAAACTCATCAACCTCTTGGTCAAAGGGTGTCTTCAAAGCTTCTTTAACAACTTGCTCATCCTGCACCAAGCTTTTTCCTTTTGCCTTGGCAGCAGCTTCTGCTTCGGCAGTGGGTCTCTGAATTTGTGGAGCAAAAAGACGTCCGCTTCGAGTGAAGCCTCCGCCTCCTCCCACATTGTCAATTTGTGGTGCAAGGGTTGATGATTCAAAAGTGATTCTTTGTCCCTCACAGTACAGGTCAGAGCCGTAATGCCACGGGATGGCATTGCTGCTTTCATAAGGTACTGGTCCAGGCACCGTGATAGTGACTGGACTGATTGCAGCTGTTGAAGGAACTGTGATAGTCTGTGGATCATAATAAATTGTCACTGTTGCCCTGATGGGAGCAGCACTTTCTGAGTTGTAGGCGGAGTTGTTTTCAGGATCGTAGAATATGGTGACAGTTGAGACATCTTCATGATTTGTTGCTGGTGTTGTAGGAGACATTGTCGGAAGAAATGATGTTGTCGTTGTAGGAGTCTCGAAGTGGAGTGAAGCTGAAGTTGTAGCAGGAAGATTTGTTGTAAACTGATCAGTTGAGATGATGGATGACGTACTTGTTGATGAAACTGAAGAATTGTCAGGAACAATAGTTGCTGCAGTTGTAGGAGGTTCTGAAACCGTTGCTGACGATATTGCTGGATTTGTTGGAAATGATGTGGTGATCTGAAGTTGGCCACTCCGAATAAGGCCATCTATGCCATTCCTCAAATTATCGCACCCATTTACCGAGATATTGCAGTAAGCGCAGCCTAACTCACACCCCGGGAACATTTGACATTCCAAGAGCTGAGCTTTGATTTCTACCAACGGTGTCCTGATCTGTCCCACACTGGTTATTAAATAAGACGGCTTGTCTTCTTCAATAGCGTTAATCCGGGGACCACCATGGTTTGGCATCGGGTTTTTATTGACATTGGGTGGTGGTGCGAAATTCAGAGCCTTTGAGTCTACCAGGTCTTGTACCTTCATATGCAGAGCCCTGCATTTTTCTGTGCTGTGGCCAGGTGCGTTTGAATGAAAGGCACACCTAGCATTGGAGTCATAATTCCTTGGTAGACTGTTGGGATCCGGAGGTGCCAACGTTCTTAGCTCAACCAGGTTGAGTTTCAGAAGTTGTGGCAGCAAAGTAGCATATGGCATTGGGATCGGATCGATCACTCTGTTAGCTTGAGATGGCCTCTGTTGGAATGGCCTTTGTTGACTGTTGTTGTTGGTGTTGCTGTTGTTGTAATTCCTTGGAGGATACTGATTTTGCTGATGGTACTGAGGTTGTTGTTGATAGCTTTGCTGAGGAGGTTGATAGACAGGTTGAGGATGAGCTGGAGCAGGGATGGTGACTGCTGCTATGGACCTCTGAGCATATTGGGGCCTACCCCTGTTTGAATGGATGGCATTGGTCTCGCCAGTTCTTCTCGGGCCTGCAAAAGGCTTTCTTGTACTACTGGACGAGCTTGCACCGTTGTCTGAGATCTTTCCCATTTTTAACAAGCTTTCAATTCTCTCCCCGGCTATGACAACATCTGCAAAGCTAGTGGAAGAGAAAGCTGCCAACCTGTCAATATATGTTCCCTGAAGGGTGTTCATGAACATATCCGCCATTTCCCGTTCAGACATAGGTGGTTGAACAGCAGCAGCCAGTTGCCTCCATCTCTGGGCGTATTCTCGAAAACTCTCCCTTGAAGACTGTGACATTCCCATTAGAAGGGTCCTGTTGGGTGCCATGTCTAGATTATACTGATACTGTCTGATGAAGGCCTCTGCCAGGTCCTTCCAGCACCTAATAGTTGCCCTTGTCAAGTGAGAGTACCATTCTCTCGACGCTCCAGTCAAGCTATCTTCAAAATAGAACATCCACAATTTCTCATCCATTGTATAGGCCTTCAGCCTTCCCAGAAATGATTGTAGATGAGTCCGGGGGCATGAAGTCCCATTATACTTTTCGAAACAAGGAGGCTTGAACTTATGGGGGATCCTGACCCCGTCTACCAAACCCATGTCCATAACGTCGAAGCCCAAAGAGTTTTGAGATTCTAAGGACCTCAACTTCTCAGCTATTTCATCCAATCTTCTATCATAAGCCTCTTCCCCAGCACCCATTACTGTGAACTGGTCTTCTTGAGGGTCTTCCTGTAGTATCCTCCCTGCTGTGGCAGTCCCTTGTATATTGACAGGGATGTTGGCCTCTGGATGGAGATGGGGTCCAAAAACTGGGGGATTGACATGAGGTTGGACCCTCTCGTTGTTACTTGTGCCAGCAGTTCCCACATGGGGTTCCTCTTGATTCCTCCCTTCTACCAAAGCTCTGAGCCTCTCCTGGCTTTGAGCTAAGTTGTTCATTACTTCCATGAACTGTGTTATCTGAGTTCTCATCTCCAACCTTTCGTTGGCCATCTGGTTTCTGACCTCCGTAAGGTCCTGCTGCATCTGGTCCATCTGGATGCCCGGAAGATTGTTTCTAGTTGGGTACCTGTGTGGCCTGTTGAGGGGAAATACCCGGCGGCGAGCAATAATTCCTGAGATTCACAACAGAGGTTAGTAATAACAAAACAAAAACCTACAAAACAAACAAAAGGGTTAGTATGCAATGCAGTTATGCTTATTTGCTCTCAAGGTATCCGGTTTGGCCTTCAGTTTTGACCCTTCCAGACCCTTGAAGATGCTGCTGTTGAAGTTGCTTTCGAAGTAAACTAACATGAATATATTACATAAAGTGAAATAATACAATTTGTTCGTTTTACAACACAAGCCCACTAAGGGGTCAAAATACAGTACAAAAATAAAAGTACATGGAAAGAAAGCAACAACAAACAAATGGTCAAACACCAAGACCAAACTCATCCTCACGAACTTCCTTGAGAAGTGCTTCGGTCACAGGATCAGCCGGACGCTCCGTGAGATTCCTGATGAGGAGATTCCGGGTCGTAACAGCTGCTGTTAGCTTTTTGTGCTGAGTTTGGTCCTTGGACCTCTTCACCCCTGCTTTGATCTTCAATTCTGATATTTCCCTCTGGGCTGCTGCCAGGGCTTCTTGCTGTTCTTTTGCACTAGCTTCCAGTTGCTCCATCTTGTCTTGAACTCTCTTGTCTTCCAGGGTACGGGCCTCGGTGATCCTGACCCACCGGGCTTGACTCTCCTTCAAGTACAAGTCTGTCCTTGCTCTCTGGAACTGGGCTTCTTTGCAAGCATTCTTCAGAATTTGCTCTCCAGCCTTAGACTTGTTGATATAATCCCCAGACTTCTCAATCTTAGTCAGATGCTCTACTCTCAACTTCTCCAATCTCTCAATTTCCCTCATACCTTCACTCCTCTCCCGGAGGGTCTTCTGCAAAGCTTGAGTTAACTTCTCATTCCTTTCCTTCAAGCTCTCAAACTCTTCCAAACTGATAGTGGCAGGGGGTGGTGCTGAAGATGACTCAGGCATGTCTTCTATGGTAAAGGGCATTCCAGAGAATTGGGCCCTGGCACGGGACACTCATAATATTGTGCTGATGCCACATTATTACACTTCCCCAGGATGGTGACTCCCTTGGTTTGAACATTATCCCAGGCCCAGGCAGCCTGCCTAACAACAGCCAAACTAATCTTGTTCTCACAATAAAGGGTCTCCACCAAGTCCTGTGCCCTTGGAGTGTGGACCAGTGCATAGCCTAATTGCCTCCTGAATAGCAGAGGGTTGTAATTGATACTTCCCTTAACTCCTATTAAAGGCACATTGGGAAAATGTCCACAGCTGGTGATGATATCCCTGCCCTTGGTGCTCTGAGTGCACCATCTGATATCTGCTGAAGTTAGAACAGTGAGTCTCTTAGCCCAGTTGCTCTGCTGATGAGGGTTTAGGAATGCATCTGTCCTGGGTAGATGCCTGAGAAGCCAAGTGTGAAACAATGGAGCACAAAACCTCACTAACCTCCCCCTCTGCTTTTCATTCCTCTGATGCACTGAATAGTAAAGATCTCCCAATAAAGTTGGCACTGGGTTCTTCAGAATGAACAGATGGATTGCATTCTTGCTAATGAATCGAGGCTCATCTGCAAACAACACAATTCCATATACACTTAGGGCCAACAAAGCACAAACAGCTTTCCACTCCCCCAGGGAAGCTTTCAGGATAGCTTGAGAAGTTAAGAAGTCCAGATGAAAACCAGGGATCCCAGCTTTAGAGGTCATATGCTGCTCAACCAAAACAGGTTCCAGATGCAAAGCCTTTGCTACTTCTCCATTAGCAGGAAAGACCATCTCAGGGTTGAAAGGAATTTCTCTCCTGATAGGCATACCAACTAATGAGGAGTACTCTTCCAATAAGGGGCCCAACTGAAAGTTTTGAAAAGTAAAACATCTCAGTGGAGGATCATAAAACTGAATGCAAGTGTGGATGAGGCTCCTCTATGAAGGGTCCAGATCCATAACCATGTCCAGTATATCTCCATAACTCTCCCTGAACAAGGGTATGTGATCTGGAGTGATCAGGGTTTGGATCCTCCTGATGTTTGATAAGTCTGGCTGGAAGAAGTGATAGGTGATGTTGCTTTTCTTTGGAGCCATGATGACAAATGTTGATGAAGATACTGAAGAGAAGGGCCACTGATTGGCTGGAATAGATAGCTGGTAGCAAGTGCTGATGAAGGCAGGTCAAAACCGAAGATGGGGTCAAAACCAAAACCAGATGAAAATGGATACCCTGAAACACAAATAAGCAAATGTTAATATGATGCAATGAGTATGTATGCAAATGAAATGCAAGGGTTTGTGACTGAGCTGGATCTGATCAAAACTCTGATATAGGTCCAAATGTGTTCAAGAATTCCAGATGGAGGTCTATAAATCCGGTAACCAGGGTGGGGGACTCAAATAAAGAGTCACATGTCCAGGGTTTTAGAATCACAAGAACTGTCCAACATGGAGTATTCTTAATCAAAACAAAGTAACAGGGTATTCTGAGGTCAAGGTACCTGCAAACCTGTAAACAGCCCAACCCCCTCACAGGTGGTGTTCTAAAACAAGGATCCTTAGACTTGGATCAGTTATGAGAAGTGTAAACACTTCTAACCCGGAGGTACACTGTTTACAATAACCATAAAAGTTCCTCCTCTAATTCACCTCAGTTTCTGAAGGTCAATACTAAAGGTCATCCAGACTTAGCAGGCTTCCCAAATAGCCCTAGCATTGCAGGAAATCTGCAACACAGAGTTCTCAAAAAGAAACCCATATCTGAACCGTGTTTCATATTCCCGCACCAGACCGAAATGGAATGGGAAAGAATATGATTCACTCTAGCCTAGGTGTCACTCAGGTCCCAGGTATAGGACCTTAACTCTCAATAGAACCCCACCCACCAAAGCAAACAACAGATCCAGCCAGCAACATGACAGTATGATATATACAAATGCACTAAAGAAAAGCAGTAAAGCAAACTGTACATAAAATCAAGATAAATACAAATATACAAACATAAATAAGCACATAACACCCCAGTAAACACAAATCAAACAAGCGCTAGGAGGAACCCACAAAAAGAACCAGAAGCCCTGGTTGCAATATAAGATTCCCCAGCAGAGTCGCCAAGCTGTCGCTCCCGACAAATGACACCGGGGTCATATGAAGGTACAGACGCGAATGGTCGGCGAAAGGGACAATGAGAACACACAGCCGTGAACTCACTGGAGATGAATAGAGTCGCCAGCTAGGCATTTTTATCCCGGAGGAAAGGCAATGCTGCATAGACCTAGAAAAAGATGGATAAGACGGTTGCGAACCAGAGAGACTGAGAAAGGGGGTTGGTTACAACCTGGGAAGGTATTAGCACCCAGATTGTCCGTCGTACTCGACGGGATCCACGCTTAAAAGATTTGTGCTATAAAGGGGTAGTGTCAGTGCAATTTGTGCATAAAAGAGCTGGAAAAGGATGTACAGGTGTCAGTGTAAAAGAGAGGGAAGTGTATAAATGAAGTGTCAGTGTAAGAAATGAATGGAATGCTCAAGATCATGAGGCTTAAAAGAAAGATGCTGGAAAGAGGGGGAATATACAGAGACTTTTGTTCGATAACTGTTAAGTTATGCCTACGTATCCTCTCGTGCAATGAGGAAGTCAGAACACCGTAGTTCGACCCAAAGAGACTGAAAGGTGAATTGACCTGTGAACTGCTTACTTGTCTATGCTCAAGTGTATGACCTGTCTGGCTCAGGTGCAAACTGTCTTGCATTAGACGGAAGAAGCGAGCTCTCGTTTGTGAGTGAAGATGATGAGAAAAGAATCCCGAAGGAGACGATTATTGTCTGTTTTTGAGTTTTCAGTCTTTTATTGCTTTTTTGGATTTTTGTCATAAGTTAATGAGCTTAAGTCTAAACCAATGGATTTAGTGAACTCATCACATCATCCCTCTGATTAGGGGTAATGAGAATACCTTAAGTGTGAAGTCAGATTCTCACACTTAATCACCTTGGTGTAGGATTAAGATCATTAACCTACTTGTGATTATTTAGATGTTTTTTGTGGTTTTTGTTTAGTGTTGAGTAATGAGGTTAAGCCATAATCAGGGATTAAACAGACTCATTACACCATCCTAATAGAAGGATAATAGATGAGAATGTTTAAGCTGAGGAAAGCTCCTCAACTTAATCCATGATTAGGGATTAAACTCATGACCAAACAAGCCTTTATTAGGTGGATTTTATTTAATGGTATGATGAAGAAGTGAATTTTATGATTTGTAAGACAAACTTGAGGGGGACTTGTCCATTAACACTAGGGTTAGTCCTTCTTAACCAATTAAGGAAGAATTAGAACCCTAATGCAAGGCCCAAGTTACAAGTGTGATGTCTTGATGATTATTATGTGAATTGATTAAGAGATTTAAACACATTAAGGGTTTAACACTTAGGATTAAAGTTATACACTCCATCCTAAGGGAAGGATGCAGGCATAAGCTTAATCACAAAGCCTTAAAGCCTTTAGGGTTTAGTCCCTGATTATGAGGTGAGAAGAGAGGACTCAAAGAGAGACACAAAGGTAAAACTATGAGGGGAGACTAATCAAAACCCTAATTCATTGTCATGCTTGGTTGTTCCTAAGGTTTGTGTGGTTTGCAGGAACAATCTTCAAAGGAGCCACCAGGAAGCAGATGAACAAGATCAAGAGAAGCAAAGCAACTTGCTTCATTCAAGAAGTCAAGTCACTTGAAGAAAGAAAGTGGGAGGAGAAAGAATGAGCAAGCTCAAACTCAAACACATATAGAAATGCAGCAATGGATGCAAGAGAGATGAGAAGAAAAGCTATGAGAAGTGAAGGCAAATTCACTTCTCAAAGTTACTTACCACCTGAAATGTTAGAAAGAAATGCAATGCAATGCAAGATGGGATGAAATGGCATGATGCTAAGCAAAACCAGAAGCATGTTGATGATGATTATGATGTTATGAGATGATATAAACATGAGGCAGCACATGGGAATGTTCATACAAGATCATGGATGCAGATGATGCAAGTTAAGGAGCATGGATGCACATGAAAAGTTATGAAACATACAAGGCAAATGACATGGCAAACATATGATGCAATGATCAAACATGCTTTCTATATGTCTTAAGATGTCAAGTGAAACACAAGAATGCACAAAATGCAAAGACAAGTCATGTTATGCAAGAGGATGCAAGAGGTATGCAAATGAAAGCTCAAATTAGGGTTTAAAGATCAAACAACAAACAAAACCCAAAAACAGAAGCAAACCCTAAAATAAAAAATGGAAAATGCCTTCCAAAGAAACCCTAAACCTATACTAAACCAATGTCCAAAGGGGAGCTCTCAACTCTTAACCAATCTCAAGTTATGATTTTTCTAAGTTATTAGGGTTTTTAGGGTTCCTAAACAAAAGAAATGCCAAACAATTTGAAAATGCAAGATCAAATCATGGCCATTTTATCTCAAAAACTACATGCCAAATAGAATGCAATACAAAAAGAATCAATGTCCAAACCTTCTTGGATAGGCAGAAATGAATTTTTGAACTTATGATCAAAATAATGCACAAAAAATGATTTAATTCAATGAAAAATTCTTAAAATGCATCAAGATCAAAAAAGAAATTTGGTTTGAAGGTTGGACAATGTTTCTAAATGTCTTAGAACATTTCATGAATTTTTTGGTGATTTTTAAATACCTAAAAGTATTTTTAATAAATTAATTTCCATTAATCAATTAAAAATAATCCTTTAAATATTTAAAAAATACTTTTTTAATGATAAAAAATAAAATAAAAATATTTTTTTGTCATAAAAATTAATAAAACTCTAAGGAAAAAGTTTCATAATTTTTAGGAATTTTTTGCTATTTTAAAATAATTGTGCAAGTTAATTGAAATAAAATGAATTAAAAACAAATAAAAATGAAAGTAAGCTAAATGAGAGGCTGAGATGCAATCTGGGAGAGAGACAGTTGACTTGGCGCGTGATCCAACGGTCAACATTTAAATCTGACTAATTAAACTATTAATTCCAATTAATTAAGTTAAATGATAATTAAAGACTAATGAGGCAATCTGAGCCCTTGGCCCACACGCGGGAAACCTGATCCTATGGCCCAAATTTAAAATACGCTAATGACTGAACTAAACCCTAATTAGGGCATTTTAACCTCAGACGGCCGAAACAGTGGTTCCGGTCGTCTTCTCCGGCGGGTTAAAACCCTAGAAAACGCCACAGGCCACCATTCATCAAATTAACTGCCCAGAAACATTCCTCTCCCCAAACTAAACCTTAATCCATGATCAAAAAACATTTATCCAGCATGAACAAAGAGAATCGAAACCAAACACATTCACGGGCAAAAATTCAGAGAGGCACAAAATTCTTATTTTCACACCATTTTTGAATCTAAGCATATCACCATGATCCTTGAAGCATGCATTTTTACTTTATAACAAAAAAACAGAGCTCTGAAAAGCTTAAAGTTTGAAGCTACCTGAGGTGAAGAACTATGAATATGAGCTCTTTTGGCCTTGCTTTGATGCAGAACAACTTCCCTGAACCCCCTGAAGCCAATGGAAAGCCTGGAATGAGTTTAAACAAGCTGCTTTGAGAAATCCATTTCTGGTGTAGCAGGAAATGAACTTTGTGTACAGGCTGTTTCAGTTCAAAGTAAAGGGTGGTTTTGACTCCTTGTGGTATGCTTGACTTGTTGGTGAAGAAAGATGAGGTGTTTGATGGCTGGATAGTGAGATTCGAAGAGAACTGGTTTGGAAGGTGAAGAATGGTGAAGCTCAGGTCAGGCTTGTTTTAGGCTTGAGCTTTGGTGGTTTGAGGTCTATGAAGTGTGTTGAGTTGAATGGTGAAGATGGTTTTTGTGTTTGCAAGCTGTGGAGGCAGATTCGAAGCAACTTGCAAGATGAGGTGTTTTTGTGAATGTGATTGTATGAGATGTTTCAGCCTTGCCTTGTACATGAAATGGCTTGCACTTTGTCCACATAACTCTCTCTCATTGGTCAGATGATTGGACATGTGCTTTATTGATTGGTAAGTCACCTTTTGCAAAAAGTCAAAAATTGTGTAAGGAAGGTATGGCTCATGATCTAGGCTAGTACAAGGCTGGTTCTGGTGCAGCATGGTGTGTGTGTGAAACTAGCTTGGTTCAGCAGCCAATGCATCAAGTGGTAGAAGTGTCATGAGTATTTTTGCAAGTTGTTGCCTTTTTGTACTTCATGAAAGAAAGCCTTGTTACATGAACCATGAACATGTGATTTTGGTTCAATTCTGATTTTCATGACTTAGAGAATGTTTGTGTGCTGGTTTGAAATGAATTGGAAGTTACAAAATGCATTGGTTCATGATTTTGCAAAATTTCCATTTGAGGCATGCCTTGAAAATCAATGATTTTGGCCAACTTTGCCACACCATAACTTTTGATCCAAGAAGAGTTTGATCATGTTCTTGTACTTTTTGAAAAGGGAAAGATGAGATCTACAACTTTCATGACCAAAGTTTTTCCATTTGAAGCATTTTTGGATCAATAATCAAAGCTTGAAAAATGACCTAAAATGAAGCATTCTTGAAAAGTCAACTATGCCCAAAAAGTCAACATTTGCAAAAACCCTAAATTCTTGATTTTTATGAACTTCAACCTTCTTCCATGATCAAATAAAGATCATATACACTCAAAATGATGAAGATCACCCATTGGTTGGGTCATTGGGGGCCTCAGATGCCCTGATTTTACACTGACTTGTCTGAAAAGTCAACCCTTGATCAGATGACTTCCCCATGGAATTTGTTCATGAAAATTGATATGCATACTCCCTATACCATATAGAGACCAATGGAAACAAGAATGACCAAAAAATTTGGGGTTATGGCCTCTGAAACCAAAACCCTAATTTTAGGTCAACTGTGCAGTCAATCTTGGCTCTGCATCCACTCAAACCCTAGTTCTTGTGATTCTTTTGCATTTTTGACTTTGAGAGGGTGTACTATGATGCTTGAACACATATGGATCCCTTTGAAGTGATTGGTTGCCTTTGGAGTGGCTCAAGAAGCCCTGAGATTGCTCAGATCACAAACCCTAGGTGCAGATGACTTATAAACTATGCAGTGAATAAAAAATGAGATGTGAGATGATATGATTGTGCTTATGCATATGAGAATGATCACAAGCCATGGTGAAATGGGTGAGGGCAAATTTGGGGTGTTTACAAGGAACTGCTGGCACAAGCAATAACGAGAGGGTCCAACCTCATGTCAATCCCCCTGTATTTGGACCCCACCTCCATCCTGAGGTCAACATCCCTGCAAATGTTCAAGGGACTGCCACTGCAGCCAGGGTACTACAAGAAGACCCCCAAGAGGATCAATTCACAGTAATGGGTGCTGGGGAAGAAGCCTATGATAGAAGGCTGGACGAGATAGCTGAGAAATTAAGGTCCTTAGAGTCTCAAAACTCTTTGGGTTTCGATGTCATGGACATGGGCTTGGTAGACGGGGTCAGGATTCCCCATAAGTTCAAGCCTCCTTGTTTTGAAAAATACAACGGGACTTCATGCCCCCGGACTCATTTACAATCATTTCTGGGAAGGCTGAAGGCCTATACTATGGATGAGAAGCTCTGGATGTTCTATTTTGAAGATAGCTTGACAGGGGCTTCAAGAGAATGGTACTCTCACCTGACAAGGGCAACTATCAGGTGTTGGAAGGACCTGGCAGAGGCCTTCATCAGACAGTATCAGTATAACCTGGATATGGCACCCAACAGGACCCTCCTAATGGGAATGTCACAGTCGTCAAGAGAAAGTTTCCGAGAATATGCCCAGAGATGGAGGCAATTGGCTGCTGCTGTTCAGCCACCTATGTCTGAGAGGGAAATGGCAGATATGTTTATGAACACCCTCCAGGGAACATATATTGACAGGCTGGCTGCTTTCTCTTCCACTAGCTTTGCAGATGTTGTCATAGCTGGGGAGAGAATTGAGAGCCTGTTAAAAATGGGCAAGATCTCAGACAACGGTGCAAGCTCGTCCAGTAGTACAAGAAAGCCTTTTGCGGGCCCAAGAAGAGCTGGCGAGACCAATGCCATCCACACCAACGGGGGCAGGCCCCAATATGTTCACAGATCAGTGGCAGCAGTCACCATCCCCGCTCCAGCTCATCCTCAACCAGTTTATCAACCTCCGCAACAAAACTATCAGCAACAACCTCAGTACCATCAACAAGCTCAATATCCTCCGAGAAATTACAACAACAACCACACCAACAACAATAACCAGCAAAGGCCATTCCAACAGAGGCCTTCTCAAGCCAACAGGGTAATCGATCTGATCCCTATGCCATATGCTACATTGCTGCCACAACTCCTGAAACTCAACCTAGTTGAGCTAAGGACGTTGGCACCTCCAGATCCCAACAGTCTACCCAGGAATTATGATTCCAACGCCAGATGTGCCTTCCATTCAAATGCACCTGGCCACAGTACAGAAAAGTGCAGAGCCTTGCACATGAAGGTACAAGACCTGGTAGACTCAAAAGCTCTGAATTTCGCACCACCACCTAATGTCAATAAGAACCCCATGCCAAACCACGGGGGTCCCAGAATTAACGCTATCGAAGAAGACAAGCCGTCTTATTTAATAACCGGTGTGGGTCAGATCCGGACACCGTTGGTGGAAATTAAAGATCAACTCCTCGAATGTCAAATGTTCCCAGGGTGTGAGTTGGGGTGTGCTTACTGCAATATTTCAGTCAATGGGTGCGATAACCTGAGGAATGGCATAGACGGTCTCATTCAGAGTGGCCAACTTCAGATCACCACATCATTTCCTACAAATCCAGCAATCTCATCAGCAACAATTCCAGAACCTCCTACAACTGCAACAACCATTGTTCCTGACAATTCTTCGGCTTCATCAACAAGTACTTCATCTATTATCTCAACTGATCAGTTATCAACAATTTTTTCTTCTACAACTTCAGCATCACTCCATTTCGAAACTCCTACAGCAACAATACCCATCCTTCCACCAATGTCTCCTACAACACCAGCAACAAATCATGAAGATGTCTCAACTGTCACAATATTTTATGATCCTGAAAACAACTCTGTCTACAACTCAGAAAGTGCTGCTCCCATCAGAGCACCGGTCATAATTTATTATGATCCGCAAACTATCACAATCCCTTCAGCAGCTGCAATCAGTCCAGTCACTATCACGGTGCCTGGACCAGTACCTTATGAAAGTAGTAATGCCATCCCCTGGCATTACGGCTCTGACCTGTACTGCGAAGGACAAAGAATCACTTTTGAATCATCAACCCCTGCACCACAAATTGACAATGTGGGAGGAGGAGGAGGCTTCACTCGAAGCGGACGTCTTTTCGCTCCACAAATTCAGAGACCCACTGCCGAAGCAGAAGCTGCTGCTAAAGCAAAAGGAAAAAGCTTGGTGCAGGAAGAGCAGACCGTTAAAGAAGCCTTGAAAACACCCTTTGACAAAGAGGTTGATGAGTTCATGCGAATCATCAAGAAGAGTGATTATAAAATAGTGGATCAGCTTCATCAGACGCCTTCCAAGATCTCAATCCTATCATTGCTTATGTGCTCCGAAGCCCATCGGAATGCACTACTCAAAGTCTTGCACGCAGCTTACGTGCCTGAAGAGATCACTGTCAATCAGCTGGAAGCTGTAGTTGGAAATGTCAATACTAGTCACGGACTAGGGTTCACCAATACTGATTTGACTACGGAAGGCCGCAACCATAACAAAGCCTTGCACATAACCATGGAATGTAAAGGTGCAGTCCTTTCCCATGTGTTGGTAGACACGGGGTCATCCCTCAATGTCTTACCTAAAAAGGCCCTGGTGAAGCTAGAATATGACGGGTTGGCGTTAAGACCCAGCAACCTGGTGGTGAGATCCTTTGATGGTTCAAAGAGATCGGTTCTGGGGGAGATTGAGTTGCCCATAACGATTGGCCCGCAAACTTTCAAAACGACCTTCTACGTGATGGATATACAGCCTGCCTACAGTTGTCTATTGGGTAGGCCATGGATTCACGCCGCTGGCGCCGTGACCTCCACCCTTCACCAGAAGTTAAAATATGAGTGGGAGGGTCAAATCGTTACAATCTGTGGAGAGGAGGATATTTTTGTCAGCCACCTGGCTACCTATAAGTATATTGAGATGGATGGGGAGATCCATGAAACAATGAGCCAGGGTTTTGAAGCTTTGAATGTCAATGAAACATCTGTTGTGCCTGGTACTTCAATATCATCATACCAACAAGCCCGGAAGGTTGTTGAGGGAGGAAACGCCCAAGGCTGGGGCAAACTGCTATCGGTGGAGAAGAAAGAGGATAGATTTGGGTTGGGTTACAGACCAACTCAACAAGATCCGACAGAGGCTGCGAAAGAGCCTAACTTTGTGAGTGGGGGGATGCTCACCCCTGATGCTGTCAACTGTTTGGAAGACGAGCTGGAAAAAGAACGCAACCTGGAAAGCTGGATTCGTCCAAAGATCCCGGGGAGCAGTATCTCAAACTGGTCTTCCCAGGAAATTATAAGAGTTACTCATGCAGAGTAATTATTATTTCCTGTATTTTTATAGCATGCATCAAAGTCTTGCATCTTGCCCAAGATGACAAGACTCATTTTGTAATCGGGCCATCTGTACTTTTTGTGCAAACAAGATTAATCAATGAAATATCAGACATCTTTTTGCAAATGAGTCTTTTTCTTTTCCGCTCACTGTTTTTTCCATTTTTCTTTTTGTACAAAAAATAAATGGCAGTGTTTTCAAAATGACAATTTTATTTCACTTTTCTAAAACAAGATTAAAATCAAATCACTAAAATGAACAAACTGAACCCTTGCAGAGTGCGCCTTCCAGACAGCACCGACAACAGCACGACTATGACTTCGTATGACTTTGACAATCCAATCAATCAAGCTGATGAAGGGATTGAAGAAGAGTATGAGCTTCCTGAAGAGCTAGCCAGGTTGTTGAGACAAGAGGAAAAGGTTATTACTCCTCACCAGGAGGAGGTTGAAGTGATCAATCTTGGTACAGATGAAGACGTGAAAGAAGTTAAAATCGGGGCCTGCTTACAAGGCTCAGTGAAGAGACAATTGATTGACCTGCTTCAAGAGTATGTGGACGTGTTTGCTTGGTCTTATCAAGATATGCCAGGGTTGGATACCGACATTGTCGTGCACAAGCTGCCTTTGAGAGAAGAATGCCCGCCGGTTAAACAGAAACTGCGCCGAACTCGTCCAGACATGGCAATGAAGATCAAAGAAGAGGTACAAAAGCAATGGGACGCCGGATTCCTTGCTGTAACTAGCTATCCGCCGTGGGTTGCTAACATAGTACCTGTGCCCAAGAAAGACGGCAAAGTAAGAATGTGTGTTGACTACCGGGATCTGAACAGAGCTAGCCCGAAGGATGATTTCCCATTACCTCACATTGATGTATTGGTGGATAACACGGCTCAGTTCTCGGTATTCTCCTTCATGGATGGATTCTCAGGATACAATCAGATTAAAATGTCGCCTGAAGACATGGAGAAGACAACCTTCATCACACCCTGGGGCACGTTCTGCTACAAGGTAATGCCATTTGGGCTCAAGAATGCCGGCGCAACATATCAACGGGCTATGGTGACATTATTCCACGATATGATCCATAAGGAAATCGAGTGTTATGTGGATGACATGATTGCCAAGTCCCTTACTGAAGAGGATCACCTGGTAAATCTGCTGAAGTTATTCAAGCGTCTGAGGAAGTACCAATTGAAGCTGAACCCCAACAAGTGCACATTCGGGGTGCGATCTGGTAAGCTGCTGGGTTTTATTGTAAGCGAGAAAGGGATTGAAGTTGACCCTGATAAAGTCAAAGCCATCCAAGAGATGCCTGCACCAAAAACAGAGAAAGAAGTTCGAGGGTTCTTAGGTCGATTGAACTACATCTCACGGTTCATATCTCACCTTACAGCAACCTGTGAACCATTGTTCAAACTACTAAGAAAAGAACAGACGGTCAGGTGGAACGAAGACTGTCAGAAGGCTTTTGACAAGATCAAGGAATACTTACAAGAACCTCCAATCCTTATGCCTCCAGTTGAAGGAAGACCTCTAATCATGTACTTGACAGTATTAGAGGAGTCGATGGGGTGTGTGCTGGGCCAGCATGACGAGTCTGGTCGAAAAGAGTATGCAATATACTACCTAAGCAAAAAGTTTACCGACTGTGAACAACGTTATTCACTGCTCGAGAAAACTTGTTGTGCTTTAGCGTGGGCTGCTCGCCGACTGAGACAGTATATGTTGACCCACACTACCTTATTGATCTCAAAAATGGACCCAGTCAAGTACATTTTCGAGAAGCCAGCTCTTACCGGACGGGTTGCAAGGTGGCAAATGATTCTTACAGAGTATGACATCCAATACACATCTCAAAAAGCCATCAAGGGCAGTGTATTGCCTGAATATCTTGCTGAGCAACCCATTGATGACTACCAACCTATGAGATTTGACTTCCCTGATGAAGACATCATGTTCATAAAATCAAAAGATCATGAAGAGCCTGTTCACACTGAAGGGCCTGACCCGGAAGAAGAATGGACTATGATGTTTGATGGGGCTGTTAACATGAATGGTCGTGGTGTTGGTGCGGTACTCATTACACCTAAGGGAGTTCACATGCCTTTCTCGGCAAAGCTCACTTTCAACTGCACTAACAACGAAGCTGAATACGAAGCTTGCATTATGGGTCTTGAGGAAGCTATTGACCTCAGGATCAAGACGTTGACCGTATTCGGAGATTCAGCTCTGGTAATCAATCAAACCAACGGCAAATGGTACACCCACCAGGATCATCTGATACCTTACAGGGATTATACAAGGAGGTTACTGACTTTCTTTACAACAGTCAAGCTTGAGTATATCCCTCGGGACGAGAATCAGTTGGCAGATGCTCTGGCTACCATTTCGTCCATGATCAAAGTTCAGGCTGCCAACTTTGTACCTCAGATTTCAGTGTCCAGACTTGACAGACCAGCATATGTGTTCGCAGCAGATGTTGTTAAAAATGATAAGCCCTGGTTCCACGACATTAAGTGCTTCTTGGAGGATCAAACATACCCACCTGGGGCATCTTCCAATGATAAGAAGACTTTGAGAAGGCTTGCTGGTAGTTTCCTTCTGAACACTGATGGGTCTTTATACAAAAGGAACTTTGATATGGTACTCCTCAGATGTGTTGATAAGACAGAAGCAGACTTGTTGATGCATGAAGTGCACGAAGGATCCTTTGGTACCCATGCAGGAGGGCATGCCATGGCCAAGAAGTTGCTGAGATCAGGCTATTACTGGATCACAATGGATGCCGACTGTTGTGCCTACGCCAGGAAATGCCACAAATGCCAGATCTACGCAGATAAGGTGCATGTGCCTCCCAATCCTTTGAACATAATGTCTTCACCCTGGCCCTTTGCTATGTGGGGCATTGATATGATTGGCAAGATCGAGCCAACTGCTTCAAATGGCCACAGATTCATCCTGGTCGCCATTGACTATTTCACCAAATGGGTTGAAGCAGCCTCATATGCAAACGTCACAAGACAAGTGGTAGCCAGATTTCTGAAAAGAGATATCATCTGTCGGTATGGAGTGCCCGAGCGAATCATTACTGATAATGGTTCCAACTTGAATAACAAAATGATGGCAGAGCTGTGTCGGGACTTCAAGATTCAACATCACAATTCTTCTCCTTACAGGCCAAAGATGAATGGCGCTGTTGAGGCAGCTAACAAGAATATTAAGAAGATTGTGCAGAAGATGGTAATCACCTACAAAGACTGGCATGAAATGCTACCATTTGCCTTGCATGGGTACCGCACGTCAATCAGAACATCCACTGAGGCAACACCGTATCAACTTGTGTATGGTATGGAGGCAGTCCTACCTGTTGAAGTTGAATTACCCTCTCTACGGGTACTAATGGATGTTAAACTGAGTGAAGCAGAATGGGTTAGGTCCCGATACGAACAACTGAGTCTGATTGAAGAGAAAAGATTGGCTGCAATCTGTCATGGACAGTTGTATCAGAAGAGAATGAAGAAAGCCTTCGATCAGAAAGTCAGGCACCGAGAGTATCAAGTAGGAGATCTTGTGCTGAAAAGAATCCTCCCTCCTCATACAGACCACAGGGGCAAGTGGACTCCAAATTACGAAGGACCATTTGTGGTAAAGAAAGTTTTTTCCGGTGGAGCACTGATGCTCAGCACCATGGATGGTGAAGATTTCCCGTCCCCTGTGAATTCAGATGCAGTTAAAAAATACTTCGCATAAAAAATGACCCGCTGGACATAAAAACAGACTGTAAGTCCAGGCAAAAATAGGGCACCCCGGCGAGTCAAAAACAGAATAAAAGACTCGGGCAAAAATAAGGGAAAATAAACAAAAATGTACACCCGCTGAGTTGAAAAGCCGCATTGGACAGCTCAGGCAAAAATGGGTATCCCGATGGATTGAAAACCCGGAAGGGCGATCCATGCAAAATAAGGGAATAAGCGAACAACTGCATTCTGAATTCGTCTGTATCATCTACAACTTGGTAAGCTTCGAGAAGATCAAGCTTCAATAAGAATCAACATTCTTCAAAAAGCAAGATGAGAAGAACATCAAAAGTCATACGGGTCATAGTGAAGAGGAAGCTCCTTAAAGCGTCATCAACACTGCCAACATTTTGTTTCTCAATTTGTAACAATCTCCTCATTTCAGGGGGATATGTTCCTTTGACTGTATCTCGCCGATTCAGGGCATATGAATTAATAAAATCAGATTTTCAGTCATGTCTCGTTTTGTACATTTTATTTGCAAAAAAATGTCTGATGTCTTAAAAGAAAAAACTGATTGCATAAGAATACAGATGTTTATCTTCAAATAAAAACATGCTTGCAGGGAATATGCTTACTCTCAGAAGTATCTAAACTCCTATGACGGAATCCAGTAAAGGATACCTCGGGATTATCTTGTGCGTTTCTCTATCTTTTTCAGGATTGCAGGTGTCCAGAACGCAACTTGGGGCATGAAAACTTTATCCCAGCAAGCTGGCAAATCCACACTCAATTTTAGCACCCGAAGTGCTCTCTCCCCAGCTAAGTTGCCTTTCATGACTCCTCCCAGCTGAGTTGGCCACTTATTACTTATCCCCATCAGAATGGGCAGGTATCACCGAAGATGCCCATATCCCCTGCTGAGTCAAGAAGCTACCGTAACGGAATTTCTAGGGAGGTCTTTCAGTGATTCCTCTCTTTCTCCCTAGCCGAGTTGCCATCTCTCCCTCAACCGAGTATAAATGTCAGGAAGCTATCTCCCCACAGAGTTCCAGCCTCTATCCAGAAAAGCAACGCACGAAGGAATCACAACAGAGTGAAGAAGGCTTCTATAAACCCCAGCTGGGTCTCTCATTTATAAGGATAGGTCTATCAATGACCTATATCCCCAAGCAGATATCATATCATCAGATCTATCAATGATCTCACCCCCAGCTGGGATGTCCATTTCAAGCAGATCGGCCAGAGATCTTCGCAGCAACGGGATTTGAATCCCGGTTTAGTAGCTTTGCATAATCATAGCATTTGCATCATATTCACCCACAAAGCGTAGCATTCCGTCTAACGCGGAGCATTACGGCAAAAATCCAGCGCATAGCATAATCATAAGCCACGTTTTAAATCAGCACTTGTGAATAATGACAGTTCATCAACGTACAGAAAAATCCCCACCAGAGTCCCCAGCAAAAGCAGTTGCCTCACAATCCACAAACACCAGTATATACTCATTTTTAACACCCGCCCGTGCCATCTTTCCCCAGTAGAGTCGCCTGAACACTCTTTGCAAACAACACACCCGTATTGCAAATACGTCCTGACACCCGTCCGTGTCATACCCCAGCAGAAAGCCAAAGACATCCTCTTTGCACTCACATATACCCATATACACTTTCTCGACACCCGTCCGTGTCATATCCCCAGCACAGTCACCTACACTTTGTATATCAGATATTTGTTCATATTATACTTTTTTCGCTTGACACTCGTCCGTGTCACTCTCCCCAGCAGATAAACACTCATCTATACGATGCTCATACTCACTACTCATGTTACACTCACACAGATACTCGTCCGTATCTTGTATATACCATTCATATCCCCGCAGATTCAACACTAGTCCTTGTTCTTTGTTAACCGGTTGGTACTCGTCCGTATCATCATCTCAGAACATGCGTCAAGCGTTTGTTTCTACTTGATACTCGTCCGTATCATAGTCTTAAAGATGCTCGTCCGCATCTTTAATCCATACACCATGTCAAACACTTTTGTCTTCTTGGATATAGATACTCGCCTGTGTCTAATATTCCCCAGAGGAATCCTCTCAGATTCAACACTCGTCCGTGTTCTCTGTTAACCAGTTGATACTCGTCCGTATCATCATCTTTGAACACGCGCCAGTATTTGTTTCTACCCGATACTCGTCCGTATCGTAGTCTTAGGGATGCTCGTCCGCATCTTTAATCTATACACAACATCTAAACACTTATACCTTCTGTTTCTTGGATGTAAATACTCGTCCGTGTTTACTATTCCCCAGTAGACTACCAACAAACCCATTTCTTTTTATCTAACACTCGTCCTGTGTTATGATAAAACCTGAGAGCAGCCGTACCCTGCTAGGTGGTCGTCCTCCACCTCTTGATGGTCGTCCTCCATCATGCTCATCCGATGGCCGTCCCCATCGTTGATATTTAGCAGCCGTCCCCTGCTAGGTGGTCGTCCTCCACCTCTTGATGATCATCCTTCATCAATTTTATCCAATGGCCGTCCCCATTGTTGATTTTGGTTATCTGGCATTCGTCCTATGTCATGATAAACCCTGAGAGCAGCCGTCCCCTGCTAGGTGGTCGTCCTCCACCTCTTGATGGTCTTCCTCCATCATGCTTATCCGATGGCCGTCCCCATCGTTGATTTTCGGCAGCCGTACCCTGCCTGGTGGTCGTCCTCCACCTTAGATGACCGTCCCTCATCTTACCCCCAACAGAGCAGCCGTCCCCTGCTAGGTGATCGTCCTTCACCTTTGATGGCCGTACCCCATCATCTGTTTATTTCATTAACCCGATGGCCGTCCCCGTCGTGGTCCTTCTTCTTTTAGCCCGATGGCCGTCCCCATCGTTGGTTACTTTACTTTGTGAACTTGATGGCCGTCCCCATCATGTGTCATCAATCCCCATAAAATTTTACAGCTTTACCTTGATGGCCGTCCCCATCATAATTTCTTATTTTTCCCAGCTAGTCGGCCGTCCCCGTCTTGGCTTTACCTTTTATCCCCAGCATGTCGGCCGTCCCCGTCATTGCTTTACTTCACACACTTTTCTCAGCATGTCGGTCGTCCCCGTCATTACTCTTTACCCAACAGTCGTCCTCTGCTCGACGGTCGTCCTCTGTCGCCTATACTTTATAATATACTTTATTTTCCTTTTACAATCTATATCCCTTTTCTTCTTCATTCTGTGAGTGCAAATTTTGGACTGTCTTTGGTATTCAACCACAAGTTATCTTGTTTGCCTGTTAAGCCGTTGCTTACATCCTGCACAGCTAACTCATGTTTGAATAGGGGCAGCTGTAAACACCCCAAATTTGCCCTCACCCATTCACACCATGGCTTATGATCATTTCATATGCATAAACACAATCAAGCATCTCCTATCTCATTTTTGATGCAAAGCATAGATTCAAAGTCATCTGCACCTAGGGTTTGTGGTCTGAGCAATCCAAGAGCCTCCTGAGCCACTCCAAAGGCCATCAATCACTTCAAAGGGGTTCATGTGTGTTCTTGTATCTTATTACATCCTCTCAAAGTCAAAAATGCCAAAGAATCACAAGAACTGGGATTGGTGTGGATGCAGAGCCAAGTTTGACTGCACAGTTGACCTAAAATTAGGGTTTTGGTTTCAGAGGCCATAACTCCAAATTTTTTGGTCATTCTTGTTTCCATTGGTCTCTATATGGTATAGGGAGTATGCATATCAATTTTCATGAAGAAATTCCATGGGGAAGTCATCTGATCAAGAGTTGACTTTTCAGACAAGTCAGTGTAAAATCAGGGCATCTGAGGCCCCCAATGACCCAACCAAGGGGTGATCTTCATCATTTTGAGTGTATATGATCTTTATTTGATCATGGAAGAAGATTGAAGTTCACAAAATTCAAGAATTACAAGTTTTTGCAAAGTTGACTTTTTAGGGCATGGTTGACTTTTCAAGAATATGTCATTTTATGCCATTTTTCAAGCCTTGCTTTTTGATCCAAAAATGCTTCAAATGAAAAAACTTTGGTCATGAAAGTTGTAGAATACATTTTTCCCTTTTCAAAAAGTACAAGAACATGATCTAATTCTTCTTGGATCAAAAGTTATGGTGTGGCAAAGTTGGCAAAAATCATTAATTTTTCAAGATGTGCACCAAATGAGAAACTTGCAAGAACTTTGTACCAAGGCATTTGCAACCTCTAATTCATGTCTAACCACTACACAAACATTACATGTGACCTAAAAATCAGATTTGAACCAAAACTTCTCATGTTTCATGGTTTGTGGGACAAGATCTTTCCATATGAACCAAGAAGGAACCAACTTGCAAAACCATCATCACACTCTCACCAACTTGCTGCATTGGCTATTGAACCTTTCTAGCTTCACTCACACACCATGCTGCGCCAGCCCCCATGCTTGTACTAGCCTAGAACCAAGCCCATGCCTCTCTTACAACAAAGTGGACTTTTTGCAAAAGTGGACACATCATCTGACCAATTGGAATTGTTTATACTATCCATTTGCAAGCAAAACATAACATCAAGCAAGGCTGAAACACACAACAACATCACATTCACAAAATCACCCCCTCAAGCAAAAGCCTTCGAATCATCTTCCACAACACACAAACACAAAAACCAAATCCATAGATCAACTCACCTTGCTTCATTGAGCAAAAACCAGCAAGACTTAGGCTTGAATCAAGCAAGAACACCATTCCTCCATTTTCACTCCCAGAAGCAAAACCATTCGAAACTCACTCCACAGGCCATAAACACCCAAACAAACTCCACAAACCTTCTCCACTTATCACCCTGATCACAAAAAACCTTTCACCATTGCCAGAAACAGCCTGAATCATGAACACGATTCACACCTGAGCTTGAACAGAACTTGTTCAATCTCTCAAACCAGCCAACATAAACTCCTCCTAAGCATTCAAGGATCATCAGGGGACCAAGTAAAGTGGATTGCATCAAAGGGAGAGGTCAGAAAGTTGCTGGAGTGAAAGCTTCGAAACTCAGGTAGCTCAAGAACTTTTTTTCCAGAAATCGTTTTTTAAGTTCTTAAGTTGTTCTATATGCTTCATTGATTGTTCTGATGCCTTTGGTTTTGAAAATGGTGGAGAGATGAGAGTTTACCATGCTTCTGAAACTTTTTGCCCTAGAAATAGATTGATTCGATTCAGCCATTTTATGAATGATAAATTTGTTTTGATTTAGGGTTTTGATTCGTGAGTGAGTGGGAATCATTTCTGTGTTTTTAGATTTCGTTTTAGATGCGTTTTGAAGGAGTTTGAGGTTTGGGGTGAACGGAGAAGATGACCGGAACACTGTTCCGGTCATCTGAAAGTAATTAACGGTGAGATTAGGGCATAAACATTGATTAGCTGAGTTTGAATACTGGCCGTGGGATTTGGCGCCAGGTCAATGCGCGCGTGTTTTTGTTTGAATCCAGGCCATCAGATCTGTTGACTTCTCATTAATTCAGTTTATTTTAATTTTTATTTCATTTCTTTTCATTTAATTTGCATAATTTATTTAAAATAGTAAAAATTGTTTAAAAATTATGAAACTTTTTCTCAAGAGTTTCATTAATTTTTATGACACAAAAATATTTTTATTTTTATTTTTAGCATTAAAAAAGTATTTTTAAATATTTAAAAGATTATTTTTAATTGATTAATGAAAATTAATTTATTAAAAATAGTTTAAGTATTTAAAAATCACCAAAAAATTCATGAAATGTTCTAAGACATTTAGAAACATTGTCCAACCTTCAAACCAAATTTATTTTTTGATCTTGATGCATTTTAAGAATTTTTCATTGAATTAAAATCATTTTTATGCATTAATTTGATCCAAAGTTCCAAAAATCATTTCTGTTTATCCATGAAGAGTTGGACATTGATTCTTCTTGCATTGCATTGTGTTTAGCATGTAGTTTATTAGATTAAATGGCCATGACTTGATCTTTCATTTTCAATTTGTTTGGCATTTCTTTTGTTTGGAAACCCTAAAACCCTAGCAAACTTGTAAAAATCTTAACTTGAGATTGGCTAGGAGTTGAGACCTCTCCTTTGGGCATTGGTTTAGTATAGGATTAGGGGTCCTTTGAGTGGCATTTTCAATTTTTTATCTTAGGGTTTGCTTCTGATTTTGATTTTTGTTTGTTGCATTGATCATAAACCCTAATTTGGGCTTCCATATGCATCCATCTTGCATTCTCTTGCATAACATGACTTGCCATGACATTTCAAGCATCCATTTAATTCATTTGACATCATAAGACATATTGAAAGCATGTTTGATCATTGCATCATGTATTTGCCATGTTGTATGCCATGTGCACTTCATAACTTTTCATGTATGTCCATGCTTCCTAACTTGCTTCATTTGCATTCATAAGCTTGTATGATCATTTCCATGTGTTGCTTCATGTTTGTAGCATCTCATAACATCATTAGCATCATGTAAGTGTTTCTGGTTTTGTTTCTCATCATGTCATCTCATCCCATTTTGCATTGCATTGCATTCCTTTCATTAACATTTCAGGTGGTAAGTGACTTTGGGAAGTGAATTTGCCTTCACTTCCCATATTTTCTTTTCATCCCTCTTATGCATCCATGCTGCATATTGTTATGTGTTTGAGTTTGAGCTTGCTCATTCTTTTCCTTCTCACTTTCTTCCTTCAAGCGACTTGACTTCTTAAATGAAGCAAGTTACTTTGCTTCTCCTGATCCTTTCATCTGCTTCCTGGTGGTTCCATTGAAGACTTCTCTTGTAAACCTCACAAACCTTAGGAACAACCAAGCATGACAATGATTAGGGTTTTGATTAGTCTCCCCTCTTAGTTTCACCTTTGTGTCTCTTTTGAGTCTTCTCTCCTCATCTCATAATCAGGGACTAAACCCTAAAGGCTTTAAGGCTTTGTGATTAAGCTTATGCCTGCATCCTTCTATTAGGATGGAGTGTATAACTTTAATCCTAAGTGTTAAACCCTTAATGTGTTTAACTCCTTTAATCAATTCACTTAATAATCATCAAGACATCAAGCTTGTAACTTGGGCCTTGCATTAGGGTTCTAATTCTTCCTTAATTGGTTAAGAAGGACTAACCCTAGTGTTAATGGACAAGTCCCCCTCAAGTTGTCTTACAAACCCTAAAAAACACTTCATCATCATACCATTCAATAAAAATCCACTTAATCAAAGGTTTGTTTTGTCATGAGTGTAATCCCTAATCATGGATTAAGTTGAGGAGTTTTCTTCAGCTTAAACATTCTCATCTATTATCCTTCTATTAGGATGGTGTAATGAGTCTGTTTAATCCCTGATTATGGCTTAACCTCATTACTCAACACTAAACAAAAACACCAAAAACACCTAAATAATCACAAGTAGGTTAATGATCTTAATCCTACACCAAAGGTGATTAAGTGTGAGAATCTGACTTCACACTTAAGGTATTTTCATCACCCCTAATCAGAGGGAAGATGTGATGAGTTTACTAACCCATTGGTTTAAGCATAAGCTCATTAACTTATGACAAACTTTCAAAAGCAATAAAAGACTGAAAACACAAAAACAAACAATAATCGTCTCCTTCGGGATTCTTTTTCTCATCTCATTCACTCATAAACGAGAACTCGCTTCTTCCGTCTAATGCAAGACAGTTTGCATCTGTGCCAGACAGATCATACACTTGAGCATAGGCAAGTAAGCAGTTCATCAGTCAATTCATCTTTCAGTCTCTTTGGGTCGAACTACGGTGTTCTGACTTCCTCATTGCACGAGAGGATACGTAGGCATAACTTAATAGTTATCGAACAAAAGTCTCTGTATATTCCCCATCTTTCAGCTTTATCCTTTAGCCTCATTATCATGAGCATTTCGCTTTTATTCCTTTCACTGACACTGTATATATTTCACTTTGCACTTCTCTTACACTGACACCTATACATCCTTTTCCAGCTCTTTTATACACAAATTGCACTGACACTACCCCTTTAAAACACAAATCTTTTAAGCGTGGATCCCGTCGAGTACGACGGACAATCTGGGTGCTAATACCTTCCCAGGTTGTAACCAACCCCCTTTCTCAGTCTCTCTGGTTCGCGACCGTCTTATCCATCTCTTTCTAGGTCTATGCAGCATTACCTTTCCTCCGGGATAAAAATGCCTAGCTGGCGACTCTATTCATCTCCAGTGAGTTCACTGCTGTGTGTTCTCATTGTCCCTCTTGCCGACCGTTCGCGCTTGTACCGGGATGCAAATCTTTGGGAGCGACAGTGAGGAGAGAAGACTCAATGATGACACAAAGGTAAAACTAAATGGGGGACTAATCAAAACCCTAATTGTGATCATGCTTGGTTGTTCCTAGGGTTTGTGAGGTTTGCAAGAAGATCTTCAGAGAAACCACCAGGAAGGAAGCAGATGAAAGGAGGAAGAAGCAAAGAGAAGCAAAACAACTTGCTTCACTTAAGAAGACAAGTTGCTTGAAGAAAGGAGGTAAGATGAACAAGAATGAGCAAGCTCAATCCAAAGCACAAACAAAAATGCAGCAATGATGCAAGAGAGATGAGAAGAGATTGTGAGAAGTGAAGGCAAATCCACTTCTCAATACAACTTACCACCTGAAAAGTTAGTAAAGAAATGAAATGCAATGCAAATGAGATGAAATGTGATGATACAAACCAAAACCAGAAGCATGAGTATGATGTTAATGATGCTAAGAGATGATGCAAACATGAGGCAAGGCATGAGAGTGATCAAACATATGGATGCAAGAGAAGCATGCTTTGAACCATGGATGTACATGAAAAGTTATGAAATGTAATGAACATACAACATGGCAAATGAAAGATACAATGATCACACATGATTCTAATATGTCCTAAGATGTCTTATGAATCAAATGGGTGCACAAAATGTCATGGCAAGTCATGGTATGCAAGCATATGAGAGATGGATGCAAAGGAAGGCATGAATTAGGGTTCATGATCAACACACAAAGCAAAAACCAAAACCAGAAGCAAACATCATGATAAAAATTTGAAAATACAAACAAAGGAACCCTAAACCTACACAAACTCACTGCCCAAAGGAGGGGATACAACTCTTAACCTAGTGGGAGTTATGAATTTCCTAAGATTGCTAGGGTTTTAAGGTAACTCATCAAGAAAAATGCCAAACAAATAGGAAATGCAAAATCAAATCATGCCAAATTAATCCTATAAACTACATGCTATACAAGATGCAATTCAAAAAGAATCATTGTCCAACTCTCAATGGTTAGGCAGAAATGAATTTTTGAAGTTTGAATCAAAATAATGCCTTGAAATGAAATTAAATCCAATGAAAATGATCAAAAGGCATCAAGAACAAAAAATAAATTTGGTTTGAGAGTTGGACAATGTTTTTAAAGGTTACATGAATTTTTTTGTGATTTTTAAATACTTAAAAGCATTTTTAATTAATTAATTTTCATTAATTAATTAAAAATAAACTTTTAAATGATTTAAAAATAATTTTTGATGCAAAAAACAAAAATAAAAATATTTTTGTGTTCTGAAAATTAATTAAAGCTTGGATAAAAAATTTCAGAATTTTTAGACCTTTTTTGCTATTTTTAATTAAATGTACAAATTAAATGAGAAAAATGTAAAATAAAATTAATTAAAT
The DNA here is from genome assembly GCA_963966055.1 of Lathyrus aphaca. Classification (NCBI taxonomy): domain Eukaryota; kingdom Viridiplantae; phylum Streptophyta; class Magnoliopsida; order Fabales; family Fabaceae; genus Lathyrus; species Lathyrus aphaca. The sequence continues at coordinate 220,647,707 of OZ014525.1, forward strand.
GAGAAGTATGTGCACTGGACGGATCAGATGCAATATGGGCTGGGGAGGTTTGACTTGGTGCGCAATCCTACGGCCCAAGTTCAAACCTGGTTAAACCTGGTTTTACAATTAATTAATTTGGATTAATTAAGATAATTATGGATTAGGGCAAAATGGAAAGATCCTGGCCATCAAAACGCGCGCGGGTCAAAGGAAGTCAACCCATCCTACGCTCCATATTCAAACCACAATTAAGGACATAATTAGGGTTAATGATATTCAGGTGGCCGGAGAAGACTTCCGGTCGTCTTCTCCGGCGAACCCAAAACCCTAGATTTCGCTACAGGCTACCCCAAGTCAAATTGAACACAGGGAAATGACCCTCTACCCAAACCCCATTCAAATCACCCCTCAAACATCATTTCTAACCCAAGAACAGAGGGAATCGAAGCAAACAAATTTTACGGGTGAAATTTTAGAGAGCCATGAAATGGTCATTTCTCCACCATTTTCAAATTTAAACACATCATGATGATCAGGATAACATGTAGAATCAGTTTATAATAAGTAAATGAAGTTCTGGAAAATTTGTTCTTGATGGATACTTGAACTGAAGTTCTTCAAACTGGAGCTTTCTGAGCCTTTCTCTTATGCAAACTGACTCCTCTGGTCCCCCTGAGCTCAATGGAATGCTTCAAAACTTTTGTTGATGGCTGATTTGTGAAGATGAGTTCTGGTGTAGCAGATTTTACAGTTGTGTTCTAGGGGGTTTCAAGCTGTTTTAATGGTGGGTTTTTGTTCCATGGAGGATTTGTGGTTCATTGGTGAAGAAAGAATGAATGTTTGATGGTTGTGGAAGGAGATTCGAAGAGAGGAAAGTTTTGACAGTTTTTGGAGTGTGCTGTAATGTGTGTGTTCCAGGCTTGTGTGAGGCTTGTTTTATGATCCATATACAAGTCCTAAACTATTGGAATGAGTCAGAAGACTTGACATGTACTGTGGGAATGGTATGAAGCAATTGGCCAAAAAGTCAATAGTTGGTGTACTTCAAGCATGGGCTATGGCAGAGGCAGTCTAGAGGCTTGTCCTGCCTCAGCTTGAGTCAAAGATGACCCTTGGATGGTTCATGAGAGGCTGCTGCATTTGGATCATGAGTTGAGAGAGTTTTGCAACTTGCCCACTTGTGATATTTCATGACTTTTGGTTATGTACATGTGATAAAACCTTGCTGAATTTTGGTGTGTGATGCCTCATGAAGTCATGGCAATGCTTTGAAACCAGCTAGAGATCATACAATCCCTTTGAGAATGATTTTTGCAAAAAATCCCTCTTTGTACTTTCATGAAAAATGGCCCATGGTTATGTGAAGATCAAGGCAAATAAATGAGAAATCCCTTGGGCCAATTCTGATTTTAGGTCATGCATTGCATTGGTATGATGATTAGAGGTCATATTGAAGTCACATAAAGGCTTGCCATGAGAAATTGCAAGTTTTCCATTTTGTGCAAAAGTGAAATTTCAATGATTTTGTCCAACTTTGCAAGGCCATAACTTTTGATCCAAAATGAATTAGGTCAAGTTCTTGTACTTTTTGAAAAGGGAATGATCCATTCTACAACTTTTATGACCAAAGTTTTTCCATTTGAAGCATTTTTGAATCAAAAAGCAAGGGTTGAAAAAGTTTCCCAAAATGGCAAGTTTCCATTACAAGTCATTTTCCCAAAAAGTCAACTTTGCAAATGGCTTGAAATTCTTCAAATTTGTGAACTTCCAACATCTTCTATGATCAAATAAAGATCACACATAATCAAAATGATGATGAACACCCTTTGGTTGGGTCATTGGGGGCCTCAGATACCCTGATTTTGCACTGACTTGTTCAAAAAGTCAACTCTTGATCAGATGACTTCCCCATTGAATTTCTTCATGAAAATTGATATGAATGATCCCTATACCATATAGAGACCAATAGAAACAATAATGACCAAAAAAATTGGAGTTATGGCCTTTGAAACCAAAACCCTAATTCTAGGTCATCTGTGTAGTTAAACCTGGCTTTGCTTCCATGCCTTTCTCAGTTCTTGTGATTTTATGACATTCTTGACTTTGAGAGGATATAATATGATGCTTGAACATACATGGACCCCTTTGAAGTGATTGATGACCTTTGGAGTGGCTCAAGAAGCTCTTGGATTGCTCAGATCACAAACCCTAGATGCAGATGACTTAGAATCAATGCAGTGAATCAAAAATGCAATATGAGATGCTATGATTGAACTTATGCATATGAAGAGATCACAATCCATGGTGTGAATGGGTGAGGGAAAATTTGGTGTGTTTACAGCTGCCCCTATTCAAGCATGAGTTAGTTGTGTAGGATGTAAGCAACGGCTTAACAGGCAAACAAGATAACTTGTGGTTGAATACCAAAGACAGTCCAAAATTTGCACTCACAGAATGAAGAAGAAAAGGGATATAGATTGTAAAGGGAAAATAAAGTATATTATAAAGTGCGGGCGACGGAGGACGACCGTCGAGCAGAGGACGACTGCTGGGGAAAGGGCAATGACGGGGACGGCCGACATGCTGGGGAAAATGCGGGAAATAAAGCAATGACGGGGACGGCCGACATGCTGGGGAAAACGCGGGAAATAAAGCAATGACGGGGACGGCCGACATGCTGGGGAAAACGCGGGAAATAAAGCAATGACGGGGACGGCCGACATGTTGGGGATACAAGAGATTGTGATGGGGACGACCATCAAATAAAGCAACAAAGATTCTCTGGGGATTACAGGTAAAAATAAATGATGAGGTACGGTCATCAGGTTCATAAAGTAATGTAAACAACGATGGGGACGACCATCGGGATAAATTGATGAAGGACGATCATCAGGAAAAGGAGAAGGGACCACGACGGGGACGACCATCGGGTTAAAGAATAAATGAAATAATGATGAGGGACGATCATCAAAGGTAAAAGACGATCACCAGGAAAAGGGAAAGGGACCACGACGGGGATGGCCATCGGGTTAAAGAATAAATGAAATAATGATGAAGGACGGTCATCAAAGGTGAAGGACGATCACCTAGCAGGGGACGGCTGCTCTGATGGGGATAAGATGAGGGACGGTCATATAAGGTGAAGGACGATCACCTGGCAGGGTACGGCTGCCGAAAGTATCGCGACATAGGATGAATGCCGGATAAAAGGTCGACGATGGGGACGGCCATCGGATGAGCGTGATGAAGGGCGATCATCAAGAGGTGAAGGACGATCACCTAGCAGGGAACGGCTGCTCTCAAGGTTTATCATGACATAGGACGAATGTCAGATAACAAGATCAACGATGGGGATGGCCATCGGATAAAATGATGAAGGACGATCATCAAAAGGTGAAGGACGATCACCTAGCAGGGTACGGCTGCCAGAAGTATCATGACATAGGACGAATGTCAAAATAGAAAAAGGTTGCTTTGCTGGCGACCTACTGGGGAATAGTAAACACGGACGAGTGTTTACATCCAAGAAATAAAAGGTATAAGTGTTTTGACGTTGTGTATAGATTAAAGATGCGGACGAGCATCCCTAAGACTACGATACGGGCGAGTATTGGGTAGAAACAAATACTGACACATGTTCAGAGATGATGATACGGACGAGTACCAACTAGTTAACAAGGAACACGGACGAGTGTTGATTCTGAGGGGACTCTTCTGGGGAATATTAGACACAGACGAGTGTCTAAATTCAAGAAGACATGAGTGTTTGACACGTGTATGGATTAAAGATGCGGACGAGCATCCTTAAGACTATGATACGGACGAGTATCAGGTAGAAACAAACGCTTGACGCATGTTCTGAGATGATGGTACGGACGAGTACCAACTGGTTAACAAAGAACACGGACGAGTGTCGAATCTGAGGGGATTTGAGGGATATATGCAAGATACGGACGAGTATCTGTATAAGTATGAATGGTGTACAGGAGAGTGTTTAACCTGCTGGGGAGAGTGACACAGACGAGTGTCAAAAAGGTATTATTATAGACAAGTATATGCTTTACAAAGTATTCGGGTAGTTATGCTGGGGAAGGTGACACGGACAGGTGTCAGGGAATCTGTATAAAGATGTATCTGTGAGTGTAAAGAGGATGCTTTGGCTTTCTACTGGGAATATGACACGGACGGGTGTCAAGAAGTATCTGTGATATGTATAAGTGTTTGTTTGTAAAGAAGGCCCGGGCGACTTTACTGGGGAATCATGACACGGACGGGTGCCAAAAGGGAAAAGTGTGCATTTGTATTTGTGAGTGTAAGGCCAATGCTTTAGCTTTAGCTCTCCGCTGGGGATATGACACGGATGGGTGTCAGGACGTATCCGTATCTTTAGGGAAAGTGCCCTAGCTCTCTGCCGGGGAATCTGGGGAGTTTTCTGTATATTGTTGATGGATTGTCAATATTCACAAGTGTTTGATTCAGGACATGGCTTATGATTATGCAATATGTTTGAATTTTGCCGTAATGCTCCGTATTAGACGGAATGCTACGCTCTGTGGGAGAATAATGATGCGAATGCTATGATTATGCAAGAGGTAACCACCCGGTATTCGGATCCCGTTACTGCGAAGATCTCTGGCCGATCTGCTTGAAGTGGACATCCCAACTGGGGATAAGATCATTGGTAGATTTGTCATGTATGGCTCTGCTTGGGGAAATAGGCCACTGATAGACATATCCTTGTAATGGGGGACCCAGCTGGGGTTTGCAGAAGCTTTCTCCACTCTGTTGTGAGATCCTCAGGCATTGCTCTTCTGGATAGAGGCTGAAACTCTGTGGGGAGAATGGTTCCCGGGCTTTTGCACTTGGCTGAGGAGGAATAATAAATGGCAACTCGGCTGGGGAAGAAGAAAGACCATGGGAAGGTCTTCCTGGAGATTTCTGTAGGGGCCCTGCTGAGGATGATACTTGACAACTCAGCTGGGGAAAAACCATCTCTGGTGCTAATTGGGAGATAGACCGAGTAGATAATGATTTGCCAGCTTGCTGGGGTGAAGCTTTCATGCCCCATGTTGTGCTTTGAATACCTGCAATCCTGAAAAGACAGAGAAACATACAAGTAATCCCGAGGTATACCTTAACGGATTCCATCATAGGAGTTTGGACACTCCCGGGAGTAAGTATATTTCCTGCAAGCACGTACTTTTTAGAAGAGAAGCATCTGTATTTATGCAATCAGTTTTTTTTAAAGACATCGGACATTCTTGCAAATGAAAATAAAATGTACGAGACGAAACATGACTGACGAATCTGATTTTATTGGTTCATGTGCCCTGAATTGGCGAGATACAGTCAAAGAAACGAATCCCCTAAAATGAGGAGATTGCTATAAATTGAGAAATAAAAGATATTGGCAATGTTGATGACGCTTCAAGGAGCTTCCCTTCGCTATGACTCGTATGACATTTGACGTTCTTCTCGTCTTGCTTTCTGAAGAAGGCTGATTCTGACCGGTGCTTGAACCTTTCGAAGCTTACCAAGTTGTAAGTGATATAGACGAATTCAGAGTGCAGTTGTTCGCTTATTCCCTTATTTTGCATGAATCGCCCTTTTGGGTTTTCAATCCATCGGGATACCCATTTTTGCCTGAGTCGTCCAATGCGGCTTTTCGACTCAGCGGGTGTACATTTTTTTTATTCATTTCCCTTATTTTTGCCCGAGTCTTTTATTCTGTTTTTGACTTGCCGGGATGCCCTATTTTTGCCTGGACTTACATTCTGTTTTTATGTCCAGCGGGTCATTTTATGCGAAGTATTTTTTAACTGCATCTGAATTTACAGGGGACGGGAAGTCTTCACCATCCATAGTACTGAGCATGAGTGCTCCACCGAAGAAAACTTTCTTTACTACGAATGGTCCTTCATAGGTCGGAGTCCATTTGCCCCTGTGGTCCGTATGAGGAGGGAGGAGTCTTTTCAGCACAAGATCTCCTACTTGGTACTCTCGGAGCCTAACTTTCTGATCGAAGGCTTTCTTCATTCTTTTCTGATATAGCTGCCCATGACAGATTGCAGCTAATCTCTTCTCTTCGATTAGACTTAGTTGTTCGTATCGGGACCGGACCCATTCTGCTTCGTTCAGCTTAACATCCATTAGTACTCGCAGGGAGGGTAGTTCAACTTCGACAGGTAGGACTGCCTCCATACCATACACAAGCTGATACGGTGTTTCCCTAGTGGATGTTCTGATTGACGTACGGTACCCATGAAAGGCAAATGGTAGCATCTCATGCCAATCTTTATAGGTGACTACCATCTTTTGCACAATCTTCTTAATATTCTTATTAGCTTCCTCTACAACGCCGTTCATCTTTGGCCTATAAGGAGAAGAATTGTGGTGTTGGATTTTGAAGTCCCGGCATAGCAATGCCATCATTTTGCTGTTCAAGTTGGAACCATTATCAGTAATGATTCGCTCGGGCACTCCATACCAATATCTTTCTTCAGAAATCGGGCCACCACTTGCCTTGTAACATTTGCATAGGAAGCTGCTTCAACCCATTTGGTTAAATAGTCAATGGCTACCAGGATGAATCTGTGGCCATTTGAAGTAGTCGGTTCAATCTTGCCAATCATATCAATGTCCCACATGGCAAAGGGCCAGGGTGAAGACATCACATTCATAGGATTGGGAGGCACATGCACCTTATCCGCATAAATCTGGCATTTATGGCACTTCCTGGCATAAGCACAACAGTCAGCATCCATTGTAATCCAGTAATAACCTGATCTTAGCAACTTCTTGGCCATGGCATGCCCTCCTGCGTGGGTACCAAAGGATCCTTCGTGCACCTCGTGCATCAACAAGTCTGCTTCTGTCCTATCAACGCATCTGAGGAGTACCATATCAAAGTTTCTCTTGTACAGGGAACCATCAGTGTTCAGAAAGAAACTACCAGCTAGCCTTCTCAAAGTATTCTTGTCATTGGAAGATGCCCCAGGTGGGTATGTTTGATCCTCCAAGAAGCATTTAATGTCGTGGAACCAAGGCTTATCATCTTTGACAACATCAGCTGCAAATACATATGCTGGTCTGTCAAGTCTGGATACTGAGATTCGAGGCACAAAGTTGGCAGCTTGCACTTTGATCATGGATGAAATGGTAGCCAGAGCATCTGCAAATTGATTCTCGTCCCGAGGGATATACTCAAGCTTGACCGTGGTGAAGAAAGTCAATAATCTTCTTGTATAATCCCTGTAAGGTATCAGATGATCTTGGTGGGTGTACCATTTGCCGTTGGTTTGATTAACTACCAGAGTTGAATCTCCGAACCCAGTCAAAGTCTTGATCCTGAGGTCAATGGCTTCCTCAAGACCCATAATGCAAGCTTCATATTCAGCTTCGTTGTTAGTGCAGCTGAAAGTGAGCTTTGCCGAGAAAGGCATGTGAACTCCTTTAGGTGTAATGAGTACTGCACCAACACCACGACCATTCATATTAACAGCCCCGTCAAACATCATAATCCATTCTTCTTCTGGGTCAGGCCCTTTAGTGTGAATAGGCTCTTCACGATCTTTTGCTTTTATGAACATGATGTCTTCATCAGGGAAGTCAAATCTCATAGGCTGGTAATCATCGATGGGTTGCTTAGCAAGGTAATCAGACAATACACTGCCCTTGATGGCTTTCTGAGATGTGTATTGGATGTCATATTCTGTGAGGATCATTTTCCATCTTGCAACCCGTCCGGTAAGTGCTGGCTTCTCAAAAATGTACTTAACTGGGTCCATCTTTGATATCAATAAAGTAGTGTGGGTCAACATATACTGTCTCAGTCGGCGAGCAGCCCACGCTAAAGCACAACAAGTTTTCTCGAGCAGTGAATAACGTTGTTCACAGTCGGTAAACTTTTTGCTTAGGTAGTAAATTGCATACTCTTTTCGACCAGACTCGTCATGCTGGCCCAACACACACCCCATTGACTCTTCTAATACTATCAAATACATTATCAGAAGTCTTCCTTCAACTGGAGGCATAAGGATTGGAGGTTCTTGCAAGTATTCCTTGATCTTGTCAAAAACTCTCTGGCAGTCTTCGTCCTACCTAACCGTTTGTTCTTTTCTTAACAGCTTGAACAAGGGTTCACAAGTTGCAGTAAGGTGAGATATGAACCTTGAAATGTAGTTCGAACTACCTAGAAACCCTCGAACTTCTTTTTCAGTTTTCGGTGCAGGCATTTCTTGAATGGCTTTAACTTTATCAGGGTCAACTTCAATCCCTTTATTGCTTACAACGAATCCCAGCAACTTACCAGATCGCACCCCGAATGTGCACTTGTTGGGGTTCAACTTCAGTTGGTACATCCTCAGACGCTTGAATAACTTCAACAGACTTACCAGGTGGTCTTCTTCTGTGAGGGACTTGGCAATCATGTCATCCACATAACATTCAATTTCTTTATGGATCATGTCGTGGAATAATGTTACCATAGCCCGTTGATAGGTTGCACCCGCATTCTTCAGTCCGAATGGCATCACCTTGTAACAGAACGTGCCCCAGGGTGTGATGAAAGTTGTCTTCTCCATGTCTTCAGGTGACATTTTGATCTGATTGTATCCTGAAAATCCATCCATGAAGGAGAATACCGAGAACTGAGCCGTATTATCAACCAATACATCAATGTGAGGTAAAGGGAAGTCATCTTTTGGGATGGCTCTGTTCAGATCCCGGTAGTCCACACACATCCTCACCTTGCCGTCTTTCTTAGGTACAGGTACAATATTAGCGACCCACGACAGATAGCTAGTTACAGCAAGGAAGCCGGCGTCCCACTGCTTTTGCACCTCTTCCTTTATCTTCATTGCCATATCTGGGCGAGTACGGCGCAGTTTCTGTTTTACTGGCGGGCAGTCTTCTTTTAAAGGCAGCTTGTGCATGACAATATCGGTGTCCAACCCTGGCATATCCTGATAAGACCAAGCAAACACATCCACATACTCTCGAAGCATATCAATCAGTTTTTCTTTCACTGAGTCTTGTAGGAAAGCCCCGATCTTAACCTCTTTCACATCTTCCTCCGTACCAAGATTAACCGTTTCGACCTCCTCCTGATGAGGAGTGATAACCTTTTCCTCTTGCCTTAACAACCTGGCTAGCTCTTCAGGAAGCTCATAATCTTCTTCAACCCCTTCATCAGCTTGATTGATTGGATTGTCAAAGTCATAGCTGTGTTGTTGTCGGTGCAGTCTGAAAGGCACTCTCTGCAAGGGTTTAGATTGTTCATTTTAGTGATTGATTTTAATCTTGTTTAGAAAAAGGTGAAATGAAGTTGTCATTTTGGAAAACATTGCCATTTTATTTTTGTACAAAAAGAAAAATGAAAAACAGTGAGCGGAAAAGAAAAAAAACTCATTTGCAAAAGATGTCCGATATTCATTGATTGATCTGTTTGCACAAAATTACAAGATGGCCCGATTACAAAATGAGTCTTGTCATCTTGGGCAAGATGCAAGACTTGATGCATTCTTAAAATATACAGGAAATAATAATTACTCTGCAGGAGTAACCCTTATAATTTCCTGGGAAGACCAGTTTGAGATACGGCTCCCCGGGATCCTTGGACGTATCCAGCTCTCCAGGTTGCGCTCATCTTCCGACTCATCTTCCAAGTTGTTCACTGCATCTGGGGTGAGCATTCCCCCGCTGACAAAACTGGGCTTCTTAGCAGCCTCTGATTGATCTTGTTGAGTTGGTCTGTAACCCAACCCAAATCTGTCCTCCTTCTTCTCTACAGGCAACAGCTTGCCCCAGCTTTGGGCAGTCCCCTCTTCAACAACCTTCCTGGCTTGCTGATAAGATGTCATGGAGGTTCCAAGTACAGCAGATGCTTCATTTATGTTCAGGGCCTCAAACCCCTGGCTCATGGTTTCATGGATCTCTCCATCCATCTCAATATACTTGTACGTAGCCAGATGGCTAACAAAGATATCTTCTTCACCACAGATGGTGATGATCTGGCCCTCCCACTCGAATTTCAGCTTCTGGTGAAGGGTAGACGTAACAGCGCCAGCGGCATGGATCCAGGGTCTACCCAACAAACAGCTGTAGGCTGGCTGAATGTCCATCACATAGAAGGTAATTTTAAAAGTCTGCGGGCCAATCATCACAGGCAGGTCAATCTCCCCAAGCACTGACCTTTTAGAGCCATCAAATGCTCTCACCACCAAATTACTTGGACGTAGTGCCAAGCCATCATACTCCAGCTTCACCAAGGCTTTCTTTGGTAGAACATTGAGTGAAGACCCAGTGTCCACCAGCACATGTGATAGAACAGCACCCTTGCATTCTAGAGTGATGTGTAAAGCCTTGTTGTGGTTACGTCCCTCAGTTGTTAAATCAGCATTGGTGAAACCCAGTCCATGACTGGTGTTGACATTTGCCACCACAGTTTCTAGCTGATTAACAGTTATCTCTTCTGGCACGTATGCTGCGTGCAGGACTTTTAGTAATGCATTCCTGTGAGCTTCGAAACACATCAGCAGGGATAATATGGAGATCTTTGAGGGAGTTTGGTGAAGCTGATCCACCACTTTGTAATCACTTCTCTTTATAATCCTCATAAACTCGTCTACATCTTGTTCAAAAGATGTCTTCTGAGTTTCCTTGACAGTTGTCTCTTCAACTACCACACTCTTTCCTTTTGCTTTGGCAGCAGCTTCTGCTTCGGCATTAGGTCTTTGCAATTGTGAGGCAAAAAGGCGTCCGCTTCTGGTGAAGCCTCCGCCTCCCCCAACATTATCAATCTGTGGAGAAGAAGTTGAAGAGTCCGAAGTGATTTTCTCCCCGTTGCAGTAGAGGTCAGAGCCATAATGCCAAGGTATGGCATTACTGCTTTCATATGGAACTGGTCCAGGTACCGTGATGGTAACTGGACTGACTGCTGCAGAGGAGGGTACTGAAATAGTGTGCGGATCGTAGTAGATGGTGACCGGTGACCTGGCAGGAGGTTCCACTGTTTGAAAGTTGTTGTCTGGAGGAACACTTGACGGATCATAATAGATGGTGACTGCTGAGATATCTTCATTAATTGTTGTTGGTGTTGTAGAAGGTCCTGCTGGTGAAAAGGATGCTGATGTTGTCGAAGAAATGGTCGTTGACATCTGATTTGTTGAAGTGATGGATGAAGCCATTGTTGATGATATTGATGAATTAGTTGGAATGATTGTTGTTGCAGTTGTAGGAGAATCAGGAATTGTTGTCAAAGGAATTGCTGGATTTGTAGGCACCGATGTTGTGATCTGAAGTATACCACTTTTGATAAGATCATCTATGCCGCTTCTCAAATTATCACACCCGTTGACCAAAATGTTGCAGTACCCACAACCGAGCTCACACCCGGGGAACATCTGGCATTCTAGGAGCTGAGCTTTAATCTCTACCAGAGGTGTCCGAATCTGTCCAACACTGGTGATTAAGAAAGATGGCTTATCTTCCTCAATAGCATTAATTCTTGGTCCTCCATGATTGGGCATGGGATTCTTGTTGACATTTGGCGGGGGTGCAAAGTTGAGGGCTTTTGAATCCACCAGGTCTTGTACCTTCATTTGTAAAGCCCTGCATTTCTCCGTACTGTGGCCAGGTGCATTGGAGTGAAAAGCACATCTGGCGTTGACATCATAGTTTCTTGGAAGACTGGAGGGATCTGGTGGTGCCAATGTCCTTAGTTCAACCAGGTTGAGTTTCAGGAGTTGTGGCAATAAAGCGGCATAAGGCATAGGGATTGGATCAATCACCCTATTTGCCTGTGATGGTCTTTGCTGAAAGGGTCTTTGCTGTTGATTGTTGTTGTTGTTGTTGTAGGTTCTTTGTGGCGGATACTGAACTTGCTGTTGATAATGTGATTGTTGTGGTGGTTGATATGTTGGTTGCTGAGGAATCGGAGCTGGAATAGTGACAGCTGCCACTGACCTATGAACATACTGAGGTCTGCCCCTGTTGGCATGAATAGCACTAGTCTCACCGGTTCTTCTAGGTCCCACAAAAGGCTTCCTGGGATTACTCGACGAACTTGCACCATTATCAGAAATCTTACCCATCTTCAGAAGGCTCTCAATTCTTTCCCCAGCTATGACTACGTCAGCGAAGCTGGTGGAAGAAAAGGCAGTTAGCCTATCAATATATGTTCCTTGCAGAGTATTCATAAACATGTCGGCCATTTCTCTTTCCGACATGGGTGGCTGGACAGCAGCAGCAAGCTGTCTCCACCTCTGGGCATATTCCCTGAAGCTTTCTCTGGAGGACTGAGACATTCCCATCAGAAGGGTTCTGTTAGGAGCCATGTCCAGGTTGTATTGGTACTGTCTGATGAAAGCCTCAGCTAGGTCCTTCCAGCACCTGATAGTGGTTCTGGTCAAGTGAGAGTACCACTCCCTTGAAGCTCCAGTCAAACTGTCTTCAAAATAGAACATCCACAGTTTTTCATCCATGGTGTATGCCTTGAGTCTCCCCAGAAAGGACTGTAAGTGAGTTCGTGGACAAGAAGTTCCGTTGTACTTCTTGAAGCACGGGGGTTTAAACTTGTGGGGAATTCTTACCCCGTCCACTAACCCCATATCCATGACATCAAAACCCAGGGAATTTTGAGACTCCAGAGATCTCAACTTCTCAGCAATTTCATCAAGCCTTCTATCATAAACTTCATCCCTAGCTCCCATCACAGTAAACTGCTCTTCCTGGGGGTCTTCCTGTAAGATCCTGCCTGCAGTAGTATTTCCTTGCACATTAGTAGGGATGTTGACTTCAAGATGTAGATGAGGCCCATATACTGGTGGGTTAACATGAGGCTGACCCCTCTCATTGTTACTTGTCCCTCCAGTTCCCAAATGGGGTTCTTCCGGGGTTTGCCTTTCTACCAATGCCCTCAATCTCTCTTGACTTTGGGCCAAGCCATTCATTACTTCCATGAACTGGGTCATTTGGTTTCTCATCTCCAGCCTTTCATTAGCCATCTGGGTTCTGACCTCTGTCAGATCTTGCTGTACTTGGTCCATCTGGATACCAGGAAGATTGTTGCGAGTGGGATATCTGTGCGGACGGTTGAGAGGGAACACCCGACGACGAGCAATAATTCCTGAACCACAACAGAGTTAGTAACAAACAAAACAAAAACCTACAAAACAAAACAAAAGTTAGCATGCAATGCAGTATGCTTATTTATTTTCCAAGGTATCCGGCTTGGCTCTTGGTTTTGACCTTTCCAGACCCTGAGGAAGATGCTTTGATGCTGCTTGAGAAAAGGAACTCAAATGAAACAAACTGACAAATACATTACAAATGGTGGACCATACATAGTTTGTTTGTTTACAACACATGCCCCTGAGGGGTCAAAATACATCATAAAAAGAAAAGTACATCAAATGAAAATAACAACAAGCAAAGTAGTCAGACATCTAAGCCAAACTCATCCTCCTTAACCTCCTTCAGAAGTGCTTCAGTTACAGGGCCAGCCGGATGCTCTGTAATGTTTCTGATAAGAAGGTTCCTGGTGGCAATAGCAGTGGTCAGCTTCTTGTGCCTGTCTTGGTCCTTTGGTATCTTCACACCAGCCCTAAGCTTTAACTCTGAAATCTCCTTCTGGGCTGCTAGCAGAGCCTCCTGTTGTTACTTTTCATTGGCCTCCAACTGCTCAATCCTGTCCTGAGTTCTCTTATCTTCTTGAGTACGAGCTTCAGTGATCCTGACCTACCTAGCTTGACTTTCTTTCAGATAGAGATCAGTCCTAGCCTTCTGAAACTGGGCCTCTTTACAGGCATTCTTCAAAATTTGCTCCCCGGCTCTTGATTTCTTGATGTAGTCCTTGCTTTCTCAATCCTGGCTAGATGCTCCACCTTAAGCTTTTCCAACCTCTCAATGTCTAGACGACCATCACTCCTCTCCCAGAGGGTCTTCTTCAGGGCTTGAGACAGATTCTCATTCCTCTCTTTCAGTTTCTCAAATTCTTCCAGGCTGACAGTGGCTGGAGGTGGTGCTGTGGATGGTCCAGGTGCATCCTCAATGGTGAAAGGCATCTGAGAAAGCTGAGCCCTTGCATGATACAATTCATAGTACTGAGCTGAAGCCACATTATTGCATCTCCCAAGAATGGTCATCCCTTTGGTCTGGATGTTGTCCCAAGCCCAGGATGCTTGTCTGACAACAGCTAGATTAGGTTTTATCTCACAATAAAGGGTTTCAGCCAAGTCTTGTACTCTAGGAGGGTGAACCAAAGCATAGCCCAACTGTCTCTTAAACAGCAAAGGATTGTAGTTGATGCAACCCTTCACTCCTATCAGAGGTACATTGGGGAACTGCCCACAGCTAGTAATTATGTCCCTGCCTTTGGTGCTCTGGGTACACCACCTGATGTCATCTGAAGTTAAAGCAATAAGTCTCCTAGCCCAATTCTACTGTTGGTGAGGATTCAAGAAGGCATCAGTCTTGGGTAAGTGTTTGAGCAACCAGGTATGAAATAGAGGAGCACAACACCTTACCAACCTTCCTCTCTGCTTCTCATTCCTTTGGTGAACAGAATAATAGAAGTCTCCCAGCAAGGTGGGCACTGGGTTCCTCAGAAGGAAGAGATGAATAGCATTCTTGCTGATAAACTTGGGCTCATCTACAAAAAGTATAACCCCATATATACTGAGGGCTAACAATGCACAAACTGCCTTCCATTCTCCCAAGGAGGCCTTCAGGATAGCCTGAGAAGTCAAGAAATCCAAGTGTAAACCAGAGATTCCAGCCTTTGTTGTCATGTTCTGCTCAATCAAAACAGGTTCCAGGTGCAGTGCTTTTGCCACTTCTTCATTGCTGGGAGAAGTCATTTCTGGGTTGAAAGGGATATCACCCCTGACAGGTACTCCAATAAATGATGAGAACTCCTCCAACAGAGGTCCCAACTGAAAGTTCTGGAAAGTGAAGCATCTCAAAGGAGGGTCATAGAACTGTAGGCAGGTGTGGATCAAACTCCTCTGAGAAGGGTCTAAGTCCATAACCATATCAAGGATGCCTCCATAATGCTCTCTGAATAATGGGATATGGTCTGGAGTGATAAGTGCCTGGACCTGTCTGATGCCAGTCAGCACAGGTTCAAAGAAATGATATGAGATGTTGCTTTTCTTGGGTGCCATGACTGCTGATGAAGAGCTGAAAACAAGTGCTGATGATGAAGACTGATACTGGAGATGAACCACTGATAGGCTAAAGCTGATGATGGAGATAGCTGAAGTAGGCAACTGATGAGGATAGCTGAAGCAGATAGCTGATGAGCAAAGGTCTATGCAGATGAAGGGGTCAAAACCAAGCCAGAATGAAATATGGATACCCTGAAAAACAAATAAACAAATGTTAAATGATGCAAATGATGAGTATGCAAATGATATGCAAGGGTTTGTGATCAAGCCGGATCTGATTAATGCCTTGGTATAAGTCCATGTATGTTTAAGAAGTCCAGATGGAGGTTCAGAAGTCCAGTAACCAAGGTGGGGGACTCAAATAAAGAGTCACATGTCCAGGGTTAAATCACAAGAACTGTCCAAAGTGGAGCATTCTTAATCAAAACAAGTATCAGGGTATGTTGTGGCCAAGGGTACCTGCAAACCTGTAAACAGCCCAACCCCCTCACAGGTGGTGTTCTAAAACAAGGATCCTCAGACTTGGATCAGTTATGAGAAGTGTAAACACTTCTAACCTGGAGGTACAGTGTTTACAATAACCATAAAAGATCCTCCTCTAATTCACCTCAGTTTCTGAAGTTTATAGTAAAAGTCATCCAGACTTAGCAGGCTTCCCAGATAGCCCTAGCACTACAGGAGATCTGTAGCACAGAGTTCTCAAGAAGAAACCCATATCTGAACCGTGTTTCATATTCCCGCACCAGACCGAAATGGAATGGGAAAGAACATGAACCACTCTAGCCTAGGTGTCACTCAGGTCCCAGGTATAGGACCTTAAACTCTCAATAGAACCCCACCCACCAAAACAAAACCAGATCCAGCCAGATGACAATATGACAATATGATATATATATATATATATATATATATATAAAGCTGTAAAGAAAGCAATAAATAACTGTACATAAAGCAGTAAATAAATCAACTATGTAAACACAATCAGCATATAACACCCTAGTAAACACAAATCAAACAAGCGCTAGGAGGAACCCACAGAAAGAACCAGAAGCCCTGGTTACAGTATAAGGTTTCCCCAGCAGAGTCGCCAAGCTGTCGCTCCCACCAAATGAGGCTAAGTCAGAAGGGGTACAGACGCGAACGGTCGGCGAAAAGGGGATGAGGACACACAGGGGTGAACTCAGAAAGACAAGAAAAGAGTCGCCAGCTAGGCATTTTTATCCCGAAGGAACGGTAATGCCACATAGACCTAGAAAAGATATGGATAAGACGGTTGCGAACCAGAGAGACTGAGAAAGGGGGTTGGTTACAACCTGGTGTCGCTCCCGATAAATGGGACTCAAATAAAGCTGTCGCTCCCGATAAATGGGACTGGCCCAAATAAAGGTACAGACGCGAACGGTCGGCGAGAGGGACAATGAGAACACACAGCCGTGAACTCACTGGAGATGAATAGAGTCGCCAGCTAGGCATTTTTATCCCGGGGGAAAGGTAATGCTGCATAGACCTAGAAAGATATGGATAAGACGGTTGCGAACTAGAGAAACTGAGAAAGAGGGTTGGTTACAACCTGGGAAGGTATTAGCACCCAGATTGTCCATCGTACTCGACGGGATCCACGCTTAAAAGATTTGTGTTTTAAAGGGGTAGTGTCGGTGCAATTTGTGTACAGAAGAGCTGGAAAAAGATATACAGGTGTCAGTGTATGAGAAGTGTGAAGTGTAAAATGATGTGTCAGTGTAAGAATGAGAATGAATTGCTCAAGATCATGAGGCTTAAAGGATGAGGCTAGAAAGAGGGGGAATATACAAAGACTTTTGTTCGATAACTGTTAAGTTATGCCTACGTATCCTCTCGTGCAATGAGGAAGTCAGAACACCGTAGTTCGACCCAAAGAGACTGGAAGATGAATTGACTTGTGAACTGCTTACTTGTCTATGCTCAAGTGTATGACCTGTCTGGCTCAGGTGCAAACTATCTTGCATTAGACGGAAGAAGCAAGTTCTCGTTTATGAGTGAAGATGATGAGAAAAGAATCCCGGAGGAGACGATTATTGTTTGTTTTTGTGTTTTCAGTCTTTTATTGTTTTTGAAAGTTTGTCATAAGTTAATGAGCTTAAGCCTAAACCAATGGATTTAGTAAACTCATCACATCTTCCCTCTGATTAGGGGTAATGAGAATACCTTAAGTGTGAAGTCAGATTCTCACACTTAATCACCTTTGATGTAGGATTAAGATCATTAACCTACTTGTGATTATTTAGATGTTTTTGTGGTTTTTGTTTAGTGTTGAGTAATGAGGTTAAGCCATAATCAGGGATTAAACAGACTCATTACACCATCCTAATAGAAGGATAATAGATGAGAATGTTTAAGCTGAGGAATGCTCCCCAACTTAATCCATGATTAGGGATTAAACTCATGACAAAACAAGCCTTTGATTAAGTGGATTTTATTTAATGATATGATGATGAAGTGAATTTTATGGTTTGTAAGACAACTTGAGGGGGACTTGTCCATTAACACTAGGGTTAGTCCTTCTTAACCAATTAAGGAAGAATTAGAACCCTAATGCAAGGCCCAAGTTACAAGCTTGATGTCTTAGTGATTATTAGGTGAATTGATTAAGGGAGTTAAACACATTAAGGGTTTAACACTTAGGATTAAAGTTATACACTCCATCCTAAGAGAAGGATGCAGGCATAAGCTTAATCACAAAGCCTTAAAGCCTTTAGGGTTTGGTCCCTGATTATGAGATGAGGAGAGAAAACTCAAAAGAGACACAAAGGTAAAACTAAGAGGGGAGACTAATCAAAACCCTAATCATTGTCATGCTTGGTTGTTCCTAAGGTTTGTGAGGTTTTCAAGAGAAGTCTTCAATGGAATCACCAGGAAGCAGATGAAAGGATCAAGAGAAGCAAAGTGACTTGCTTCATTCAAGAAGTCAAGTCACTTGAAGAAAGAAAGTGGGAAGAAGAAGAATGAGCAAGCTCAAACTCAAACACATAAAGAAATGCAGCATGGATGCAAGAGAGAGATGAAAAGAAAAGTTGTGAGAAGTGAAGGCAAATTCACTTCTCAAAATCACTTACCACCTGAAAGGTTAGAAAAGAAGTGCAATGCAATGCAAAATGGGATGAGATGACATGATGTAAACCAAAACCAGAAGCAAGTTCATGATGCTAATGATGCTATGAGATGCTACAAACCAGGAACAACACATGTGGATGATCATACAAGCTCATGAATGCAAATGAAGCAAGTTAAGAACCAAGAACATACATGGAAAGTTATGAAGTGCACATGGCATACAACATGGCAAGTACATGATGCAATGATCAAACATGATTTCAATATGTCTTATGATGTCAAATGAATCAAATGGATGCTTGAAATGTCATGGCAAGTCATGTTATGCAAGAGAATGCAAAAGGGATGCAAAAGAAAGCCCAAATTAGGGTTTATGAACCAAGCATCAAACAAAAACCAAAAACAGAAGCAAACCCTAGGATAAAAAATGGAAAATACCACTCAAAGAAACCCTAACCCTATACTAAACCAAGGTCCAAAGGGGAGGTCTCAACTCTTAACCAATCTCAAGTTATGATTTTTACAAGATTCTAGGGTTTTTAGGGTTTCCAAACAAAAGAAATACCAAACAAATTGAAAATGAGGAATCAAATCATGGCCATTTAATCCTAGAAACTACATGCTAAACACAATGCAATGCAAAAAGAATCAATGTCCAACTCTTCATAGATAGGCAGAAATGATTTTTTGAACTTATGATCAAAATAATGCACAAAAATGATTTTAATTCAATGGAAAATTCTCAAAATGCATCAAGATCCAAAAAGAAATTTGGTTTGAAGGTTGGACAATGTTTCTAAATGTCTTAGAACAATTCATGAATTTTTTGGTGATTTTTAGATACCTAAAAGTATTTTTAATAAATTAATTTCCATTAATCAATTAAAAATAATCTTTTAAATATTTAAAAATACTTTTTTAATGATAAAAATAAAAACAAAAATATTTTTGTGTCATAAAAATTAATAAAACTTATGAGAAAAAGTTTCATAATTTTTACACATTTTTTACTATTTTAAATAAATTATGCAAGTTAAATGAAAAAGAAAATGAAAATAAATTAAATAAAAGGAAAGTCAAATGAGTGGAGGGCCAGGATGAGCTCTGGGTTTGAATTGGTTGACCAGCGCGCATCTGGACGGCTGGGGTTGCATCTGAGCCAATTAACCTAAATACGAATTAATTAAACTAATTAAATGAATTAGGGCTAATCAAATGAATCTGAGCCTTCCATCCACGCGGGAAGTCAACTGGTCAAAGGCATCCTACGCTCAGAATTCAAATGGGAGTTAATGACTGTAATTAGGGCAAATCACTTTCAGGTGACCGGAGGGGAGCTCCGGTCATCTTCTCCGGTGGTATCCAAACCCTAGAATACGATTCAGGCCACCATTCTCTAAATTAATTCCAGGGAAATGTTCCTCCACTCAAACCTTGCTCGAATCAACTCTCAAAAAGAATTTCTCATGCCTAAACTAAGAGAATCAAAGCCATGAAGTTTCAAGGGCAAAATTTCAGAGCCCTGGTAAATCCTCATCTCTCACTCATTCTTAAATCTAAAACCATCCCCATGACCAGCAAAGCATACATAATCCATTTTTAACATAAAAACCAAGCTCTGAAAAGTTGTAAACCTGAAGCTACCTGAAGTGATGAACTATGGATTTGAGCTCTCCTGACCTTGCTCTGGTGCAGAATGCTTGCTATGAACCCCCTGAAGCCAATGGAAGGCTTGGAATGAGCTTAAACAAGCTGTTTTGAGAAGTCCAGTTCTGGTGTAGCAGGAAATGAGCTTTGTGTACAGGCTGCTTCAGACCAATGTGAAGGGTGGTTTTGACTCCTTTTGATGTGCTTGATTTGTTGGTGAAGAGAGCTTTGATGTTTGATGGCTATGGAAGGTGATTCGAAGAAAAATGCAGGCTGAGGTGAAGAATGGTGAAGCTCAATCCATGCTGGTTTCAGGCTTGAATCTTGGTGGTTTTTGCTCAATGAGACCAGGTGAGATGATATGTGGAAATGATTTGGATGTTTTTTGCTTGTGGAGGCAGATTCGAATGGTTTTGCAAAATGGTGAGTTTTTTTTGTATGTGATGATCTAGAGTGTTTCAGCCTGGCCTCTTGATATGTTTTGCTGGCAGATGGAAAGTATAAACAATTGCAAGTGGCCAAGGGATGTGACATGGCCTGCTGTGATTGGGATGTTTGCTTTTGCCAAAAGTCAACTTTTTGTGTAAGGAAAGCATGGCTTGGTTCTAGGCTAGTACAAGGCATGGTTCTGGTGCAGCATGATGGGTGTGTGATGCTAGGCAGGTTCAGCAGCCAAGGCAACTAGTTGGTGAAGTGTGATGAGTGGTTTTGCAACTTGTTACTTTTTGGAACTTCATGAGAAAAGTCTTGTTACACAAACCATGGACATGAGAAACTTTGGTCCAATTCTGACTTTTATGTCACATAGAATGTTTATGTCATGGTTTGAAGTGAATTAGAAGTTACAAATAGCATTGGTTCATGATTTTGCAAAATTCCCATTTGGTGCACATCTTGAAAATCAATGATTTTTGCCAACTTTGTCACACCATAACTTTTGATCCAAGAAGAATTTGATCATGTTATTGTACTTTTTGAAAAGTGAAAGATGTAATCTACAACTTTCATGACCAAAGTTTTTTCCATTTGAAGCATTTTTGGATCAAGAATCAAGGCTTGAAAAATGACTTAAAATGGAGCATTCTTGAAAAGTCAACTATGCCCAAAAAGTCAACATTTGCAAAAACTCCAAATTCTTGATTTTTGTGAACTTCAACCTTCTTCCATGATCAAATAAAGATCATATACACTCAAAATGATGAAGATCACCCATTGGTTGGGTCATTGGGGGCCTCAGATGCCCTGATTTTGCCCTGACTTGTCCAGAAAGTCAACTCTTGGTCAGATGACTTCCCCATGGAATTTCTTCATGAAAATTGATATGCATACTCCCTATACCATATAGAGACCAATGGAAACAAGAATGACCAAAAAAATTGGAGTTATGGCCTCTGAAACCAAAACCCTAATTTTAGGTCATCTGTGCAGTCAAACCTGGCTCTGCATCCATACCAATCCCAGTTCTTGTGATTCTTTTGAAATCTTGACTTTGAGAGGATGAAATATGATACAAGAACACATATGGACCCCTTTGAAGTGATTGGTTGCCTTTGGGGTGGCTCAAGAGGCTCTTGGATAGCTCAGGTCACAAACCCTAGGTGCAGATGACTTAGAAACCATGCAATGAACCAAAAATGAGATGTGAGGTGATATGATTGTGTTTATGCATATGAAATGATCACAAGCCATGGTGTGAATGGGTGAGGGCAAATTTGGGGTGTTTACAGCTGCCCCTATTCTAACATGAGTTAGCTGTGCAGGATGTAAGCGACGACTTAACAGGCAAACAAGATAACTTGTGGTTGAATACCAAAGACAGTCCAAAATTTGCACTCGCAGAATGAAGAAGAAAAGGGATATAGATTGTAAAAGGAAAATAAAGTATGTTGTAAAATGTGTGATAGAGCAATGACGGGGACGGCCGACATGCTGGGAAAAGTGTAGGAAATAAAACAATGACGGGGACGGCCGACATGCTGGGGATAAAAGGTAAAGCTAAGACGGGGACGGCCGACTAGCTGGGGAAAATGAAATTATGATGGGGACGGCCATCAGGATAAAGCTGTAAAATTCTCTGGGGATTAATGAAACATGACGGGGACGGCCGTCAAGTTCACAAAGGTAAAGTAACCAACGATGGGGACGGCCATCGGGCTAAAAAGGAAAAGGGACCACGACGGGGACGGCCATCGGGTTAAAGAATAAATGAAATAAACAGATGATGGGGTACGGCCATCAAAGGTGAAGGACGATCACCTAGCAGGGGACGGCTGCTCTGTTGGGAATAAAAGAAATATGATGGGGACGGCCATCAAAGGTGGAGGACGACCACCTGGCAGGGTACGGCTGCCGAAAATATCAACGATGGGGACGGCCATCGGATGAGCATGACGGAGGACGACCATCAAGAGGTGGAGGACGACCACCTAGCAGGGTACGGCTGCTCTCGGGGTGTATCATGACATAGGACGAATGCCAGATAACCAAAATCAACAATGGGGACGGCCATTGGATAAAATGATGAAGGACGATCATCAAAAGGTGGAGGACGACCACCTAGCAGGGGACGGCTGCTAAATATCGACGATGGGGGCGGCCATCGGATGAGCATGATGGAGGACGACCATCAAGAAGTGGAGGACGACCACTCAGCAGGGTACGGCTGCTCTCAGGGTTTATCATGGCACAGGACGGGTGTCAGATAAAAGGGAAAATTTGTTTGTTGGTAATCTACTGGGAAAAGTAAACACGGACGAGTGCTCACATCCAAGAAACAAAGGTATAAGTGTTTGGTATTCGTGTATAGATTAGAGATGCGGACGAGCATCCTTAAGACTATGATACGGACGAGTATCATGTAGAAACAAAATACTGACACGTGTTCAGAGACGATGATACGGACGGGTATCAACTGGTTAACAAAGAACACGGACGAGTGTTGTATCTGAAGGGACTCTTCTGGGGAATATTAGACACGGACGAGTGTCTATATTCAAGGAGACGCGAGTGTTTGACATAGTGTATGGATTAAAGATGCGGACGAGCATCCTCAAGACTATGATATGGACGAGTATCATGTAGAAACAAACACTGGACGCATATTCTGAGATGATGGTACGGGCGAGTACCAACTGGTTAACAAAGAACATGAACCAAAGTCGAATCTGTGGGGATGTAACTAGTGTATACAAGATACGGACGAGTATCTGTATAAGTACGAGTAGTATGAGTATATATAGATGGGTGTTTATCTGCCGGGGATGGTGACACGGACGAGTGTCGAAAGGAGAGGAGTATAGTATCAACAAGTATACGGGTTGAGGGAGTGTAAGCGATTGCGCTGGGGAAATGACACGGACTGGTGTCAAGAAAGTGTATATGGGTATATGTGAGTGCAAAGAGGACGTCTTTGGCTTTCTGCTGGGGTATGACACGGACGGGTGTCAAAAGGGGTATATACTGGTGTTTGTGATTTGTGAGGCAGCTGCTTTTGCTGGGGACTCTGGGGGATTTTGGGGAAAGTATTCTGCATTCTGATGAATGGTTATTATTCACAAACGTTCGATTCATATCATGGCTTATGATCATGCTATATGTTTGATTTTTGCCGCAATGCTCCGTGTTAAAACGGAATGCTGCGCTTTGGGGGTGAATATGATGCGAATGCTATGATTGTGCAAAAACACCAAACCGGGACCCGGGTCCCGTTGCTGCGAAGATCTTTGATCGATCTGTATGAAGCGGACATCCCAGCTGGGGATAAGATCACTGGTAGATCTGATGAGATGACATCTGCTTGAGGATTTGGGTCATTGATAGACCTATCCTTATAAATGAGAGACCCAGCTGGGGTTTGCAGAAGCCTTCTTTACTCTGTTGTGATCTCCATGCATTGCTCTTCTGGATAGAGGCTGGAACTCTGTGTGGAGATGATTCCCTGACTTCTGCCTTCTGCTGAGGAAGAACAAATGGTACTACAGCTGGGGAATATTGTTGGCCACTCAGCTGGGGAGAGTAAATGAGAGGCAACTCAGCTGGGGATAGAGCATTTCGGATGCTGAGATTATTTGTTGATTTGCCAACTTGCTGAGATGAAGCTTACATGCCCCAAGTTGTGTTCTGGATACCTGCAATCCTGAAAAAGATAGAGAGACCCACAAGATAATCCCGAGGTATCCCTTACTGGGTCCGTCATAGGAGTTTAGATACTTCTGAGAGTAAGCATATTTCCTGCAAGCATGTTTTTACCTTTGAAGATAAACATCTGTATTTTTATGCAATCAGTTTTTCTTTTAGATATCAGACATTTTTGCAAAATGAAAATGTACAAAACGAGACATGACTGAAAATCCGGTTTTATTAATTCATATGCCCTGAATTGGCGAGGTACAGTCAAAGAAACATATCTCCTGGAATGAGGAGATTGTTACAAATTGAGAAATAAGGTGCTGGCAATGTTGACGACGCTTTAAGGAGCTTCCTCTTCTGCTATGACTCGTATGACAACGACGTTCTTCTCGTCTTGCTTTCTGAAGAAGGTTGATTCTGATTGAAGCTTGATTCTGTTGAAGCTTTCCAAGTTGTAAGTGATACAGACGAATTTAGAGTGCAGTTGTTCGCTTATTCCCTTATTTTGCATGGATCGCCCTCTCGGGTTTTCGATCCATCGGGATACCCATTTTTGCCTGAGCTGTCCAATGCGGCTTTTCAACTCAGCGGGTGTACATTTTTTGTTTATTTTCCCTTACTTTTGCCCGAGTCTTTTATTCTGTTTTTGACTCGCCGGGATGCCCTATTTTTGCCTGGACTTACATTCTGTTTTTGTGTCCAGTGGGTCATTTTTATGCGAAGTATTTTTTAACTGCATCTGAATTCACAGGGGACGGGAAATCTTCACCATCCATGGTGCTGAGCATCAGTGCTCCACCAGAGAAAACTTTCTTTACCACGAATGGTCCTTCATAGTTCGGAGTCCACTTGCCCCTGTGGTCTGTATGAGGAGGGAGGATTCTCTTCAGCACAAGATCTCCCACTTGGTACTCTCGGTGCCTGACTTTCTGATCGAAGGCTTTCTTCATTCTCTTCTGATACAATTGTCCATGACATATTGCAGCCAATCTCTTCTCTTCAATCAGACTCAGTTGTTCGTATCGGGACCTAACCCATTCTGCTTCGTTCAGCTTAACATCCATCAATACTCGCAAAGAGGGTAATTCAACTTCGACAGGTAGGACTGCTTCCATTCCGTACACAAGCTGATACGGTGTTGCCCCAGTGGACGTTCTGATAGACGTGCGGTACCCATGCAAGGCAAACGGTAGCATTTCATGCCAGTCTTTGTAGGTGACTACCATCTTCTGCACAATCTTCTTGATATTCTTATTTGCTGCCTCAACAGCGCCGTTCATCTTTGGCCTGTAAGGAGAAGAATTGTGGTGTTGGATCTTGAAGTCCCGGCATAACTCAGCCATCATCTTATTGTTTAGATTGGAACCATTATCAGTAATGATTCGCTCGGGAACTCCGTACCGACAGA
The DNA here is from genome assembly GCA_963966055.1 of Lathyrus aphaca. NCBI lineage: Eukaryota > Viridiplantae > Streptophyta > Magnoliopsida > Fabales > Fabaceae > Lathyrus > Lathyrus aphaca. The sequence goes on from OZ014525.1 coordinate 220,673,129, forward strand.
TGATGTCTCTTTTCAGAAATCTGGCTACCACTTGCCTTGTGACATTTGATTATGAGGCTGCTTCAACCCACTTGGTGAAATAATCGATGGCGACCAGGATGAATCTGTGGCCATTTGAAGCAGTCGGCTCAATCTTGCCAATCATGTCAATGCCCCACATAGCAAAGGGCCAGGGTGAAGACATTATGTTCAAAGGATTCGGAGGCACATGCACTTTGTCTGTATAGATCTGGCATTTGTGGCATTTTCTGGCATAGGCACAACAGTCGGCATCCATTGTGATCCAATAATAGCCTGATCTTAACAACTTCTTAGCCATTGCATGTCCTCCGGCATGAGTACCAAAAGAGCCCTCGTGCACTTCATGCATCAACAAATCTGCTTCCGTCTTGCCAACACATCTGAGGAGTACCATATCAAAGTTCCTTTTGTATAAAGACCCATCAGTGTTCAGAAAGAAACTACCAGCAAGCCTTCTCAAAGTCTTCTTATCATTGGAAGATACCCCAGGTGGGTATGTTTGATCTTCCAAGAAGCACTTAATGTCATGGAACCAAGGCTTATCATCTTTGACAACATTTGCTGCAAATACATATGCTGGCCTGTCGAGTCTGGACACTGAAATCTGAGGTACAAAGTTAGCAGCTTGAACTTTGATCATGGACGAAATGGTAGCAAGAGCATCTGCAAACTGATTCTCGTCCCGAGGGATATACTCAAGCTTGACTGTTGTGAAGAAAGTCAATAACCTCCTTGTATAATCCCTGTAAGGTATCAGATGATCCTGGTGGGTGTACCATTTTCCGTTGGTTTGATTGATTACCAAAGCTGAATCTCCGAATACGGTCAATGTCTTGATCCTGAGGTCAATGGCTTCCTCAAGACCCATAATGCAAGCTTCGTATTCAGCTTCGTTGTTAGTGCAGTTGAAAGCGAGTTTTGCCGAGAAAGGCATGTGAACTCCTTTAGGTGTAATGAGTACTGCACCAACACCACGACCATTCATGTTAACAGCCCCATCGAACATCATAGTCCATTCTTCTTCCGGGTCGGGCCCTTCAGTGTGAATAGGCTCTTCATGATCTCTTGCTTTAATGAACATGATGTCTTCATCAGGGAAGTCAAATCTCATAGGCTGGTAATCATCAATGGGTTGCTCAGCGAGATATTCGGACAATACACTGCCCTTAATGGCTTTCTGAGAAGTGTACTGGATGTCGTATTCTGTGAGAATCATTTGCCATCTTGCAACCCGTCCGGTAAGAGCTGGCTTCTCAAATATGTACTTGACTGGGTCCATCTTTGAGATCAATAAAGTAGTGTGGGTCAACATATACTGTCTTAGTCGGCGAGCAGCCCACGCTAAAGCACAACAAGTTTACCGACTGTGAACAACGTTATTCACTGCTCGAGAAAACTTTTTGCTTAGGTAGTATATCGCATACTCTTTTCGACCAGACTCGTCATGCTGGCCCAGCACACACCCCATTGACTCTTCTAATACTGTCAAGTACATTATCAGAGGTCTTCCTTCAACCGGAGGCATAAGGATTGGAGGTTCTTGTAAGTATTCTTTGATCTTGTCAAATGCCTTCTGGCAGTCTTCATTCCACCTGACCGTCTGTTCTTTTCTTAACAGCTTGAACAAGGGTTCACAGGTTGCTGTAAGGTGAGATATGAACCTTGAAATGTAGTTCAATCGACCTAAGAACCCTCGAACTTCCTTCTCTGTCTTAGGTGCAGGCATCCCTTGGATGGCTTTGACTTTATCGGGGTCAACTTCAATCCCTTTCTCGCTTACAATAAAGCCCAGCAACTTACCAGATCTCACCCCGAATGTGCATTTGTTGGGGTTCAACTTCAGTTGGTACTTCCTCAGACGTTTGAACAACTTGAGCAGATTTACCAGATGGTCTTCTTCAGTAAGGGACTTGGCAATCATGTCATCCACATAACATTCTATTTCTTTGTGGATCATATCGTGAAATAATGTTACCATAGCCCGTTGATACGTCGCACCGGCATTCTTGAGCCCAAATGGCATTACCTTGTAGCAGAACGTGCCCCAGGGTGTGATGAATGTTGTCTTCTCCATGTCTTCAGGTGACATTTTAATCTGATTGTATCCTGAAAATCCATCCATGAAGGAGAATACCGAGAACTGAGCCGTGTTATCCACCAATACATCAATGTGAGGTAAAGGGAAATCATCTTTCGGGCTAGCTCTGTTCAGATCCCGGTAGTCAACACACATTCTTACTTTGCCGTCTTTCTTAGGCACAGGTACTATATTAGCAACCCACGGTGGATAGCTAGTTACAGCAAGGAACCCGGCGTCCCATTGCTTTTGTACCTCCTCCTTGATCTTCATTGCCATGTCCGGACGAGTGCGGCGTAGCTTTTGTTTGACTGGAGGGCATTCTTCTCTCAAAGGCAGTTTGTGCACAACAATGTCGGTGTCCAACCCTGGCATATCTTGATAAGACCAAGCGAACACGTCCACATACTCTCGAAGCAGGTCAATTAGCTGTCCTTTCACTGAGTCTTGCAGGCAGGCCCCGATCTTGACTTCTTTCACGTCTTCATCCGTACCAAGATTGATCACTTCAACCTCCTCCTGGTGAGGAGTAATAGCCTTTTCCTCTTGTCTTAATAACCTGGCTAGCTCTTCAGGAAGCTCATATTCTTCATCAACCCCTTCATCGGCTTGATTGATTGGATTGTCAAAGTCATACGAAGTCATAGCCGTGCTGTTGTCGGTGCTGTCAGGAAGGCATTCTCTGCAAGGGTTAAGTTTGTTCATTTTAGTGATCTGATTTTAGTCTTGCTTTAGAAAAGTGAAATAAAGTTGTCATTTTGAAAACACTGCCATTTATTTTTTGTACAAAAAAGAAAAATGGAAAAACAGTGAACGAGAAGAAAAAGACTCATTTGCAAAAAGATGTCTGATATTTCATTAATTGATCTTGTTTGCACAAAAAGTACAGATGGCCCGATTACAAAATGAGTCTTGTCATCTTGGGCAAGATGCAAGACTTTGATGCATGCTTATAAAAATACAGGAAATAATAATTACTCTGCATGAGTAACTCTTATAATTTCCTGGGAAGACCAGTTCGAGACACTGCTCCCCGGGATCTTTGGACGAATCCAGCTTTCCAGGTTGCGTTCTTCTTCCAGCTCGTCTTCCAGACAGTTGATAGCATCAGGGGTAAGCATCCCCCCTCTCACAAAGTTGGGCTCTTTCGCAGCCGCTGTTTGATCTTGTTGAGTTGGTTTGTAACCCAACCCAAATCTGTCTTCTTTCTTCTCCACCGATAGCAGTTTGCCCCAGCCTTGGGCGTTTCCTCCCTCAACAACCTTCCGGGCTTGTTGGTATGACGACATTGAAGTACCAGGCACAGCAGATGTCTCATTGACATTCAAGGTTTCAAACCCCTGGCTCATTGTTTCATGGATCTCCCCATCCATCTCAATGTATTTATAGGTAGCCAGGTGGCTGACGAAAATATCCTCTTCTCCACAGATTGTAACGATTTGACCCTCCCACTCGTATTTTAATTTCTGGTGAAGGGTAGATGTCACGGCGCCAGCAGCGTGAATCCATGGCCTACCCAATAGACAGCAGTAGGCAGGCTGTATATCCATCACGTAGAAAATAGTTTTGAAGGTCTGCGGGCCAATCGTTACGGGCAGCTCAATCTCTCCCAGAACCGATCTCTTTGAGCCATCAAAAGCTCTTACCACCAGGTTGCTGGGTCTCAATGCCAATCCGTCGTATTCTAGCTTCACCAAAGCCTTTTTAGGTAGGACATTAAGGGATGACCCCGTGTCTACCAGCACATGGGAAAGGACAGCACCTTTGCATTCCATGGTTATGTGCAAGGCTTTGTTATGGCTGCGGCCCTCCGCTGTCAAATCAGTATTGGTGAACCCTAGTCCGTGACTAGCATTAACATTTCCAACTACTGCTTCCAGCTGATTGACAGTGATCTCTTCAGGCACGTAAGCTGCGTGCAGGACTTTGAGTAGTGCATTCCGATGGGCTTCGGAGCACATAAGCAATGATAGGATTGAGATCTTGGAGGGCGTTTGGTGAAGCTGATCCACTACTTTGTAATCACTCTTTTTGATGATTCGCATGAACTCATCAACCTCTTGATCGAAGGGTGTCCTCAAAGCTTCTTTAACAGCTTGATCTTCCTGCACAGGGCTCTTCCCTTTTGCCTTGGCAGCAGCTTCTGCTTCGGCAGTGGGTTTCTGAATTTGTGGAGCGAAAAGACGTCCGCTTCGGGTGAAGCCTCCGCCTCTTCCCACATTGTCTACTTGTGGTGCAGGGGTTGATGATTCAAAAGTGATTTTTTGTCCCTCACAGTACAAGTCAGAGCCGTAATGCCAGGGGATGGCATTACTGCTTTCATAAGGTATCGGTCCAGGCACCGTGATGGTGACTGGACTGATTGCAGCTGTTGAAGGAACTGTGATAGTCTGCGGATCATAATAAATTGTAACTGGTGCTCTAATGGGAGCAGCACCTTCTGAATTGTAGGCAGAGTTGCTTTCAGGATCATAGAATATGGTGACAGTTGAGACATCTTCATGATTTGTTGCTGGTGTTGTAGGAGATATTGTCGGAAGAAAGGATGTTGTTGTTGTAGGAGTTTCAAAATGGAGTGAAGCTGAAGTTGTAGGAGAAAAATTTGCTGATAACCGATCAATTGAGACGATAGACGGAGTACTTGTTGATGAAACCGAAGAATTGTCAGGAACAATGGTTGCTGCAGTTGTAGGAGGTTCTGAAACCGTTGCTGATGAGATTGCTGGATTTGTGGGAAATGATGTGGTGATCTGAAGTTGGCCGCTCTGAATTAGACCATCTATGCCATTCCTTAAATTATCGCACCCATTTACTGAGATGTTGCAGTAAGCACACCCTAACTCGCACCCCGGGAACATATGACATTCCAAGAGCTGAGCCTTGATCTCCACCAACGGTGTCCTGATCTGGCCCACACTGGTTATTAAATAAGACGGCTTGTCTTCTTCAATAGCGTTAATCCTGGGACCACCGTGGTTTGGCATCGGGTTCTTATTGACATTGGGTGGTGGTGCGAAATTCAGAGCCTTGGAGTCTACCAGGTCTTGTACCTTCATATGCAGAGCTCTGCACTTTTCTGTACTGTGGCCAGGTGCGTTTGAATGAAAAGCACACCTAGCATTGGAGTCATAGTTCCTGGGTAGACTGTTGGGATCTGGAGGTGCCAGCGTCCTTAGCTCAACTAGGTTGAGTTTCAGGAGTTGTGGCAGCAGGGTAGCATATGGCATAGGGATTGGATCGATCACCCTATTAGCTTGAGATGGCCTCTGCTGAAATGGCCTTTGTTGACTGTTGTTGTTGGTGTTGCTGTTGTTGTAATTCCTTGGAGGATACTGATTTTGCTGATGGTACTGAGGTTGTTGTTGATAGTTTTGCTGCGGAGGTTGATAGACTGGCTGAGGATGAGCTGGAGCAGGAATGGTGACTGCTGCCACTGATCTGTGAACATATTGGGGCCTGCCCCTATTGGTGTGGATGGCATTGGTCTCGCCAGTTCTTCTCGGGCCTGCAAAAGGCTTTCTTGTACTACTGGACGAGCTTGCACCATTGTCTGAGATCTTACCCATTTTTAACAAGCTCTCAATTCTCTCCCCAGCTATGACAACATCGGCAAAGCTAGTGGAGGAGAAAGCAGCCAGCCTGTCAATATATGTCCCCTGAAGGGTGTTCATAAACATGTCTGCCATTTCCCTTTCAGACATAGGTGGCTGAACAGCAGCAGCCAATTGCCTCCATCTCTGGGCATATTCTCGGAAACTCTCCCTTGAAGACTGTAACATTCCCATTAGGAGGGTCCTGTTGGGTGCCATGTCTAAGTTGTACTGATACTGTCTGATGAAGGCTTCTGCCAAATCCTTCCAACATCTAATAGTTGCCCTTGTCAGGTGAGAGTACCATTCTCTTGACGCTCCAGTCAAGCTGTCTTCGAAATAGAACATCCAGAGCTTCTCATCCATAGTATAGGCCTTCAACCTTCCCAGAAATGATTGTAAATGAGTCCGGGGACATGAAGTCCCGTTGTATTTTTCAAAGCAAGGAGGCTTGAACTTATGGGGGATCCTGACCCCGTCTACCAAGCCCATGTCCATGACGTCGAAGCCCAAAGAGTTTTGAGATTCTAAGGACCTCAATTTCTCAGCTATCTCATCCAACCTTCTATCATAAGCTTCCTCCCCAGCACCCATTACTGTGAATTGGTCCTCCTGAGGATCCTCTTGAAGTACCCTAGCTGCAGTGGCAGTCCCTTGAACATTTGCAGGGATATTGACCTCAGGACGGAGGTGTGGTCCAAATACAGGGGGGTTTACATGAGGTTGCACCCTTTCGTTGTTGCTGGTGCCGGCAGTCCCTATATGTGGGTCTTCCTGATTTTGCCTTTCCACCATGGCCCTCAATCTTTCCTGGCTCTGAGCCATGTTGTTCATAACTTCCATAAACTGAGTCATCTGCGTTCTCATTTCCAATCTTTCGTTTGCCATTTGATTTCTAACCTCTGCAAGGTCCTGCTGCACCTGATCCATTTGAATTCCCGGAAGGTTGTTTCGGGTTGGATAACGGTGCGGACGGTTGAGGGGAAATACCCGGCGCCTAGCAATAGTTCCTGAACATCACAACAGAGTTAGCAACAATAAAGCAAAAACCTACAAAACAAACAAAGGGTTAGCATGCAATGCAGTTATGCTTATTTGTTCTCAAGGTATCCGGTTTGGCCTTCAGTTTTGACCCTTCCAGACCCTTGAAGATGCTGTTGATGTTGCTTTCGAAGTGAACTCGGATGGAACAAACTAACACATATATTACAAAAACAAAATGGTACATAGTTTGTTTACGAGTACAAGCCCTCTGAGGGGTCAAAATACATCACAAGAAAAGAAAATAAAAGTACATGGAATGAAAGCAACAACAAACAAATGGTCAAACATCAAGACCAAACTCATCCTCACGAACTTCCTTGAGAAGTGCTTCGGTCACAGGATCAGCCGGACGCTCCGTGAGATTCCTGATGAGGAGATTCCGGGTTGTAACAGCTGTAGTGAGCTTCTTGTGCTGAGTTTGGTCCTTTGACCTCTTCACCCCTGCTTTGACCTTCAGTTCTGATATCTCCCTCTGGGCTGCTCCCAGGGCTTCTTGTTGTTCTTTTGCACTAGCTTCAAGTTGCTCCATCTTGTCTTGAACTCTCTTGTCTTCCAGGGTACGAGCCTCGGTGATTCTGACCCACCGGGCTTGACTCTCCTTCAAATACAAGTCTGTCCTTGCTCTCTGGAACTGGGCTTCTTTGCAAGCATTCTTCAGAATTTGTTCTCCGGCCTTAGACTTCTTGATATAATCCCCAGACTTCTCAATCTTAGTCAGATGATCTACTCTCATCTTCTCCAACCTTTCAATCTCCCTCATACCTTCACTCCTCTCCCGGAGGGTCTTCTGCAAAGCCTGGGTTAGCTTCTCATTTCTTTCCTTCAAGCTCTCAAACTCCTCCAAACTGATAGTGGCAGGGGGTGGTGCTGAAGATGATTCAGGCATGTCTTATATGGTAAAGGGCATCCCAGAGAACTGAGCCCTGGCACGAGACCATTCATAATATTGTGCTGATGCCACACTGCTGCACTTCCCCAGAATAGTCACTCCCTTGGTTTGAACATTATCCCAGGCCCAGGCAGCCTGCCTAACAATAGCCAAATTAATCTTGTTCTCACAATAGAGAGTCTCAACCAAGCCCTGTGCCCTAGGAGTGTGGACCAGTGCATAGCCCAGTTGCCTTCTAAACAGCAGAGGATTGTAATTGATACTACCCTTAACTCCTATTAAAGGCACATTGGGAAAATGCCCACAGCTGGTGATGATATCCCTGCCCTTGGTGCTTTGAGTGCACCATCTGATATCTGCTGAAGTTAGAGCAGTGAGTCTCTTAGCCCAGTTGCTTTGCTGATGAGGGTTTAAAAATGCATCTGTCCTGGGTAGATGCTTGAGAAGCCAAGTGTGGAACAATGGAGCACAACACCTCACTAATCTTCCCCTCTGCTTTTCATTCCTTTGATGCACTGAATAGTAAAGATCCCCCAATAAAGTGGGCACTGGGTTCCTTAGCATGAATAAGTGGATTGCATTCTTGCTAATGAATCGAGGCTCATCTGCAAACAATACAATTCCATATATACATAAGGCCAATAAAGCACAAACAGCTTTCCACTCTCCTACAGAAGCTTTCAGGGTAGCTTGAGAGATCAAGAAATCCAGATGAAAACCAGGGATTCCAGCTTTAGAAGTCATATGCTGCTCAATCAGGACAGGCTCCAGATGCAGAGCCTTTGCTACCTCTCCATTACCAGGAAAGACCATCTCAGGGTTGAAAGGGATTCCACCCCTGATAGGCATACCAACTAATGAGGAGTACTCTTCCAATAAGGGGCCCAATTGAAAGTCTTGAAAGGTGAAACATCTCAGTGGGGGATCATAAAACTGAATGCAAGTGTGGATCAGGCTTCTCTGTGATGGGTCCAGATCCATAACCATATCAAGTATATCTCCATAGTGTTCCCTGAACAATGGTATGTGATCTGGAGTGATCAGGGTCTGAATCCTCCTGATGTCTGATAACTCTGGCTGGAAGAAGTGATAGGTGATGTTGCTCTTTTTAGGAGCCATGATGCTGAAGACTGAGTAGAGACAGGTGCTGATGATAATGCTGAAGTAATGAGCCACTGATTGGCTGGTGCAGGTGATAGCTGAAGCAGATAGCTAAACTGAAGCAGGTGTTGATGAAGATAGGTCAATACTGAAGATGGGGTCAAAACTGGCCAAAAATGAAGATGGACACCCTGAAACACAAATAAGAAAATGTCAATATGATGCAATGATTATGTATGCAAATGAAATGCAAGGGTTTATGACTGAGCTGGATCTGATCAAAATGCCCTGATATAGGTCCAAGTGTGCTCAAGAATTCCAGATGAGGTCTATAAATCCAGTAACCAAGGTGGGGGACTCAAATAAAGAGCCACATGTCCAAGGTTTTAGAATCACAAGAACTGTCCCAAATTGGAGTATTCTTAAACAATCAAAGTAACAAGGTATTCTGAGGTCAAGGTACCTGCAAACCTGTAAACAGCCCAACCCCCTCACAGTTGGTGTTCTAGAACAAGGATCCTCAGACTTGGATCAGTTATGAGAAGTGTAAACACTTCTAACCCGGAGGTACAGTGTTTACAATAACCATAAAAGTTCCTCCTCTAATTCACCTCAGTTTCTGAAGGTCAATACTAAAGGTCATCCAGACTTAGCAGGCTTCCCAGATAGCCCTAGCATTGCAGGAAATCTGCAACACAGAGTTCTCAAGAAGAAACCCATATCTGAACCGTGTTTCATATTCCCGCACCAGACCGAGATGGAATGGGAAAGAATATGAACCACTCTAGCCTAGGTGTCACTCAGGTCCCAGGTATAGGACCTTAACTCTCAATGAATCACCCACCCACCAAAATAAAGACCAGATCCAGCCAGCAGCATGACAGTATGATATATACAAAAGCAATAAAGAAAGCAGTAAAGCAACTGTGCATAAAACAGTAAAAATAAAACAAGTATACAAACACAAATAGCACAAAATACCCCAGTAAACACAAATCAATCAAGCGCTAGGAGGAACCCACAAAAAGAACCAGAAGCCCTGGTTACAGTATAAGGGTCCCCAGCAGAGTCGCCAAGCTGTCGCTCCCGATAAATGGGACTCAAATAAAGTTGTCGCTCCCGATAAATGGGACTGGCCCAAATAAAGGTACAGACGCGAACGGTCGGCGAGAGGGACAATGAGAACACACAGCCGTGAACTCACTGGAGATGAATAGAGTCGCCAGCTAGGCATTTTTATCCCGGGGGAAAGGTAATGCTGCATAGACCTAGAAAGATATGGATAAGACGGTTGCGAACCAGAGAAACTGAGAAAGGGGGTTGGTTACAACCTGGGAAGGTATTAGCACCCAGATTGTCCGTCGTACTCGACGGGATCCACGCTTAAAAGATTTGTGTTTTAAAGGGGTAGTGTCGGTGCAATTTGTGTACAGAAGAGCTGGAAAAAGATATACAGGTGTCAGTGTATGAGAAGTGTGAAGTGTAAAATGATGTGTCAGTGTAAGAATGAGAATGAATTGCTCAAGATCATGAGGCTTAAAGGATGAGGCTAGAAAGAGGGGGAATATACAAAGACTTTTGTTCGATAACTGTTAAGTTATGCCTACGTATCCTCTCGTGCAATGAGGAAGTCAGAACACCGTAGTTCGACCCAAAGAGACTGGAAGATGAATTGACTTGTGAACTGCTTACTTGTCTATGCTCAAGTGTATGACCTGTCTGGCTCAGGTGCAAACTATCTTGCATTAGACGGAAGAAGCAAGTTCTCGTTTATGAGTGAAGATGATGAGAAAAGAATCCCGGAGGAGACGATTATTGTTTGTTTTTGTGTTTTCAGTCTTTTATTGTTTTTGAAAGTTTGTCATAAGTTAATGAGCTTAAGCCTAAACCAATGGATTTAGTAAACTCATCACATCTTCCCTCTGATTAGGGGTAATGAGAATACCTTAAGTGTGAAGTCAGATTCTCACACTTAATCACCTTTGATGTAGGATTAAGATCATTAACCTACTTGTGATTATTTAGATGTTTTTGTGGTTTTTGTTTAGTGTTGAGTAATGAGGTTAAGCCATAATCAGGGATTAAACAGACTCATTACACCATCCTAATAGAAGGATAATAGATGAGAATGTTTAAGCTGAGGAATGCTCCCCAACTTAATCCATGATTAGGGATTAAACTCATGACAAAACAAGCCTTTGATTAAGTGGATTTTATTTAATGATATGATGATGAAGTGAATTTTATGGTTTGTAAGACAACTTGAGGGGGACTTGTCCATTAACACTAGGGTTAGTCCTTCTTAACCAATTAAGGAAGAATTAGAACCCTAATGCAAGGCCCAAGTTACAAGCTTGATGTCTTAGTGATTATTAGGTGAATTGATTAAGGGAGTTAAACACATTAAGGGTTTAACACTTAGGATTAAAGTTATACACTCCATCCTAAGAGAAGGATGCAGGCATAAGCTTAATCACAAAGCCTTAAAGCCTTTAGGGTTTGGTCCCTGATTATGAGATGAGGAGAGAAAACTCAAAAGAGACACAAAGGTAAAACTAAGAGGGGAGACTAATCAAAACCCTAATCATTGTCATGCTTGGTTGTTCCTAAGGTTTGTGAGGTTTTCAAGAGAAGTCTTCAATGGAATCACCAGGAAGCATTTGAAAGGATCAAGAGAAGCAAAGTGACTTGCTTCATTCAAGAAGTCAAGTCACTTGAAGAAAGAAAGTGGGAAGAAGAAGAATGAGCAAGCTCAAACTCAAACACATAAAGAAATGCAGCATGGATGCAAGAGAGAGATGAAAAGAAAAGTTGTGAGAAGTGAAGGCAAATTCACTTCTCAAAATCACTTACCACCTGAAAGGTTAGAAAAGAAGTGCAATGCAATGCAAAATGGGATGAGATGACATGATGTAAACCAAAACCAGAAGCAAGTTCATGATGATAATGATGCTATGAGATGCTACAAACCAGGAACAACACATGTGGATGATCATACAAGCTCATGAATGCAAATGAAGCAAGTTAAGAACCAAGAACATACATGGAAAGTTATGAAGTGCACATGGCATACAACATGGCAAGTACATGATGCAATGATCAAACATGCTTTCAATATGTCTTATGATGTCAAATGAATCAAATGGATGCTTGAAATGTCATGGCAAGTCATGTTATGCAAGAGAATGCAAAAGGGATGCAAAAGAAAGCCCAAATTAGGGTTTATGAACCAAGCATCAAACAAAAACCAAAAACAGAAGCAAACCCTAGGATAAAAAATGGAAAATACCACTCAAAGAAACCCTAACCCTATACTAAACCAAGGTCCAAAGGGGAGGTCTCAACTCTTAACCAATCTCAAGTTATGATTTTTACAAGATTCTAGGGTTTTTAGGGTTTCCAAACAAAAGAAATACCAAACAAATTGAAAATGAGGAATCAAATCATGGCCATTTAATCCTAGAAACTACATGCTAAACACAATGCAATGCAAAAAGAATCAATGTCCAACTCTTCATAGATAGGCAGAAATGATTTTTTGAACTTATGATCAAAATAATGCACAAAAATGATTTTAATTCAATGGAAAATTCTCAAAATGCATCAAGATCCAAAAAGAAATTTGGTTTGAAGGTTGGACAATGTTTCTAAATGTCTTAGAACAATTCATGAATTTTTTGGTGATTTTTAGATACCTAAAAGTATTTTTAATAAATTAATTTCCATTAATCAATTAAAAATAATCTTTTAAATATTTAAAAATACTTTTTTAATGATAAAAATAAAAACAAAAATATTTTTGTGTCATAAAAATTAATAAAACTTATGAGAAAAAGTTTCATAATTTTTACACATTTTTTACTATTTTAAATAAATTATGCAAGTTAAATGAAAAAGAAAATGAAAATAAATTAAATAAAAGGAAAGTCAAATGAGTGGAGGGCCAGGATGAGCTCTGGGTTTGAATTGGTTGACCAGCGCGCATCTGGACGGCTGGGGTTGCATCTGAGCCAATTAACCTAAATACGAATTAATTAAACTAATTAAATGAATTAGGGCTAATCAAATGAATCTGAGCCTTCCATCCACGCGGGAAGTCAACTGGTCAAAGGCATCCTACGCTCAGAATTCAAATGGGAGTTAATGACTGTAATTAGGGCAAATCACTTTCAGGTGACCGGAGGGGAGCTCCGGTCATCTTCTCCGGTGGTATCCAAACCCTAGAATACGATTCAGGCCACCATTCTCTAAATTAATTCCAGGGAAATGTTCCTCCACTCAAACCTTGCTCGAATCAACTCTCAAAAAGAATTTCTCATGCCTAAACTAAGAGAATCGAAGCCATGAAGTTTCACGGGCAAAATTTCAGAGCCCTGGTAAATCCTCATCTCTCACTCATTCTTAAATCTAAAACCATCCCCATGACCAGCAAAGCATACATAATCCATTTTTAACATAAAAACCAAGCTCTGAAAAGTTGTAAACCTGAAGCTACCTGAAGTGATGAACTATGGATTTGAGCTCTCCTGACCTTGCTCTGGTGCAGAATGCTTGCTATGAACCCCCTGAAGCCAATGGAAGGCTTGGAATGAGCTTAAACAAGCTGTTTTGAGAAGTCCAGTTCTGGTGTAGCAGGAAATGAGCTTTGTGTACAGGCTGCTTCAGACCAATGTGAAGGGTGGTTTTGACTCCTTTTGATGTGCTTGATTTGTTGGTGAAGAGAGCTTTGATGTTTGATGGCTATGGAAGGTGATTCGAAGAAAAATGCAGGCTGAGGTGAAGAATGGTGAAGCTCAATCCATGCTGGTTTCAGGCTTGAATCTTGGTGGTTTTTGCTCAATGAGACCAGGTGAGATGATATGTGGAAATGATTTGGATGTTTTTTGCTTGTGGAGGCAGATTCGAATGGTTTTGCAAAATGGTGAGTTTTTTTTGTATGTGATGATCTAGAGTGTTTCAGCCTGGCCTCTTGATATGTTTTGCTGGCAGATGGAAAGTATAAACAATTGCAAGTGGCCAAGGGATGTGACATGGCCTGCTGTGATTGGGATGTTTGCTTTTGCCAAAAGTCAACTTTTTGTGTAAGGAAAGCATGGCTTGGTTCTAGGCTAGTACAAGGCATGGTTCTGGTGCAGCATGATGGGTGTGTGATGCTAGGCAGGTTCAGCAGCCAAGGCAACTAGTTGGTGAAGTGTGATGAGTGGTTTTGCAACTTGTTACTTTTTGGAACTTCATGAGAAAAGTCTTGTTACACAAACCATGGACATGAGAAACTTTGGTCCAATTCTGACTTTTATGTCACATAGAATGTTTATGTCATGGTTTGAAGTGAATTAGAAGTTACAAATAGCATTGGTTCATGATTTTGCAAAATTCCCATTTGGTGCACATCTTGAAAATCAATGATTTTTGCCAACTTTGTCACACCATAACTTTTGATCCAAGAAGAATTTGATCATGTTCTTGTACTTTTTGAAAAGGGAAAGATGTAATCTACAACTTTCATGACCAAAGTTTTTCCATTTGAAGCATTTTTGGATCAAGAATCAAGGCTTGAAAAATGACTTAAAATGGAGCATTCTTGAAAAGTCAACTATGCCCAAAAAGTCAACATTTGCAAAAACTCCAAATTCTTGATTTTTGTGAACTTCAACCTTCTTCCATGATCAAATAAAGATCATATACACTCAAAATGATGAAGATCACCCATTGGTTGGGTCATTGGGGGCCTCAGATGCCCTGATTTTGCCCTGACTTGTCCAGAAAGTCAACTCTTGGTCAGATGACTTCCCCATGGAATTTCTTCATGAAAATTTATATGCATACTCCCTATACCATATAGAGACCAATGGAAACAAGAATGACCAAAAAAATTGTAGTTATGGCCTCTGAAACCAAAACCCTAATTTTAGGTCATCTGTGCAGTCAAACCTGGCTCTGCATCCATACCAATCCCAGTTCTTGTGATTCTTTTGAAATATTGAATTTGAGAGGATGAAATATGATACAAGAACACATATGGACCCCTTTGAAGTGATTGGTTGCCTTTGGGGTGGCTCAAGAGGCTCTTGGATAGCTCAGGTCACAAACCCTAGGTGCAGATGACTTAGAAACTATGCAATGAACCAAAAATGAGATGTGAGGTGATATGATTGTGTTTATGCATATGAAATGATCACAAGCCATGGTGTGAATGGGTGAGGGCAAATTTGGGGTGTTTACACCTGGGAAGGTATTAGCACCCAGATTGTCCGTCGTACTCTACGGGATCCACGCTTAAAATATTTGTGTTTTAAAGGGGTAGTTTCAGTGCAATCTGTGTATCAAAGCTGGAAAGAATGCAAGTGTCAGAGTAAAAGAAGTGTGAAGTGCATAAGAGGAGTGTCAGTGTAAGAACAAGAATGAAATGCTCAAGATTATGAGGCTTAAAAATAATGCTGGAAGAGGGGGGAATATACAGAGACTTTTGTTCGATAACTGTTAAGTTATGCCTACGTATCCTCTCGTGCAATGAGGAAGTCAGAACACCGTAGTTCGACCCAAAGAGAATGAAAGATAAATTGACTTGTGAACTGCTTACTTGTCTATGCTCAAGTGTATGACCTGTCTGGCTCAGGTGCAAATTGTCTTGCATTAGACGGAAGAAGCGAGTTCTCGTTTGTGAGTGAATGAGATGAGAAAAGAATCCCGAAGGAGACGATTATTGTTTGTTTTTTGAGTTTTCAGTCTTTTATTGCTTTTGGAGATTTTTTATAAGTTAATGAGCTTAAGCCTAAACCAATGGGTTAGTAAACTCATCACATCTTCCCTCTGATTAAGGGTAATGAGGATACCTTAAGTGT
The DNA here is from genome assembly GCA_963966055.1 of Lathyrus aphaca. Classification (NCBI taxonomy): domain Eukaryota; kingdom Viridiplantae; phylum Streptophyta; class Magnoliopsida; order Fabales; family Fabaceae; genus Lathyrus; species Lathyrus aphaca. The sequence continues at coordinate 220,688,693 of OZ014525.1, forward strand.
GAAGTCAGCATCTCACACTTAATCACTATGATATAGGATTAAGATCATTAACCTACTTGTGATTATTTAGATGTTTTTGTTGTTTTTGTTTAGTGTTAGGTAATGAGATTAAGCCATAATCAAGGATTAAACAGACTCATTACACCATCCTAATAGAAGGATAATAGATGAGAATGTTTAAGCTGAGGAAGACTCCTCAACTTAATCCATGATTAGGGATTAACCTCATGAAAAAACTGTAAACACCCCAAATTTTCCCTCACCCATTCACACCATGGCTTGTGATCATTTCATATGCATAAACTTAACCATAGCATCCCATACCACATTTTTAATTCACTGCATTGCTTCTAAGTCATCTGCATCTAGGGTTTGTGATCTGAGCAATCCAAGAGCTTCTTGAGCCACTCCAAAGGCCATAAACCACTTTAAAGGGGTCCATGTATGTTCAAGAACCATATTATATCCCCTCAAAGTCAAGAATGTCAAAGAATCACAAGAACTGAGAATGGCATGGAAGCAGAGCCAGGTTTGACTGCACAGATGACCTAGAATTAGGGTTTTGGTTTCAGAGGCCATAACCCCAAATTTTTTGGTCATTCTTGTGTCTATTGGTCTCTATATGGTATAGGGAGCATGCATATCAATTTTCATGAAGAAATTCCATGGGGAAGTAATCTGATCAAGAGTTGACTTTTTGAGCAAGCCAGTGCAAAATCAGGGCATCTGAGGCCCCCAATGACCCAACCAAAGGGTATTCATCATCATTTTGATTATGTATGATCTTTATTTGATCATAGAAGATGTTGGAAGTTCACAAAATTGGAGAATTTCAAGTCATTTGCAAAGTTGACTTTTTGGGAAAGTTGACTTGTAATGAAAATTGCCATTTTGGGAAACTTTTTCAACCCTTGCTTTTTGATTCAAAAATGCTTCAAATGGAAAAACTTTGGTCATGAAAGTTGTAGAATGGATCATTCCCTTTTCAAAAAGTACAAGAACATGACCTAATTCATTTTGGATCAAAAGTTATGGCTTGTCAAAGTTGGCTAAAATCAGAAAATTTGAAGTTTTCTACCAAAGAGGCAAAGTTGCAAAATCACTTGCCAAGGCAATTTGTTCTATCAAATGGACTTCTAACCTTCATACAAACATGAGCCAATGCCTAAAGATCAGAATTCACCAAGAGTTTTCTCATTTTTGTGACTTGTGGAACAAGAAATTCCAAAAGGGCCAAGGATGAAGCAAGTTGCAAAACCTCACTCAAAGATGAATCCATTTGCTTGCTGACTTCATAATCAATCCTAGGGCTCTCCACACTTCTTGCTGCGCAGGACACCCCATTTGTCCTTGGCTAGCTATGAGCCCATGCTTCTCTTACACAAAGTTTGACATTTTGGCCAAAGACCCATACCTATCACCATAGGCCACCAACAACTCTCTGACCTATCACCTTTTGATACATGGACCAAAGCCAGCATAACACACCACTCACTTCAAGCTGAAACATACTCCAAGCCATAGTTATCAAAATCTCTCCAACTTGAATTTTCATTCGAAACACTCTCCACAGGCCTCAAACACACAAACAAACTTCACAAACAATCTCAACATGCTTCACTGATCACAAACCACCCATCACCATAGCCTGAAACTCACTGAAATCAAAATACGATTTCCACCCCCCCTTGAACAGAACATCTGTAATCTTCCAAATCAACCAACATAAATTCCTTCCAAGAATCAAGACTTCATCAGGAGCTCAAGAGGAGTGGATTGCACAAAGAGAGGAGGTCAGAAAGTTGCAAACTGAGAAAGCTCAAGCTCAGGTACCTCAAAAACTTTTTTTTCCAGAAATGAGTTTTCAAGTTCCTAGATTGTTCCTCATGCTTTGCTGATCACTCTGATGTTTTTACTTTTTGAAATGGTTGAGAAATAAGCATGTATTCGTGTTCTGAAATTTTTCTGACCTAAATGCATTTTGTTTCAATTCAGCCTTAATATGAAAAATAAATGTATTTTGATTGTTGATTCTTGCTCTATGATGATTGGGGGTGGATTCTGGGCAGAGAGATGATGTTTTAGAGACCTGGGGAGAAAGTTAGCAACTTTCAGGTGAGGGTCTGGCCGGAGAAGACGACCGGAAGTCTTCTCCGGCCACCTGAATGTGTTTAGGACTAATCAGAGTCATTAATGCAAGTTTGAATGTGGAGCGTTGGATGGGTTGACCAGGGCTGACTCGCGCGTGTTTGAGTGGCTGGGATGCTTCATTAGAAACCCTAATCCATAATTAACCTAATTAATTCAGTTTAATTAATTTAAAATGGGAATTAGCTCAGTTTGAATCTTAGCCGCAGGATCTGGCGCGCAGTCTTTCCCTCCTTCCTGAGTTTGAATCCAGACCTTTAGATGTGCATACTTTTCATTTAATTCGATTTTATTTTCATTTAATTTCAGTTGTTTTGTTCAATTTATTAAAAATAGTAAAACATCTTTAAAAATTCTGAAATTTTTTGTCAAAGCTTTTATTAATTTTCAGAAACCAAAAACATTTTTATTTTTATTTTTTGCATTAAAAATTATTTTTAAATCATTTAAAAGTTTATTTTTAATTAGTTAATGAGAATTAATTAATTAAAAATGCTTTTAGGTATTTAAAAATCACAAAAAAATTCATGAAACATTTAAAATCATTTAGAAACATTGTCCAACTCTCAAACCAAATTTCTTTTTTGATCTTGATGTCTTTTGACAATTTTCCATGGAATTAATTTCATTTCAAGGCATTATTTTGATCCAATATTAAAAAATTCATTTCTGCCTAGCCTTTAAGAGTTGGACTTTGATTCTTTTTGCATTGCATCTTGTATAGCATGTAGTTTATAGGACTAAATTGACATGAATTGATCTTGCATTTCCTTTTTGTTTGGCATTTTTCTTGACAAGGTACCTTTAAAACCCTAGCAATCTTAAGAAATTCATAACCCTCATTAGGTTAAGAGTTAGAACCCCTCCTTTGGGCAGTGAGTTTGTATAGGTTTAGGGTTCCTTTGAATGCATTTTCAATTTTTTATCATGATGTTTGCTTCTGGTTTTGATTTTTGTTTTGTGCATTGATCATAAACCCTAATTTGGGCTTTCTCTTGCATCCATCTTCCATTTGCTTGCATACCATGACTTTCCATGACATTTTGTGCATCCATTTGATTCATAACACATCTTAGGACATGTTGGAAGCATGTTTGATCATTGCATCTTTCATTTGCCATGTTGTATGTCATTTGCATCCCATAACTTTTCATGTATGTTCATGGTTCTAAGCATGCCTCATTTGCATCCATATGTTTGTATGATCATTCCCATGCCTTGCCTCATGTTTGCATCATCTCTTAGCATCATTATCATCATACTCATGCTTCTGGTTTTGGTTTGCATCATGACATTTCATCTCATTTTGCATTGCATTGCATTTCTTTCACTAACTTTTCAGGTGGTAAGTTACTTTGAGAAGTGAATTTGCCTTCACTTCTCACAATCTCTTTTCATCTCTCTTATGCATCATTGCTGCATTTTGTCTTGTGCTTGAGATTGAGCTTGCTCATTCTTCTTCATCTTACTTTCTTTCTTCAAGTGACTTGTCTTCTTAAATGAAGCAAGTTACTTTGATTCTCTTTGCTCCTTTCATCTGCTTCCTGGTGGTTCCTCTGAAAATCTCTCTTGTTAACCTCACAAACCTTAGGAACAACCAAGCATGAAAATAATTAGGGTTTTGATTAGTCTCCTCATTTAGATTTTACCTTTGTGTCTCATTGAGTCCTCTTTTCTCATCTCATAATCAGGGACTAAACCCTAAAGGCTTTAAGGCTTTGTGATTAAGCTTATGCCTACATCCTTCTATTAGGATGGAGTGTATAACTTTAATCCTAAGTGTTAAACCCTTAATGTGTTTAACTCCTTTAATCAATTCACTTAATAATCATCAAGACATCAAGCTTGTAACTTGGGCCTTGCATTAAGGTTCTAATTCTTCCTTAATTGGTTAAGAAGGACTAACCCTAGTGTTAATGGACAAGTCCCCCTCAAGTTGTCTTACAAACCATAAAAATCACTTCATCATCTTATCATTAACTAAAATCCACTCAATAAAGGCTTTGTTTTGTCATGAGTTTAATCCCTAATCATGGATTAAGTTGAGGAGCTTTCCTCAGCTTAAACATTCTCATCTATTATCCTTTTATTAGGATGGTGTAATGAGTCTGTTTAATCCCTAATTATGTCTTAATCTCATTACTTAACACTAAACAAAAACACCACAAAAACATCTAAATAATCACAAGTAGGTTAATGATCTTAACCCTACATCATAGTGATTAAGTGTGAGAAGCTGACTTCACACTTAAGGTATTCTCATTACCCCTAATCAGAGGGAAGATGTGATGAGTTTGCTAAATCCATTGGTTTAGGCTTAAGCTCATTAACTTATGACAAACTTTCAAAAGCAATAAAAGATTGAAAATACAAAAACAAACAATAATCGTCTCCTCCGGGATTCTTTTCTCATCTTATTCACTCACAAACGAGAACTTGCTTCTTCCGTCTAATGCAAGACAGTTTGCACCTGAGCCAGACAGGTCATACACTTGAGCATAGACAAGTAAGCAGTTCACAAGTCAATTCATTTCTTTCAGTCTCTTTGGGTCGAACTACGGTGTTCTGACTTCCTCATTGCACGAGAGGATACGTAGGCATAACTTAACAGTTATCGAACAAAAGTCTCTGTATATTCCCCCTCTTTCTGTATCATTATTTAGCCTCATTATCATGAGCACCTCACTCTTGTTCTTACACTGACACTGTACATTTATACACTTCACATTCTTTTACACTGACACTTGCATTCTTTCCAGCTTTGATACACAAATTGCACTGACACTACCCCTTTAAAACACAAATCTTTTAAGTGTGGATCCCGTCGAGTACGACGGACAATCTGGGTGCTAATACCTTCCCAGGTTGTAACCAACCCCCTTCCTCAGTCTCTCTGGTTCGCAACCGTCTTATCCATATCTTTCTAGGTTTATGCAGCATTACCCTTCCTTCGGGATAAAAATGCCTAGCTGGCGACTCTTTTCATTTCATCCTTTCGCCGACCGTTCGCGTCTGTACCTTATTTGAGCCAGTCTCATTTATTGGGAGCGACAGCTTGGCGACTCTGCTGGGGACCCTTATACTGTAACCAGGGCTTCTGGTTCTTTTTGTGGGTTCCTCCTAGCGCTTGTTTGATTTGTGTTTACTGGGGTGTTATGTGCTATTTGTGTTTGTATATTTGCTTGATTTACTCTTTATGTACAATTATTTATTGCTTTCTTTACATCTTTATATACATCATACTGTCATACTGTTATCTGGCTGGATCTGTTTTCTGTCTTGGTGGGTGGGGTTCTATTGAGAGTTTAAGGTCCTATACCTGGGACCTGAGTGACACCTAGGCTAGAGTGGTTCATGTTCTTTCCCATTCCATTTCGGTCTGGTGCGGGAATATGAAACACGGTTCAGATATGGGTTTCTTCTTGAGAACTCTGTGCTACAGATCTCCTGTAGTGTTAGGGCTATCTGGGAAGCCTGCTAAGTCTGAATGACCTTTACTATGACCTTCAGAAACTGAGGTGAATTAGAGGAGGATCTTTTATGGTTATTGTAAACACTGTACCTTCGGGTTAGAAGTGTTTACACTTCTCATAACTGATCCAAGTCTGAGGATCCTTGTTTTAGAACACCACCTGTGAGGGGGGTGGGCTGTTTACAGGTTTGCAGGTACCCTTGACCACAGCATACCCTGATACTTTGTTTTGAATAAAAATACTCCACTTTGGGACAGTTCTTGTGACTTTAACCCTGGACATGTGACTCTTTATTTGAGTCCCCCACCTTGGTTATTGGACTTATGAACCTCCATCTGGACTTCTTAGACATTCAGCGACTTATATCAAGACAGATAATCAGATCCAGCTTAATCACAAACCCTTGCATATCATTTTCATACATCATCATTGCATCATTTAACATTTGCTTATTTGTCTTTCAGGGTATCCACATTATATTTTGGCTTGGTTTTGACCCCTTTATCTGATTAGACCCCTGTTCATCAGCTATCTACTTCAGCCATCTTCATCAGTTGCCTGCTTCAGCAGCTATTGTCACCAGTCTCAGCCTATCAGTAGTTCATCTTCAGTATCAGTCTTCATCATCACTATCTGTTTTCAGCTCTTCATCAGCAGACATGGCACCCAAGAAGAGCAACATCTCATATCATTTCTTTGAGCCTGAGCTGACTGGCATCAGAAAGGTCCAGGCCCTTATTACTCCAGACCATATACCACTATTCAGAGAACATTATGGAGGCATCCTTGATGTGGTTATGGATTTGGACCCTTCTCAGAGGAGCTTGATTCACACTTGCCTACAGTTCTATGATCCTCCTTTGAGATGCTTCACCTTTCAGAATTTTCAGTTGGGACCCCTGTTGGAGGAGTATTCATCACTGATTGGAGTGCCTATCAGGAGTGGTATCCCCTTCAACCCTGAGATGGCTTTTCCCAGTAATGAAGAAGTGGCAAAAGCATTGTATCTGAAGCCTACTCTGATTGAGCAGAACATGACAACAAAGGCTGGAATCTCTGGTCTGCACTTGGATTTCTTGACTTCTCAGGCTATCCTGAAGGCCTCCTTGGGAGAATGGAAGGCAGTCTGTGCATTGTTAGCCCTCAGTATATATGGGGTTATACTTTTTGCAGATGAGCCCAAGTTTATCAGCAAGAATGCCATCCATCTCTTCATTCTGAGGAACCCAGTGCCCACATTGCTGGGAGATTTCTATTACTCTATTCACCAAAGGAATGAGAAGCAAAGAGGAAGATTGGTAAGATGCTGTGCTCCTCTATTTCATACTTGGCTGCTCAAACACTTGCCCAAGACTGATGCTTTCTTGAACCCTCACCAACAAAAGAATTGGGCTAGAAGACTTATTGCTTTGACCTCAGATGACATCAGGTGGTGCACCCAGAGCACCAAGGGCAGGGACATCATTACTAGTTGTGGGCAGTTCCCCAATGTACCTCTGATAGGAGTGAAGGGTTGCATCAACTACAACCCTCTGCTATTCAAAAGACAATTGGGCTATGCATTGGTCCACCCTCCTAGAGTACAAGATTTGGCTGAAACCCTTTATTGTGAGATAAAGCCTAATCTAGCTGTTGTCAGACAAGCATCCTGGGCTTGGGACAACATCCAGACCAAAGGGATGGCCATTCTTGGGAGATGCAACAATGTGGCCTCAGCCCAGTATTATGAGTGGTCTCATGCCAGGGCTCAAATTTCCGGGATGCCTTTCACCATTGGGGATGCACCTGGACCATCCACGGCACCACCTCCAGCCACTGTCAGCCTGGAAGAGTTTGAGAAGCTAAAAGAGAGAAATGAGAATCTGACTCAGGCTCTGCAGAAGACCCTCTGGGAGAGAAGTGATGGTCGTCTAAACATTGAGAGGTTAGAAAAGCTAAAGGTGGAGCATCTAGCCAGGATTGAGAAGTCAGAGGACTACATCAAGAAGTCAAGAGCTGGGGAGCAGATTTTGAAGAATGCCTGTAAAGAGGCCCAGTTCCAGAAGGCTAGGACTGATCTCTATCTGAAGGAAAGTCAAGCTAGGTGGGTCAGGATCACTGAAGCTCGCACTCAGGAAGATAAGAGAACTCAGGACAAGATTGAGCAGTTGGAGGCTAATGCAAAGGAGCAACAGGAAGCCTTGCTAGCAGCCCAGAAGGAGATCTCAGAATTAAAGCTTAGGGATGGTGTGAAGAGGTCAAAGGACCAAGGCAGACACAAGAAGCTAACCACTGCCATTACCACCAGGAATCTTCTTATCAGGAACCTCACAGAGCATCCAGCTGACCCTGTAACTGAAGCACTTCTGAAGGAGGTTAAGGAGGATGAATTTGGCTTAGATGTTTGACTTATTTACTTGTTGTTGTTTCCATTCCATGTACTTTTCTTTTTTATGTTGTATTTTGACCCTTCAGGGGCATGTGTTGTAAAAAACAAACTATGTATTATTCACCATTTGTAATATATCTGTTAGTTTGTTTTATGGAGTTCTCTTCCTCTCAAGCAAACATCAAAGCATCTTCTTCAGGGGTCTGGAAAGGTCAAAACCAAGTGCCAAGCCGGATACCTTGGAAACAAATAAGCATACTGCATTGCATACTGACTTTTTTTTTGTTTTGTAGGTTTTGTTTTGTCTATAACTAACTTTGTTGTGGTTCAGGAACTATTGCTCGACGACGAGTGTTCCCTCTCAACCGTCCGCACAGATATCCCACTCGCAACAACCTTCCGGGTATACAAATGGACCAAGTACAGCAGGACCTTACAGAGGTCAGAACTCAAATGGCCAATGAGAGGCTAGAAATGAGAAACTAGATGACCCAGTTCATGGAGGTGATGAATGGTTTGGTTCAAAGCCAGGAGAGATTAAGGGCATTGGTAGAAAGGCAGACCCAGGAAGAACCCCATCTAGGGACTGGAGGAACGAGCAACAATGAGAGGGTTCAACCTCATGTCAATCCACCTGTGTATGGGCCCCACCTTCATCCAGAGATCAACATCCCTGCTAATGTGCAAGGGAATGCTACTACAGGCAGAGTACTACAAGAAGACCCCCAAGAGGATCAATTCACTATGATGGGAGCTGGGGATGAAGCCTATAACAGAAGGCTAGATGAAATTGCTGAGAAATTGAGATCCTTGGAGTCTCAAAATTCCCTGGGCTTTGATGTCATGGATATGGGGTTAGTGGATGGAGTAAGAATCCCTCATAAGTTTAAACCCCCGTGCTTCGAAAAGTACAACGGAACTTCCTATCCATGAACCCACTTGCAATCCTTTCTGGGGAGGCTGAAGGCATACACCATGGATGAGAAACTGTGGATGTTTTATTTCGAAGACAGTTTAACTGGAGCTTCAAGGGAATGGTACTCTCACCTGACCAGAGCAACCATCAGATGCTGGAAGGACCTAGCTGAGGCCTTCATCAGACAGTACCAGTACAACTTGGATATGGCTCCTAACAGGACCCTACTGATGGGAATGTCTCAATCATCCAGGGAAAGCTTCCGGGAATACGCCCAGAGGTGGAGACAGCTTGCTGCTGCTGTCCAGCCACCCATGTCGGAAAGGGAAATGGCCGACATGTTTATGAACACCCTCCAAGGGACTTATATTGACAGGCTAGCTGCCTTTTCTTCCACCAGCTTCGCTGACGTAGTCATAGCTGGAGAAAGGATTGAAAGCCTATTAAAGATGGGCAAAATTTCTGACAACGGTGTGAGCTCGTCCAGCAACCCCAGAAAGCCTTTTGTGGGGCCAAGAAGAACTGGTGAGACTAATGCTATTCAGGCCAATAGGGGCAGATCTCAGTATGTTCATAGGTCAGTGGCAGCCGTCACTATTCCAGCTCCAATTCCTCAGCAACCAGCGTATCAACCACATCAACAACCCCATTACCAGCAACAAACTCAGTATCCGCCTCAGAGAAACTACAACAACCCCAGCAACAACAATCAACAAAGACCTTTTCAACAGAGACCATCTCAGGCCAATATGGTGATTGATCCAATCCCTATGCCTTATGCCGCTTTATTGCCACAGCTCCTGAAGCTCAACTTGGTTGAGTTAAGGACGTTGGCACCACCAGATCCTTCCAGTATGCCAAGAAATTATGACGCCAACGCCAGATGTGCTTTTCACTCCAATGCACCTGGCCGCAGTACAGAGAAGTGTAGGGCTCTACAAATGAAGGTGAAAGACTTGGTAGATTCCAAAGCTCTAAACTTTGCACCCCCGCCAAATGTTAACAAGAACCCCATGCCCAACCACGGAGGACCCAGAATTAATGCTATTGAGGAAGATAAGCCGTCTTTCTTAATAACCAGTGTTGGGCAGATCCGGACACCCCTGGTAGAGATTAAAGCTCAACTCCTAGAATGCCAGATATTCCCCGGGTGCAAGCTCGGGTGCGGTTATTGCAACATTTTGGTAAATGGGTGTGATAACTTGAGAAGCGGTATAGATGGTCTTATCCAAAGTGGCCTACTTCAAATCACAACATCAACACCTTCAAATCCAGCAATCTCTTTGACAACAATTCCTGAGTCTCCTACAACTGCAACAACAGTCATTCCAAGCAATTCATCAGTACTATCAACAACGACTCCGTCCATCATATCGACAAATCAAACATCGACAAACATTCCTTCTACAACATCAGCACCCCTTTACTCAGAATCTTCTACAACGCCAACAGATATCTCAGCAGTCACTATTTATTATGATCCGTCAAGTATTAATCCGAACAACAATTTTCAACAACAAACAGTGGCATCTCCTGCCAGGTCACTGGTTACCATCTACTACGATCCACACACCATTTCAACACCCTCCTCTGCTGCAGTCAGTCCGGTTACCATCACGGTACCTGGACCCGTGCCATATGAAAGCAGTAATGCCATCCCTTGGCATTATGGCTCTGACCTTTACTGCAATGGGGAGAAAATCACTCTTGACTCTTCAACCTCTTCTCCACAGATTGATAATGTCGGGGGAGGCGGAGGCTTCACCAGAAGCGGACGCCTTTTTGCCTCGCAATCACAAAGACCTAATGCCGAAGCAGAAGCTGCTGCCAAAGCAAAGGGAAAGTGTGTAATATCTGAAGAACCCATTCTCAAGGAAGCTCAGAAGACATCTTTTGAACAAGATGTAGACGAGTTTATGAGAATCATAAAGAGGAGTGATCACAAGGTGGTGGATCAGCTTCACCAAACTCCCTCAAAAATCTCCATTTTATCCCTGCTGATGTGTTCCGAAGCTCACCGGAATGCATTACTAAAAGTCTTGCACGCAGCATATGTGCCAGAGGAGATCACCGTTAATCAGCTGGAGACAGTGGTAGCAAATGTCAATACCATCCATGGATTGGGTTTTACCAATGATGATCTAACAACTGAGGGATGTAATCACAACAAGGCTTTACATATCACTCTTGAATGCAAGGGTGCTGTTCTATCACATGTACTGGTAGACACTGGGTCTTCACTCAATGTTTTACCAAAGAAAGCCTTGGTGAAGCTGGAGTATGATGGCTTGGCATTGCGTCCAAGTAATTTGGTGGTGAGAGCATTTGATGGCTCTAAGAGATCAGTGCTAGGAGAGATTGATCTGCCTGTGATGATTGGCCCGCAGACTTTTAAAATTACCTTCTATGTGATGGACATTCAGCCGGCCTACAGCTGTTTGTTGGGTAGACCTTGGATCCATGCCGCTGGCGCAGTTACGTCTACCCTTCACCAGAAGCTGAAATTCGAGTGGGAGGGCCAGATCATCACCATCTGTGGTGAGGAAGATATTTTTGTTAGCCATCTGGCTACATACAAATATATTGAGATGGATGGAGAGATCCATGAAACCATGAGCCAGGGGTTTGAAGCCCTGAACATTAACGAAGCATCTGCTATACTTGGGACTTCCATGACATCTTATCAGCAAGCCAGGAAGGTTGTTGAAGAGGGGACTGCCCAAGGCTGGGGCAAGCTGTTGCTTGTGGAGAAGAAAGAGGACAGATTTGGGTTGGGTTACAAACCAACTCAACAAGATCAATCAGAGGCTACTAAGAAGCCCAGTTTTGTTAGTGGGGGGATGCTCACCCCGGATGCAGTAAACAACTTGGAAGATAAGTCGGAAGATGAGCGCAACCTGGAGAGCTGGATACGTCCAAGGATCCCGGGGAGCCGTATCTCAAACTGGTCTTCCCAGGAAATTATAAGGGTTACTCCTGCAGAGTAATTATTATTTCCTGTATTTTAAGCATGCATCAAGTCTTGCATCTTGCCCAAGATGACAATACTCATTTTGTAATCGGGCCATCTTGTAATTTTGTGCAAACAGATCAATCAGTGAATGTCGGACATCTTTTGCAAATGAGTCTCTTTCCTTTTCCGCTCACTTTTTTTATTTTATTTTTCTTTTTGTACAAAAATAAAATGGCAATGTTTTCAAAATGATAACTTCATTTCACTCTTTCTAAACAAGATTAAAAGCAATCACTAAAATGAACAATCTAAACCCTTGCAGAGAGTGCCTTTCAGACCGCACCGACAACAGCACAGCTATGACTCTGTATGACTTTGAAAATCCAATCAATCAAGCTGATGAAGGGGTTGAAGAAGATTACGAGTTTCCTGGAGAGCTAGCCAGGTTGTTAAGGCAAGAGGAGAAGTTTATCACTCCTCATCAGGAGGAGGTCGAAACGATTAATCTTGGTACGGAAGAAGATGTGAAAGAGGTTAAGATCGGGGCCTGCTTACAAGATTCAGTGAAAGAACAACTGATTGACATGCTTCGAGAATATGTGGATGTGTTTGCTTGGTCTTACCAGGATATGCCAGGGTTGGACACCGATATTGTCATGCACAAGCTGCCGTTAAAAGAAGACTGCCCGCCAGTAAAACAGAAGATGCGCCGTACTCGCCCAGATATGGCAATGAAGATAAAAGAAGAGGTGCAAAAGCAGTGGGACGCCGGGTTCCTTGCTGTGACTAGCTATCCTCCATGGGTTGCTAATATTGTACCTGTGCCTAAGAAAGACGGCAAAGTGAGAATGTTTATGGATTACCGGGATCTGAATAGAGCTAGCCCGAAAGATGATTTCCCTTTACCTTACATTGATGTACTGGTTGACAATACGGCTCAGTTCTCGGTGTTCTCCTTCATGGACGGATTTTCAGGATACAATCAGATCAAGATGTCACCTGAAGACATGGAGAAGACAACTTTTATCACACCCTGGGGCACGTTCTGTTATAAGGTGATGCCATTCGGACTGAAGAATGCTGGTGCAACATATCAACGGGCTATGGTAACATTATTCCATGATATGTTCCATAAAGAAATCGAATGTTATGTGGATGACATGATTGCCAAGTCCCTCACGGAAGAAGACCACCTGGTAAATCTACTGAAACTATTCAAGCGTCTGAGGAAATACCAACTGAAGTTGAACCCCAACAAGTGCACATTCGGGGTGCGATCTGGTAAGCTGCTGGGATTTATTGTAAGCGAGAGAGGGATTGAAGTTGACCCTGAAAAAGTCAGAGCCATTCAAGAAATGCCTGCACCGAAGTCTGAAAAAGAAGTTCGGGGGTTTCTGGGTAGATTGAACTACATTTCAAGGTTCATATCTCACCTTACAGCAACTTGTGAACCCTTGTTCAAGCTGTTGAGAAAGGAACAAACGGTCAGGTGGAACGAAGATTGCCAGAAGGCTTTTGACAAGATCAAGGAGTACTTGCAAGAACCTCCAATCCTTATGCCTCCAGTTGAAGGAAGACCTCTGATAATGTACTTGACAGTGTTAGAAGAGTCAATGGGGTGTGTGCTGGGCCAGCATGACGAGTCTGGTCGAAAAGAGTATGCGATTTACTACCTAAGCAAAAAGTTTACCGACTGTGAACAACGTTATTCACTGCTCGAGAAAACTTGCTGTTCTTTAGCGTGGGCTGCTCGCCGACTGAGACAGTATATGTTGACCCACACTACTCTATTGATATAAAAAATGGATCCAGTTAAGTACATTTTTGAGAAGCCAGCTCTTACCGGACGGGTTGCAAGATGGCAAATGATCCTCACAGAATATGACATCCAGTACACATCTCAGAAAGCCATCAAAGGCAGTGTATTGTCTGATTATCTTGCTGAGCAACCTATTGATGATAACCAGCCTATGAGATTTGACTTCCCTGATGAAGACATCATGTTCATAAAAGCAAAAGATCATGAAGAGCCTATTCACACTGAAGGGCCTGACCCGGAAGAAGAATGGACTATGATGTTTGATGGGGCTGTTAATATGAATGGTCGTGGTGTTGGTGCAGTACTCATTACACCTAAGGGAGTTCACATGCCTTTCTCGGCAAAACTCACTTTCAGCTGCACTAACAACGAAGCTGAATACGAAGCTTGCATTATGGGTCTTGAGGAAGCCATTGACCTCAGGATCAAGACTCTGACTGTGTTCGGAGATTCAGCTCTGGTAGTTAATCAAACCAACGGCAAATGGTACACACACCAGGATCATCTGATACCTTACAGGGATTATACAAGGAGGTTATTGACTTTCTTTACAGCAGTCAAGCTTGAGTATATCCCTCGGGACGAGAATCAATTTGCAGATGCTCTTGTCACCATTTCATCCATGATCAAAGTTCAAGCTTCCAACTTTGTACCTCGGATTTCAGTGTCCAGACTTGACAGACCAGCATATGTGTTCGCAGCAGATGTTGTTGAGGATGATAAGCCTTGGTTCCATGACATTAAATGCTTCTTGGAAGATCAAACATAACCACCTGGGGCATCTTCCAATGATAAGAAGACTCTAAGAAGGCTCGCTGGTAGTTTCTTTCTAAACACTGACGGTTCCCTGTACAAGAGAAACTTTGATATGGTACTCCTCAGATGCGTTGATAGAACAAAAGCAGACTTGTTGATGCACGAGGTGTATGCAGGATCCTTTGGCACCCATGCTGGAGGACATGCAATGGCTAAGAAATTGCTAAGATCAGGCTATTACTGGATCACAATGGATGCCGACTGTTGTGCTTATGCCAGAAAATGCTATAAATGCCAGATTTATGCGGATAAGGTGCATGTGCCTCCCAATCCTCTGAATGTGATGTCTTCACCATGGCCCTTTGCCATGTAGGGCATTGACATGATCGGCAAGATTGAGCCAACTGCTTCAAATGGCCACAGGTTCATCCTGGTTGCCATTGACTATTTCACCAAGTGGGTCGAAGCAGCTTCATATGCAAACGTTACAAGGCAAGTGGTAGCCAGATTTCTGAAGAGAGATATCATCTGTCGATATGGAGTTCCCGAGCGAATCATTACTGATAATGGTTCCAACTTAAACAACAAAATGATGGCAGAGATGTGCCGGGACTTCAAGATCCAACACCACAATTCTTCTCCTTACAGGCCAAAGATGAATGGCGCTGTCGAGGCAGCTAATAAGAATATCAAGAAGATTGTGCAGAAGATGGTAGTCACCTACAAAGACTGGCATGAGATGCTACCATTTGCCTTGCATGGGTACCGCACGTCAATCAGAACATCCACTAGGGCAACACCGTATCAGCTTGTGTACGGTATGGAAGCAGTCCTACCGGTTGAAGTTGAACTACCCTCCCTACGGGTACTGATGGATGTTAAGCTCAACGAAGCAGAATGGGTCCGATCCCAATACGAGCAACTAAGTCTGATTGAAGAGAAAAAATTGGCTGCAATCTGTCATGGACAGTTGTATCAGAAAAGAATGAAGAAAGCCTTCGATCAGAAAGTCAGGCTCCGAGAATACCAAGTAGGAGATCTTGTGCTGAAAAGACTCCTCCCTCCTCATACAGACCACAGGGGCAAGTGGACTCCGAACTATGAAGGACCATTCGTAGTAAAGAAAGTTTTCTCCGGTGGAGCACTCATGCTCAGCACTATGGATGGTGAAGATTTCCCGTCCCCTGTGAATTCAGATGCAGTTAAAAAATAATTCGCATAAAAGTGACCCGCTGGACATAAAAACAGAATGTAAGTCCAGGCAAAAATAGGGCATCCCGGCGAGTCAAAAACAGAATAAAAGACTCGGGCAAAAATAAGGGAAATAAACACAAAAAAATGTACACCCGCTGAGTTGAAAAGCCGCATTGGACAACTCAGGAAAAAATGGGTATCCCGATGGATTGAAAACCCGAAAGGGCGATCCATGCAAAATAAGGGAATAAGCGAACAACTGCATTCTGAATTCGTCTGTATCACCTACAACTTGGTAAGCTTCGAAAGGATCAAGCCTCTTTCAGAATCAGCCTTCTTCAGAAAGCAAGACGAGAAGAATGTCAAATGTCATACGAGTCGTAGTAAAGGGAAGCTTTTTCAAAGCGTCGTCAACATTGCCAATATCTTTTATTTCTCAATTTGTAACAATCTCCTCATTTTAGGGGATCTGTTTCTCTAACTGTAACTTGCCAATTCAGGGCACATGAATTAATAAAATCAGTTTTTTCAGTCATGTTTCGTCTCGTACATTTCATTTTTGTTTGCAAAATGTCCGATGTCTTTAAGATACTGATTGCATAAATACAAATGCTTCTCTTCTAAAAATACGTGCTTGCAGGAAATATGTTTACTCCCGGGAGTGTCTAAACTCCTATGATGGAACCCGACAAGGGATACCTCGGGATTACTTGTGCGCTTCTTTGTCTTTTCAGGATTGCAGGTATCCAAAACACAACATGGGGCACTAAAGCTTCATCCCAGCAAGCTGGCAAATCAACACTCACTCAGTCTTAGCACCCAAAGTGCTTTCTCCCCAGCTGAGTTGCCACTTGTTATTTCTCCCCAGCCGAGGTGCCAATCATTCTTCCTCCTCAGCCAAGTACAAAAGCCAGGGAACCATCTCCCCACAGAGTGTCAACCTCTACCCGGAAGAACAACACACGAAGGAATCACAACAGAGTGACGAAGGCTTCCACAAACCCCAGCTGGGTCCCTCATTACCAAGGTGGGTCTATCAGTGACTTATTCCCCCAAGCAGATACATCTCATCAGATCTACCAATGATCTCATCCCCAGCTGGGATGTCCACTTCAAGCAGATCAACCAGAGATCTTCGTGGCAACGGGATCCGAATCCCGGATCGGTATCTTTGCATAAACATAGCATTCGCATCATATTCACCCCACAAAGCGTAGCATTCCGTCTAATACGGAGCATTACGGCAAAAATCAAACATATTGCATAATCATAAGCCATGTTCTGAATAATGACAATCCATCAACAATATACAGAATGCTCCCCAGATTCCCCAGCAGAAAGCTAAAGCTAAAGCAGTTGCCTTACACTCACCAAACACCGGCACATACTCCTTGTGGCACCCGTCCGTGTCATACCCCCAGTAGAAAGCCAAAGCGTCCCCTTTGCACTCGCAGATACATATATATAATTTTCTTGACATCCGTCCATGTCACCTTCCCCGACATAATTACCTAAACACTTTGTAAAGCATATACTTATACATAACCCTTGACACTCGTCCGTGTCACTCTCCCCAGTAGGTTAAATACCCGTCTATACACCACTCATACTTATTACTCCTGTTTCACTCATACAGATACTCGTCTGTATCTTGTATATATATCACTCAAATCCCCTCAGATTCGACACTCGTCCGTGTTCTTTGTTAACCAGTTGGTACTCGTCCGTACCATCATCTCAGAACATGCGTCAAGCGTTTGTTTCTACCTGATACTCGTCCGTATCACAGTCTTAAGGATGCTCGTCCGCATCTTTAATCCATACACGTGTCAAACACTTATTATTTCTTGAATGTAAACGCTCGTCCGTGTTTGCTATTCCCCAGAAGATTCCCCTCAGAATCAACACTCGTCCGTGTTCCTTGTTAACTAGTTGATACTCGTCCGTATCATCATCTCTGAATGCGTGTCAGTATTTGTTTCTACCCGATACTCGTCTGTATCATAGTCTTAGGGATGCTCGTCCGCATCTTTAATTTATACACAACGTCAAAACGCTTATACCTTTTATTTCTTGAATGTAAACGCTCGTTCGTGTTTACTATTCCCCAGTAGGTCGCCAGCAAAGCAAAATTTCTTTTCTATCTAACATTCGTCCTATGTCATGGTAAACCCTGAGAGCAGCCGTACCCTGCTAGGTGATCGTCCTTCACCTCTTGATGAACGTCCTTCATCATGCTCATCCGATGGCCGTCCCCATCGTTGATCTTTTTATCCGGCATTTGTCCTATGTTGTGATATTTAGCAGTCGTCCCCTGCTAGGTGATCGTCCTTCACCTTTGATGATCGTCCTTCATCATTTTATCCGATGGCCGTCCCCATCGTTGATCTTGCTATCTGACATTCGTCCTATGTCATGATAAACCTTGAGAGCAGTCGTCCCCTGCTACGTGATCGTCCTTCACCTCTTGATGATCGTCCTTCATCATGCTCGTCCGATGGCCGTCCCCATCGTCGACCTTTTATCCGGCATTCGTCCTATGTCGCGATACTTTCGGCAGCCGTACCCTGCTAGGTGATCGTCCTTCACCTTAGATGACCGTCTCTCATCTTACCCCCAACAGAGCAGCCGTCCCCTGCCAGGTGATCGTCCTTCACCTTTGATGACCGTCCCTCATCATTATTTCATTTATTCTTTAACCCGATGGCCGTCCCCGTCGTGGTCCCTTTTCCTTTTCCTGATGATCGTCCTTCATCAGTTTATCCCGATGGCCGTCCCCATCGTTGTTTGCATTACACTATGAACCTGATGATCGTACCTCATCATTTACCTCTAATCCCCATAGAGCCGTATAGCTTTATTTGGTGTCCGTCCCCATCACAATCTCTCACATCCCCGGCATGTCGGCCATCCCCGTCATTGCTTTATTTCCCGCATTCTCCCCAGCATGTCGGCCGTCCCCGTCATTGCTCTTTCCCCAGCAGTCGTCCTCTGCTCGGCGGTCGTCCTCCGTCGCTCGCACTTTATATTATACTTTATTTTCCTTTTACAATCTATATCCCTTTTCTTCTTCATTCTGTGAGTGCAAATTTTGGACTGTCTTTGGTATTCAACCACAAGTTAACTTGTTTGCCTGTTAAGCCGTTGCGTACATTCTACACAGCTAACTCATGTTTGAATAGGGGCAGCTGTAAACACCCCAAATTTGCCCTCACCCATTCACACCATGTCTTGTGATCATTTCATATGCATAAACTTAACCATAGCATCCCATACCACATTTTTAATTCACTGCATTGCTTCTAAGTCATCTGCATCTAGGGTTTGTGATCTGAGCAATCCAAGAGCTTCTTGAGCCACTCCAAATGCCATCAACCACTTTAAAGGGGTCCATGTATGTTCAAGCACCATATTATATACCCTCAAAGTCAAGAATGTCAAAGAATCACAAGAACTGAGAATGGCATGGAAGCAGAGCCAGGTTTGACTGCACAGATGACCTAGAATTAGGGTTTTGGTTTCAGAGGCCATAACCCCAAATTTTTTGGTCATTCTTGTTTCTATTGGTCTCTATATGGTATAGGGAGCATGCATATCAATTTTCATGAAGAAATTCCATGGGGAAGTCATCTGATCAAGAGTTGACTTTTTGAGCAAGCCAGTGCAAAATCAGGGCATCTGAGGCCCCCAATGACCCAACCAAAGGGTATTCATCATCATTTTGATTATGTATGATATTTATTTGATCATAGAAGATGTTTTAAGTTCACAAAATTGGAGAATTTCAAGTCATTTGCAAAGTTGACTTTTTGGGAAAGTTGACTTGTAATGAAAATTGCCATTTTGGGAAACTTTTTCAACCCTTGCTTTTTGATTCAAAAATGCTTCAAATGGAAAAACTTTGGTCATGAAAGTTGTAGAATGGATCATTCCCTTTTCAAAAAGTACAAGAACATGACCTAATTCATTTTGGATCAAAAGTTATGGCTTGTCAAAGTTGGCTAAAATCACAAAATTTGAAGTTTTCTACCAAAGAGGCAAAGTTGCAAAATCACTTGCCAAGGCAATTTGTGCTATCAAATGGACTTCTAACCTTCATACAAACATGAGCCAATGCCTAAAGATCAGAATTCACCAAGATTTTGCTCATTTTTGTGACTTGTGGAACAAGAAATTCCAAAAGGGCCAAGGATGAAGCAAGTTGCAAAACCTCACTCAAAGATGAATCCACTTGCTTGCTGACTTCATAATCAATCCTAGGGCTCTCCACACTTCTTGCTGCGCAGGACACCCCATTTGTCCTTGGCTAGCTATGAGCCCATGCTTCTCTTACACAAAGTTTGACATTTTGTCCAAAGACCCATACCAATCACCATAGGCCACCAACAACTCTCTGACCTATCACCTTTTGATACATGGACCAAAGCCAGCATAACACACCACTCACTTCAAGCTGAAACATACTCCAAGCCATAGTTATCAAAATCTCTCCAACTTGCATTTTCATTGGAAACACTCTCCATAGGCCTCAAACACACAAACAAACTTCACAAACAATCTCAACATGCTTCACTGATCACAAACCACCCATCACCATAGCCTGAAACTCACTGAAATCAAAATATGATTTCCACCCCCCCTTGAACAGAACTTTTGTAATCTTCCAAATCAACCAACATAAATTCCTTCCAAGCATCAAGACTTCATCAGGAGCTCAAGAGGAGTGGATTGCACAAAGAGAGGAGGTCATAAAGTTGCAAACTGAGAAAGCTCAAGCTCAGGTACCTCAAAAACTTTTTTTTTCCAGAAATGAGTTTTCAAGTTCCTAGATTGTTCCTCATGCTTTGCTGATCACTCTGATGTTTTTACTTTTTGAAATGGTTGAGAAATAAGCATGTATTCGTGTTCTGAAATTTTTCTGACCTAAATGCATTTTGTTTCGATTCATCCTTAATATGAAAAATAAATGTATTTTGATTGTTGATTCTTGCTCTATGATGATTGGGGGTGGATTCTGGGCAGAGAGATGATGTTTTAGAGACCTGGGGAGAAAGTTAGCAACTTTCAGGTGAGGGTCTGGCCGGAGAAGACGATCGGAAGTCTTCTCCGGCCACCTGAATGTGTTTAGGGCTAATCAGAGTCATTAATGCAAGTTTGAATGTGGAGCGTTGGATGGGTTGACCAGGGCTGACTCGCGCGTGTTTGAGTGGCTGGGATGCTTCATTAGAAACCCTAATCCATAATTAACCTAATTAATTCAGTTTAATTAATTTAAAATGGGAATTATCTCAGTTTGAATCTTAGCCGCAGGATCTGGCGCGCAGTCTTTCCCTCCTTCCTGAGTTTGAATCCAGACCTTTAGATGTGCATACTTTTCATTTAATTCGATTTTATTTTCATTTAATTTCAGTTGTTTTGTTCAATTTATTAAAAATAGTAAAACATCTTTAAAAATTCTGAAATTTTTTGTCAAAGCTTTTATTAATTTTCAGAAACCAAAAACATTTTTATTTTTATTTTTTGCATTAAAAATTATTTATAAATCATTTAAAAGTTTATTTTTAATTAGTTAATGAGAATTAATTAATTAAAAATGCTTTTAGGTATTTAAAAATCACAAAAAAATTCATGAAACATTTAAAATCATTTAGAAACATTGTCCAACTCTCAAACCAAATTTCTTTTTTGATCTTGATGTCTTTTGACAATTTTCCATGGAATTAATTTCATTTCAAGGCATTATTTTGATCCAATATTCAAAAATTCATTTCTGCCTAGCCTTTAAGAGTTGGACTTTGATTCTTTTTGCATTGCATCTTGTATAGCATGTAGTTTATAGGACTAAATTGACATGAATTGATCTTGCATTTCCTTTTTGTTTGGCATTTTTCTTGACAAGGTACCTTTAAAACCCTAGCAATCTTAAGAAATTCATAACCCTCATTAGGTTAAGAGTTAGAACCCCTCCTTTGGGCAGTGAGTTTGTATAGGTTTAGGGTTCCTTTGAATTCATTTTCAATTTTTTATCATGATGTTTGCTTCTGGTTTTGATTTTTGTTTTGTGCATTGATCATAAACCCTAATTTGGGCTTTCTCTTGCATCCATCTTCCATTTGCTTGCATACCATGACTTGCCATGACATTTTGTGTATCCATTTGATTCATAACACATCTTAGGACATGTTGGAAGCATGTTTGATCATTGCATCTTTCATTTGCCATGTTGTATGTCATTTGCATCCCATAACTTTTCATGTATGTTCATGGTTCTAAGCATGCCTCATTTGCATCCATATGTTTGTATGATCATTCCCATGCCTTGCCTCATGTTTGCATCATCTCTTAGCATCATTATCATCATACTCATGCTTCTGGTTTTGGTTTGCATCATGACATTTCATCTCATTTTGCATTGCATTGCATTTCTTTCACTAACTTTTCAGGTGGTAAGTTACTTTGAGAAGTGAATTTGCCTTCACTTCTCACAATCTCTTTTCATCTCTCTTATGCATAATTGCTGCATTTTGTCTTGTGCTTGAGATTTAGCTTGCTCATTCTTCTTCATCTTACTTTCTTTCTTCAAGTGACTTGTCTTCTTAAATGAAGCAAGTTACTTTGATTCTCTTTGCTCCTTTCATCTGCTTCCTGGTGGTTCCTCTGAAGATCTCTCTTGTAAACCTCACAAACCTTAGGAACAACCAAGCATGACAATAATTAGGGTTTTGATTAGTCTCCTCATTTAGATTTTACCTTTGTGTCTCATTGAGTCCTCTTTTCTCATCTCATAATCAGGGACTAAACCCTAAAGGCTTTAAGGCTTTGTGATTAAGCTTATGCCTACATCCTTCTATTAGGATGGAGTGTATAACTTTAATCCTAAGTGTTAAACCCTTAATGTGTTTAACTCCTTTAATCAATTCACTTAATAATCATCAAGACATCAAGCTTGTAACTTGGGCCTTGCATTAAGGTTCTAATTCTTCCTTAATTGGTTAAGAAGGACTAACCCTAGTGTTAATGGACAAGTCCCCCTCAAGTTGTCTTACAAACCATAAAAATCACTTCATCATCTTATCATTAACTAAAATCCACTCAATAAAGGCTTTGTTTTGTCATGAGTTTAATCCCTAATCATGGATTAAGTTGAGGAGCTTTCCTCAGCTTAAACATTCTCATCTATTATCCTTCTATTAGGATGGTGTAATGAGTCTGTTTAATCCCTGATTATGGCTTAATCTCATTACTTAACACTAAACAAAAACACCACAAAAACATCTAAATAATCACAAGTAGGTTAATGATCTTAACCCTATATCATGGTGATTAAGTGTGAGAAGCTGACTTCACACTTAAGGTATTCTCATTACCCTTAATCAGAGGGAAGATGTGATGAGTTTGCTAAATCCATTGGTTTAGGCTTAAGCTCATTAACTTATGACAAACTTTCAAAAGCAATAAAAGATTGAAAATACAAAAACAAACAATAATCGTCTCCTCCGGGATTCTTTTCTCATCTTATTCACTCACAAACGAGAACTTGCTTCTTCCGTCTAATGCAAGACAGTTTGCACCTGAGCCAGACAGGTCATACACTTGAGCATAGACAAGTAAGCAGTTCACAAGTCAATTCATTTCTTTCATTCTCTTTGGGTCGAACTATGGTGTTCTGACTTCCTCATTGCACGAGAGGATACGTAGGCATAACTTAACAGTTATCGAACAAAAGTCTATGTATATTCCCCCTCTTTCTGTATCATTCTTTAGCCTCATTATCATGAGCACCTCACTCTTGTTCTTACACTGACACTGTACATTTATACACTTCACATTCTTTTACACTGACACTTGCATTCTTTCCAGCTTTGATACACAAATTGCACTGACACTACCCCTTTAAAACACAAATCTTTTAAGCGTGGATCCCCTCGAGTACGATGGACAATCTGGGTGCTAATACCTTCCCAGGTTGTAACCAACACCCTTCCTCAGTCTCTCTGGTTCGCAACCGTCTTATCCATATCTTTCTAGGTTTATGCAGCATTACCCTTCCTTCGGGATAAAAATGCCTAGCTGGCGACTCTTTTCATTTCATCCTTTCGCCGACCGTTCGCGTCTGTACCTTATTTGAGCCAGTCTCATTTATTGGGAGCGACAAAAACAAAACCTTTATTAAATGGATTTTAGTTAATGATAAGATGAAGAAATGGATTTTATGATTTGTAAGACAACTTGAGGGGGACTTGTCCATTAACACTAGGGTTAGTCCTTCTTAACCAATTAAGGAAGAATTAGAACCCTAATGCAAGGCCCAAGTTACAAGTGTGATGTCTTGATGATTATTAAGTGAATTGATTAAAGGAGTTAAACACATTAAGGTTTTAACACTTAGGATTAAAGTTGTACACTCCATCCTAATAGAAGGATGCAGGCATAAGCTTAATCACAAAGCCTTAAAACCTTTAGGGTTTAGTCCTGGATTATGAGGTGAGGAGAGAAGACTCAATGATGACACAAAGGTAAAACTAAATGGGGGACTAATCAAAACCCTAATTGTGATCATTCTTGGTTGTTCCTAGGGTTTGTGAGGTTTGCAAGAAGATCTTCAGAGAAACCACCAGGAAGGAAGCAGATGAAAGGAGGAAGAAGCAAAGAGAAGCAAAACAACTTGCTTCACTTAAGAAGACAAGTTGCTTGAAGAAAGGAGGTAAGATGAACAAGAATGAGCAAGCTCAATCCAAAGCACAAACAAAAATGCAGCAATGATGCAAGAGAGATGAGAAGAGATTGTGAGAAGTGAAGGCAAATCCACTTCTCAATACAACTTACCACCTGAAAAGTTAGTAAAGAAATGAAATGCAATGCAAATGAGATGAAATGTGATGATACAAACCAAAACCAGAAGCGTGAGTATGATGTTAATGATGCTAAGAGATGATGCAAACATGAGGCAAGGCATGAGAGTGATTAAACATATGGATGCAAGAGAAGCATGCTTTGAACCATGGATGTACATGAAAAGTTATGAAATGTAATGAACATACAACATGGAAAATGAAAGATGCAATGATCACACATGATTCTAATATGTCCTAAGATGTCTTATGAATCAAATGGGTGCACAAAATGTCATGGCAAGTCATGGTATGCAAGCATATGAGAGATGGATGCAAAGGAAGGCATGAATTAGGGTTCATGATCAACACACAAAGCAAAAACCAAAACCAGAAGCAAACATCATGATAAAAATTTGAAAATACAAACAAAGGAACCCTAAACATACACAAACTCACTGCCCAAAGGAGGGGATCCAACTCTTAACCTAGTGGGAGTTATGAATTTCCTAAGATTGCTAGGGTTTTAAGGTAACTCATCAAGAAAAATGCCAAACAAATAGGAAACGCAAAATCAAATCATGCCAAATTAATCCTATAAACTACATGCTATACAAGATGCAATTCAAAAAGAATCATTGTCCAACTCTCAATGGTTAGGCAGAAATGAATTTTTGAAGTTTGAATCAAAATAATGCCTTGAAATGAAATTAAATCCAATGAAAATGATCAAAAGGCATCAAGAACAAAAATAAATTTGGTTTGAGAGTTGGACAATGTTTCTAAATGTTTTTAAAGGTTACATGAATTTTTTTGTGATTTTTAAATACTTAAAAGCATTTTTAATTAATTAATTTTCATTAATTAATTAAAAATAAACTTTTAAATTATTTAAAAATAATTTTTGATGCAAAAAACAAAAATAAAAATATTTTTGTGTTCTGAAAATTAATTAAAGCTTGGATAAAAAATTTCAGAATTTTTAGACCTTTTTTGATATTTTTAATTAAATGTACAAATTAAATGAGAAAAATGTAAAATAAAATTAATTAAATGAGAAGTATGTGCAGTGGACGGATCAGATGCAATCTGGGCTGGGGAGGTTTGACTTGGCGCGCAATCCTACAGCCCAAGTTCAAACCTGGTTAAACCTAGTTTTACAATTAATTAATTTGGATTAATTAAGTTAATTATGGATTAGGGCAAAATGGAAAGATCCTGGCCATCAAAACGCGCGCGGGTCAAAGGAAGTCAGCCCAGCCTACGCTCCATATTCAAACCACAATTAAGGACATAATTAGGGTTAATGATATTCAGGTGGCCGGAGAAGACTTCCGGTCGTCTTCTCCGGCGAACCCAAAACCCTAGATTTCGCTACAGGCTACCCCAAGTCAAATTGAACACAGGGAAATGACCTTCTACCCAAACCCCATTCAAATCACCCCTCAAACATCATTTCTAACCCAAGAACAGAGGGAATCGAAGCAAACAAATTTTACGGGTGAAATTTCAGAGAGCCATGAAATGGTCATTTCTGCACCATTTTCAAATTTAAACACATCATGATAATCAGGATAACATGTAGAATTAGTTTATAACAAGTAAATGAAGTTCTGGAAAATTTGTTCTTGATGGATACCTGAACTGAAGTTCTTCAAACTGGAGCTTTCTGAGCCTTTCTCTTATGCAAACTGACTCCTCTGGTCCCCCTGAGCTCAATGGAATGCTTCAAAACTTTTGTTGATGGCTGATTTGTGAAGATGAGTTCTGGTGTAGCAGATTTTACAGTTGTGTTATAGGGGGTTTCAGGCTGTTTTAATGGTGGGTTTTTGTTCCATGGAGGATTTGTGGTTCATTGGTGAAGAAAGAATGAATGTTTGATGGTTGTGGAAGGAGATTCGAAGAGAGGAAAGTTTTGACAGTTTTTGGAGTGTGCTGCAATGTGTGTGTTCCAGGCTTGTGTGAGGCTTGTTTTATAATCCATATACAAGTCCTAAACT
Source organism: Lathyrus aphaca (assembly GCA_963966055.1). Taxonomy (NCBI): domain Eukaryota; kingdom Viridiplantae; phylum Streptophyta; class Magnoliopsida; order Fabales; family Fabaceae; genus Lathyrus; species Lathyrus aphaca. Next base: position 220,715,151 of record OZ014525.1, read on the forward strand.
ATTGGAATGAGTCAGAAGACTTGACATGTACTGTGGCAATGGTATGGAGCAATTGGCCAAAAAGTCAATAGTTGGTGTACTTCAAGCATGGGCTATGGCAGAGGCAGTCTAGAGGCTTGTCCTGCCTCAGCTTGAGTCAAGGATGACCCTTGGATGGTTCATGAGAGGCTGCTGCATTTGGATCATGAGTTGAGAGAGTTTTGCAACTTGCCCACTTGTGACATTTCATGACTTTTGGTTATGTACATGTGAGAAAACCTTGCTGAATTTTGGTGTGTGATGCCTCATGAAGTCATGGCAATGCTTTGAAACCAGCTAGAGATCATACAATCCCTTTGAGAATGATTTTTGCAAAAAATCCCTCTTTGTACTTTCATGAAAAATGGCCCATGGTTATGTGAAGATCAAGGCAAATAAATGAGAAATCCCTTGGGCCAATTCTGATTTTAGCTCATGCATTGCATTGGTATGATGATTAGAGGTCATATTGAAGTCACATAAAGGCTTGCCATGAGAAATTGCAAGTTTTCCATTTTGTGCAAAAGTGAAATTTCAATGATTTTGTCCAACTTTGCAAGGCCATAACTTTTGATCCAAAATGAATTAGGTCAAGTTCTTGTACTTTTTGAAAAGTTAATGATCCATTCTACAACTTTTCTGACCAAAGTTTTTCCATTTGAAGCATTTTTGAATCAAAAAGCAAGGGTTGAAAAATTTCCCAAAATGGCAAGTTTCCATTACAAGTCATTTTCCCAAAAAGTCAACTTTGCAAATGGATTGAAATTCTTCAAATTTGTGAACTTCCAACATCTTCTATGATGCTTGAACATACATGGACCCCTTTTAAGTGATTGATGACCTTTGGAGTGGCTCAAGAAGCTCTTGGATTGCTCAGATCACAAACCCTAGATGCAGATGACTTAGAATCAATGCAGTGAATCAAAAATGCAATATGAGATGCTATGATTGAACTTATGCATATGAAGAGATCACAAGCCATGGTTTGAATGGGTGAGGGAAAATTTGGGGTGTTTACAAATCCCCTTCAACCTTCCAAGTCACGAATGGCACACAGGCCAATCTAACTCCTCAGGTTTCAGAAAATTGAAATGGGGCAGCTGTTGCACCCCAAAATTTTTCCTCCCCTAGTCAATTCATTGTCTACAAAGGTGTCCCAAGAGTTTCATAAGGTTCACAAGGTATCCCAAGAGGTTCACAAGGTTCACAATTAGTCAGAAAGTTTGGCAGTTCCCTCAGACAAAGCTTCCTCCTAAGCAATGCATCCTAAACTAGGGTTTTGGATTTCATCAGGCTAAATGGACTTTCAAGGCTTCAAGTGAGCTTCATAACATCCTAAATGTCTTAAATAATCCTTATGTCAAGTTTCAAGGCTTTCCCAAAAGGTTTGCTCAGCCAGATGATCAGATATGCAAAAATCAGTCAAAGTGGTTAAAGAGTCAAACTGAGGTCAATTGTGGTCAAACCAAAGTCAAACTTCATGATTTTTTTGCCAACATCAAGTTTATGAAGTAAAATGCATCATTTGATCAAGGGTTGATCATGATTCATCAAGAATATTTCAGATCATCAAGAATCAGGAGTTTCTAAATTAGGGTTTTCATAGGAAACGTCAACTGAACTTTGACCAGCCATAACTTTCACATGCTTCATCAAAAATTTCTCATCCAAAGTTCATTTTGAAGGAAATTGAATTCCATACAACTTTGTGTCTCACAAGCCAAGCCTACAAATGCTTCATTTGGAAGGTATGAGCTAAAACATTATAGGTCATTTTAAAAGTCAACAAAAAGTCAACATCTTCCAAAGGGCGTAATTTGAAAATGGTAAAGGATATGGGCATGAGACCAAAGAGGTTGGTTATAGGACTCTCTAAGCTTTCCAAAATGTCCAAGAACAACTTCATATCCTTAAAATTTAGGGATTTATGCGTTTGCAAAGTTGGAAAATTTTTGAGAGGTATATTGAGCAAATGGGGTCTTAAAACCAATTCTTTCCACATGGGCTTGAAATGTTGTGATCCAATCTTTACCATGACATCATGCACGACCCAATACTCATTTATTCAGATTTTTATAATTTATTTTATATTTATTTTGATTTTATTCATTAAAATTCAATTTAAATAAAAATAAAATATGAAAACTCAATATTTAAATGTGATTCTTCTTCTAGAAGCTTTTAAATAACACTTAAGTTGATCCAAAACCATCCAATTTTGTGCAAACTTGTTATGGAAATGATATATTTGATTTTTTAACAAAAAATAGAAGTGGGATTTCTTCATGATCAAGCAATGTAAATCCATGATAAAAAGCCCAAAGTTTTAACCTAGAATGATTCTCTATAAAGCCTTGGTCATAACACAAACAAGGGGAGGTTTTCCCAGAACCAAAAAGCATTGTTACCATCTTCAAAATTTTACAAAAAAAATTTGATTTTCGTCTTGTCATTTGTAGGTCATATCAAGGTATTCTAATGATCTAAACATGATCCATGGACCTTCTTGATGTTATTACCATCAATTGCATCATTCAAAACATCTTCATACGCCATGACTGAATTCGTTTTACGTGTGTGTTAAATTTTTTTCGATCTCACACATCTAACCATTATAATCTAATTTTGTTGACTGTTTTGTGTTTGTTACGATCTAAGGATACTTTCTGGGTTGTTTAATTGAAGCTTCATGGCCTGATGTGTGAAATGCCATTGTTAGGGTTTTACTTTCGAGTTTGGGTTTTTGCAATATAGGCCATATAAATTCTTTTAAAGGACACATTTATATTGTATGAACTGCAATGAACATATTGGTACTATTAATTTGATGAAAAATCGCAGGTGATTTCATAAGGGATTTCGCAGGAAAGCTGAGGATGAAGATCTGGCGCTAATTTTAAAAATTCAAATCTTGTTTTTTTTTTTTATTATTTTCGTTTTATAAGTATTTCAAACCTGTGCAGGTGATCCAATGGTAATGATACGCGCGTGTGATGTCTAAGACCTGGGTTCGATTCCCAGGTCCTTTATTTTGTTAACTTTTCTGTTCATTTTTAGGTTTTATATTTAATGCATTGGCTCCATCATATATCACAACAGCGCGAGTGGCCTAGTGGCAAGAAGGCTAGACCAACATGGGAAAAGCCTAGGGCGTGGGTTCAAATCCCACCCAAGGTATTTTGGCTATTTCTTTTTCTTTTACACATTTTCTATTATTTTATATATTATTTATCATTTTAATTCAATTAAATTTTTTTTTCTAACAAATAAAATAAATAAAATATAGTTTTCTCATAAAATGTTAATATACTTTTTTTAAATAAAATAAATAAATATTTACAAAAAAAAATAATAACTTCTTTCTTTTTCCTTTAAAAAATCATTTTATTTCTCTCATAACACTTAATGTAGGTTTTAGATTAAATTGCTAATTTTAACCCTAATATTTTTAATTCTCTAAACCCTTTTTTTTAAACCTTAATTTTTTTCAAAACCTAATTTTTTAATAGACCCTAAAAATTTTCATAAACCAAAACCCTAATTTTTTTTATAAACCTAAAACCTTAAATTTTTGTAAACCTTCAACCTAGTTTATGAACTTTTGTCGCTCATTTTTATGCTATTCATGTGTATTATATTTTTACTGTGTAATTGTTCCTCTCTTGTAATAGTGTAGTTTAATTTTTTGCCATATAATTATGTAACTGCCCCAGCCATGTAATAGTGTAGATTTTATATTTCCGTATTTTATTTACTTTATTTAACTGCGTGGTTAGTAAACCTAGGGAGTAAAAAGATTAAATGAATTAAATTGAATTTAGAAAATTAATTTTAAAAAATATAAATATTTTAAATAAAACACTCACACACGTAAGTCGATCTTTGATCGCCATCTTGCACTTCCTAGGTGTAACACCCTAAAATTTGCCCTCATATTTAGAACCATTTAGTTGGTTTATTTCACATCCATCTACATATTCCATTAGGTCATAATTAACAAATCACTCGAGATTCAGGGTTTACTTCTGAGTCATAGTTTTCACTCCACTAGAGATTGTTCTAATCAGTTCCCTCAGGAAGTTAGGAATTAGGGTTTTGGATCTAAAATGTCCTGGTGATGATGCTTCTTTCTACATTACGGATCTCGTCTACATCGTCAAGGTTTTCTCAAAGCTTTGTTAAAGACCGTTGGTCGTCGGATGAAGATATATGTGTGTCAAGGGGCAAGGCATTAGATTATGGTACAAGGGATCTGATGGTACATTCATGTGATAATCAAGGCATTGGAATCCTCTTAATAATTATTTGCCCGTAATACAAATTAAGGAGGTTTTATGTTGAAATCGGGCTGAAAATCGAGGATGTGTTAAGGTTACAAATTTGATTTGGATGTGAGAATTCTCTAATCATTTTAGTCATGTTTTGCTCCGATTATTAAAATTCCATTGTCCAAAGATTAACCGTGTTTTTCAAATTCATTTGTCAAGCCAATCTTTGCCATTTTTCAACATCAAAATTCTAAAGTCCCTTTTTGTTTCCAATTCATATTTAGTCTCATTATCCATCACTAAGAGTCCAAAAGAGAGGGTGCATATCATAAATTTAGTCCAAATCTTGTTTTTTATTTTTGGTAAAGGACAATGATCATTTTAGTCATAAACTAATCCAACTGTTAATTTAAGTCCCAACCATATATTTTGTCATTTATTTACATCTTCTACAAAATATATTTTAACTCCAATATTTTTTAACCCAATCCCTTTTCAGCCATTCTAAAAGTTCTCATGAAGGCAATAAATAACAAGAGCTAACCAAAGCTGCAACATGAGACAAATGCAAATGCAAATTTCAAATGGAAGATTTTCAATCGAAATTGTGTTTGCTAAATTCGTTCCAAATCTCCATAAAATAACAACAATGGAAAGGCCCTCACAATCCATGGAGAAATATATAATAATCATAATAGAAATTGAGCATGTTGATAATAATAAGATCTTTACACATAAGTTGAAGATATCAACAAATCGAGGGGAATTCCTATTACGTTTCTACCAAGATTTTGAATTATGTCCCTATTGACACCGAGTCTTGTTTCGCCAATGTCATCACCCGCATTTAGTGATTTTTAAATCATATTCGTTCTCAGGGTCTTCACTACACCAGATCAGCAACGGTTCCGTCTTTTCGAATTGTGGCATACCTCCATTCTCCCAACGGTATACTTCTCCCAGAATGTGAAATGCTCCGGCCCTTGAAACAAAGGAACGAGATCGGATTTGTTGTGAATACAAAATCAGAAAAAGGAAAATAGTTCAAAAGAGCTCAAAAGAAAAACCTCTCTTCAACTTGAATGGATAACTTTGCTTCACTCTTCACTCTTTCCCTCTCCTGCATTAAAACAAAACATGCACAAAAAGAAAAAAAAAACAGTTATAGAATCATAACAAACTCAAAGCTCAATAACAGAATTCCTAACTGATTGATAGAAAAGTCTCAACTGATTTGAAGAGGAAGATCACCTCTATAAAAGAGCCATCGATCTGTTCTTCTTGGGGGCTTGATTACTCTTCACTTTTTGCACCAAGACTCTTACTCATTCACTCTCTATTGTTCTTCCAGCTTCAACCATCTCCTCCAATGCTCATCCTCTCTTCTCCAAAAACCTACCTTCTTCTTGTTTTCTTTTTTTTCGTCCCTCCCTTCACCATCCTCATCAAAATCAAACAGGAGGATTCAATTTCAATAATCTCCATCTTCCTTTACATCCTGCAATTTCAAGGTTTATCAGAAATTTTGTAAACCACCATTCACACCAAGAAGAGGAAGAAGAGGCAAGTTAAAAGAAGCATAGAGAGGAAGAGATGGAAGAAGATCATACTGTAACCTCATCGTCATTTCTTCAGGATTGAATCATCCTCAACTCTTCATCGATCTTCTGTTACCAATCTTCAATCTGGAAAACGCAACTTCGCCTTACACCTCTATCACCTTCATTGTCACGAATCCAAAGGCTTCAACCATCTTAAGTCTTCAACATCGACCTCCTGCATCTTGATTCTTCGACATCTTCAACTCAAAACCTGCATATCCGAGATTCAATTCACACACAAGAGCTGGTTAGCAATAATTCAGATTCAAAATCGACACCAGTCCACAGAAAGTAGAATACAGAAGAAGAAGAAGGACACCTCAAGAATATCGCGACTCAACACGTTTCGGTTTGTGCCGAAACTCTTTGCATCCTCGCCAGGATCACAACCTCATCGCGGGATCATCATCGTCGCGATCGTCATCCTCATCGAATAAACTGCAAATAATTCACGTCACAACAATTCAACATCGCAGTGACATCCAGAAGAATTCGAAGAAGAAGGTCACGCAACTTACCGGCTTCTTCGTTCTTCATCGAGCAAAGACCGCAAGCATCGTTTCCGACGCTCGACTCTCAAGCGCCATTTCCGATCAAAGGTGATTTCGTTTAGTTCTGTTTACTGCGTTTCTGGCGTGCTTCGATCTATAGATTTAAGGCAATTTAGTTGAATTTGTTTAGGGATTTGAGATGAGATAAGAGAGATGATGAAGTTTTGTTCAGGCCGGTGGTGGATTAGAGAGGAGGACGTAGAAGCCGCCGCGGCGGCTATTAGGTTTTCAGTTTGGGGGGAGAAGGAGAACTTTGAGAGAGAGAGAAAGACGTTGAAGGGTTTTTTTTACATTTTGATATAAGTTAATATATTATGAGTATTAATCTTAATTAGGATTAACATGAAATAATGGCTCATAAAACCTATAATCAAGCACCGTTAAATCCAATTAAAATATCATTAAACCTCTAGTCATCCTCCACCGTCCTTTTTTCTTGAGGATAAGTTATATTTTCGGGTCCAATCCGGCGGTGACACGTGTCACCGTCCGGTTGGACCAATTTGGTTGTAATTTTATCCATCCCCTCCAAGACTCCTGCGCCATAGGGCCTAGAATAATTGCTTTTCGCACCCCATAATCCAAGCCCAGTTGTTATTATAACTTAAAATCATTTCTTTCCTCACCCCCTTTACTATTTCTTTCCTTTTAATATTTCTATTTTATACTTGTTCAATTTAAATCCATAAAAAATATTAAAAGGCATAAGAAAATTCCACAAAAATTATATTATAATATTAAGCCAATTTAGAACCTTTCCCAATTTTTATTTTCTGAATTTAATCATTTTTCAATTTTAATTCGATTTTTTAATTTTAATTGATCCATATTGAATTTCCACATGGACACATAAATTTGTACAATTTATTTCTATCACTTCCCATAACATTTTTTGCCCATTCTTTTTGCTATGATTAGAGGACAAATAAGAGTACCTAGAATAATTTTTGACATATTTTTTAGGGTATTTTATCTACTATTTTGATAGTGTGGTTTGTATACATTTGTGATTAAACCTTAGTTAGATTTAGGTGACCATTTACCATAGTTAGACTTAGAATTTTTAAGAGATTTTTTAACACAATGTTATAATCAGGTTAGAGACCCTAGAGAATTAATTTCACATTTTTTTCCATAACTTTTGATATTTTTTGTCATTTTAATTCATTTTCATCATATTATGCATATTCATGATTCATGTCATTCACTAACTATTCTCTTTTTTGTGCAAGGTATTTTCCGAGGATTTTTCTTACGGACTTGGATATTTTTATGCCTTAATTATTGTGTTGTGTACTTTGTGATGTAATATCTTAGAACTTGTATGATTTCATGATTTCCATAATTAGGATAGAAAAGATAAAACAAATCGTTAGAAAACAAAATCTAGAAAATGAAAGAAATAAGACTCGATCCAATGTCAAGTAAGTTTTCAAATAAATAAATAAAGTTGCATGTGACTTTAGGATCCCTCGATTACCATCGTTCCACTCCATTCAACCAAAAGCGAGCCTTGTATGTTTCACACCATAAGTCGTGCGTCTTAGCACCACGCAATCGACCCACCCGATCCATCGTTTTATCCCGTTTATGTTTCATTCACGTTTTTACCCACCATGACTTAGGAGGACCATATTGTTCACTATTAACTTCTTTTACTTGCATGTCTAGTTTAATATCTCTTAGGTAGATTTATTATTTCAAACCTCACTAACCATAGGCCATCATTAAACTCCACTAACTTAGGGTAAGTCTAGTTTCCCTTAGTATTTTTCCTTTGATAACTTGAGTCTCATTTCTCATCTTAAAAGAAAGTCAAAAACACTTAATAAAGGAAAAGGTGTACAATGCGTCACGAGCCTTAAGCTATACGGGAAATGATTAGTGGAGGTCTCCTTCACTCTTCTAGGATGCTTTACAAACGTTCCATTGGGGGCGATCTTGGAAAGTATTCGCTCCTGTGTCATAGTCTTTAGTGTTGTACATACGAAAAATACAAACTCAAAACACTTCTCTTAAAAGACAACAAACCAAGAAGTCACGTCTTCTCATCTCATCTCATACTCTTTGCGGACGAACGTGACTTGTCTCGACAGTTCAAACAGCGATACGGTAAACACCCTCGAGTCAGAGCCGGTAACACCTGAGCTAGAGCTATGGCAACATCATCCTAAAAATCACAAACGAGTGTAAGCCTTAGTTAGGCGAACTACGTTGACTCTGATCCTCATTATCCCGATGAGGTACGTAGGCAACGGGGTAGGGCCCGTTCGAGCACATTCTTTATTTTCCCTACATTTCCCCTTTTGTCCATTCTCTTTTTCCAGTTTCTTTTCTCATTTCCATTTCCAATTTCCAGTTAGCGGTTTTATTCAGCAGCAGTTATTTTTCTCACCCTTTGAAGCAAACAAACAAGCATGGATCCCGTCGGGTACGACGGACGATCTGGGGTGCTAATACCTTCCCAGGTCGTAACCGACTCCCGAACTCAGATCTTTGGTTCGTAGGACCTTGTCCTTTCCTTCTTCCTCAGGTTTGTGCAACATTACCTTTCCCACTCTTTCGGGATAAAAATGTCTGGCTGGCGACTCTAACCTTTCCGCGCCACTTTCGCGTTTGTACTAGGATGAAAATCCCGGGAGCAACAGCTGGCGACTCTACTGGGGAATTTTAGAAATTCTAATTTCCCCTCTGAGAGTCAATCCTAGCGCTTGTCTGTTTCTGTTTTCTTTGGGTGTTTATTCATTTGTTGTTATGCTTTAGTTTAGCTTTACTGTTTTGTTTACAGTTTATCGCTTTCCTTTACAACTTTATTTACAGCTTTTTGCACTTTAATTTACTGTCGCATATACTGGCATATACTGTACTGGCTGTTCTGGTTTTCCTTGGCGGGATTTGATTATTGTGAGATAAGCCAAATACCCGGCTTGAGTATACATATAGGATTTAGAGTGGGCAGTCGTGTGGCTTGCGTGGTCTTGAGCACGTGTAGTTTTCACGAGTCCCACACCCAGATCAGGCTCTCTTGGGATATGTTCTATACTGCCTAGGCAGACCATAGAATGTTCTCACCTGAGCTGCTAACACTAGGAACCGATCATCGAGGACCTTAGTGGAAACAACCCTCTCCAGTGGTGATAGTGGCAGACCACATTTCGTCGCAAACCCATTCGCACCCGAGGGCCCACTAGGAAATCGCATAGGATGACCTTGTTCTCTCGTAGGAACCTGGTTAAAGCAACTGGTCGTATGACGGTAGTATTGTACCCTTCGGGATGAATGTACTATTGTTTCTCGACTTTAGTGCTTGAAGCCGGGAACTTATGAAGGATGCTTGTTTTTCCGGAATTCAGCTGAGGCCTCCCTGAGTAGTACATAATGCCAAACCGATTCCCTGATTTGGTCATGAGCCATTTCTCGGAAATGGTGAACGTATTATTGCTATTCGGCTTTGAGAGTCCGTGATGTTGACCCGTAGTAGCATACCCGTGAGATTGGGAGGGGTTTACAGGTTCGCAGGAAAACTAAACCTTCAACCTACCTTGTTCTTGATACTTGGGTTTTCTTCCGGAACATACTTATGATCTGGTATTCTTGACAGTCGGTATTCAGGCAAAATCAGAAGGCAGTACAACAGTGCCCAGTATATGCAACAGTGATCACATGCCATTGCATCACATCACGTCATCCGCATACTTGCATTCCTAACGCATGTTTATTCATTTGCAGGGTTGCATATCACATCCTTGATTCCGGTTGTGGGTATTGATCTATGAGCATGGAATCCAAGAAAAAAACCAAGTGAATTATCTCCTACAAGGTTTATCAGCCTGTTGTGAAAGAAATTCTCAAAGTGAAGGCCTTAGCTCCTCCAGAAGTCCTGAATGTCTTCAAGGAAGATTACGGGTGGATTTTGTATTTCATAGAGCCCATCAGTGACTATGCCTTCAGAGGGATGCACACCTTGCTACAGTTTTATGATCCACAGCTCAGATGTTTCGTACTTTCTGATTTCGTATTGGCACCTACATTAGAGGAGTATTCGAGCATCCTTAGAGTTTCCGTAAAGGACTGTGCACCATTCTTTGGGACCAAGATTGATCCCGACTTCAAAGATGTAGCAACTGCTCTTTATTTGAGCAAGTCATTATTGGAAGACCGGATTGATAGCAAAGGAGGCTTCCGGGGATATCATTTGAGTTTCTTGTTAGATGAGGCTACCAAAGCAGCTGAGGCAAAAAGTTGGAGTACCTTCAATGCGATCCTAGCTTTGTGTATCTATGGAATCACTTTGTTCCCGAACATGCCCAACTTCGTGGATGTTGATGCTATTCGCATTTTCATAGCAAAGAATCCTATTCCTACTCTCTTAGGTGATCTCTACCACTCTGTGCATTATAAGAATGAGAAGCGAAGGGGTGGAATGTTGAATTGTTGTGCGACTGTATTCTACAAGTGGTTCACACGTTTTCTTCCGCAATCAGGAGCTTTTGAGAAGACAAAGAACACTCTTGAATGGTCTGAACGATTGATGGGCTTACAAGCAAAGGACATTACCTAGGTTAATCAGGGTTTGCGGTGCACTGACATTCTTCATAGTTGCGGAGGATTCCCTAATGTTCCACTGATCGGGAGGAAATGGGGAATTAATTATAACCCTTCTCTCACGGTTAGACAGTTCGGATATGCCTTAAAGGAACCACCAGCCGCTGTGGACATCATAGAGTCCTTGTACTTCCAATCAACAGATGGATTCGAGATTGCTCAGAAAGCTTCTAATGCTTGGCATAGTCGAAAGACAAAAGGTAAGAAGACTTTGGGAGTAGGGAATTGTCGAATGTATCCACCGTTTGCAGAATGGTTAAGAGAACGGGTTGAAGTGTTACTGTTACCATTTGGGCCTGCGCCTCTTCTATATCCCACGGTCATTGAACAACCTACCACAGTTAGCATTGAAGAGTTCAACAAGATGAAGACGGAAAGAGACGGTTTGGTAATGGAGAATGCACAGTTAGGTCAGGAGCTTGCTAAAGCTAATCACGCCAGACTTGAGATTGAGTGGAAAGCTCAAGAAGATGCTGAGAGGCATGCTATTGCAAGGAAACAGTGTGAAGTTGAGTTAGCTCGGTATGAGAGGTTCGAGTTTGCTACCAGAAGTTCTTCCAAGGAACACATTGACACTAGAAGGCAGCTGGATCAGAAGACCTTGATGTTTGAAAACATGAAAAAGAGACATGCTGCTTACAGGATCAAAAGAGAGGAACAAGACAAAGTTCAAGCTGAAGAGATCGCGAGAAAGCTAAAGGAGAAAGACGAAGAGATGGCCGATAAGTTGAGAGAAAAAGATGCAGAACTTGCTAAAGCCCGAGAAGAAGCTGCTTAGTACAAGCGGATGATGATCTGCTATCAGAAGAAGCTGAAGAGGTTTGAAGACAACCAGGTGCAGACGGAGGGATTGGTAGAAGTTCCTAAGACAGGACCGATCATTGACTCATACCTAGATAGAGGATCGCATTGACAAAGACATCTTTCTGTTTGCTTGTATGTTGTGGGATTACCATCAGGACTGTTGATGGAATCTTTTTATCATTACACTTCTGTTTGAATCCATGCTTTGCGTGTTTTGACTATATCAACAAGTTCCTATCATAAAAGGTTTCTTTACTATCATTTTGTGTTCTCTCACTTTGTGATCACTGACACGTCTGACACGTTTGCAAAAACACGTTGGTCTTCGTATTCTTTGAATTGTTTGACACGTCTGCTACACACACGCACCTTATATTATCAACACTGCTTGTTATTTACAGCAAAAAGAGCTTTTGTCTTCATCAAACCCACAAAACTGGAATCAGGGGATGGGATGCCCTAAAAATGAATCGACATGCCATAACATTCATTTCCTGCATATCATATTCTTGTGTTTTTGCAGGTTACCCAGAGTTTCTAACTTATTTAACTATAGGCAATATAGCTGGTCAACGCGTTCACCGATATCCGACTAAAAGAAACCGAGTAAGGATGGCTGAACGAATGCAGACTGATCTCAATGAGCTCCGACAGAGGATGAATCAGTTCATGGAAATGATGACTGGCATGGCCCAGAACTAGGAGCGTCTCCGGATGATGGTTGAGCAACCTCATGGGAATGTTAACACGGGAATACCGGCTGAGAATGTGGATTCTAACGCTGCTCGTAACGGAGAGCCTAATCCAAATAGGACCACGGCACGTAACGCAGGCTTAGAAGACAATCAAGAGGACTAGTTCACTCTACTGGATGCTGATATGGGTAACATGAATGAAATCAACAATCGCAGGTATGAAGAGCTGGCAGAGAAGATCAAGGCCATGGAATGTCAGAATTCCTTGGGTATCGATGTAACCAGTCTTGGGTTAGTACCAGGAGTCAGAATCCCTCCCAAGTTCAAGGCACCATTGTTTGACAAGTATAATGGCAACACGTGCCCTAGGACTCACATTCACGCGTACTTTGGAAGAATCTCGGCTCACACTGATGACGAGAAACTTTGGATGCATTTCTTCCAAGACAGTTTATCTGGAGCTTCGTTGAGCTGGTACATGAAGCTGAGTCGGGTCTCTATTCGAAGTTGGAAAGATATAGCTGAAGCATTCCTCAAGCAGTATCAATACAACATTGATATGGCTCCGAATCGCACTCAGTTGCAGAACTTGTCTCAAGGACCTAAGGAGAGTTTTAAGCAGTATGCCCAGAGGTGGCGTGAGCTGGCCACACAGGTTCAACCTCCATTGCTGGATCGAGAAATGGACGACATGTTTATGGGCATCTTGCAAGGTGTTTACTTGGATCGTATGGCCGCCTGCCCGTCCATTGGTTTTTCTGATATCGTCATTGCGGGAGAAAGAATAGAGAATTTTCTGAAATTGGGAAAGATTCAGGATGCAAGCAGTGCTAGTTCTTCTGGTGTGAGAAAGCCTTTTGGCAACGGCCAAAGAAGAAGAGAAGGCGAGACGAATGATGTGTATAGAGGTCGAGACAGAAGTTATTCTCAAGGTTACAACCAAGCAGCTGCGGTGACTATTGCACCACAGGTTCAACGACAACGACCACAGGGTCAGCAACAACAGGTACAAAGACCGTTTCAGGAAAGAACAAGAGCAAGAAATCGCAGACTCGACCCCGTCCCATGCCCATATGCTGTATTGCTCCCGGAGCTGCTAAAGTTGAACCTGGTCGAGCATCGTACCATGATACCTCCTGCTCCTGACAATCTACCTCTGAATTTTGATGCTAATGCCAGGTGCAAATTCCATTCAGGTGCCCAGGGGCACAATATTGAGAAATGTTGGGCTTTTCAGAACAAGGTACAAGACTTAGTTGACTCCAAGGCGATCAATTTTGCTCCTCTCCCAAATGTACTCCAGAATCCGATGCCTAGTCATAATGGAACCGGTGTCACGGTTATTCTACCAGATGGTTCACGTTAAGTTGAAGTCTTCAAGTTAATCACCCAGGACGCCAAGGTATTCATGAAGCAAATAAAGCCAGCAGTATTCAAATACTCTCAGTGATGGCATTTATGTGTTTTCCTTTCTTCATTGTTCATTTTCATCCCTATTGAGGGGAACTACGTTGCTCTGATTCTTCATTGGTGTCGCTCCCCGGATTTCCATCCTGGTACAAACGCGAAAGTGGCGCGGAAAAAGAATAGAGTCGCCAGCCAGGCATTTTTATCCCGAAGAAAGGGAATGGTAATGCTGCATAAACCAGAAGAAAGAAGAGGAAGGACACAGGTCCTGCGAACCAAAGAGACTGGGCTCGGGAGTCGGTTACGACCTGGGAAGGTATTAGCACCCAGATCGTCCGCCGTACCCGACGGGATCCACGCTTGCAAAAGAAACTGTTTCAGAGGGTGAGGGTGTGAAGGCTGCATCAAAGAAATGAAAATGAAAAGAAACTGGAACTGGAAAAGAATTGAAATAAGAAACAAAGAGAAAAATGTAGGGAAAATAAAGATTGTGCTCGAACGGGCCCTACCCCGCTGCCTACGTACCTCATCGGGATAATGAGGATCAGAGACGTCGTAGTTCCCCTAACTAGGGGTACTAAAAGGAAATTGCTTGTGAATTAAGGCTTGAAACTGCCTATGCCAATGCTCAGGTGTTGCAGGCTCGGACGACGAGTGCGTAACCGTCTTGCAAAATGACAAGTAGGAGCAAGTTCGCGTACGGAGCGAATGAGGTGAGAAAAGAATTCCCGAAGGAAAGACGCTTATTGTTTGTTTGGTGTTTTTTAGAAGCTTTTATGAGTGAAGGTTTGCATAGGTAAGTGTACCTAAGTCTTACTCAATGGGATGTGTACATCTCACATCATCCCGAAATGGAATGCGCAAGAGGCACACCTATCTAGGGAGGAAATCCCCAAAGCTAGTCCTACAAGTGAAAGCTTAAGCACACTGGCCTATTACCATTATTAAGTATTTTTGTGGTTTTTTTTGTTAAGAAGTGTTTTTTAGCTTTTTCTTTGTGAGGTACTCATGCTAAGACCTATCCACCACGAGTGATGACTCACACCTCGCCCAGAAACGGAACACGTGCAAGTATCTCATAGCAAAGTCCCATGTCACATGAAAGTACTCAACCTTTATTAAGTGAATTTAAATTGCATTTGGAGATGAGAAGAGAAAAAGAACCAAAAGGATCATAAAGGTAAAAGCTAACGGGAAAAGTCTAATCCTAATATTCACATGCTCAGATGGTCCTAGGTTAGTGAGGCTCACTATCCTAATGAAGGAGAAGAAAAGAAGAAGAAAGGAGAAGAAGAACCATGGTGGCCTAAGCGCACCTCAAGTTAAGAATAAAAGAAAGGTGAGGATGTAGAAAGATGAAATTGAGATGAAGAAGAAATAAGATAAGGAGATGAGAATGCAAAATGGAGATAAGATGAATAATGCACAAACAGAGCCTACACCAGTAGGACTTCCAGATGCAGCAGCATGCAATAATTAAAAATCGGTCCTCAGCATTACCTAACGGAGAAGGTCCGTTGCCTCTTCAATTCGCAAAAGAAACTCAAGAAGAAGTATCAAGTCTAGAACAGATTTACAACTCAAGCACAAATTGTCAAATATCAAGGCATCCGACCAAAGTCAAGTGCAAGCATCCATCATCCAGAATTAAAGTCAAGAATTGGTCCGTGCAAAATCAAAGTCTAAGTCGAATTGGTGTCCAAAGGTCTCGTTAGCCCAAGCAAAGGTTATGATCAAGCTATATCTTCCATCATCGAATTTGAACAATGGACCTACAAAATATCAAGCGCAAACTAGGACCAAGATTAAGCACAATTCTATTAAATCAAATTAAATCAAACTAATCAAAATTAAAATCAAACTTAAGTTAAAATTAAAAACAAAACTATATCAAAGTTCTAATATTAATCTAAACTAAATCTAAAAAAACTTAAACCAAATCAATAAAATTCTACCAGACTGAATTTATTAGATATAAAGCATATTAAAAATCAAAATCTAAAGACAAAATTCTAATCTAAATTTTAACAAAATTAACTAAAAAAAATACTATTATCTTTAACAAAATCAAATATATACAAAACTAAAGTTTAACATTAATTATAATTGTCATAAAGAAAAAGATGAGAAAGAAAGAAAAATGGAAAATAGGGGGAGGTGTTGTTCGCAGGAAAAGGGGGAAATCAGCAAGCTCCAATGGGCTTCAATGGGTCTAAACCCCAATTTATCAACAGCAAAAACTGAGAGGGGACTTCCGCTGGCAACAGGGTGAATATCCAAAGGCCCGTTAGCAAGGACCAGACCTGCTTTCATCATAAAAAATAAATAGAAAAAAAACAAAAGAAAAAAAACGAAACGCGAAAGAAAACAGGACGACGTCAACATAAGGGTTTCCATGGCTCAAACTCTCTCTTCTATTTCTCAAAGAGTTCCGCGAAAAACACAACCAATGGTGACGATCCCTCCAAACTCACGCCGTGCTTCTCAAACTTCGAATTCCATTTCTTGTCCGTTCGAAGATCTTCTCCAGAAACAAAACAAAGCGGCAACGACCTTCTTCTTCTTTCAAGATCCGCCGTCGCTGGTGTTCAAGCGGCGGACTCCTTCTCTCTAACCCAGATCGCGGTGGCCTTTTCTCTTCCTCGGTGAGCTTCAGTTTCGATTTCGCTCTCTTTCTTCAATTTTTCGACTTCTGTATTCTGTTCTCACTCCGTCTATTCTTCTTTGTTTTCGAATCTGAATGGTTTTGTCTCAGACTTTCTTCATCTTTCCATTTTGTTCTTGTGTTGTTGTTGTTGGATGGAGGTGTTATTGTTGCGGGTTTGTGGAATTCGGTGGTTGATGGTGAGATGGAGGAAGGTGAAGAAGGTTTGGTGATGAGCGATGAAGACGGTGATGGTGGTTGCGTGCTGTGGTTTGAAGTTGCGGAGTGAAGTTTTGTGTAGTTTTACGATTTTGTGTTGATGTGTTTGTGTGAGGTTGAAGATTGTTGGTAAGGTTGAAGGCTGGTGCGCTTTGGGTGTGAGTTTGAAGGAAGAAGGTTGAAGGTTGGAGAGTTGTTCTGTGTGTGTGGTGAAGAAGGTATGGTGTGAAGAAAGTGTTGCTGTGTGCAAGTTTTTGAGAGGCGAGAATGAGGGCTGAATGTGGTGAAAAAGTTTGAAGAGGAAGAGGTTTGAGGGAGGTGAGTGATGAAAATGTTGTTGTTTGCGGTTAAATAAAATTAAAGAGGTCTGAGCACCGATGGTGAGGTGCTGTGCAAAATTCTTTAAGAAGTTTTCTGTGTGTCTTTTTGTATAGTATCTGTTATTGTTGTCACGTTATGAATCAATCTTGGGAGTAAGAAACGGGTGAGTTGTGTGATGAATGAGAGTGTGTTGTGAGTTTTTTTCATTTGCCAATATGTAGGATTCGGCTTTTGTTTTTGGTGATGTGCCAATGCTTTACCAATGATGTCACCCTTTGGTGTACCATTTCCGCGGAGAAAGTGTGATGAGGTTTTGTGTTTTTCGCTGATGAAAAAAATGTGTGCTTGCTGCGTGTGGTGGTGTGAAACTGTTGTGAGAAATTTGTTGGAGTGGTGGGGCCACGTGAAGAGTGATGAAAATTGAAGTTTGTTGCCAAAAAGTGATATGCGCAGGAAGGAATTGTGTGAGTGGGGCCCGCGTGAGGTTGGGTGTAGGTGTAGTGGGAAATTGGCTCAATTGTATCTTTTGTTATAGTGATATTGAGAAAGAAATGTATGCTGATTGTTGTTTCTCTTTTCTCTTTTTTTTTATGGACTTAAAAGATATATGGGCCTTGAATAAAACAAAGAATGAAATTAGATGTTGAAAGGAAAAATGAAATGAATGTGGAATTTGGACAAAAATGGATGAATGGGTCTTATGTGGATTATGAATTAAAATGTATAAAAGAAAGAATATGTTTAGAACATATGATTTAGATGGATAAAAAGAAAAAAATGTATGGTTTAGACAAATGGAAATTGGATTTAGTAAAAAAAAATTAAGAATGGTATAGAAAGGAAAATAGAAAGAGATAAACATGGATAAATGGTTAAGGAATAAAAATCGGATGATGGGTAAGAAATGGAATGAATAAATGAATAAAACGGTTACAAATGCAACTGACGTCCACACAACATTTGAGTTTCTTCCAATAATCTCCGATTAAAGATGAAATCTCAAAACCACTGAATAAGTCGCCACTGAAACAACGGCCACCTCAACAACCACTTGAATTTGCCTAAATCAATTCTCTGGAAAATAAATTTGCAGATGGACCACTGTCGCTCCCGACAAGTGACACTGGGTCAGATGAAGGTACAGACGCGAACGGTCGGCGAAGGGAACAGTGAGAACACACAGCCGTGAACTCACTGGAGGATGAATAGAGTCGCCAGCTAGGCATTTTTATCCCGGAGGAAAGGCAATGCTGCATAGGCCTGGAAAGAGATGGATAAGACGGTTTGCGAACCAGAGAGACTGAGAAAGGGGGTTGGTTACAACCTGGGAAGGTATTAGCACCCAGATTGTCCGCCGTACTCGACGGGATCCACGCTTAAAAGATTTGTGTTTTAAAGGGGTAGTGTCAGTGCAATCTGCGTGTAAAATAGCTGGAAGGCAATATGTACAGGTGTCAGTGTAAAAGAAGTGAAGTGTGATATAAATGAAGTGTCAGTGTAAGGAAAAGAGTATGCTCAAGATCATGAGGCTTAAGAGAATAATGCTGGAAGGAGGGGGAATGGACAGAGACTTTTGTTCGATAACTGTTAAGTTATGCCTACGTATCCTCTCGTGCAATGAGGAAGTCAGAACACCGTAGTTCGACCCAAAGAGACTGAAAAATGAATTGACTGGTGAACTGCTTGCTTGCCTATGCTCAAGTGTATGACCTGTCTGGCTCAGGTGCTTACTGTCTTGCATTAGACGGAAGAAGCAAGTTCTCGATTGTGAGTGAAGGTGATGAGAAGAGAATCCCGAAGGGGGCGATTATTGTTTGTTTTTTTGAGTTTTCAGTCTTTTATTGCTTTTGGAGTTTGTCATAGGATAATGAGCTTAAGTCTAAACCAATGGGTTAGTAAACTCATCACATCTTCCCTCTGATTAGGGGTAATGAGAGTACCTTAAGTGTGAAGTCAGATTCTCACACTTAATCACCTTTGGTGTAGGATTAAGATCATTAACCTACTTGTGATTATTTAGATGTTTTTGTGATTTTGTTTAGTGTTGAGTAATGAGGTTAAGCCATAATCAAGGATTAAACAGACCCATTACACCATCCTAAAAGAAGGATGATAGATGAGAGTGTTTAAGCTGAGGAAGACTCCTCAACTTAATCCATGATTAGGGATTAAACCCATGACAAAACAAGCCTTTGATTAAGTGGATTTTATTTAATGGTATGATGATGAAGTGTTTTTTATGGTTTGTAAGACAACTTGAGGGGGACTTGTCCATTAACACTAGGGTTAGTCCTTCTTAACCACTTAAGGAAGAATTGGAACCCTAATGCAAGGCCCAAGTTACAAGTGTGATGTCTTGATACTTATTAAGTGAATTGATTAAGAGATTTAAACAACTTAAGGGTTTAATACTTAGGATTAAAGTTATACACTCCATCCTAAGAGAAGGATGCAGGCATAACCCTAATCACAAAGTCTTAAAACATTTAGGGTTTAGTCTCTGATTATGAGGTGAGAAGAGAAGACTCAAAGAGAGACACAAAGGTAAAAACTATGAAGGGGGACTAATCAAAACCCTAATTCATTATCATGCTTGGTTGGTCCTAAGGTTTGTGAGGTTTGCAAGAACAATCTTCAAAGGAGCCACCAGGAAGCAGATGAACAGGATCAAGAGAAGCAAAGTGACTTGCTTCATTCAAGAAGTCAAGTCACTTGAAGAAAGAAAGTAAGAAGAAGAAGAATGAGCAAGCTCAAACTCAAGCACATATAAGAATGCAGCAATGTATGCAAGAGAGGTGAAAAGAAAAGTTATGAGAAGTGAAGGCAAATTCACTTCCCAAGTTACTTACCACCTGAAATGTTAGAAAGAAATGCAATGCGAGGCAAGATGAGATGAAATGGTATGATGCTAGACCAAACCAGAAGCAATTACATGATGATCATGATGTTATGAAGTGTTGCAAACATGAGGCATGACATGGGGATGTTCATACAAGACCAATGAATGCATATGATGCAAGCTAAGGAACATGAACAAGCATGAAATGTTATGAAGCATACAAGGCAAATGGCATGGCAAAGATGTAATGCAATGATCAAAGATGCTTTATACATGTCTTAAGATGTCAAATGAATCATAATCATGCACAAAATGCAAAGACAAACCATGTTATGCAAGAAAATGCAAGAGGGATGCAAATGAAAGCCCAAATTAGGGTTTATGGATCAAACATCAAACACAAACCAAAAACAGAAGCAAAACCCTAAAGTAAAAATGGAAAATGGCACCCAAAGAAGCCCTAGACCTATAAAAAACCACTGCCCAAAGGGGAGCTCTCAACTCTCAACCAAACTCAAGTTATGATTTTTCTAAGTTATTAGGGTTTTTTAGGGTTCTTAACAAAACAAATGCCAAACAATTTGGAAATGCAAGAACAATTCATGGCCTTTTTATCCTTGAAAATACATGCTAAACAAAAGACAATGCAAGAAGAATCAATGTCTCAACCTTCACCAATTGGCAGAAATGAATTTTCAAACATGTGATCAAAATAATGCATAAAAAATGATTTAATTCAATGAAAAATTCTTAAAATGCATCAAGATCAAAAAAGAAATTTGGTTTGAAGGTTGGACAATGTTTCTAAATGTCTTAGAACATTTCATGATTTTTTTTGTAATTTTTAAATACCTAAAAGTATTTTTAATTAATTAATTCCCATTAATCAATTAAAAATAATCTTTTAAATATTTAAAAATACTTTTTTAATGATAAAAAATAAAATAAAAATGTTTTTGGGTCTTAAAAATTAATAAAACTCAGAGGAAAAAGTTTCATAATTTTTAAGAATTTTTAACTATTTTAAATTAAATATGCAATTTAAATGAAAGAAAATGAATTAAAAAGGAATTAAAATAAAAGTAAACAGGATGGATGGATGAGATTGCTCCTGAGTTCAAAGGCATTGACTGCGCGCCAGAATGAAAGGCCTAGATTCAAACTTCTAAAACTTAATTAATTAATTTAATTAAACCTGATTATGAATTAATGATGCAATCCAGACCACACACACGCGCGCGGGAAAGATGATCCAATGGTCCACGTTTGAACTTTGCCCTAATTAATTACACTTAACCCTAATCACTTTCAGGCTGCCGGAGAAGACTTCCGGTCGTCTTCTCCGGCCAGCCCTCACCTGAGAATCCTCAAACTTCCTAAAAACGTAACATAAATGAAATCTAAGACCAGAGAAATGTTCCTCTCCTCCTCACGAATCAAACCCCTAACCTAAAACAAATTTATATTACCTAAACAAGCTGAATCGAAGAGGGAAAGTTCTAGGTCACGCAAGCTTCAGTCACGAATTAAACACTCAAATCAACACCATTTTCGAAACCAAAGGTACCAGAATGATCAGGCAAGCATGAAGAACAAGTTTGTAACAATAAAAGTCACTTCTGGAAAAATTAATTTCAGGTTACCTGAGATTTGAAGCTTTCAGTTTAGGAACTTTCTGGCCACCTCTCTTTGTGCTAACCACTCCACTTGATCCCCCAAAGATGCTTGAATGCTCAAAATGAGTTTGTGTTGGCTGGAGAAGGAGATTCGAATGGAACTGCTTCAAGCTCAGTCAACAATGGCTATGGTGATTTTGGCACTTTCAGGTCATGGTGATGGGTTGTTTGAGGTCCATACAATGTGTAGAGAAGATCTGTGGTGTTGGTTTGTGTGTTTGTGAGCTAGGATGGAAGATTCGAAAGTTTTTGCAAACTGAAGTGAGAAATGGCAGTGGGGTTTCTTGGCTGTTTCAGGCTTGGGCTTTGGGTGCTGGATGGTCTATGAAGTGTGTGGAGTTGAATGATGAAGATAGTTTTAGTGTTTGATGGCTGTGGACAGAATTTCGAAGGAACTTGCAATGAGGTGTGTTTTTGTGAATGTGGTGAATGTGTGTGTTTCAGCCTTGCCTCTTGAGTGTTTTTGCTTGCAAATTGATAACATATTTTAATCCAAGTGGCCAGAGGATGTGACTTGTGCAGCTGTGATAGGTAAGTTTGCTTTTGCATAAAAGGTCAACTTTGTGTAAGATAGGGCATGGGCAAGGTCTAGGCAAGTACAAGGCATGGCTGGCGCAGCAAAGGTGAGGGAGAGGCCTAGCAAAGCTCAGCAGCCAATGCACCAAGTTGTAGGAAGTGATCATGAGTGTTTTGCAAGTTGGCTAGCTTTATGGATTTTCATGAAAATGCCTTGTTACACAAACCAAACCATGGGCAAACTAGATCAAATTCTGATTTTTGTAACTTAGAGAATGTTCACATGCTGGTTTGAAGTGGATTAGAGGCTGCAATGTGTTTTGATCCAAGACTTTGCAAAATTTCCACTTGGTGCATAACTTGAAAATAAGTGATTTTTGGCAACTTTGCATGGTCATAACTTTTGATCCAAGAAGAATTTGATCATGTTCTTGTACTTTTTGAAAAGGGAAAGATGAGATCTACAACTTTCATGACCAAAGTTTTTCCATTTGAAGCCTTTTTGGATCATGAATCAAGGCTTGAAAATTGACCTAAAATGGTGCATTCTTTGAAAAGTCAACTATGCCCAAAAAAGTCAACATTTGCAAAAACTCCAAATTCTTGATTTTTATGAACTTCAACCTTCTTCCATGATCAAATAAAGATCATATACACTCAAAATGATGAAGATCACCCATTGGTTGGGTCATTGGGGGCCTCAGATGCCCTGATTTTGCACTGACTTGTCTGAAAAGTCAACTCTTGATCAGATGACTTCCCCATGGAATTTCTTCATGAAAATTGATATGCACACTCCCTATACCATATAGAGATCAATGGAAACAAGAATGACCAAAAAATTTGGGGTTATGGCCTCTGAAACCAAAACCCTAATTTTCAGTCAACTGTGTAGTTCAGGCTGGCCCTGCATCCACTCAAACCCTAGTTCTTGTGATTCCTCTGCATTTTTGACTTTGAGAAGATGGAATATGATATAAGAACACACATGGACCCCTTTTAATTGATTGGTGGCCTTTTGAATGGCTCAAGAAGCTTTGGGATTGCTCAGATCACAAACCCTATGTGCAGATGCCTTGAAAGCTATGCAGTGGATAAAAAATGAGATGTGAGATGATATGATTGTGTTTATGCATATGAGGATGATCACAAGCCATGGTGTGAATGGGTGAGGGCAAATTTGGGGTGTTTACAGCTGCCCCTATTCAAACATGAGTTAGTTGTGCAGGATGTAAGCGACGGCTTAGCAGGCAAACAAGATAACTTGTGGTTGAATACCAAAGACAGTCCAAAATTTGCACTCACAGAAATGAAAAAGAAAAGGGATATAGATTGTAAAGGAAATAAAGTATATCGTAAAGTATGGGCGACGGAGGACGACCGTCGAGCAGAGGACGACCGTCGAGCAGAGGACGACTGCTGGGTAAGGTGGTATGTGAAGCAAAGCGATGACGGGGACGGCCGACATGCTGGTAAAGCGTATAAAGCCATGACGGGGAAGGCCTACATGCTGGGGATAAAAAGTAAAGCTAAGACGGGGACGGCCGACTAGCTGGGGAAAAACAAGTAAAGCTAAGACGGGGACGGCCGACTAGCTGGGGAAAAACGAGTAAAGCTAAGACGGGGACGGCCGACTAGCTGGGGAAAAATAAAATCATGATGGGGACGGCCATCACGATAAAACTGTGAAATTTCTGAGGATTAATGAAACATGACGGGGACGGCCATCAAGTTCATAAAGGTAAAGTAACCAACGATGGGGACGGCCATCGGGCTAAAAAGGAAAAGGGACCACGACGGGGACGGCCATCGGGTTAAAGAATAAATGAAATAAACAGATGATGGGGTACGGCCATCAAAGGTGAAGGACGATCACCTAGCAGGGGACGGCTGCTCTGTTGGGTATATAAAAAGAATGATGGGGACGGCCATCAAAGGTGGAGGACGACCACCTGGCAGGGTACGGCTGCCGAAAATATCAACGATGGGGACGGCCATCGGATAGAAAAGGATAACGATGGGGACGGCCATCGGACGAGCAAGATGGAGGACGACCATCAAGAAGTGGAGGACGACCACTCAGCAGGGGACGGCTGCTCTCAAGGTTTATCATAACACAGGACGAGTGTTAGATAACCAAAATCAACAATGGGGACGGCCATTGGATAAAGTGATGAAGGACGATCATCAAAAGGTGGAGGACGACCACCTAGCAGGGGACGGCTGCTAAAAACAACGATGGGGACGGCCATCGGATGAGCATGATGGAGGACGACCATCAAGAAGTGGAGGACGACCACTCAGCAGGGTACGGCTGCTCTCAGAGGTATCATGACACAGGACGAGTGTTAGATAAAAAGAAAATTTGCTGGCAATCTACTGGGGAGTGGTAAACACGGACGAGCGTTTACATCCAAGAAACAAAAGGTATAAGTGTTTGGTATTGTGTATAGATTAAAGGTGCGGACGAGCATCCTTAGGACTATGATACGGACGAGTATCATGTAGAAACAAACTGACACATGTTCAGAGATGATGATACGGACGAGTATCAATTGGTTAACAAAGAACACGGACGAGTGTTGCATCTGAAAGGATTCTTCTGGGGAATAATAGACACGGACGAGTATCTATATTCAAGAAGACAAAGGTGTTTGACACGGTGTACGGATTAAAGATGCGGACGAGCATCCTTAAGACTATGATACGGACGAGTATCATGTAGAAACAAACACTAGACGCAATGTTCTGAGATGATGGTACGGACGAGTACCAACTGGTTAACAGAGAACAAGGACTATTGCCGAATCTGCGGGGACATGAGTGGTGACGTATACAAGATACGGACGAGTATCTGTATAAGCGTACCATGAGTAGTGAGTATTGTTTTGTATAGATGAGTGTTTTAATTGCTGGGGAGAGTGACACGGACGAGTGTCAAGAGAGAAAAGTATAATATTAACAAGTGTATGGGTGATGAAAGTGTACGCGACTGCGCTGGGGGATATGGCACGGACGGGTGCCAAAAAGGGCGTATATACAAGGTATGTGAGTGCAAAAAGGATGTCTTTGACTTTTTGCTGGTGATTTGACACGGACGGGTGCCGGAATGTATCTGTAATGAGGGTGATTTGTTTGTAGAGTGTATTCAGGCGACCTGTGGGGAAAGATGACACGGACGGGTGCCAAAAGGTGTATATACGGGTGTTTGTGAATATGAGGCAACTGTTTTTGTTGGGACTCTGATGGGGGTTTTGGGGGAAAGTAATCTGTATTCACAAGCGTTTAATTCACAACATGACTTATGATTATGCTATGCATTTGATTTTTTCCGTAATGCTCCATATTAGACGGAATGCTACGCTCTGGGGGGTGAATATGATGCGGATGCCATGATCATGCAAAGGGGCACAGATCCGGGATTCGGATCCCGATGCTGCGAAGATCTCTGGATGATCTGCTTGAAATGGACCTCCCAGCTGGGGATGAGATCATTGGTAGATCTAATGATGTATCTGCTTGGGGATATATGTCACCGGTTGACATATCCTTGTAATACGGGACCCTGCTGGGGTTTGTAGAAGCTTTCTTCACTCTGTTGTGATCTCTTCATGCGTTGCTCTTCCGGATAGAGGCTGGAACTCTGTGGGGAGATAATTTCCTGTCTTCCGTGTTCAACTGAGGATGACAAGGCAACTCGGCTGGGGAATTATGAGAGTCAACTCAGCTGGGGAGAGCAAACAAGAGGCAACTCAGCTGGGGAGGAAACATCCTGAGTGTTAAACCTGTTAGTTGATTTGGCAACCTTGCTGGGGGAATGGGGAGCAACTCAGCTGGGGAAAGCAATGGGGAGCAACTCAGCTGGGGAAATGGAGCATTTCGGATGCTGAGATTGAGTGTATGCTGATTTGGCAGCTCCGCTGGGGAAATGGGCACCTTCTAGTGCCCTGTGGAAGATAGACCGAGTTGATAATGATTCGCCTATTTGCTGAGACGTAACCTGCATGCCCCAGGTCGCGTTCTGGATACCTGCAATCCTGCAAAGATAATGGAACGTACAAAAGGTCCCGAGGTATCCCTTACTGGGTTCCGTCATAGGAGATAAGTACTTTCGAGAGTAAGTATATTCCCTGTAAGCATGTGTTTTTTTTTTTCTTCTTATTTTTAGAGAAAGGCATCTGTACTTATGCAATTGTATTATTTTTTCTTAGAGATATCAGACAACTCTTTGCAAAACATAAATGTAAAAACGAAACATGACCGAAAATCTGATTTTATTGATTCACGTGCCCTGAATTGGCAAAATACAGTCAAAGAAACACATCTCCTGAAATGGGGAGATTGTTACAAATTGAGAAATAAAGTGCTGGCGGTGTTGACGACGCTTTGAGGAGCTTCCTCTCCTGCTATGACTCGTATGACAATGACGTTCTTCTCGTCTTGCTTTCTGGAGAGAGTTGATTCTGATCGAAGCTTGATCCTTTGGAAGCTTACCAAGTTGTAGGTGATACAGACGAATTCAGAATGCAGTTGTTCGCTTATTCCCTTATTTTGCATGGATCGCCCTTTCGGGTTTTCAATCCATCGGGATACCCATTTTTTGCCTGAGCTGTCCAATGCGGCTTTTCAACTCAGCGGGTGTACGTTTTTTTTTTTTATTTCCCTCACTTTTGCCCGAGTCTTTTATTCTGTTTTTGACTCGCCGGGATGCCCTATTTTTGCCTGGACTTACATTCTGTTTTTATGTCCAGCGGGTCATTTTATGCGAAGTATTTTTTAACTGCATCTGAATTCACAGGGGATGGGAAATCTTCACCGTCCATGGTGCTGAGCATCAGTGCTCCACCAGAGAAAACTTTCTTTACAACAAATGGTCCTTCATAGTTTGGAGTCCATTTGCCCCTGTGGTCTGTATGAGGAGGGAGGATTCTTTTCAACACAAGATCCCCTACTTGGTATTCTCGGTGCCTGACTTTCTGATCGAAGGCTTTCTTCATTCTCTTCTGATATAACTGCCCATGGCAGATTGCAGCCAATCTCTTCTCTTCGATCAGACTCAGTTGTTCGTATCGGGACCGAACCCATTCTGCTTCACTCAGTTTAACATCCATCAATACCCGTAACGAGGGTAGTTCAACTTCAACAGGTAGGACTGCTTCCATACCATATACAAGTTGATACGGTGTTGCCCCAGTGGACGTTCTGATTGATGTGCGGTACCCATGCAAGGCAAATGGTAGCATTTCGTGCCAGTCTTTGTATGTGATTACCATCTTCTGCACAATCTTCTTGATATTCTTATTTGCTGCCTCAACAGCGCCGTTCATCTTTGGCCTGTAAGGAGAAGAATTGTGATGTTGGATCTTGAAGTCCCGGCACAGTTCTGCCATCATTTTGTTGTTTAAATTGGAACCATTATCAGTAATGATTCGCTCGGGCACTCCATATCGACAGATGATATCTCTCTTCAGAAATCTGGCTGCCACTTGTCTTGTGACGTTTGCATATGAGGCTGCTTCAACCCACTTGGTGAAATAGTCGATGGCGACCAGGATGAATCTGTGACCGTTTGAAGCAGTTGGCTCAATCTTGCCAATCATGTCAATGCCCCACATAGCAAAGGGCCATGGTGAGGACATGATGTTCAAAGGATTGGGAGGCACATGCACCTTATCCGCATAGATCTGGCATTTATGGCATTTTCTGGCGTAAGCACAACAGTCTGCATCCATTGTGATCCAGTAATAACCTGATCTTAACAACTTTTTAGCCATTGCATGTCCTCCAGTATGGGTACCAAAGGAGCCTTCGTGCACTTCATGCATCAATAAATTTGCTTCCGTCTTGTCAACACATCTGAGGAGTACCATGTCAAAGTTCCTCTTGTATAAAGACCCATCAGTGTTCAGGAAGAAACTACCAGCAAGCCTTCTTAAAGTCTTCTTATCGTTGGAAGATGCCCCAGGTGGGTATGTTTGATCCTCCAAGAAGCACTTAATGTCATGGAACCAAGGCTTGTCATCTTTTACAACATCTGCTGCAAATACATATGCTGGTCTGTCAAGTCTAGATACTGAAATCTGAGGTACAAAGTTAGCAGCTTGAACTTTGATCATGGATGAAATGGTAGCAAGAGCATCTGCAAACTGATTCTCGTCTCGAGGGATATACTCAAGCTTGACTGTTGTGAAGAAAGTCAGTAACCTTCTCGTATAATCCCTGTAAGGTATCAGATGATCTTGGTGGGTGTACCATTTTCCATTGGTCTGATTGATTACCAAAGCCGAATCTCCGAATACGGTCAACGTCTTGATCCTGAGGTCAATGGCTTCCTCAAGACCCATAATGCAAGCTTCGTATTCAGCTTCGTTGTTAGTGCAGTTGAAAGTGAGTTTTGCCGAGAAAGGCATGTGAACTCCTTTTGGTGTAATGAGTACTGCACCCACACCACGGCCATTCATGTTAACAGCCCCATCAAACATCATAGTCCATTCTTCCTCCGGGTCAGGCCCTTCAGTGTGAACAGGCTCTTCATGATCTTTTGATTTAATGAACATGATGTCTTCATCAGGGAAGTCAAACCTCATAGGCTGGTAGTCATCAATGGGTTGCTCAGCAAGATATTCAGATAGTACACTGCCCTTGATGGCTTTCTGAGATGTGTACTGTATGTCGTATTCTGTAAGGATCATTTGCCATCTTGCAACCCGTCCGGTAAGAGCTGGCTTCTCGAAAATGTACTTAACTGGATCCATTTTTGAGATTAATAAGGTAGTGTGGGTCAACATATACTGTCTCAGTCGGCGAGCAGCCCACGCTAAAGCACAGCAAGTTTTCTCGAGCAGTGAATAACGCTGTTCACAGTCGGTAAACTTTTTGCTTAGGTAGTATATTGCGTACTCTTTTCGACCAGACTCGTCATGCTGGCCCAGCACACACCCCATTGACTCTTCTAATACTGTCAAGTACATGATCAAAGGTCTTCCTTCAACTGGAGGCATAAGGATTGGAGGTTCTTGCAGATATTCCTTGATCTTGTCAAAAGCCTTTTGGCAGTCTTCGTTCCACCTGACCGTTTGTTCCTTTCTTAATAGCTTGAACAAGGGTTCACAGGTTGCCGTGAGGTGAGATATGAACCTTGAAATGTAGTTCAATCGACCTAAGAACCCTCGAACTTCTTTCTCAGTTTTAGGTGCAGGCATTTCTTGTATAGCCTTGACTTTATCTGGGTCAACCTCAATCCCCTTCTCGCTTACAATAAAGCCCAGCAATTTACCGGATCGCACCCCGAATGTGCATTTGTTGGGGTTCAGCTTCAATTGGTATTTCCTCAGACGCTTGAATAACTTGAGCAGATTTACCAGGTGATCTTCCTCTGTAAGGGACTTGGCGATCATATCGTCCACATAGCATTCTATTTCCTTGTGGATCATATCATGGAATAATGTCACCATAGCCCGTTGATATGTGGCACCAGCATTCTTCAGTCCGAATGGCATCACTTTGTAACAGAACGTGCCCCAAGGTGTAATGAATGTTGTCTTCTCCATGTCTTCAGGTGACATCTTGATCTGATTATATCCTGAAAATCCATCCATGAAGGAGAATACCGAGAACTGAGCCGTATTATCCACCAATACGTCAATGTGAGGTAATGGGAAGTCATCTTTCGGGCTGGCTCTGTTCAGATCCCGGTAGTCAACACACATTCTTACTTTGCCATCCTTCTTAGGCACAGGTACTATGTTAGCAACCCACGGCGGGTAGCTAGTTACAGCAAGGAACCCGGTGTCCCATTGCTTTTGTACCTCCTCTTTGATTTTCATTGCCATGTCCGGGCGAGTGCGGCGCAACTTCTGTTTAACTGGCGGGCATTCTTCCCTCAGAGGCAGCTTGTGCACAACAATGTCGGTATCCAATCCCGGCATATCTTGATACGACCAAGCAAACACATCAACATACTCTTGAAGCAGATCTATCAACTGTCTCTTCACTGAGTCTTGCAGGCAGGCCCCGATTTTGACTTCTTTCACGTCTTCGTCTGTACCAAGATTAATCACTTCAATCTCCTCCTGATGAGGAGTAATAACCTTTTCCTCCTGTCTCAACAACCTGGCTAGCTCTTCAGGAAGCTCATATTCTTCATCAACCCCTTCATCAGCTTGATTGATTGGATTGTCAAAGTCATACGATGTCATAGCCGTGCTGTTGTCGGTGCTGTCAGGAAGGCACTCTCTGCAAGGGTTAAGTTGGTTCATCTTAGTGATTGATTTTAATCTTGCTTTCAGAAAAAGTGAAATGAAGTTACCATTTTGAAAACACCGCCATTTATTTTTTGTACAAAAAGAAAAATGGAAAAACAGTGAGCATAAAAGAAAAAGACTCGTTTGCAAAAAGATGTCTGATACTTCATTAATTTAATCTTGTTTGCACAAAAGTACAGATGGCCCTGGTTACAAAATGAGTCTTGTCATCTTGGGCAAGATGCAAGACTTGGATGCATGCTATAAAAAATACAGGAAATAATAATTACTCTGCATGAGTAACTCTTATAATTTCCTGGGAAGACCAGTTCGAGACACTGCTCCCCGGGATCTTTGGACGAATCCAATTCTCCAGATTGCGCTCCTCTTCCAGCTCGTCTTCCAAACAGTTGATAGCATCGGGGGTAAGCATCCCCCCACTGACAAATCCTGGCTCTGCAGCAGCCTTCGCTTGATGTTGAGTTGGTCTGTAACCCAACCCAAATTTGTCCTTCTTCTCCTCCACAGCTAAGACCTTGCCCCAGCCTTGGGCAGTTCCTTCTTCAACAACCTTCCGGGCTTGTTGATAAGACGACATGGAGATCCCTGACACAACAGATGCTTCATTGACGTTCAAGGCTTCAAAACCTTGGCTCATTGTTTCATGGATCTCTCCATCCATCTCAATGTACTTGTAGGTAGCCAGATGGCTAACGAAAATATCCTCCTCTCCACAGATTGTGACAACTTGGCCTTCCCACTCATATTTTAACTTTTGGTGAAGGGTAGACGTTATTGCGCCGGCGGCGTGAATCCAGGGTCTACCCAACAAACAGCTGTAGGCGGGCTGAATGTCCATCACATAAAAGATAGTTTTAAAGGTCTGCGGGCCAATTGTCACAGGCAACTCAATCTCTCCCAGAACCGATCTCTTAGAACCATCAAAGGCTCTTACTACCAGGTTGCTGGGTCTCAATGCCAATCCATCATATTCAAGCTTCACCAGAGCCTTCTTTGGTAAGACATTCAGGGAAGAACCTGTGTCCACCAGCACATGAGAAAGGACAGCTCCTTTGCATTCCAGGGTTATGTGCAAGGCTTTGTTGTGATTGCGGCCATCCGCTGTCAAGTCAGAATTAGTAAACCCTAGCCCATTGCTAGTAGTAACATTTCCAACCACGGTTTCCAATTGGTTGACAGTAATCTCTTCAGGCACGTAAGCTGCGTGCAAGACTTTAAGTAGTGCATTCCGATGGGCTTCGGAGCACATAAGCAGTGAGAGGATAGAGATTTTGGATGGCGTCTGGTGAAGCTGATCCACAATTTTGTAATCACTCTTTTTGATGATTCGCATAAACTCATCAACTTCCTGATCAAATGGAGTTTTCAGGGCTTCTTTGGCAGCTGGATCTTCCTGCACCGGGCCTTTACCTTTTGCCTTGGCAGCAGCTTCTGCTTCGGCAGTAGGCTTTTGAATTTGTGGGGCGAAGAGACGTCCGCTTCGGGTGAAGCCTCCGCCTCCGCCCACATTATCAATTTGTGGTGCAGGTGTTGATGTTTCAAGAGTGATTCTTTTTCCTTCGCAATACAAGTCAGAGCCATAGTGCCAAGGGATGGCCCTATCGCTTTCATATGGTACAGGTCCAGGCACCGTGACGGTAACTGGACTGATTGCTGCTGCTGAAGGGACTGTTATTGTTTGTGGATCATAAAAGATTGTGACTGGCGCTCTAGTGGGAGCAGCACCTTCTGAATGGTAGGCGGAGTTATTTTCTGGATCGTAGAATATGGTAACTGTGGAGACATCTTCATGATTGTTTGCTGGTGTTGTAGGAGGTTCCGTTGGAAGGACTATTGCTGTTATTGATGGAAAGTCGAAATGGAATGAAGCTGAAGTTGTAGCAGGAGGAACTGTTGTAAACTGATCATTTGGAAGGACAGGTGAAGTACTTGTTGATGGTGCTGATGAATTGTTGGGAACAATAGTTGCCGCAGTTGTAGGAGGTTCTGAAACCGTTGTTGATGAAGTTGCCGGATTTGTCGGAAATGATGTAGTGATCTGTAGCAAGCCACTCTGAATAAGGCTGTCAATGCCATTCCTCAGGTCCTCACACCCATTCCATGAAATATTGCAGTAGGGGCACCCTAGTTCACACCCCGGAAATATCTGGTTTTCACGGAGTTGAGCTTTGATTTCCACCAATGGTGTCCGGATCTGATCCACACTGGTTATTAAATAAGACGGTTGGTCTTCTTCAATAGCGTTAATTCGAGGACCACCATGGTTCGGCATAGGGTTTTTATTGACGTTGGGCGGAGGTGCAAAATTCAGAGCCTTGGAGTCTACCAAGTCTTGTACCTTCATATGCAGAGCCCTGCATTTTTCTGTACTGTGACCAGGTGCGTTTGAATGAAAAGCACACCTAGCGTTGGAGTCATAGTTTCTTGGTAGACTGTTGGGATCCGGAGGTGCCAACGTTCTTAGCTCAACTAGGTTGAGTTTCAGAAGCTGTGGCAGCAAGGCAGCATACGGCATTGGGATCGGGTCGATCACTCTATTAGCTTGGGATGGCCTCTGTTGGAATGGCCTTTGTTGATTGTTGTTGGTGTTGTTGTTGTTGAAGTTCCTTGGAGGATACTGATTCTGATGATACTGAGGTTGTTGTTGGAAGTTTTGTTGAGGAGGTTGATAGATTGGCTGAGGATGAGCTGGAGCAGGGATAGTGACTGCTGCTATTGACCTTTGAACATATTGGGGCCTACCCCTGTTGGTGTGAATGGCATTGGTCTCGCCAGTTCTTCTTGGGCCTGCAAAAGGCTTTCTTGTACTACTGGACGAGCTTGCACCGTTGTCTGAGATCTTTCCCATTTTTAACAGGCTTTCAATTCTCTCCCCGGCTATAACAACATCCGCAAAGCTAGTGGAAGAGAAAGCAGCTAACCTGTCAATATAGGTTCCCTGAAGAGTGTTCATAAACATGTCTGCCATTTCTCTTTCAGACATTGGTGGTTGAACGGCAGCAGCCAATTGTCTCCATCTTTGAGCATATTCTCTGAAGCTCTCCCTTGAAGACTGTGACATTCCCATTAGGAGGGTCCTGTTGGGTGCCATATCTAGATTATACTGATACTGTCTGATGAAGGCCTCTGCCAGGTCCTTCCAGCATCTAATAGTTGCCTTTGTCAGATGGGAATACCACTCCCTCGAAGCTCCAGTCAAGCTATCTTCAAAATAGAACATCCACAGTTTCTCATCCATTGTATAGGCCTTCAGCCTTCCCAGAAATGATTGCAAATGAGTTCGGGGGCATGAAGTCCCATTATACTTTTCGAAACAAGGAGGCTTGAACTTGTGGGGAATCCTGACCCCTTCAACCAAACCCATGTCCATGACGTCGAAGCCCAAAGAATTTTGAGATTCTAAAGACCTTAACTTCTCAGCTATTTCATCCAATCTCCTATCATAAGCATCCTCTCCAGCACCCATTACTGTAAATTGGTCCTCCTGAGGATCTTCTTGAAGTACTCTGGCTGCAGTAGCTGTTCCTTGGATGTTGGCAGGAATATTAATCTCAGGATGTAGATGTGGACCAAACACAGGGGGATTCACATGTGGTTGCACCCTTTCATTGTTACTGGTGCCTGCAGTTCCTACATGAGGCTCCTCTGGATTTTGCCTCTCAACCATAGCCCTTAGTCTCTCCTGGCTCTGAGCCATGTTGTTCATAACCTCCATGAACTGCGTCATCTGTGTCCTCATCTCCAATCTTTCATTGGCTAGCTGATTTCGGACATCAGCAAGATCTTGTTGAACTTGATCCATCTGGATTCCCGGAAGGTTGTTTCTGGTTGGGTACCTGTGTGGCCTGTTGAGAGGAAATACCCGGCGGCGAGCAATAATTCCTGAACATCACAACAGAGGTTAGCAACAACAAAACAAAAACCTACAAAACAAACAAAAGGGTTAGCATGCAATGCAGTTATGCTTATTTGCTCTCAAGGTATCCGGTTTGGCCTTCAGTTTTGACCCTTCCAGACCCTTGAAGATGATGCTGTTGAAGTTGCTTTTGATGTGAACCCAGATGGAAACTAACACAAATATATTACAAAGGTGAAATAATACAATTTGTTCATTTTACAACACAAACCCTCAAAGGGGCCAAAATACATCACAAAAGCAAAAGTACATGGAAAAGGAACAACAACAAGCAGATGATCAAACTCCAAGGCCAAACTCATCCTCGCGAACTTCCTTGAGAAGTGCTTCGGTCACAGGATCAGCCGGATGCTCCGTGAGACTTCTGATGAGAAGGTTTCTTGTTGCAACAGCTGCAGTCAATTTCTTGCTCTGACTTTGGTCCTTAGACCTCTTCAATCCTTCCTTGATTTTCAGCTCTGATATCTCCTCCTGGGCTGCTGCCAGGGCTTTTTCCATCTGCTCCATCTTGTCCTGAACTTTCTTGTCTTCTAGAGTACGGGCCTCAGTGATCCGGACCCACCTGGCCTGACTCTCTTTCAAATACAAGTCTGTTCTTGCTCTTTGGAACTGAGCTTCCTTACAAGCATTCTTCAGAATCTGCTCACCAGCTTTGGACTTGTTGATATAATCTCCAGACTTCTCAATTTTAGTCAAGTGTTCCACTCTCAATTTCTCCAATCTCTCAATCTCCCTCACACCTTCACTCCTCTCCCTGAGGGTCTTCTGCAAGGCTTGGGTTAACTTCTCATTTCTTTCCTTCAAGCTTTCAAACTCCTTCAAACTGATAGTGGCAGGGGGTGGTGCTGAAGATGACTCAGGCATGTCTTCTATGGTAAAGGGCATTCCAGAGGATTGGGCCCTAGCATGGGACCACTCATAATATTGGACTGATGCCACATTATTGCACTTCCCCAGAATGATGATTCCCTTAGTTTGAACATGATCCCAGGCCCAGGCAGCCTGCCTAACAACAGCCAAACTAATCTTGTTCTCACAGTAGAGGGTCTCCACCAAATCCTGTACCCTAGGAGCATGGACCAGTGCATAGCCTAATTGCCTCTTGAACAGCAGAGGGTTGTAATTGATACTTCCCTTAACTCCTATTAAGGGCACATTGGGAAAGTGCCCACAGTTGGTGATCATATCTCTGCCCTTGGTGCTTTGAGTACACCATCTGATGTCTGCTGAAGTGAGAGTAGTGAGCCTCTTAGCCCAGTTGCTTTGCTGATGAGGATTAAGAAATGCATCTGTCCTGGGTAGATGCCTGAGGAGCCAAGCATGGAATAATGGAGCACAAATCCTCACTAACCTTCCCCTTTGCTTCTCATTTCTCTGATGGACTGAATAATAGAGATCACCCAGTAAAGTTGGCACAGGGTTCTTCAGGATGAACAAGTGGATTGCATTCTTGCTGATGAATCGAGGCTCATCTGCAAACAACACAATTCCATATACACTTAAGGCCAATAGAGCGCAAACAGCTTTCCACTCCCCCAAGGAGGCCTTCAAACTAGCTTGAGAAATCAGGAAGTCCAGATGAAAACCAAGGATCCCAGCTTTAGAGGTCATGTGCTGTTCAATCAAAACAGGCTCCAGGTGCAAAGCTTTTGCTATCTCTCCATTGCTGGGAAAGACCATTTCAGGGTTGAAAGGGATTTCCCTCTTGACAGGCAAACCAACCAAATATGAGTATTCTTCCAAAAGAGGACCCAACTGAAAGTCTTGAAAGGTGAAACATCTTAATGGAGGATCATAAAACTGAATGCAGGTGTGGATGAGGCTTCTCTGAGATGGGTCCAGATCCATGACCATGTCCAGTATATCTCCATAACTCTCCCTGAACAAGGGTATGTGATCTGGAGTGATCAGGGTTTGGATCCTCCTGATGTCTGATAAGTCTGGTTGGAAGAAATGATAGGTGATGTTGCTTTTCTTTGGAGCCATGATGTTGAGACTGAGTAGAGTGCCGATGAAGATGCTGAAAGAATGAGCCACTGATTGGCTGGTGCAAGTAACTGAAGTATATGGCTGACAAGCTGAAGCAAGTGCTGGTGGAGATAGGTCAAAACTGCAGATGGGGTCAAAACCAAAACCAGATGGGAAATGGATACCCTGAAACACAAATAAGCACATGTTAATATGATGCAATGAGTATGTATGCAAATGAAATGCAGGGGTTTGTGACTGAGCTGGATCTGATTAACTGCCTTGGTATGGATCCACGTGTGTCCAAGAATTCTAGATGGAGGTCTAAAAATCCAGTAACCAGGGTAGGGGACTCAAATAAAGAGCCACATGTCCAGGGTTTAGAATCACAAGAACTATCCAACATGGAGCATTCTTAACAAGGTCAAAGTAACAGGGTATTCTGAGGTCAAGGTACCT
Organism: Lathyrus aphaca; assembly: GCA_963966055.1. Classification (NCBI taxonomy): domain Eukaryota; kingdom Viridiplantae; phylum Streptophyta; class Magnoliopsida; order Fabales; family Fabaceae; genus Lathyrus; species Lathyrus aphaca. The sequence goes on from OZ014525.1 coordinate 220,751,922, forward strand.
GCAAACCTGTAAACAGCCCCAACCCCCTCACAGGTGGTGATCTAGAACAAGGATCCTCAGACTTGGATCAGTTATGAGAAGTGTAAACACTTCTAACCCGGAGGTACAGTGTTTACAATAACCATAACAATTCCTCCTCTAATTCACCTCAGTTTCTGAAGGTCAATACTAAAAGGTCATCCAGACTTAGCAGGCTTCCCAGATAGCCCTAGCATTGCAGGAAATCTGCAACACAGAGTTCTCAAGAAGAAACCCATATCTGAACCGTGTTTCATATTCCCGCACCAGACCGAAATGGAATGGGAAAGAATATGATTCACTCTAGCCTAGGTGTCACTCAGGTCCCAGGTATAGCACCTTAACTCTCAATGGAACACCCACCCACCACAGAAAAACCAGATCCAGCCAGCACAGTATGACAATATGAAAATATAAAGCTATAAAGAAAGCAATAAATCAACTGTACATAAAGCAATAAACAAAAATAAATACAAGCACATACAAGCACATAACACCCCAGTAAACACAAATCAAACAAGCGCTAGGAGGAACCCACAAAAAGAACCAGAAGCTCTAGTTGCAATATAAGGGTCCCCAGCAGAGTCGCCAAGCTGTCGCTCCCGACAAGTGACACCGGGTCAGATGAAGGTACAGACGCGAACGGTCGGCGGAGGGAACAGTGAGAACACACAGCCGTGAACTCACTGGAGGATGAATAGAGTCGCCAGCTAGGCATTTTTATCCCGGAGGAAAGGCAATGCTGCATAGGCCTGGAAAGAGATGGATAAGACGGTTTGCGAACCAGAGAGACTGAGAAAGGGGGTTGGTTACAACCTGGGAAGGTATTAGCACCCAGATTGTCCGCCGTACTCGACGGGATCCACGCTTAAAAGATTTGTGTTTTAAAGGGGTAGTGTCAGTGCAATCTGCGTGTAAAATAGCTGGAAGGCAATATGTACAGGTGTCAGTGTAAAAGAAGTGAAGTGTGATATAAATGAAGTGTCAGTGTAAGGAAAAGAGTATGCTCAAGATCATGAGGCTTAAGAGAATAATGCTGGAAGGAGGGGGAATGGACAGAGACTTTTGTTCGATAACTGTTAAGTTATGCCTACGTATCCTCTCGTGCAATGAGGAAGTCAGAACACCGTAGTTCGACCCAAAGAGACTGAAAAATGAATTGACTGGTGAACTGCTTGCTTGCCTATGCTCAAGTGTATGACCTGTCTGGCTCAGGTGCTTACTGTCTTGCATTAGACGGAAGAAGCAAGTTCTCGATTGTGAGTGAAGGTGATGAGAAGAGAATCCCGAAGGGGGCGATTATTGTTTGTTTTTTTGAGTTTTCAGTCTTTTATTGCTTTTGGAGTTTGTCATAGGATAATGAGCTTAAGTCTAAACCAATGGGTTAGTAAACTCATCACATCTTCCCTCTGATTAGGGGTAATGAGAGTACCTTAAGTGTGAAGTCAGATTCTCACACTTAATCACCTTTGGTGTAGGATTAAGATCATTAACCTACTTGTGATTATTTAGATGTTTTTGTGATTTTGTTTAGTGTTGAGTAATGAGGTTAAGCCATAATCAAGGATTAAACAGACCCATTACACCATCCTAAAAGAAGGATGATAGATGAGAGTGTTTAAGCTGAGGAAGACTCCTCAACTTAATCCATGATTAGGGATTAAACCCATGACAAAACAAGCCTTTGATTAAGTGGATTTTATTTAATGGTATGATGATGAAGTGTTTTTTATGGTTTGTAAGACAACTTGAGGGGGACTTGTCCATTAACACTAGGGTTAGTCCTTCTTAACCACTTAAGGAAGAATTGGAACCCTAATGCAAGGCCCAAGTTACAAGTGTGATGTCTTGATACTTATTAAGTGAATTGATTAAGAGATTTAAACAACTTAAGGGTTTAATACTTAGGATTAAAGTTATACACTCCATCCTAAGAGAAGGATGCAGGCATAACCCTAATCACAAAGTCTTAAAACATTTAGGGTTTAGTCTCTGATTATGAGGTGAGAAGAGAAGACTCAAAGAGAGACACAAAGGTAAAAACTATGAAGGGGGACTAATCAAAACCCTAATTCATTATCATGCTTGGTTGGTCCTAAGGTTTGTGAGGTTTTCAAGAACAATCTTCAAAGGAGCCACCAGGAAGCAGATGAACAGGATCAAGAGAAGCAAAGTGACTTGCTTCATTCAAGAAGTCAAGTCACTTGAAGAAAGAAAGTAAGAAGAAGAAGAATGAGCAAGCTCAAACTCAAGCACATATAAGAATGCAGCAATGTATGCAAGAGAGGTGAAAAGAAAAGTTATGAGAAGTGAAGGCAAATTCACTTCCCAAGTTACTTACCACCTGAAATGTTAGAAAGAAATGCAATGCGAGGCAAGATGAGATGAAATGGTATGATGCTAGACCAAACCAGAAGCAATTACATGATGATCATGATGTTATGAAGTGTTGCAAACATGAGGCATGACATGGGGATGTTCATACAAGACCAATGAATGCATATGATGCAAGCTAAGGAACATGAACAAGCATGAAATGTTATGAAGCATACAAGGCAAATGGCATGGCAAAGATGTAATGCAATGATCAAAGATGCTTTATACATGTCTTAAGATGTCAAATGAATCATAATCATGCACAAAATGCAAAGACAAACCATGTTATGCAAGAAAATGCAAGAGGGATGCAAATGAAAGCCCAAATTAGGGTTTATGGATCAAACATCAAACACAAACCAAAAACAGAAGCAAAACCCTAAAGTAAAAATGGAAAATGGCACCCAAAGAAGCCCTAGACCTATAAAAAACCACTGCCCAAAGGGGAGCTCTCAACTCTCAACCAAACTCAAGTTATGATTTTTCTAAGTTATTAGGGTTTTTTAGGGTTCTTAACAAAACAAATTCCAAACAATTTGGAAATGCAAGAACAATTCATGGCCTTTTTATCCTTGAAAATACATGCTAAACAAAAGACAATGCAAGAAGAATCAATGTCTCAACCTTCACCAATTGGCAGAAATGAATTTTCAAACATGTGATCAAAATAATGCATAAAAAATGATTTAATTCAATGAAAAATTCTTAAAATGCATCAAGATCAAAAAAGAAATTTGGTTTGAAGGTTGGACAATGTTTCTAAATGTCTTAGAACATTTCATGATTTTTTTTGTAATTTTTAAATACCTAAAAGTATTTTTAATTAATTAATTCCCATTAATCAATTAAAAATAATCTTTTAAATATTTAAAAATACTTTTTTAATGATAAAAAATAAAATAAAAATGTTTTTGGGTCTTAAAAATTAATAAAACTCAGAGGAAAAAGTTTCATAATTTTTAAGAATTTTTAACTATTTTAAATTAAATATGCAATTTAAATGAAAGAAAATGAATTAAAAAGGAATTAAAATAAAAGTAAACAGGATGGATGGATGAGATTGCTCCTGAGTTCAAAGGCATTGACTGCGCGCCAGAATGAAAGGCCTAGATTCAAACTTCTAAAACTTAATTAATTAATTTAATTAAACCTGATTATGAATTAATGATGCAATCCAGACCACACACACGCGCGCGGGAAAGATGATCCAATGGTCCACGTTTGAACTTTGCCCTAATTAATTACACTTAACCCTAATCACTTTCAGGCTGCCGGAGAAGACTTCCGGTCGTCTTCTCCGGCCAGCCCTCACCTGAGAATCCTCAAACTTCCTAAAAACGTAACATAAATGAAATCTAAGACCAGAGAAATGTTCCTCTCCTCCTCACGAATCAAACCCCTAACCTAAAACAAATTTATATTACCTAAACAAGCTGAATCGAAGAGGGAAAGTTCTAGGTCAAGCAAGCTTCAGTCACGAATTAAACACTCAAATCAACACCATTTTCGAAACCAAAGGTACCAGAATGATCAGGCAAGCATGAAGAACAAGTTTGTAACAATAAAAGTCACTTCTGGAAAAATTAATTTCAGGTTACCTGAGATTTGAAGCTTTCAGTTTAGGAACTTTCTGGCCACCTCTCTTTGTGCTAACCACTCCACTTGATCCCCCAAAGATGCTTGAATGCTCAAAATGAGTTTGTGTTGGCTGGAGAAGGAGATTCGAATGGAACTGCTTCAAGCTCAGTCAACAATGGCTATGGTGATTTTGGCACTTTCAGGTCATGGTGATGGGTTGTTTGAGGTCCATACAATGTGTAGAGAAGATCTGTGGTGTTGGTTTGTGTGTTTGTGAGCTAGGATGGAAGATTCGAAAGTTTTTGCAAACTGAAGTGAGAAATGGCAGTGGGGTTTCTTGGCTGTTTCAGGCTTGGGCTTTGGGTGCTGGATGGTCTATGAAGTGTGTGGAGTTGAATGATGAAGATAGTTTTAGTGTTTGATGGCTGTGGACAGAATTTCGAAGGAACTTGCAATGAGGTGTGTTTTTGTGAATGTGGTGAATGTGTGTGTTTCAGCCTTGCCTCTTGAGTGTTTTTGCTTGCAAATTGATAACATATTTTAATCCAAGTGGCCAGAGGATGTGACTTGTGCAGCTGTGATAGGTAAGTTTGCTTTTGCATAAAAGGTCAACTTTGTGTAAGATAGGGCATGGGCAAGGTCTAGGCAAGTACAAGGCATGGCTGGCGCAGCAAAGGTGAGGGAGAGGCCTAGCAAAGCTCAGCAGCCAATGCACCAAGTTGTAGGAAGTGATCATGAGTGTTTTGCAAGTTGGCTAGCTTTATGGATTTTCATGAAAATGCCTTGTTACACAAACCAAACCATGGGCAAACTAGATCAAATTCTGATTTTTGTAACTTAGAGAATGTTCACATGCTGGTTTGAAGTGGATTAGAGGCTGCAATGTGTTTTGATCCAAGACTTTGCAAAATTTCCACTTGGTGCATAACTTGAAAATAAGTGATTTTTGGCAACTTTGCATGGTCATAACTTTTGATCCAAGAAGAATTTGATCATGTTCTTGTACTTTTTGAAAAGGGAAAGATGAGATCTACAACTTTCATGACCAAAGTTTTTCCATTTGAAGCCTTTTTGGATCATGAATCAAGGCTTGAAAATTGACCTAAAATGGTGCATTCTTTGAAAAGTCAACTATGCCCAAAAAAGTCAACATTTGCAAAAACTCCAAATTCTTGATTTTTATGAACTTCAACCTTCTTCCATGATCAAATAAAGATCATATACACTCAAAATGATGAAGATCACCCATTGGTTGGGTCATTGGGGGCCTCAGATGCCCTGATTTTGCACTGACTTGTCTGAAAAGTCAACTCTTGATCAGATGACTTCCCCATGGAATTTCTTCATGAAAATTGATATGCACACTCCCTATACCATATAGAGATCAATGGAAACAAGAATGACCAAAAAATTTGGGGTTATGGCCTCTGAAACCAAAACCCTAATTTTCAGTCAACTGTGTAGTTCAGGCTGGCCCTGCATCCACTCAAACCCTAGTTCTTGTGATTCCTCTGCATTTTTGACTTTGAGAAGATGGAATATGATATAAGAACACACATGGACCCCTTTTAATTGATTGGTGGCCTTTTGAATGGCTCAAGAAGCTTTGGGATTGCTCAGATCACAAACCCTATGTGCAGATGCCTTGAAAGCTATGCAGTGGATAAAAAATGAGATGTGAGATGATATGATTGTGTTTATGCATATGAGGATGATCACAAGCCATGGTGTGAATGGGTGAGGGCAAATTTGGGGTGTTTACAACCACCACTAAACAGATGAATAGCCAATCCGATTCTTCTGGTCCAGAACCTCACACGAACTACAACTTGATAATCTGATGAATTTCGCACAACATGACTTGACTTTGAATTCTCATTTTCAGATAAGTAAACCACTAACACAAGTAACTTGCATTTGAAGCAAACTCCTGATAGTCTGACCAAGATTAGGTCAAACATCCATCTGAATTGGATTGTGACTGAACAAACACGCTTGAGCTGAAACCAATACTTTTGAGATATCGAGAATATCCTAAGGTGCTGAGAAAAGAGGAATAGCCTTTGATAAAGAAGAGAAAATAGCCTGATGATGAGCTAGATGCTCCAGTGAGTAATCCTTGCAGATACAAAATCCCTGGAAACCGTTGAATCGGGGAAATAAACCCTACTCAGTAGACGATCCCATGTCTTAAGAGCTTATGCAAATGATATGACCTAATGGAAATGCAGATGAGATGCAAAACAAAAAGCCAGAAAACCAGAGGGAAAATTTAGGGTGTCTACAGCTGCCCCTATTCAATCATCAGTTAATCTAACAAAGGACGATAGTACGGGCTATCAACCATTCGAGATAAACTGTGGTTGAATACCAAGAATACCAAAAATTTGCACTCTGACAAAGAATGCAACACCGGGAAATAAACCCAACCAGATGACGCTCTGGGGATATGAAAGGGAGGAAAAGCAGACGAGCTTCTTCCAAGATGAAACTGATATCTGGAGTAAGAACATGTTGACAGACGAGTCTTCAAACAATCCTGTGACGCTAGGAACTGGACAGACGAGTCCTCAAACACTGCAAGAACATAATCTGAGACAAACGAGTCTTCAAACAATCCTGTGACGCCAGGAGCTGGACATACGAGTCCTCAAACACTGCAAACATAATCTGAGACAGACGAGTCTCCTTCGGATTTACCTGTTACGCCAGGACCGGGATGCATTTAAGTCTGTGGGATAGACATGCAATCAAGGTAGACGAACCTTCTTCATATATTATCCACGGATATATGGTATAAGATAGACGAGTCTTCTTAGCAAACCTGTGACGCCAGGTGCAGCAACAATAATTGGTGCTTGAGACGGACGAGCCTCCTTCGGATTTACCTGTTATGCCAGGACCGGTAACCATTTTGACATTAATTCCCACTGTCAGGATTTGAAACCTCTTCAATACAGACGAGTATTGGAAATGATACAGACGAGTATCCACAAATATCAGGCATACCAAACACAGACGAGTGCTGGAAAGTTGCAGACGAGCAACAACATACGAGATATCACAACACAAACGAGTGTTTGAAACTACAGACGAGCAAACTCAAGGTAATCATAAGCCACTGCTGGGGAGAGCAAACGAGCAATACCAAAGGGCCAACACAGACGAGTGTCGAAAGATGCAGACAAGCAGCAATAAAGCAATAATATGTCCCTACTGGGGAGAGCTCTGGTTAGGGATATCACAGACGAGTGTTGAAAAACGTAGACGAGCGATAAATCAATGCCTGATTGGCCACAAGAGTTACGACTCTGCTGGGGAAGATAAGTCAAGAGGTCTGGATACCTAACTCTGATGGAGGTGATGAATACCTGACTGTATCATCAAAATACCCAAAAGTAAGGCAACTTCGTTGGGGAATATTTCACTGCCGGAAGTGAAGATCAGATATGAACCCTGTGGGGAAAGATCATCTTCAGACTTGGCTGGGGAAGATGCTTCGTCAAATAACTCTTGCTGGGAACCTTGCTGGGGAGAGAGCTCTGACAATTCTAACTTTGTGGGGAAACAAGGCCTTCAGCTTCCTGTTGGGAAAACTTCACTATGGAAAGATAAATCCGCTTGGGGACGAGAACGATTCAATCAGCCTTGAAGTTCTGCTGGGGATACCACCTGCTCTAACTCAGCTGGGGAGATGTCATCCTTCTGGCATGGCTGATACATATATGGCAATGCTCTGCTAAGGAGAGACTTTGCTGGAGAGTCAGATCACAATATGCCCCAAGTATAGTACTATGACTGTGTTGGGAAGATATGCCAATGAAAATTGGACTTTGACTGTATCCCAACTCCTCACGAGGAAACCTTGTCGGTTGAAAGAAGATCTTATGCTCGGGGAAGAAATAAACTTCTAGTGCCCTGCTGGTAAAATAAATACCAGACATTCCCTGAGAATTAACACAGTGTTTCAAACTTCTGAGCTCAACAACTGCATACTGATTATCATGAGTGCACAAGCATCCCTTTACTCTTCCAATTTCCTCAGACTGCATCATCTATGAACAAGATTGTCTCTGGAGGATTTTACAGAAGACCTGGCGTCCAAAATTGCCCCAGTGTCTTCAAACTCTCGCCGAAGTCAAACGGATCTTGAGATAACTGCCCCAGATTGCGTCTTGTAATGATTCTGCCCCACACGAAGAAACGGAAACCATGCAGTATGACGATGCAATGCAAATGCTGCAAGATGTAAACGTATGCTCATGATGCTAAGGATATGAATATGCAAGCTACAGGAGCTAAAACAAGGATTGCTGGGCTCTAGGGCCAGGTTGATAAAGATTTTTGGTTTTGGTTGCCAAGCAATTGGACTTTGAAGGTGAATTACCAGACGAGAACTGGTTTATTGAAGGTAGGCCAACAGACGAGAACTGATGGGCAAAAAATAAGTCATCAGACGAGAACTGACTCCTTGGGTTCATTGTCAAACGAGAATTGACTCTGAAAAAGAATGATTACCAGATGAGAACTGGCGTTCAACAGGCTAAATGAAAAGGTGACCAGACGAGAACTGGTTAAAAGATTCGCCTACCAGACGAGAACTGGTATTTGAAGTTGGTTTGCCAGACGAGAACTGGACTTTGGGTTTGTCTGCTAGACGAGGAATAGACTTTTGAAATGGTTTGCCAGACGAGAACTGGACTTTGAAATGTTGATAAGTTGTTGGGGTTACGGTGCCCTGGATGTGACATCTGATGTTTGAGGGGAATGCCCAATGCAACTGTGATGCATATGCTCTATGATCTAGCGAAGCGACATGAATAACGCATGCAAATGATTTATGTAATGCTCATGAAAGGCTAGAAAAAACTCCCGAGGATGGGAAAAAAGGTCTAATGTGGCAAGGCTTCTGGTCGAGAAGGGTGACAAAGGCGACGGTGGTTAACACGATTTCCCGATACTCGTCTTGAACTCGGAGATCGCTGATATAACTTGCTCTGTGCAGCTAAAGTTGCCCCTGTTTGGTGAGTCTTCGAACAGACTGTCACTGATTAGCCAATTCCTGGCGTGGCAGACTTGGATGTCCTCTCGAGAAGAGTTACACTTAGTGATTTCTGAAAGTGTCCTGCCCCGGTATGAGCGTGGAAGCGACTTGACTCATTCTGACTATACATTGGAAGAAATCATGCTTGGACAAAGAAATTTCGGGTGTCCTGCCCCTGCTTGGCAGATTCAGTTCTGATCAACTGGCTTTGAATGACGTCCCTCAATTACCTGATGCTTGGGAACTTGCTGTACCCTGATTGATTTTTTTGGTCGACAAAGTCACTGGATAACATGCCCCTGATTCATAGGCCAACAAGATGCTCTTGATTCTGGTCATCACTGTTGAATGATCTAATTCTCCTCTGATTGCCATTTGTAGGAACTTCCCTGAAGACACAGGCTGACTTGCAATTAAAATCGTTCATTTACAAATGGTAATTTTAATACGGTGCACATGCAAGTTTTGAAAATTATTTATTTGAATGTCGTGACAGTGTGTGACGAATGGACGATTAGTCCAAACGTAGTGCTGAGGAAGCAAATCGTTAGGAGTCAGCTTACGCAACCTTGTCGTAGTATGCTTTCAGAATTGAACCTGATTCAATTAGGACTTTCAAGGGTTATAACGTGGTCTGGTTCACGGTTTTAGAAAGAAGGATTTATGGCTCAAAGTTTATCTGTGCCCACCTATTCTTCTTGATGTTCTCCAGTCCTATGTTCAGCTAATTCGACTTAAGCGCTCGCTTCTCACAAGGGTTTTGTAATGATTGAGGAACCAATGACGTTGATGGTTTACGCACCAATGAGGTTTCTTGGAGTAACAGTCACCCATTCTGACTTTGTGTCTGGTCACACGACTTTGTTCTCATGGGATATTTTTCTTTCTTTGATTTTTTTTTTACTCCCTAACTTTTGCCTGGACTGAATCTCTTTTTGAATTTTTCGATTTCGAAGTCCAACGGGATGCCCTAACTTTTGCCTAAGTCATATGTTTTCACTTTTTTTCGACTTAGCGGGCTTTATTTCTCTTTTTTCTTTGATTTTTTTGAACAAATCGTGTGACACAGGTTTGTCATGACTTGCTGAAAGGGTTGACTACCTCATTCCTTTGTTGGTGAGGGATAACCATTGTGGTTTCACATCTCTTGACCTCTTGAGGTGTAATGAATAAAAGGTAATGGATCCTCGGATGCACACTCCTTTGGAAATTTGAACGCTCGGTCAAACTAACTGATAATTACCCTGCCCCGGGTTGAATGTGAGGGTTTTTTCGTTTAGAAAAGAAACTCCTACTTCAAGGCTCAAAGGGGTTGACGAGGGTCTATCTCCCTTATATCTCCGGTGTTTGGGAATTGAAACAATGCCTGTACATCGTCAGCAGGTTCTACCCTGAAAGCATACCTTCAACAATTATGGGTATTCAGTTGTCATCATCCTCCCTCAAACCTGCTAGACAACAGTGAAATAAATGGGAGGTAAATATATGCAATTCTTTTTTTTGTTTTTTTCAATGCAAGTAAAGAAAAATGAGCGAATGCGACATAATTTATTCAAAAATGCAAGATCACTACATTAACATTACCATTCAAAATAACAATGCTTAAAAGACAAGTAACTGCTAACAGGAAAGAAACTACAATGCAAATGATAAAAGGATACAATGATCACCAATTCTGATGACATCTTCTTGAGCCACTGAAATCAGGAGACGCTCCTTCGAAATCTTTGAACTCAATCAGGCGAGAAGTTGACGTGCACAACCAAGTTTCCTTCTGGAAAGGATATGTAGCCCTTGTCGATCAACTGTTGTACTTTGGCTTGAAAAGCCTTGCAATCTTCAGTTGAATGCCCCATTGATCCACCATGATATCCACACTGCTCATGAGGATTGTACTCTGGAGGGTACGGCTCTGACAACGGCTTGAGAGGCTTAGGAACCACCAAAAAGCTCTGAATTAGATGTGGCAAGAGTTCACTGTACGCCTTGGGAACTGGATGAAGAGGAGCATTCCTTCTTTCCAGATTGTTGCGAGGCCTCGGCTGGCTCTGAAGTTGATTATGAGGTTTTCGACCATGAGCTTGCAGATTTGGACGAGGCGGAATCCACGGTTTCTGATACGGTGCTCTGAGCATTGCCGGATGCCCATAAGAGTAACCAGACACGGGAAAAGATGATCTCTGAGAGGATGTTGGTCCAGAATATTCAATATTTTCCATGACTGCACTGTTGTCATGCCATTCTTCCTCTTGGGAGCTAACAACAGACTCACTTTCACTAGCTGGGATGTTCGAAAAGTCTTGGATCTTTCCACTTTTGAGCAAGCTCTCAATGCGTACTCCAACTATCATCAAATCAGAGAAATTTGATGTCCCAATGCTACTCATTCTTTCTAAGTACGGACCTTGCAACGTGCTCACGAACATGTCAACTAATTCTCTGCCTGAAAGTGGTGGTTGCACTCTGGCTGCCAACTCTCTCCACCGCTGTGCATATTCTCTGAAAGATTCACCAGTTCTCTGAGATAGACTTTGCAACTGCATGCGACAGGGCGCCATGTCCACGTTGTACTGGTATTGCTTTACGAAAGCTCTGGATAAATCATTCCAAGATCGGATACAACTGCTTTCCAAATCAATATACCAACTTAAAGATGCCCCACTTAAACTGTCCTGAAAACTGTGAATCATCAGCTTATCATTGCATGCATGAGAAGTCATTTTTCTACAGAACATCACCAAATGACGCTTCGGGCAACTGACACCAGTGTATTTCTCAAACTTCGGAGTCTTGAAATCTGGAGGAATGACAAGACCAGGCACCAAACACAGGTTTAGAGCATCAAAACCAAAGGCGTCAGGATCCGCTAAGGCTTTAAGTTGCTCGCCCAACACACGAAACCTTTCAACAGGATCAAAAGTTGGTGGATCCTTGGTTTTCACAAGAGGGATTGCCCCTTGGAAGTTCGGCATAGGGAAGGCAAAACTCTGATAATCTGTGGAATCAGAAGAAGATGAAGGTCCACCTCGGACAACAGACGGTTCAGGTACACTCTGATTCACGATCGGGGTCTGAGCAGGCTGAGCTTGAGTAAGATTGTTCACTTGTGGAAGATCCTCATCAGGAGAGAGACCATACAAAGGATTGGTCATCGAAGTGAACCCAAGTGGGAACTCAACATTCTGAAGGTTGTTCTTTGACATAGCTATTGACGGCTTCCAATCTAACCTTTTACCTATTGACACTGCTCAGTCAAACTTCAAACAACTTTCGTCTTCCAACGGTTACCACTTGTTCAAACTGAGTACCGGGAAATCAGCTGGCTGGTCATGGACAAAAGGAGAAGGATGAGCTCTCTAGAAGAAGGAAATGCAATGCAGATGCAAATGCAAAATGCAATATGATGATGCAAAAGATGCAAAGACATGGGATCACGGCCGGAAACTGTCTGGAATCTGGAATACTGAGCCAGTAATCGAGTGTTTGTAACCACAAGATCTCTGTATAATAACCCAAAATAGTAACCGAGAACCAAAGGTCAATAACTCCAGGATTATAGTGACCGGATCAAAACAAGATTGCACTGGTAATGAGGGTATGTTGAGGTTATGGGTTCCTGCAAACCTGTAAACCCCTCCCAATCTCACGGGTGTGCTCTGGGTCAAACATCACGGACTCTCAAAGCCGAATAGCAATAATACTTTCACCATTTCCGAGAAATGGCTCATGGCCAAATCAGGGAATCGGTTTGGCATTATATACTACGCAGGGAGGCCTCAGCTGAGTCCGGGAAAAACAAGCATCCCTTATAAGTCCCCAGCTTCGAGCGCTGAAATCGAGAAACAATAGTACATTCAGCCCGTAGGATACAGTACTAATGTCATAAGACCAGATGCTTTGACTGAGTTCCTATAAGAGAACCAGGTCATCCTATGCGAGTCCCCAGTGGACCCTCGGGTGCGAATGGGTTTGCCACAAAATGTGGCCTGCCACTGCCACCACTGGAGAGGGTTGTTTCCACAAAGGATCTCAATGATCGGTCCCCATATGCACATAACTATCAAGGTCCTATCCCGAAGTGGAGGAAATCCCCACACAAGATATTTCCAAGGCGGTCGCAATCTGGGCGTGAAACACATCGCCACTCATCATGCCACATGTGAGTACAATATGTCCACTATAATCCTAGACTGCACTCAAGCCGGGTACTGTGCTCATCTCTCAGAAACAGTATCACCTGAGCCCACCAAACAGAAAACCAGTCCAGACAGTCCATGATGCGGAAAATAAATACTGAAAACTGTAAATAAAGCTGTGAATAAACAACAATACAATACAACAAGCCACAGCAAGCAAACATCACCCAATGAAACAGAAACAAACAAGCGCTAGGAGTGACTCACAGGGGAACCAGAGACCTCTGATGTGCAGTCCCCAGCAGAGTCGCCAGCTGTCGCTCCCCGGATTTCCATCCTGGTACAAACGCGAAAGTGGCGCGGAAAAAGAATAGAGTCGCCAGCCAGGCATTTTTATCCCGAAGAAAGGGAATGGTAATGCTGCACAAACCAGAAGAAAGAAGAGGAAGGACATAGGTCCTGCGAACCAAAGAGACTGGGCTCGGGAGTCGGTTACGACCTGGGAAGGTATTAGCACCCAGATCGTCCGCCGTACCCGACGGGATCCACGCTTGCAAAAGAAAATGTTTCAGAGGGTGAGGGTGTGAAGGATGCAGCAAAGAAATGAAAATGAAAAGAAACTGGAACTGGAAAAGAATTGAAATAAGAAACAAAGAGAAAAATGTAGGGAAAATAAAGATTGTGCTCGAACGGGCCCTACCCCGCTGCCTACGTACCTCATCGGGATAATGAGGATCAGAGACGCCGTAGTTCCCCTAACTAGGGGTACTAAAAGGAAATTTCTTGTGAATTAAGGCTTGAAACTGCCTATGCCAATGCTCAGGTGTTGCAGGCTCGGACGACGAGTGCGTAACCGTCTTGTAAAATGACAAGTAGGAGCAAGTTCGCGTACGGAGCGAATGAGGTGAGAAAAGAATTCCCGAAGGAAAGACGCTTATTGTTTGTTTGGTGTTTTTAGAAACTTTTATGAGTGAAGGTTTGCATAGGTAAGTGTACCTAAGTCTTACTCAATGGGATGTGTACATCTCACATCATCCCAAAATGGAATGCGCAAGAGGCACACCTATCTAGGGAGGAAATCCCCAAAACTAGTCCCATAAGTGAAGGCTTAAGCACACTGGCCTATTACCATTATTAAGTATTTTTGTGGTTTTTTTGGTTAAGAAGTGTTTTTTAGATTTTTCTTTGTGAGGTACTCATGTTAAGACCTATCCACCACGAGTGATGACTCACACCTCGCCCCGAAACGGAACACGTGCAAGTATCTCATAGCAAAGTCTCATGTCACATGAAAGTACTCAACCTTTATTAAGTGAATTAAAATTGCATTTGGAGATGAGAAGAGAAAAAGAACCAAAAGGATCATAAAGGTAAAAGCTAACGGGAAAAGTCTAATCCTAATATTCACATGCTCAGATGGTCCTAGGTTAGTGAGGCTCACTATCCTAATGAAGGAGAAGAAAAGAAGAAGAAAGGAGAAGAAGAACCATGGTGGCCTAATCGCACCTCAAGTTAAGAATAAAAGAAAGGTGAGGATGTAGAAAGATGAAAATAAGATGAAGAAGAAATAAGATAAGGAGATGAGAATGCGAAATGGAGATAAGATGAATAATGCACAAACAGAGCCTACACCAGTAGGACTTCCAGATGCAACAGCATGCAATAATTAAAAATCGGTCCTCAGCATTACCTAACGGAGAAGGTCCGTTGCCTCTTCAATTCGCAAAAGAAACTCAAGAAGAAGTATCAAGTCTAGAACAGATTTACAACTCAAGCACAAATTGTCAAATATCAGGGCATCCGACCAAAGTCAAGTGCAAGCATCCATCATCCAGAATTAAAGTCAAGAATTAGTCCGTGCAAAATCAAAGTTTAAGTCGAATTGGTGTCCAAAGGTCTCGTTAGCCCAAGCAAAGGTTATGATCAAGCTATATCTTCCATCATCGAATTTGAACAATGGACCTACAAAATATCAAGCGATAACTAGGACCAAGATTAAGCACAATTTTATTAAATCAAATTAAATCAAACTAATAAAAATTAAAATCAAACTTAAGTTAAAATTAAAAACAAAACTATATCAAAGTTCTAATATTAATCTAAACTAAATCTAAAAAAACTTAAACCAAATCAATAAAATTCTACCAGACTGAATTTATTAGATATAAAGCATATTAAAAATCAAAATCTAAAGACAAAATTCTAATCTAAATTTTAACAAAATTAACTAAAAAAAATACTATTATCTTTAACAAAATCAAATATATACAAAACTAAAGTTTAACATTAATTATAATTGTCATAAAGAAAAAGATGAGAAAGAAAGAAAAATGGAAAACAGGGGGAGGTGTTGTTCGCATGAAAAGGGGGAAATCAGCAAGCTCCAATGGGCTTCAATGGGTCTAAACCCCAATTTATCAACAGCAAAAAATGAGAGGGGACTTCCGCTGGCAACAGGGTGAATATCCAAAGGCCCATTAGCAAGGACCAGACCTGCTTTCATCATAAAAAATAAATAGAAAAAAAACGAAAGAAAAAAAACGAAACGCGAAAGAAAACAGGACGACGTCAACATAAGGGTTTCCATGGCTCAAATTCTCTCTTCTCTTTCTCAAAGAGTTCCGCGAAAAACACAACCAACGGTGACGATCCCTCCAAACTCACGCCGTGCTTCTCAAACTTCGAATTCCATTTCTTGTCCGTTCAAAGATCTTCGCCGGAAACAAAACAAATCGGCAACGACCTTCTTCTTCTTTCAAGATCCGCCGTCGCTGGTGTTCAAGCGGCGGACTCCTTCTCTCTAACCCAGATCGCGGTGGCCTTTGCTCTTCCTCGTTGAGCTTCAGTTTCGATTTCGCTCTCTTTCTTCTATTTTTCGACTTCTGTATTCTGTTCTCACTCCGTCTATTCTTCTTTGTTTTCGGATCTGAATGGTTTTGTCTCAGACTTTCTTCATCTTTCCATTTTGTTCCTGTGTTGTTGTTGTTGGATGGAGGTGTTATTGTTGCGGGTTTTTGGAATTCAGTGGTTGATGGTGAGATGGAGGAAGGTGAAGAAGGTTTGGTGATGAGCGATGAAGACGGTGATGGTGGTTGCGTGCTGTGGTTTGAAGTTGCGGAGTGAAGTTTTGTGTAGTTTTACGATTTTGTGTTGATGTGTTTGTGTGAGGTTGAAGATTGTTGGTAAGGTTGAAGGTTGGTGCGCTTTGGGTGTGAGTTTGAAGGAAGAAGGTTGAAGGTTGGAGAGTTGTTCTGTGTGTGTGGTGAAGAAGGTATGGTGTGAAGAAAGTGTTGTTGTGTGCAGGTTTTTGAGAGGCGAGAATGAGGGCTGAAAGTGGTGAAAAAGTTTGAAGAGGAAGAGGTTTGAGGGAGGTGAGTGATGAAAATGTTGTTGTTTGCGGTTAAAGAAAATTAAAGAGGTCTGAGCACCGAAGGTGAGGTGCTGTGCAAAATTCTTTAAGAAGTTTTCTGTGTGTCTTTTTGTATAGTATCTGTTATTGTTGTCACATTATGAATCAATCTTGGGAGTAAGAAACGGGTGAGTTGTGTGATGAATGAGAGTGTGTTGTGAGTTTTTTTCATTTGCCAATATGCAGGATTTGGCTTTTGTTTTTGGTGATGTGCCAATGCTTTACCAATGATGTCACCCTTTGGTGTACCATTTCCGCGGAGAAAGTGTGATGAGGTTTGTGTGTTTCTCGCTGATGAAAAAAATGTGTGCTTGCTGCGTGTGGTGGTGTGAAACTGTTGTGAGAAATTTGTTGGAGTGGTGGGGCCACGTGAAGAGTGATGAAAATTGAAGTTTGTTGCCAAAAAGTGATATGCGCAGGAAGGAATTGTGTGAGTGGGGCCCGCGTGAGGTTGGGTGTAGGTGTAGTGGGAAATTGGCTCAATTGTATCTTTTGTTATAGTGATATTGAGAAAGAAATGTATGCTGATTGTTGTTTCTCTTTTCTCTTTTTTTTTATGGACTTAAAAGATATATGGGCCTTGAATAAAACAAAGAATGAAATTAGATGTTGAAAGGAAAAATGAAATGAATATGGAATTTGGACAAAAATGGATGAATGGGTCTTATGTGGATTATGAATTAAAATGTATAAAAGAAAGAATATGTTTAGAACATATGATTTAGATGGATAAAAAGAAAAAAATGTATGGTTTAGACAAATGGAAATTGGATTTAGTAAAAAAAATAAAGAATGGTATAGAAGGGAAAATAGAAAAAGATAAACATGGATAAATGGTTAAGGAATAAAAATCGGATGATGGGTAAGAAATGGAATGAATAAATGAATAAAACGGTTACAAATGCAACTGACGTCCACACAACATTTGAGTTTCTTCCAACAATCTCCGATTAAAGATGAACTCTCAAAACTACTGAATAAGTCGCCACTGAAACAACGGCCACCTCAACAATTACTTGAATTTGCCTAAATCAAATCTCTGGAAAATAAATTTGCAGATGGACCACCACTAAACAGATGAATAGCCAATCCGATTCTTCTGGTCCAGAACCTCACACGAACTACAACTTGATAATCTGATGAATTTCGCACAACACGACTTGACTTTGAATTCTCATTTTCAGATAAGTAAACCACTAACACAAGTAACTTGCATTTGAAGCAAACTCCTGATAGTCTGACCAAGATTAGGTCAAACATCCATCTGAATTGGATTGTGACTGAACAAACACGCTTGAGCTGAAACCGATACTTTTGAGATATCGAGAATATCCTAAGGTGCTGAGAAAAGAGGAATAGCCTTTGATAAAGAATAGAAAATAACCTGATGATGAGCTAGATGCTCCAGTGAGTAATCCTTGTAGATACAAAATCCCTGGAAACCGTTGAATCGGGGAAATAAACCCTACTCAGTAGACGATCCCATGTCTTAGGAGCTTATGCAAATGATATGACCTAATGGAAATGCAGATGAGATGCAAAACAAAAAGTCAGGAAACCAGAGGGCAAATTTAGGGTGTCTACAATTGGTCATCAGTCAATGGAGATACGTAGGCAGAAGATCGTCAGGTCTTTCTGAGCAACCTTATGGGGCAAATTTACTCCCCAGCTTCACTTCTCCCTTCAGACGTCTCGTGTCAGAGTCAGAATAGCTAGAAAAAGAAGTATGACTACCATGGTTAGGTATAGAATTGCAAGTTTGTGAAAGAGCTATTAATCACTGAAAGTATCCAAGACTGACAGGTCCAGACGGAGCCAAGCCTCCTCAACTACGGCAATATTCAGTTTCTTTACTGCATTTCCATTTGTAGTCACTACGCCAAAAAGGTTTTTTAACAGCGCATCTTAGACAGCGCTTTTAAAAGAAAGCGCTGTCTAAGGTTAAAATAAAAATAAAACACGGAAAATGTTAAAAAAATATAACGAAAGCGCTGTCTAAGGGGGGGTCTTAGACAGCGCTTTCTAAAAGCGCTGTCTAAGACCCCCCCTTAGACAGCGCTTTTAGAAAGCGCTGTTAAATATAGACCTTAGTCAGCGCTTTTTAGAAAGCGCTGTTTAATGTCTTTCAATTAAAAAAATATTTAAAACCAAAAGCGCTGTCTAAGGGGGGGTTTAGAAAGCGCTTTTGGAAAGCGCTGTCTAAGGCATATCTTAGAAAGCGCTTTCCATAAAAGCGCTGTCTAAGGTCTTATTAAAATTAAAACTCAGACTTCTATTTTCGTTCCTGTTCTTTCTGTTTTCCCTCTCCAGCGATTAAACCTCTCCAGCGAACCCTAACTGCGAACGAGAATACATTGAAAGCATTCGGTTTCAATACCAGAAAGTGTTTGTGTTTGAAGAATCGGTCTCAGTTCTTCAGTTCTACTGCGGTATGTTCATCTCATTCTGCGTTTTGTTCTTCATTTCTCTACTGCATGCGTTTTGTTCTTCAAGCCATTTCAGTATTTGTTCGTCATTTCTATTTGCATATGGTTTCAGGCATTGCAAGGGTTTTTTGAGAAGATTTCATTTCTGAAAGTGTTTGAAGAATCCTTCATTTCGGTATGTTCTGCATTTTTTCATTTTTTCATGCTCTGTTATTTAGGAAAATATCAGTATTTGTAAAATACACTGTTGATGCTTGCTTTTTGTTTGTAAAATACACTGTTGATGCTCAATTGCCAATCCTAACTGAATGAGTAATAAAAATTCTTGTTCTTGTCTTTATGTAAGTGCAAGCATATTTCTTTATCATCTAATATATATGCAAATATGAATACCTTACAATGTCACATTAATTATGAGTACTATTTTTGTGGAATTATTCTATATGTACATCAAGTATTTTGTCCAAATATTTGAATATAAAGTTTAGGCAAGTAATGGGGTCCATTTATAGACTTTTAGATTGAACACATAAGATTTTGGACATGAAACATGGTTTTCCCACATAAAAAGGTAGGTAGGTAGTATTAAATTTCATACATTGTTTTGTTACAGTGTATGTGTCTACTTGACTTTAAACTCTAAATATCATTTTGGATATGTTCAATATTGTTCAAACTTCATGTTTCCTTAGTGATTATACTTGAAGATTGAATAGGTAGTTTTTTTTCTTTTTAACTGTGAAAGTGTTGTTCATCTCACTTTCATTCTATAGGTATAATTATAGGTATATTGTAATAGAAAAAGTTTGATTCTTGTAATATAAAAAATGAAAGTGATGAGGTAATTAAAGTTGGTATATTGGCGTATCGGATATGTTATTGAAGTTTATATTAACATTGGTTATGTATAGGTTTTTGAAGTTTAAAATGAATTGAACTTTAAAATTGTTAGGATATTCAATGATACTACCTTAGTTATGTATTTTCGTCTGGATTGATTGTTTACTTTAATAAGTAGGAAAACCATGGATAAAACATGGATCTGTGCCGATCGAATGACCAAAGAGTACGAGAGTGGGATTGCGGAATTCGTTAAGTATGCTGTTCAACACGCTGAAAACCCCAGACGAATGCATTGTCCTTGCTTGCGTTGTTGTTATATTGGTAAGGTTGACGCACATGGATTGAAATCGCATTTGCTGAGGCATGGAATTGATCAAAGTTATCAGTGTTGGATATTTCATGGTGAGAAAATTAACGGGAATGTTGAATCGAGTGGAAAAAGAAATACGACCTATGCTTCATACGACAAAGACACGGAAACATATGATTGTGATCGAGTTGAAGAGATTGTAGAAGCACTGGAAGAAGATCTTCATGATTGTCCTGAAATGTTTGAGAGGATGGTAAGCGATGCAGAGAAACCGTTGTACAAAGGTTGCACTAAATTCTCAAGACTTTCTGCGGTATTAAAGTTGTACAACTTAAAGGCGGGCAATGGATGGTCGGATAAAAGTTTCACAGAGTTGTTGGCCCTTATGAGAGAAATGCTACCGGATGATAATGTTCTTCCTAATCGAACCTATGAGGCAAAAAAAATGTTGTGCTCTATTGGCATGAGCTATGATAAGATACATGTTTGTCCTAACGATTGCATTTTGTTTCGTAACGAATATGCAACGTTAACTGAGTGCCCCAAATGCGGTTTGTCTCGATATAAGAAAAGATTATCTCCCGCAAAAGTCTTATGGTATTTTCCGATAATTCCGAGATTTAGGCGCATGTTTCGTAGTGAAACCGATGCAAGACATCATACTTGGCATGCAGATGAAAGAATTACCGATGGAAAGTATCGGCATCCGGTTGATTCACCACAGTGGTCGAAGATTGATAATGATTATCCTGAGTTTGGATCAGAAGCAAGAAACCTTCGATTGGCATTATCTACTGATGGAATGAACCCACATGGTCTTCAAAGTATTTCACATACCACATGGCCTGTGATTCTTATGATTTATAACCTACCTCCGTGGCTATGTATGAAGCGTAAGTACATGATGTTATCTATGTTAATCTCTGGGCCTAAACAACCAGGTAATGACATAGACGTATACTTGACACCTCTGATCGAAGATTTAAAGATTTTGTGGGAGAACGGTGTGGAGGTTTATGATGGATATAGGAAAGAAAGTTTCAATTTGAGGGCGATGTTGTTTGGCACAATTAATGATTTTCCAGCATACGGGAATCTATCTGGGTATAGCATTAAAGGTCAACGTGCGTGTCCTGTTTGTGAAGACGGAACCGATACGATCCGATTGGAACTTTGCCAGAAGAATGTGTTTCTCGGTCATCGTAGATTCTTACATTCTAAACATCATTACCGTGGGTGGAGAAAAGCATTCAATGGAGACACCGAACATCGTAGAGCTCCACCCGCATTGTCAGGTGAACAAGTTTTTGAAAAGGTGAAAGATGTGCGTACTGAGTTTGGCAAGCCTTTTGCACATAAGATTGTGAAAGGTGGGTGGAAGAAAAGGTCGATATTTTTTGAATTGCCATATTGGAAGTCTTTGTACGTGAGACATTTTCTCGATGTTATGCATATTGAAAAAAACGTATTTGAAAGTGTTATCGGTACATTACTCAATATAAAAGGCAAGTCTAAGGATGGCCTTAAAGCAAGGGAGGACATGTTAAAAATGGGAATGAGAACTGAATTAGCACCCGTGAAGAAAGGAAGACGAACATATCTACCACCTGCTGCTTTTACTTTATCTAGAAAGGAGAAAAAAAATTTGTGTAAGTCTCTGAGTGAAGTTAAGGTTCCAGAAGGATACTCATCTGATACTCATCGGATTATACCTATGGAGGTAGGGATTTTCAGCTTTGATTACGAACAAATGATTGGTAATGAGGACTTCATGCAAGTTTTTGGTCGTGAAGAAATCGGCGTCACCGTTGTCAATACATATGTTAGGTAAATTCGGACTACTTTGTTTTATTAATTAAACAACTTATTTTAATGATGTTTACTTTATGTTAATGATGTTTTTATATTAGGTTTTTGTATGACAAATTGATGCGCCCCAATGGTTTGGACGTGTCATTCGGATTCTTAGCACCCGCGACCGTCAGCTATAGTTTAATGATAAGTAGACCGGATACCGTGACGGAGTACGTTCTTCGGATCCTCGTGGAGAATAAAAATGCGGAGAAGTTGTTTTTTGTACCGTTTAATACCGGGTTAGCATTTCATTCTAAATTCATCTATTATAATTATTTTCCAAGTTACCATCTAACATTTGCCTAATCATTACAGTGGACATTGGTTGTTGCTCGCAATCAATCCTATCCGAGAAATTGTGTATTATCTTGACTCGTTAGGAAATGATTGGACAACATACCCGGTTATGAAGGACCTAATTGACACGTAAGTGAGAATGTTCAAAATTTTTCTTAGTTTATGTGAATTGTTCTAATTGCTTCATTTTTATTTTATTAGCGTCCTACAAGCTTTTCGTGCCCAACGAGTTATCCAGACCTCAAGGAGGGGCGCCAACTCCATTTCATGGATTAAAGTGGCGGTATATTTTTAATTACCGCGTTTTTTATTATATTAGTGATGACTACACTTGATAAAACTTAGGATTTATAATTCATATTTTTTTTTCATATGTAGTGTCCTCTTCAACGTAATCAAATAGATTGCGGGTATTTCATGTTGAGGTTTATGCGAGATACTCTCATGTTGGGCCGATTAGAGATTCCCATCGATGTATGTATTTCTAACTTATGAGTTATTTTTATATTTACACATATCTTATATAATTAAATAGTCGGAATTAATTCAAAATATGTTATATTATTATGTAGTACTTTGATGAATTCAAGTGTGCATCTTATACAAAGGATCAAGTGGACGAAATCAAAGAGGAGTGGTGTCAATACATGATAGAGCTCAAAGTGTGTAATTAATGTGTACATTTGTAGTAGTATATGTAATGACTTATAAATGTAAACATAAATTTGTATATATTTTGATACATTTATGGCAAATTTGGTTTGAATTGGTTTGAATTGGTTAGCCAAATTTTGGTAAAAAAAAGGCCAAAATGGCATATATAAAATGTGATAATTGACTGCAAAAATCTGGTTGAAAACAGGTACCAATTCTGGTTTATAAACCTGGAAAAAATGTGGTTACAAACAAATCCTACAAAAAATTTCGTATACCTTAGACAGCGCTTTTGCCAAAAGCGCTGTCTAAGGGGGGGATTAGAAAGCGCTTTAGGCAAAAGCGCTGTCTAAGGGGGGGGCTTAGACAGCGCTTTGTGAAAAGCGCTGTCTAAGGTATACCTAAAAAAATTAAAATAGGAGGGGCTTAGACAGCGCTTTTGGCCAAAGCGCTGTCTAAGGTATGGGCTTAGACAGCGCTTTTCAAAAGCGCTGTCTAAGGTGTACCTAAAAAATTTAAATTAAGAGGGTCTTTTAAAGCGCTTTTGGCCAAAGCGCTGTCTAAGGGTGGGGGATTAGACAGCGCTTTTCACATTTTAAAAAGCGCTGTCTAAACCTTTAGCAGCGGAGGTTTAGACAGCGCTTTAAAGCGCTGTCTAAGGCTAAAAAAAGCGCTGTCTAAGGTCTTGTTTGTTGTAGTGAGTTTCTTTTATATGCTAAACATTTGTCTACATGTATGAAATTTGTTTGCTTTTGAATGTTAGCAATAATAAAACTCACATGTTTTTCTTGAAGTAAATTCATTTGCATTCCCTTATAATTTTGCATGGGTACATCGCAATACCAATTGTCATGCTTAAACCCTATGAAGGAGAATGACAAAACAAAAAAAAACGCAAAATATCTAATTGTGTGCTCTCGAGTAAGGCCCTGTTGACGATGTATAGGCTTTGTTTCAAATCCCTAAACACTGGAGATATAAGGAAGATAGACCCTTGCTAACCCCTTTGAGCCTTGAAGTAGGAGTTTCTTTTCACATGAAAAAACCCTCACATGTAACCCATGGGAAGGGTAGATGTCATCTAGTCGGACTAAGTGTTCAGGCTTTCATAAAGGAGTGTATATGAGGATCCATTACATTCCATCATGCTAATCAAGAAGTCCAAAGGCCAGAAACCACAATGGTTATCCAAGTCAAAAGGTCCAAAGATTGAAAACCACAATGGTTATCCTTCGTCGACCAAAGAATGAGGCAGTCACAACCCTCACAAAGCAATCAAGGCAAACAAATGTCACGCGACTTGTTCAAAATACAAAAAAGAAAAAGAAAAGAAAAGGCCCGCTAAGTCGAAACTTGAAAACAAGCGACTTAGGCAAAAGTTAGGGCATCCCGCTGGACTCCACAATCAAAGATTCACAAGAATCAGTCCAGGCAAAAGTTAGGGATAAGCAAAATAACACAAAAGCGAAAGACGGAAAGGATTACACAAGAAAGATCCTCAAAATGGGAACAAGGTCGTGTGACACAAACACGAAAGATAGAGGAGTGACTGACTCTCAACAATAACCTGATTAGTGCTCGAACTGATAGCAGCAATGGTTCCTCAATCGACACGAAACCCTTATGAAAGATGAATGCTTGTGAAAACTAGCTGAATGTAGGAATGGAGAACATCACGAAGAGTGGGTGGGCACAAATAAACTTCGAGCCTATATCCTTTGTTTCTATAACCGTGAACCAGGCCACGATACAACCCTTAAAAGTCCTAACTGAAATAGGGTTAATTTGAGAGCGTACTACCACGAGACCGCATTCCTGACTCCTATGAGTTGTGCTAAAAGACATTTGTTGGTATTGCATGTACATACTCTCATTCAAAATAAGGTTGTATCTTAACCGGTGATTCGCTCACGAAGGTTAGCGATCCTTTTTCAAAACTTCAAGTTTGACATGTGTGTTGCATTAGAATTTTCATTCTAAGAATAAACATTTCTCGCTTGCATACATTTGTTTGGCATCATAAATGGTTCACATGCGGAAATTCAATCCAGAAGCTCAAGCTTGCCAAGTTGAGAAGTCTAAAACTTCCGAAAGACAGTCAGGTCGAGGTGCACTTTTCAGAGAAAAGCTCCATTGAGTAAGGACTTTCCTAATTAGTCATGGTAAGAGCTAGCCAATCCGGGACAGTTACGTCGAGCAATCTCTTCAAATTTCAGTCAAACTGGGGCAATCACTTCGAGATTCAAATCTCTCCAAGAGCGAAGATTAGTCAGTCAAGTGCAAAACTATTCAAGTACTCGTACTGGGGCAGGCTACCCCAATAGCATGAGTTCATTCTTTCCCGAAGATAGACGATCGGAAGCATTTACCCGGAGTTTAGAATACCATGGTCACTCGTCAAGCCAACTATCTCGTTCAGCACTTCTGACAGGTACCGACTCGTCTGCATTGACAATGGTTACCTCCCCAGCTAGGTTATTACACTGATTCATGCAGTCGTTACGATACCTAAGATTTTAAGACACCAAGTCTTTTGTAAAATCCTCTTGAGGAAAAATCCATACAGAAGCAACTGATCCCCAGCACGAGACAACTTGAAATCTTTCCTCCTCAGCAGGACGTGTCTCGGTGTGGTCATCACCAACAGGAAGATAGAAGTTATCCTCACTAAATTCAGCAGTTTTTCCTTCAGATGGTTTCCTTGATCTCAGTTCCTCAACAGATCTAAGGCAACTCCCATTCTCCTAGAAGATTTCGGATAAATCATTCTCCTCCCCAGCAGCTCCATAAGAGTGGATAATCCCCAGTAGTCGAGGTATCCCCTGGAGCAGTCCTCGAATCTAAAGTCCAATTTATTTTTGGCAAAAGTGATAATTCAGGACAGATGAATTATTCACGCTCTTCTCCAACAAAGATGTTATCCCCACGGGGTTTCTTGAGATCGAATTCGCGATCATTGTGTTTCCCCACAGAGTTAGCAAAGTCTTATTACTTCCAAGTCAGGAATTTCTTTTACATTCACACCAGTTCATTAACAATACTCAAGACATAACATCCCCAGTGTCATGGGGCAACATGCCATGCAATTCAACAGATCTCAAAGCCCAGCCACAGACTGGCCAAAGTCCATCTTCGGGTGGCAAGTTTCAAAAGTCCACCCGCAGTGTGGCAAATCTCTAAAGTCCCCCGCAGTGGGCAAAAGCCTCCCGTAGTGAGCAAAAGTCTCCCGTAGTGAGCAAAAGTCTCCCATAGTGAGCGAAAGTCCAGCCACAGACTGGCCAAAGTCCATCTTCGGGTGGCAAATTTCAAAAGCCTCCCGTAGTGAGCAAAAGTCTCCCACAGTGAGCGAAAGTCCAACCACAGACTGGCCAAAGTCCATCTTCGGGTGGCAAATTTCAAAAGCCTCCCGTAGTGAGCAAAAGTCTCCCACAGCGAGCAAAAGTCCCCCACAGTGGGCAAAAGTCTCCCACAGTGAGCGAAAGTCCAGCCACAGACTGGCCAAAGTCCATCTTCGGGTGGCAAATTTCAAAAGTCTCCCGCAATGAGCAGAAGTCCACCCGCAGTGTGGCAAATCTCCAAGTCCACCCGCAGTGTGGCAATTCATTCAAAAGTCTCCCGTAGTGAGCAAAAGTCTCCCGTAGTGAGAGAAAGCCTCCCGTAGTGAGAAAAGTCTCCCGTAGTGAGCAAAAGTCCACCCGCAGTGTGGCAAATTTCCAAAGTCCCCCGCAGTGGGTAAAAGCCTCCCGTAGTGAGCAAAAGTCTCCCGTAGTGAGCAAAAGTCCACCCGCAGTGTGGCAAATTTCCAAAGTCCACCCACAGCGTGGCAACTTATCTGAAGTCCACCCGTAGTGTGGCAAACTCCCAAAATCCACCCGCAGTGTGGCAAAGTACCGTGAAGTCCAACCGCAGATTGGCAAAAGTTCATCCCTGGGTGGCAAATTTCCAAAGTCCACCCGTAGCGTGGCAACTTATCCCAAGTCCACCCGCAGCGTGGCAGTTCATTCAAAGTCCAACCGCAGATTGGCCAAAGTCCATCCTCTGGGTGGCAAATTCTTAAAGTCCAACCGTAGTTGGCAAAAGTCCATCCTCAGGGTGGCAAAGTATCTTAAAATTCTATCGCAAGCTGATCAAAGTCCACCCACAGTGTGGCGAGTTGTTATTCACCCGACGATACATCACTAAGGCATTGTTGCGGCCTACCAGGGTCCACCTGCAGCGTGGCAAGTCAGTAGCCGTCTGACATTACTCAAAAGGCATCCCCAGTTTACTATTCTCTCCATCATAATTACCTCCAAGCAGAGTTCATCTGGTTGAGTTTATCTCTCGGTTTCTTCTATCGTAGAGAGCAAATTTTCTGGTTGTTTCTGGTATTCAATCCCTACATACTTCAAACGTTTGAAAGCAACTGATATCATCCATTCAGGTCTACAGTGATTGAATAGGGGCAGCTGTAACACCCGAAAATTTGCCCTCATATTTAGAACCATTTAGTTGGTTTATTTCACATCCATCTGCATATTCCATTAGGTCATAATTAACAAATCACTCGAGATTCAGGGTTTACTTCTGAGTCATAGTTTTCACTCCACTGGAGATTGTTCTAATCAGTTCCCTCGGGAAGTAAGGAATTAGGGTTTTGGATCTAAAATGTCCTGGTGATGATGCTTCTTTCTACATTACGGATCTCGTCTACATCATCAAGGTTTTCTCAAAGCTTTGTTAAAGACCGTTGGTCGTCGGATGAAGATATATGTGTGTCAAGGGGCAAGGAATTAGATTATGGTACAAGGGATCTGATGATACATTCATGTGATAATCAAGGCATTGGAATCCTCTTAATAATTATTTACCCGTAATACAAATTAAGGAGGTTTTATGTTGAAATCGGGCTGAAAATCGAGGATGTGTTAAAGTTACAAATTTGATTTGGATGTGAGAATTCTCTAATCATTTTAGTCATGTTTTGCTCCGATTATTAAAATTCCATTGTCCAAAGATTAACCGTGTTTTTCAAATTCATTTGTCAAGCCAATCTTTGCCATTTTTCAACATCAAAATTCTAAAGTCCCTTTTTGTTTCCAATTCATATTTAGTCTCATTATCCATCACTAAGAGTCCAAAAGAGAGGGTGCATATCATAAATTTAGTCCAAATCTTGTTTTTTATTTTTGGTAAAGGTCAATGATCATTTTAGTCATAAACTAATCCAACTGTTAATTTAAGTCCCAACCATATATTTTGTCATTTATTTACATCTTCTACAAAATATATTTTAACTCCAATATTTTTTAACCCAATCCCTTTTCAGCCATTCTAAAAGTTCTCATGAAGGCAATAAATAACAAGAGCTAACCAAAGCTGCAACATGAGACAAATGCAAATGCAAATTTCAAATGGAAGATTTTCAATCGAAATTGTGTTTGCAAAATTCGTTCCAAATCTCCATAAAATAACAACAATGGAAAGGCCCTCACAATCCATGGAGAAATATATAATAATCATAATAGAAATTGAGCAGGTTGATAATAATAAGATCTTTACACATAAGATGAAGATATCAACAAATCGAGGGGAATTCCTATTACGTTTCTACCAAGATTTTGAATTATGTCCCTATTGACACCGAGTCTTATTTCGCCAATGTCATCACCCGCATTTAGTGATTTTTAAATCATATTCGTTCTCAAGGTCTTCACTACACCAGATCAGCAACGGTTCCGTCTTTTCGAATTGTGGCATACCTCCATTCTCCCAACGGTATACTTCTCCCAGAATGTGAAATGCTCCGGCCCTTGAAACAAAGGAACGAGATCGGATTTGTTGTGAATACAAAATCAGAAAAAGGAAAATAGTTCAAAAGAGCTCAAAAGAAAAACCTTTCTTCAACTTGAATGGATAACTTTGCTTCACTCTTCACTCTTTCCCTCTTCTGCATTAAAACAAAACCTGCACAAAAAGAAAAAAAAATAGTTATAGAATCATAACAAACTCAAAGCTCAATAACAGAATTCCTAAATGATTGATAGAAAAGTCTCAACTGATTTGAAGAGGAAGATCACCTCTATAAAAGAGCCATCGATCTGTTCTTCTTGGGGGCTTGATTACTCTTCACTTTTTGCACCAAGACTCTTACTCATTCACTCTCTATTGTTCTTCCAGCTTCAACCATCTCCTCCAATGCTCATCCTCTCTTCTCCAAAAACCTACCTTCTTCTTGTTTTCTTTTTTTTCGTCCCTCCCTTCACCATCCTCATCAAAATCAAACAGGAGGATTCAATTTCAATAATCTCCATCTTCCTTTACATCCTGCGATTTCAAGGTTTATCAGAAATTTTGTAAACCACCATTCATGCCAAGAAGAGGAAGAAGAGGCAAGTTAAAAGAAGCATAGAGAAGAAGAGATGGAAGAAGATCGTACCTAAAGTGTAACCTCATCGTCGTTTCTTCAGGATTGAATCATCCTTAACTCTTCATCGATCTTCTGTTACCAATCTTCAATCTGGAAAACGCAACTTCGCCTTACACCTCTATCACCTTCATTGTCACGAATCCAAAGGCTTCAACCATCTTAAGTCTTCAACATCGACCTCCTGCATCTGGATTCTTCGACATCTTCAACTCGAAACCTGCATATTCGAGATTTAATTCACACACAAGAGCTGGTTAGCAATAATTCAGATTCAAAATCGACACCAGTCCACAGAAAGTAGAATACAGAAGAAGAAGGACACATCAAGAATACCGCGACTCAACACGTTTCGGTTTGTGCCGAAACTCTTTGTATCCTCTCCAGGATCACAACCTCATCGCGGGATCATCATCGTCGCGATCGTCATCCTCATCGAATAATCTGCAAACAATTCACGTCACAACAATTCAACATCGCAATGACATCCAGAAGAATTCGAAGAAGAAGGTCACGCAACTTACCGGCTTCGTCGTTTTTCATCGAGCAAAGACCGCAAGCATCGTTTCCGACGCTCGACTCTCAAGCGCCATTTCCGATCAAAGGTGATTTTGTTTAGTTCTGTTTACTGCGTTTCTGGCGTGCTTTGATCTATAGATTTAAGGCGATTTAGTTGAATTTGTTTAGGGATTTGAGATGAGATAAGAGAGATGATGAAGTTTTGTTCAGCCGGTGGTGGATTAGATAGGAGGACGTAGAAGCCGCCGCGACGGCTATTAGGTTTTCAGTTTGGGGGGAGAAGGAGAACTTTGAGAGAGAGAAAGACGTTGAAGGGTTTTTTTTTACATTTTGATATAAGTTAATATATTATGAGTATTAATCTTAATTAGGATTAACATGAAATAATGGCTCATAAAACCCATAATCAAGCACCGTTAAATCCAATTAAAATCTCATTAAACCTCTAGTCATCCTCCACCGCCCTTTTTTCTTGAGGATAAGTTATATTTTCGGGTCCAATCCGGCGGTGACACGTGGCACCGTCCGGTTGGACCAATTTGGTTGTAATTTTATCCATCCCCTCCAAGACTCCTGCGCCATTGGGCCTAGAATAATTGCTTTTCGCACCCCATAATCCAAGCCCAGTTGTTATTATAACTTAAAATCATTTCTTTCCTCACCCCCTTTACTATTTCTTTCCTTTTAATATTTATATTTTATACTTGTTCAATTTAAATCCATAAAAAATATTAAAAGGCATAAGAAAATTCCACAAAAATTATATTATAATATTAAGCCAATTTAGAACCTTTCCCAATTTTTATTTTCTGAATTTAATCATTTTTCAATTTTAATTCGATTTTTTCATTTTAATTGATCCATATTGAATTTCCACATGGACACATAAATTTGTACAATTTATTTCTATCACTTCCCATAACATTTTTTGCCCATTCTTTTTGCTATGATTAGAGGACAAATAAGAGTACCTAGAATAAATTTTGACATATTTTTTAGGGTATTTTATATACTGTTTTGATAGTGTGGTTTGTATACATTTGTGATTAAACCTTAGTTAGATTTAGGTGACCATTTACCATAGTTAGACTTAGAATTTTTAAGAGATTTTTTAACACAATGTTATAATCAGGTTAGAGACCCTAGGGAATTAATTTCACATTTTTTTCCATAACTTTTGATATTTTTTGTCATTTTAATTCATTTTCATCATATTATGCATATTCATGATTCATGTCATTCACTAACTATTCTCTTTTTTGTGCAAGGTATTTTCCGAGGATTTTTCTTACGGACTTGGATATTTTTATGCCTTAATTATTGTGTTGTGTACTTTTTGATGTAATAGCTTAGAACTTGTATGCTTTCATGATTTCCATAATTAGGATAGACAAGATAAAACAAATCGTTAGAAAACAAAATCTCAAAAATGAAAGAAATAAGACTCGATCCAACGTCGAGTAAGTTTTCAAATAAATAAATAAAGTTGCATGTGACTTTAGGATCCCTAGATTACCATCGTTCCACTCCATTCAACCAAAAGCGAGCCTTGTATGTTTCACACCATAAGTCGTGCGTCTTAGCACCACGCAATCGACCCACTCGATCCATCGTTTTATCCCGTTTATGTTTCATTCACGTTTTTACCCACCATGACTTAGGAGGACCATATTGTTCACTATTAACTTATTTTACTTGCATGTCTAGTTTAATATCTCTTAGGTAGATTTATTATTTCAAACCTCACTAACCATAGGCCATCATTAAACTCCACTAACTTAGGGTAAGTCTAGTTTCCCTTAGTATTTTTCCTTTGATAACTTGAGTCTCATTTCTCATCTTAAAAGAAAGTCAAAAACACTTAATAAAGGAAAAGGTGTACAATGCGTCACGAGCCTTAAGCTATACGGGAAATGATTAGTGGAGGTCTCCTTCACTCTTCTAGGATGCTTTACAAACGTTCCATTGGGGGCGATCTTGGAAAGTATTCGCTCCTGTGTCATAGTCTTTAGTGTTGTACATACGAAAAACACAAACTCAAAACACTTCTTTTAAAAGACAACAAACCAAGAAGTCACGTCTTCTCATCTCATCTCATACTCTTTGCGGACGAACGTGACTTGTCTCGACAGTTCAAACAGCGATACGGTAAACACCCTCGAGTCAGAGCCGGTAACACCTGAGCTAGAGCTATGGCAACGTCATCCTAAAAATCACAAACGAGTGTAAGCCTTAGTTAGGCGAACTACGTCGACTCTGATCCTCATTATCCCGATAAGATACGTAGGCAGCGGGGTAGGGCCCGTTCGAGCACATTCTTTATTTTCCCTACATTTCCCCTTTTGTCCATTCTCTTTTTCCAGTTTCTTTTCTCATTTCCATTTCCAATTTTCAGTTAGCGGTTTTATTCAGCAACAGTTATTTTTCTCACCCTTTGAAGCAAACAAACAAGCGTGGATCCCGTCGGGTACGACGGACGATCTGGGGTGCTAATACCTTCCCAGGTCGTAACCGACTCCCGAACTCAGATCTTTGGTTCGTAGGACCTTGTCCTTTCCTTCTTCCTCAGGTTTGTGCAACATTACCTTTCCCACTCTTTCGGGATAAAAATGTTTGGCTGGTGACTCTAACCTTTCCGCGCCACTTTCGCGTTTGTACTAGGATGAAAATCCCGGGAGCGACACTAGGGTATTCCTCTTGGTTGCCTTTAAATATGGTCAAGTCCCTTGAATATAGGTGTGTCTTAATCAAAGTCCCTTCAAGTATAAATCATCATAGTCCCTTCAGGTTAAAAGATCAAGTCCCTTCGAGGTTGCCTACGATAATGATCTTGTCCCTTCGAATAAAGGATGATAGTCCCTACGAATTGCTAAAGACACCCTTACTTGTTGCCTTCATTGACCATGTGATGACCCTACGCTTGTCCCTTAACACATCCAAGGTAATGACTACCTATTCCTTAATAATAGGGATAGTCTTACCATTGAAAGAACATATGAGAACATGAAAGACTTAATATAGGGTAGGTACCTCTTAATTACTTGCTCACTTCTTAAAATTACTCTTTACACCTCACTTTCTTAAACAATTTTTCAAAACAAGGCTTTGTATACATCCATACGAGGATCATTACAAAATACTTTTAAAAATTTCTAATCACACACTACACTCTTCAAAAACAATTTAAGAGAGCTAAGTAACTAAGAGCCCATGGATAACCATGGATATAAAGGGTGCTAACACCATCCCTTTGTATAACCTACCCCCCGAACCCAAGCCTTTAAAAATAGGTCTTTCCTGTTCTTTTATGTCTTTTCCATTTGGATAAAATAAAAGTCGGTGGCGACTCTTGCTATCCGCAACATGACTAAAAGTCAGTTCTCCCAACGTGTTACACACGCTTTCAAAGAAATTATTTTAAAGGGTGAAGAAATAAAAGTTGCTGCAAAAAGAAAGACTGAAACTGGATAAGAAAAGAAAAGAAAGGGGGAAATGTGGGGAAAATAAAAGAGTGCTCGAACGGGCCCTACCCCGCTGCCTACGTACCTCATCTGGACATGAAGATCAGATTCTCCGTAGTTCCCCTAACTAGGGGCGGAAAGATTGCTTGTGTTATAAAATCTTGAACTGCTTAGGTGTTGCAGGCTCGTCTGGCACGAGTGTTTTACCGTCTTGTAAAGAGACAAGTTGGAGCAAGTTATTACGTTATAAATGAAGGTGATGAGAAAAGAAGTCCCGAAGGAGAGACATTTATTCTTTGTCCAGTGTTTTTTTATGAGTGTGGCACAAGGATGTGAAGGCAAGTCCTTTTCTAAGTAATGTGTACTTATTACCCCATCCCTAAATAGAATGAGTAACAAGTCCGCCAAGAATGAAGAAGATCCTCAAACTTGTTTCCCAAGAATAGGGTTTGAATTCACAACTTGTTTTGGAATTATTAAGTGTTTTGTGAATTAAAATGAAGAAGTGTTTTTTTATTGTTTTCATTGTGAAAGAAGTCTCATGATTGAACTTGTGCATCATAGATACACTTATGCCACCACCAAGATGGGTTGAAGAAGAGTATCCATGGAATAAGGCCATAACACAAGAGACCACTTCAACCTTTATTAAAGTATTTTTTAGATTTGTATGAAGATGAGAAGAGAAGAACCAAAAGGGATCTCAAAGGTAAGATCTAAGGGGAAAGACTAATCATAATGTCATCATGCATAGAGGAACCTAGGTTAGTGTGGCTTCAACTATCCTAAAGAAGAAAGAAAGAAAAAAAGAATGAGGAAAGGAGGTAGAAAATCAACTTACTTCTCTTAAAGAAGTTAAGTTGTTCTCTAAGGGGAAGGAAGAGAAGTTGTACAATTGATGGCCTAAGGCACATCTCAAACACAAGTAAGAAAGTATTAAAATATAGGGGAAGAAGATTTGAAATGTGGATAACATCCACACTTCATTCACTATTGCCCCTACAAAAGGGTTAGAATCATATACAAAAGATAAAATGAAAGCAAGTAAGATCAAATGAGATTCAAACAAGTGAAAGGTCATATTTAAACCTCACAACCAGAATTGGAACTTCAATCTCAAGTACCAAGATCAATTATATAACATCATAAAATAAATGAAGCAAACAAACCACAATAAAGCATCACAGTACCATGAAAGAAACAAAAGCATGCATGAGATGGAAAAGATCATACAAGCCAAACATGTTCCACAAACCTCAAAGTCAGAACCCTATCATGGTAAAGAGTGCCTAAGCAAGGAATTCAATCATCAATGGGAGCATACAATCTCATACAAGATTAAACAAGTGAAGCATGTAGAAGTGAGAAGTGAAATGCACATTCATACAAGTGTGAAGCTTAATGAACAAGCAACACAAGGAAAACCAATATGTGAACTTCATACAAGGACCAGGTACATGTCAACATATTAAAAGACCCTAAAACAAACCCTAGGAGTTGGCACAAGTGCCCTCCTAACCTAATAAGCAAGCATAAGGCATGGGAACATCAAAACTAGGTCAAGTAAATCACAAAATTCACATAAAATGGAAACAAGTCATAAAAATTCCACAATTAGGCATAAGGACACTTAGATCAAGTAAAAACAACATACTAAAACCACAAGTCAAAAATAAGAAGCAAACTATCTCAATTAAATGCTTAAAGACCAATTAGGGTTTCATAAACTTCAACACAAAGTAACAAGACAAAACCTAAGCAAATAATTCCTAAAAATCAAGATAAAATTCTCAAGCATGCGTAAACCAGTCAAGAATCCATACCAAAAAGAATGACCTTCATATCTATCACCAAATTCAGAATAGAAAATGAACAAGACAGATTGTGCATAAAAGGAATTAAAATAAAAGAAATAAATCTCACAATTAATTCAGAAAAGAGAAATGATAAAAAAAATGAAAAATAAAAACATGACAAATTAAAGAAAATTAAAAGGAATGTTCATGAATTTTTCAGGATTTTT
The DNA here is from genome assembly GCA_963966055.1 of Lathyrus aphaca. Classification (NCBI taxonomy): domain Eukaryota; kingdom Viridiplantae; phylum Streptophyta; class Magnoliopsida; order Fabales; family Fabaceae; genus Lathyrus; species Lathyrus aphaca. The sequence continues at coordinate 220,787,276 of OZ014525.1, forward strand.
GTGGTATTTTACTATATTTGTTTAAAAAAAGATTTGAAACAATAAAATAAAAGGGAATTAAATTTGAAATGAAGTCAGGGTGGTGTAAAAGAAATTCCTATTGAACATAATTCAACCTATGTGTAGATGGGATTTTAATGGGAGTGAGGATAGAAAGAACCGGGCGAAGGCCCATCGAAAATCATCAATCCACTAATATAGAAATAGATTTTATAAAAATAAAAAGAAAAAAAGAAAAGTAACGCGCTGCATGTTACCACTTAAGCCAATCGGTCAAGTTACCACTTAAGTCACTAAAGAACAAAAAAAGATGACAACCAATGGGAGAGTGCCACTATCTTCATCCCCATGCATGATGAAACTTCACGAAAATAAAATCAGTAGCCATGGAAATCGCATAACTACAACATTATGTCACAACTTCAATTCACCTTAACTTCCTCAATTCTCAACGAAATCAAAAAATTTCAAAACCAAAGTTGATCTATGAAACAAGAGGAACGTCATCATACAATTAGTTCTCACAAATATGCACTTGTAACACGGTGGGAGAACTGACTTTTAGTTATGTTGCGGATAGCAAGAGTCGCCACCGACTTTTATTTTATCCAAAGGAAAGGGCATAAAAGAACAGGAAAGACCTTAAAAGATTTTTGGGTTCGGGGAGTAGGTTATGTAAAGGGAAGGTGTTAGCACCCTTTACATCCATGGGTATCCATGGGCTCTTAGTTACTTAGCTCACTTTAAAATGTTTTTGAAAATTGTAGTGTGTGATTAGAAATTTTCTTAAGTACTTTATAATGATCCATGTACGGATATATATAAAGCCTTTATTTTGAAAATTGTTTGAGATGTGAAGTGTTTTTGAAATGTTTTGAAAAGGTGAGCAAGTACATAAGAGAAACCTACCCTAAGTTAAATCTTTTCTGTTCTTAAATATCCTTTGAATGGTAAGACTATCCCTATTATTAAGGAATAGGTAGTCATTACCTTGGATGTTATAAGGGACGAATGAAGGGACACTGTGATTAGGCAACTATAAGGTGTATTTTAGCAATTCGAAGGGACTTATCATATTTATTCGAAAGGGACAAGATCATTTACGAAGGCAACCATGAAGGGACTTGATCTTTTTATCTTTTAAGGGACTGGATGATATAAATAAATGAAGGGACTTTGCTTTATACACCTTACTTGACCTTTTTCTTTAGGCAACATGAGAGGTATCCTTAAGCGTGTGAGATGGCGATCCAAGATCGACTTACGTGTGTGCGTGTACAAACTCAAGTATTTATCTTACAAATTAGTGATCTAAATTCAATTTTAAATACAAACATGTTTACACTCCCTATTTTACTAACCATGGCAATTAAAAATAAATAATAAGAAATTCTACAACTATTACATAACGTGTACAATTACATTATAATAATCACTCTTGCGAATGATCTTCAATACTTCTTCCATCTGCTTAGAAAGATCATCAGCAGCTGGTACATCAGTTTGTATAGGTTCAATAACAGGACCTTTGCCCCGAGCATCAGCAGTGGAGGTAGTAATTGGAGTAATTGTATTCTTGGAAGCAGTCGGAGAAGAGAAAACTCTTCCACTTCGTGTGATCTTACTAGATCCAGCAATATTGTCAACATCAAGGTTTTCATAAGCAACAGGTGTCTCAGCTAAGGGTTCTTGCTTAACACCGTGAATATAAACATCGGAGCCATAATGCCAAGGCACCGCTTTATCAGAAGTATATGGAATAGGACCAGGAGTGGTAATGATCATAGGAGCCACTCTAGCTTCAGCAACAATCTTCACAGGGCCTTCAGCAGTAATCTTAATTGGACCCTTATGAGTGATTTTGACAGGTGTAAACACCCCCAAATTTGCCCTCACCCTTTCACACCATGGCTTGTGATATTTTCATATGCATAAGTTCAATCATGGCATCTCATATTGCATTTGTGATTCACTGCATTGCTCCCAAGTCATCTGCATCTAGGGTTTGTGATCTGAGCAATCCAAGAGCCATTTGAGCCACTCCAAAGGGAATCAATCACTTCAAAGGGGTCCATGTATGTTAAAGCATCATATTATATCCTCTCAAAGTCAAAGAAGTCAAAGAATCACAAGAATTGGGAATGGCATGGAAGCAGAGCCAGGTTTAACTGCACAGATGACCTAGAATTAGGGTTTTGGTTTCAGAGGCCATAACTCCAATTTTTTTGGTAATTCTTGTTTCTATTGGTCACTATATGTTATAAGGATCATTCATATAAATTTTCATGAAGAAATTCCATGGGGAAGGCATCTAATCAAGAGTTGACTTCTTGAGCAAGTCAGTGTAAAATCAGGGCATCTGAGGCCCTCAATGACCCAACCAAAGGGTGTTCATCATCATTTTGATTATGTATGATCTTTATTTGATCATAGAAGATGTTAGAAGTTCACAAAATTGAAGAATTTCAAGCCATTTGCAAAGTTGACTTTTTGGGAAAATAACTTGTAATGGAAACTTGCCATTTTGGGAAACTTTTTCAACCCTTGCTTTTTGATTCAAAAATGCTTCAAATGAGAAAACTTTGCTCATGAAAGTTGTATAATGGATCATTCCCTTTTCAAAAAGTACAAGAACTTGTCCTAATTCATTTTGGATCAAAAGTTATGGCTTGTCAAAGTTGGGAAAATCACATAATTTCAAGTTTTCTACCAAAGAGGCAAAGTTGCAAAACCACTTGCCAAGACAAATTGTGCTATCAAATGGACTTCTAATCTTCATACAAACATGAACCAATGTCTAAAAGTCAGATTGCATCAAGAGTTTGCTCATTTTTATGACTTGTGGATCAAGAAACTTCAAAAGGGGCAAAGTGGAACAAAGTTGCAAAACCTCACTCAAACCCTAATCCATTTGTTGGCTGACTTCAAAATTGATCCTATGGTTCTCCTCACTTCTTGCTGCGCAGGACACCCCTCTTGTCCTTGGCTAGCCATGAGCCCATACCTCTCTTACACAAAGCTTGACTTTTTGGCAAAAGACCCATACCAATCACAATAGGGCACACCAACTCCACAGACCTATCCATGAGTGATAAGTGGACCAAAGGCAAGCCATAACACAAAACAACTCATGCTGAAACACTCTCCAAGCCATAGTTACCAAAAATCCTCCAACTTGCAAAACCATTCGAAACACACAGCACAAGCATCAAAACACAAAAACAAACTTCACAAAACATCTTAGCACACTCCCCTGATCATTTCCCTGCCCTCACTCATCCCTGAAACCTCACATAAACCAAATACGATTTCTTCCCCTCTTTGAACAGAACTCAAGCAATCTCTCAAACTAGCCCAAATAAACTCCAGATAAGCTTTGCAAACACTTGAGGGAGGTCAGTGGAGTTGATTGGAAGCAAGAAACTGGTCCAGAAGCTCTTGGGTTGAAAGCTTCGATTCAGGTAGCCATGGAAATTCATTTTTCCAGAACTCTTATTTCTTGTTTCTAAATGATAAAGCATGCTCTCCTGATCACACTGAACCTTTTATTTTTGAAAATGATTGAGTTTTGAGGTTGTATGGATGTTCTGAAATTTTGTTCAGTTTTAAGTTTTTGTTCGAATCTTGTTGTTGATGATGAACAAATGAAATTTGATGCTGGATTCTTGTTCTAGGGGACTTGGGGATCATTTCTGGAGATTTGGGGGGTTTGATTTGGCCTAGGGAGTGTTTTTGAGATTTTCAGGGAGGGAGGTCACCGGAGAAGACGACCGGAGCTCGTCTCCGGTGACCTGAAAATAATTAGGGCTAATTAATTAGTGTTAGCCAGGTTTGAATATGGACCCTTGATCTGGTTGACTAAGTCAATCTCCCGCGCGTTCCAATTGCCAGGATGCTTTCATTAAACCCTAATCCACGTCATTAATCCATTTAATTAAGTTTATAAATTAATCCTGCCAGTTTGAATTTCAACCCTTAGATCTGGCGCCAGTCAATTCCCGCGCCCTAGGTTCAAACCTCAGCCACTGGATCTGTTGACTTTCATTTATTTTCATTTTAATTCCATTTTTCTTGCATTTTCTTTCTCATTTATTTTAAAATAGTTATAAAAATCCCAAAAATATTTCCTTTTGCATTTCTGTTTCAAATATTTTTCTCAATCAGAAAATATTTTTATTTTTATTTTTTGCATTAAAAATTATTTTTAAATCATTTAAAAGATTATTTTTAATTAGTTAATGAAAATTAATTAATTAAAAATACTTTTAGGTATTTAAAAATCACAAAAAAATTCACATAGCATTTAGAAACATTTAGAAACATTGTCCAACTCTCAAACCAAATTTGCGTTTTTGTTCTTGATGCTTTTTGATTATTTTCTTTGGATTTAATTTCATTTCAAGGCAATATTTTGTTTCAAACTTCAAAAATTCATTTCTGCCTAACCATTGAGAGTTGGACAATGATTCTTTTTGCATTGCATCTTGCATAACATGTAGTTTATAGGATAAAATTGGCTTGAATTGATCTTGCATTTTCATTTTGTTTTGCATTTTTCTTGGTGAGGTACCTTAAAACCCTAGCAATCTTAGGAAATTCATAACTTTCAATAGGTTAAGAGTTGGATCCTCTCCTTTGGGCAGTGAGCTTGTATAGGTTTAGAGTATCTTTGAGTGCATTTTAAAATTTTTATCATGTTATATGCTTCTGATTTTGAATTTTGTTTTGTGTATTGATCATAACCCCTAATTTGGGCCTTCCTTTGCATCCATCTTCCATTTGCTTGCATACCATGAATTGCCATGACATTTTGTGCATCAACATGATTCATAATACATCTTAGGACATATTAGAACCATGTTTGCTTATTGCATCTTTCATTTGCCATGTTGTATGTTCATTACATTTCATAACTTTTCATGTGCTTCCATGGTTCAATGCATGCCTCATTTGCATCCTTATGCTTGTTTGATCATTCCCATGCCTTGTCTCATGTTTGTATCATCTCTTAGCATCATTAACATCATGTTATTGCTTCTGGTTTTGGTTTGCATCATGACATTGCATCTCATTTGCATTGCATTTCATTTTCTTATACTAACATTTCAGGTGGTAAGTTTGTTTGAGAAGTGAATTTGCCTTCACTTCTCATGGTTTCTTTTCATCTCTTTCATACTTCCTTTGCTGCATTTTGTATGTGTATTGGATTGATCTTGCTCATTCTTGTTCATCTTACTTTCTTCCTTCAAGCAACTTGTCTTCTTAAGTGAAGCAAGTTGTTTTGCTTCTCTTTGCTCCTTTCATCTGCTTCACTCCTTGGTGGCTCTTTGAAGATTCTTTCTCTCTTAAGCCTCATAAACCCTAGGACCTCCAAGCATGATAACAATTAGGGTTTGATTAGTCCCCCATTTAGTTTTACCTTTGTGTCATCATTGAGTCTTCTCTTCTCATCTCATAATCAGGGACTAAACCCTAAAGGCTTTAAGGCTTTGTGATCAAGCTTATGCCTGCATCCTTCTATTAGGATGGAGTGTATAACTTTAATCCTAAGTGTTAAACCCTTAATGTGTTTAAATCCTTTAATCAATTAACTTAATAATCATCAAGACATCAAGCTTGTAACTTGGGCCTTACATTAGGGTTCCAATTCTTCCTTAATTGGTTAAGAAGGACTAACCCTAGTGTTAATGGACAAGTCCCCCTCAAGTTGTCTTACAAACCATAAAAATCACTTCTTCACCATATCATTAACTAAAATCCATTTAATAAAGGCTTTGTTTTGTCATGAGGTTAATTCCTAATCATGGATTAAGTTGAGGAGTCTTCCTCAGCTTAAACATTCTCATCTATTATCCTTCTATTAGGGTGGTGTAATGAGTCTGTTTAATCCCTGATTATGGCTTAAACTCATTACTTAACACTAAACAAAAACAACAAAAACATCTAAATAATCACAAGTAGGTTAATGATCTTAATCCTACATCAGGGTGACTAAGTGTGAGATGCTGACTTCACACTTAAGGTATTCTCATTACCCCTAATCAGAGGGAGGATGTGATGAGTTTACTAACCCTTTGGTCTAGGCTTAAGCTCATTAACTTATAACACACTTTCAAAAGCAATAAAAGACTGAAAATACAAAAACAAACAATAATCGTCTCCTCCGGGATTCTTTTCTCATCTCATTCATTCATAAACGAGAACTTGCTTCTTCCGTCTAATGCAAGACAGTTTGCACCTGAGCCAGACAGGTCATACACTTGAGCATAGACAATCAAGCAGTTCATCATTCAATTTATCTTTCAGTCTCTTTGGGTCAAACTACGGTGTTCTGACTTCCTCATTGCACGAGAGGATACGTAGGCATAACTTAACAGTTATCGAACAAAAGTCTCTGTATATTCCCCCTTTTTCCAGCATTATTCTTTGAGCCTCATGATCTTGAGCATTTCATTCTTATTCTTACACTGACACTCTCATATTTCACTTCACACTTCTTTTACACTGACACTTGCATTCTTTTCCAAGCTTTGATACACAGCTTGCACTGACACTACCCCTTTAAAACACAAATCTTTTAAGCGTGGATCCCGTCGAGTACGGCGGACAATTTGGGTGCTAATACCTTCCCAGGTTGTAACCAACCCCCTTTCTCAGTCTCTCTGGTTCGCAACCGTCTTATCCATCTTTTCCTAGGTTTATGCAGCATTACCTTTCCTTCGGGATAAAAATGCCTAGCTGGCGACTCTATTCATTTCCTTCTCTCCTTTCGCCGACCGTTCGCGTCTGTACCCCTTCTGACCTTGGGTGTCATTTGGTGGGAGCGACAGCTTGGCGACTCTGCTGGGGACCCTTATGTTGTAACCAGGGCTTCTGGTTCTTTTTGTGGGTTCCTCCTAGCGCTTGTTTGATTTGTGTTTACTGGGGTGTTATGTGCTAATTGTGTTTGTATATTTGTATTTTTTTTTGCTTTATATACAGTTATTTATTGCTTTCTTTACAGCTTTATATATCATACTGTCATACTGTTATCTGGCTGGATTTGGTTTTTGTTTTGGTGGGTGGGGTTTCATTGAGAGTTTAAGGTCCTATACTTGGGACCTGAGTGACACCTAGGCTAGAGTGGTTCATGTTCTTTCCCATTCCATTTCGGTCTGGTGCGGGAATATGAAACACGGTTCAGATGTGGGTTTCTTCTTGAGAACTCTGTGCTACAGATTTCCTGTAGTGCTAGGGCTATCTGGGAAGCCTTCTAAGTCTGGATGACCTTTATTATGACCTTCAGAAACTGAGGTGAATTAGAGGAGGATCTTTTATGATTATTGTAAACACTGTACCTCCGGGTTAGAAGTGTTTACACTTCTCATAACTGATCCAAGTCTGAGGATCCTTGTTTTAGAACATCACCTGTGAGGGGGTTGGGCTGTTTACAGGTTTGCAGGAACCCTTGGCCACATCATACCCTGTTACTTATTGTGTTTAAGAATGCTTCACTTTGGACAGTTCTTGTGATTTAACCCAGGACATGTGACTCTTTATTTGAGTCCCCCACCTTGGCTACTGGATTTCTGAACCTCCATCTGGACTTCTTAAACATACATGGACTCATATCAAGGCAGTAATCAGATCCAGCTTGATCACAAACCCTTGCATATCATTTTCATACATCATCATTGCATCATTTAACATTTGTTTATTTGTTTTTCAGGGTATCCATATTTCATTCTGGCTTGGTTTTGACCCCTTCATCTGCATAGACCCTTTATTCCTCAGTGATCTGCTTCAACTATCTTCATCAGTTGCCTGCTTCAGTTACTTTTATCATCAGCTTCAGCCTATCAGTGGTTCATCTCCAGTATCAGTCTTCATCATCAGCATTTGTTTCAGCTCTTCATCAGCAGTCATGGCACCCAAGAAGAGCAACATTTCATACCATTTCTTTGAGCCTGAGCTGACTAGCATCAGGCAGGTCCAGGCACTTATTACTCCAGACCACATCCCATTATTCAGAGAGCATTATGGAGGCATCCTTGATATGGTTATGGACCTGGATCCTTCTCAGAGGAGTTTGATCCACACTTGCCTACAGTTTTATGACCCTCCTTTGAGATGCTTCACTTTCCAGAACTTTCAGCTGGGACCTTTGCTGGAGGAGTTCTCATCATTGATTGGAGTACCTGTCAGGGGTGATATCCCCTTCAACCTAGAGATGACTTCTCCCAGCAATGGAGAAGTGGCAAAAGCACTGCACCTGGAGCCTATTGTGATTGAGCAGAACATGACAACAAAGGCTGGGATCCCTGGTTTGCACTTAGACTTTCTGACTTCTCAGGCCATCCTGAAGGCCTCCTTGGGAGAATGGAAGGCAGTTTGTGCATTGTTAGCCCGCAGTATATATGGGGTTATACTTTTTGCAGATGAGCCCAAGTTTATCAGCAAGAATTCCATTCATCTCTTCCTTTTGAGGAACCCAGTACCCACATTGCTGGGAGATTTCTATTATTCTGTTCACCAAAGAAATGAGAAGCAAAGAGGAAGGTTGGTGAGATGATGTGCTCCTCTGTTTCACACTTGGCTGCTTAAACACCTACCTAAGACAGATGCCTTCCTGAATCCTCACCAACAAAAGAATTGGGCTAAGAGACTTATTGCTTTGACTTCAGATGACGTCAGATGGTGCACCCAAAGCACCAAGGGCAGAGACATAATTACTAGCTGTGGGTAGTTCCCCAATGTACCTCTGATAGGAGTGAAGGGTTGCATCAACTACAACCCTTTGCTGTTTAAGAGGCAGTTAGGCTATGCTTTGGTTCACCCTCCTAGAGTGCAAGACTTGGCTGAAACCCTTTATTGTGAGATAAAGCCTAATCTAGTTGTTGTCAGACAAGCATCCTGGGCTTGGGAAAACATCCAGACCAAAGGGATGGCCATTCTTGGGAGATGCAATAATGTGGCTTCAACTCAATATTATGAATGGTCTCATGCTAGGGCTCAGATTTATGGGATGCCTTTCACCATTGAGGATGCACCTAGACCATCCACAATACCACCTCCAGCCACTGTCAGCCTGGAAGAATTTGAGAAACTGAAGGAAAGAAATGAGAATATGTCCCAAGCTCTGAAGAAGACCCTCTGGGAGAGGAGTTATGGTCGTCTAGACATTGAGAGGTTAGAAAAGCTTAAGGTGGAGCATCTAGCTAGGATTGAGAAAGCAGAGGACTACATCAAGAAATCAAGAGCTGGAGAGCAGATTTTGAAGAATGCCTGTAAAGAGGCCCAGTTTTAGAAGGCTAGGACTGATCTCTATCTGAAAGAAAGTCAAGCTAGGTGGGTCAGGATCACTGAAGCTCGTACTCAAGAGGATAAGAGAACTCAAGACAGGATTGAGCAGTTAGAGGCCAATGCAAGGAAGCAACAGGAGGCTCTGCTAGCAGCCCAGAAGGAGATTTCAGAATTGAAGCTTAGGGCTGGTGTGAAGAGGTCAAAGGACCAAGACAGACACAAGAAGCTGACCATTGCTATTGCCACCAGAAACCTTCTTATCAGGAACATTACAAAGCATTTGGCTGGTCCTGTAACTGAAGCACTTTTGAAGGAGGTTAAGGAGGATGAGTTTGGATTAGATGTTTGACTTCTTTGCTTGTTGTTATTTCTATTTCATGTACTTTTCTTTTTATGTTGTATTTTGACCCCTCAGGGGCATGTGTTGTAAAAAACAAACTATGTATGATCCACCATTTGTAATGTATTTGTCAGTTTGTTTCATTTGAGTTTCTTTTCTCAAGCAACATCAAAGCATCTTCCTCAGGGTCTGGAAAGGTCAAAACCAAGAGCCAAGCCGGATACCTTGGAAAGCCAATAAGCATATTGCATTGCATACTGACTGTTGTTTTGTTTTGTAGGTTTGTCTTCACTTTATTTTGTTTCTAAGTCTGTTGTGCTTCAGGAATTATTGCTTGCCGTCGGGTGTTCCCTCTCAACCGTCCGCACAGATATCCTACTCGCAACAATCTTCCTGGTATCCAGATGGACCAAGTACAGCAAGATCTGACAGAGGTCAGAACCCAGATGGCTAATGAAAGGCTGGAGATGAGAAACCAAATGACCCAATTCATGGAAGTAATGAATGGCTTGGCCCAAAGTCAAGAGAGATTGAGGGCATTGGTAGAAAGACAAACCCCGGAAGAACCCCATCTGGGAACTGGAGGAACAAGTAACAATGAAAGGGGTCAGCCTCATGTTAACCCACCAGTATATGGGCCTCATCTACATCCGGAAGTCAACATCCCGGGCAATGTGCAAGGAAATACTACTGGAGGAAGGATCTTATAGGAAGACCCCCAGGAAGAGCAGTTTACTGTGATGGGAGCTGGGGATGAGGTTTATGATAGGAGGTTTGATGAAATTGCTGAGAAGTTGAGATCTCTGGAGTCTCAAAATTCCTTGGGGTTTGATGTCATGGATATGGGGTTAGTGGATGGGGTAAGAATTCCCCACAAGTTTAAACCCCCGTGCTTCGAGAAGTACAATGGAACTTCCTGTCCACGAACTCACCTACAGTCTTTTCTGGGGAGACTTAAGGCATACACCATGGATGAAAAATTGTGGATGTTTTACTTTGAAGATAGCTTGACTGGAGCTTCAAGGGAGTGGTACTCTCACTTGACCAGAGCTACTATCAGGTGCTGGAAGGACCTAGCTGAGGCTTTCATCAGACAGTACCAATACAATCTGGACATGGCTCCTAACAGAACCCTTCTGATGGGAATGTCTCAATCCTCCAGAGAAAGCTTCAGGGAGTATGCCCAGAGGTGGAGACAGCTTGCTGCTGCTGTCCAGCCACCCATGTCGGAAAGAGAAATGGCCGACATGTTTATGAACACTCTGCAAGGAACATATATTGATAGGCTAGCTGCCTTTTCTTCCACCAGCTTCGCTGACGTAGTTATAGCTGGAGAAAGAATTGAGAGCCTTCTGAAGATGGGTAAGATTTCTGATAATGGGGCAAGTTCGTCAAGTAATCCCAGAAATCCTTTTGTGGGACCTAGAAGAACCGGTGAGACAAATGCCATTCATGCCAACAGGGGCAGACCTCAGTATGTTCATAGATCAGTAGCAGCTGTCACTATTCCAGCTCCGATTCCTCAGCAACCAGCATATCAACCACCACAACAACCCCACTATCAACAGCAAGTTCAGTATCCCCCGAGAACCTACAACAACAATAACAACAATCAACAACAAAGACCTTTCCAGCAAAGACCATCACAGGCAAATAGGGTGATTGACCCTATCCCTATGCCTTATGCCGCTTTATTGCCACAACTCCTGAAACTCAACCTGGTTGAACTAAGGACATTGGCACCACCAGATCCCTCCAATCTTCCAAGAAATTATGACATCAACGCCAGGTGTGCTTTCCACTCCAATGCACCTGGCCACAATACTGAGAAATGCAGGGCATTGCAAATGAAAGTGCAAGATCTGGTAGATTCTAAAGCCCTCAACTTTGCACCCCCTCCAAGTGTCACCAAGAATCCCATGCCCAATCATGGAGGGCCAAGAATTAATGCTATTGAGAAAGATAAGCCATCTTTCTTGATCACCAGTGTTGGGCAGATTCGGACACCTCTGGTAGAAATTAAAGCTCAGCTCCTAGAATGCCAGATGTTCCCCGGGTGTGAGCTCGTTTGTAGTTATTGCAACATTTCGGTCAACGGGTGTGATAACTTGAGAAGCGGCATAGATGATCTTATCAAAAGTGGTATACTTCAGATCACAACGTCAGCGCCTACAAATCCAGCAATCCCTTTGACAACAATTCCTGACTCTTCTACGACTGCAACAACAATCATTCCAACCAATTCATCAATATCATCAACCATGGCTCCATCCATCACTTCAACAAATCAAATGTCGTCAACCATTCCTTCTACAACATCAGCACCCATTTATTCAGCAGAATCTTCCACAACGCCAACAGAAATTAATGAAGATATCTCAGCAGTCACCATTTATTATGATCCCTCAAATGTTCCTCCAAACAACAACTTTCAGCAACAAACAGTGGCACCTCCTGCCAGGTCACCAGTCACCATTTACTACGATCCGCACACTAGCTCAATACCCTCCTCTGCAGCAGTCAGTCCAGTTACCATCACGGTGCCTGGACCAGTTCCATATGAAAGCAGTAATTCCATACCTTGGCATTATGGCTCTGACCTTTACTGCAACGGGGAGAAAATCACCTTGGATTCTTCAACCTCTTCTCCACAGATTGATAATGTTGAGGGAGGCGGAGGCTTCACCAGAAGCGGACGCCTTTTTGCCTCACAAATGCAAAGACCTAATGCCGAAGCAGAAGCTGCTGCAAAAGCAAAGGGGAAGAGTGTGGTACCTGAAGAACCAGCTATCAAAGAAACTCAGAAGACATCTTTTGAACAAGATGTAGACGAGTTTATGAGGATTATAAAGAGAAGTGATTACAAGGTGGTGGATCAGCTTCACCAAACTCCCTCAAAGATCTCCATATTATCCCTGCTGATGTGTTCTGAAGCTCACAGGAATGCATTACTGAAAGTCTTGCATGCAGCATACGTGCCAGAAGAGATCACTGTTAATCAGCTAGAAACTGTGGTGGCAAATGTCAACACCAGCCATGGACTGGGCTTCACCAATGCTGACTTAACAACTGAGGGGCGTAACCACAACAAGGCTTTACACATCACTCTAGAATGTAAGGGTGCTGTTCTATCCCACGTACTGGTGGACACTGGGTCTTCACTCAATGTCCTACCAAAGAAAGCCTTGGTGAAGCTGGAGTATGATGGCTTGGCATTGCGTCCAAGTAATTTGGTAGTGAGAGCATTTGATGGCTCTAAAAGATCAGTGCTAGGGGAGATTGATCTGCCTGTGATGATTGGCCCGCAGACTTTTAAAATTACCTTCTATGTGATGGACATTCAGCCGGCCTACAGCTGTTTGTTGGGTAGACCCTGGATCCATGCCGCTGGCGCTGTTACGTCTACCCTTCACCAGAAGCTGAAATTCGAGTGGGAAGGCCAGATCATCACCATCTGTGGTGAAGAAGACATCTTTGTTAGCCATCTGGCTACGTATAAGTATATTGAGATGGATGGAGAGATCCATGAAACTATGAGCCAGGGATTTGAAGCCCTGAACATAAATGAAGCATCTGCTGTACTAGGAACCTCCATGACATCTTATCAGCAAGCCAGGAAGTTTTTTGAAGAGGGGACTGCCCAAGGCTGGGGCAAGCTGCTGCCTGTGGAGAAGAAGGAGGACAGATTTGGGTTGGGTTACAAACCAACTCAACAAGATCAATCAGAGGCTGCTAAGAAGCCCAATTTTGTAAGCGGGGGAATGCTCACCTAGGATGCAGTGAACAACTTGGAAGATGAGTCAGAAGATGAGCGCAACCTGGAGAGCTGGATACGTCCAAGGATCCCGGGGAGCCGTATCTCAAACTGGTCTTCCCAGGAAATTATAAGGGTTACTCCTGCAGAGTAATTATTATTTCCTGTATTTTTAAGCATGCATCAAGTCTTGCATCTTGCCCAAGATGACAAGACTCATTTTGTAATCGGGCCATCTTGTAATTTTGTGCAAACAGATCAATCAATGAATATCGGACATCTTTTGCAAATGAGTCTTTTTCTTTTCCGCTCACTGTTTTTCATTTTTCTTTTTGTACAAAAATAAAATGGCAATGTTTTCCAAAATGAAAACTTTATTTCACTTTTTCTAAAACAAGATTAAAATCGATCACTAAAATGAACAATCTAAACCCTTGCAGAGAGTGCCTTTCAGACTGCACCGACAACAGCACAGCTATGACTTCGTATGACTTTGACAATCCAATCAATCAAGCTGATGAAGGGGTTGAAGAAGATTACGAGCTACCTGAAGAACCAGCCAGGCTGTTAAGGCAGGAGGAGAAGGTTATCACTCCTCATCAGGAGGAGGTCGAAACGGTTAATCTAGGTACGAAAAAAGACGTAAAAGAAGTTAAGATCGGGGCCTGCTTGCAAGATTCAGTAAAAGAGCAACTGATTGATATGCTTCGGGAGTATGTGGATGTGTTTGCTTGGTCTTATCAGGATATGCCAGGGTTGGATACCGATATTGTCATGCACAAGCTGCCTTTAAAAGAAGACTGCCCGCCAGTAAAACAGAAGATGCGTCGTACTCGCCCAGATATGGCAATGAAGATAAAAGAAGAGGTACAAAAACAGTGGGACGCCGGTTTCCTTGCTGTAACTATCTATCCGCCGTGGGTTGCTAATATTGTACATGTGCCTAAGAAAGACGGCAGAGTGAGAATGTGTGTAGACTACCGGGATCTGAACAGAGCCAGCCCGAAGGATGACTTCCCTTTACCTCACATTGATGTATTGGTGGATAATACGGCTCAGTTCTCAGTATTCTCCTTCATGGATGGATTTTCAGGATACAACCAGATCAAAATGTCACCTGAGGACATGGAGAAGACCACTTTCATCACACCCTGGGGCACGTTCTGTTACAAGGTGATGCCATTCGGACTGAAAAATGCTGGTGCTACTTATCAACGGGCTATGGTAACATTATTCCATGACATGATCCACAAAGAAATTGAATGTTATGTGGATGACATGATTGCCAAGTCCATCACAGAAGAAGACCACCTCGTAAATCTGTTGAAGTTATTCAAGCGTCTGAGGAAGTACCAACTGAAGTTGAACCCCAACAAGTGCACATTCGGGGTGCGATCCGGTAAGTTGCTGGGATTTATTGTAAGTGAAAAAGGGATTGAAGTTGACCCTGATAAAGTTAAAGCCATTCAAGAAATGCCTGCACCAAAGTCAGAAAAAGAAGTTTAGGGGTTCCTAGGCAGACTGAACTACATTTCAAGGTTCATATCTCACCTTACAGCAACTTGTGAACCTCTGTTCAAGCTATTAAGAAAAGAACAAACGGTCAGGTGGAATGAAGACTGCCAGAGGGCTTTTGACAAAATCAAGGAGTACTTGCAAGAACCTCCAATCCTTATGCCTCCAGTTGAAGGAAGACCTCTAATCATGTACTTGACAGTATTAGAAGAGTCAATGGGGTGTGTGCTGGGCCAGCATGACGAGTCTGGTCGAAAAGAGTATGCAATATACTACCTAAGCAAAAAGTTTACCGACTGTGAACAACGTTATTCACTGCTCGAGAAAACTTGTTGTGCTTTAGCGTGGGCTGCTCGCCGACTAAGGCAGTATATGTTGACCCACACTACCTTGTTGATCTCAAAGATGGATCCAGTCAAGTACATATTTGAGAAGCCAGCACTTACCGGACGGGTTGCAAGATGGAAAATGATCCTCACAGAATATGACATCCAGTACACATCTCAAAAAGCCATTAAGGGCAGTGTGTTGTCTGATTATCTTGCTGAGCAACCCATTGATGATTACCAGCCTATGAGATTTGACTTACCTGATGAAGACATCATGTTCATAAAAGCAAAAGATCATGAAGAGCCTGTTCACACTGAAGGACCTGACCCGGAAGAAGAATGGACTATGATGTTTGATGGGGCTGTTAATATGAATGGTCGCGGTGTTGGTGCAGTACTCATTACACCTAAGGGAGTTCACCTGCCTTTCTCGGCAAAACTCACCTTCAACTGCACTAACAACGAAGCTGAATACGAAGCTTGCATTATGGGTCTTGAGGAAGCCATTGACCTCAGGATCAAGACTTTGACTGTGTTCGGAGATTCAGCTCTGGTAGTTAATCAAACCAACGGCAAATGGTACACACACCAGGATCATCTGATACCTTACAGGGATTATACAAGGAGGTTATTGACTTTCTTTACAACGGTCAAGCTTGAGTATATCCCTCGGGACGAGAATCAGTTTGCGGATGCTCTGGCTACCATTTCATCAATGATCAAAGTTCAAGCTGCCAACTTTGTACCTCGGATATCAGTATCCAGACTTGACAGACCAGCATATGTATTTGCAGCAAATGTTACCAAAGATGATAAGCCTTGGTTCCACGACATCAAATGCTTCTTGGAGGATCAGACATACCCACCTGGGGCATCTTCCAATGATAAGAAGACATTGAGAAGGCTTGCTGGCAATTTCTTCCTGAATACTGATGGTTCCCTATACAAGAGAAACTTTGATATGGTATTGCTCAGATGCGTCGATAGAACAGAAGCAGACTTGTTAATGCACGAGGTGCACGAAGGATCTTTTGGTACCCATGCAGGAGGGCATGCAATGGCTAAAAAGTTGTTGAGATCAAGCTATTACTGGATCACAATGGATGCAGACTGTTGTGCTTATGCCAGGAAATGCCATAAATTCCAGATTTATGCGGATAAAGTGCATGTGCCTCCGAATCCTCTGAATGTGATGTCTTCACCCTGGCCCTTTGCCATGTGGGGCATTGATATGATTGGCAAGATTGAACCGACTGCTTCAAACAGCCACAGGTTCATCCTGGTCGCTATTGACTATTTTACCAAGTGGGTTGAAGCAGCTTCCTATGCCAATGTTACAAGGCAGGTGGTAGCCCGATTCCTGAAAAGAGACATCATTTGTCGGTATGGAGTTCCCGAGCGAATCATTACTGATAATGGTTCCAACTTGAACAACAAAATGATGGCAGAACTGTGTCGGGACTTCAAGATCTAACACCACAATTCTTCTCCTTACAGGCCAAAGATGAATGGCGCTGTTGAGGCAGCAAATAAGAATATCAAGAAGATTGTGCAGAAGATGGTAGTTACCTACAAAGACTGGCATGAAATGCTACCATTTGCCTTGCATGGGTACCGTACGTCAATCAGGACATCCACTGGGGCAACACCGTATCAGCTTGTTTATGGTATGGAGGCAGTCCTACCTATTGAAGTTGAGTTACCCTCTTTGCGGGTATTGATGGATGTTAAGTTGAATGAAGCAGAGTGGGTCTGATCCCGGTACGAACAACGTAGTCTGATCGAAGAGAAGAGGTTAGCTGCAATCTGTCATGGGCAGCTGTATCAGAAGAGAATGAAGAAAGCCTTCGATCAGAAAGTCAGGCTTCGAGAATATCAAGTAGGAGATCTTGTGCTGAAGAGACTCCTCCCTCCTCATACAGACCACAGGGGCAAGTGGACCCCGAACTATGATGGTCCATTCATAGTAAAGAAAGTTTTCTCTGGTGGAGCACTGATGCTCAGCACTATGGATGGTGAAGACTTCCCGTCCCCTATGAATTCAGATGCAGTTAAAAAATACTTCGCATAAAAATGACCCGCTGGACATAAAAACAGAATGTAAGTCCAGGCAAAAATAGGGCATCCCAGCGAGTCAAAAACAGAATAAAAGACTCGGGAAAAAATAAGGGAAAATAAATAGAAAAAATGTACACCCGCTGAGTTGAAAAGCCGCATTGGACAACTCAGGCAAAAAGGGGTATCCCGATGGATCGAAAACCCGAAAGGGCGATCCATGCAAAATAAGGGAATGAGCGAACAACTATATTCTGAATTCATCTGTATCACTTACAACTTGGTAAGCTTCGAAAGGATCAAGCTTCTTTCAGAATCAGCTTCCTTCAGAAAGCAAGACGAGAAGAACGTCGAATGTCATACGAGTCATAGCAAAGGGAAGCTCCCTGAAGCATCATCAACATTGCCAACATCTTTTGTTTCTCAATTTGTAACAATCTCCTCATTTTAGGGGATATGTTTCTCTGACTGTATCTCGCCATTTCAGGGCGCATGAATCAATAAAATCAGATTTTCAGTCTTGTCTCGTCTCGTACATTTTATTTTCGTTTGCAAAATGTCCGATGTTCTTAAGATATTGATTGCATAAATACAGATGCTTCTCTAAAAAGTACGTGCTTACAGGAAATATACTTACTCTCGGGGGTGTCTAAACTCTTATGATGGAATCCGGTAAGGGATACCTCGGGATTACTTGTGCGTTTCTATGTCTTTTCAGGATTGCAGGTATTCAAAGCACAATATGGGGCATGAAAGCTTCACCCCAGCAAGCTGGAAAATCATTATCTACCCAGTCTTAGCACCGGAGGTGCTTTCTCCCCAGCTGAGTTGCCATTTATTACTCCTCCTCAGCCAAGTACAAAAGCCATGGAACCATATCCCCACAGAGTTTCAAGCCTCTATCTGGAAGAGAAACGCGTGAAGAAACCACAACAGGGTGAAGAAAGCTTCTACAAACCCCGACCGAGTCCCTCATTACTAAGAAAGATCTATCAGTGATCTATTTCCCCATGCAGAGTCAGATATGCTAGATCTACCAATGATTTCATCCCCAGCCAGGATATCTACTCCAAGCAGATCAACCAGAGATCTTCACAACGGGATCCGAATCCCGGATCGGTATCATAGCATTCGCATCATTATTTTCCCCACAGAGCGTAGCATTCCGTCTAATACGGAGCATTACGGCAAAAATCAAACATATTGCATAATCATAAGCCATGTCCTGAATCAAACACTTGTGAGTACTGGTAATCCATCAAAGATATACAGAGAAACTCCCCAGATTCCCCGGCAGAAGGCCAAGGCATTTTCCTTACACTCATAAATACAAAGGCACATTCTCTTTGGCACCCGTCCGTATCATGGTCTTAAGGATGCTCGTCCGCGTCTTTAGTCTATACACAGTACCCAAACACTTATACCTCTCATTCCTTGGATATAGACACTTGTCCGTGTTTACTTGTCCCAGCAAATCCCAGTGAAATATTTATTTTCTATTTTTGACATTCGTCCTATGTCATGATACTTTCGGCAGCCGTACCCTGCCAGGTGATCGTCCTTCACCTTCGGATGACCGTCCCTCATCCTTTTCCCAGCGGAGTCTCCATTATTGGAACCCTTTTTTATCTGGCATTCGTCCTATGTCGCGATACTCTCAGCAGTCGTTCCCTGCTAGGTGATCGTCCTTCACCTCTTGATGATCGTCCTTCATCACTTTATCCGATGGCCGTCCCCATCGTTGATCTTGTTATCTGACATTCGTCCTATGTCATGATAAACCCTGAGAGCATCCGTACCCTGCTAGGTGATCGTCCTTCACCTCTTGATGATCGTCCTTCATCATGCTTATCCGATGGCCGTACCCATCGTCGACTTTTTTTATCCGGCATTCGTCCTATGTCGCGATACTTTTGGCAACCGTACCTTGCCCGGTGATCGTCCTTCACCTTAGATGATCGTCCCTCGTCTTATCCCCAACTGAGCAGCCGTCCCCTGCTAGGTGATCGTCCTTCACCTTTGATGACCGTACCTCATCACTTATTTTTACCTCTAATCCCCAGAGAGTTTTATAGCTTTACCTGATGGGCGTCCCCATCATAATCTCTTATATCCCCAGCTTTTCGGTCGTCCCCGTCATTGCTTTATTTCCCGCATTTTCCCCAGCACGTCGGTCGTCCCCGTCATTGCGTTATCCCCAGCAGTCGTCCTCTGCTCGACGGTCGTCTTCCGTCGCCCGCATTTTATAATATACTTTATTTTCTTTTACAAATCTATATCCCTTTTCTTCTTCATTCTGTGAGTGCAAATTTTGGACTGTCTTTGGTATTCAACCACAAGTTATCTTGTTCGCCTGTTAAGCCGTTGCTTACATTCTACACAGCTAACTCATGTTTGAATAGGGGCAGCTGTAAACAACCCAAATTTTCCCTCACCCTTTCACACCATGGCTTGTGATATTTTCATATGCATAAGTTCAATCATGGCATCTCATATTGCATTTGTGATTCACTGCATTGCTCCCAAGTCATCTGCATCTAGGGTTTGTGATCTGAGCAATCCAAGAGCCATTTGAGCCACTCCAAAGGGCATCAATCACTTAAAAGGGGTCCATGTATGTTCAAGCATCATATTATATCCTCTCAAATTCAAAGAAGTCAAAGAATCACAAGAACTGGGAATGGTATGGAAGCAGAGCCAGGTTTAACTGCACAGATGACCTAGAATTAGGGCTTTGGTTTCAGAGGCCATAACTCCAATTTTTTTGGTAATTCTTGTTTCTATTGGTCTCTATATGTTATTAGGATCATGCAAATCAATTTTCATGAAGAAATTCCATGGGGAAGGCATCTAATCAAGAGTTGACTTCTTGAGCAAGTCAGTGTAAAATCAGGGCATCTGAGGCCCTCAATGACCCAACCAAAGGGTGTTCATCATCATTTTGATTATTTATGATCTTTATTTGATCATAGAAGATGTTAGAAGTTCACAAAATTGAAGAATTTCAAGCCATTTGCAAAGTTGACTTTTTGGGAAAATAACTTGTAATGGAAACTTGCCATTTTGGGAAACTTTTTCAACCCTTGCTTTTTGATTCAAAAATGCTTCAAATGAGAAAACTTTGGTCATGAAAGTTGTATAATGGATCATTCCCTTTTCAAAAAGTACAAGAACTTATCCTAATTCATTTTGGATCAAAAGTTATGGCTTGTCAAAGTTGGGAAAAATCACATAATTTCAAGTTTTCTACCAAAGAGGCAAAGTTGCAAAACCACTTGCCAAGACAAATTGTGCTATCAAATGGACTTCTAATCTTCATACAAACATGAACCAATGTCTAAAAGTCAGATTTCATCAAGAGTTTGCTCATTTTTATGACTTGTGGATCAAGAAATTTCAAAAGGGGCAAAGTGGAACAAAGTTGCAAAACCTCACTCAAACCCTAACCCATTTGCTGGCTGACTTCAAAATTGATCCTATGGTTCTCCTCACTTCTTGTTGCGTAGGACACCCCTCTTGTCCTTGGCTAGCCATGAGCCCATACCTCTCTTACACAAAGCTTAACTTTTTGGCAAAAGACCCATACCAATCACAATAGGGCACACCAACTCCACAGACCTATCCATGAGTGATAAGTGGACCAAAGGCAAGCCATAACACAAAACAACTCATGCTGAAACACTCTCCAAGCCATAGTTACCAAAAATCCTCCAACTTGCAAAACCATTCGAAACACACAGCACAAGCATCAAACACAAAAACAAACTTCACAAAACATCTTAGCACACTCCCCTGATCATTTCCCTGCCCTCACTCATCCCTGAAACCTCACATAAACCAAATACGATTTCTTCCCCTCTTTGAACAGAACTCAAGCAATCTCTCAAACTAGCCCAAATAAACTCCAGATAAGCTTTGCAAACACTTGAGGGAGGTCAGTGGAGTTGATTGGAAGCAAGAAACTGGTCCAGAAGCTCTTGGGTTGAAAGCTTCGATTCAGGTAGCCATGGAAATTCATTTTTCCAGAACTCTTATTTCTTGTTTCTAAATGATAAAGCATGCTCTCCTGATCACACTGAACCTTTTATTTTTGAAAATGATTGAGTTTTGAGGTTGTATGGATGTTCTGAAATTTTGTTCAGTTTTAAGTTTTTGTTCGAATCTTGTTGTTGATGATGAATAAATGAAATTTGATGCTGGATTCTTGTTCTAGGGGACTTGGGGATCATTTCTGGAGATTTGGGGGGTTTGATTTGACCTAGGGAGTGTTTTTGAGATTTTCAGGGAGGGAGGTCACCGGAGAAGACGACCGGAGCTCGTCTCTGGTGACCTGAAAATAATTAGGGCTAATTAATTAGGGTTAGCCAGGTTTGAATATGGACCCTTGATCTGGTTGACTAAGTCAATCTCCCGCGCGTTCCAATGGCCAGGATGCTTTCATTAAACCCTAATCCACGTCATTAATCCATTTAATTAAGTTTATAAATTAATCCTGCCAGTTTGAATTTCAACCCTTAGATCTGGCGCCAGTCAATTCCCGCGCCCTAGGTTCAAACCTCAGCCACTGGATCTGTTGACTTTCATTTATTTTCATTTTAATTCCATTTTTCTTGCATTTTCTTTCTCATTTATTTTAAAATAGTTAGAAAAATCCCAAAAATATTTCCTTTTGCATTTTTGTTTCAAATATTTTTCTCAATCAGAAAATATTTTTATTTTTATTTTTTGCATTAAAAATTATTTTTAAATCATTTAAAAGATTATTTTTAATTAGTTAATGAAAATTAATTAATTAAAAATACTTTTAGGTATTTAAAAATCACAAAAAAATTCACATAGCATTTAGAAACATTTAGAAACATTGTCCAACTCTCAAACCAAATTTATTTTTTGTTCTTGATGCCTTTTGATTATTTTCTTTGGATTTAATTTCATTTCAAGGCAATATTTTGTTTCAAACTTCAAAAATTCATTTCTGCCTAACCATTGAGAGTTGGACAATGATTATTTTTGCATTGCATCTTGCATAACATGTAGTTTATAGGATAAAATTGGCTTGAATTGATCTTGCATTTTCATTTTGTTTTGTATTTTTCTTGGTGAGGTACCTTAAAACCCTAGCAATCTTAGGAAATTCATAACTTTCAATAGGTTAAGAGTTGGATCCTATCCTTTGGGCAGTGAGCTTGTATAGGTTTAGGGTATCTTTGAGTGCATTTTCAAATTTTTATCATGTTATATGCTTCTGATTTTGAATTTTGTTTTGTGTATTGATCATAACCCCTAATTTGGGCCTTCCTTTGCATCCATCTTCCATTTGCTTGCATACCATGAATTGCCATGACATTTTGTGCATCAACATGATTCATAATACATCTTAGGACATATTAGAACCATGTTTGCTCATTGCATCTTTCATTTTCCATGTTGTATGTTCATTACATTTCATAACTTTTCATGTGCTTCCATGGTTCAATGCATGCCTCATTTGCATCCTTATGCTTGTTTGATCATTCCCATGCCTTGTCTCATGTTTGTATCATCTCTTAGCATCATTAACATCATGTTCTTGCTTCTGGTTTTGGTTTGCATCATGACATTGCATTTCATTTTCATTGCATTTCATTTTCTTATACTAACATTTCAGGTGGTAAGTTTGTTTGAGAAGTGAATTTGCCTTCACTTCTCATGGTTTCTTTTCATCTCTTTCATACTTCCTTTTCTGCATTTTGTATGTGTGTTAGATTGAGCTTGCTCATTCTTGTTCATCTTACTTTCTTCCTTCAAGAAGGACTAACCCTAGTGTTAATGGACAAGTCCCCCTCAAGTTGTCTTACAAACCATAAAAATCACTTCTTCACAATATCATTAACTAAAATCCATTTAATAAAGGCTTTGTTTTGTCATGAGGTTAATCCCTAATCATGGATTAAGTTGAGGAGTCTTCCTCAGCTTAAACATTCTCATCTATTATCCTTCTATTAGGGTGGTGTAATGAGTCTGTTTAATCCCTGATTATGGCTTAAACTCATTACTTAACACTAAACAAAAACAACAAAAACATCTAAATAATCACAAGTAGGTTAATGATCTTAATCCTACATCAGGGTGACTAAGTGTGAGATGCTGACTTCACACTTAAGGTATTCTCATTACCCCTAATCAGAGGGAGGATGTGATGAGTTTACTAACCCTTTGGTCTAGGCTTAAGCTCATTAACTTATAACACACTTTCAAAAGCAATAAAAGACTGAAAATACAAAAACAAACAATAATCGTCTCCTCCGGGATTCTTTTCTCATCTCATTCATTCATAAACGAGAACTTGCTTCTTCTGTCTAATGCAAGACAGTTTGCACCTGAGCCAGACAGGTCATACACTTGAGCATAGACAAGCAAGCAGTTCATCAGTCAATTTATCTTTCTGTCTCTTTGGGTCAAACTACGGTGTTCTGACTTCCTCATTGCACGAGAGGATACGTAGGCATAACTTAACAGTTATCGAACAAAAGTCTCTGTATATTCCCCTTTTTTCCAGCATTATTCTTTGAGCCTCATGATCTTGAGCATTTCATTCTTATTCTTACACTGACACTCTCATATTTCACTTCACACTTCTTTTACACTGACACTTATATTCTTTTCCATGCTTTGATACACAGCTTGCACTGACACTACCCCTTTAAAACACAAATCTTTTAAGCGTGGATCCCGTCGAGTACGGCGGACAATCTGGATGCTAATACCTTCCCAGGTTGTAACCAACCCCCTTTCTCAGTCTCTCTGGTTCGCAACCGTCTTATCCATCTTTTCCTAGGTTTATGCAGCATTACCTTTCCTTCGGGATAAAAATGCCTAGCTGGCGACTCTATTCATTTCCTTCTCTCCTTTCGCCGACCGTTCGCGTCTGTACCCCTTCTGACCTTGGGTGTCATTTGGTGGGAGTGACAACAGGACCCTTGGAAGTAATCCTTACCGGCACTTTATCAACCATATCCACCTCTTCAACCTTCTCTCCTTTAGTTATATGTTCAACCATGCTCTCTACAGAAGGTGTCCTCTCAAACAATATTGTGTAATTGTTCATGAGGCGTTAAATATCGTCCTTCAGCTTCCAGCAACTATCCGGTTTATAAGCACAATAGAAACAATCTTCATTACAACCTGGAAAGAACCCAGCTTGTACCAACTTCTTCTTAATAACAGACAATGGTGTGGTTAAATCTGCGACTGAGGAAATATGTGAAACTTCATCAATGGCATTAACAGTCTTTTCATGATTTGGCATGGGAGCAGTAATCACATTTGGAGTACCCGGAGGGTCAAACTCAATTTCTCCAGCATCAATCATATCTTGGATCTTATTCTTCAATATCCAGCAATTATTGGTATCATGTCCCGGGAAATTAGAATGATATGCACATCGTGCATTAGGATTGTACCTGGGAGAGGTAACATTGGGGTTTTGAGGAGGGTCCTTCAAAGTAATGAGTTCACCCTTCAACAAGTGTTGCAAGGCTTGGGCCAGTGACATGTTGAACTTGGTGAACTGTCTTCTAGGCCTCGGCTGATTTCTCTGTGGTTGTTCTTGTGTTGCAGGAGGAGGATTGGAGATATGAACTGCACTCACAGATTGGTGCCTCCTATGACAATCAGGTTGACCATAAACAGCATTTGACTCTTTCTTCCCACTAGGGGGCTTCTTTGTAGTACTTGATGAAGAAGCACCCACTTGGATCTTGCCACTCCTTATACCACTTTCTACGCGCTCTCCTGTCATTATTAACTCAGTGAAGCCAGATGATGAGCTTCCAATGAGATGACTGTAAAAAGGACCATTCAACGTACACATGAACATATCCACTAACTCCATGTCAGTTAGAGGAGGTTGTACCCTACCAGCCAAATCTCTCTACTTCTGGGCATACTCCTTGAAGTTCTCTTTAGCACCCATAGACATGCTCTGTAGTTGCATGCGAGTGGGGGCTAGATCAACATTGTATTGATATTGCTTATAAAAGGCCTCAGCAAGATCATTCCAATCACGAATGTTGACACTCTCCAACTGATAGTACCATTCTAATTGAGCTCCAGATAAGCTCTCTTGGAAGAAATGGATCCACAACTTCTTATCAGCAGTATGGGGTTGGATCCTCCTGACATAAGACCTCAGATGCAGTTTGGGACAAGAAACACCATCATACACTACAAAAGTAGGGACCTTGAAACCAATGGGTATAACCACCCCAGATATCAAACTCAGGTCTTCAAAATCCAGCCCAGAAGACTTTTGCAATTCCATAGCATCCATTCTATCCACCAGCATCTTGAACTTATCTTCATTAGGATCATGATAGTAGTTAGCTTCAGAATCAGAGTCCCCCATAGTGTAGTGGAGACTGCCTCCCTCTTTCTCAGACTCATAATCTTCAACCTGTTCCTTGGTCTTGACAGGACCTCTGAACCTTCTTCTCATGTTGATGATGCCTCCTGACCTTCTAGTTTTCTTAGTTTTCTTGGCCAGCAGTGTCTTCAATTCATCCTGTCCTTTGGACAAGTTCAGGATTAGCTCTTGGAACTGTGCATTTTGTGCCTGGAGATCTTTAACTGTTTGTTCAAGAGCCATTGCTGAAATAAATAGCGAGAAGATAAGAAACCTGTGCACAAGAAACCTGTGATGCAATGATATGGTGTATAAATGCGTATGCAATTTTTTCAAGAACCGCAGGATTTAAATTTGCTAAACAATCAAGAAAGTAAACTTTTATTAGTAATAAATTTGTTTTCCCCTTGGGCTTACAATAAAAATGAAATGAAATAAATACAAAAGATGGGGTTTTAAGTCTCCCATGGATGTTTCCTCTTTGTGTTGAGGTATGAGTTGAGATTCCGCTCCTCGTGAAGTTGCTTTGTTAGCTCCAGGATTCTTTCTTGACTTGCTTTGTAATGAGCCTCGAAAGTATCCCTTTGCTCCTTCAACTGGATCCAGGATCTTTGTAAATCTTCCATGTCAGTGGGCATGTCTGGGTGATGGATGGTATAAGAAGTATCCCCTTCAGCAACAGGCTCTATAGTAACTGGCAGGATGGCAGGATATGGCATCATGAGAGTCTGAGCACGAGATCGCACCCATCTGAGGTAAGCTTCCATAGGAATAGTGTACTTGGGCTCCAGAGTTTTGCTGTCAACCTTGTTCACTTTTCCCCATGCTCGTATGAACCTTTGACGGTAACCTTGCAGATCGTTGTCGTAGTCAAACACAATACCCTGAATCAACATGTCATGTGGACCATCACTCCGAGCATAACCAAACTGTCGTAAAGCTAAGGAAGGGTTGTAAGTAATGCCTCCTCTTATGCCTTATAAGTGGCACATTAGGAAACTCCCCACAACGGTCAATGATAGTAACATTCTCCATAGATCTGGAGCACCAATGGATGTCTGAATGAGAGAGTGACATAATCCTCTTGGACCACCTGAACCCTTGTTCATTCTTCATCACTGATCGAGGAAGGTGAGAAATAAACCACCTAGATAACAAGGGTATGCAACATATCAGCGTTCCTCGTGCCTTCGTAGTACGAGTATGAAGAGAATGCAGAATGTCTCCAAGTAATGTAGGCACTGGATTGTGACTCGGGAATATGTTGATGGCATGAACGTCTATGAACTGATCTGGATTGGGGAACAACACGAAGCCATAAATCAACAAGGCTAAGATCTCCTCAAAAGCATCATGACTCATAGCCTTCAGGAACACTTGAGTCTTCTCTATCAACACCTTAGCAAGAATACCTTTAACTCCACTTCTCGTTTCTTGAACAATGTCTGATTTCTTCAGATGTAGGGGCTGCAGAAATAACTTCAGGTTTAGGCTCCTTCTCTAAGCCTGTGAAGGGTTTTTGGTCAAGAATAGGTATACCCAGAAGCTTGGAGAACTCTT
This sequence comes from Lathyrus aphaca, assembly GCA_963966055.1. Lineage (NCBI taxonomy): Eukaryota > Viridiplantae > Streptophyta > Magnoliopsida > Fabales > Fabaceae > Lathyrus > Lathyrus aphaca. Next base: position 220,814,494 of record OZ014525.1, read on the forward strand.
CCATTTTAGGAACCAGCTGATAATCGGGGAATGTGAAACAATGATGTTTAGGATCAAAGAACTGAAACAGAACACTCATCATGTCTTCATTGAACCCTGAAGTGACTAGATCCAGTAGGTGACCATGCCTCTTGATGAACTGGGAGTTTTCAGAAACTTGAGAGACTAATTCTTTAAGCTTATGAGGTATTCCTACAAAGTTGATCCTGATAGTATTCCTACGAGTAGAAGCTATGACCTGCAACAAAGAACAAAGATAAATCCTTTGGTCCTTGAAATGGTTAGTGAAAATGTTATGCTTATGATGCATGATGATACTATGATGTTATGTTCAATCACAAACATGTGGCACACACAAACAAGTCACACAATAGCCCTATGTTTGAAGGCTTGCATGAGGTTTAAAGGTAAGTACCCTCCCCTGAAGTTTAGTTGGTTCATCCTGTCCTATAAAGTAACCAGGTTCTAAGGGATCTCAATATCATTGATCCTTCACAAGGGTGGTTGTTCAGTAGGCAACTTACTTGCCAACCAAAACCCTCCAAGTTTAAGATCTCAATGAGTGTAGTATCGAGTATCAACTAACTTCAGTCTTCACCAAAGCCAGTTATCTCACTACTTTTCTAAAGGCCAAGATGGGATGACTAGGGTTCTAAAAGTTAGTTAGTGCATTGACAACGTATGGCAGCCTCATATTATCCTCAACTTGACTTAAGGAACATAAGCACCAACCAAGAAGTCACACTAACTATGGCCACCAGATCAACCATATCGGTATACGCCGTACAGTTTCCTTGGTCTATTTCTATTTACCTAAGGTACACTAGATCCGGGTTAGGATCTTTCACACATAAGAGCACCCAACAAGTAAAGTAAAGAAATCAAAGCAAACAAATTTAAAGTGATCTAATTCATAAGGGTACCCCTCTTTTATTAACGTCCCCAGCAGAGTCGCCAGTTCTGTAACACGGTGGGAGAACTGACTTTTAGTTATGTTGCGGATAGCAAGAGTCGCCACCGACTTTTATTTTATCCAAAGGAAAGGGCATAAAAGAACAGGAAAGACCTTAAAAGATTTTTGGGTTCGGGGGGTAGGTTATGTAAAGGGAAGGTGTTAGCACCCTTTACATCCATGGTTATCCATGGGCTCTTAGTTACTTAGCTCACTTTAAAATGTTTTTGAAACGTGTAGTGTGTGATTAGAAATTTTCATAAGTACTTTATAATGATCCATGTACGGATATATATAAATCCTTTATTTTGAAAATTGTTTGAGATGTGAAGTGTTTTTGAAATGTTTTGAAAAGGTGAGCAAGTACATAAGAGAAACCTACCCTAAGTTAAATCTTTTCTGTTCTTAAATATCCTTTGAATGGTAAGACTATCCCTATTATTAAGGAATAGGTAGTCATTACCTTGGATGTTATAAGGGACGAATGAAGGGACAACTGTGATTAGGCAACTGTAAGGTGTATTTTAGCAATTCGAAGGGACTTATCATCTTTATTCGAAAGGGACAAGATCATTTACGAAGGCAACCATGAAGGGACTTGATCTTTTTATCTTTTAAGGGACTGGATGATATAAATAAATGAAGGGACTTTGCTTTATACACCTTACTTGACCTTTTTCTTTAGGCAACATGAGAGGTATCCTTAAGCGTGTGAGATGGCGATCCAAGATCGACTTACGTGTGTGCGTGTACAAATTCAAGTATTTATCTTACAAATTAGTGATCTAAATTCAATTTTAAATACAAACATGTTTACACTCCCTATTTTACTAACCATGGCAATTAAAAATAAATAATAAGAAATTCTACAACTATTACATAACGTGTACAATTACATTATAATAATAAAATAACTTAAATAAATAAGCATATAATAAATAAATAGGTAAATGGGTTAGTAATAATAAACAAAATAAATAAAAAAAGAAGTTAGCATAATAATATAATAATAAATTAAAAGTTCACATTTAAATAAATAAATAATTATTTTTAAGAATTTTAAGAAAAATAAATAATAATAAGTATATACTAAATAATATGATTAATAATTTAATGAATTAATTATATATACATATTAAAAATATTTAATAATTTATACAAGCCTAATAAAATAAAAAGTTATAAAAAGAAAATTAAAGTTTTGAAAATAAATTAGGGTTTACAAAATAAATTAGGGTTTATAAAAATATTAGGGTTTTATAAAGAAAATTAGGTTTTACATACAAAAGTATTAAATATTCAATATTAATTCAATTATAAAACTAAGTTATATATAATAATAATATATACATACTAATAAATTATAAAATAAAATATCAATGTAAAATATATATATATATATATATATATATATATCATTTATTTTATATAAAATAATATTATCCTATTTTTATTAACAATTAATTAAAATTTAAAGAATAAGAGAAGAAAAAGAAAATAGAATGAAAATTACTAGGTTAAAAAAAATGGGGAGGCCTGGATTTGAACCCAGGACCTCCCTGTTACCAGTAATGAGACCCACCACTGGGCTGCGCATGGCTTCTGGGTAAAGGAATGAGCCCAAGACTATATATTAAGAACCTACAAAATATGAAAGAAACAATTGATCAAAAGGAAAATAAACCTGGGAATCGAACCCAGGTTTCAAGCATTACCAGCGCGCATCACAACCACCAAGCCAGACGTTATTAATTGAAATTATAATGAAACGAAATTCTAAGAATATTAAAACAAATTTTTGAAATTCCAGATGGCGCCAAAAGCCATCGTCTTCTACCTCCAGCCCTGTGAAATTTCCTGCAAAATTTCATAGGCGTTTTGCTACAAGTTTATTCGCAGGAAATCCTATGTCCTTGCCAACCTGTAAAACATGTAAAATCCGTCCAAATTGATCGTTTCAATAGATTACCCAGGTCTTATATGATTCAATTTTGTCAATTAACATCATTTATTTAACCTAAACCGTAAATCCCTAAATCGGATTCTGAAACCCTAGCTATGGTGAATCTTGATACCTGTAGGGAAAACGCAATTAAACAGCCCAGAAACAATCTATGGTTCATCACAAACATCATCAAACAATCAAAAACGGATTAAAACAAGCAAATCAATGAAATCGAAAAAACAAAAATAAGCTTGAAGAACACGATTCGGTTAAGATGATTTGGAATGCTTTGAATGATGTAAATGACTTAGACATGTTCAATGATCACTGGAGAATGCATTGCAGCCTTTAGAATGCCTCGATATTCTTTCAAACTCCAAAACTGAATTTCTCTTATGGTTGAAATTTTTCACTTTTGATTTTGTCTTTGGAGGCAGAAATCTTGTGTCCCCCTATTGGCAATGTGTTCATGTATATATATGGAGTGAATTAGGTCAGAAAAATGCCATCACACTTTGGATTTTTTTGATGTTTGAAGATTGAGAAAGATATGTCTTAAAATTTGAATATTCTTTGATATAACATTGCTATTTTGGGACAATTCTCATAACTTGTGTATCAATCTGATCCAAATAATATTTATGACTTTCTAGAAGCAAAATCCCTTTTTAAATATATGATTTTATATTTTATTTCAATTTAAATTGTATTTTAATGAATAAAATTCAAATAAATATGAAATAAAAAATAAAAAATCAGAAAATAGGTGGGTTGGGTCGTGCTTGGTGTTTTTGTAAAGATGAGATGGCAATATGGTGGGCTCATTTAGCAAAAATTTGATTTAAGGCCTTATTTGCTTCATAAGTTTCCCTAAAATTTCCCAACTTTTCAAGGGCACAAATCCTTCAATTTTAATTCTATGAGGGTGTTCTTGGACATTTTGGAAAGCTTAAAGAGTCCTATAACCAACCTCTTTGGTCTCATGTCGATATCTTTTACCATTCTCAAGTTATGCTCTTTTGAATTTCTTGACTTTTTGTTGACTTTTAAAAGGACCTATAATGTCTTAGCTCATACCTTCCAAATGAAGCATTTTTGGGCTTGGCTTGTGAGACACAAAGTTGTAGATAATTCAATTTCCTTCAAAATGAGCTTTGGATGGAAAAATTTTGATGAAGCATGTGAAAGTTATGGATGGTCAAAGTTCAGTTGACTTTTCCTGTGAAAACCCTAATTTAGAAACTCCTGATTCTTGATGATCTGAAATCTCCTTGATGAATCATGATCAACCCTTGATCAAATGATGAATTTTACTTCATATAATTGATGTTTGCAAAAAAATCATGAAGTTTGACTTTGGTTTGACCACAGTTGACCTCAGTTTGACTTTTTAACTGTTTTGACTGATTTTGACCTATCTAATCATCTGACTGAGCAAACCTTTGAGAAAAGTCTTGAAACTTGTCATGGGGATTCTTGAACACATATAAGATGTTATGAAGCTCACTTGAAGTCTTGGAAGTCCATTTAGCCTGATTAAAGTCAAAACCCTAGTTTAGGATGCAGTGCTTAGGAGGATGCATTGTTTGAGGGAATTGTCAAATCTTCTGACTAATTGTGAACTTTGTGAACCTTATGAACCTCATGAGATGTCTTGTGAACCTTGTGAACCTTGTGAGCCTCTTAGTACACAATGACTTGTCTTGTGGAGGGCAAATTTTGGGGTGCAACAGCTGCCCCTGTTCAATTTTCTGAAACCTGAGGGGTTAGATTGGTATATGTGCTAATCGTGACCTGGAAGGTTGAAGGGGATTGAACACAAAAGCCCAAAAATTTGCACTCACCAGTGCATAGAGTAACACTGATGATTAGTTGTATATGCTTGAGTGGGCTTGAAGATGCCACTTGGAGGAACTGGAGATGGGCTTAAAGATGCCATCAGAATGAACTGGAGATGGGCTTAGAGATGCCATCTAAAATATCTGGATGTGGTGATGTTCTGTATTTTGATACTGGATATCAGTACCAGGTCTTTGTATAAGCCATATCTGAATCATTTATGCAACATGATTTGAATTGTTTAATGGACCAGTAGAAATGAATCTTGTGATAATTATCTCTTCTGGAAGTATCTTGGATTACAGACTGTTTGCCTATTCTCCAAGGTCAAAAGAACGTCAGGATTTGTTCTTCTGAATAATGTCTTGAACCAGGGAATGGATCTTTTTTACAGACCGTTTTCCTGCTATTCAAGGGCCAAAAGAACGTCAGAATTTGTTCTTAAGGGTCAAAAGAACGTCAGGATTTGTTCTTCTGAAAAATATCTTGAACCAGGGAATGGATCTTTTTACAGACCGTTTGCCTGCTATTCAAGGGCCAAAAGAACGTCAGGATTTGTTCTTAAGGGTCAAAAGAACGTTAGGATTTGTTCTTCTGAAAAATATCTTGAACCAGGGAATGGATCTTTTTACAGACCGTTTGCCTGCTATTCAAGGGCCAAAAGTACGTCAGGATTTGTTCTTAAGGGTCAAAAGAACCTCAGGATTTGTTCTTCTGAATAATGTCTTGAACCAGGGAATGGATCTTTTTATAGACCGTTTGCCTACTATTCAAGGGCCAAAAGAACGTCAGGATTTGTTCTTAAGGGTCAAAAGAACGTCAGGATTTGTTCTTCTGAATAATGTCTTGAACCAGGGAATGGATCTTTTTACAGACCGTTTGCCTGCTATTCAAGGGCCAAAAGAACGTCAGGATTTGTTCTTAAGGGTCAAAAGAACGTCAGGATTTGTTCTTCTGAATAATGTCTTGAACCAGGGAATGGATCTTTTTACAGACCGTTTGCCTGCTATTCAAGGGCCAAAAGAACGTCAGGATTTGTCCTTAAGGGTCAAAAGAACGTCAGGATTTGTTCTTCTGAAAAATGTCTTGAACCAGGGAATGGATCTTTTTACAGATCGTTTGCCTGCTATTCAAAGACAACTTGAGCAAATGTATGGATCATTTCTGACCCGTTGTAAGTTGTTGATATTGTTTTACCTGCATATAACTATCATGCAAAGAGAATGTTAGTTTATGCATTATGTATGCATGCATAGTATGATGCGCTTAGGTAATGTATTATGTACTTATGGATATGTATGTTATGGTATGATGTAGATGATGTATGTATGAATCGTGCAGCCTGAAGCGTCTGGATATCTTTGTATAATAACTGCTGGCCAGGGAAAATAAATCCCGATTTGTTGTTGAAGAATATGAAGAATTCGTTCCCATCTCGTTTGATAATATAGTATTCATAACCTCCTGTCTTCACTCGATAGTATGGTATCCATAACCTCCCGTCTTCGTTTGTCGTACTCCTGTTGAAGGAATAATTTCCCGACTATCCGTCTGAGGATAAAAGAGATGGATATAAATTCGAGGGGAGATGTAACTTGAAGTATCTATGATGATAGATTTGCCCTACTGTGGATTTGTAGCTGACTTGTGGGGATGAACCGGCGAAGCTTCGTTGAATTCCTTCCCTCGTTCGTCCTTAGTAAATACTATTACTGCATTTTCATGCATTTCTGGTAAACATCAATCATATTAAGCATTTTATGCATTTCTGGTAAACATCAATCATATTCAAAAGCATACATACATTCAAACACAACCAATGGACGTTTCGCTTATGTAAATAGGGTAAAAGTAAATCTGGATTCAAAGATGGAATTTTATTTATATCACAAAGTGGCCCATACATAGGCAAATTGGTACAAGGAGACAGAAATCCTAGTAAGAGGAATTCATCATAAAAGTTTTTTATAAAACAAAGAAAATCAGCTATGTGGGAAATAATCCTATTGAGTTTCAATTCTACTATTGCCATTATCTTCAAGTATCTCATCTTCTGCTGTCGAGACGGAAACGATTGGATTGATCTTTATCTGTTCGAACTTGGTTAAGTAGCACAACTGGTTGGAGTTACATGGGTGATCCAAATGAGACATAGTCATACGCTTTAATCCCTAACTTTTTCCTGGATTGCCCTTTCAGGTTTTCAATCCACCGGGATACCCTTTTTTGCCCAAGCCGCCTTTTCAGGTTTTCGACTTGTCGGGTGTACATTTTAAATATATATATCCCTAATTTTTGCCCGAACCCTTTTGGTTTGCCGGGATGCCCTTATTTTTGCCTAGGCCCGTCAACCTAGCGGGTCTCTTTTTATGCGTAGTATTTTTTAACTATGTCTGCGTTTACAGGCTGCGGGAAGTCTTCACCATCCATAGTAGTAAGCATCATGGCACCTCCTGAGAATACTGTTTTGACTACAAATGGTCCTTCATACGTAGGAGTCCACTTGCCCCTAGGATCACCCTGTGGTAGTATGATACGCTTGATTACCAAGTCACCAACCTGATATACCTTTGGCTTAACCTTCTTGTTGAAAGCCTTGATCATTCGTTTCTGGTACATCTGGCCATGACAAACAGCTGCTAACCTCTTCTCATCAATCAAATTTATCTGGTCAAGTCGAGTCTGAATCCACTCATCTTCATCCAAGCCTGCATCCTTCATAATTCTTAAGGAGGGAATCTGAACTTCAATGGGCAGAACTGCTTCCATACCGTATACTAAGGAGAATGGGGTTGCCCCTGTTGAAGTACATATTGTGGTACGATAACCATGAAGAGCAAATAGTAACATCTCGTGCCAATCTTTATAAGTGACAGTCATCTTCTGTATAATCTTCTTAATGTTCTTATTAGCAACTTCAACTGCCCCATTCATCTTCGGACGATACGGAGAAGAGTTGTGATGCTTAATCTTGAATTGCGTGCAGAGATCATAATCATAGTGTTATTCAGATTACAGCCATTGTCCGTAATAATCCTTTCAGGGATGCCATACCTACATATGAGATTATTTTTAATGAATCGAGCCACCACATTCTTAGTAACAGATGCAAATGAAGCTTCCTCCACCCACTTAGTAAAGTAATCAATAGCAACCAGGATGAAACAATGCCCATTAGAAGCAGTAGGTTTGATCTCACCAATCATATCAATGCCCCACATGGCAAAAGGCCAAGGAGCAGTCAACACATTCAATGGTGACGGAGGTATATGTACTTTATCCGCATAAATTTGACACTTGTGACACGTTCTGGAATGTTGATAGCAGTCAGCTTCCATGGTAGACCAATAGTAACCTGCTCTCAATATCTTCTTTGCCATAGTATGACCATTAGAATGAGTGCTAAAGATCCCATCATGCATATCTTCCATAATCTCTGTTTCTTCCTTCTTATCCACACAACGAAGCAAAGTCAAATCATGATTGCGCTTGTACAAAATTCCATTACTCAAAAAGAACTTAGCAGAAAACCTCCTCAGAAACTTCTTATCTTTGACAGATGCCCCTTCCGGGAACTCCTGAGCTTCAAGATATCTTTTCACTTCATAGAACCAAGGCTTCTCTTCTGCTTCTTCAGTGTCAATTTCATTGCAGTAAGCAGGCTTCTCAAATCTATCAATAGTAATCTTGGGAGCTTCATCATCCCAGCTGATCTCAAACATAGATGCCATGGTGGCTAATGCATCTGCCAACTGATTCTCTCTTCGTAGAATATGTCCAAAAGTAATCTCTTTGAAATGTGGGATCAAAGACAACACATACTCTCTGTAAGGAATGAGGTTATCATGCTTGGTATCCCAATCTCCTTTGATCTGACTTACTACCAGGGCTGAATCTCCATATACATCTAGGAACTGAATCTCCATATCAATGGCAGCTTTGATACCCAGGATACATGCCTCATACTCAGCCATGTTATTAGTACAATAGAAACAAAGTCTGGAAGTAATCGGGGTATGACAACCTTCAGGAGAACTGATTACAACACCAACACCATTACCTAGTGCATTAGAAGCTCCATCAAAAACCATAGTCCATCGGGATCCTTGTTCAGGTCCGTCATATTGTCCAGGTTCTTTGGTAATAATCATAATATCTTCATCAGGGAACTCAAAACTCATTGACTGATAATCATCCACTGCTTGATGAGCCAAATGATCAGCTACAACACTTCCTTTAATGGCCTTCTGAGTAGTGTACTGTATATCATATTCTGTCAAGATCATTTGCCATCTTGCTACTCTTTCGGAGAGAGCTGGTTTCTCGAATATGTACTTGATTGGATCCATCTTCTAAATCAACAAGGTAGTATGAGTCAACATATACTGTCTTAGTCGGCGAGCAGCCCATGCCAAAGCGCAGCAAGTTTTCTCGAGCAGTGAGTATCTTATTTCACAGTCGGTAAAATTTTTGCTAAGGTAGTATATTGCCTGCTCTTTTCGACCAGACTCGTCATGTTGCCCCAACACACACCCCATTGAGTTGTCTAATACTGTTAAATACATAATCAAGGGTCTTCCATCAACTGGTGGCATCAAAATTGGAGGTTCTAGGATATATTTCTTGATTTCATCAAAGGCTGTCTGGCACTCATCATTCCATTCCATTACCTGATCTTTCTTCAACAACTTGAAGATTGGCTCACAGGTGGCAGTTAATTGGGAAATAAATCTTGAAATGTAATTCAATCGTCCCAAGAAACCTCTAACCTCCTTCTCAGTACGGGGAGCTGGCATCTCTTGTATAGCTTTCACTTTTGCAGGATCTACTTCAATACCTTTTCCACTGACAACGAAACCCAGGAGCTTACCAGATCTAACTCCAAAAGTACACTTGTTCGGGTTCAATCTCAACTTGTATTTCTTCAATCTCTCAAACAACTTATGCAGATGATCAAGATGTTGCTCTTCATTTTGGGACCTGGCTATCATATCATCCACATACACTTCTATCTCATGATGAATCATATCGTGAAACAAAGTCACCATAGCACGCTGATATGTTGCCCCGGCATTCTTCAAACCAAATGGCATCACCTTATGGCAAAAGGTGCCCCACTGAGTAACAAATGTAGTCTTCTCCATATCTTCAGGAGCCATCTTGATTTGATTGTAACCAGAAAAACCATCCATGAAAGAGAATACTTTATGCTGAGCAGTGTTGTCTACCAGAACATCAATATGAGGAAGTGGAAAGTCATCTTTGGGGATGGCCTTGTTCAAATCCCTGTAATCCACACACATACGTACCTTACCATCTTTCTTAGGTACCGGTACCACATTTGCAACCCACTGAGGATAAGAAGTCACAGCTAAGAACCCTGCATCAAACTGTTTCATTACCTCTGCCTTAATCTTCTCTGACATTTCAGGACGCATGCGACGAACCTTCTGCTTCTTTGGACGACAATCTTCTTTCACTGGTAAACGGTGAACCACAATGTCTGTATCCAACCCTGGCATATCTTCATAGGACCAAGCAAAGATTTCCACATAATCATGTAACATCTGAATCAATTTTCTCTTGACACCATCCTCTAATTCAGCCCCTATCTTGACCTCTTTCCTGTTTTCTTCAGTTCCCAAATTCACAACTTCGATTGGCTCTTCATGTGGCTGTATGGCTTTCTCTTCTTGTTGTAACAACCTAGCAAGCTCTACAGGTACTTCACAATCGCCCTCGTTTCCATCTTCAGCTTGATAGATCGGATTCTCGAAATTATAATTGGCAATAGTAGAACTGTTATCAATAGGATCCAGAGTGGATGAGGATCTGCATTTTAGTGATGTGGGTGTGTGTAAGAACACATAGCTGATAAAACAAAAATAAAGTAAAAGAAAGACAAGGAACACAATATTTACGAAAACGAAACGTCCACTGATTTTTATTGAATGAAGTATGCAAATGAAATGACATCCCGAAACAAGCATACCATTGTGCCCCGGGTAAGGCACAAGGCTTAAGAGTTTAATTGTTCAAAAAAAATTACAAACTTAAAAGTAACAACACAGTAATAGTATTTACTCCTGACTAAAGGAGATAGGAATAACATCTTCGGCTTTCCAATTATTGAGCCCATCACCCACAGTAGGAAAAATCCAAGCATCCAAGTTGTAGTCTTCATCATAGTTACCCACAGCATTAATCTGATCTTTCATAATCCCCTGATTGGTGATACGAACAGCACGCGCACGACGAACAGCCTTCTGGGACTCTACAGTGAAACCCAAACCAAATTTGTCAGACTTGTAAGGAATGTCAGGAAGCTGACCCCAAATAGTACAACCACCTTCATCCACCACAGCTCTAGCATCTTTAAGGGAGGCCATTGTAGGAGGTACTCTGGTGACCACAGGAACTTTCTTGACAACAGGAGGAGCTTCAAAATTATTAACAACCCAATGAACTACTTCAAACGTCTGGCATGGAGTTTCAACATATTCACCTTCCACTTCAAGATATTTAAATGTGTTCACATGGCTAACTATACATCCTTCCTCTCCGTAAACAGTAACAACTTTTCCTTCTACTGGATATCTCAGCTTCTGATGTAAGGTGGAGGTTACAGCACCTGCCCCATGGATCCAAGGACGCCCAAGCAAACAAGAATACGAAGGACGAATATCCATTACATAAAAAGTAGCATTGAAGACTTGAGAACCTACTTTTATTGGGAGATCAATTTCTCCATGCACCACTCTTCTCGAGCCATCAAAAGCCTTCACCACTATATTACTGGGCTTCAACACAGCATCTTCAGGACTAAGCTTATTCAGAACTTCTTTGGGCAACACATTCAGCGAGGAACCATTGTCTATTAACACATGTGATAGGGTAGTGCCCCTGCATTCAATAGAGATATGTAGAGCCCTGTTATGATCCCTCTTGGCAGGAGTCAAATCAGCATCGGAGAAACCTAACCCATTATCATAGGTCAAGTGTGCAACACAATTTTCAAACTGATCTACAGAAATCTCGTTTGGTACGTGAGCAGTCTTCAAAAATTTAATCAAGGCTTTGGCATGAGCCTTAGAACACAACAATAAAGACAACATGGAAATCTTGGAGGGAGTATGCCCCAATTGATCAATAATGTCATAATCACTCTTGCGAATGATCTTCAATACTTCTTCCATCTGCTTAGAAAGATCATCAGCAGCTGGTACATCAGTTTGTATAGGTTCAATAACAGGACCTTTGCCCCGAGCATCAGCAGTGGAGGTAGTAGTTGGAGTAACTGTATTCTTGGAAGCAGCCGGAGAAGAGAAAACTCTTCCACTTCGTGTGATCTTACTAGATCCAGCAATATTGTCAACATCAAGGTTTTCATCAGCAACAGGTGTCTCAGCTAAGGGTTCCTGCTTAACACCATGAATATAAACATCGGAGCCATAATGCCAAGGCACCGCTTTATCAGAAGTATATGGAATAGGACCAGGAGTGGTAATGATCATAGGAGCCACTCTAGCTTCAGCAACAATCTTCACAGGGCCTTCAGCAGTAATCTTAATTGGACCCTTATGAGTGATTTTGACAGGACCCTTGGAAGTAATCCTTACCGGCACTTTATCAACCATACCCACCTCTTCAACCTTCGCTCCTTTAGTTATATGTTCAACCATCCTCTCTAAAGAAGGTGTCCTCTCAAACAATATTGTGTAATTGTTCATGAGGCATTGAATACTGTCCTTCAGCTTCCAGCAACTATCCGGTTTATAAGCACAATAGAAACAATCTTCATTACAACCTGGAAAGAACCCAACTTGTACCAACTTCTTCTTAATAACAGACAATGGTGTGGTTAAATCTGTGACTGAGGAAATATGTGAAACTTCATCAATGGCATTAACAGTCTTTTCATGATTTGGCATGGGAGCAGTAATCACATTTGGAGTACCCGGAGGGTCAAACTCAATTTCTCCAGCATCAATCATATCTTGGATCTTATTCTTCAATATCCAACAATTATTGGTATCATGTCCTGGGCAATTAGAATGATATGCACATCGTGCATTAGGATTGTACCTGGGAGAGGTAACATTGGGGTTTTGAGGAGGGTCCTTCAAAGTAATGAGTTCACCCTTCAACAAGTGTTGCAAGGCTTGGGCCAGTGACATGTTGAACTTGGTGAACTGTCTTCTAGGCCTCGGCTGATTTCTCTGTGGTTGTTCTTGTGTTGCAGGAGGAGGATTGGAGATATGAACTGCACTCACAGATTGGTGCCTCCTATTACGATCAGATTGACCATAAACAACATTTGACTCTTTCTTCCCACAAGGGGGCTTCTTTGTAGTACTTGATGAAGAAGCACCCACTTGGATCTTGCCACTCCTTATACCACTTTCTACGCGCTCTCCTGTCATTATCAACTCAGTGAAGCCAGATGATGAGCTTCCAATGAGATGACTTTAAAAAGGACCATTCAACGTACACATGAACATATCCACTAACTCCCTGTCAGTTAGAGGAGGTTGTACCCTACCAGCCAAATCTCTCCACTTCTGGGCATACTCCTTGAAGTTCTCTTTAGCACCCATAGACATGCTCTGTAGTTGCATGCGAGTAGGGGCTAGATCAGCATTATATTGATATTGCTTATAAAAGGCCTCAGCAAGATCATTCCAATCACGGATGTTGACACTCTCCAACTGATAGTACCATTCTAATTGAGCTCCAGATAAGCTCTCTTAGAAGAAATGGTTCCACAACTTCTTATCAGCAGTATGGGGTTGGATCCTCCTGACATAAGACCTCAGATGCAGTTTGGGACAAGAACCACCATCATACACTACAAAAGTAGGGACCTTGAAACCAATGGGTATAACCACCCCAGATATCAAACCCAGGTCTTCAAAATCCAGCCCAGAAGACTTTTGCAATTCCATAGCATCCATTCTATCCACCAGCATCTTGAACTTATCTTCATTAGGATCATGATAGTAGTTAGCTTCAGTATCAGAGTCCCCCATAGTGTTGTGGAGACTGCCTCCCTCTTTCTCAGACTCTTCAGACTCATAATCTTCAACCTGTTCCTTGGTCTGTACAGGACTTCTGAACCTTCTTCCCATGTTGATGAGGCCTCCTGACCTTCTAGTTTTCTTAGTCTTCTTGGCCAGCAGTGTCTTTAATTCATCCTGTCCTTTGGACAAGTTCAGGATCAGCTCTTGGAACTGTGCATTTTGTGCCTGGAGATCTTTAACTGTTTGTTCAAGAGCCATTGCTGAAATAAACAGCGAGAAGATAAGAAACCTGTGCACAAGAAACCTGTGATGCAATGATATGGTGTATAAATGCGTATGCAATTTTTTCAAGAACCGCAGGATTTAAATTTGCTTAAGCAATCAAGAAAGTAAACTTTTATTAGTAATAAATTTGTTTGCCCCTTGGGCTTACAATAAAAATGAAATGAAATAAATACAAAAGATGGGGTTTTAAGTCTCCCATGGACGTTTCCTCTTTGTGTTGAGGTATGAGTTGAGATTACGCTCCTCGTGAAGTTGCTTTGTTAGCTCCAGGATTCTTTCTTGACTTGCTTTGTAATGAGCCTCGAAAGTATCCCTTTGCTCCTTCAACTGGATCCAGGATCTTTGTAAATCTTCCATGTCAGTGGGCATGTCTGGGTGATGGATGGTATAAGAAGTATCCCCTTCAGCAACAGGCTCCATAGTAATTGGCAGGATGGCAGGATATGGCATCATGAGAGTCTGAGCACGAGATCGCACCCATCTGAGGTAAGCTTCCATAGGAATAGTGTACTTGGGCTCCAGAGTTTTGCTGTCAACCTTGTTCACTTTTCCCCATGCTCGTATGAACCTTTGACGGTAACCTTGCAGATCGTTATCGTAGTCAAACACAATACCCTGAATCAATATGTCATGTGGACCATCACTCTGAGCATAACCAAATTGTCGTAAAGCTAAGGAAGGGTTGTAAGTAATGCCTCCTCTTATGCCTTAGAAGTGGCACATTAGGAAACTCCCCACAACGGTCAATGATAGTAACATTCTCCATAGATCTGGAGCACCAATGGATGTTTGAATGAGAGAGTGACATAATCCTCTTGGACCACCTGAACCCTTGTTCATTCTTCATCACTGATCGAGGAAGGTGAGAAATAAACCACCTAGATAGAAAAGGTATGCAACATATCAGCGTTCCTCGTGCCTTCGTAGTACGAGTATGAAGAGAATGCAGAATGTCTCCAAGTAATGTAGGCACTGGATTGTGACTCAGGAATATGTTGATGGCATGAACGTCTATGAACTGATCTGGATTGGGGAACAATACTAAGCCATAAATCAACAAGGCTAAGATCTCCTCAAAAGCATCATAACTCATATCCTTCAGGAACACTTGAGTCTTCTCTATCAACACCTTAGCAAGAATACCCTTAACTCCACTTCTCGTTTCTAGAACAATGTCTGATTTCTTCAGATGTAGGGCTGCAGCAATAACATCAGGTTTAGGCTCCTTCTCTAAGCCTATGAAGGGTTTTTGGTCAAGAATAGGTATACCCAGAAGCTTGGAGAACTCTTCCATTGTAGGAACCAGCTGATAATCGGGGAATGTGAAACAATGATGTTTAGGATCAAAGACCTGAAATAGAACACTCATCATGTCTTCATTGAACCCTGAAGTGACTAGATCCAGTAGGTGACCATGCCTCTTGATGAACTGGGAGTTTTCAGAAACTTGAGAGACTAATTCTTTAAGCTTAGGAGGTATTCCTACAAAGTTGATCCTGATAGTATTCCTACGAGTAGAAGCCATGACCTGCAACAAAGAACAAAGATAAATCCTTTGGTCCTTGAAATGGTTAGTGAAAATGTTATGCTTATGATGCATGATGATACTATGATGTTATGTTCAATCACAAACATGTGGCACACACAAACAAGTCACACAATAGCCCTATGTTTGAAGGCTTGCATGAGGTTTAAAGGTAAGTACCCTCCCCTGAAGTTTAGTTGGTTCATCCTGTCCTATAAAGTAACCAGGTTCTAAGGGATCTCAATATCATTGATCCTTCACAAGGGTGGTTGTTTAGTAGGCAACTTACTTGCCAACCAAAACCCTCCAAGTTTAAGATCTCAATGAGTGTAGTATCGAGTATCAACTAACTTCAGTCTTCACCAAAGCCAGTTATCTCACTACTTTTCTAAAGGCCAAGATGGGATGACTAGGGTTCTAAAAGTTAGTTAGTGCATTGACAACGTATGGCAGCCTCATATTATCCTCAACTTGACTTAAGGAACATAAGCACCAACCAAGAAGTCACACTAACTATGGCCACCAGATCAACCATATCGGTATACGCCGTACAGTTTCCTTGGTCTATTTCCATTTACCTAAGGTACACTAGATCCGGGTTAGGATCTTTCACACATAAGAGCACCCAACAAGTAAAGTAAAGCAATCAAAGCAAACAAATTTAAAGTGATCTAATTCATAAGGGTACCCCTCTTTTATTAACGTCCCCAGCAGAGTCGCCAGTTCTGTAACACGGTGGGAGAACTGACTTTTAGTTATGTTGCGGATAGCAAGAGTCGCCACCGACTTTTATTTTATCCAAAGGAAAGGGCATAAAAGAACAGGAAAGACCTTAAAAGATTTTTGGGTTCGGGGGGTAGGTTATGTAAAGGGAAGGTGTTAGCACCCTTTACATCCATGGTTATCCATGGGCTCTTAGTTACTTAGCTCACTTTAAAATGTTTTTGAAACGTGTAGTGTGTGATTAGAAATTTTCATAAGTACTTTATAATGATCCATGTACGGATATATATAAATCCTTTATTTTGAAAATTGTTTGAGATGTGAAGTGTTTTTGAAATGTTTTGAAAAGGTGAGCAAGTACATAAGAGAAACCTACCCTAAGTTAAATCTTTTCTGTTCTTAAATATCCTTTGAATGGTAAGACTATCCCTATTATTAAGGAATAGGTAGTCATTACCTTGGATGTTATAAGGGACGAATGAAGGGACAACTGTGATTAGGCAACTGTAAGGTGTATTTTAGCAATTCGAAGGGACTTATCATCTTTATTCGAAAGGGACAAGATCATTTACGAAGGCAACCATGAAGGGACTTGATCTTTTTATCTTTTAAGGAACTGGATGATATAAATAAATGAAGGGACTTTGCTTTATACACCTTACTTGACCTTTTTCTTTAGGCAACATGAGAGGTATCCTTAAGCGTGTGAGATGGCGATCCAAGATCGACTTACGTGTGTGCGTGTACAAATTCAAGTATTTATCTTACAAATTAGTGATCTAAATTCAATTTTAAATACAAACATGTTTACACTCCCTATTTTACTAACCATGGCAATTAAAAATAAATAATAAAAAATTCTACAACTATTACATAACGTGTACAATTACATTATAATAATAAAATAACTTAAATAAATAAGCATATAATAAATAAATAGGTAAATGGGTTAGTAATAATAAACAAAATAAATAAAAAAAGAAGTTAGCATAATAATATAACAATAAATTAAAAGTTCACATTTAAATAAATAATTATTTTTAAGAATTTTAAGAAAAATAAATAATAATAAGTATATACTAAATAATATGATTAATAATTTAATGAATTAATTATATATACATATTAAAAATATTAAATAATTTATACAAGCCTAATAAAATAAAAAGTTATAAAAAGAAAATTGAAGTTTTGAAAATAAATTAGGGTTTACAAAATAAATTAGGGTTTATAAAAATATTAGGGTTTTATAAAGAAAATTAGGTTTTACATACAAAATTATTAAATATTCAATATTAATTCAATTATAAAACTAAGTTATATATAATAATAATATATACATACTAATAAATTATAAAATAAAATATCAATGTAAAATATATATATCATTTATTTTATATAAAATAATATTATCCTATTTTTATTAACAATTAATTAAAATTTAAAGAATAAGAGAAGAAAAAGAAAATAGAAAGAAAATTACTAGGTTAAAAAAAAATAGGGAGGCCTGGATTTGAACCCAGGACCTCCCTGTTACCAGTAATGAGACCCACCACTGGGCTGCGCATGGCTTCTGGGTAAAGGAATGAGCCCAAGATTATATATTAAGAACCTACAAAATATGAAAGAAACAATTGATCAAAAGGAAAAAAAAACCTGGGAATCGAACCCAGGTTTCAAGCATTACCAGCGCGCATCACAACCACCAAGCCAGACGTTATTAATTGAAATTATAATGAAACGAAATTCTAAAAATATTAAAACAGATTTTTGAAATTCCAGATGGCGCCAAAAGCCATCGTCTTCTACCTCCAGCCCTGTGAAATTTCCTGCGAAATTTCATAGGCGTTTTGCTACAAGTTTATTCGCTGGAAATCCTATGTCCTTGCCAACCTGTAAAACATGTAAAATTCATCCAAATTGATCGTTTCAATAGATTACCCAGGTCTTATATGATTCAATATTGTCAATTAACATCATTTATTTAACCTAAACCGTAAATTCCTAAAACGGATTCTGAAACCCTAGCTATGGTGAATCTTGATACCTGTAGGGAAAACGCAATTAAACAGCCCAGAAACAATCTATGGTTCATCCCAAAATCATCAAACAATCAAAAACGGATTAAAACAAGCAAATCAATGAAATCGAAAAAACAAAAATAAGCTTGAAGAACACGATTCGGTTAAGATGATTTGGAATGCTTTGAATGATGTAAATGACTTAGACATGTTCAATGATAACTGGAGAATGCATTGCAACCTTTAGAATGCCTCGATATTCTTTCAAACTCCAAAACCGAATTTCTCTTATGGTTGAAATTTTTCACTTTTGATTTTGTCTTTGGAGGCAGAAATTTTGTGTCCCCCTATTGGCAATGTGTTCATGTATATATATGGAGTGAATTAGGTCAGAAAAATGCCATCACACTTTGGATTTTTTTGATGTTTGAAGATTGAGAAAGATATGTCTTAAAATTTGAATATTCTTTGATATAACATTGCTATTTTGGGACAATTCTCATAACTTGTGTATCAATCTGATTCAAATAATATTTATAACTTTCTAGAAGCAAAATCCCTTTTTAAATATATGATTTTATATTTTATTTCAATTTAAATTGTATTTTAATGAATAAAATTCAAATAAATATGAAATAAAAAATAAAAAATCATAAAATAGGTGGGTTGGGTCGTGCTTGGGGTTTTTGTAAAGATGGGATGGCAATTTGGTGGGCCATTTAGAAAAAATTTGATTTAAGGCCTTATTTGCTTCATAAGTTTCCCTAAAATTTCCCAACTTTGCAAGGGCACAAATCCTTCAATTTTAATGCTATAAGGGTGTTCTTGGACATTTTGGAAAGCTTAAAGAGTCCTCTAACCAACCTCTTTGGTCTCATGTCCATATCTTTTACCATTCTCAAGTTATGCTCTTTTGAAGTTGTTGACTTTTTGTTGACTTTTAAAAGGACCTATAATGTCTTAGCTCATACCTTCCAAATGAAGCATTTTTGGGCTTGTCTTGTGAGACACAAAGTTGTAGATAATTCAATTTCCTTCAAAATGAGCTTTCGATGGAAAAATTTTGATAAAGCATGTGAAAGTTATGGCTGGTCAAAGTTCAGTTGACTTTTCCTGTGAAAACCCTAATTTAGAAACTCTTGATTCTTGATGATCTGAAATCTCCTTGATGAATCATGATCAACCCTTGATCAAATGATGAATTTTACTTCATATAATTGATTTTGGAAAAAAATCATGAAGTTTGACTTTGGTTTGACCACAGTTGACCTCAGTTTGACTTTTTAACTGTTTTGACTGATTTTGACCTATCTAATCATCTGACTGAGCAAACCTTTGAGAAAAGTATTGAAACTTGTCATGGGGATTATTGAACAAATATAAGATGTTATAAAGCTCACTTTAAGTCTTGTAAGTCCATTTAGCCTGATTAAAGTCAAAACCCTAGTTTAGGATGCAGTGCTTAGGAGGATGCATTGTCTGAGGGAATTGTCAAATCTTCTGACTAATTGTGAACCTTGTGAACCTCATGAGATGTCTTGTGAACCTTGTGAGCCTCTTAGTACACAATGACTTGTCTTGTGGAGGGCAAATTTTGGGGTGCAACAGCACTATACATAGAGAAACAAATGAAACAAGCTCATATCTCAAAACTGAAAAACCAAATTTAATGCATCTAACAGCTTCTAATCACTTCAAATAATCTAGATCCATCCTCAACAACATGAAACAAGTAAAAATACATCAAAACCGGAACATAATATTCATGTTGTTCATACCTGATTCGAAGCTTTTTTCCTGAATTTATGAGAAAACCAGAGATGTTGAGCATCTTTGTGCCTTCTTGAAGCCAAATAAAGGCTATGGAAGCTTGAGAGTGAGAAATCCATATCTGAACTTTAATCTTAAAGCTCATTTATACTTTGAGACCATGGTTGATTATGAGGTGATAAGCTTCCATTGATGAGCTTGAAGAAATATAGATCAAAATTCGCACAGAGGAATAGAGATGCAGATTTGAAATTCTTGAAGGAATGTGAGAATATGCAAAAGGAAGAGAGAAGTTTGTTGTGAGTTGGTGTATGATGCGGTGCGTGAGTCTCCCTCATGAATCATGACTCGGATTCCTTTATACACAGCAAGTGAAAGGCTCAATTGTTTTGTTGCCAGTTTCCATTCTAAAAACAGAGCCTCCTATGCGCCCTATTTTCCATACTTCTAATTGCTTTCAAGACTTGCTCACATGTAGTCGATGCATGCATTATGGCGTGTCCTTTATGTGTTGGCATTGTGAGATTCACATGATGATAAAAGCTGGTAATGCAAGGGTTGATGATTGGTCCATTGGTATGAGGTGTACGAAAGAGTTTCGCGTGGGATTTCTTCTTTAGTATTGTGCCAAAAAGTGTTACCAAGATTAAGAAAAGTGTGATGATAGAGAAAGGAGTAGGCGTGTAGTCTTCATGTGCATCATATACCATTCTTTTTTTGTGTATTATTTCTCATAAAATATCAAAAATAATGGAAACAAAAAAAAAGTGATATAGCCACACTTTTTGGTCACGTTAAAGCTCATAGGTCATATTAAAGAAAGTGTAGAAAAAAATTATAATAAAAATGTGACACTCACAAAAAAAAGGTGGACCAATAGAACAATGACACATGTGCACTAAAAACCTAAAATGCCTCAAAACTTCAAAAATTCATATCTTGAGTTCTAAAAATGCTATGAAGGTGTTCTAATACTTTTTGGAAAGGAAAAATCATGATCTACAACTTTCATGTTCAAAGAAAAAACATTTGGAGCTTTTTTTGCACATGAAATAATAGCTTGAAGACTTAGGGCAAATATTTCCAAAAATAAAAACTTCTAAACTTCCAAATTTAGAATTTTTTTGCACATTCTTGACTTTTGACATTTGAGCTTATTCATGTTATTCCTTGACGAAATATGACCTCATGAAGTTGATAAACCTGATTATAACCCTAGAAATCCCTCAGTTGACATTTGCTCATTCCAGTTAACTTTCTTGCTTCGTCAACAAGTAATTGCCCAAACACTTGACTTCCTCAGTGAATTTTGGCCTCAAACTTCATCCATAGACCTTGTATATCATATAAAATCCTTTGACCACAAGAATTGGTCAAAGATATGAAGGGATGATGATCTGAGCCAAAACCCTAATTAGGGTTTCCTCTGCATAAGGGGAAGTTGCACCATTGAATTTCTGATGATATGCCACCCTTCTAGGACTTTGAGAATGACTTTGAGCTCGTATAAGATGTGAGGATACCTTTTGAGCTCCTTGAAAGGTCACTTGGCTCTTGCTTTGGCTTTAAAGAATCTTGAATCACAGGATGACTGATCACATGGCCTATGCTAGTAACCATGGATGTTATGCCTCATTTTTCTATGCCAAATGCTAGAGTATGCTAACTATATGCTATGATTATGATATGAAAAATAAATATAAAAAAGAGATGGAAATGTTTGGGGTGTTACAATGTTGCATCTAATAATAAGTGTTATTACATGTGGATGAGTAAATTACTGATTGATGTATGTGGTTTACTGACGATGTTCTGATGATGTTAACGTTATCCTAATTTTATTCTTTTACTTATAAATTTTATAATAAATTGTGAATACTCACCCTGCCTATTTGAATGTTGCCTTCACGTAGGTAATGTGCAGATAATCAATATTCACTTTTGGTGCTTGAAGATTTAGCATTGGAGTAATTTATTCTTTCCTGTTTGTTTAGAGGGTGTTTTGCTCTGATAATGTAACATTGTGTCAGGAACGTTTTTAACCTTTGAGTTCTATTTCTTTTGTTAAGTTGATGTTGTTATGACTTTGATTAAGATATTTTGGAGTTTGATTTAATTAAAATGAAGTTTTTCCGCTGCAACTGTTTGATTTATATTATGATGGAAGAACTCGTGTTACGAGGAAGACTTATTGATATGATGTTTTACGAAGGAAATGTGACACTTTTTTATGTTGTACTCTGATATGAATTAGTTAATTATCGTGTATTTTTGTGGGGTTAGAAAGGTGTTATAATCTCCCATTGATATGTAGGACAATAATCCTCCTTTTCTAACACCGAAAATTTATATTTGTACATATTACATAGATTTATAACTTTGTAAACTGCGGATATTAAGTTGGAAGGTTCCTTCCAAGCCATACAACATGTCATTATGACATGAGAGCAAGATATAGGGAATACTTGAAACTTTTCGAAATTGCACTAACCTCTACTTAGTTTGAACTTATAGTATCCCTTTAGTATCCCCTCATTGTGGTATATTATCTCATATACATTAAATAAACTTTTCTGACGGTCAAATAGTATGCACTACTACGAAAACCCCATTTAACAATGGTTGTGAAAGATATATAATGACGCATGCGCATGAGTTGTTATGTAAAGTGTTGTTGTATATAATGTACTTATAATGACGGTCCTGGAACCGTTGTTGTATTCTTGAAGCGTGAACCATTTTACAACGATTAGTTTACACAATCGTCGCGATATAATTAAAGGTGATCTGGTTCGATTCTCATTGAAAACATTGTTTTATTTATATTATTCAACATACAACTACGGTTAGGTTTTGTAATCGTTGTCAAAACATTTGTTCTAAATATAAAAATTCACTGCTTATTATCAAATTCATCCTCTATTTTATCCTGTCAAAACAACTTCTATTTACATATAACACAATATGTGCAACAAACTGAAATTATGTTCATCAAAACAACGATTGTTTACATATATAACACAATTTGTGCATCAAACTGACATTATGTTCATCAATTTTACATCAAAGACTAACATTATGTTCATCAAACTGTCAAAAGCACTATATACGTACATTAAAATCTAATTGTAAAAACAGGTTTGTTTACATCAAAAAATATGTGCAGCAAAATATATATTGAGGAATGTTACTGATAAATCAAGCAACTTGTTGACCCTTAAGCAGATTGTGCATATACGCCCAATGTTTGTGAAGATCTACAAAGTCCTCGAGGGTGAATAAGGTTTGGTCATTAATACCTACATAAGAAAGAGAAAAATATTTAATATCATGTATGATAATAATTCAATAGTCAACTTATATATTAATGAAATATATACCGTATCCCATGAGTCAACAATGCCGCTAAGGACAATGTTTAACATGTGTTTCATGATATAATACTCACACTCGTAAGTCCCCGGTTGTCTCCTTGTCTATAAATTTATGAAATAATTACATGAATATTATCACACATGAATGTAAATGTAAATGTAAAGAAATAATTACATAAATATTAATCTTAGGAGCCACTCATGTTGGTTTGTTTTTAAACATTTCTCAACATATTAACTTGCTCCACATAACTACACATTGAAAATGAATTCAACATATTACATATGATAAGCTAATTATAATTAATATCAAAGAAAATGATATTAAACATAGACACTTATGTTTGAATCATTTCTTTCATTGGTTTGTGGAGTGGAATATGCAAGAAACACAGTGTAGTCATCGTATTTGTTCTAAATGATATTATGATCAATTGTCAATGATCACTGAATGAACACGAGAATACATACATACATATATATATATATATATATATATATATATATATATATATATATATATATATATATATATATATATATATATATATATATATATATATATGTATGTATATATATATATATATATATATATATATATATATATATATATATATATATATATATATATATATATAGGTTTTACTAAAACAAAACTAAATATAGAATATATAAATAAATTACAACAATACTTACCAATAGAGGAATGGTGCGAGGTAACATTCTTTTCCTCCCTCATTTATCTGGTTTCTCAAGTAATTTTCCATGATATTTTTTCATTATACGCCCACATAATATAAGTTGGTTCCAAGATTCCATAAATACTTGATTTATTCAACTCTATACAAAGACGGTGAGAATGTACCTAAATGGTCAAAGAAAATGAATCAATTAAGGGAGAATATATAAAAAATGATAATGTTAATAAGATGTATATTCGACAATATACTTACATGCAACAAAATTGAAAAATACTTACGTCAAGACACTTAAATCTTGCAAGAAAATCCCTTACATTTTTAGGACTGTAATACATTACGTCTAATTGCAGGAAATATTCTAACTAAAGATGTTGCGATAAATTTGTTGTTGCAATGAAGATGTATAAATTGGTCATTTTATTTGAACTAGGGTCCAATAATCCATTGCGGTTATCCACAGGGGGATTGTATTACTTCTTCTTGTAGAAGTGCGATTTACAACACTTCTACTTGGAGTTTGATGATCATCACCATCAATGCAACAATTATCTTCATTTGTTTGTTGTTCGAGGTTTTCACTTAATTTCTACATCATAACATTGAATTACAACATAAATAAAGAACAAGCACAATATATATCATACATCTAAAATAAAGCACATACTGAATATAACTCTTATTATAACTTTTCCATGTCTTTTTCCCTTTTTTCCCTCTCCTCTTCAAACATCCTCAGTTGTTCTTCCAATTTTCTCTCAACATTTTTAATCTTTTGTCGGTGAGCATTCAATTCAGGGGTTTCGGTGCTTCTTCTTTGAGACCCAAAGTATGACCTCAAGTTGATACCTTCTCCAACACCACAAACACGACCTCCATGCTCAGTTGTTCCGATAGCTTCCACTAATATGTCATATCGTGCTTCCGAAACAAATGTTCATTCACAGACCGCCACAACCAAATTATCCTACACAACATGAACAACTTACATAAATAAACACATTTTAATAACATAAGCAAAACAAAATGTATACTTACAATTTTTTCAGCAACTACTCTATGTTCAAAAACAACAACAACAACATGAACAACAATGGCAAATGAGTTTACTGTAGATGCATGGGGGAAA
This sequence comes from Lathyrus aphaca, assembly GCA_963966055.1. Taxonomy (NCBI): domain Eukaryota; kingdom Viridiplantae; phylum Streptophyta; class Magnoliopsida; order Fabales; family Fabaceae; genus Lathyrus; species Lathyrus aphaca. The sequence goes on from OZ014525.1 coordinate 220,839,775, forward strand.
TATTTTACGTACCTTAAACGTGATGACTAAGTTAACGATGTTGGTGTTAGTGTTGTTCTTGTCTTCCTTCCTTGCGATAATGACAGTGTTGTTGTTATCTTCCTTCTCGATGGCGACGATGATGACAACGATGTTGGTTGGTGCGTAATCTTCCTTCTGTAACGATCGTGATGATGATGAAAAAATGACAACAACACGGTGAATAATGGATACTGATGATGCAAGATTTGGTTCAAATCGATTTTTGTTTCACAGTATTGGATGTTATGGTTAGGGTTGAAATCGTCTATCGTTTCGTCTAGTTTTTATTTTCAATGGAAAAAAGGATATTGAAGAGACAAGTAAACTAGTTAGGAGTATATTGTAAAGATACTACGACGGTCTATACAATCAGTCGTTATGATATAAAAAATATTGAAACTATACTACGACGGTCATTATTACAAGTCGCCATGATATATGCCTTTCATAATGAAGCGTCAGAGTCATATTTAGAATAAAAAATTAAAAAATCATACAAAATATATCACAACAGTGGAAAAAACAACCGTAGTCATAACCTTTAAGTTTTTTTATTTAAAAGTAAATAAAAACAGAAAAAGCACGTCTTAACATAAAAGGAATAATATATATGATGGCGCTAAGGTTCGAACTCATGAAAGCTTGATGGTATCACCACGGTTGACTTATCAATCGTTGTTATATACAAATAATTTTAAATCAAAAAACAAATATAATACAATAGCGTCATGTTTAGATATGTCACAACGGTGTAGGGATAAACCGTGGTGAGTCAAGCGTCGTTGTTTAAGCGTTTTATAGTAGAAGTGGTCACATGTGTGTTAGATTTGGAAGCTTCCTCCTTAATGAATTTAATTGAAGTTTCACTATACAGCAGCCCTGATTGTAACACTGAACTTCATTTTGAATGTATGATCTCAAACAGTGACACTACCCTAAAATAAGTTGCTCTCACCAAAGCGGTTATCGGTAGGTTTCGATTGTCTTTGAAAACATAGTTCATTGATTCCACGAGATTTGTTGTCATGTGGCATCATCGTTAACCATTGTCGAATACCCTGGTCCACTTCTCCAATGGAATATTATCGATTCACCTTACTGCATCAACATTTTTCATTTTGCTCACTTTGTAGTAGTTAAAGGAATGTTCTGTTAATGTATACCCTGCATTCCCAACCTTCTTCTATAACATCTTGTTTTTGATCTCCCGCATGAAATTTTAAGCGATGTGTCTAATGCAGTAGACATGCATAAAAGAAGGATCTTGCCAATTGTTATTAAGGTTTTTATAAGCACTTTCAGTTGATGCATGTATGTTTAAAATCAAACATAAGTTAGGTTGCGGAGCAACGTATATTCAGAGATTTTTTAAGAAAAAAACTCCATCCACCATCAATCTTCCCTTAATCAGAACAAAGACGATTGGAAAAATATTGTTGCGATTGGAAAAATTCTAAGTCAGACAATATTTTGGCTAACCCAAAACATATATGGATATTGAAATAAAAAATATCCCAAAACTAAAAATATACCCTTGTTGTTAAAAAATTAAAAAAAAAAAACAAATGGTAAACTTTAATTTATGGACATTCGATTTTTTCTTTTGTACGTAAAAAATTTCTGTATTAGGGTTTTAAAAAAGTTCCCAAGTGCAATTTGAAGGTGACGTCAAGGTTTCTTACGTGTCTATGACAGCAACGTGACTGCAACTTAGACTCAATCACCATCATCAATATTTAACTGTGATTTTCCGCAATATCAAGAGTTGTGACACTAAGTTACAGCGCTTGCAATTAGAAGCATTGTTGGTATGCTTGTTACACATATTTATCGTCCTTGACGTTATGCTGAGATGTGTTTTGCTTTGATTGAATTGTGTGTGCAGTGTGCTATGAATTATGTTTGATATATTTAGTTATATATTTCTTTTCTGATATTCAATTGCCATAGTGATATTTGTAGGTAATTGAGTCTTTGAAGATAGCAAAGAGAAACAGATTCGGCTAATAAGCTATCTGCATTGATACTATGGCAGAAGATGATGACATTTATACACAAGATGGAACCATTAATATCAGAAAAAAACCTGCCAACAAAAAAAGGACTGGAAATTGGAAAGCTTGCTGGTTCATTCTTGGTACATGATTATTAATATTTGTTCTTTGTTGTTTTGTGAATTTGAAGATTTTAAGATGCTGAATGTTGAAAAAACTTGTGACAGGAAATGAATGTTGTGAAAGATTGGCATATTATGGAATGAGTACGAACTTGGTGAACTATCTTGGAGAGCGTTTCAATCAGGGAACCGCGGCTGCTGCTAAGAGTGTCACAACTTGGTCGGGCACATGCTATGTCACGCCATTGCTCGGAGCGTTTTTAGCTGATTCGTACTTGGGAAGATATTGGACTATTGCTAGTTTTTCTGCTATCTATGTCATTGTAAGTCAAGAACAAACCAAAACATTGTTTCATTACTAATCGCGCTGTTTTCAGTTCAATGTAATTTTAGTTTCAACTTTTTGTTGTACTTGATCTGCATTTTCTCTGAAGGGAATGATACTTTTAACATTATCTGCATCTGCCCCTGGACTTAAGCCATTGTGTGATTCTAACGGTTGCCATCCAACATCAGCGCAAACCGCGGCAATGTACATAGGACTCTACTTGATAGCACTTGGAACTGGTGGTATCAAACCATGTGTTTCATCTTTTGGTGCAGACCAATTTGATGAAACAGATGAGAAAGAGAGAAAAAAGAAGAGCTCTTTCTTCAACTGGTTTTACTTCTCAATTAACATCGGCGCACTCATTGCTTCATCGGTATTAGTTTGGATACAGATGAATGTGGGTTGGGGATGGGGTTTCGGAGTTCCTGCGGCTGCTATGGTCCTTGCACTTATATTTTTCTTTGCTGGTAGCTATCTCTATAGACTTCAAATACCCGGAGGAAGTCCTCTTACGCGGATTTGCCAAGTCTTAGTTGCAGCTTCTCGGAAACTTAGGCTTCAAGTTCCAGATGATAAGTCTCTTCTTCATGAGACTATAGATGTCGAATCTGTCATCAAAGGAAGCCGCAAACTTGATCATACAGACAACTTAAAGTGAGTTATTTTAGGCATATTTACATGCTCTTCTACAATTAACATTCACAATGAAAATGAATTTTCAATTGATATCCTACTTCTAATGATTATGTTATTGATTATGATAATAAACTGATAAGTTACATTGGATACAAAGGATGAAATGCACATTAGACAAATATAAATGCATATTTAGGTCATATAACTCATCCCTTACGCCTCAGGCCAGACATCTGGAGAGTGAATATTGTATATAACGGAAACCTAATAGTATAGTAGGTGATCCAATGGATTTTAAACCAAACTCTGATACCATCTTAAGAATTGTAGTTAAGTTTTACTCATTGCTACGAAACCGGTTTGAAAGGTGTGCATTGTCCCCAATTATAAATACTCGGGTCATATACTGTCTCATGTGAGACTCTTAACAATTATAGTTCTCTGATTAAAAAGTGTTGAATCCGTGCAGGTGTTTGGATAAGGCAGCAATAGAGACACAATCAGACCGAGCAAAACGTTTGACAAATCCTTGGAGGCTTTGTACCGTGACACAAGTTGAGGAACTCAAATCCATAATATGCTTACTCCCAGTTTGGGCAACTCTAATCGCCTTTGCAACCGTATACAGTCAAATGAACACCATGTTTGTTTTACAAGGAAACACAATGGACCAACGCATAGGCCCTCACTTCAAAATCCCATCAGCTTCCCTCTCCCTTTTCGACACTCTAAGTGTCATATTCTGGGCTCCGGTTTACGACCGTGTCATCGTCCCGTTTGCAAGAAAGTTCACCGGCCACGAACAAGGCTTCACACAACTCCAAAGAATGGGAATCGGTCTCGTCATCTCAATTTTCTCAATGATCACTGCTGGTATTCTAGAGGTCGCTCGCCTCAACATGATCAAGAACAACAACTACTATGATCTCAAAACTATCCCTATGTCGATTTTCTGGCAGGTACCGCAATATTTTCTTGTTGGATGTGCAGAAGTCTTTACAAACATTGGTCAGTTAGAATTCTTTTATGGTCAAGCACCTGATGCTATGAGAAGCTTAGGTGTTGCTCTTTCACTTACAACTAATGCATTGGGAAATTACATTAGTACTTTGCTTGTTACTATAGTAACAAAAGTTACTACAAGACATGGTAAGATTGGTTGGATACCAGATAATCTGAATAGAGGTCATCTTGATTATTTTTACTGGCTTTTGTCTGTTCTTAGCTTTCTCAACTTCCTGGTTTATCTTTGGATTGCAAAGAGGTACAAGTATAAGAAGGTGGCTGGAAATGCTCCGTGAGATAAAGGTTTAGCTGTAGCACCGACACCTTTAAAAAAAAAGACATGTTTGTGTCAAAGTCTCTTAGATACAGACTCCAACACTTAAAATTGCATTCAATTTATTTATTTTATTAAACGTCGGATGTGTGTCCATGACTCATATAGCCTAAGACAGTGTAGCTCTATTAGTTCAAGAGATTAGTTATTTTTCTTATTTGATTAGTTTCTTTGCCATGATATTTGCATCATTTTCTTGGTTTATGGAATGTCCTTAACTTAAACTCAATGTTCTTATAGCATCTCCAATGGTGCAACCTACTTTTGGATTCTTCTTGAAATCCATTATGACATATCATCTTCAAGCAATTCATCCATTTTTTACTCTAATAGTACAACTCTAAAAAATTTATATTGAATCTCACCATTTTACTTAATATATTAATATAGTATTAATATTAAATTTTATATTATTTAAATCAATTATTTAAATTTTAATTAATATAAATAAATAAAATTAAAATTAAACATAAAATTTAAAATAATAATTAAAATTAATCTCAAATACATGACATATAATTAAAAATAATAAAATGAATAACATCACATAATTCGTCTTTTAAATTTCATCATCCTCATGTCCAAAACGTTCTCAGATATGCTCGACTAGATCTCCTTGAAGTTGACGATGAACTTGATTTTCACGAAGACTTACTCTTCTTTATAGTCTTGTTGCAAGATTCGGATGAGAACCGTTAAATGTTTAAGTCGTTGAGTTGTTATCATCTACATTATCATAATAGTAATCAAAATCACCTCCATATGAGTGTCGTTCGTCTTCAACAATCATATTGTGCAATATGATGCAAGCATATATGGTATGTTTGAGGGTTTCTTTTTTAACATAACGTCTTTGTTCCTTTTCAAATGTAATATTTTTAAGTCCAACTTGAGTTGAAAATTGTGGAATTTGACGTTCGGACATAAACCCATTCGGTGTTTTGGGTTCATGATGAGAAAATTTCATCCCATGAGTATTTATTTGAGGTATAAAATACATATTTGGGTTGTTTGGTGATGGAAAACATATGGTAGAATTTGTTGGAGGTGAGTGAAATTGAGAATTTTGAGCATTAGGATTTTGAAAATTTTGTATAAGATGGAGTATAGATTGTTGATAATTATATTATTAGGGTTCATTTGACCTTAACAATAATAATTTAAAGTAAGAAGATGAAAAATTAAGTAAAAGATGAAATTTTGGGAATATAAAAATTATTTACTTCTATTTATAACCAAATACATTATTTAAATTTTAAAATAAAAATAAAAAAACCGTTGCTCAACGGTTAGAATTATTTAAAAAAAAAGTCCAACTGCTAGAATTATTTAAAAGAAAAAAAAATGAGTTGTTGAAGGCATAAAATTACAATTATATTATTTATTTAATCAAAAGAGCAGTTGCAGTGCAGTGCAACAAATAATAAGATGACAGGCCATTTGATATGTTTTGACTTGGCAGCTGGCGGACTACTACCAAATACTATTAGTGGAGATGATCTTAGTTATGATTTAGACTGTTTTATGGATGAGGTAAGAGTTGTATTATACAAAAAAAAAAATCATTATTGGATCAATAAAATTCTTCAGAAATCTTTATTAATGAAGGTTTTTATCATATTACAGAAAAAAAATGGAATGAAATTGTTTGCTTCTTGAAATTAACTTTTTGCATCATTTAGAAAAGAAAAAAAAAAAAAAAGATAATAAAGAGAAATACTAATAAAAAGAATATTTTATTGATTTTAAATGAGACTTTATATCATCTGAACCCTATAATGGTCAAAATAAACTATCTTAAAATGATTATAAGTATCAAAACAGTTCAATGACTATTTAACTATCTTAAAATGGTTATAACTATCAAAACAGTTCAATGACTATTGAGTTGACAGGACAACAATACAAGGTTGCAGGTTCAAATCTGGAAATTTATATAAATTGAAGTTTAAGGTGAGCAAACTAGTCAAATTGATGATTAACAATAATGAAATACTTGAGATTGTTTATATCAGTACTCAAAAGTAATTTGTAGACGGGTTGTTCAATCCAATCAAAGTTGAACACTTCATCAATTTGAGGATGAAATTAGTGTTATGCATTTTTCATACTTGAATATGAATTGAGGGATGGTGTTAGATGTTATTCATTTTACAAATTCATTTGGCTTTCATTTGATTTGCATCTATGTTTAGTTTGAGTTTTATTTTAGTTGCATTTAGTGCAGTAGAACTTGGTTAGTATATAAATCAATAGTTCGTTACAGATTGTAACAGTTCTTCCATTTTGAAAAAAGTTAGTTCAAAAATTCGTTTCTTTCTCTCCTCATTCTTCATATTCTCCAATTTTTATGCATTGTTAATGTAGATTTATTGTTCAACTCTCACAATACCATGGAGGGGATAGATGTGTGTACTTTAAGGAAGAATGGGATGGATTATTGATCTTATGTGTATGTGTAGTGTTATGAGGATTGTTGGTATGAAGATAATCAAGGGCAAAATCATCGACGGTAGGTAATGTGTAAGTCTAAAGAAAGTGTTGGGAAGGGGTTATGTGGAGGTGCAAAGGAATTAGGTTTTATAAAATGGATGTATTTAGATATAAAAATTCGTTTATTTTTTAAATTATATCAAATGTGGCATTTAACATCATGTTTATTACTTAGATAGACACATTTCCTACACACTTGAATTATTTATTTTAGAACTAGAAGCATACACAAATCATCCAAACACTTTTATAATAGAATAGTCGAGTAAACTCTTATGAAGAAGCGAGAAAGGAGTTTTATCAAGCAAAGTTTTAGAAGGCAAACTATTAATAATGAAAACAACATAGGATAAGGTTTAATCCCAAAATATAATAGGTAAGTTAGCTTTAAAATGAGGAAACATGTCATGCCTACAAAAATATTTATGTTTTTTCTCAACAATATCATTTTGTTGAGGTGTGTCAGCGAATGAGATTTAATTATATATCCTATGTATCCTGTAAAATTCTTTTAAATTAAATTTAGGTCCATTATAAGATCTTATGCATTTTGCATCAGTTTGAATTTTTTGTTATATAGAGAAACAAACGGTTTAACAAGGTTCGAGAATTTAGATTTGAGCCTCATCAAGTAAATCCAGATAAATCTAATACAATCATTAACAATAATTAGGATATATATATATATATATATATATATATATATATATATATATATATATATATATATATATATATATATATATATATATATATATATATATATATATATATAATCATTAACAATAGTTAGGATATATATATATATATATATATATATATATATAGAGAGAGAGAGAGAGAGAGAGAGAGAGAGAGAGAGAGAGAGAGAGAGAGAGAGAGAGAGAGAGAGAGAGAGAGAGAGAGAGAGAGAGAGAGAGAGAGAGAGAGAGAGAGAGAGAGAGAGAGAGAGAGAGAGAGAGAGAGAGAGAGAGAGAGAGAGAGAGAGAGAGAGAGAGAGAGAGAGAGAGAGAGAGAGAGAGAGAGAGATTGGAACAAACTCTAGGTTTAGTATGTCATCAAAGTTCGTTCATATGTTGTTGTCAAATTGGGTCATGTGTTATGGATCCAATTGTTTAAGTTAGCTTATACCCTAAGTTAGCTTGTAATGGGTAATTGTTAAAAAGTTCATTAGGTTAGTATGTTAGTTTTCTCATAAATAGAATACTAGTCTCTCATTTTTCGCATAAGAGAAAGTAGGAAGATAAAACCTTAATTCAAAAGTGAGAGAGGTTATTTGTTAATTTTGTATACTGGTAATCTTGTTTTAAGAGAAAAGAAAGAATAAAAATTTATAATTAATCCTTGTTGTCATCCTTGATTACCCTAAACCCTAACCCATGTAGGTTTCTTGATCATAACGAAACCTATTGTACTTTGTTTCTAAGGTATCTGATTCACAACAAATTAGTGCGGTGAGCATGGATAAGATGCCTTCAACAAAGTATGAGATTGAAAAGTTCACCAGAGTGAACGATTTTGGTCTGTGGCGCTTGAAGATGAAAGCCCCACTTGTTCAGCAGGGTTTCTTGGAAGCGTTGAAGGGAGAGAAGGCCATGAATGATGTGTTAACGACAGCTGAAAAGATGACCATGATTTAGAAATCACACAGCACAATATTATTGAGTCTTGGTGATAAGGTTCTCCAACAGGTATCAAAGGAGACAAACGGTTATGGTTGAAACTTGAAGGTTTGTGCATTACCAAATTGCTGGTGAATCGGCTCTACTTGAAGCAAGATTTGTATTCATTCAAGATGATCAAAGACAAAGTGTTGGCTGAGCAGTTGGATATGTTCAACAAGCTGATTCTTGATCTTGAAAAAATTGATGTGGAGATCGATGATGAAGATCAAACATTATTGTTGTTGTTATGTGTTTTTCCCATAACACATGCTCACTTCAAAGAAACCCTCTTGTATGGAAGAGAGTCCTTGACTTTTGAAGATGTTCAATCTGCCTTGTACTCAAAGGACTTGAACGAATGAAAGGAGCATAAACCTTCAACAGTTGGTGAAGGTTTGGTTATTAAGGTGAAATTCTTACGAAAGGATGGTAAGTTTGACAAGAAGAATGGTAAAAGTCAGCAGAAGTCTTATAGTGGTGAAGCATTTGGTATTCGATATTATCATTGTAAGAAGGAGGGTCATATTCGAAAGGTGTGCCTTAAACGTGTAACACCCCAAATTCGATTATAATTGATTGTTGCTTATTTGAGGATATAAGTTGTTCTGGACTGGCCCAACGACTAGATATGACCCAATCCTTTCTGGACCACGAAACGGACCACCAACCCAAAGTCCAAGGGACCCATTACCATAGTGGTCGTCCCTCTCTCAGAGTTTCAGCAAAAAATGACTGGTATTTTGAGAATGGGCGTTCAAAACACATGACAGGTGTCACAAATATGATGGTGAATATGAGACATCATGCCACTAGCTTTGTTACTTTTGGTGATGGATCCAAAGGTGAAATCAAGGGAATTGGACAGTTGGACTACTCAGGAGTTCCTAAACTTGACAATGTGCTACTTATAAAGGGGCTGATTGTCAATCTAATTAGCATCAGTCAACTATGTGATCAAGGACTGAAAGTTAACTTCTCCAAATCTAAACATCTAGTTACATATGAGAAATGTGAATTAATCATGAAGGGAGTAAGATCTAAGAACAACTGTTATCTATGGGCATTTCAAGATTCAAGTTATGTCTCCTATTATTTTCTTGCCAAAGAAGATGAAGTTAAACTCTGGCATCAGAAACTTGGACACTTGCATCTGAAAGACATGAAGAGAATCATATCGATGGAAGAAGTCAGAGGAATTCCAAAGCTCAAAATTGAAGAAGGAAGAGTTTGTGGAGAATGCCAAGTTGGAAAGCAGACTAAGATGTCACATCAGAAGATTCAACATCTTACCACCCCAAGAGTCTTAGAACTTCTTCACATGGATTTGATGGGACCTATGCAGGTAGAAAGTCTTTGTGGAAAGAAATATGATTATGTTCTTATGGATGACTATTCAATATACACTTGGATAAATTTCATCAGAAAAAAGTTAGAAGCTTTTGAAGTTTTTGGAGATCTCTATCAATAACTTCAAAGAGAAAAGGAAAGCAATGTTATTAGAATCAGAAGTGATCACAGGGAGGAATTTGAGAATGCCAAGTTGGATGAATTTTGCTCCTCTGAAGGAACTAGTCATGAATTCTCATCTCCTATTACTCCTCAACAAAATGGAATTGTAGAACACAAGAACAAAACTCTACATGAATCTTATAGATCCATGATCTATGCATAATAATTACCTTATCATTTATGGGATGAAGCAATGAATATTTCATGCTACATTCACAACAAAGTCACCTTGTGGAGAGGTACTTCAGCTACTCTGTGTGAATTATAGAAAGGAAGAAAACCTATTGTGAAATACTTTCATGTCTTTGGAAGTAAATGCTACAGTCTGGAAGATTGTGATCAAAGAAGAAAACTAGATCCAAAGAGTGATGAAGGGATATTTCTAGGATACTCTACCAACATCAGATCCTATAGAGTCTACAACTCCAGAACTAAAGTAATGATGGAGTCTATAAATGTTGTTGTTGATGATCAAGACTTGAACAAAGAAGTTGATATCATGGATGATGTTGAAACACTTCAGAATGCAACTCCAGCAAAAACTGAAGACAGAAGTATTTATGAACCATCCTCTGGTTCTAAGCCTGAAGCTAGTCAGACCAACAAGGGTCCCTCTATCAGGATTTAAAAAGATCATCCTAAAGATCTCATCATATGAGAGTTGGATAAAGGAGTCACTAAAAAATCAAGAGAAGTAATCTCTAACTCTTTTTTTATGTCAAAGATAGAACCAAAGAATGTTAAAGAATCATTAACTGATGAGTTTTGGATCAATGTTATGCAAACGAAGTTAGCTCAATTCAAGAGGAATAAAGTTTGGGATCTTGTCCCAAGGCGTGAATGATTAAATGTGATAGGAACCAAGTGGGTGTACAAGAACAAATTTGATGAATAGGGAGTTATTACCAAGAATAAAGCCATACTAGTTGCTCAAGGATACACTCAAGTTGAGGGAATTGATTTTGTTGAGACCTTTTCTCTTGTTGCTAGACTTGAATCTATTAGATTACTTCTTGGAGTTGCTTGCATTTTGAAGTTCAAGCTATATCAAATGGATGTCAAGAGTGACTTATTGAATGGTTAATTAAATGAGGAAGTCTATGTGGAACAACCCAAGGATTTATTTATCCTAATTTACCTAATCATGTCTACAAGCTAAGGAAAGCTCTATATGGATTGAACAAGCTCCAAGAGCTTGGTATGAGAGACTTACAAAATTTCTTGTTGAACATGGCTACAGAAAAGGTAGCATAGACAAGACTATCTTTGTTAAAGAAGAAGGAAAGAAGCTCATGATTGCTCAAATCTATGTTGATGATATTGTGTTTGGTAGGATGTCTGAGGAGATGGTTCAACATTTTGTCAAACAGATTGTCGCTCCCGGGATTTTCATCCTAGTACAAACGCGAAAGTGGCGCGGAAAGGTAGAGTCGCCAGCCAGACATTTTTATCCCGAAAGAATGGGAAAGGTAATGTTGCACAAACCTGAGGAAGAAGGAAAGGACGAGGCCTTGCGAACCAAAGATCTGGGTTCGGGAGTCGGTTACGACCTGGGAAGGTATTAGCACCCCAGATCGTCCGTCGTACCCGGCGGGATCCATGCTTGCTTGTTTGTTTCAAAGGGTGAGAAATAATATGCTGCTGAAATGAAATAATGGCTATCTGGAATGGAATGGAAATGAGAAAGGAATCTGGAAAAGAAGATGAAAAGAAAGGGGAAAATGTAGGGAAAATAAAGAATGTGCTCGAACGGGCCCTACCCCGCTGCCTACGTACCTCATCAGGATAATGAGGATCAGAGACGCCGTAGTTCCCCTAACTAGGGGTACCAAAGTAAATTGCTTGTGAATTAAAGCTTGAACTGCCTATGCCATTACTCAAGTGTTGCAGACTCAGACGACGAGTGCGTAACCGTCTTGCAAAATGACAAGTAGGAGCAAGTTCGCGTACGGAGCGAAGGAGATGAGAAAAGAATTCCCGAAGGAAAGACGCTTATTGTTTGTTTGTGTTTTTTATGAAGCTTTTATGAGTGTGTCACAAGGAAGTGAACTCAAGCTCTTTTCCATGGAATGTGCACTTGTCACTACATTCCAAGATGGAATAATAGAACAAGCACACTCAAGTAAGGAGAAGATCCCCAAAACTTGAATCCAGAGATTAGGGCATAAGCTCACTAACTTGCTTAATTATTAAATGCTTTTGGTTATTTACAAATGAAGAAGTGTTTTTTATGCTTTTCTTTTATGAAGAAGATACCTCGATCAGACTTGTGCATCACAAGGTAAACTTGTACTATCCCAAGATGGGAAGACTACAAGCATACCTCGTGGAATAAGGCTATGGATCAAATGCATCCCTTCAAAATTATTAAAGTGTTTTTTAGAGTTATGAGATGAGAAGAGAAGAAGAACCAAAAGGAACTCAAAGGAAAAATTCTAAAGGGGACTAAAAAATAATCCTAAGTGTTAACATGCATGGATGTCCTAAGGGTTGGTGAGGTTTCTACCCTAATGAAGAAGAGAAGAAGAAGATAGAAGAAGGGATGAGAAAGGCCTATGCCCAACAAAAGAGGGTTAGTTCACATAAACATAAGAGGAAAGAGATGAGAATTGGAGATGTGGAACTCAATTTCCACATCTCACACTTACCATAGTCCCTGCAAGGTTAGTATGCACAAATGAAACAAAATGAGCAAATTAACATGATAACATCAAACAATCAGAAGTGAAATGAAATGAACAAATGCATAATGCAAATGCAACCCAAAGAAATGAAGATAAGAGACTTATGACTTAAAAGGATGCAACATGAATACATATGGAAACAAATGCGCACTTATGAAATATGCAAAACAAAATGCACAAAGTAAAAACAAAAAGCTCAAGACCAGAACCAAAATGAGATGAAGAATGGCTTAGGAAGCCAGCAAGATGAAGAGAAACAAGATACAAGACCAAACAATGCCAAATGGGAGCAAGAGAAACCAAAAGATGAAGTTAAAACACTTAAAGAATCAAATGACTTAAAGAAAAAGCAAACTCGAAAATTCAGAAGACACACGACCTATCCTAGGACCAGGAAGGTACCCATACCCCAAAGGAACCCCAAATGAGAAGAAGAAGTTGGCACAAGTGCCCTTCTAGGCTTATAAGAGATCTAATGAACCAAAAGAAGCAAAATGGAACAAGGTGAGAACAAAAATCCACATTAAATCAACCAAGCATCCCAAAATTCCACAACTTAAACCAAATGATCTTCACACATATTATATCAACTTGCCAAAAGGATTTGCAAATATTCAGAAAGTAACTAAGTCAAATGGAGGCAAGAACACAAGTTAGGACAGAAAACTTACACCACAAGATACCAGACCAAAACTCAAGAAATAAGTTTCTAAAAATTCAGAGAAAAATCATATGAAAAGTACAAGATTTCAGGAACATAATGCAAAAATAATGGGATCAAAACTCAAAATATTGAAGGCTATGGAAAATAAACAAGGCAGACTGATCAAGAAATGAAGTAAAAGAAGCTAGGTGCAATGGAGAATTAATTCTGACACGTGGATAATTAAAAAAATAAAATAAAAATATGAAAAAATAATAGAGACATAAAAGAAGGTTCATGATTTTTTTGGGAATTTTTGAATGAATAAAAGTATTTTATACGAATTAAAATGAAATTGAATATAAAAGAACTTAAAGGAAGGAAAAGAAATTAAATGAACTTGGGAGGAGGTGCATGCAGTAAGGTTTTGTGTGGAATTGGATTGGGCTGACATGGGGGAGGTGCGGATAGCTCCTGGATAGGCCCAGAATGCACCAGCACATGCTCTATGGTGGAGGTGTACCCGCGTGATTGGAGGAGAAGGCCCTACCGGACGGTGACAAGTGTCACCGCCGGTATGGGCAGAATCCACAACAAAGGATATCCTTATCCCTTATCCTCCTCGAAGCTTACAAAATCTCAATCAGAATTCAATTTAATTTTTATTAGGAATTTAAATAACTTCTTTACAACACTAAACCTACTCTTCTTAACATCATAAAACGTAAAAACAACATACAGAACAAAGCAAGATCTCACATTCAACCTTCTGCTCATCACCTTCTTCATCCCTTAGACCTACCCGCCGGCGTCTCACCTCCTTCGCCGGAGATCGCCACACTCCACCATCAAACTCGCTCCTACCTCTCCTCTCTCGCCGGACCGAACACCACCTTCCACAACCCTAACTGGACCTAGCCGCCGCCACAAGACCGCCGGACCACCACCTCCTTTCTCCTCCTCGTTGCACAACCTCCCCCAAGCTTTCACCCTCTCTTTCAGCGTCCTACTCATCCCCCTCATATTCACGACCTCGCACAAAACCTCACCTCTCCTCCATCCGAACTCAAGCACTAGCCTATCCTAGCCGCCGCCTCTACTCGAATCCGCGAGCAAAACTCCAAATAAACACACACGGAACACCGGATCCACACAGCTAGAAACAAGCATTCACAAGCAATATCATTCGCGGCGAAACTCAAACAAAAAGAAATAAGATCTTACCTAATACAATGAGGCCCGCATCGGTCCAATTGATGAAGGTGTATCGCGTTCTTGATGAAGCTTTCCGAAAGAGAAGAGGATCCTTGATGATGACGAGCGAGAAGTTGAAGCTTGCTGTATTGTTGACGACGATGATTCTACTTGACGCGAGCTTGATGGAGATGACAAAGCTACGACCGATTCAGTTTCGGTTTCGTGAGAGGACGACAATTGCCACTGTTTGTGATCTTGAAGAAATCTGATGTGTTACGGTTGCAAATCGACGATACCGAGGGAAGCTTACGATAGAGAAATGGTGTTGAAGATGGTAACTGTGATGATGTGTGGTTGATGAAGCTGATGAAGAAGCTAGAACTCGGCTATTGTGTTATGAGGGAGATTCGATTCGATTCAAAAATTGATGAAGATTGAATCGGTTTTCGTTTATGGTGAAGTGATGAAGAAGAGCAATCAGGTTCGTTTATTTGTGCTCAAGAAGAGTGAAGATTCGTTCGGTTATGAAGGAGAATGATGATTCTGGTTTGCTAAGATGAAAATGATGAATGAAAATCAGTTTGTTATTGAATGAGGAAGGTTCAGTGCTGAATTTCGTTGTGGTGTGATGATGAATTCAATTTGCTATTGAAAATGTGCTCAAGAAATCCGTTTTTGCTTTTTTTCTCTGAGTTTGTTATTCTCCTTTTTTCAAACGTGATTGGATCCACTCCCCCCCCCCCCCACTCTGTTATTCTTTCTTTTGGTATTTTTGTGGTCCCTCAAGAAAATCGTAACAAACTTTTCACTTTCTCCCTCAATTCCGTTAACTTCTTTTTCCCAATTTTCTTCAAATTTTGTTAAGGTTTTCTTCTGTTAGTTTCTAGATGAGGCTCTGCGTTTCATTCACCAATTCGTTGCGTTTCGAATCACCAATTATTCATGCTATTTACGTTTTTTCTGTGTGCGTACTGCATGTGTGTATGTGGCGTGAGAGTGGCTGAAATTGGTATGGTTCATGTGGCCCATCCTTGAAAATTTCCAAGTGCACCCTATTTTAAAAGAAAACCTTCTCTCTTTTTTGTTACTTCTGTGACATAAAAAAAAATATGAGTTTTCTAATACCAAGTGGGAAGTGGGCTTTATGAAAAAAGGTTTTGACTATTAATAGAAAATATGGAAATAAAGAAATGGGATTAGAAGAATGAATTATAATGGGTATTAAAAAAAATGGAAGATGAATGATAAAATAAGTAGAAATGAATTTGGATTAATAATAGATGTGAAATAGGAGTAAAAAAGAAATAAAGAAACATACTAACTCTAAAAATGAATAAAAAATGGATATTAACAAAGAAGTAGAGAATGAGAAAATGGATATTAAAATAGAAGTAAAGAATGAGAAAATGAATATTAAAATAGAAGTAAAGAATGAGAAAATGAATATTAAAATAGTGGAAAACTAGAAATGGATTTCTTACAAGTTATCAGATAAAGATGGATAAGCTACTAACTTGGATGCGAATGGAAATTAATTTGGTTCAAAATAAAAATAAGGAAGGACTATGGTTGAGAAAAAGAAATATGGATATAATGATGGATCGCGGATCATGGATAGGAAGCCTAAAATTTTTCAGCCCAAAGTCAATCTTAACTTCTTTGCACAACTTTCTGATAAACCGAACACAACCGTCATTGCACCACTCCCAACTGAAATAAACCAAAGTGAATCACACCATGATAAGCCAGAGAACTCCCTCACCCAGCATATCTCAACTTATGCATCGCCTGAGAAATGACCACTAGCGCAAACAATTTGAAGTTGAACCGATCCCTTGATAGTTTGACCAAAATTAGGTCAAACGTCCGTATGAACCGAATCGCGAGCTAAACAAACGCAACTGAAGTGGAATCACTGCCAGCTCATGCTATGTTTCAACAATGGATGTCATGCTTCATTTTTCTATGCTAATGATGCCACGCGAAATATGAAAGTGATATGAGTATGATGAATGTGATGTGATATGATGCTTAAAAAGAAAAGGGCAAATTTGGGGTGTTACAACTGCCCCTATTCAATCATCAGTTAATCTGAAAAGGACGATAGTACGGGCTATCGACCATTCAAGGTAAACTGTGGTTGAATACCAAGAAGACCAGAAATTTGCACTCTGACGAAGAACGCAACGTCGGGAAATAAACCCAACCAGATGGCGCTCTGGGGATTGCAGGGGAGAAAGAAGCAAACGAGCTTCTTCCAAGTTGAAACTGATATCTGGAATAAGAACAAGTTAAGACAGTCGAATCTTCAAACCATCCTGTGACGCCAGGAGCTGGACATACGAGTCCTCAAAACACTGCAATACAACAATCTGAGACAGACGAGTCTTCAAACAATCATGTGACGCCGGGAACCGGACATACGAATCCTCAAAGCTGCATATAGCATGAGACAGACGAGTTCCCTTCGGATTTACCTGTTACGCCAGGACCGTTAATGCACTTAAGTCTGTGGGATAGACATGCAATCAAGGTAGACGAACCTTCTTCATATATTATCCGCGGATATATGATACAAGACAGACGAGTCTTCTTAGCAAACCTGTTACGCCAGGTGCAGCAACAATAATTAGTGCTTGAGACAGACGAGCCTCCTTCGGATTTACCTGTTACGCCAGGACCGGTAACCATTTTGACATTAATTCCCACTGTCAGGATTTGAAACCTCTTCAATACAGACGAGTATTGGATGATCATCAAGATAACACAAACGAGTGTTATAGGTCAATGATACAAACGAGTATCAGACGATGATCTTGGATACACAGACGAGCGCTTCGGGCAGTTATACAGACGAGTATCATCCACTGGTACATACGAATACCAGAAATTCAAACACAGACGAGCATTTGAAGTAGTAATACAGAAATACCAGGGTAAACAACAAATCCTCACATACAGATGTAAGCTAGCACAGACGAGTGCTGGGATGATACAGACGACTATCCAAGCAAAGCAGACGAGCTTCAGAACACAGACGACTTCTGGGGAATAAAAACAGACGAGCTTCAAACAAACACAGACGAGTGCTGGACAGTTGCAGACGAGCAACAGCAGATAATACATATCAAGGCACAGACGAGTGCAACAAAGGATCCAATACCAAACACAGACGAGTGTTGGGAGGTTGCAGACGAGCAACAACAAATATCATATCAGAACACAGACGAGTATTGAGGAGTTGCGGACGAGCAACAGTAACTATCATAACCAAACACATACGAGTGTTGGAAAATTACAGACGAGCAATATCAAGGTAATCATAAGCCAATGATGGGGGAAAGCAGACGAGCAATACCACAGAGCCAACACAGACGGGTGTTGAAAGATGCAGACGAGCAACAATAAAGCAGTAATACCAATGCTGGGGAAAACTCCGTTTAGGGATAACACAGACGAGTGTTGACAAACGCAGACGAGCGGTAGACAAATGCCTGATTGGCAGCAAGAGATACAACTCTGCAGGGGAAGACAAATCAAGAGGTCTGAACACCCACTCTGACTGAGGTGATGAATACTTGACGGTATCATCAAAAATACCTAAAAGTATGGCAACTTCGCTGGGGAAGATTTCACTGACGGAAGTGAAAATCCAATATGAACTCTGTGGGGGCGGGATCATCTTCAGACTTGGCTGGGGAAGATGCTTGAACAATACTCTAGCTGGGGAGAGCATCTGCTGATTCAAGACTCTGAAGGGATATCAGGCTTTCAGTCCCACCTGCTGAGAAGGACTCTTGTTGAGGATAGAATACTGATAATTCCAACTCTAGTTACATCAGGCTTTCAGATACCTGCTGGGTATACTCCACTGGGGAAGAATGGATTACTATCTCACTGGGGAAGAGAGCCTGCTTGAGCTGCTGCCAAGGCTTAGCTGGATAAAATCTCTGCTGGATATCCCAGGCTTCAGATTCCTGCTGGGAGAAGAAATCTCTGCTTGGGGAGATACTCTATTGGAGAAGAGTAAATTGCTGCAACCTGCAACAACAGAAAACACAAGTGTGCCCCGGGGATTTGCATGGAATGATTTGTTCATCCATCGTCACCCGACACTCAAAGAAGGTTACAGTTTCCCTGCATGTCAGTTTTCTTTTAAAATTATCAACATGTTTAGACGCAATGCTATTTTTGCTGAAAATTCAGGACATTTTGCAAACAAAAATAAACACACACAACATTTTAACTGAATATTCTTTTTATTGAATGGCCTCTGAATAGGCAAAGATTTTACATCAGGAAGCAACCACCTGGAAAGAGGTAGCTACTGTAAAATTGAGAAAAGAAGCTATCCTAATGGCAATGTACACGGCATTCCAAGGAGTTCCGTTTCTGCTATGACCTGCATGTCTTCAAGACTTTCCATTCTGCTTTGGCTTTCTGAGAGGATGAGGGGACTGTTTCCTATCCTTCTGACGTTGGCAAGTTGTACGAAACGATGATGTGGTTCAGATAACTCGGATCGCAGTTGTTCGCTTATTCCCTTGTTTTGCGTGGATCGCCCTTTCGGGTTTTCAATCCACCGGGATATCCCTTTTTGCCTGAGCTGTCCAATGCGGCTTTTCAACTCAGCGGGTGTACCTTTTTTATTTATTTATTTCCCTAACTTTTGCCCGAGCTTTTTATTCTGTTTTTAGCCCGCCGGGATGCCCTTTTTTTGCCTGGACTATAATTTTGTTTTTGTGTCCAGCGGGTCTCTTTATGCGAAGTATTTTTTAACTGCGTCCGAGTTAACAAGGGATTGGAAGTCATCTCCATCCATAGTGGTGAGTGTAACACGGTGGGAGAACTGACTTTAAGTTATGTTGCGGATAGCAAGAGTCGCCACCGACTTTTATTTTATCCAAAAGGAAAGGGTATAAAAGAACAGGAAAGACCTTAAGAGAGTATTTTTTTGGGTCCGGGGGGTAGGTTATGTAAAGGGAAGGTGTTAGCACCCTTTACATCCATGGTTATCCATGGGCTCTTAGTTACTTAGCTCACTTTTGAATTGTTTTTGAAAGTGTAGTGTGTGAATAGAAAAATTTTCAGAATAGTTAATAATGATCCATGTACGGATGCGTAAAAACTTGTTTTTGAAAATTGGTTTGAAATTTGTTTAAGTGTTTGAAAAGTTGGAAGTGAGCAAGTACATAAGAGGAACCTACCCTAAAGTTTTAAGTCTTTCTTGTTCTTTATCCTTTCATTGGTAAGACTATCCCTACTATTAAGGAGTAGGTAGTCATTACCTTGGATGTAAGGGACATGAGAGGGACATTCTGTTTTAAGAAGGCAACTGTGGGGTGTAATAAGCATACTGAAGGGACTATCATCATTATTCGAAGGGACTTGATTCGTAAAGGCAACCATGAGGGACTTGATGATTTTTCTTTTAAAGGGACTTGCTTTATACACCCCACTTGACCTTATGATTTAGGCAACTTGAGGGATAACCTTAGAAAGTGAGACGGCGATTAAAATCGACTTACGTGTGTGAGTGTTTAATTTAATTATCTTATGATTAAAATGATCTAAGTTTATTTTAAATAACATACATGTTTTGCACTCCCTAATTACTAACCATAGCAAAAATAATTAAATAATTACAAAATTTACATCCAGGAGCATTTACATAATAATTATAATAATGAACAAATTAAAATAAATAGCAAAAATAAATAATAAGCAAATTAAAAAACATATAAGCAAAATAATAAGCAATAAATAAATAAATATTGGGTTAGTGATAAATAATAATATTTAAATAATAAGCAAAAAGTTAGTAATAATAAAATAAGGGAGGTTAGTAAATAATAAAAATTAATAAAATTAGTGAGATAATAATAATATATAAAATTAGTAAAGCAAAAATAAATAATATGGTTAGTGATAACAAAAATATTATAAGAATAAGAGATTAACAATTTTTAATATAAGCAATTATATTTAGAAAAAAAAATATGAACAAACAATTATTTTAATTTACAAGATTTAATTTCTAATAGCATGAAATATATTTATCTTATATGAGAAAAATAATTTATAATTATATTTACAATATTTACATGAATCATACTAAATAAATAAATAAATATACATTATAATTATATTAATAATTAGAAAATAAAATTATTTAGAAAAAATAGAATTAGGCATTATTTTAGAAAATATTTTTAGGGTTTTAAAAAAAAATTAGGGTTTAGTTATATACAAAACATTAACTAATATACATATACATATTATAATTATATAAAATAATAAAATAAATTTTTGAATAATAAAAAAAAACAGAAAAGTTTAGAACTTTTAGAGAATAACATGTTATTTTAAAATTTTTAATATATGTGATTCATTAAGAATATAAAACAAATAAATTAATTGATTAAAGAAAATTAAAAAAAAGTAATAAAAAATAAGAACTTACCTTGGCTGGGTTTGAACCCAGGTCTTTAAGTTTGCCAGCATCAAAACATTCCACTAGACCAACCATGCGTTGGTGACAATGAATGAACTTCAATTGGTTTTATTTCATGTCTTGAAAAATCCAGAAAAATGATGAAAACAAAAGGCCTGGGGTGGGAATCGTACCCAGGACCTCATGTGTACAAGCATGCGCGCATTACCACCTGGCTGGAAGAGCCCATCTGACTATTGAATGGCAAGAAGCTATAATATATTCAATCTTCTTTATCCTGAAAAATAGAACAAAAATAATGGCCCAAGCAGGATTCGAACCCTGGCCTTTTCATCAAACACAAGCACATCCTTCCACTGGGACAAGCCAGCGCTTGTGATAACCAAACAGCAATCAAACATAATATTTTAAACAATAATTTGAATTCCTGAGCGCGCGGGAACTGATCTTCTTCTTCCTTGAGACCTACAATTTTAGCTGCGAAATCTTCCACCAATATACCTGCGAAAATCAATTTGGCAGCAATCCCTATGGATCTCATACATGGCCAAAACTGTAAAATTTCAATAAATTAATCAGTCAAACATAATCACAAGACAATTTGGAATCGAACCATGTTTCTAGAATAAATTTATATAGCCTAGATCATAAAGCCCTAATGGAGGTCATAAACCCTAGTAATGGCCGAATCCGTATAGGGTCACGAAAATCCAATTAATTTGTCCAGAATTGTTCCAAAGCTTCAACTAACATCAAATCAACACACAAATTTCATTAATAATGATCAAATAATGGAAATCGAAAAATAAATTTTCAAGAACAACAAAGCTTCGGATTGTTCATATATGCATGATATAGATGCGTATGGGCATTGGTTTTGCTTCATGGATGATCAAGGAACCTCTCTGTGTTCTTAGTTTACCTTCTAGAGCCCTGGATTTCAAAATCCGAATCTCACTTTTTGCTTGAATTTTTGAACTATGATCTTACCTTTTGGCTGCTGGAATTCGTGTCCTAGGGCTAGGGTTGTGTTTGATACTTATATGAGAATGATTCTAGGTCAAAATATGGACTAGTTGTGTGGAGATTTGGATCCAAAAAGATTGAAAAAGATCATAGTTTAAAGTTCAAATATTTGATCATGAAGACTTGCTATTCTTGGATTAATCACATGATTTCCTTCTTCTTTAATTCTAATCACCAATTAAGAATTTCTAGAAGCATTATCTTCCTCCAAAAATAGATTTTCATATTTTATATTTATTTAAAATGATTTTTATGAATTAAATCAATAATAAATAAAAATAAAATAATAAAAATGCTGAATTTTGGTCAATTGGGTCGTGCATAGTGATATGGTATGGATTGGATCACAACTTGGGCAGCCCATTTGGAAAGAAGTGATTTTAAACCTCCATTTTCAACATAAACCATCACAAAATTTCCCAACTTTGCAAAGGCACATCTCCCTCAATTTTAAGGGTATGAGGGTGTTCTTGGACTTTTTGGAAAGCTTGAAGAGTCCTCTAAACAACCCCATTGGTTTTAGGTCCATATCATTTACCAATATCAAGTTATGCCCTTTTGAAGTTGTTGACTTTTTGTTGACTTTTTAAATGACCTATAATGTCTTAGATCATATCTTCCAAATGAAGCATTTTTGGGCTTAACTTTCAACATAAAAGTTGTAGAGAATTCAATTTCCTTCAAAATGAGCTTTGGATGGAGACTTGGTGATGAAGTATGTGAAAGTTATGGCTGGTCAAAGTTCAGTTGACTTTTACTGAGGAAACCCTAATTTAGAAACTCCTGATTATTGATGATCTGGAATCTCCTTGATGAATCATGATCAACCCTTGATCAAATGATGAATTTTACTTCATATACTTGATGTTGGCAAAAAATCATGAAGTTTGACTTTGGTTTGACCACAGTTGACCTCAGTTTGACTTTTTAACTGCATTGACTGATTTTGACTTATCTGATCATCTGACTGAGCAAACTTTTGAGAAAAGTCTTGAAACTTGTCATGGGGGTTCTTATACACATATAAGATGTTATGAAGCTCACTTGAAGTCTTGGAAGTCCATTTAGCCTGATTAAAGTCAAAACCCTAGTTTTGGATGCACTGCTTAGGAGGTGCATTGTCTGAGGGAATTGTCAACTCTTCTGACCAATTGTGAACTTTGTGAATCTTGTGAATCATCATAAGATGTCTTGTGAACCTCATGGGAGGTATTGTGAAGCTTGTGAACCTTGTGAACCTCATGAAGTGGCTTTGTAGACCTCATGAACCTCAGGAAAGCTTTGTAATCATTGTGAATCTTGTGAACCTTGTGAACCTTCAAGAAGTGACTTGTAGACTTCATGAACCTCATGAAAGGTCTTGTAAATGTTGAGAAACTTGTGAACCTTGTGAGCCTTCAAGAAGTGACTTGTAGACTTCATGAACCTCATGAAAGGTTACATAAGCATTGAGAAACTTGTGAACCTTCTTAGCACACAAAGTCTTGTATTGTGAGGGAAAATTTTGGGGTGCAACAGCTGCCCCTGTTCAATTTTCTGAAACTTGAGGGGTTAGATTGGTATATTTTCCAGTCGTAACCTGGAAGGTTGAAGGGGATTGAACACAAAAGCCCAAAAATTTGCACTCACCAGTGCATAGAGTGATATTGATGGTTGGTTGAATATGATTGAGTGGGCTTAAAGATGCCACTAGGGGAAAGTTCTTCAGATATATTTCTTGGAAGATAAAGCAATCCAAAATATGGAGGTATAATGAAAGCTGTCAGGAGTCTGGAACAGTCCTGAGGTATTGATGATATGTTTTCAGGATACTGGAGTAATCCTGATGTAACAGCATGTCTTCATGAGGATAGAGCAATAAATAATGATAACCCTAAAGCAGTCTTGAAGTAATAATATGATTTCAGGAGGATGGAGCAATCAATAATGATAACACTAAAGCAGTCTTGAAGTGATGATTTCAGGAGGATAGAGCAATCAATAATGATAACTCTAAAGCAGTCTTGAAGTGATGATTTCAGGAGGATAGAGCAATCAATAATGATAACTCTAAAGCAGTCTTGAAGTGATGATTTCAGGAGGATAGAGCAATCAATAATGATAACTCTAAAGCAGTCTTGAAGTGATGATTTCAGGAGGATAGAGCAATCAATAATGATAACTCTAAAGCAGTCTTGCAGTAATGATTTCAGGAGGATAGAGCCATCAATAATGATAACTCTAAAGCAGTCTTGAAGTAATGATTTCAGGAGGATAGAGCCATCAATAATGATAACTCTAAAGCAGTCTTGAAGTGATGATTTCAGGAGGATAGAGCAATCAATAATGATAACTCTAAAGCAGTCTTGAAGTCATGAGAAATTATCAGGAGGATAAAGTAACCCTGAGGTGACAATAAAGCAGTCCCAAAGTAATAAGAAGCTTATCAGGAGGATAAAGTAACCCTGAAGTTACGATAAAGCAGTCCCAAAGTAATAAGAAGCTTATCAGGAGGATAAAGTAACCCTGAGGTGACGATAAAGCAGTCCCGAAGATCATAAGTTTGTTTGTTGGATAATTAACCTGAAAACAAGGTAGCATTCTGTATAATAACATTAGTTTATGCTTTAGGTGTGTATGTATGATATGAGGCACTTAGGTAATGTATTATATGTCTATGGATATATATGCTATGGTATGATGTAAATGATGTATGTATGATATGATACTGCCGGAAGCGTCTGGATATCTTCGTATAACAACTGCTGGCCAGGGAAAATAAATCCCGATTCGTTGTTGAAGAATAACCTTCCGTCTGCTGGGGATAACAGGGTATAGATAACCTCCCGTATGCTGGGGATAGTAAGGTATATATCACCTTCATCTTCGTTGGATGGTAGGGTAGATATAACATCCCGTCTTCGATTGATGGTAGAGTAGATAGAACACCCGTCTTCGTTCGTCGTATCCTTATTGGAAAGTAATTTCCCGTACATCCGTATGAGGATAAAAGAGATGGATATAAATTCCAGGGGAGATGTGACTTTATGAAGATGGATTTGTCCTACTGAGGGATTTGTAGCTGTTTTGTAGAGATGAACCGGCGAAGCTTCGTTGAAATCATTCCCTCGTTCGTCCTTAGTAAATACTATTACTGCATTTTCATGCATTTCTGGTAAACATCAATCATATTAAGCATACATGCATTTCTGGTAAACATCAATCATATTCAAAAGCATACATACATTCAAACACAACCAATGGATGTTTCGCTTATGTAAATAGGGTAAAAGTAAATCTGGATTCAAAAGATGGAATTTATTTATATCAAAAAGTGACCCATACACGGGTAAGTTTGTACAAGGAGACATAAACCCTAGTAAGAGGATTTTGTCTTAAAGTTTTTACAAAACAGAGAAAATCAGCTATGTGGGAAACAATCCTATTGAGTTTCAATTCTACTATTGCCATTCAAGTATCTCATCTTCTTGCTGTTGAGACGGAAACGATTGGATTGAGCTTTATCTGTTCGAACTTGGGTAAGTAGTACAACTGGTTGCAGTTTTATGGGTGATCCAAACGAGACATAGTCATACGCTTTAATCCCTAACTTTTGCCTGGATTGCCCTTTCAGGTTTTCAATCCACCGGGATACCCTTTTTTGCCCAAGCCGCCTTTTCAGGTTTTCGACTTGCCGGGTGTACATCTTTTTATATATATCCCTAATTTTTGCCCAAACCCTTTTGGATTGCCGGGATGCCCTTATTTTTGCCTAGGCCTGTCAACCTAGCGGGTCTCTTTTTATGCGTAGTATTTTTTAACTATGTCCGCGTTTACAGGCTGTGGGAAGTCTTCACCATCCATTGTAGTCAATATCATGGCACCTCCTGAGAACACTGTCTTGACTACAAATGGTCCTTCATACGTTGGAGTCCACTTGCCCCTAGGATCACCCTGTGGTAATATGATACGCTTGATTACCAAGTCACCAGCCTGATATACCTTTGGCTTAACCTTCTTGTTAAAAGCTTTGATCATTCGTTTTTGGTACATATGGCCATGACAAACTGCTGCTAACCTTTTCTCATCAATCAAATTTATCTGGTCAAGTCGGGTCTGAATCCACTCATCTTCATCCAAGCCTGCATCCTTCATAATTCTCAAGGAGGGAATCTGAACTTCAATGGGCAGAACTGCTTCCATACCATAGACTAAGGAGAATGGGGTTGCCCCTGTTGAAGTACGTATTGTGGTACGATAACCATGAAGAGCAAATGGTAACATCTCATGCCAATCCTTGTAAGTAACAGTCATCTTCTGTACAATTTTCTTAATGTTCTTATTAGCAGCTTCAACTGCCCCATTCATCTTTGGACGATACGGAGAAGAGTTGTGATGCTTAATCTTGAACTGCGTGCAGAGATCAGTAATCATAGTGTTGTTCAGATTAGAGCCATTGTCAGTGATAATCCTTTCGGGGATGCCGTATCTACATATGAGATTATTCTTAATGAACCGAGCCACAACATTCTTGGTAACAGATGCAAATGAAGCTGCCTCTACCCACTTCGTGAAGTAATCAATAGCAACCAGGATGAAACGATGCCCATTAGAAGCAGTAGGCTTGATCTCACCAATCATATCAATGCCCCACATGGCAAAGGGCCAAGGAGCAGTCAACACATTCAATGGTGATGGGGGTACATGGACTTTATCAGCATAGATTTGACATTTGTGACAAGTTCTGGAGTGTTGATAGCAATCAGCTTCCATGGTAGACCAGTAGTAACCTGCTCTCAATATCTTCTTTGCCATAGTATGACCACTAGAATGAGTGCCAAAGATCCCATCATGCATCTCTTCCATAATCTCAGTTGCTTCCTTCTTATCCACACAACGAAGCATAGTTGAATCATGATTGCGCTTGTATAGAATCCCATTACTCAAGAAGAACTTAGCAGCAAACCTTCTCAGAAACTTCCTATCTTTGACAGATGCCCCTTCAGGGAATTCCTGAGCTTCAAGATATCTTTTTACTTCATAGAACCAAGGTTTCTCCTCTGCCCCTTCAGTGTCAATCTCATTGCAGTATGCAGGCTTTTCAAATCTGTCAATAGTAATCTTGGGAGCTTCATCATCCCAGCTAATCTCAAACATAGATGCCATGGTGGCTAATGCATCTGCTAACTGATTCTCTCTTCGTGGAATGTGTCCAAAGGTAATCTCTTTGAAATGTGGGATCAAAGACAACACATGCTCTCTGTAAGGAATGAGGTTATCATGCTTGGTATCCCAATCTCATTTGATCTGACTTACTACCAGGGCTGAATCTCCATACACATCAAGGAACTGAATCTTCATATCAATAGCAGCTTTAATACCCAGGATACATGCCTCATACTCAGCCATGTTATTGGTACAATGGAAACAAAGTCTGGCAGTAATCGGGGTATGACAACCTTCAGGGGAACTAATCACAACACCAACACCATTACCAAGTGCATTAGAGGCACCATCAAAAACCATAGTCCATCGGGATCCTTGTTCAGGTCCGTCATATTGTCCAGGTTCTTTGGTAATAATCATAATGTCTTCATCAGGGAACTCAAAATTCATTGACTGGTAATCATCCATTGCTTGATGAGCCAAATGATCAGCAACAACACTTCCTTTAATGGCCTTCTGAGTAGTATACTGTATGTCATATTCCGTCAAGATCATTTGCCATCTTGCAATTCTTCCGGAGAGAGCAGGTTTTTCAAATATGTACTTGATTGGATCCATCTTTGAAATCAACAAGGTAGTATGGGTCAACATATACTGTCTTAGTCGGCGAGCAGCCCATGCCAAAGCGCAGCAAGTTTTCTCGAGCAGTGAGTATCTTGTTTCACAGTCGGTAAACTTTTTGCTAAGGTAGTATATTGCCTGCTCTTTTCGACCAGACTCGTCATGCTGGCCTAGCACACACCCCATTGACTCTTCTAATACTGTCAAGTACATTATCAGAGGTCTTCCTTCAACTGGAGGCATAAGGATTGGAGGTTCTTCTTGAACAAGGGTTCACAGGTTGCTGTAAGGTGAGATATGAACCGTGAAATGTAGTTCAATCGTCCTAAGAACCCTCGAACTTCTTTCTCTGTTTTCGGTGCAGGCATCTCTTGAATGGCTTTGACTTTATCAGGGTCAACTTCAATCCCTTTCTCGCTCACAATAAAACCCAGCAGCTTACCAGATCGCACCCCGAATGTGCACTTGTTGGGGTTCAACTTTAGTTGGTACTTCCTCAGACGCTTGAACAACTTCAGCAGATTTACCAGGTGATCTTCCTCTGTAAGGGACTTGGCAATCATGTCATCCACATAACACTCGATTTCTTTATGGATCATATCGTGGAATAATGTCACCATAGCCCGTTGATATGTCGCACCAGCATTCTTGAGCCCAAATGGCATTACCTTGTAGCAGAACGTGCCCCAAGGTGTGATGAATGTTGTCTTCTCCATGTCTTCAGGTGACATCTTGATCTGATTGTATCCTGAAAATCCATCCATGAAGGAGAATACCGAGAACTGAGCCGTGTTATCCACCAATACATCAATGTGAGGTACAGGTACTATGTTAGCAACCCACGGTGGATAACTAGTTACAGCAAAGAACCCTGCATTGAACTGTTTCATTACCTCCGCCTTGATCTTTTCTGAAATTTCAGGACGCATACGACGAACCTTCTGCTTCTTTGGACGACAATCTTCTTTCACTGGCAAACGGTGAACCACAATGTCTGTATCCAACCCCGGCATATCTTCAATTTTCTGAAACCTGAGGGGTTAGATTGGTATATTTGCCAGTCGTAACCTGGAAGGTTGAAGGGGATTGAACACAAAAGCCCAAAAATTTGCACTCACCAGTGCATAGAGTGATATTGATGGTTGGTTGAATATGATTGAGTGGGCTTAAAGATGCCACTAGGGGAAAGTTCTTCAGATATATTTCTTGGAAGATAAAGCAATCCAAAATATGGAGGTATAATGAAAGCTGTCAGGAGTCTGGAACAGTCCTGAGGTATTGATGATATGTTTTCAGGATACTGGAGTAATCCTGATGTAACAGCATGTCTTCATGAGGATAGAGCAATCAATAATGATAACCCTAAAGCAGTCTTGAAGTAATAATATGATTTCAGGAGGATGGAGCAATCAATAATGATAACTCTAAAGCAGTCTTGAAGTGATGATTTCAGGAGGATAGAGCAATCAATAATGATAACTCTAAAGCAGTCTTGAAGTGATGATTTCAGGAGGATAGAGCAATCAATAATGATAACTCTAAAGCAGTCTTGAAGTGATGATTTCAGGAGGATAGAGCAATCAATAATGATAACTCTAAAGCAGTCTTGAAGTGATGATTTCAGGAGGATAGAGCAATCAATAATGATAACTCTAAAGCAGTCTTGCAGTAATGATTTCAGGAGGATAGAGCCATCAATAATGATAACTCTAAAGCAGTCTTGAAGTAATGATTTCAGGAGGATAGAGCCATCAATAATGATAACTCTAAAGCAGTCTTGAAGTGATGATTTCAGGAGGATAGAGCAATCAATAATGATAACTCTAAAGCAGTCTTGAAGTCATGAGAAATTATCAGGAGGATAAAGTAACCCTGAGGTGACAATAAAGCAGTCCCAAAGTAATAAGAAGCTTATCAGGAGGATAAAGTAACCCTGAAGTTACGATAAAGCAGTCCCAAAGTAATAAGAAGCTTATCAGGAGGATAAAGTAACCCTGAGGTGACGATAAAGCAGTCCCGAAGATCATAAGTTTGTTTGTTGGATAATTAACCTGAAAACAAGGTAGCATTCTGTATAATAACATTAGTTTATGCTTTAGGTGTGTATGTATGATATGAGGCACTTAGGTAATGTATTATATGTCTATGGATATATATGCTATGGTATGATGTAAATGATGTATGTATGATATGATACTGCCGGAAGCGTCTGGATATCTTCGTATAACAACTGCTGGCCAGGGAAAATAAATCCCGATTCGTTGTTGAAGAATAACCTTCCGTCTGCTGGGGATAACAGGGTATAGATAACCTCCCGTATGCTGGGGATAGTAAGGTATATATCACCTTCGTCTTCGTTGGATGGTAGGGTAGATATAACATCCCGTCTTCGATTGATGGTAGAGTAGATAGAACACCCGTCTTCGTTCGTCGTATCCTTATTGGAAAGTAATTTCCCGTACATCCGTATGAGGATAAAAGAGATGGATATAAATTCCAGGGGAGATGTGACTTTATGAAGATGGATTTGTCCTACTGAGGGATTTGTAGCTGTTTTGTAGAGATGAACCGGCGAAGCTTCGTTGAAATCCTTCCCTCGTTCGTCCTTAGTAAATACTATTACTGCATTTTCATGCATTTCTGGTAAACATCAATCATATTAAGCATACATGCATTTCTGGTAAACATCAATCATATTCAAAAGCATACATACATTCAAACACAACCAATGGACGTTTCGCTTATGTAAATAGGGTAAAAGTAAATCTGGATTCAAAAGATGGAATTTATTTATATCAAAAAGTGACCCATACACGGGTAAGTTTGTACAAGGAGACATAAACCCTAGTAAGAGGATTTTGTCATAAAGTTTTTACAAAACAGAGAAAATCAGCTATGTGGGAAACAATCCTATTGAGTTTCAATTCTACTATTGCCATTCAAGTATCTCATCTTCTTGCTGTTGAGACGGAAACGATTGGATTGAGCTTTATCTGTTCGAACTTGGGTAAGTAGTACAACTGGTTGCAGTTTTATGGGTGATCCAAACGAGACATAGTCATACGCTTTAATCCCTAACTTTTGCCTGGATTGCCCTTTCAGGTTTTCAATCCACCGGGATACCCTTTTTTGCCCAAGCCGCCTTTTCAGGTTTTCGACTTGCCGGGTGTACATCTTTTTATATATATCCCTAATTTTTGCCCAAACCCTTTTGGATTGCCGGGATGCCCTTATTTTTGCCTAGGCCTGTCAACCTAGCGGGTCTCTTTTTATGCGTAGTATTTTTTAACTATGTCCGCGTTTACAGGCTGTGGGAAGTCTTCACCATCCATTGTAGTCAATATCATGGCACCTCCTGAGAACACTGTCTTGACTACAAATGGTCCTTCATACGTTGGAGTCCACTTGCCCCTAGGATCACCCTGTGGTAATATGATACGCTTGATTACCAAGTCACCAGCCTGATATACCTTTGGCTTAACCTTCTTGTTAAAAGCTTTGATCATTCGTTTTTGGTACATATGGCCATGACAAACTGCTGCTAACCTTTTCTCATCAATCAAATTTATCTGGTCAAGTCGGGTCTGAATCCACTCATCTTCATCCAAGCCTGCATCCTTCATAATTCTCAAGGAGGGAATCTGAACTTCAATGGGCAGAACTGCTTCCATACCATAGACTAAGGAGAATGGGGTTGCCCCTGTTGAAGTACGTATTGTGGTACGATAACCATGAAGAGCAAATGGTAACATCTCATGCCAATCCTTGTAAGTAACAGTCATCTTCTGTACAATTTTCTTAATGTTCTTATTAGCAGCTTCAACTGCCCCATTCATCTTTGGACGATATGGAGAAGAGTTGTGATGCTTAATCTTGAACTGCGTGTAGAGATCAGTAA
Organism: Lathyrus aphaca; assembly: GCA_963966055.1. NCBI lineage: Eukaryota > Viridiplantae > Streptophyta > Magnoliopsida > Fabales > Fabaceae > Lathyrus > Lathyrus aphaca. The sequence continues at coordinate 220,871,552 of OZ014525.1, forward strand.
TCATAATGTTGTTCAGATTAGAGTCATTGTCAGTGATAATCCTTTCGGGGATGCCGTATCTACATATGAGATTATTCTTAATGAACCGAGCCACAACATTCTTGGTAACAGATGCAAATGAAGCTGCCTCTACCCACTTCGTGAAGTAATCAATAGCAACCAGGATGAAACGATGCCCATTAGAAGCAGTAGGCTTGATCTCACCAATCATATCAATGCCCCACATGGCAAAGGGCCAAGGAGCAGTCAACACATTCAATGGTGATGGGGGTACATGGACTTTATCAGCATAGATTTGACATTTGTGACAAGTTCTGGAGTGTTGATAGCAATCAGCTTCCATGGTAGACCAGTAGTAACCTGCTCTCAATATCTTCTTTGCCATAGTATGACCACTAGAATGAGTGCCAAAGATCCCATCATGCATCTCTTCCATAATCTCAGTTGCTTCCTTCTTATCCACACAACGAAGCATAGTTGAATCATGATTGCGCTTGTATAGAATCCCATTACTCAAGAAGAACTTAGCAGCAAACCTTCTCAGAAACTTCCTATCTTTGACAGATGCCCCTTCAGGGAATTCCTGAGCTTCAAGATATCTTTTTACTTCATAGAACCAAGGTTTCTCCTCTGCCCCTTCAGTGTCAATCTCATTGCAGTATGCAGGCTTTTCAAATCTGTCAATAGTAATCTTGGGAGCTTCATCATCCCAGCTAATCTCAAACATAGATGCCATGGTGGCTAATGCATCTGCTAACTGATTCTCTCTTCGTGGAATGTGTCCAAAGGTAATCTCTTTGAAATGTGGGATCAAAGACAACACATGCTCTCTGTAAGGAATGAGGTTATCATGCTTGGTATCCCAATCTCCTTTGATCTGACTTACTACCAGGGCTGAATCTCCATACACATCAAGGAACTGAATCTTCATATCAATAGCAGCTTTAATACCCAGGATACATGCCTCATACTCAGCCATGTTATTGGTACAATGGAAACAAAGTCTGGCAGTAATCGGGGTATGACAACCTTCAGGGGAACTAATCACAACACCAACACCATTACCAAGTGCATTAGAGGCACCATCAAAAACCATAGTCCATCGGGATCCTTGTTCAGGTCCGTCATATTGTCCAGGTTCTTTGGTAATAATCATAATGTCTTCATCAGGGAACTCAAAATTCATTGACTGGTAATCATCCATTGCTTGATGAGCCAAATGATCAGCAACAACACTTCCTTTAATGGCCTTCTGAGTAGTATACTGTATGTCATATTCCGTCAAGATCATTTGCCATCTTGCAATTCTTCCGGAGAGAGCAGGTTTTTCAAATATGTACTTGATTGGATCCATCTTTGAAATCAACAAGGTAGTATGGGTCAACATATACTGTCTTAGTCGGCGAGCAGCCCATGCCAAAGCGCAGCAAGTTTTCTCGAGCAGTGAGTATCTTGTTTCACAGTCGGTAAACTTTTTGCTAAGGTAGTATATTGCCTGCTCTTTTCGACCAGACTCGTCATGTTGCCCCAACACACACCCCATCGAGTTGTCTAGCACTGTTAAGTACATAATCAAGGGTCTTCCATCAACTGGTGGCATCAAAATTGGTGGTTCTAGCAGGTATCTCTTAATTTCATCAAAGGCAGTCTGGCACTCATCATTCCATTCCATCACCTGATCTTTCTTCAACAACTTGAAGATTGGCTCACAGATGGTAGTTAACTGGGAAATAAATCTTGCAATGTAATTCAATCGTCCCAAGAAACCTCTAACCTCCTTCTCAGTACGGGGAGCTGGCATCTCTCGTATAGCTTTCACTTTCGCAGGATCCACTTCAATACCTTTTCCACTGACAATGAAACCCAGGAGCTTTCCAGATCTAACTCCAAAAGTACACTTGTTTGGATTCAATCTCAACTTATATTTCTTCAACCTCTCAAACAACTTGTGCAGATGATCAAGATGTTGCTCTTCATTCTGAGATCTGGCTATCATATCATCCACATATACCTCTATCTCATGATGAATCATATCATGAAACAAAGCCACCATAGCACACTGATATGTTACCCCTGCATTCTTCAAACCAAATGGCATTACCTTATAGCAAAAAGTCCCCCACTGTGTCACAAATGTTGTCTTCTCCATATCTTCAGGTGCCATCTTGATTTGATTGTAACCAGAGAAACCATCCATGAAAGAGAATACCTTATGCTGAGCAGTGTTGTCTACCAGAATATCAATATGAGGAAGTGGAAAGTCATCTTTAGGGCTAGCCTTGTTCAAATCTCTGTAGTCCACACACATACGTACCTTGCCATCCTTCTTAGGAACTGGCACCACATTTGCAACCCACTGAGGATAAGAAGTCACTGCTAAGAACCCTGCATTGAACTGTTTCATTACCTCCGCCTTGATCTTTTCTGACATTTCAGGACGCATACGACGAACCTTCTGCTTCTTTGGACGACAATCTTCTTTCACTGGCAAACGGTGAACCACAATGTCTGTATCCAACCCCGGCATATCTTCATAAGACCAAGCAAAGATCTCCACATAGTCACGTAACATCTGAATCAATCTGTTCTTGACACTGTCCTCTAAATCAGCCCCTATCTTGACCTCTTTTCTGTTTTCTTCAGTTCCCAGATTCACAACTTCGACTGGCTCTTCATGTGGCTGTATAGCTTTCTCTTCTTGTTGTAACAACCTAGCAAGCTCTACAGGTATTTCACAATCGTCCTCACTTCCGTCTTCAGTTTGATAGATCGGATTCTCGAAATCATAATTGGCAATAGTAGAACTGTTATCAACAGAATCCAGAGTGGATGAGGATCTGCATTTAGTGATGTGGGTGTGTGTAAGAACACATAGCTGATAAAACAAAAATAAAAGAAAAGAAAGACAAGGAACACAATATTTACGAAAACGAAACGTCCACTGATTTTATTGAATGAAGTATGCAAATGAAATGACAACCCGTAACAAGTACACCATTGTGCCCCGGGTAAGGCACATGGCTTGAAAGTTCAATTGTTCAGAAATTACAAACTCAAAACATAACACAGTAATAGTATTTACTCCTGACTATAGGAGATAGGGATAACATCTTCAGCTTTCCAATTATTGAGTCCAGCACCCACAGTAGGAAAAATCCATGCATTCAAGTTGTAGTCTTCATCTTGATCTCCCACAGCATTAATCTGGTCCTTCACAACCCCTTGATTAGTGACACGGGCAGCACGAACACGACGAACAGCCTTCTGGGACTCTGCAGTGAAACCCAAACCAAACTTGTCAGACTTGTAAGGAATATCAGGAAGCTGACCCCAAATAGTACAACCATCTTCATCCACCACAGCTCTAGCATCATTGAGGGAAGCCATTGCCATTGTTGGAGGTTTCCTAGTAACCACAGGAAATTTCTTCTCAACAGGAGGAGCTACATAATTATTAACAACCCAAGGAACCACTTCAAATGTCTGACACGGAGTCTCAATGTATTCACCTTCCATTTCCAGATACTTGAAAGTGTTTACATGGCTGACAAAGTATTCTTCTTCTCCATAGACAGTAACAACCTTTCCATTCACCGGATATCTCAGCTTCTGATGCAATGTAGAGGTCACAGCACCTGCCCCATGGATCCAGGGACGACCAAGCAGACAAGAGTACGAAGGACGAATATCCATCACAAAAAATGTAGCAGTAAACATCTGGGAACCAACTTGGATTGGAAGATCAATTTCCCCATGTACTACTCTTCTAGAACCATCAAAAGCCTTCACCACAATATTACTGGGTTTCAGCACAGCATCTTCAGGACTCAGCTTATTCAGGACTTCCTTGGGCAACACATTCAAAGAGGAACCATTGTCTATCAGCACATGAGACAGGGTAGTGCCCCTGCATTCAATTGAAATATGCAAGGCCCTGTTATGATCTCTCTTGGCAGGGGTCAAATCAGCATCAGAGAATCCTAACCCATTGTCATAAGTCAGGTGGGCAACACAGTTCTCAAATTGGTCAACAGAAATTGCACTGGGCACATGTGCAGTCTTCAGAAACTTGATCAAGGACTTGGCATGAGCTTCGGAACACAGCAACAAGGACAACATAGAAATCTTTGAGGGAGTATGCCCCAATTGATCAACAATGTCATAATCACTCTTGCGAATGATTTTCAATACTTCTTCCATCTGCTTAGAGAGATCATCAGCAACTCGCACATCAGTAGATACAGGCTCAATAATAGGACCTTTGCCCCGGGCATCAGTGGTGGAAGTAGTAGCAGGAGTAACTGCATTCTTGGAAGTATATGGAGGAGAGAAGACTCTTCCACTACGAGTGATCTTACTAGATCCGGCAATATTGTCAACATCAACAGGCACATCAGCTACAGGCTCTTGCTTAACACCATGGATGTAAACATCAGACCCATAGTGCCAAGGCACAGCTTTGTCAGACGTATATGGGATAGGACCAGGAGTAGTAATGACCATAGGAGCTACTCTGGCTTCAGCAACAACTTTCACAGGACCTTCAGCAGTAATCTTGATTGGCCCCTGATGAGTGATTTTAATAGGACCCTTTGAAGTGATTCTTAGTGGTACTTTGTCAACCATGTCAGCCTCTTCAACCTTCCTACCTTGAGTCAGATGATCCACCATACTTTCTACAGACGACGGGGTCCTCTAAAACACTATAGTATACTTATCCATGAGACGCTGAATTCCATCTCTCAATATGAAGCAGCTATCCAGCTTATAGGTACAATACAAACAATCTTCACGATAACCTGGAAAGATCCCAGCTTGTACTAACCTCTTTTTGATAACAGACAGTGGTGTGGTCAATTCCATAACTGAATAGACATGCAGATCTTCATCAATGGCATTGACAGTCTTCTCGTGATTTGGCATTGGAGCTGTAATCACATTTGGAGTACCTGGTGGATCAAACTCAATCTCTCCAGCATCAATCATATCTTGAATTTTGTTCTTCAAGACCCAGCAGTTATTAGTACCATGTCCTGGACAGTTTGAATGATATGCACATCGTGCATTGGGATTGTACTTGGGAGAGGTAACATTGGGATTCTGAGGAGCCTCCCTCAGGGTAATAAGTTCAGCCTTCAACAAGTGTTGCAATGCCTGAGCCATTGACATGTTGATCTTCGTGAACTGTCTTCTAGCCCTCTGTTGGTTGCCCTGAGGCTGCTCTGTTGTTGCAGGAGTTGGATTTGAAATATGAACTGCACTAACAGACTGATGCCTTCTGTTACGATCAGGTTGACCATAAACAGCATTGGATTCCTTCTTCCCAGTGGGAGGCTTCTTTGCAGCACCTGATGAAGAAGTGCCCACTTGGATCTTTCCACTCTTGATACCATTTTCTACCCGCTCTCCTGTCATGATCAACTCAGTGAAGCCAGATGATGAGCTTCCAATGAGATGACTGTAAAATGGACCATTCAGCGTACACATGAACATATCAACTAATTCCCTGTCAGTTAAAGGGGGTTGAACTCTTCCAGCTAAATCTCTCCATTTCTGAGCATACTCCTTAAAACTTTCTTTGGCACCCATAGACATGCTCTGAAGCTGCATGCGAGTGGGGGCTAAGTCAGCATTGTATTGATACTGCTTATAGAAAGCTTCAGCAAGATCATTCCAGTCTCTGATGTTGAAACTCTCCAACTGATAATACCACTCCAGCTGAGCTCCAGATAAGCTCTCTTGAAAGAAATGGATCCACAACTTCTTATCAGCAGTGTGGGGTTGAATTCTTCTGACATATGACCTCAGATGCAGTTTGGGACAAGAGACCCCATCATAGACAACAAAAGTAGGAACCTTGAACCCCACAGGTATGACCACCCCAGATATCAAGCTCAAATCCTCAAAATCCAGCCCAGATGACTTCTGCAACTCCATAGCATCCATCCTATCCACCAGCATCTTGAATTTGTCTTCATTAGGCTCATGGTAGTAGTTAGCCTCAGAATCGGAGTCCCCCATTGAATGGTGGAGACTGCCTACCTCTTGCACAGATTCTTCAGATTCATAGTCTTCAGCTGGTTCCTTGGTCTTGGCAAGACCTTTGAACCTTTTTCCCATGTTGATCAACCCAGCAGACCTTCTAGTCTTCTTAGTCTTCTTGGCCAGCAGTGCCTTCAATTCATCCTGCCCCTTGGACAGGTTCAGGATCAGCTCTTGGAACTGTGCATTTTGTGCCTGGAGATCCTTAACTGATTGTTCAAGAGCCATTGCTGAAATAAACAGCGAGAAGATGAGAAACCTGTGCACAATTATAAACCTGTGATGTAATGAAATGATATGTGAATGAATATGCAATGTTTTCAAGGACCGCAGGATTTAAATTTGCTTAGACAAACACGAAAGTAAACTTTTATTAGTAATAACTTGTTTTGCCTTTTAGGCGTACATCAATGAAATGAAATAAAATAAGTACAAAAGATGGGGTTTTAAGTCTCCCATGGACGTTTCCTCTTTATGTTGAGGTATGAATTGAGGTTTCGTTCCTCGTGAAGTTGCTTTGTTAGCTCTAGGATTCTTGCTTGGCTTGCTTTGTAATGAGCCTCGAAAGTATCCCTTTGCTCCTTCAGTTGGATCCATGATCTCTGCAAGTCTTCCTTATCAGTAGGCATGTCTGGGTGAAGGATGGTATAAGCTGTGTCTCCTTCCGCAACAGGTTCCATGGTAACTGGTAGGACGGCAGGATATGGCATCATGAGTGTCTGAGCACGAGATCGTACCCATCTGAGATAAGCTTCCATAGGAATAGTGTACTTAGGCTCCAGTGTCTTGCTGTCAATCCTGTTTACCTTTCCCCAAGCTCGTATGAATCTCTGACGGTAACCCTGAAGATCGTTGTCGTAGTCAAATACAATGCCCTGGATCAACATATCATGTGGACCATCACTTCGGGCGCAACCAAACTGTCGTAAAGCTAGAGAGGGGTTGTAGGTGATGCCTCCTCTTATGCCTAGTAGTGGCACATTAGGAAACTCCCCACAACGGTCAATGATGGTGACATTCTCCATAGATCTGGAGCACCAATGGATGTCTGAGTGAGAAAGTGACATGATCCTCTTGGACCATCTGAACCCTTGCTCATTCTTCATTACTGAGCGAGGAAGGTGAGAAATAAACCACCTAGAAAGTAAAGGTGTGCAACACATCAAAGTTCCTCTTGCCCTGGTAGTACGAGTATGAAGAGAATGCAGGATGTCTCCAAGCAATGTAGGCACTGGATTGTGACTCAGGAAAATGTTGATGGCATGAATGTCTATGAACTGATCTGGATTGGGGAACAATACTAAGCCATATATCAGCAAGGCTAAGACCTCCTCAAAAGCATCATATCTCATGGCCTTCAAGAACATTTGAGCTTTATCCATTAATACCTTAGCAAGAATACCCTTGACTCCACTTCTCGTTTCTAGAACAATGTCAGACTTCTTCAGATGTAGGGCTGCAGCAATAACCTCTGGTTTGGGCTCCTTCTCCAAGCCTGTGAAGGGTCTTTGATCAAGAATAGGTATACCCAGAAGCTTAGAGAACTCTTCCATTGTAGGAACCAGCTGGTAGTCAGGAAATGTAAAGCAATGGTGCTTAGGGTCAAAGAACTGGAACAGGACACTCATCATGTCTTCATTGAACCCTGAAGTGACTAGATCCAATAGGTGACCATGTCTCTTGATGAACTGGGAATGATCAGACACTTGAGAAACCAACTCTTTAAGCTTGGCAGGTATGCCCACAAAGTTGATCCTGATGGTGTTTCTACGAGCAGAAGCCATGACCTGCAACAAAGAACAAAGATAAATCCTTTGGTCCTTGAAATGGTTAGTGAAAATGCTATGCCTATGATGCATGATGATGTCATGATGTTATGCTCAATCACAAACATGTGGCACACACAAACAAGTCACACCATAGCCCTAGGTTTAAAGGCTTGCATGAGGTTTAAGGTAAGTACCCTCCCCTGAAGTTAGATGGTTCATCCTGTCCTACAAAAGTAACCAGGTTCTAAGGGATCTCAATATCATTGATCCTTCACAAGGGTGATTGATCAGAAGGCAACTTACTTGCCAACCAAAACCCTCCAAGTTTAGAATCTCAATGAGCGTAGTATCGAGTGTCAACCAACTTCAGTCTGCACCAAAGCCGGTTACCTCACTACTCTTCTAAAGGCCAAGATGAGTTAACTAGGGTTCTAAAAGTTAGTTAGTGCATTGACAACATATGGCAGCCTCATATTATCCTCAACTTGACTTAAGGAACATAAGCACCAACCAAGAAGTCGCACTAACTATGGCCACCAGATCAACCGTATCGATATACGTCGTACAGTTTCCTTGGTCTATTGCCATTTACCTAAGGTACACTAGATCCGGGTTAGGACCTTTCACACATAAGAGCACCCCAACAAGATAATATAAAGCAAACAAGGCAAACAATTTAAAGTGATCTAATTCCTAAGGGTACCCCTCTTAAATTTTAATCCCCAGCAGAGTCGCCAGTTCTGTAACACGGTGGGAGAACTGACTTTAAGTTATGTTGCGGATAGCAAGAGTCGCCACCGACTTTTATTTTATCCAAAAGGAAAGGGTATAAAAGAACAGGAAAGACCTTAAGAGAGTATTTTTTTGGGTCCGGGGGGTAGGTTATGTAAAGGGAAGGTGTTAGCACCCTTTACATCCATGGTTATCCATGGGCTCTTAGTTACTTAGCTCACTTTTGAATTGTTTTTGAAAGTGTAGTGTGTGAATAGAAAAATTTTCAGAATAGTTAATAATGATCCATGTACGGATGCGTAAAAACTTGTTTTTGAAAATTGGTTTGAAATTTGTTTAAGTGTTTGAAAAGTTGGAAGTGAGCAAGTACATAAGAGGAACCTACCCTAAAGTTTTAAGTCTTTCTTGTTCTTTATCCTTTCATTGGTAAGACTATCCCTACTATTAAGGAGTAGGTAGTCATTACCTTGGATGTAAGGGACATGAGAGGGACATTCTGTTTTAAGAAGGCAACTGTGGGGTGTAATAAGCATACTGAAGGGACTATCACCATTATTCGAAGGGACTTGATTCGTAAAGGCAACCATGAGGGACTTGATGATTTTTCTTTTAAAGGGACTTGCTTTATACACCCCACTTGACCTTATGATTTAGGCAACTTGAGGGATAACCTTAGAAAGTGAGACGGCGATTAAAATCGACTTACATGTGTGAGTGTTTAATTTAATTATCTTATGATTAAAATGATCTAAGTTTATTTTAAATAACATACATGTTTTGCACTCCCTAATTACTAACCATAGCAAAAATAATTAAATAATTACAAAATTTACATCCAGGAGCATTTACATAATAATTATAATAATGAACAAATTAAAATAAATAGCAAAAATAAATAATAAGCAAATTAAAAAACATATAAGCAAAATAATAAGCAATAAATAAATAAATATTGGGTTAGTGATAAATAATAATATTTAAATAATAAGCAAAAAGTTAGTAATAATAAAATAAGGGAGGTTAGTAAATAATAAAAATTAATAAAATTAGTGAGATAATAATAATATATAAAATTAGTAAAGCAAAAATAAATAATATGGTTAGTGATAACAAAAATATTATAAGAATAAGAGATTAACAATTTTTAATATAAGCAATTATATTTAGAAAAAAAAAAATATGAACAAACAATTATTTTAATTTACAAGATTTAATTTCTAATAGCATGAAATATATTTATCTTATATGAGAAAAATAATTTATAATTATATTTACAATATTTACATGAATCATACTAAATAAATAAATAAATATACATTATAATTATATTAATAATTAGAAAATAAAATTATTTAGAAAAAATAGAATTAGGCTTTATTTTAGAAAATATTTTTAGGGTTTTAAAAAAAATTAGGGTTTAGTTATATACAAAACATTAACTAATATACATATACATATTATAATTATATAAAATAATAAAATAAATTTTTGAATAATAAAAAAAACAGAAAAGTTTAGAACTTTTAGAGAATAACATGTTATTTTAAAATTTTTAATATATGTGATTCATTAAGAATATAAAACAAATAAATTAATTGATTAAAGAAAATTAAAAAAAAGTAATAAAAAATAAGAACTTACCTTGGCTGGGTTTGAACCCAGGTCTTTAAGTTTGCCAGCATCAAAACATTCCACTAGACCAACCATGCGTTGGTGACAATGAATGAACTTCAATTGGTTTTATTTCATGTCTTGAAAAATCCAGAAAAATGATGAAAACAAAAGGCCTGGGGTGGGAATCGTACCCAGGACCTCATGTGTACAAGCATGCGCGCATTACCACCTGGCTGGAAGAGCCCATCTGACTATTGAATGGCAAGAAGCTATAATATATTCAATCTTCTTTATCCTGAAAAATAGAACAAAAATAATGGCCCAAGCAGGATTCGAACCCTGGCCTTTTCATCAAACACAAGCACATCCTTCCACTGGGACAAGCCAGCGCTTGTGATAACCAAACAGCAATCAAACATAATATTTTAAACAATAATTTGAATTCCTGAGCGCGCGGGAACTGATCTTCTTCTTCCTTGAGACCTACAATTTTAGCTGCAAAATCTTCCACCAATATACCTGCGAAAATCAATTTGGCAGCAATCCCTATGGATCTCATACATGGCCAAAACTGTAAAATTTCAATAAATTAATCAGTCAAACATAATCACAAGACAATTTGGAATCGAACCATGTTTCTAGAATAAATTTATATAGCCTAGATCATAAAGCCCTAATGGAGGTCATAAACCCTAGTAATGGCCGAATCCGTATAGGGTCACGAAAATCCAATTAATTTGTCCAGAATTGTTCCAAAGCTTCAACTAACATCAAATCAACACACAAATTTCATTAATAATGATCAAATAATGGAAATCGAAAAATAAATTTTCAAGAACAACAAAGCTTCGGATTGTTCATATATGCATGATATAGATGCGTATGGGCATTGGTTTTGCTTCATGGATGATCAAGGAACCTCTCTGTGTTCTTAGTTTACCTTCTAGAGCCCTGGATTTCAAAATCCGAATCTCACTTTTTGCTTGAATTTTTGAACTATGATCTTACCTTTTGGCTGCTGGAATTCGTGTCCTAGGGCTAGGGTTGTGTTTGATACTTATATGAGAATGATTCTAGGTCAAAATATGGACTAGTTGTGTGGAGATTTGGATCCAAAAAGATTGAAAAAGATCATAGTTTAAAGTTCAAATATTTGATCATGAAGACTTGCTATTCTTGGATTAATCACATGATTTCCTTCTTCTTTAATTCTAATCACCAATTAAGAATTTCTAGAAGCATTATCTTCCTCCAAAAATAGATTTTCATATTTTATATTTATTTAAAATGATTTTTATGAATTAAATCAATAATAAATAAAAATAAAATAATAAAAATGCTGAATTTTGGTCAATTGGGTCGTGCATAGTGATATGGTATGGATTGGATCACAACTTGGGCAGCCCATTTGGAAAGAAGTGATTTTAAACCTCCATTTTCAACATAAACCATCACAAAATTTCCCAACTTTGCAAAGGCACATCTCCCTCAATTTTAAGGGTATGAGGGTGTTCTTGGACTTTTTGGAAAGCTTGAAGAGTCCTCTAAACAACCCCATTTGTTTTAGGTCCATATCATTTACCAATCTCAAGTTATGCCCTTTTGAAGTTGTTGACTTTTTGTTGACTTTTTAAATGACCTATAATGTCTTAGATCATATCTTCCAAATGAAGCATTTTTGGGCTTAACTTTCAACATAAAAGTTGTAGAGAATTCAATTTCCTTCAAAATGAGCTTTGGATGGAGACTTGGTGATGAAGTATGTGAAAGTTATGGCTGGTCAAAGTTCAGTTGACTTTTACTGAGGAAACCCTAATTTAGAAACTCCTGATTATTGATGATCTGGAATCTCCTTGATGAATCATGATCAACCCTTGATCAAATGATGAATTTTACTTCATATACTTGATGTTGGCAAAAAATCATGAAGTTTGACTTTGGTTTGACCACAGTTGACCTCAGTTTGACTTTTTAACTGCATTGACTGATTTTGACTTATCTGATCATCTGACTGAGCAAACTTTTGAGAAAAGTCTTGAAACTTGTCATGGGGGTTCTTATACACATATAAGATGTTATGAAGCTCACTTGAAGTCTTGGAAGTCCATTTAGCCTGATTAAAGTCAAAACCCTAGTTTTGGATGCACTGCTTAGGAGGTGCATTGTCTGAGGGAATTGTCAACTCTTCTGACCAATTGTGAACTTTGTGAATCTTGTGAATCATCATAAGATGTCTTGTGAACCTCATGGGAGGTATTGTGAAGCTTGTGAACCTTGTGAACCTCATGAAGTGGCTTTGTAGACCTCATGAACCTCAGGAAAGCTTTGTAATCATTGTGAATCTTGTGAACCTTGTGAACCTTCAAGAAGTGACTTGTAGACTTCATGAACCTCATGAAAGGTCTTGTAAATGTTGAGAAACTTGTGAACCTTGTGAGCCTTCAAGAAGTGACTTGTAGACTTCATGAACCTCATGAAAGGTTACATAAGCATTGAGAAACTTGTGAACCTTGTGAACCTTCTTAGCACACAAAGTCTTGTATTGTGAGGGAAAATTTTGGGGTGCAACAGTGAGCATCAGTGCTCCTCCTGAGAAGACTTTCTTCACTATGAATGGTCCTTCGTAGTTTGGGGTCCACTTGCCCCTGTGATCTGAACCTGGAGGAACGATCCTCTTCAATACAAGCTCTCCCACTTAATACTCTCGAGTACGTACTCGTTGGTCGAATGCACGCTTCATTCTCCTCTGATAAAGCTGACAATGACAGATAGCCGCTAATCTCTTTTCCTCAATTAGGCATAGCTGATTATAACGAGCACGCACCCATTCAGCCTCATCCAGTTTAACATCCATCATCACGCGCAGTGAAGGAATCTCTACTTCAACAGGCAGGACTGCTTCCATGTCGTACACCAAAGAGAAGGGAGTTGCCCCTGTCGACGTCCTGACCGACGTTCGGTACCCATGCAAGGCGAACGGTAACATCTCATGCCAATCTTTGTAGGTGATAACCATTTTCTGCACAATCTTCTTGATATTCTTGTTAGCTGCCTCTAACGCACCATTCATCTTTGGTCGGTAAGGAGAAGAATTGTGATGTTTTATCTTGAAGTCCCGACACAATTCTACCATCATCTTGTTGTTAAGATTAGAACCATTATCAGTAATGATCCTTTCGGGCACTCCATATCTGCATATGATATCTCTTTTCAAAAATCTTGCCACCACCTGACGAGTGACGTTGGCATAAGACGCTGCTTCTACCCACTTGGTAAAGTAATCAATCGCGACCAGGATGAAGCGATGACCATTCGAAGCAGTTGGCTCAATCTTCCCGATCATGTCAATGCCCCACATAGAAAAGGGCCAAGGAGATGACATGACGTTGAGCGGGCTAGGAGGAACATGCACTTTGTCTGCGTATATCTGGCACTTGTGGCACTTACGAGCGAATGAACAACAGTCTGCATCCATTGTCATCCAGTAATACCCTGATCTCAACAATTTCTTTGCCATCGCATCCCCTCCTGCATGGGTACCGAAAGATCCTTCGTGGACTTCCTGCATCAACAGGCTTGCTTCGTGTCTATCCACGCATCTGAGCAAGACCATGTCAAAGTTTCTCTTGTACAAAACCCCGTCTGTATTCAAAAAGAAACTAGCAGCAAGTCGCCTTAAGGTCTTTTTGTCATTGGAAGATGCCCCAGTTGGGTATTCTTGCTTTTCCAGGAATAACTTGATATCAAAATACCAAGGTTTCTCGTCAGACACAGCGTCTACAGAGAAGACATAAGCTGGAGAGTCAAGCCTGGATATGTCAATTCTGGGCACATAATTCCAACACAAGACTTTAATCGACGAAGAGAGAGTGGCCAACGCGTCGGCAAACTGATTTTCGTCACGTGGTATGTATTTGAGCTCAACCGTCGTGAAGAACGTCAACAGTTTTCTAGCATAATCCCTATATGGAATTAGATGCTCTTGATGTGTATACCACTTGTCGGTAACTTGGTTAATGACGAGGGCTGAATCTCCGAATATGTCGAGGTTCTTAATCCGAAGATCAATTGCCTCCTCTATTCCCATTATACATGCCTCGTATTCCGCTTCATTGTTGGTGTATCCAAAAGTAATTCTGGCAGCGAAGGGTAAGTGAACCCCTTTAGGAGTAATGAGTATGGCACCAACTCCACGACCATTGATATTGACTGCCCCATCAAACATCAACTTCCATTTGGATTCAGGGTCTGGCCCCTCCTCCGGAAGTGGTTCCTCATAATCATTTGTTTTGAGGTACATGATGTCCTCATCAGGGAAATCGAATTTCATCGGCTGATAATCATCCTCAAGAGGTTGTTGTGCAAGGTAATCCGACAATACACTTCCCTTGATGGCTTTCTGAGAAGTATACTGGATGTCGTATTCAGTCAAAATCATCTGCCACCTAGCAACCCTTCCAGTCAACGCTGGTTTCTCAAAGATGTACTTGACAGGATCCATTTTGGAAATGAGCAGTGTGGTATGAGTCAACATGTACTACCTCAGTCGGCGAGCATCCCATACCAAAGCGCAGCAAGTTTTCTCGAGCAGTGAGTATCGGGATTCACAGTCGGTAAACTTTTTGCTAAGGTAATAAATGGCGTACTCTTTTCGACCAGACTCGTCATATTGGCCGAGCACACATCCCATTGACCCTTCTAGCACGGTCAAGTACATCGTTCCACCTGACCGTTTGCTCTTTTCTTAGCAGTTTGAAAATTGGTTTGCACGTGGCCATTAGATGAGATATGAACCGAGAAATGTAGTTCAACCTCCCTAAAAACCCGCGCACTTCTTTTTCTGTCCTCGGTGCAAGCATATCTTGAATAGCTTTTACTTTAGCAGGATCTACCTCAATTCCTCTTTGACTTACAATGAAACCCAGCAGTTTCCCGGAACTCACTCCGAAAGTGCACTTGTTTGGATTCAACCTCAGCTTGTACTTGATCAGTCTATCAAAAAGCTTCTTCAGGTTGACCAGATGCTCCTCTTCGTCTCGGGACTTAGCAATCATATCGTCCACATAACACTCTATCTCCTTGTGGATCATGTCATGAAACAATGTGACCATCGCCCGTTGATAGGTTGCCCCGGCGTTCTTCAAACCAAAGGGCATGACCTTATAGCAGAATGTCCCCCACGGGGTAATGAACGTTGTCTTCTCCATGTCTTCCGGCGCCATCTTTATCTGATTATAACCGGAGAAGCCATCCATGAAGGAGAATACCGAAAATTGAGCAGTATTGTCTACCAGCACGTCAATGTGTGGCAACGGAAAGTCATCTTTTGGGCTTGCTCTATTCAAATCCCGGTAGTCAACGCACATCCGTACCTTGCCTTCCTTCTTAGGTACTAGTACGATGTTAGCTACCCAAGGTGGGTAACTAGTCATAGCAAGGAAACCGGCATCCCATTGCTTCTGAACCTCCTCCTTGATTTTCATCGCCATGTCGGGACGAGTTCTCCTCAATTTCTGCTTCACAGGAGGACAGTCCTCTCTCAGAGGTAGCTTATGCATCACGATGTCGGTATCTAAACCTGGCATATCTTGATATGACCAAGCAAAGATATCCACATACTCTCTCAGCATGCTGATCAGCTCTTTCTTGACGTCGGCCCGCAGACTGGCCCCTATCTTGATTTCCTTCTTTGCTTCTTCACTGCCAATGTTGATGGTCTCAATCTCCTCTTGATGAGGCTGAATAACTCGTCCCTCTTGTTTCAACAATATGGCCAATTCTTCAGGGAGGTCACAGTCTTCCTCAACCCCTTCATTAGCTTGGTTGACTGGATTGTCAAAGTCATGCATAGTCATAGCAGGAACGTTATCCGTGGAATCCGAATGATCGACACTGCACATATGATGTGCTTATTCAGTATCTGATTATTTTGAAAAAGAGGCGCTAACACACAAAACAAAAAGGAAAACACATTGCCATTTTATATTTTTTGTGAAAAAGTTTAAAAACAAAGAAAGAGAACACAGTTTGTCTGAAAATGTCCTTTTATTCCATAGCAAAATAACGATGCAATACAAAACATGGTGGCCCGATACAATGGATCCAAGCATCTTGGGCAGAATGCTGGATTTGACAATGCAGTATGCTAATAAAAGGAAACAAAACAATTACTCTGAGAGCCAGGTGACTTGAACAATGTCTTCAGCAGACCAATTTCCTAGCTCCTCGCCGGGCACACACGGGTGGATCCAATTGTCCCAGTCTTCGTCACTATCCCCATCTTGACTTGCTGTACATATCTGATCGCGGTTGAGAAACCCAGCACTTGTGAACGTGATAGCCTTACCACTTTAAGTAAATCCACCAGGCTGATACCCTAAGCCGAACTTATCATCTTTCTTTTCCAGCTCCAACAACTTGCCCCAGCCCTGGGCACTGCCTGATTGAACAACCTCTTTTGCCTCCCTGTAGGAATGGATGGATGTGCCCTCCTTCTCAACACTCTTCTCGGCAGGAGTCAGGATGCTGACGTCTGCTTCAAAAGCTTGGCATAAAGTCTCATGGATTTCTCCATCCATTTCTACGTACTTAAATGTCGACAAATGGATGACAAATATATCCTCTTCCCCACAAACTGTGATGACCTGGCCGTCCACCACGTATTTAAGCTTCTGATGCAGGGTTGAAGTAACGGCTCCAGCAGCATGTATCCACGGCCTTCCCAACAAACAGCTATATGCAGGCTGGATGTCCATAACATAGAAAATACTTTTAAATACTTGAGAGCCTATCTTGACGGGCAACTCAGCCTCTCCAAAGACTGATCTTCTTGAACCATCGAAAGCTTTAACAACCAGATCACTTGGCGTCAGGACAATCCCATCAATATTAAGCTTCATCAGTGCCTTCTTCGGAAGCACATTCAAGGAAGAGCCTGTGTCTACAAGAACATGAGACAGCACAGCGCCCTTGCACTCCATCGTGATGTGTAGTGCTTTGTTGTGGTTTCTGCCCTCCGAAGTGAGGTCTCTGTCAGTAAAGCCTAAACCATGGCTTGCATTGACACTTCCTACAACCGCTTCGAGTTGGTTGACAGTGATCTCCTGAGGAACGTAGGCCATTTGTAGGACTTTCAGTAAGGCTTCTCGGTGTGCGGGAGATCACATCAACAGTGACAAGATAGAAATCTTTGAAGGCGTCTGGTTCAATTGATCAACCACCTTGTAGTCACTCTTTTTGATAATCCTCATGAATTCCTCTACCTCTTTTTCAAACGTCCCCTGCCCAGCCACAGGAGTAGTTGAGTCATCGTTCGCAGTCTGCTTTCCTTTGGCTTTGGACGAAGCCTCGGCCTCAGGATCCCCCCTCAGCATAGGGGGAGCGAACAAACGACCACTTCGGGTAAAACCCCCAACACCCCCGACATTCTCTACAGTCGGGTCAGCAACAGATCTGCTATCCATCTTCTGTCCAGCTACATAAACATCGGAGCCATAATGCCAGGGAATGGCTCTATCATCTGTGTACGGCACTGGCCCAGGTACTGTAATAGTTACGGGACTAATCTGAGGAGCATAGATCGTAACCGGCTCTCATCTGACAGGCATGTCAGCTTCATCGTAGAAAATAGTAATGGTTGACACATCATCAGCCTCTTCATTACCAACTTTACTGAACTGCAAGGATCCAGCATCAATCAAACCCTGCAAACCCATCTTCAACTTCTCACAGCCGTTCTCAGCATTCATACAGTCTTCACAACCAAGACAACAACCAGGAAACACTAGACCCTTCAGCAGTCTCTCTTTCACTACCCTCAAGGGAGTCTTCACTTCATCAATATTCAGCACGAGACTAAACCTATCACCACCCTCAACAACATTGACTCTTGCCCCTCCATGATTAGGCATAGGGTTCGAGTTAACATTCGGCGGCGGCGCAAAGTTGATCGCTTTAGAGTCTACAAGATCCTGAACCTTGTGATGCAAAGCCCTGCACTTCTCAGTCGAGTGCCCGGGTTCTCCAGAGTGGAAAGCGCATCGTGCGTTGACATCATAACCAACTGGAAGCTCTCCAGGAGGTGGTGGTGCCAAAGTCCCCAGTTGAATCAGGTTCAAGTCTAACAGTCTTGGCAATAAGGCAGCATAAGTCATCGGGATAGCCTCAATCACCCTATTAGTCGGGCGAGTCTGCCTCGGCTGATACGGTCTCTGCTGATAGCTGGTACGAGGTTGTTGTTGTTTATGTTGTTGTGGAGGAGGTAGCATCTGTTGTACGGAAGCTGCAGGAATGGTGACAGCAGCCACATGTTCATAGGGTCTTCTATAACCACGGCCCCGGCCTCGGCCAAATACAGCGTTCGTCTCGCCTTCCCTTATTCTAGGAGGTCCATTAAAAGCTTTCCTCGCTCCATTAGAGCTACTAGCACTAGGGTCTTGTATCTTCCCCATTTTCAGCATTGTCTCAACTCTTTCACCCGCGATAACAATATCGTTGAATTTAGTGGCGGAACTGGACACCAACCTTTCAAGAAAAACACCCTGCAGAGTACCCATAAACATGTCGGCCATTTCGTTCTCTAGCAGTGGTGGTTGCACCCTGGCAGCTAGCTGGCGCCACCTCTGGGCATATTCTTTGAAACCTTTTTTTGTCGTCTGAGCCATGTGCTGCAACTGCGTGCGGTTCGGAGCCATGTCCAAGTTATATTGATATTGCCTCACAAAGGCTTCAGCTAGATCCTTCCAACTCTTGATATTGACCCTACTGAGCTTCATGTACCATTCAAGAGAAGCTCCCACCAAACTGTCTTGAAAATAATACATCCAGAGTTTCTCATCATCTGTGTGAGCGGCAATTCTCCCAACAAATGATTGTAGATGGGTCTTCGGGCAAGCAGTGCCATTATACTTCTCGAAGGTTGGAACTTTGAACTTATATGGAATCTTGACCCCAGGAACCAAGCCCAAGTCGGTTATGTCAAATCCCAAAGAGCTCTGGGACTGAATAGCTTTGATTTGCTCAGCCATCTCTTCGAACATCTTGTTCATCTCTGCTCCTTGACCCTCAGCTTCATAAAGTAGAGTGAACTGATCGTCATGATTATCCATCTGAATGTTGTTCAACCCATCGTTGGTGATAGTCACTCCTGGTTGAGCAATAGGAATTTCAACCTGGCGTGCGCCCGCACCGGTACGATTGTCAGCAGTAGCAGCAACAGCAGTGTTCCTGTTCTGATTCTCAATCATCTCTCACAGGCGCTCTTGGTTCTGCCCCATGCCGGCCATCAATGTCATAAAGTTATCCATTCTCAGTCTCAGATCTACCAAGTCCGCTTGCATCGGTCCATGGCTCGTTCTCTATTAATCTTGGTTGGATATATGTGCACTGCTGGTTGTTCCCAAACTTTACGAGGAGCTATAGTGCCTATAACACAGAACATGTTAGTAACTGAGACAACACCTGCAAGACAAACAAACAGGTTATATGCAATGCAATGTAACTGTTCATGTTCCCAGGTTTTAAGTATTTGGCGTGCCCCCAGTTCTGGCATCTAATCTCAGACAATCACTTTCAGTATTTAGCTTTAAAACCTCCTCTTTGATAAGTGTTCAGACATTAGCAGTATCCAGACAAACGAATCTTGCACATTCAAAACGATAACTTGCGCATTAATATTGTATATGAACAGACCACTGCAGGCCAAAAGTCAGAATACAACCAGAAATATTCCCCGAAGGGTTACATGTCAGTACATAAATAAAGACAAAAGAAATAAAAGCAAGACTCCTACAACAAGCCTGTAGGTAGCCTGAACAATAAACAACTAAGCCAAGGACCCAGGATCTGCCACCTCTGCCCTGCTTTTCTTGACACCCGCTCTCAGCTTGAGCTCTTCGATCTCTTTCCTTGCTTCCTCCAGAGCTAATTGGCTTTGGGCTAGTTGTTGGTCTTCTCCCTCCGGATGGCGTGGACTTGCTCCACTTCCTCCTTCTTGAAAGCCATCTGAACTTCAAAGAACTCCTCCTTCTCTTTGAATTTCTTTCGCGCTTCATCCCTTTGGCCTTGCAGCCAAGAAATGGATTGACGAGCATCTTTGAGAGTCTTTAGAGTCTTCTTGCGCTTAGATTCTCTTTGAGCTTCCATCATACCCAATATGTGGAAATGGGCTTCTCTACCAGCAAAGTCCTTCTCTTTGGCTTCTAGAGAGGCTTGGATCTTCTGCAGCTTGTCTTCAGCTTCATTCTTGGCCCTATTGGCTTGGTGGTACAGGCTTACCATCTCAGTATTCTCTACTCTGATCTCATGCAGCTGGGCTTCTAGTTTCTTGTACTCTTCCAAGGAAACAGTACTGCTCTGACTAGGCACCTCTCGGGGATAAAGTGGAGCCTCGACTGAAAAAGGCATGAGAACTGACTCGATATGTCTTTGCAACCATTCAGCATATGGTGGATATGTCTTGGGATCAACTTGGCCGAAGTCTTTCTTCCCCTTTTTTTATCCTGTGAGCCCAGGCTTGGACTGCTTGTTGAACTAACTCTCTATTTCCGTCAGCAGGAAAGTACAAAGATTCAGCAAACATTTCCATCTGAGGAGGATCTTTGAAAGGGTAGCCAAACTGCTTTCTGGCTAATGTTGGATAGTAACTGATGACACCTTTCCTTCCCAGCAAAGGTACTCCAGCAAACCTTCCGCAACTAACCATCAACTCCTTTCCTAGCAAATCCCTGTCATATCCCCAAGAAATGTCTTCTATAGTCAATCCCATCAGTCTTCTGGACCATCTCCATTCATCTCGCATCTCCTTGAAGGCACCTGACTTAGGCAACTGTCTAGCAAACCACTCAGCGAACAAAGGAGCATAACTCACTACTGGACCACCCCTACCCTTCTCATTTCTGTAATGGACACTATAGTAGAAGTCACCCAAAAGTGTAGGCACTGGATTTCCTTTTGCAAAGATTGAGATCACCTCTAAGCTGACAAGCTCTTTTTCACCAGGAAATAGACTGGACCCGTATACCATCAATGCAAGCAAAGCTCCAAAGTCGTTCCACTTAGCCTCTGTAGCATACTTCTCAGCCTCTGGGATAAGCACACTCCAGGGTAGACCTCTGCCTTCACTCTCTTGCAGAGCCTTCCTGACTGAAGCAGCTGGCAACCTACAAACCTTGGCTATGTCTTCATCCCTGAGCACAACCTCTGACCCGTAGAACGGTAATGTCTCTCTGATCAGAACATTCAGCATGCTGGAGATCTCTTCTAATGTCGGAGCTAAGATGTAACCTGAAAAAACAAAGCAACGCAGCAGAGGATCATAAAATTGCAGCAGGGTATGCAAGCTGTCTTTCTGGTCTGCAGTGGGCTTGTCCACAAACTTCAGTATCTGGCCATATCTTTTCTTGAAATTGCCCAAGACTTGATCGTTCATTAGACCCGCTAACCTCTGAACACTTTTAACTTTCGGCTGAAGAAAGGTATAATGCACATTCTTTTTTCTCGGAGCTCTTCTGATTTCTGCCATGGAGATAAGAATACCAGAACTGGGAACAGATGTGAGCAATGACCTGAAAAATGGGAAACATAAACAGTTAATGCAAAGAATGATGCGAATGCAATGCAATCCTAACATATGATCAACTGGGACCGTCTGAACTGGATCACTGACAAGGGCCCCTCTGAATAATCGTCAAACCAAAAGTCCACTGAGTCACACTCTCTGATAGTCACAACCCACTGAAGAAGACCTCAGGACCACAGTATCAAGGATACTAGAACAAGAACTCCAGAAAACCAGTATCAGAAAACCAGAACTCCAGAACCATAGGACCATAAAACCAAAGATCATCATCATAGGACCACAGATCATAACAAGAACCACTGTATAGATGAGTGTATGTTGAGGTCAAAGGTTCCTGCACACCTGTAAACAACCCCCCTCCCCCAACTCACAGGTAAAAGGCTCCGGGTCAGGCATCACGGACTCTCAAAGCCACATAGCAATAATACTGTCACCATCTCCGAGAAATGGCTCATGACCACATCAGGGAATCGGTTTGGCATTATATACTACGCAGGGAGGCCTCAGCTGAGTCCAGGAAACAAAGTCATCCTATGCGATCCCCAAGTGGGCCCTCGGATGCGAATGGGTTTGCCACAAAATGTGGGTTACCACTGTCATCACTAAAGAGGGATGTTTCCACAAGGTTCTCAATGATCGGTCCCCAGCTACACATAACTGTCAGGGTTATGTAATGAGAGAGGAAGATCCCCAAATCAAGACATTTCCAAGACAATCGCAACCTGGGTGTGGAACCCACTACTACCCCCATGACAAGATCTCATGAGGCCAAAGTGGAACCACACTAAGTCCTATGGTGCACTCGAGTCGGGTACTTGGCTCATATCTCTCAAGAACCAGTAACACCCATCCCACCAAAGAAAACCAGTCTAGACAGTCCAGTATATATACATGATGCAGTAAAATAACGACTGAAAACTGTAAATAAAGCTGTAAATAAAGCTGTAAACAAACAACAATACAACAATAAGCCATAACAAACAAACATCACCCCATGAAACAGAAACAAACAAGCGCTAGGAGAGACTCACAGGGGAACCAGAGATTCTGGGTTCGGTCCCCAGCAGAGTCGTCAGCTGTCGCTCCCGGGACTTTCATCCTAGTACAAACGCGAAAGTGGCGCGGAAAGGTAGAGTCGCCAGCCAGAAATTTTTATCCCGAAAGAATGGGAAAGGTAATGTTTCACAAACCTGAGGAAGAAGGAAAGGACGAGGCCTTGCAAACCAAAGATCTGGGTTCGAAAGTCGGTTACGACCTGGGAAGGTATTAGCACCCCAGATCGTCTGTCGTACCCGACGGGATCCACGCTTGCTTGTTTGTTTCAAAGGGTGAGAAATAATATGCTGCTGAAATGAAATAATGGCTATCTGGAATGGAATGGAAATGAGAAAGGAATCTGGAAAAGAAGATGAAAAGATGAAGGAGAATGATGATTCTGGTTCGGTTATGAAGGAGAATGATGATTCTGGTTTGCTAAGATGAAGATGATGAATGAAAATCAGTTTGTTATTGAATGAGGAAGGTTCGGTGCTGAATTTCGTTGTGGTGTGATGATGAATTCAATTTGCTATTGAAAATGTGCTCAAGAAATCCGTTTTTGCTTTTTTTCTCTGAGTTTGTTATTCTCCTTTTTTCAAACGTGATTGGATCCACTCCCCCCCTTTCTTTTCATCTTCTTTTCCAGATTCCTTTCTCATTTCCATTCCATTCCAGATAGCTATTATTTCATTTCAGCAGCATATTATTTCTCACCCTTTGAAACAAACAAGCAAGCGTGGATCCCGTCGGGTACGACGGACGATCTGGGGTGCTAATACCTTCCCAGGTCGTAACCGACTCCCGAACCCAGATCTTTGGTTCGCAAGGCCTCGTCCTTTCCTTCTTCCTCAGGTTTGTGCAACATTACCTTTCCCATTCTTTCGGGATAAAAATGTCTGGCTGGCGACTCTACCTTTCCGCGCCACTTTCGCGTTTGTACTGGGATGAAAATCCCGGGAGCGACACAGATGCAATCTGAATTTGAGATGAGCCTAGTTGGTGAATTAACTTATTTTCTTGGTCCTCAAGTCAAACAAATGGAAGACTCTATATTCATATCTTAGAGTAAATATGCCAAGAATATTGTTAAGAAGTTTGGAATGGAGAATGCTAGCCATAAAAGAACACCTGCTCCTACTCATCTGAAGTTGTCTAAAGATGAAAAGGGTGTGAATGTGGATCGAAGTCTCTACAGAAGTATGATTGGAAACTTATTATATCTCACAGCAAGCAGGTCTAACATTTCCTTTGTTGTAGGTGTTTGTGCTAGATATCAAGTTGATCCCAAGGTGATTCACATCAACCAAGTGAAAAGAATCTTGAAGTATGTAAATGGTACATGTGATTATGGTATGCTATACTCTCAAGATTCCAATTTTGTATTAAGTGGTTATTGTGATGTTGATTGGGCAGGATGTGCTAATGATAGAAAAGGCACATCTGAAGGATGCTTCTTTTTGGGAAACAATCTGATATCTTGGTTTAATAAGAAGAAAAATTATGTTTCTCTATCCACAACTGAGGTTGAATACATAACAGCTGGAAGCAGTTGTTCTCAGTTGGCTTGGATGAAACAGATGTTGACAGAATACAATGTCTCACAAGATGTCATGACATTGTACTGTGACATTTTAAGTGCTATCAACATCTCCAAAAATCATATTCAACATAGCAGAACCAAGCATATTTCCATTTGTCATCATTTCATTAGAGAGTTGGTTGAAGAAAAGATTGTTGCTTGGGAACATGTAGCCACTAATTTACAACTGGCTGACATTTTCACTAACGCCTTGGATGCTAATTAGTTTGAAATCTTAAGGGGTAAGTTAGGGATTTGCATCAATGAGGATCTATAGAAATTAATGTTGTGTGGGTGTCATACCCTAAATTTTGACCATAAATTTTCAAATTTTTGTTCATTTTAGGCATTTTTGTCGTAGTATCAATTATCAGTCATTTTCGCATTTTTAGTCCAATTAGTCGTAAATCATGCATTTACCATTTAATTTCACCATTTAATGTCATTTTTATTTTATTCTCGATTTTTGAGAATTAATTTGATTTTAGAATTATCTAAAAAAGGGTTCATCTCTTTTAAGTCATTTTTTTCTAATATTTATATAACTACTTATTTTAGATTAATTAGAATTAGTTTTATTTTAATTTTACTTTAGTTTAATTTTAGTCTTGATTTAATTTAATTTAATTTAATTTTAATATTGTTTTAACTTTCATTTAGTCTATATTTAAATATGTTTTTTATTTATTATTATCAAGTTTGTTCTATTATTTGGTTTAATGTTTTTTTTAGTTTAATAGTTTAACTTAATTTAGTGTAATAAGTTTAAGTTTAAATTAATTTAGTATAGTCTATAGAGTTAGTTTTGATTTTTATTTAGTTTAAATTTTCAAATATTTTTTATTTTTACTTAATTTACAGTTTGTTTAGTTTATGTAATTGATTTCATTAAGTTAGTTTAATTTTAGTTTATTAATTTATTTATTTTCAAAAAAAGCAAGATTCAAACCCATGGTCCCAATAACAGTGCAAGCCTATACCAGCATGCCTTCCATAAGACTCCAAAACCTGCTGCAATTTTCCAAACAAAGTTAAACATAAGCCTTGCACAAGCTCCAACACAACAGTCCTACACCTAATGCCAAAAGTTTTGCATCAATTTGAAACCAAGAGACTTGCATCAATAAAGTTGTTCAAACTAGATTAAAAAAAAAAGAGATTGAAAAAGTTTCTTAGTTTTGTTTAAAAAAGGACGGTGAGGAAGAAAGAAACGGGGGGAGACCAAAAGAAAATTCACCGCCAGAAACTTAAAACTTCACTTCTAATACACAAGCCTCATCACTCTTCTTTCTTTGGCACAAAAAAACATACAAGGGAAAAAAGAAAAACGCAGAAAAAATCATAATAATAAACAGCTTCTTCACTCTTCTGGATTTTTAACAAAAAAAAATTTTTAAAATCATAACCCAAAAACCACCCTTCCATCACAAATGTGAAGAGACCGTCTTCGATACCCTTCACCAACAACAACACCGAAATCCATAGCGAAACCTCACCGCAAACCACCCTCAATCCCGTTCACCACCTTCGTTCCACCGACGAGCAAACCAACGAACCGCCGTGAGTTACATCAGCGACCTCCATCCTACACGAAACATACCGAGAATGAGAATCACACAAAACCGCACAAAAAAGCCGAAAACCCCCATAAAACATAACACGTGAATCCGCTCCCAAACCTCATTCAGATCCGTCATCCACCGACGAACACGAACACACTCGCACCTCCGACGATAACCACAAGATCCGCCGCCACCACTCCCCTCGTTTTCGAAACCGCTACCCACAACAAACACCGTCGTAACCATGAGTATCCACCGCGAGCCACCTTGGAGCCGCCACCATGATTTGCAACAGGGTAGTTTTGGTTCTTTTGTTTTCCCTTTTAAATTGAGAATTTGTGAAAATGGCTTGGTTCACTCTGAGAGAGGGAAGTCTGGATTTTTGTTCCTTTAGTTTTGCTTTAACCGATGGACATTGCCTTCAATTTCTACTGTTTGAATTTTAAATATTTTTTTAAAGAAAAAATCGGTTGTTGTTGTTGATATAGTGATAAGCCCATTTAATTTCTTTTACACCTCAGATCCATCGACCCCCTCCTGTCTTTCATTGTTTTCATTATTATTATTATTATTATTATTTATTATTTCATTATTTTATTTATTTTTTGTTTCTATGAATTTCTGTTGGGCTTGAGGCCCATGCTGATCAGCTACAAACACACACGTGCGAATCAACGCCACCCCATCCTTTATTTGGTTTTTTCTTTCGTTTTCTTTTATACTTAGTTATTTCTATTATTTAGTTTTTAGTATATTTGTTTCTTTTTATTTTAACTTATTTCTATTTTTTGTATCATTGTTCTGTCTTGCTATCATTAAAAAAACGTTAAAAAAAATGTATTAGTAATTTATTTAGTATTTATTTATTTATATTTCCTTGACTTTTTTTCATATTCTCATTTTAGGGCCGATGATATGACTAAAGGTCACGATAAATCATTTTCGATTAATCGTGACCAATATGAGGCCGTTTATTTATTTTATTTTTATGTTATTTAATTTCACAATTTATTTCACTTTGTTTAGTCTATTTACTCATTTTATTTATTTCTTGTACTTTTTTTTATACCATATTAAATTCTAACGGTTCTGATTAATTCATACATTGCACAATCGCTTCCTCTTGGGCAAACTAGAACGATACCCTTTATTTCATTGCAATCCTATGTAAATTATCATGTATCCCTATCCCGTTTATTTTGAACGCAATTTATTTCTTCCGCATTTATTTTACCGGTTTCGACCTTGCTAGGAGTATCCATAGGAATTAGAAATCGAATCCACTTATTTAATCGAATAAATAATTCATGCGTCTACTTTTTTGCACACAAGTAAGTCGGTCACTATGTGATCGCCGTCTGTATGACCTTACACGTCATAATTAATAAACGAGGAACTGAGTTTCGAAATCTAGCATTTCGCGGGTCTTTAATGAACCACACCTGGGCTAGCCCCACGCGTAGTGTTTCATTTACTCCTTCGTTTTCTAAAAACACTAAACCCTAATTCATCCAAAATAGTCACAAGATGTCTCTAAATTAATATATTAATTAACGTAAGAACTAAACTCAGGAATCTAGCATTCCTCGGGTTTTTGAATTGGATTACTGTTGGGGTTAGCCCTCGATTTATAATTCATTCGCTCTTTCGTTTTCAAAATGTAAATCTTAAATTAAATTTGTGAAAGAAATAAACTCAGGAATCTAGCATCCATCGGGTTTTTGAATTGAATTACTCTTGAGGCTAGCCTTCAAGCTGTAATTCATTCGCCATTTCATCTTCAATCACGTCTTAATTCACAAATCAAATAACGGAGGAACTGAACTCTGGAGTCTAGCACTCCGCACGTTCTTGAATTAAATCACTCCTGGGCTAGCCCCACGCGACGTGGCTTATTCACCCTCTCGTTCCTAAAACACAGAAACCTTTAAATTAATTATACGAAGAACTGAACTCAGGAATCTAGCATTCCTCGGGTTCTTGAATTGAATTACTCTTGAGGCTAGCCCTCGGTTTGTAATTCATTCACTCTTTCGTATTCAAAACAATGTAACAATTTCAAATATCAGACATGATTCATCTCCATAGGAAAGATATTATCTTCTATCCCCACAAACACAAACAAAAATCTTTCAAACAATTATTCTCAAAGGAAGAATGTGGCATTGCTTGTCGATCCTCGTATCCAAGTTTAAAGCTTCTTCCGATTTTTATCTATTCTCAAAGGAAGAATGTGGCATTGCTTGTCGATACTCATATCCAAGTTTAAAACTTCTTCCGATTTTTATTTATTCTCAAAGAAAGAATGTGGCATTGCTTGTCGATCCTCGTATCCAAGTTTAAAGCTTCTTTCGATTTCTCTTCCTCAAATGTTTGTGGTGGAATAGGCGAGATACCTCCCTTAAAGATGACAACTTGTCTCTTTCTTTTTCAAATACAACTTAAAACTTACCAACTAATACAAACTATTTTCTATAATTAATCAGCGAGTAACTGAACTCCGGAGTCTAGCACTCTGCACATTCTTGAATGCAATCACTCTTGGGCTAGCCCCATGCGTTGTGGTTCATTCGCCCTCTCGTTTAAAACAATTTAATAAAGATCAAACATCTTTTCTCTAAACGAACATTGTTTAAATCTTTCTATCTCGCAAACAAGCTAGCACTTCAACCTCCGCCGCGAGTATAAGCCAACGCTTAGCAGATTAGAAAGCGTTTTCAAACAATCGTTCAATTAAAAAACACAAACCGTAGTCACACGAACTACGAAGCTCTGACTTTTCCATTGCACAAGGGAATACGTAGGCACGTGGATTTTAATCCTTCGCGAGCACAATAATAAAAAATTCAATCATGTTTTCGTCACAATAATAAAAAACTTTACCTTTCTCCGTAATAAATAATAATTTTTTGTTCCCTTTAATAAGCAATCTTAGTAACTTTAATCATTAAAAGAAGACAATAATTATAAGTTAACATTTTAAGCGCAAATTAGACTAAGAGGTTCCCGTTGAGTACACCGGACGTGAGGGGTGCTTAATATCTTCCTCTTGCGTAAATGACTCCCGAACTTAGATTAGTGGTTTCGTTGACCATTTCTTGTCATATTTAGGTTGTGTCTATATCTCCCCTTTCTCTCGTAGAATAAATAGAATTAGGTGGCGACTCTGTTGTTTGTTTTAGGATCGTATTTTTCGAGGTACGACAGTGGGAAGACTAGTAAAGTCATTACTATTCTCCAACTGCAATTTGTTCAAGTGTTTCAATTTTGTTGTCTCCCACATCATCTATATTATATACTTATGGAAGATGCTAGATCAAATACTGAATCTTAATGTGTTACATCATCTGAAGATGAATTGATCAAGAATGTGAATCCTGGTGTTTCCATGAGAATAAATACAAGGAAAGGCAAATTTGTTTTTGATGTGTCCACTGCAAAGAATGTGAATCCTGGTATTGAAGATGGTGTTCAAAACATTATCCCTGGAAAGAAAACAGCTGCAAAGAAGACTTTTCTTAAGTCTGACAATGATGCTTCTTTCGCTACTGATATTGGAAGCTGGTGTGTGCTCTCGCTCCTTTGAATAGTACTCATGTGTTATGGGGGAGCAGTTGTGTTAGTATGGGTTTCATATTATGGCTAAAAAGGGGGAAGGTATTTGGTTTGCTCTGTTGTTATGTCTGGTTGATTGGTTGAGGAGAGTTGTTGTTCTGTTTGGGTGAAGTGTTACAAGATGTTTTTGTTTATGTTTATGCAACCAAAAATTTGCTTCTACTGCCTTGATCTCTGAGTTTTATGTTTTTGTTATGGTTGAATGGTTATGATAATGTTTTAGCCACAATTTGCCAAATGGGGAGATTGAAGGTTCTTGGTTTGGCTGCATGTGTAGAAAAACATTATCATGTGTTCTGATGTCTTGTAAGATATCTCTGACATGCTTGAAGATTGAACATCTTCTGTGCAGGTGTTTCTGTGATGTATGCATGTCGTAAAATCTTTGATGTCCTGATGCAGAAAGTTTTAATTTAATTTATGCATTTTTTGGGCAGGTTTTTAATTTTGTGATTTGCTCCAGTATATTCGAAAATCATGGGAGATTTGCTGTCAAATGCAGAAGTTGCTCAATGTTTAGTTTTTGGAGATTTTAAAGATCTTTTCATATTTGATTTGGAGTATATCATGTGATCTTATTTGTGGAAGGTTTTGATCTGATGTAGGCCCATTCAGAATGCTCTATATACAAGCTGCTTAACCTAATTGTAATCGTGTGAAATATTTTGTGTATTGTCAAGCTGAGTGCTTTTGAGTTTTAGGGTTTCCTTGTATGTGTTATTGTGATTCATTCTAACATCACCTAGATGTTTGAATTGGACTGATTTTTGAGTTGTATTTATTCCACTCTAAGCTTTTAAGCATGAGTGTTTGTTCTTTATTGAAGCTTTTAAGCAAGAGCAAGTTGTTTATCTTGGAAGAGTGTTCTTCTATTTTCTTTGTAAGTTTTTGGTTGATTATCATAGTGTGTGATTGAGGGGGAGTGAGAGGGGGTTCTCTTATCTAAGGGTTCTTAGATAGAAATTGCATTAGGTAGTGATTAAGTGAGGGGTGTAAACTGGGATTGTTTAACTTTGAATTGATACTACTAATAGTAGATTTCCTTCCTGGCTTGGTAGCCCCCGGAGTAGGTGAGTTTGTACCGAACTGGGTTAAAAATATATTGTGTTATTACTGTTGTACTTTTTACTGTATTTATCTTGTTAATGTTCATATAGTAATGTCGTAACATGAATTTCAGGAACCATTATCAGACCTCTTAATAACAACACTAAATCCAATTTTAAAGGCCTCCATACAAATCCATAGAAGAATTTGATCACGAGTTTCAAACTCTTGCTTGTTTTTAAATTAGTTGTTAACATTGACCGCCTTCACAACAACACCTTGGACATTCAGAGAAACAACTTCTTTTTGGAAAACATCAGGGTGCACCAAATCTAATGAAAATAATTAAAACTATAACAATATATAAGCGTTATTGCTGAGACATATTTGGAAAATGAACACAGACAACATATGGAGATGCATCTCTAGATAAGTTCATACTCGTTTCAGAGATATATTTCCGGACACAACGCTACTTTTTTTATAAAAAAAACATGATTAAGTGAGAAATACAAAGGGAAATGAAGTATATTTACTTGAAATTATATCTTCTTTTGCTCCCTATGATGTGATGAACCAAAAGAATAAAGTTTTTGAGTGAAAATGGAGGGTTTTTTGGTGAAGGGTTTAGTTGAAATACATCAATGGAAAAAATGGTTGTGTAATCATGTTGATGGTCCTTTATCAAATTATTTTACAGATGCATCTCTGGAAATAACTTATATGCAAAAGTGACCGAAAATTTCAAAATCCTGCCCATATTTCCGGAGATGTAACTCCGAAATTTCTACTGAACTGGTAACTAGTTAAGTTATTTCTTAAAATATTTTTGAGATGCATCTCCGGAATAAAAACTAACTAACTTATAGATCCAAAGTCCCCATTTCCCACCCAATCCATAATCCAACACCTTAAAACTACTTCATGTCGAATTCCTCCACCGCGTTTTTGAATCAAAGATCCACACAATTCCATGTCCATATTATGAGTCATCTTCATGACCTAAATCTGAGTTCTAGGGTTGAGATTTCTCACCTTCAATCATATTTTTTATTTGAGCCCTCCTAGAAAATAACCAAGGTAATGATATTCTGAGAGACAAACCACTTGTGAAGATATATATTTTAATTTTGTTATGTACTCCTCACATCGTCAATTTGTTGCAAATTTTTCAATTCTTCGAAAGAATTTTTGCTCTTCGAACCTCCATAACGCTCAATCAAAGCCTTCAATTTCGAGCAAGTGAGAACATTTGTTATTTCGCCTATGAGATTGAATTGTTGGGTGGTGGACATTCCATGCTTAATTTGGCCAATCGAACTTTAACTTCTTCTGAAATCCCTTAAAATTAAAAATAATTTTTATTATGTGTGGTCCATCTAATTGTTTTCTCGTTGTTGAATGAAAGCAATTCAACCTTCTTGACATCCATTTTGTATTCAGTTATGATTTCCTCATTACAATATGTGGTGTCCTCACTACTCTTTCTCCCAAGTCACCTTTATTGCTTTTCAATTTCTTAAGCTCCTCCTCCATGGATTGAAAAAATTCCACCAAGGACTCCATTAATATTTGTTTTGATTATTCCTCCATCATCGCCATCTTTGCCTCCAAAGCTTTCGTTGTGCAACTCATCTCCGGTTACACAAACCAAATACAATGGTTCACTATCTTTGAATTTGACTGGTCAGACCAATGATAGAAACTAGAATTTTATGTAGACAATTGTAAATTATTGAAAGAAAAATGATTAGCTCAAGCCTCAACAATGGTAGAAAGTTGAACAAAAATATGCAAACCAGATGTGTTAAACTTTTAACCATAGGTTGAAGCTTCTAGACCAAAGAAACATTCTTCAAACTAAATGTTAACTAACTTTCTAATGACTTCACACTACCACTCCCTCTCTTTTATAATTATAAATACCATACAATAAATGAATATCTTAGTTGACCCAACCTTCTATATGTTGTTATAGGTGTTACTATAACTGTGTAACTTAGGCCTAATAATTAATTCATCAAATCCATTGGGCCATGGTGTCCTATAAGTTTCCTTATATAGGGAATTATGTTTCCCACTCTTAGGGGCGCTTCTACACCACAGGGAAAATCAAAATTGCTCCTAAAATTTGAAGATGTATTTTCGGACACACCTTTTTTACACATTCCTCAATGCAAATTGGTGTGTGTCATCCTTATTTTGTCAACATTTAGTTCGTATATGAATCTCCGTATCAAAATCATGATGATTTCAAAAATGCATCTCTGTAACAACCCTTAATTCAAAACTAAGTTAGTTTGACGAAGATGCATATCTGGAAGCCTTCAATTCATATACTTGCACCATAACCTTCCCATTTCCTTCTTCATTTGCAGCAAACTCGCTAAACCCCATTTGAGCTTGTGAGCAAGTTTCTTCAAGTCTATTTTAAAGGTTCTAGAATATTATTGCTTCACTATATTCAACCCGAGGTCATTCCACTCACTTCATTCAAGCTTTTCATCCACGAATCACATTCGGTAAGTTTCTCATTTCATTTCTTTTTTTGAGATTTGATGAATGAATTAGGTCAAATAGGTTATTTGAGATGCATTATATAGTAGTTAAATTCACAATAAGTAGTTGGTGTAGACATGCATTCTCATTTGGTTGGATTTTAGGGTATCAATGTGGTTTCTACCATTTCTATAACTCACGAGTTTATCCAAATATGCATCTCCAGATTTTATCTGAATTAGTTTACAGAGATGTGTCTCCACATTTTCCTTTTCTGCATTTTGATGTGATGTTATGGTTTTATTACAGGTACATGGCTGAAAATAACCAGGACAAATTGAGGCTCGGTCGTGTGTCCTAACACCCATCTGTACAATGTGAGAGGGCAAGTGCAGACCCCATAAGGCCACGAGTTGATGCTACCTCGTTTGAGGGGGAATATTGACTCGAGTTTGAGGTTCATAACCATCTACTTCCTGAAGTCGCATGTCTCAATCATCTACTTCACTGGGCCATGTGTCCCTAATTTATGAAACCTCTAAAGCTTATGAAGCCAATTAGGAGGAACTGGTTGTCGATGTGGATGTTTCTGTAGATAGTTTTCCATGAGGCCCATATGACACCATTTTAGTTCATCTTTATGGATACCATGTTGTTAAGCATGTATGGGAAAAAGAGGTATATTTATTTACTTTTGTATTACATTTGTTTTATACTAATTTAATCACGACTGATGGTGATATATTTACTTTTACAAGAGTGTCCATGTTTAAAATTCATAAACCACAGAAGGATGATTTTGGAACTGGAATAGCCCAAAGATGACTAGTTCAAGAATTTTATGTGCTACTCAGGGCTTACCGGTTTATGCATTGTTGCATATAAAATCATAAACCATGCCATATAGGTGGCATTTGTAGAGATATGGCATTTATAGACGTCATCTTTCCACCTTCCTATTGACTAGATGACCATCACCCTGGATGCCTTCTACATCTTCCCACTAGGGAAAAATGACTGGACCATTCCAAGCTCATTAAATACGAAACCACCGAGATGATGGTTACCTATTTGGGAGTTGACCCAGTTGATGCCCAAAATGAGGTAGTTGACACTAGAGATGCTCGTACTATATTTAAGTTCTTGGAATACCTTTATGAAGAACATCTGGAAATGAATGTGGATGTCGAAGGTGATGATATGCATGTTGAGTACCACCGACAATGTGCATTAAGATGTAACCTCGTGTTCCTGCTTGGCATGTTTGTGTTTGTGGGAAAAAGTTTAACCTATGTCGATGTGGTCTACCTTAAATACTTCATCGACTTAACAACGATTCACAAGTAGAAGTGAGGGCGCCTGTTTGGTCTACCGGTACTCAAAGTTGGGCGGAACTTCTCTTTGGAAGACAAAGCAATTGACAGGAAGTTGCACGATGCTTTTAGTAATTTACTATTACTAATATTTTCATATCTCTTGTGTTACATTTGTCGCTAATATTTTGTTTGAATCATTTTTAAGTGTGGATCATATCTCACCTTCTTCGCATATCCAGGTTGGAACATAAGCCTGACTACATTGAGGATTGGTCGTGTGCTTGCCTTTTTGCCCCATACAAAGGGAATCAGACAATTGATGTAGCATACTGCATTGCCTTCTACCCATACGACAGTCACCATTAGACGGGTCAGTTGGACGTTATTTCGTTATACTCCGGATGGTTGACTAGTTGGTCAGGTATGATGTATGAGTATCTGATCGATCGAGTGATGCACCAATTTGGGTATTTGTAGGTTATTTTGAGAAACCCCTCAGAGGCTGCTCCTTCCACCGTTCGCTGCAGAGATCTTGATGTCATACTTAGGGATGTCGATAATCATCTAATACCAGAGGACTATCGTAGGGTGCCAGCTCCTGTACAATTGGCTTATGCAGATGACTACTTCACATGGTTCTATAGGGTGTCACGTCCTATCATGACATCAGGCGCTTCTGGAAGACCACCTAGGTCATCTAATCAAGAGATACTAGAGGCTAGGGATGACCACACCTAAGACGTGTTATAGGTTTGTTAGTGTATTATGGATATAGCGAGATCAGACATATAGGTTGGACTTTTTGAGGAAGGAAAACCTCGTTTGGCCCTAGTAAAAGATATTATTGTCGAGGCACAAAATTTCTTGCAGTATAGGCAGAGGAGAAATCGTGAGGTTAGACTTACCGAGTTGTTTATGTTTGTTTATATTATTTTTTGTATTTTTAAAACCATCAATACCTTTTAAATTTAATTAAATTAATATGAGTTTTTTAAATGTATGTAGAGTTATATTTGAATCAATCTATGACACTCTTAAATGGTTTAATGATAAAAATTGACCTAAAATGATCTAAAATATAAGTTGACCTCAGAAAATGTCAAAATTAAGTCAAAGTTAAGACAATATTACTGCCCTATAAACACATTTCCAATAACTTAAAATAAATTCATGGAGTTTTATGTAGATGCATCTCAAACAAATTGTGTAACATTCGATGTTTGAGTTTAGGGTTACAAAATAGCAATCTCTTAAATTTGTAATTAGTATCACTACTTTTAAAAATGTGTATTCTAGTTCTTAAAAGTTAAAATTGACTAAAGTCATTAAATAATAATTGTATCTGATTTATATTAAATAATAATTGTATCTGATTTATATTAATTATTCAATTAAGCAAAATAAATTTGACAGAGATACTTGGTACCCCTATCCAATGAAGGGTAGGTTGGATTCCTCCAAAATTAGTATCATCTAAACTAAAAGGGAGTAGATTTTTTCCGTCAGAAGACAAAAATGTCCCCATCTTTGATACAACGGATAACGTAATGGGAGGTCGAAAATACTTTGTTAATAACACACTTAAATTTGGTCTTACTGCATTCTCTTTCTCCCTCACTTGTTTTTTCTTTGAACCATTGCAGATACCTACTTCCACTGTTATGAGAAGATGATGATTGCTCTCAAATCCATAAATCCTTCCTTCAAACTTACTAACATCAAGTGTAATATCTACAACAAAAGAAGTTCTACTTTGTGCCTCAGCAAGTTGAATGAGTTTGATTCTCAAGCTCCTCAACCAGGAGATACTAAAAAACAAGAACTACTAGCCCAAATGGTCATGCTTCAAGCTCGAAAAATCCGTCTCACAGATTATCTAGATGAGAGATCAGCATACTTAACCCAATTTGGTGAAAAGGTTAACGCTGAGTTAGAAAAGATCAGAGAAGATGCCCTCAAAGATATAGATGAAGCTGGTGCCAGAGTATGCCTCCACTTTTGAGCTAGCCATGTAAAATGTTGCATCAATAATGAACTCTTATATTCACTTGTATTTAACAGATAACAGCAAACATGGAGAGCCGGATGCTAGAATTCGAGGAATCTGCAGAAATTAACAGACAAGAGATTAAAGAACTTGAAAACGGATTAGAGGAGTTTGAAGTTCAAATGGAAAACAGCAGAAATGAAGGGCTATTCTTTAAGAACCTCAGAAAGAAGGTACCTGTCGTTGATAAAGCAAAAGCCAAAGAGGAGGCAGAAAAAATTAAAGCTGTAATCAGAGAAAAGGCTGGAAGCCGAATCAGGATAAATGTTTACCAATTCTTCATTGGCCTGCTGACCTTTACAGTAGTTTATTCTATTGCCTCCCCATCAACCGATTGGAGAAAAGTAGCAGTTTTTGGAGCAATTCTTGTGGCTTTGATCTCTCAGTTCACCTATGAACAAAACATGTCAGTAGAAACCAAAGCCACAAGAAAGATCAACAATGAAGAGGAAAATAAATGAGTTCAATTTTTAGTGTTATTTACAGCAAGTTTCTGGTAAAAACAGCTTACTAATTGATATTGCATGATATAAAAAACCGGAGTATAATTTTACAACACGGGCCAATATTATCATGCACATTTGCTTTGGCATCGACAACCTAAGATATTTGGTGATATCACTAAAATCACCAAAATCCAAGTAACTAGGTTATCATGTGATGCGATTGAATTCTTTATAACCTATGTCAATACAGAAAAACATATTCTTCTCAAGCTAAATTTACCTAGGGTGAAAACCGCTTATTTATTGATATTGCATGACATAATAAACCCAAGTATAGTTTTACAACATGGGCCTGATATTATCATGCAGATTTGCTTTGGCATCGACAACAGAAGATATTTAGTGATATCACTAAAATCACCAAAATCCAAGTAGCTGGGTTATCATGTGATGCTGATTAAATTTTTTTATAACCTATGTCAATACAGAAAAACATTTTTCTCTAGTTTTAGTAATGTACCTTTAGAAGCTAAATTTACCTTTGCATCTTCCATCATGTAAATAAGTACACTGAGAAACTAATTACTATACAAGGTCATCCTGTGGAGCTTAAAAAAATTAGTGTACCAAACACAGGAATATAATAATTGCTGCGTGAAACTCCAAATGCCTTAAAGAAAATGACCAACTGATGTATGGCTTGAGGCAGATTAAAAAACTTCCCACAACAAAAACACGTGACCCTTTCTGTTCAGACACTTGCAAACTGCAGGCACTCACTTAGGGCAGGCTCCGACCTGTAATGCACCCATTTACCCATACCAACAAATGCAGCTTAGGTTCAAACCCTAAACATATAATTAATCCTATTTCTGGTGGGAATCCAACAAAATGCTTGTATATCAATAGAATATGCCTGTAGTTGATGAACTCATCAGGCATGAGGAAAAAGTAGGAACCAAATCAAGTTATTTTAAATCAAGTTGATTCACCAAAAAGAATCACAGCTCTAACTAGTATGTTCCATGTAATAACAGTTGGCATAACACCATGAGCCAAAGCATCATTTAGGTACCTAACTGCATCTGTTACTCTACCACAAGCACAGAGTCCATTAAGAGTAATATTATATGAGATGATGTCAGGTTCTAGCCCATCTCCTGAGATTTGAGCCCAAATCTTTGATGCCTTTTCACAGTCCCCAACTTTGTAAAAACCCTCCATAATGGTATTATGGGTAACAAGATTAACACAGTTTATCTTTCTCATCATCCAATATAGCTGCAAAGCATACTTCACTTTACCAGAAGAACAAAGTCTATGGATGACAATGTTATGCATTGTAATATCAGGCTTAAATCCCTTTGCAAGAAATTGATAACACAGCCTAAGTGCTATGTCATTCTCGTTCATCTTGCCCTGACAAAGACCATCTATCAATGTGCTGTATGTGATAATATCTGGTTTCCACCCTTTCTCCAACATTTCCTCAACGCAATGGTATGCCTCGGGAAATCTTTCTGCTCTACAAAATCCATTTATAAGAATATTATAAGACACAACATTAGGTGAGCAACCTTTGGTACTCATTTCCCTAAAGACTTGAATAGCACTGTCAACTTTGTAATGTTTCATAAACCCGTCGATGAGTGCATTATAGACATGAGCGTTCAATCTACATCCACGCTTATCTGTCAAATTCAAAACTCCAGCCGCTTCATCTAATCTTCCTTCTCTGCACAAACCACTTATCAATGACGAGTACGCAAAGGCATCCACATCACCGCCTCTATTTTCAGCATCTTCCAACACCCGCAAAGCCTTATTCACACACCCATTCTCACACAATCCATGAACCAATATTCCATAAGTAGCTGACTCTACACAACAATCCATCTCACTCAAAACCTCCCACAGATTCATTGCTTCATCCACCTTCCCATTATCAAACAACCCTTTAAGAAATACATTATAACTTACCACATTACGGGAACCATACTTCCCCATCTCCTCCCACAGTACAAAACACTCATCAACCTTCCCAGCTTTACACAACCCATTGAGCATTGCATTACAAGTAACAACATCAGCTTTAACCCCTCTCAAAACCATCTCCTTATAAACCCTTTTAGCTCCATCCAAATCCCCAGCCTCACTCAACCCATGAATCAAAGCACTATAAGTAAAAACATCATGCTTCCAATCATTCATCTTCATCCTCTCCCATATCTCCAAACTCTCCTTAAACCTCCCACACCTACACAACCCACTAATCATAATATTATAACTAACAACATTCGGAAAAACCGTTTCCACCTTCAACAACCTCTCCCACATCTCCTTACCCTTTAAAAAATCACCCATTTTAAAAAACCCATCAATAATAATGTTATAACAAGTAACATCAGGCTCAACACCTCGTTCAGACATTTCATCAAACACTTCCAATGCAGTATTCAAAACACGGCTTTTCACAAACAAACCTATCAAAGTTCCGTAAGTAAACCTATCAGGCTCCAAACCCACACTCCACATCCACGTTACCAACTTCCTCGCCTTCTCAAACTCACGCTTCTTACACAGAACCTTCATCAAGACATTATAAGTCTGTACGTTAGGAGAAACACCCGCAGTTTCAAAATATGCAAAAAACTTTTCCGCCCGGTCCCATTGATGGGATTCAGCAAAAGCATTAAGGAGTGTATTAAACGAGCGAACACCAGGTTTACACCCGAAAACCCGACCCATGTTTTGAAAGAGTTTCAGTGCTTGATCTGGCATTGAGGTTTTAGCATAGGCTTTCAAGAGAGTGAGAGGGATATCTTCCGGGCAGATGAAGTTTTGAGTTTTTTGGATGGATTGAACGATGTGGGGGACGTGGGAATGGAGCAGGATGGGGTCGGGGGATATACGACGGAGGATGTGGAGGAAGACGTCGGCGGAGTGGGTGTAGTTTGGGAGACGTGTGGCGGCGTGGAAGAGTTGGAGGGCGGAGGTGTGGTTTTTTTGGGAGTCGAGGAGTTTGAGGAGACGGCGGGGAGAGAGGGGTTTGGGAAGGTCCACCATTTCGCGGCGAGGACCTAAATGAAGTTGGAGGATGCATTGCTTATTTGAACTTTTCACTCAACCAACGTTATTTTATACTATAGCGGACAGATTTCTGTGTATTTTGAATTGTTAAATTGCAAATATCTAATACTCCCTTCATCCCAATACATCCATCCCAAAATAATCTACTCTCTCCGTCCCATATTATTTGTCACATTTGATTATTTCACACAGATTAAGAAACAATAATAAATGAAAGAGAGAGAATAGTAACTTTACCAAATTATTCTAATTAACTATTGGTGTATTCAAATTAGCATTAATGTAAAGTGAGAAAACAATTAATTAAGAGTATTTATTAGAGGACACAATTGGAAAATTAAATATAAAAATGTCTTGTAATCTAAAGTGACAAATATTTTGGGACAATTTTTTTACTCAAATGTGACAATTATTTTGAAACGAGTATAATATAAGAAATTTAGATGCTTTGAAAATTCATTAGTGTCATTTTTTTTATATTTTGTCACCTCGTTAAATTGAGGGTATTGTATGTCTAAAGTTTTTTTTTTTATCTGATTATGTTATTTTGTTTTATTGTAACTATATAATTATATAATTAGACCATGATTTGTTCATTTGATGATATCACATGTTTCATTTGGTTCAATGTAATTTGAACAATTCAATCTTTTCTCTTTTTTCTTCCCCCAATACAGATGTAATTAATTTTTCATTTTCATTTTCATATTCTCTCTCCTCTCTCTCTCTCTCTCTCTTCATAATATCATTTTCTTTTCATTTTTTCTCTCTTTTCATAATATCATTTTCTTCTTCTCACTCTCCAATTCTCGTCTGTCTCTCCTACTCACATTTATTTTGTTTGGATAACAAGAACATTCAACTTCAAATGGGTTATTTTCGTCACCGATTTCGCATCTTTGAAGGTAAGGTTTGTTTGCATCATTGAATGATTATAAGTTTTTATTTATTAGTTAATATGGTTTTTGAAAAAAATCAAATAATTTTTCATCTTTGAACTTATTTCTGAAAGCATCTTTGATTGTTGTTCATATAGGCTTTGAAATAAATGGTTGTTTTCAAAAAAAATATATAAGAAATATAAGACATTTATAAGTGATGTATGCTACTGATTTGACAATTCATGGAGCATTAATACATGTTCATCTTGCATAATCATTCATTCTTTCTACACTAACTTCACTTGGAACTTCCTTGGGGTTTAAGGCATGGTTTGAACTTAATAGGTTTATGTTTAGTTTCTTAGAGTTAGAGAGCAACCTTAGAGATAGCTTTTGACTTTAGAAGTCATGTGACCTTTAGGAACCTTTAGTCTTAGGCTTAGACTTTATTTGAACACTAGTTTCACTTTATAGGATATGTGATGATTAATTGTTTCTCTTATGGTTGATTTCATATGCAATTGTCACTAACCTTTTGTGTAGGGACTATGATAAGTTATTGAGTATGTGGATGCTTATCCATACTCATACCTCTTTTCCCTTATCTTTTCAAAGCGTTCAAGTTGTGTTTGTGAAAAGTATCTTTATGCTTCTTTGACATTTCAATTCCTTTCATCCCTTGGAGTTCTCATCTCATCTTCAATCTTTGAAGTGAGTAAGAACTTATTCTTTCTCTCTCTTTATCTAGGTTTAAAGTTCTTCAAACCTCATTAACTATAGGATCCCCATTGAATAATAACATAGGGTGAGTCTTAGTTTTCCTTAGAGTTTTTCCATTTTTCTTCACTTGAGTTATCTTTCTCTCATCTAAAACAACTCAAAACATCTAATAAAGGTTAAAGCTTTATCATGTGCCAAGGGAATTTGCCATGGGATACTTACACATAACTCATATGTGGATGAGGTGTAGGGTATCTATCATGATGAATAAGTCTTAGCATGAGGATGTTTCACAAGCATAATCTAAAAAACACTTCTTAATCCAAAAACAACAAAAACATCTAACAAATAAAATAGGCTAATGTGCTTAAGCCTCAATCTTTGGAACTAGGTTTGGGGATTTCCTCCTTACTTAGGTGTGCTTCTTATCCATTCCATCTCGGAGTGATGTAAGAAGTACACACTTCATTGAATGAGACTTGAATACACTTTCCTATTCAAACTCAAATAAAAATCTTCTAAAAAGCTCCAAACCAATAACAAGCGTCTCTCCTTCGGGAATTCTCTTTTCATCTCCTTCACTCTTAACGAAAGAACTCGCTCCAACTTGCCTTTTGCAGGAAGGTAAACGCATTCGTACCAGACGAGCCTGCAACACCCGAGCATAGGCATAAGCAGTTCAATCATAAGAAAACACAAACAAAAAGAATTTCATCCCTAGTTAGGGGAACTAAGTCGACTCTGATTCTCGCTCCCGATGAGATACGTAGGCAGTGGGATAGGGCTCATTCGAGCACATTCTTTCTTTTCCCTACACTTTCCCGTTCTTTTTCTTTCCAGTTCAGCAGAAGATTACATTACCCTTTGAAATAGTACAAGCAAGTGTGGATCCCATCAGGTACAACGGACGTGAAGGAGTGCTAATACCTTCTCTTCACGTAAAAGACTCCCGAACCCATTCTCTCTGATTCGCAAGACCTCGTTTTTTCCTTTCCCTAGGTTTGTGCAACATTATCTTTCCCTCTCCTTTGGATAAAAATGCCTGACTGACGATTATTCTTCTTTTTCCATGCCACTTTCACGTTTGTACTATGATAACAAGAAATCATATCATATATTTATCACATTTCTAGTCCATTTTCATCGCATTTTGATATATTTAACTCCTGACTTTTCCCGAGTTTTCGCACTTTTTCAGGTATAATGTTTCTCAAGTCACAAAGGGTGCAAAATGAAGATATGAAGAAAATAAACATGAGACATATCAAAGAAACAAACATAGAACAAGATTCTGCATAATTTGCAGCAGTGGAGAACATCACACAACCATTACGATCGTCACACATCATTTGGCGTGTGACGACCGTCACACTACTGTTACGATCGTAACGCGCTTAAAATGGCCCAAAACGCTCGTCAGAGTCCATTACGCTCAACATGTTTATAAACTGTAAAATGCAGAACTGCTATGAAACAGAAGGAGATTTTCTCGTCCACTTTCCTGACTTTTCTCAACTTCAATTGAACGAGGCAACCAAGTACTCCTACTTTCCCTCAAGGAGTGGGCTGCAAAAAGGACCTGTTATTTCTCCAACTTCCTTATATTTTCCAAGCCTATAAATAACAACATCAACAGAAGGAGAAAGGGGGGAGTTTTTGTTGCACTTATTTTACCGAAGCTCTGCCAATTTTTAACCGTATTTTTTCTCATTGCTTTCAATGTTTTTACTTCTTTTCAATTCCAAATCCCTATAAGTAATAGTTTCCAACATTAGGAAACTATTACAGTAGTTTAGGTTATTGTTTCAAACTTCAGAATTTGTATTCTAATTCTGAGAAGTTCCAATTTTGCCGACATCTGTGGAAGAGGGGGCTACGAGGAATAATTTATTTGTATCAGGTTTCAAAAAGTATTTAATTATAATTGTTTGTGTTTAATAATTATTGTTATTTCATTATGCTTGCTTTTTACTATTTTAATTATTATTGTTTTTCCGTTTTAATTATTATGTCTAGCTAATTTAGTAGTGCCGGTATGTGATAAAAGTAATCGAACGGGTTAAATCAATTATAAGGTAAAGATCTAATTAAATTTAATTATGGCTGAGACTTTTTATTATTAAAATCAAACTTTTTGTTACGAGAGTAAAAAGAGTAGAAAAGTTAGGATCGAGACCACGAGAGTGTAAGGTTTTAACCGGATAGCTAAAGTTAGGCATTTGTTTTAAACACAGCGAGAGCGCTTTAAAATGAATTAGACTTTATTATGTTTTCAAAGAATATTTTCTAAAC
Organism: Lathyrus aphaca; assembly: GCA_963966055.1. NCBI lineage: Eukaryota > Viridiplantae > Streptophyta > Magnoliopsida > Fabales > Fabaceae > Lathyrus > Lathyrus aphaca. The sequence goes on from OZ014525.1 coordinate 220,915,419, forward strand.
ACTTATGGGCTAGCAAGAGCAGGCCTAGGGCTTTAGGAGTACAATCTAAGACAAGACCACGAGAGTGTGAGTTAAGGGTTTTTAAACTGATAAATTCTACAGAAACACTAAAATGAAATATTTCAATACGCTTAGTTTCGGTTAATCCACATAGCTCTACTAAATTACATACTGACCACCTTATTAATATAATATCAAGCAAATTAATTTTCCCTTTTAGTTTACCTTTAGAAACCAAATTGGTGACAACTTTTGCCTTAGCTAAACTTAGAAAAACTTTTAGCACTAGAGTGATTACAAAGTCCTTGTGGGTTCGACATATTTTTATTACTACGCGATAGACTGTGCACTTGCAGTTAAGATATTGTTAGACGTTAGGTCGATCGCACAACAAGTTTTTGGCGCCGTTGTCAGGGACTTTGTATTTAGTCACTAGTGCACTCTTAAAGTGTGCAGTATAGACTAAGGTAACAAATTTTATTTTTTTCCTAATTCTTATTCACCAATTGTATGCCAAGTACTCACTCACAAGGCAAAAACTTGCAACCTCCGATCTCTGAATTAAAATGCTTTTTACATTTAAGACGATGTATAGTAGAGTACCAACGAAGGTACAATATTCCTGATCTTTTAGCTTATCCACCCGAATCAGTTGAAAACCAAGTCGGAACATCTAGAGAAGTTGAGATGCCCAAAGGAGAAGAAACTCATCCACTCAAGTATTACGTTGTTCCCTCGCAAGCTGAACCTCATACCAGTATTGTCGCACCCGTTATCAATCGAAATGATTTCGAGCTGAAACCATCGCTAATATCCGCTGTGCAACAGAACCAATTTTTCGGAAATCTTACCGAAGATCTGAACTTGCACCTGTCGATATTTGTGCAATATGCAGATACAGTTAAAGCGAATGGAGTTACCCAAGAAGCAATCAGACTACGTCTTTTTCCCTTTTCATTATGAGATAGAGCAAGAGCTTGGCTCTAATCTCTACCATAGAATTCAGTCACCATATGGGATGAACTGAAGAAAGTCTTCTTAGCAAGATATTTTCCACCTAGCAAAACGGTTATGCTAAAATCTCAAATCAACGGATTTAAGCAAAAGGAAAATGAATCTCTTTTCGAAGCTTTGGAACGATACAAAGATATGCTGAGACTTTGTCTTCATCATGGTTTAGTAGATTGGATGGTAATCCATACCTTTTACAATGGTTTCTTGTATAACAAAAGAATGACGATAGAAGATGTCGTGGGTGGTGCTTTGATGAACAAAGAGTATAATGAAGCTCGTGAACTTATCGAGAGTATGGCTCAGAACCATTATCAGTGGGGAAGCAAAAGAACCGCAATAGAGGAACCAACCAAAGGAGGTATGTACAAAGTAAGTAGTATGGATCAAGTTAATGCTAAATTTGATGCTCTCGCTCAAAAGATAGATAGCTTAGCCATAACACCAACAACCACTGTGGCTGCAGTAACACCTACCTGTGAGTTATGTGGAGTTCAAGGACACGCTGCCCCCAATTGTCAGCTATTAGCCGGAATCGCCACAGACCAAGTGAATTATGCTCAAGGAAATCCCTACTCAAATACATACAACCCAAGTTGGAAGAATAATCCAAACTTTTCTTATAAGAACAATAATGCTTTGTATGCACCTGGTCAAGCACCAGCTACACCTCCAGGATATCAAAAGACCGCTCATGTTGTCCCTAGGAAATCAAACCTTGAATTAATGATGGAAAACTTTATAGCTGCCCAATCTCAAACAAACAAAGATTCCCTGAACCAAAACATACACACTAGTGAGCAAATTAAACAACTGGTGAGCAAGGTTGATGCGTTAGCTACACATAATAAGATGCTTGAAACTCAAATTTCACAAGTAGCTCAACAGCAAACACCTACTGCAGCCCTGCTGGTGTATTTCCTGGACAACCACAACCTAATCTGAAAGGACAAGTAAATGTTGTGATATTGAGAATCGGAAAATAACTTAACAAACTGACTGATCAAAGGCTTGAGAATCCAACCATATACCAAAAGCAGGATAAACCAACTGAAAAGGAGAATGAATCAGAAGAAAGGGAAGAAAATAACCAAGAGGTTGTGGAGAAAGAGAAGCCTTATGTGCCTCCACCACCTTATAAACCACCCATTTTGTATCCTCAAAGGCTAACTAATTCCAAAACGATGAGCCAATTCACGAAATTTGTTGAACTTCTGAAACAATTGAATATCACAATTCCGTTTACAAAAGTTATCACTCAAATACCATCGTATGCTAAATTTCTCAAGGTAATTCTATCTAATAAGAAAAAGATAGAGGATAAAAGAACAGTTACACTTACTGATGAGTGTAGCGATATTATCCAAAATAATATGCCCCCTAAGCTGAAAGAACCAGGTAGTTTCTCTATACCTTGTAATATTGGAAAGTTCATCATAGACAAAGCTATATGAAACTTGGGAGCAAGTATCAATGTCATGCCCCTATCTATTTACAAAAAGCTGGAAATAGGAGAACTTAGACCCACTAAAATGTTCGTTCAATTAGCTGACCGATCAGTTAGATACCCCGTAGGTATACTGGAAAATGTTCCAGTAAGAATATGTCAATTTTATATCCCGACCGATTTCATAATCATGGACATATCTGAGGATTCAGTTACTCCTATCATATTAGGATGACCTTTCCTAGCCACAGCTGGAGCCATAATTGACGTAAAGAACGGAAGACTAACCTTCGAAGTTGGAAAGGAAAAAGTGGAATTCATCCTCACTCAATTCTGACAAGCACCAACCATGGATGACACTTGTTATCTGATTGACGTAATAGATGAGTGCGTAAGAGATATGGAAGCAGAACAAACCACATACTCTGAAATTATGAAAATACAAATCCCACCGATCTTCGAAGACGACAACTAGCATGAACCATATAAAGATGATAATCTTAGAGAAAGTTTAGCAATTACACCTGATCATATGCCAGGACCAAAAGAACCAACTTTAGAACTGAAAACCTTACCTAAAAACCTAAGATATGAATTTCTAGACACCGAACTTAAGCGGCCAGTGATAATTGTTGCACCCCAAAATTTGCCCTCACAATACAAGACTTTGTGTGCTAAGAAGGTTCACAAGGTTCACAAGACCTTTCATGAGGTTCATAAAGTTTACAAGACACTTTATGAGGTTCACAAGATTCACAAGACATCTTATGAGGTTCACAAGATCTCTCATGAGGTTCATGAAGTTTACAAGACACCTTATGAGGTTCACAAGGTTCACAATATCTCTCATGAGGTTCATGAAGTTTAAAATACATCTTATGAGGTTCACAAGATCTCTCATGAGGTTCATGAAGTTTACAAGACACTTTATGAGGTTCACAAGGTTCACAAGACCTGTCATGAGGTTCATGAAGTTTACAAGACACTTTATGAGGTTCACAAGGTTCACAAGACCTTTCATGAGGTTCATGAAGTTTTCAAGACACTTTATGAGGTTCACAAGGTTCACAAGACATCTTATAAGGTTCACAAGGTTCACAAAGTTCACAATTGGTCAGAAGATTTGACAATTCCCTCAAACAATGCATCCTCCTAAGCAGGGCATCCAAAACTAGGGTTTTGACTTTAATCAGGCTAAATGGATTTCCAAGACTTCAAGTGAGCTTCATAACATCTTATATGTGTCTAAGAATCCCCATGACAAATTTCAGAACTTTTCTCAAAGGTTTGCTCAGTCAGATGATCAAATAAGTCAAAATCAGTCAAAGTAGTTAAAAAGTCAAACTGAGGTCAACTGTGGTCAAACCAAAGTCAAACTTCATGATTTTTTGCCAACATCAAGTATATGAAGTAAAATTCATCATTTGATCAAGGGTTGATCATGATTCATCAAGGATATTTCAGATCATCAAGAATCAGAGGTTTCTAAATTAGGGTTTCCTTAGGAAAAGTCAACTGAACTTTGACCAGCCATAACTTTCACATGCTTCATCACATTTTTCCATTCCAAAGCTCATTTTGAAGGAAATTGAATTCTCTACAACTTTGTGTTTCACAAGCCAAGCCCAAAAATGCTTCATTTGGAAGGTATGAGCTAAGACATTATAGGTCCTTTTAAAAGTCAACAAAAAGTCAACAACTTCAAAAGGGCATAACTTGAGAATGGTAAATGATATGGACATGAAACCAATGGGGTTGGTTAGAGGACTCTTCAATATTTCCAAAATGTCCAAGAACACCCTCATAGCATTAAAATTGAAGGATATGTGCCCTTGCAAAGTTGGGAAATTTTAGGGAAACTTATGAAGCAAATAAGGCCTTAAAATCAATTTTTGCTAAATGAGCCCACCAAATTGCCATCCAAACTTTACAATATCATCAAGCACGACCCAAACCACTTATTTTCTGATTTTTTATTTTTTATTTCATATTTATTTGAATTTTATTCATTAAAATACAAATTAAATTGAAATAAAATATAAAAGTCATATATTTGATTTGATTTTTTGGTTCTAGAAAGTTTTAACACTCATTTAAACTTGATTAATACCATTTAAATTCAGATCATCCAAACATGGCAAGGCTAGATCAAGAATATTCAAAATTTAAGATCACGTCTTTTTCAATCTCCCAAAGTCCAAATATCCACAAATTTGTTAAAGTCTTGACCTAATTTCATCAAGTGGTATATATACAACATGAAGACAAGCATTGCAGACGAATTCCTAGCCTCTTACACATTGTTCAAACTTCACAAAAATCTTCAAAAAACTCCAATTCGGTTTCCTACTTAGAAGCAATTTCAAAGCTTTTTGAAGGTTGCATTGGCTTCCTTGAACATCACTGAACATAACCTGATCATTATCATTGTCCAAAACATGCCTAAATGCATAATCCGAAATCGTGTTCTTGCATTTTTTTGTTTTTTTCGTATTCTGCTATTCATGTGTTATAAATCTCTTTTGACTAATGTTTTGTGTTTATGATGAAGCAATGAACGTTTCTGGGCAAGTTAATTGAATTTTCATTACAGATTAAGGAATCCACCATGGCTAGGGTTTCGGCCTCTTGATTAGGGTTTCGTGATAAACCAAACATAAATAATTTTCAAGAACATAGGACGATTGTATGAGCTCTGAGGATCATATTTCCCTAATCAATTTGGAAAAATTTCACTGTTTTGTTGATGTTTGAAATTCGTAGGTTCTGTACATGATGAACTTCGAAGGAAAATTCGCAGGTAAAAACGTATGAAAATTCGCAGGTATGAGGAAGAAGATGAAGACCATTGGCGCCATCTGCAGAAATTCAAATTATTGATTTAATATTTTTTGAATTAGTTTATGTTATGTTACAACTAAAGCACTTGGCTCAGTTGGTGTGCGCGTTTGGCTGGCGAAGGAATGGTCCTGGGATCAAAACCTCCCCAGGCCATTTTGGTTTTGTTTTTATTTGTCAATATTTTCACAGGTTAAAAATATAATAATTGCTGCCTGGATCACTATCACCAACGCACACATAGCCTGATGGATGGCTTGCTGGTCCAAGGATGATGAAGCCTAGGGCGTGGGTTCGATCCCTGCCCCAAGTAAGTTTCAATTTTTGTTTTGTTCAATTATTTTGTTTAATTACTTTATTGATTAATTAATTATAATTATGTTTAACATATATCTTTAAATAATTCTAGGAAAATAATATGTAAATGTTTTATATTTTCTAAAAAACTTCTAATTTATTTTCTAAATTCTAAACCTAGTTTTTATTTATTTATTATGTATTTAAATCAAAATATGTATATATTTATTTTATTATTAAATTAATATTGTAAATTAAATTAAAAAAACCTAATATTTTATATATATATATAATTCTAACCCTAATTTCTAAAAAACCTAATTTTCTTTAAAAAACTTTAATTTCTTATTTTAATTATTTGTTTAAATATTATACTTAATAAATATTTCTAATATATATAATTAAATCGTTAATCATAGTTTATCATGTAAATAAATTAGTATATAATTATTATTATTATTCTCATCATAAATTATTTAAAAATTGCCTATCTAAAAAATCTAAAATTTTTAATTAAGTTGTATATTATTATGCTAACTTCCTTTTTTCTCTTATATTTATTTATTATTACTAACCTTTTATTTATTTATTTATTTATTATATGCTTATTATTTAAATTGTTTTATTATAATGTAATTGTGCAAGCTATGTAATAGTTGTAGTAATTTTTATCGTTTAATTATTTATAAATTGCTATGGTTAGTAAAATAGGGAGTGTCAACATGTTTGTATGGTAAAAATCAATTTAGATCACTAATTTGAAAGATAATTATTTAAAATTGTACACTCACACACGTAAGTCGATCTTTGATCGCCATCTCACTTCCTTAAGGATACCTCTCATGTTGCCTATTACAAAAGGTCAAGTAGGGTGTATAAAGCAAAAGTCCCTTATTTCACATCATCTAGTCCCTTAACAGATAAAAAGATCAAGTCCCTTCGAATGTTGCCTTCGTAATGATCTTGTCCCTTTCGAATAAAGATGATAAGTCCCTTTGAATTGCTTATACACCCCACAGTTGCCTAAATAACAGATATCCCTTCACTTGTCCCTTACATCCAAGGTAATGACTACCTATTCCTCAATAGTAGGGATAGTCTTACCACTTAAAGGATTCAAGAACAGAAAAGACTTAAACTTAGGGTAGGTTCCTCTTAGATACTTGCTCACTCTTCAAAACAATTTCAAACACTTCACACTTCAAACAATTTTCAAAACAAAAGTTTTATACGCATCCGTACATGGATCATTATAAACACTTAAGAAAATTTTTATTCACACACTTCACATTTCAAAAACATTTTAAAGTGAGCTAAGTAACTAAGAGCCCACGGATAACCATGGATGTAAAGGGTGCTAATACCTTCCCTTTACATAACCTACCCCCCGGACCCAAAAAATCTTTTAAAAGGTCTTTCCTGTTCTTTTATGCCTTTCCTTTGGATAAAATAAAAGTCGGTGGCGACTCTTGCTATCCGCAACATAACTAAAGTCAGTTCTCCCACCGTGTTACAATAATTAATGCCGACCTAGGACAATTCGAAACTAAGAGATTATTAAACATCCTAAGGAAGTACCCGACTGCATTAGGTTATAAAATTTCTGATCTGAAAGGAATATGTCATTCGATCTGCATGCATCGTATTATGTTGGAAGATGATTACAAAACCTCTAGAGTACCTCAAAGAAGAATTAACCTTATCCTTATCATTGTAGTCAGAGATGAAGTTAAGAAGCTATTAGAAGCAGGAATCATATATCCGATATACGACAGTCAATGGGTTAGCCCAGTACATGTCGTACCAAAGAAAGGAGGCATCACTGTTGTGAAAAACGCAAAAGGCGAATCGATAACACAAAAAATAGTGACCGGAAGTAGAGTGTGCACTGATTATTGTAAATTGAACAAAGCTACTCAAAAGGATCATTTTCCTTTACCTTTCATAGATCAGATGCTAGAGCGATTAGCCAAACATTCATATTTCTGCTATCTAGATGGTTACTTCGGATTTTTCCAAATCCCTGTTCACTCTGATGACCAAGAGAAAACTACATTCACGTGTCCTTATGGAACGTTCGCCTATAGACGAATTCCCTTCGGATTGTGTAACGCCCCTGCAACCTTTCAACGATGTATGATGTCGATCTTTGCAGATTTCATAGATAACATCATGGAAGTGTTCATGGATGATTTCTCTGTGTGTGGGGAAAGTTTTAAAGGATTTTTATCGAACCTAGAAATGGTACTAGAGAGATATGTGAAGGTAAATCTCGTGCTTAACTAGGAAAATGCCATTTTATGGTCAAACAAGAAATCATATTAGGACATGTAATATCTGACAAAGGAATTGAAGTTGATAAAGCTAAAATAGAAGTCATAAAAGACCTCCAACCACCTAAGACCGTACGAGAGGTACGAAGCTTTTTAGGCCACGCCGGTTTTTACCGACGATTTATCAAAGACTTCTCGAAAATCACTAAACCTTTAACCGGTCTATTAATGAAAGACGCTGAGTTCATATTCGATGAAAAGTGTCTAAAAGCGTTTGAAACTCTGAAATCAGCTTTTATCACCGCACCAATCATGCAACCACCCGATTGGAGATTACCTTTGAAATCATGTGCGGTGTGAGTGGTTATGTTGTAGGCGCAGTTCTAGGACAAAGAAAAGACAAGAGATTTCACGTGATCTACTATGCCAATAGAACTTTAGATTTCGCTCAAATGAACTATGCCACGACTGAGAAAGAACTGTTAGCAGTTTTCTTTGCGCTTGACAAATTCTGATCTTATCTAGTTGGATCAAAGATAATCATCTACACGGACCATGCTGCTATCAGACACCTTCTAACCAAGAAGGATGCCAAACCAAGACTTCTAAGATGGATTTTGTTGTTACAAGAATTTGATCTAGAGATCAAAGATAAGAAAGGCACTGAAAACGTCGTAGCAGATCATTTGTCAAAACTGGAAAATATTAAAACTGAACCAGTGCCCATTAAAAACTATTTTCCTTATGAACAACTAATTGCGCAAATAAAAAACGACCTAGCTTAACTAGATCCAAACAAACTGAAAATCAAAGGAACTGTGGAAGCAATCCGTAAGAATGAAAGACTACCTTGGTACGCTGACATAGTCAACTACCTAGCGGCAGGTGCACTTCCACCGGACTTAACATATCAACAGAAAAAGAAATTCTTCCACGATCTCAAATACTATTATTGGGACGAACCTTTACTATTTAAGAGAGGACCCGACGAAATTTTCCGTCGATACATACCCGAAGAAGAAATTGAGGATGTGATTTCCTAATGTCATTCATCTCCATATGGAGGATATTCAAGTACTTCGAAAACATGGGCCAAGATCTTACAAGCAAGTTTATTTTGGCCTACCTTATGGAAAGACGTCCATATAGCTGTTATAAAATGTGATTGGTGTCAACGTACCAGTAATATCTCAAGACGCGATGAAATGCATGTCGCTCCCGAAAAGACTTAACGTCCCCGGTGCAGATGCGAACGGTCGGCAATGTTGGAGGTTGAGGGTGAAATAGAGTCGCCAGCTAGGCATTTTTATCCCAAAGGAAAGGTAATGCTGCATAAACCTGGAAGGGTATGGATAAGACGGTTGTGAACCAGAGAAACTGAGAAAGGGGGTTAGTTATGACCTGGGAAGGTATTAGTACTCAAATCGTCCGTCGTACTCGACGGGACCCACGCTTACAAGATTGTGTTTAAAAGGGGTAAGTGTATGTGCTGACTGTGTATGAAAAGCTAGGAAGGAATGTACATGTGTCAGTGCAAAAGGTGTGAATTGCTCAGGAACTGAGGCTTAAAAAGAAGGCTGGAAGAGGGGAAAGACACAAAGACTTTTGTTCGATAATTGTTAAGTTATGCCTACGTATCCTCGTGTGCAATGAGGAAGTCAAAACACTGTAGTTCGACTCAAAGAGATTAGAAATGATTTGACTGTGAATTGCTTGCTTGTCTGTGCTCAAGTGTATGACTCGTCTGGCTCGAGTGCTAATTGTCTTGCATTAGACGGAAGAAGCAAGTTCTCGTTTTTAGAGTGAGTGTGATGAGAAAAGAATCTCGGAGGAGACGATTATTGTTTGTTTTTTGTGTTTTCAGTTTTTTATTGTTTTTGGTGTTTTGCATAAGATAATGAGCTTAAGCCTTAATCAAGGGTCATAAACTCATTATATCACCCCTGATTAGGGATAATGAGCCTACTTAAGTGTGAGATAAACATCTCAACTTAATAACCTTAATGATGAAGGATTAAGATCAGTAACCTACTTGTGATTATTAAGATGTTTTTTGGTTTTTGTTTAGTGTTAAGTAATGAGTTTAATCTCCAATCAAGGATTAGTGAACTCATTACACCATCCTAAGAGAAGGATGATAGATGAGAACACTTAAGCTGAGAAAGACTCCTCAACTTAATCCAGGGTTAGGGATTAAATTAATTATATAACAAACCTTTATTAAATGGATTTTAATTAAAGGGTGAGATTAAGAAGTGGACTTTATGGTTTGTAAGACAACTTGAGGGGACTTGTCCATTAAACACTAGGGTTAGTCCCTCTTAACCATAAGGAAAAGATAAAACCCTAATGTAAGGCCCAAGTTACAAGATAAAGTCTTAGTGATTATTAATGTGTTTTGATTAAGAGGTGTAAACAAATTAAATGTTTAACACTAAGGATTAAAGTTATACACTCCATCCTAAGATAAGGATACATGCATAACCCTAATTCCAAAGTCCTAAAGCTTTAAGAGTTTAGCCTCTGATTAAGAGATGAGAAGAGAGACTCAAAGGTAAAAATCTAGGGGAAACTATACACAACCCTAAAAATTATCATGCTTGGATATCCTATAGTTTGTGAGGCTTAAGAGAAAAGATCTTCAAGGCCTCCAAGGAAGGGAAGAATATGAAAAGAGAAGAGAGGAGAGAATAAGTTACTTACTTCCTGAGGAAGATAAGTAACTTAGGAGAAAAGAAAGGAGCAAGAGAAACACAAGTGAAGCAAGTTCCCTCTAAATACAATTAAAGGATGCAAATGCAAATGAAATAATAGGTGGGAGGTAAAGGCAAATCCACCTCCCAGGCAACTTACCAAAAGTTCCTGAAATGTTAGCACAAGATGCATAAAATGCAAATGCAAAAGGAAACAAAGCATATGAAGGTGAAAAGACCACAACCAAAAGTGTAAATGCAATGCAAATGGTGTATGAAATGATGCAAAGGCATAAACATGTCATGTATATGATCATACAAGAGAATGAGTGCAAATGAAGCATGTTAGGAGCATGAAAACATATAGAAGTTCATGAAACAAAATGAATGCAAAGCATGCCAAAATGATGCAACAATGATCAAGCAATGTTTCAAACATGTCCTAATATTTCTAAGATGACATACAAAATAATGGAACGGCATGACAAGTTCATAAGATGATGATACGCAAAGATAAATGCAAATGAACATGAGAAGTTAGGGTTTTATGAATGTATGAGATGCATATGACCAAAACAGAAGCATACATCATGATAAAAATTTGAAATTGAACTCAAACAAACCCTAATCACATACAAGATCAAACCCCAAAGGAGAAAGTAAGAAGCTAACCCTAGGAAAAGTTATGGATTTCCTAAGTTAACTAGGGTTTTTGGGTGATTCTTAAGGGAAAATGCAATGCAAAAAAATAGATAAATAACCTAGAAACTAGATGCAATATGAGAAACAATGCAAAAAGAATCAAGTTCAAACTCACCATGGTTAGGCAGAAATGAATTTTTCAAGTTAGGGTTAAAAAATGTGAAATTTAAGAACCTTAATTCAAAGAAAAGTGAAAATGTGATCAAACCTAAAAAGAAATTTGTATGGTGAGTTTGAAAATGTTTCTAAATGTTTAAGAATGCTTCATGAATTTTTTGGTGATTTTTAGAAACTTAAATGCATTTTTAATTAATTAAAATCAATTAATTAATTAAATAAAACATTTAAATATTTTAAAAATAGTGTTTTAATGCAAAAATAAAAATAAAAAATGTTTTTAGGTTAAGAAAATTATTTGAAACAAAAATGTAGAAAATGATATTTTTTGAAAGTGTTTTGGTATTTTAAATAATTATGTGAAAGAAAATGCAATAAAATGAAAATAAAAATGAAATAAAAGGAAAGTAAGCTTATCTGATGGTTGGGATTCAAACATGAGGGGAGTCAGTTGACTGGGCGCGTGAATGGAGGGCCTAGATTGCTTCTGATTAAATTAATTAATTAATCCTAATTAAAGTTAATTAAAAATGGATTAGGGTTTAAACACATGATATGGGCCGTCCATAACGCGCGCGAAGCTCTCATCTAAGGGCCTATATTCAAAACACGCTAATTACACAGATTAGCCTTAATTAACTTCAGGCGACCGAAACCATTGTTCCGGTCGTCTTCTCCGACCAGCCTTCATCCCAACTTCCACCATAGGCCATGAAACACTACCAAAATCTCCAGAAATGATCAATGAACCTCCCTAAACACGAATCCAGCCCCAAAAACAATTTATTTTTCATCAATCTCATGAATCGAACCAAACATTTTTCTAGGTTAAAATTTCAGAGATACGGTTCATGCTCGTTTCTTCACCATTTTCAAAAATAACAAGTACAGTGTGATCAGGGGAGCATGGGGAACATTTCCAAAACATAAAACAAAGCTTCTGGAAAAAAAGTTTGGATGAACTACCTGAGATGAAGCTTTCACTCCTTGAGCTTTCTGGCCTCTTTCTTTGTTCAATCCACCTCCAATGAACTCCCTGATGATGTTGCAATGCTTAGAACAAGTTTATATGGCTTGGTTTGAGATATACAGCTCCTCTGCACCAGGAATCGTGTTTTTGTTTGGCTATGTTTCAAGGCTTTTTAAAGGGTGCTTTGTGATCCTTAGACCATTTGGAGATGATTGGTGAAGTTTGTTTTGAGGTTTGTGGCTTGTGTGATCAGATTCGAAGTGATAAAGTTCTTGAGTGATTTTTGGATTCTTGAGTTATTGGATGATTCAAGCCAATGTGTTCTATGAAATGGAGTCCATAATGTTTGTATATGATATTCGGATTGGCCAGAGAGTTGTTGGTGGATTAGTATGATTGGTATGGTTGTTTTTGCAAAAAGTCAACATTGGTTGTACTATGAGCATGGGTCATGGAAGGAGTGGTTCTATGGCATGTCTTGCTTCAGCATGGTTCATGGTGAGCCCTTGGATTGAAACATGTGAGCTGTAACAAGTGGATGAAGAGTTTCAAGGCATTTTGCAAATTTTCCTCTTTGAACTTTCTTGAGAAGCAAGGCATGGAAACTTGTGATTTTTGGTGCAATCTTGATCAAAATGTGTTGCATTATGTTGTTATGATATTTAGAAGTTGATTAGAGGTCATGAAATGGCTTGACAAGTGAAATTGCAAAAATGCCTCTTTGGTGCACACTTGGAAATTATAGGATTTTTGCCAACTTTGAAAGGCCATATCTTGAGTTCTAGGATGAATCAAGACATGTTTTTGTACTTTTTGAAAATGGGAAGACATAATCTACAACTTTCATGTTTGAAAAAATTTCATTTGAAGCATTTTTGGTCATGAAAGAATAGGTTGAATATCTTTCCCAAAATGGAAAGTTTCCATTACAAGTCATTTCCAAAAATAGCAAGTTTGCATTTGGCTCAAAATTCTTCAACTTTGTGAAATTCAAACCACTCCAATGATCAAATAAAGACCATAGAGACTCAAAATGAAGATGATGACCCTTTGGTACCCTTGATAGAGGCCTCAAATGCCTTGATTTTGACTTTACTTGCTCAAGAAGTTACCCAATGATCAGATGACTTCCACAGTGAATTTCTTCATCAAATTTGGTACACATGCTCTTTATAACATATATAGACCATTAGAATCAAGAGTGACCAAAAAATTGAGGTTAAGGGCCTCAAACCCAAAACCCTAATTTTGGTCATCTGTGCAGGAAAACCCTAGCTCTGACTGGACTTCTGTGCAATCCTTTGACATTTTGTGACTTCCAATCATCCTTGGAGACATAATAAGACCATAGACCCCTCATGGACCCTCTTAGAATGATTCAAGGTCTCATAGATTGCTCAGATCACTTCTAAGATTTATCTGATCACAAAACCCTAATTGTGCAGTCATGCAATGATTTGATGAAGTTGTTTATGCAATGAGATCATAAGCCATGGTGTGAGAAAAAGTGAGGGCAAATTTGGGGTGTTTACAGCTGCCCCTATTCAAGCATGAGTTAGCTGTGCAGGATGTAAGTGCCTGGCTTAACAAACAAACAAGATAACTTGTGGTTGAATACCAAGACAGTCTGAAATTTGCACTCTTTATTAAATTAAAGGAAGAAAAGGGATATAAATTGTAAAAGATAGTATAGTATGTTTATCAAGTATAAGCGATGGAGGACAACCATCGATCAGAGGATGACTGCTGGGGGTAAAACGGTAAGTAAAGCAATGACGGGGACGACCATCATGCTGGGAAATAAAGAAACCGCGACGGGGACGGCCATTGGGTAAAGTGATGAAGGACGATCATCAAAAAGAGAAAAGACCACGACGGGGACGACCATCGGGTAAAGAAATAAAACTCTCTGGGGATTGAAGAAGTGGGAAAAGCACTGATGGGGACGACCATCAGGCTGTAAAGTAAAGTAAATAACGTTGGGGATGGCCATCGGGCTAAACTGATGAAAGACGATCATCAAGAAAAGGAAAAGGGACCACGACGGGGACGACCATCGGGTTAAAGAATAAATGAAATATTTGACGAGGGACGGTCATCAAAGGTGAAGGACAATCACCTAGCAAGGGACGGTCTGCTCTTTATCACGACATAAAACGAATGCCAGATAGAAAAGATCAACGATGGGGACGACCATCGGACAAGCATGATGAAGGACGATCATCAAGAGGTGAAGGAAGATCACCTAGCAGGGGACAACTGCTCTTGGGGGATTATCTTGACATAGGACGAATGCCAGATAACAAAGATCAACGATGGGATGGCCATCAGATAAAATGATGAGGGACAGTCATCAAAAGGTGAAGGACGATCACCTGGCAGAGGACGACTGCCAAAAATATAGCGACATAGGACGAATGCCAGATAGAAGGTTCCAACAATGGGGACTCCACTGGGGAAAGGATGAGGGACGGTCATCCAAAGGTGAAGGAAAATCACCTGGCAAGGGACGGCTGCCGAAAGTATCACGACATCGGACGAATGTCGGAAAGAAAAATTTGTTTTGTTTCTGTGGGGATGTAAACACGAACGAGTGCTTACGCTTTAAAATAAAAGGTATAAGTGTTTGACAGTGCGTATAGACCAAAGACGTGGACGAGCATCCTTAGAACCATGATACAGACGAGTATCGGTTGAAACAAACGCTGACACGTGTTTAAGGATGATGGTACGAGCGAGTAACAATCGGTTAAGCAAGGAACACATACGAGTGTTTGATCTGCTGAGGAGTGATATATACAAGATACAGACGAGTATCAAAGACTTCTGTATAAGTATGTACAAGTATTGATCTACTAGGGAAGTATGTGTAAGACACAGATGAGTGTCAAAAGGATTGAGCAAGGGACACAGACGGGTGTTTGACGGATGAGTATTAAGTAAGATACAGACGAATATCAAAAGGATTATGGCGACTTCACTGGGGAAAGATGACACAGACGAGTGTCGAAAATAGCATGTATAAATATGAACATGCATCTATATTTGAGAGTGGCAAAGGGGATGTTTTGGCTTTTATCTGCAGGGGATATGAGTTTTACATATTGCTGATGAAGTGATTTTGATATTTGCAGGTGAATGGCTCGAATCTGGCTTATGATTATGCAAATGTTTGATTTTTGCCGTAATGCTCCATATTAAACGGAATGCTACGCTTAGTTTGGGGGAAAATGATGTGAATTCTATGATTATGCAAATGAGAAAACCGGTCCGAGATCCGGATCCTGCAAGGAGAAAGATCTCTGGGCGATCTATCTGGAGGAAGAACTCCGCTAGGGAAAGAGATCATTGGCTGATCTGCGGGGATAAAGGATCATTGAACGACCTTTCTATGGAACCCTGTGGGGATCCCTGCTGGGGAAGCTTCTGCTTGGGGAAACCTCATGCTGGGGAGGATTGATCTCAGGCGACTCTACTAGATATAGTCTTGCTGGAGACATACTGGGGATGGGAGAAAACCTTGGCGACTAGCTGAAGAAAAGGGAAGCTCTGGCAACTTGCTAGGGAGAGCAGTTCAGGCAACTCGGCCGGGGAAAGGGAAGTCCTAGCAACTCTGATGGGGAACAGACAATCTTGGTGACTGGTTGAGGACAAGGAGAAATTTGGCAACTTGTTGGGGAATGGCAGACCCTGGAAACTCAGCTGAGGATGAGAAAGTCTTGGTGACTAGATGAGGAGAGAGTAATCCTAACAACTCTGCAGAGGGAAAGAAGTTCGAGCATTGCTCGGGAGTTCCTGCTTGGGGAGGAGAAAACTTATGGGAAGTAATCTGCTGTAACACCTTCGTCCAAGCGATACGCTGGGGATTGATGAATTTCTCAAAGGATCCTCTGGGGGATAAAAACTTCGCGAGGAAATACTTTGGTCAAGGAGTCCTGCTGATGATGTGATTATTGGCTTGGCTGGGGAAAACACCTGATATGCCCCATCCTGTGAAAGATTGTCTGCCTTGAGTACCTGCAACCTGTTAAGACAAAGGAAATGCACAAGTGTCTAGAGGTATCCTCAACCGGATTCCGTCATAGGAGTTAGATTTGCTTAAGAATTCATATTTCCTGCAAGCATTTGTTGAAAATGGCCTATATGTTTTCATGCAAATGTTGTATTATGAACTCTGGACATTTTGCAAACAAAAACAAAAGATAAAAAACAAAGTGTGACTGAATATTCTGATTTTATTGATTTGTGTGCCCTGAATAGGCAAGTACAGTCAAATAAGCGAATCCCCTGAAAGGAGGAGATTGTTGTAAATTGAGAAAATAAAAGTGTTGGCAATGTTGAAGATGACGCTCCAGTGAGCTTCTTTGCTATGACCCGTATGACCTGAACGCTCTTCTTATCTTGCTTTCTGAAAAGGCTGATTCTGACTGACGCTTTGTCCTTTCGAAGCTTGCCATGTTATGTGAGTGATACAGACGAATTCAAAAATGCAGTTGTTCGCTTATTCCCTGATTTTGTGTGGATCTCCCTTTCGGGTTTTCAATCCACCGGGATACCAATTTTTGCCTGAGCTGTCCGATGTAGCTTTTCAACTCAGCGGGTGTACATTTTGTTTCTTCAGTTTTTCCCTTATTTTTGCCCGAGTCTTTTATTTTGTTTTTGACTTGCCGGGATGCCCTATTTTTGCCTGGACTTACATTCTGTTTTTATGTCCAGCGGGTCATTTTATGCGAAGTATTTTTTAACTGCATCTGAATTCATAGGGGATAGGAAGTCCTCGCCATCCATAGTAGTGAGCATCAACGTTCCACCAGAGAAAAATTTCTTTACTATGAATGAGCCTTCGTAGTTTGGCATCCATTTACCCCTGTGGTCTGTATGAGGAGGAATAAGTATTTTCAGCACAAGCTCTTCCACCTGATATTCCCGAGGTCTGACTTTCTGATCGAAGGATTTCTTCATTCGTTTCTGATACAATTGCCCATGACAGATAGCTGCTAATCTTTTCTCTTCAATCAGGCTCAGTTAATTGTATCGAGATCGGACCCATTCTGCTTCATCCAGTTTCACATCCATCATTACCCGTAAGGAAGGTAATTAAACTTCAACAGGTAGGACAACTTCCATACCATACACAAGCTGATAAGGTGTTGCCCCAGTAGATGTTCTGATAGAGGTTCGGTACCTATGCAAGGAAAATGGTAGCATTTTGTGCCAGTCTTTGTAGGTGACTACCATCTTCTGCACAATCTTCTTGATATTCTTGTTAGCAGCTTCAACAACGCCATTCATCTTTGGCCTGTAAGGAGAAGAGTTGTGATGTTGAATTTTTAAGTTCCGACAAAGTTCTGCCATCATTTTGTTGTTCAAATTGGAAGCATTGTCAGTAATGATGCGCTCGGGAACTCCATATCGATAAATGATATCTCTTTTCAGAAATCTAGCTACCACTTGTCTGGTGACGTTTGCATATGAAGCTGCTTCAACCCATTTGGTGAAGTAATAAATGGCCACCAGGATGAATCTGTGACCATTTGAAGCAGTTGGTTCAATCTTTCCAATCATGTCAATGCCCCACATGGAAAAGGGCCAAGGTGAAGACATCACTTTCAAAGGATTCAGAGGCACATGCACTTTATCTGCGTAGATCTGGTATTTGTGGCACTTTCTGGCATAAGCACAACAATCTGCATCCATTGTGATCCATTGCCATTGCATGTCCTCCGGCATGGGTACCAAAAGAACCTTCATATACTTCGCGCATTAGCAGGTCTGCTTCCTTCTTGTCAACACATCTGAGCAAGACCATGTCGAAGTTTCGCTTGTACAAAGAACCATTAGTATTGAGGAAGAAACCATCGGCTAGCCTTCTTAATGTCTTCTTATCATTTGACGTTTCCCCAGGTGGGTATGTCTGAGTTTCTAAGAAGTATTTGATGTCATAGTACCAAGGCTTGTTATCAATGACAGTGTCCATAGAGAATACATATGGCGGTCGGTCCAGTATGGATACCAAAACCCGAGGTACATAATTAGCAGCTTATACTTTGATCATGGATGAAATTGTAGCCAAAGCGTCAGCAAACTGATTCTCATCTCGAGGTATGTATTCAAGCTTGACTGTTGTGAAGAAGGTCAACAATCTCCTCGTATAGTCACGGTAGGGAATCAGATGCTCCTGATGAGTGTACCACTTGTCGTTGGTCTGGTTGATTACCAAAGCTGAATCTTCGAATACATTCAAGGTTTTGATCCTGAGGTCAATGGCTTCCTCAAGACCCATGATACAAGCTTCGTACTCGGCTTCATTGTTAGTGCATGCAAAGGTGATCCTTGCTGAGAAAGGCATATGAACTCCTTTGGGTGTAATAAGCACTGCACCAACCTCACGACCGTTGCAATTAACTGCCCTGTCAAACATCATAGTCCATGCTTCTTCTGGGTCAGACCCTTCAGTGTGAATAGGCTCTTCACAATCTTTTGCTTTTAAGAACATGATGTCTTCATCAGGGAAGTCAAATCTCATAAGCTGGTAGTCGTCAATGGGTTGCTCAGCCAGATAGTCAGACAATACACTGCCCTTGATGGCTTTCTGAGAGGTGTACTAAATGTCATATTCTGTTAGAATCATTTGCCATCTTGCGACCATTCTGGTAAGTGCTGGCTTCTCAAATATGTACTTGAATGGATCGATATTTGAGATCAATAAGGTAGTATGAGTCAACATATACTGTCTTAGTCGGCGAGCAGCCCACGCTAAAGCACATCAAGTTTTCTCGAGCAGTGAATAACGTTGTTCACAGTCGGTAAACGTTTTGCTTAGGTAGTATATTGCATACTCTTTTCGACCAAACTCGTCATGCTGGCCCAACACACACCCCATTGACTCTTCTAATACTGTCAGGTACATGATTAGAGGTCTTCCTTCGACTGGAGGCATGAGAATTGGAGGTTATGGAAAATACTCTTTGATCCTGTCAAAAGCTCTCTGACAGTCATCGTTCCACCTGACTGTTTGCTCTTTTCTTAACAGCTTGAACAAGGGTTCGCAGGTTGCAGTGAGATGAGATATGAACCTTGAGATGTATTTCAATCTACCTAAGAACCCTCGAACTTCTTTCTCAGTCTTAGGTGCAGGCATTTCCTGAATAACTTTGACTTTATCGGGATCAACCTCAATTCATTTTTCACTTACAATAAAACCTAGCAGCTTACTAGAACGTACCCCGAATGTGCACTTGTTGGGGTTCAACCTTAACTGATACTTCCTTAGGCGCTTGAACAATATCAGCAGATTCACCAGATGTCTTCCTCTGTAAGGGACTTGGCCATCATATCATCCATATAGCACTCGATTTCTTTATGGATCATATCGTGGAATAATGTTACCATAGCCCGTTGATATGTTGCACCGGCGTTCTTCAGACCAAACGACATTACCTTGTAGCAAAACGTGCCCCAAGGTGTGATGAAGGTTGTCTTCTCCATGTCTTCAGGTGACATCTTAATCTGATTGTATCCAGAGAATTCGTCCATAAAGGAAAATACTGAGAACTGAGCTGTGTTATCTACCAAAACATCAATGTGAGGTAATGGGAAATCATCTTTCGGGCTTGCTCTATTCAAATCCCGGTAATCCACACACATACGCACCTTGCCATCCTTCTTAGGTATGGGTACAATGTTAGCAACCCACGGCGGGTAACTAGTTACAGTGAGAAAACCGACGTCCCACTGCTTTTGTACTTCCTCATTGATCTTCATGGCCATGTCCGGGCAAGTACGGTGCAACTTCTGTTTAACTGGCGGGTAATCTTCTTTCAATGGCAGCTTGTGCATGACAATGTCTGTATCCAGACCCGACATATTTTAATAAGACCAAGCGAACACATCGACATACTCCCGAAGCATAATGATGAGTTGTTCTTTCACTGAAGCTTGCAGACTAGCCCCGATCTTCACCTCTTTCACATCTTCCTCGGTACCAAGATTGATAGTCTCAACCTCCTCCTGATGAGGAGAAATCACTTTTTCCTCTTATTTCAACAATCTGGCCAACTCTTCAGGAAAATCATAGTCTTCTTCAACCCCTTCATCTGCTTGATTAATCGGATTGTCGAAGTCATACGAGGTCATAGCAATGTCGTTGTCGGTGCAATCTAGAGGGCTATCTCTGCAAGGGTTGAAATTTGTTTATTTTAGTGATTGATTTTATCTTATTTGGGAAAAAGTGAATGAAGTTAATTATTTGAGAAAAACATTTCCATTTATTGTTTTGTGCGGAAATAACAAAAATGAAAGACTGTGAGCGAAAAAAAGATCGTTTGCAAAAGATGTCCATTGTTCATTAATCATTCATTTGCACAAAATACATATATGGCCCTATTACAAAATGAGTCCTGACACCTTGGGCAAGATGCAGGACTTGATGCATGCTTAAACAGGAAATAATAATTACTTTGCAGCAGTAATCCTTATAATTTCCTTGGAAGACCAGTTGAGGACTTGTTGGCCTGAGACTCTTGGACGAATCTAGCTTTCCAGGTTGAAGTCGCTTTCAGCCTCGTCTTCCACATTGTTGATTGCATCCGGGGTCAGCATACCCCCACTGATAAACTTGGGAGCTTCAGCAGCCTCCTCTTGGACCTGTTAGGATGGTCTGTAAGCCAAACCGAACTTGTCTTCCTTGATCTGAACTTGCATCAGCTTGCCCCAACCTTGGGCATTCCCGTCTTCAACAACCTTCCTAGCTTGTTTGTAAGAAGAGATTGAAGTTCCAAACACTTCAGTTGTTGCTTCATTGACATTGAGGGCCTCAAACCCTTGGCTCATTGTCTCATGGATCTCTCCATCCATCTCAATATACTTGTAAGTAGCTAGATGACTGACGAAGATGTCCTCCTCCCCACAAATTGTGATGACTTGGCCCTCCCACTCATATTTTAACTTTTGGTGAAGGGTCGACGTTACGGCGCCAGCGGCATGAATCCAAGGTCGACCCAACAAACAGCTATAGGCAGGCTGAATGTCCATCATGTAGAAGATAGTTTTGAAGATCTGCGGGCCAATTACCACAGGCAGCTCAATTTCTCCAAGAACCGATCTTTTAGAACCGTCAAAGGCTCTCATAACCAGGTTACTTGGACGAAGTGCAAGACCATCATACTTCATCTTAACCAAGGCTTTCTTTGGTAAGACATTGAAAGATGACCCAATGTCAACCAAGACATGAGAAAGAACAGCACCTTTACACTCCAAGGTGATATGTAAAGCCTTATTGTGATTGCGGCCCTCCGTAGTCAGATCAACATCAGTGAAACCTAGCCCATGGCTAGTATTGACATTTGAAACCACTGTCTCTAGCTGATTAAATGTAATCTCTTCAGGCACGTAAGCTGCGTGCAAGACTTTGAGAAGTGCATTCCTGTGAGCTTCGGAACACATGAGCAATGATAATATGGAGATTTTGGAGGGTGTCTGATGAGCTGGTCCATAAACTTGTAGTCACTCTTCTTGATTATTCTCATGAACTCGTCTACATCCTAGTTAAAGGATGTCTTCTGAGTTTCCTTGGCAATTAGTTCTTCAGGCATCACACTCTTGCCTTTAGCTTTGGTAGCAGCTTCTGCCTCAACATCAACTCTTGGGAATTGTGAAGCGAAGAGACATCTGCTTCGAGTGAAGCATCCGCCTCCCTCTACATTATCAACCTGTGGTGAATAAGTTGAAGAATCAAGAGTGAATTTCTTTCCGTTGCAATACAAATCTGAGCCATAGTGCAAGATACGACACTGCTGCTGTCATAGGGAACTGGTCCAGGCACCGTGATAGTAACCAGACTGATTGTTGCGGAAGAAGGGGTCGTGACAGTTTGTGGGTCATAATAAATTGTGACAAGAGGTCTGATGGGAGATGGTGCAGGTGATGAAGGTTTTTGATGTTGATGTTGATGTGAGTTGTTGAAAGAATCTGGAACATGGATTGTTGTCGGGTCATAGTAAATGGTAACTGTGGAAATGTCCTCATTGATGGTTGCTGTTGTTGTAGAAGGATGTGTTAAACTGATGCCCGTTGAAGTTGAAGAAGGGATGGTTGTTGACGTTGTAGAAGAATTTGTTGGAATGATTATTGTTGAAGTTATAGGAGTGATATATGTTACATCTGATGAAATGATGTTTGCTGGAGTTGTAGGAGGAATGGTTGTTGATGTTGTAGGAGCTGTGTAACACGGTGGGAGAACTGACTTTTTAGTCATGTTGTGGATAGCAAGAGTCGCCCCCAACTTTTATTTTATCCATAAGGAAAGGACATAAAAGAACAGGAAAGACCTATTTTAAAAGACTTGAGTTCGGGGGGTAGATTATATAAAGGGAAGGTGTTAGAACCCTTTATATCCATGGTTATCCATGGGCTCTTAGTTACTTATCTCACTTAAATTGTTTTTGAAAAGTGTAGTGTGTGATTAGAAAATTTTCTAAGTACTTTGTAATGATCCTCGTATGGATGTATACAAAGCCTTGTTTTGAAAAATATTTAGGAAAGTGAGGTGTAAAGAGTAATTTTAAGAAGTGAGTGTAACACCTCAAAATTTGCCCTCATTATTTATTCCCTTAATTGGCTTTTTGTTCGCATTCATCTGCATTTTCCATTAGGTCATATAATCACAATCATGCATTTTCTTTGGCTCCCCAGGATTGGGATCTTCTGACTTGATTCTCCTTGCTCAGAGGTGATACATCTAGATATGGTGCATTCAAGACTCATAGAAGGGTTGAAATCTCATCATGGTGAACAGTTTCTCACAGAGGGCCATCCAGTGTTAAAGTTTGTTTAATTGGAAAGTTCAGATGTTGGTTTAGGGTTTCTCCTTTGTAATGAAGTTTATTAAGCTGATCCTTAAAGTCTGGACGTTTCGATCACAAAAAGCATCATATGGATTTCAGAGGTTGTTTAATTCGGGATATACTTGAGGTACTGTTATAGAGCATGGAAAGGAATATTTGGAATCCATTCATATGAAGTAGTGTGTCGTTGACCTAGTTAGAGTGAGCAGTTCGTCACTCTTCATCATTACACTGATAAGATATTATTGCAAGTGGATGTTCGATTACAATTCAAAGAGATATGTTTGATGACCTCCATGCCATTAGTCGATTTAATTGGATTTATTATTAGTTGAAGTTTGCTTCTTTTAATAGTAAATTTAGTTATTATCTTTTTGGGCCTTAGTAACAAGGTTCACACTTGGCCCATATCTTCATAAGTTCACACATGGCCCATACTTTTGTCTCAAGCCCTATTACCCAAATTATCCATATTAGTTCTAATTCCATTTCATTATTAAATCACATTTTCTATCCATAATTTTTGTTAAATCCAAAATAAATATAGCTCATATTTCGGTCCGATTAACCATTTTTTAGTCTATGACCCAATTCATGTTTCAAACCAAGTCTTGTCCATTAAAAGCCCATATCACAAAGCCGTTTGGAGACCCTTTGAATGTGTTTCATTGTCCAATGTCCATTCAACTATCCATATTCACTTTTAATTCCTTATCCATTTTATAAGAGTCCATCTTAGTTTTCAAATTCCCTTTTTAAACCATACCATTTTTTATTAACAATTCTAGTTCTAATGACCATTGTTAGGAGACCTTCTTGTTCCATCTAACATACAAAAATTTGCACTATTAAGAAGTTCAAAGAGCTATTAAAAGTTATGATCCATATTGGTTAGGTTACACCTCAATAATTAGTGACAAAAGTACCAAAAGACAATAATAAATTGATACACTAGAACAGAATAATATGAAGGAAGATCAGTTACAAAAATAATACAGTTATGAAATTGGTACATCAAAATTGAAGAGTTGATATAATAAATGGTGAAATTCAGAAGCATGACAAAAATGTAAGAGAAATCCTTTCAGTTTCCAAGCTTTCCATGTCAGCATGATAATTCTTTACATCTCCAATCTCTAATCTTCGCAACTGACAAAACCCCTCTCCTACATAAATTCTTCAATCATCTTCTTTAATCCTCACTACTTCAACCTTTTGAAACTCTCATCATTTGTCCATCACCAAATCTCAACTTTGCAACTTTCTTCATCACTATAACTTCATGAAATCCTGCAAAAAACACACTTCATCATCAATGCCACCTTCACTTCAATAACAACAACAAACTTACAAAAAAGACAATTGTCACAGATTACCCTTTATCATCCATCTTCATCATCCTTTAACCTCCTTATCGATCTTCAATATTCAGCATCACCTTCGAACAACAAATTCGAATCCACAAATCTGAAGTAGAAGAAGAGTGATATCAGGAAAATACTAAAAAAAAGGATGTCCACTAAGAGAAAATTCAGAACCAAGGAAGTCATATACACAATCTCAAATAAGACTCAGAAAAGTTCCACAAAGTTAAAAATAGTTGCAAATTATAACAGAAAATGGGAAAGCCATAACAAAATTGTAACAAGTTCATAACTGAATTGATAACTGAATTCACCTGGGAAAGTTCCATAAGTATCTCTGATTCATTTCTATAAATTAGAATCACACAATCTCCCAAAGTTTTTCTTCACCAGAAATTTCTCCTTCACACAATTTCTTCAACCTCCTTCAATCTTCTTCTTAGCTTCTCAATCTTCCACACAACTTTTCCTCTCCATTTTACTTCGATTCCTGGATCTTCAATCTCTTCTCACATCCCTCTTTTTCTTCAATTCTCTAATCTTCTTCAATATTCATTGTATCTAAGAACCTGCAAAAATTCAGGATCCGCGCTGAATTCAATCCTCACTTCACCCTTCAGAAATGGTTCACGGAATAATAACTTGAATCTTCGATTTCAAGAAGCATCGTCGAATCACAACGATAATTCAGAAAGAAGGAGAAGGAGTTCGATAATGATTCGTCCACAGTTCCGTTGATCGACATAACAAGAACAAAAACACAAGATTTGGAAAAGTGAAAGAAAGAGTATGACGCGAATCCATACCTGAATCGTGTTCGGCATCATCGGCGAATTCGCAAGGTACGATCCTCTCTCACTTTGCTCTTGTGTGGTGTTTGATGTTGCAATATATGTAGTTTTCATGATGAGTGGAGAATCGAGGTTCCGGTTAGGGTTAGGATCGAGACGAGGGTTTCGGTTAGGATTAGGGTAAAAGGTGCAGATATGAGGTCGCTCCACCGTTCACTTCTGTTTTGCTCTGACGAATATTGACAACGGCGGAATAGGTAAGGATTCAGGGCGAGGTGAAGGCTATTGGTAAGTCTTTGAGATTGTAGGGAAGGCGAGATGCTATTGTGGTGTTCGTCTTCTCCAACGGTCATTGACGGCGGCAGATTAGGAATGGAAAAGGGACGGTGGCGGAAACGGAAGAAGAAGGTGAAGGTGGTGGTGGTATCGGAAAACAAAAGAGGGGGAGGTGATGAGGTGCGTCTTTTATTTGAGGTTGAAGAAGAATAAAGTGAAGGTGATGAAAGGTAGAGGTGGCGGCAGATGGAGAAGTGAAGAGAGGACATAGGGTTTGGCGTGAACATGTTCATCCCTTTGTCTGCTTGTTTTTATAATTTCATTTGTTTTTAGTTTTAGTTAATTCAATTGTATTAGTTAATTTAATTCAATTGTCTTAGTTAATTCCCTGAGTCATTAAGAGAAATATTAAGAATTAAGAGAAAATCAAAGGACAATTAAAGCTGTTATTAGAATATTAAAAGAATAATGGTCATTAATTCGGTTTAATTTCACCTAATCCCCATAAGAGCCGTTAGAAAATGAGAGGATAAGATGTTGATAGCCTTTGGGATCCCCAGCCACACCGGTGGTGACACGTGTCACCGTCCGGTAGGCTCCTAGCGCGGCCGATCTGGTGTGTGTAGGTGTCATACCCCAAATTTGTCCTACCCGCACCATTTTATTTTACTGTCTAACCGCATATTAAAAAAAATCCAAAAATATATCATTTTGTTTTGTGAAAAAATTGGGTTAAGTCGAGTGTGTGTGGGCTAAAAACTAGAGTGTACGGTTAAAATATAGGTTTGATTCATTCAGGATTTGGTGGGGTGGCGATTATCCGTTTTTTTTGTTATCCACTTTCAATTTCATCGTTTTTTCTATTCATATTTTCTAAACCCAATTTTAAATCAATTACCATCTTTTTTCATTAAAGCCCATTAGCCCATTGCATTTTTATCTCATTATAAAATTACAAAAAATTTCATTGTTATCATTATTATTTTCCATTTTTATTGTTATTAGTATTTTTATTATTATCCCTTATTACTACCATTTCTATTATTAGTATTATCGTTATTACAAGTATATTATTCTGTTATTATTATTATAATAATAATAATAATAATAATAATAATTATTATTATTACTATAGTTATTAATTATTATTTTATTTTTATTTTTATTAAAAAGCCACATTTTTATAGTTTACAAGTTTTCTAAGTTTTCCAATTGATAATATGGATCACATGCTCAACAAATATTTTCCAGCACATATTCTTCTTATGGTCCCCACAACACACATCGCATCACACCACATTCAACAAATTTTTCAGCATCATAAAAAAGAAAATTGCCAGCTATCAATTCTTATCCAGATTTTTTGAACAAAATTCCTATTACACCCTCAGGAGATCCTTCTATTTAAAGGAGCCATTTCTCTTCTCCTAAAAAGCTTGGAGAGCCTAATATTCCTCTGCCAAAATCAAAACAAATGTCAAGCTTCAAAATTTTCTTTCACAGATAAACACTAAACCCATACAAAAAATTCCAAAAATTAATCCTCCATTCTCAAACTTTCCATAAAGAACCATACCATCACTAACCACTAAAACTCAGCAAAACAAAAAACCTGAACAAGCCGCTATACCACCTTCAACCCATCATAACACCACTAAAAACACAATACACCAAAAGAAATTGAAATGCAGTGAAATCAAAAAACAGAAAACCTAGAAAAAACGTGACTCACACAAAACCAAACACAAATCTGTAAAAGCAAAAAAATCCAAAATCACATAAAGCAGAGTCGTAAACCGTGAATAACCAGCTGAGTGAAAACGACTGGAACCAAATCGCAAAAAAACCTGAGTGTACCATCAGCACCGAAACCACCATCTCATTAAGCCTTTTGAAATTTCCTCAAACACCAAAACAGAACATTGAGCAACCATTTTCTTCAACCTCATACCATTTTTCAAATCGCTCATTCTCCATAAACACACGCACAAATCGCGTGAGACTCAAAATCCATAAGCAGCAAACCACCGAAGCATAACCTTTACAATCCGAAAACAAAATCGCACATAAATCGAACTGAATCAAAGCCAAAACCACTATCAAAATTGCACGAAAACCGCGAGATCGAGAAAATCGAGTGTGAAACCAAACCGAAACAGAACGGAGAGATCGAAACACGAGCGTGAGAATCGAATCTGAGCGAGCCAAGTGTGAAACCGCCATGAAACACCTGGTGATACTGTCACAAAATCGAAAACAGAAGGTGGTTGTGCAATCTTGATACAAGACATTTGAGGTTGAATATTTCATTTTCTTCTTTTTTTGAAACGCGATGCGTCGCTGTTGTTTTATCATAAGAAGCCTTGTTCTTATTTTGTTTGTTTTATAAAATCTTGGATGATTTTTTTTATTTTAGGATTTAAAATTAACCCTTCCCACTTCATATTATTGTTCATGGGTTTGGGCTCTAGGCCCATCCAAACTTGCTAATCCACACACCTCAAGTCCAACGACACCCCTTTTTTGTTTGGCTATTTATGCTGTGTTGGGCTTAGACCCATGGTTTTTGTTAACAGACAACACCACTGCCAGATGAACCCTCCTTTTTTATTTTGACTCTTTCGTTTTATTTAGTTGTTTCTTCATCAATTTGTTTTTTTTATGGATGTTTATATTTATGGATGTTTATGTGTTTTTTGTTAATATTTTACACTTCTTTTTTTTATTCGGGCCAATGATATATAAAAAGATCAAATTATTTCCGATTTCCTTAAGTCGGGAAATTTAATCAATATGAGGTCCTTCTTTTATTTAGGTTTTATTTTATTATTTTATTTTGACCAATAACATCTAGTTTAATTTAGTTTATTCATTATATCATTATAAATATTCTCAATATTATCAATTTATTCAATTATTTGTATTTATTATTCTATTTTAATTTAATTTTCGCAATTCAATTTAATTTAATTTATTTATTTCCGCATTTCAAAAATAATGATTCGACTCCTCATAGAACGATTTCATTAAATCGGCTCTAAGGAAGTGAACGAACCAAATTTCGATGCTTCCGAAAAGGTCCAACGCCTTCGGACAGTTGCATCCGAATAAAAAGGCCGAACGCCTTCGAACAGTTCAAAAACACTGCACACACGCTTTCTCTTGGGCGAATTACAACGAGACCATTTATTTCTCGCAATCCCCTGTATTTTATTTTGTATCCCTATCCCATTACTTTGTATGCATTTCATCAATTTTTATTTCGTTTGTGAACCCTTGGTCCAACGCCAAGTGGTTGCACTCTCACACACTCGCACTTTATTTTTCAGTTATCGTTTATTAGGATCTACCTTGCCTTGCGAGCCGAGCGCTTTGTGCCTCGCTAAACAAACCACAAAATAAACCTCCATTTGCATTCACCCTTTAAACCTAAAAAAAAACCAATATGTTTCGATTAGATCCAAACCCTTGATCCAACGTCAAGCGGTCATTAGGAAATAAAACACTTTAATAAATACGAGAAGAGATTGTACGCCACGAGCCTTAAGCGGTAGAAAGGAGGATAACGAGCTCTCGTTACTCGCTCCAATTATTTCGACGCAAGACGCTCGTCTTTTTGGACGGGATAAACTATCCATAGTCTTTAGTACATTTTAACTCCTAAACTCTTTCATCGAAGAAAGGTAATAAAATCAACAATCCATCAACCGTAGTAGGCCGAACTACGAGGCTCTGACTTTCCCATTGCACGCGGGAGTACGTAGGCACGAGGATCTCAATCCTTGCCGAGCACCTAGGATCAATCTAACTTATAACCAAACCCATTTCCCTCTAGCAAGTAATTCGTTTAAGCATAGACATCCTTTCGCACGTGATAACTTAGATGGTTCCCATCGAGTACGATGGATGTAGGGGGTGCTAATACCTTCCCCCTGCATAACCGACTCCCGAACCCAGGCAATGGTTCCGTTGACCTTTGTCCTTATCCCTCTCTTCCCGGGTTGTATCTATATCTTCCCTTTCCCTCTTTGGGAATAAATAGAATTAGGTGGCGACTCTTCGGTCTGTCCAGCGCGCGGATCCCGTCCTTTCGGATCGCGTGAGGTCGTATTTTTCGGGGTACGGCAGTAGGATTATGGTGTCTGGTGTGGACATGCGTGCATGAGCGTTTGATTAGGTTGCCAATAGAAACCCTAGATCAGACGGCTTTGATTAAGTCAACTCAATTGACCAAATTCCACCATATGATCCTTCTATTTTCTGCGTTTTTGGGCCCATACTACTGCCTCTCACACCACCCTTTTTAAGCCCATTAAGAAAAACAACTATAAAAAAATACTTACTGAACCCCCTTTATTTTCTTTTAGTTTTTTTAATTTTAGTTTAACATAGTTTAGAAATAAATCAATAAAAAATAGTAAAAAGCACTATAAAATTTCACAAAAAATTAAGTAGCTTAATAATTCCGATTAGAAATTTTTGGCATTTTTATTTTCTGAATTTTAATCGTTTTCGATTTAATTCTGATTTTTCTTTTAATTAGCATTTTGTTGAATTTCTTTCAACTGTACATGATTTTGTTCATTTTATTTTGTCCCCTTCCAGTAGGATTTTTAACCCATTCTTTTTGTCATATTTAGAGGACTCATAATAGGAACTAGAATAATTTTGGTAGAATTTTTAGATCATTTTATCCCCTGATTTAGTAGCTTAATCCATAGAAAATCATAGTTAATCCATAAGTAGAATTAAGTGATTTTTATACATAGTTAACTTCTGAATTTTTAGGATATTTTTTAGCACAATGTAATAGTTAGTTCTAGGACCCTATAGGATTAATTCCATAATTTTTCCAGGACTTTTAATATTTTTAGTGTATTAATCTTTAGGCTAGTTATACCTGTAAAATTCAATTAGTTTTGGTTAGAATATTAAGATCCATTAAGGATTACTTTACATAGGTTTAATCTTAGGATATTAATTTGACTTAGAATAGTTTAGGTGCTGATTTTTAGAATGATAATATTGGATAATTCCCCTAGTTTTAGGACTTAGGCTTGACATTTCTAATAAATAGACTTAGATAAAGTTTAGGCTTATTTTAGCTTTATACCTTTAAATGTGCATTTTTAGAATTTATTTCTTATGTCCACTTTAATGCCTTGCCATATTATTTGAAGTTTTTCAATTGTATGGGCCTCCCCTTTGTTTTAGAATCAACTTATCTTCCTTAGGAAGTAAGTTGAATTCTAGTAGTTTCTAGTTCCTTTCTTCATTAGGATTAGAAAGCCACACAAACCATTAGGACCACTTGTAAATAGATAAAAAAAATTAGGATCGAGTCTTAGTCCCTTAGATTTTGTCCTTTTTTTTTCAACTTGAGTCCTTCTTTCTCATCTTCAAACAAGATCCAAAAACACTTAACAAATAAATGAAAGGATCCCTTGTGTATAGCCTTATTCCATGAGGCACTTGCACTCATTCCATCTTGGAGTGGTGTAAGCTTGTCTAGCATGATGTAGAAGTCTCATCAAGGGGTTGTTTCACAAAGAAAACATAAAAGATACTTCTTCACAAAAGCAACAAAAACACTTAATAAAGTTCAACAAGCTAGTGAACTTAAACTCTAATCCTAGGAAACCAGTATTGGATAAATTCTCCTTGCTGGGTGTGCTTGTTCTATTATTCCATCTTGGAATGTAGTAGCAAGTACACATTCCATGGAAAAGAGTTTGAATTCACTTCCTTATGCCAAATTCATACAAAAACTCTTAAAAGACAAAAACAAATAATAAGCGACTATCCTGCGGGAACTTCTCTTCTCATCTCATTCACTCATAACGCGAACTCGCGACGACTTGTCTTGCATGCAAAACAGTAAACGCACTCTTACAAGACGAGTATGCAACACCTGAGCATAGACATACGCAGTTCCAGCCATAAAAAACACAAACAAATAGTTCCCGCCTTAGTTAGGCGAACTACGTCGACTCTGATCCTCATTTTCCCGATGAGGTACGTAGGCAGCGGGGTAGGGCCCGTTCGAAAACATTCTTTATTTTCCCTACATTTCCCCTTTCTTTCCATTTTCTTTTCCAATTCCTTTTCTCAGTTCCAGTTCTAGTTAGCAGTTCAAGCGTGGATCCCGTCGGGTACGACGAACGATCTGGGGTGCTAATACCCTTCCAGGTTGTAACCGACTCCCGAACCCAGATCTTTGGTTCGCAGGACCTTGTCCTTTCCTTCTTCCTTAGGTTTGTGCAACATTAACTTTCCCATTCATTCGGGATAAAAATGTCTGGCTGTCGACTCTATCTTTTCCGTGCCACTTTCGCGTTTGTACTAGGATGAAAATCCCGGGAGTGACAGCTGGCGACTCTGCTGGGGATCGAACCCAGAATCTCTGGTTTCCCTTGTAGAGTCAATCCTAGCGCCTATTTGTTTTTGTTTTCTTTGGGTGTTTATATGTGTGTGTTGTTGTGTTTATTTACTGTTTTCATTTACAGTTTTTACTTTACAGTTTACTTTACAACTTTATTTATTGCTTTCAGTATTTATCTTCCATGCATCATATTATACTGGACTGCCTGGCTGTGCTGGTTTTCATTTTTTCTGCGGGATGGGAGTTACTGTGAGATAATCCAAGTACCCGGCTTGAGTGCACCTAGGACTTAGAGTGGTTCCACTTTGGCTTCATGGCATCTTGCTATGTTGGTATTTGTGAGTTCCATGCCTTGACTTGCTACGACCTTCTCGGGAATGTATTGATACCGAAATCTTTCTGGGTTAATACGCTACCTTGATAGTTATGTGCAGTCAAGGGACCGATCATTGAGAACCTTTGTGGAAACATCTCTCTCCAGTGATGACAGTGGCAGACCACATTTATTGGCAAACTCACTCACATCTGAGGGCCCACTGGGAACTCGCATAGGATGACCTGGTTCTCTCATATGAATCCAGTTAAGGCAAACTGTTTGTATGACGATAGTATTGTACCTTTCAGGATGAATGTACTTTTGTTTCTCGATTCAGTGCTTGAAGCTGAGGACTTATGAGGGATGCTTGTTTTTCCGGACTCAGCTGAGACCTCCCTGAGTAGTACATAATGCCAAACCGATTCCCTGATTTGGTCATGAGCCATTTCTTGGAAATGGTGAATGTATTATTGCTATTCGGCCTCGAGAGTCCGTGATGTTTGACCCGAGTAGCACACCCGTGAGATTGGGAGGGGTTTACAGGTTTGCAGGAACCCTAAACTTCAACATACCCTCGTATGCCAGTACACTTCAGTGATATGATCTTGTTTTGTTAATTATGGATTCTGAAGTCATGAACTCCTGATCAGAGATACTTGTGATGATATTGTGGCCTTGCACAAACACTTGATTACCTGATTCACTACACAGACACGTCACTGATCACATGCCTTGCCTTGCATAACATCATGACATCATTAATCATTTTGTGTTCTTTTTATTCTCATGGTTCATTACCTCCTAGTCCTGGTCATATTTGCTGCTTCAACATGGAGATTCCAAGGAAGAGAAATGTCCATTATACGTCCCACATCCAGAAACAAATGGTATTCATAGGTTAATTGGCTTGATGGGGGACAAAGTGCTTGATGATTTCAGAAGAGAGTTTGGAAAGATCTTAGACTATGTGAATAAGCCAACCACTGATCAGAGTGATATCTTGCATTCTCTACTGCAGTTCTATGATCCACAGTTGAGGGTTTTTGTTTTCCCTGACTACATCTTGGCTCCCACATTAGAAGAGATATCCAGCATCCTCAAAATCCTTATAAAAATGGTGCTCCTTACTATGGCTTAGAGAAGATGCCTTCATCCGAAGATATAGCTGAGTCTTTCCTTCTAGGTTTGTCCAAAGTTAACAGAGAAGTGGATGCCACCAAGGGTAAAGGACTTTTCTTAGATTTTCTTATCAAGGAAGCTCAAGACCTGGCCTCTGAGAACAAATGGGCTAAGTTCAGCACCTTGCTTGCTTTGATAGTGTATGGGACCAGTTTGTTTCCAGGAGAGAAAGGTTTAATTAACATGGAAGCTATCACTATATTTTCCAGAAGAAATCCAATACCCACTTTGCTAGGTGACTTTTACTACGGGGTTCACCATAGAAATGAAAAAAGGAAAGGACATGTAAATTGTTGTGCTCCCCTATTTGCTGATTGGTTTGTAAGGCAACTCCCTAAATCAGGACCTTTTCAGGATTTGAAACAATCTTGGAAGTGGTCCAAACGATTAATGGGCTTAACCTCAGCTGACATTGCATGGGGATGCAACAGAGATCTTGTGGGCAAAGAATTATTGGTCAATTGTGGTAGCTTCCCAAATGTGCCTTTGATAGGAAGGAAAGGTGGGATCAGTTACAACCCTATCTTGTCCAGGAAGAAGTTTGGTTATCCATTAAGAGATTTGCCTTTGATTGAAGAGGCAAAGGAATCTTTATACTTTCCAGCAGAAGGAAATCTCAAGAAGAGCATGTTGTTATCCCAAGCTTGGGAAGTTAGAGTGATAAAAGGGAAGAAAT
This sequence comes from Lathyrus aphaca, assembly GCA_963966055.1. Taxonomy (NCBI): domain Eukaryota; kingdom Viridiplantae; phylum Streptophyta; class Magnoliopsida; order Fabales; family Fabaceae; genus Lathyrus; species Lathyrus aphaca. Next base: position 220,949,595 of record OZ014525.1, read on the forward strand.
ACTTTGGAAGAGTGGATACTAACACTTATGATCCTTTCGCTTGCTGGTTAGAGGATCGTGTGAAGACCCATTTGCTCCCATTTTCTAGAGAGACACCTCTCTACCCTAAGGAGGTAGCACCCACGACTTCAGTGTCTCTGCAAGATTATCAAAAGTTGGAAGCTTTGGTTCAACAACTCAGGTTAGAGAATCAAGAAGCTTACAATTCATGTCAGAAGCTGAAGATGCAGAATCAAAAGTTGGAGGAAAGAGCTCACAAAGTGGAAGAGATGGTTAGGATCAAGCAGCAAGATTTTCAAGAGAGAGAGCTTTACTTCAAGAAAAAAGGATTAGCTGAAACTCACAAGGCAGCCCAGCGCCAGAAGGAGAGGAATGACCTGAATGAAGCCAATGAAGCTGTTACCTTATGGCAAGAAAAATGGGAAGACAATTTGTGTAAGCAAAAAGAGCTGGACGTTAAGCATAAGCTGGAAATCAAGAGTCTTCAAGATTCTTTGGATGGACAGAGAGAGCTCCTTCAGAAGGCTTATCATCAAGAGAAGGGTCGTCTCCAAAGTCTAGCAGGAAGCTCAGAAAGAAATAGAAGACTTGAAATTGAAAGCTGATGTGAAGAAGTCAAAGGCTGAGCCGGGTCCGAGCAAAGAGAGTGAGATGGCTTTCCTGTAGCAGATTGAAGAGTTACATGCTTCCTTTGATCTAAGGGATCTCCTTATCCAAAGACTCATCTAGGAGTCTAATCATCTGGATATCGTTCAGTTGTTCCAGAATGTCAAGCGTCTTAGCTGGAGGCTGCAAGACTTAGAGCTCCCTAGGGTTTAGTTTCATGCTATTGTACTTGGATTACCCACAGGCTTGTTGTGGGATTCCTTTTATTTGATGTACTTTGTTGTTCTTTTGATTGGCACCCTTTGGGGACTTTGTTGTTTCAAACTTCAGTTTATGTGATTGACTTGTTTTGAATCTCTTGTTCGTTATTTGTTGCACCGACACGGGGTAATGAGCATCAATTCTCCACGGCTGTCACTGTATTTGAACATCACTTGGGTCTTCTTCCCAATTATTATTCTCTTAATACCAGGACCGGAAACAGGGAAAGCCTTGGGAATAAAAGGAACACATATTATTGCATACGCATCATTTGCATTTCTTCTTTGTTTTTGCACGTTTTTCTACAGGATGCTTAATTTATCTGTGTTTTAGGCAAAGATTGCGAGAGCTGCCAAGACCCGGCATCTCCGACAAGATATCCCGCATCGCTACGCAACTCGCAGCAACCAGATGACAGTCATGGACGCTATGCAAACTGAGCTTAATGCGTTTCGCACCAGAATGGGAGAGTTCATGGTCATGATGCAAGGGATGGCTCAGGGACAACAAGAGTTAAGGAATGCAATTCAAGGACTCAACCCTCCTCAGACTAATACTCCTGTGACCACTCCTGACGTGCAAGGGGCTCCTCCCAACACCAGCAATGGCCCAGGTGGACCTCATATTCCAGAACAAGGCACGACAACTTTTATTCCAGTACAAGACAGGCAGGAGGACCAGTTCCCTTCTTTCAACAACGACATGGGGTTCGTTGGAGAAGGAAATCTTCATGATTTTTTGATGCTTGCTGAGAAAGTCAAAGCCCTTGAGTGTAGAGACACTTTGGGGATAGATGTGTCTGACATGGGCCTAGTCCCCGGGGTGGTTATTCCTCACAAATTCAGGCCGCCTACTTTTGACAAGTACAACGGTAGTTCCTGCCCAAAGACTCACTTGCAGGCATTCTATCGGAAGATCGCTGCCCATACTCGGGATGAAAAGCTCTGGATGTACTACTTCCATGATAGTCTCTCTGGGGGTCCTTGGAATGGTACATGAAGCTATAGAGAAGTTCTGTAAGAAACTGGAAGGAATTGGGAGAAGCATTCCTCAAGCAGTATCAATATAATATTGACACGGCGCCCAGTCGCACCCAACTTCAGAGTCTGACTCAGAGGAGCTCAGAGAGTTTCAAAGATTACGCACAAAGGTGGCGTGAAGTGGCCGCTAGAGTGCAATCGCCTTTGTTGGAGAGATAAATGGTAGACCTGTTCCTGGATACCCTCCCTAGGCATTTCATGGAAAGGCTAGCTAGATGTTCTTCAAGTGGATTCTCGGATATCATCTTGACTGGCGAGAGGATAGAAAGTTGGATCAAGCAAGGGAAGATTCAGAACATAGGCGCTTCAAGTTCTGGTATTAAGAAACCCTTCGTGAAAAGAAGAGAAGGAGAGACTGGTGCAGTGTACGTGTAGAAGGGAGGAAGTAGCAAATGTTTTTATCAGCAAGTGGCCCCTGTCACTATCTCAGCTCAACCTGTTCAACAGCAAGTCCAACCACCGCAGGCGCAACGCTCGCAAGGGTATCAACAAAGAACTCCCCGTCCATACTATTCTCAGAGGACCAGAGAAAGGCAGTTTGACACTCCGCCTATGTCCTATTCACAACATCTGAAGAATCTCCTCCAACTCCAGCTGGTTCAGCTCAGAACTTTGCAACCCCCGAAGCCGGGGCAACTTCCTGAAGGGTACGATACGAACGCTAGATGTGAATTTCATTCCGGAGCTCCCAGACATACCACGGAAAACTGTAAGGCCTTGAAGTATGTAGTCCAAGACCTAGTAGATTCCAAAGCGATTAACTTTGCTCCTACTCCTAATGTAATACAGAACCCTATGCCTTCTCACGGAGGTACAGTCGAGGCAGTCGATGAAGGGGAGAATCTAAACTTGGTGTGTGATGTCAACGACCTGCAGACTCCATGGAATGTTGTTAAAGTTTTCTTATCAAAGAAAGGTATCTTCCCTGGGTGTGAAGAAGATTGTCCAGGATGTGAAGAAGATACAAATGGGTGTGAGTGTAAACACCCCAAATTTTCCCTCACTCATTTCCCCATGGCTTGTGACCTTTCCATTTTCATAAGTTCAATCATAGCATCTCACATTACATTTTTACCTCACTGCATTGGTTCAAAGTCATCTGCATCTAGGGTTTGTGATCTGAGCAATCCCTGAGCTATCTGAGCCACTCCAAAGGTCTTAAATCATCTCAAGAGGGTCCATGTATGGTCAAGCATCATATTATATCCTCCCAATATCAAAGAAGTCATAAAATCACAAGAACTGAGAAAGGCATGGAAGCAGAGCCAAGCTTAACTGCACAAATGACCTAAAATTAGGGTTTTGGTTTCAGAGGCCATAACTCCAAATTTTTTGGTCATTCTTGTTTCTATTGGTCTCTATATGTTATGAGGATCTTACATACCAATTTTCATGAAGCAATTCAATCGGGAAGGCATCTGATCAATGGATGACTTCTTGAACAAGTCAGTGCAAAATCAGGGCATCTGAGGCCCCCAATCATCCAACCAAAGGGTCTTCCCCATCATTTTGAATGTGTATGATCTTTATTTGATCTTAGGAGAAGTTATAAGTTCACAAAATTGAAGAATTTCAAGTCATTTGCAAAGTTGCCATTTTGGGAAAGTGACTTGTAATGAAAACTTGCCATTTTGGGAAAGTTTTTCAAACCCCTCTTTTGATTCAAAAATGCTTCAAATGAAAAAATCTTGGTCATTAAAGTTGTAGATTGGATCATTCCCTTTTCAAAAAGTACAAGAACTTGATCTAATTCATCATAGAACTCAAGTTATGCCCTTGCAAAGATGGAAAAAATCACAAAATTTCACTTATGCACCAAAGAGGGAAGTTTGCAAAAACACTTGCCAAAGCATTTTGTGACCTCAATTTGACTTATAACCATTGTACAAACATCACACATGACACAAAATTCAGAATTTCCCAAAGAAATTCCAATTTTCATGCCTTGAACTTTACAAAATCCAAAAGGGGCCAAAACTTCATGAATTTGCAAAATGAATCAAAACCTCTCACACATTTGTTGAATCACCACAAAACCTTTTCCATGGTTATCCTTGAACCAAGCTGACTCGAGCCATGCCTTGAAACAGCCACTGAACCAGCCCATACCTCAAGTACACCAACTCTTGACATTTTTGCAACTTGCCCATACCAATCAACATAGGCCAGCACCCACCCTCTGACCTATCCCAACATGATATGTGTACCAAAAGCAAGTCATTCCATAACACAACACAAGCTGAAACCTCCAAGAACACAGCATACACAAAATCCCCAAAATTTGCAAAAGCTATCAAATCTCATAACTCAGCCTACAAACATCAAAACTTCTTCCACCATTCAACTGCACAATCCTCACTGATCATTTCCCACCCTTCATTTTGCCCTAAAACACCCAGAATCAAAAACACGATTTCAACATTTCATGAACTGAACTTCTGCCAACTTCATTTTGAGGCCATTTAAACTCCAACCAAGCATCACAAGCTCTTGAGGGGAGTCATTGGAGTGGATTTGAAGCAAAGAACTGGCCAGAAAGCTCCTGGTTTGAAAGCTCAACTTCAGATAGCCATGGCATTTATTTTTCCAGAACCTTCATTTTATGTTATAGAATGATTCTATGTGTTCCCCTGATTGCCATGATATATTTGGTTTCGAAAATAGTTGAGAAATAAGCATTTTATAAGCTTCTGAAATTTTTGAGATGTTTTCCGTTTTGCTTCGATTCATGTTTTTGGAAATGAATAAATGAATTTTGATGACTGATTCTTGTTGGGGGTGATGTGAGGATCATTTCTGGAGAGTTTTAGGGCTTGGGGTTGCGTATTGAGTGAGATAGCTTGAGAGACTAGCCTGAGAAGATGACCGGAACACTGTTCCGGTCACCTGAAAGTGTTTAAGGTTCAGATTAGGGCTTAATGACGTAATTAGCGTAGTTTGAATCTCAGCCATCCAGATGCGCGCGCTGGTCAATTCCCTCCCTTTCTCATTCAAATCTGGACCACTGGATCAGTTGACTTTCATTTTAATTCATTTAATTTTCATTTTAATTGCATTTCTTTCTACATTTTATTAAAAATAGCAAAACACTTCTAAAAAATTTCATTTTTTGAACCATGACTTAAAATATTTTTCTCATTCTGAAAATAATTGTTATTTTATTTTTTTCATAAATTTCGTATTTTAAAGTATTTAAATGTTTATTTCAATTAATTAATGAGAATTAATTAATTAAAATACCATTTAAGTTTCTAAAAATCACCAAAAAAATCACATTGCATCTTGATACATTTAGAAACATTATCAAACCCTTCACACAAATTTCTTTTTGGTTCTTGACCTATTTTGACATTTTTCTTTGGATTTAGGGTTCTTAAAAGTCATTATTTTTACCCTGACTTAGAAAAATCTTTTCTGCCTAACCATGAAGAGTTTGATGTTGGTTCTTTTTGCATTACATTCCTCATATCATGTAGTTTCTAGGGTAAAATGGGAATGAATTTATCTTTCATTTTCAATTTGTTGTGCACTTTTCCTTAAGAGGTACCTTAAAACCCTAGCAAACTTGAGAAAATCATAACTTCCACTAGGTTAAGATTTAGGTCTCCTCCTTTGGGAAGTGAACTTGTATAGGTTTAGGGTACCCTTGATCCCATTTTCAATTTTTTATCTTGTTATTTGCTTCTGATTTTGAATTTTGCTTTGTATCTTGTTCATTAACCCTAATTTTTGTCTTCATTTACATTCATCCTTCATATGCTTGCATACATGAACTTGCCATGACATTTTGTGCATCCACATGACATATAAGACATCTTAGGACATATTAGAATCATGCTTGATAATTGCATCATCCATTTGCCATGCTTTTTCTTTCATTTCATGTCATAGGCATTCATGATCTTCCATGCTTCTTTAAGTTTCATTTGCATCTTCATGACTTTGTTGATCATTCACACCTCATGACATGCTTTCATACCATCTCATAACATCATCTTCATCATGAATATGCTTCTGGTTTTGGTTTGCATCTTTGCATTTTATCCCATTTTCATTTCTTTTCATTGCTTGTTGTTAACTTTGCAGGTGGTAAGTTTCTGAGAAGTGAATTTGCCTTCACTTCTCATAATTTCTTTTCATCTCTCTTATGCATCATTGCTGCATTTTACTTTTGTATTAGAGTGAGCTTTCTCATTCATGTTCTCTCCTCACTTTCTTTCTTCAAGCAACTTATCTTCTTAAGTGAAGTAAGTTGGCTTGCTTCTTCTGCTTCTCTTCCATCTTTGCTTCTTCCTTGGTGGCTCATCTTGAAGATCTTCTTGCAAGCCTCATTAACCCTAGGAACACCCAAGCATGATCACAATTAGGGTTTGATTAGTCCCCCCCTTTAGTTTTGCTTTTGTGTCATCTTTGTGTCTTCTCTTCCCACCTCTTAATCAAGGACTAAACCTTAAAGGTTTTAAGGCTTTGTGATTAAACTTATGTCTGCATTCTTCTATTAGGATGGAGTGTATAACTTTAATCCTAAGTGTTAAACCCTTAATGTGTTTAATTCCTTTAATTAATCCACCTAATAATCACTAAGACATCAAGCTTGTAACCTGGGCCTTGCATTAGGGTTCTAATTCTTCCTTAATTGGTTAAGAAGGACTAACCCTAGTGTTAATGGACAAGTCCCCCTCAAGTTGTCTTACAAACCATAAAATTCACTTCTTAATCTCACCATTTACTAAAATCCACTTTAATAAAGGTTTTGTTTTGTCATGAGGTTAATCCCTAATCATGGATTAAGTTGGGGTATCTTCCTCAGCTTAAATGTTCTCATCTATTATCCTTCTATTAGGATGGTGTAATGGGTCCATTAAATCCTTGATTACGGCTTAAACTCATTACTTAACACTAAACAAAAAACTCCAAAAGCATCTAAATAAAGGCAAGTAGGTTAATGATCTTAATCCTACATCATGGTGATTAAGTGTGAGGTGCTTACTTCATACTTAAGGTATTCTCATTACCCCCAATCAGAGGGAGGATGTGATGAGTTTACTAACCCTTGGTTTAGGCTTAAGCTCATTAACTTATGTCAAACTACAAAAAGCAATAAAAAATTGAAAACACAAAAACAAACAATAATCGTCTCCTCCGGGATTCTTTCCTCACCTTATTCACTCACAAACGAGAACTTGCTTCTTCCATCTAATGCAAGACAGTTTGCACCTGAGCCAGACAGGTCCTACACTTGAGCATAGACAAGTAATCAGTTCACAGTCAATTTATCTTTCAGTCTCTTTGAGTCGAACTACGGAGTTCTGACTTCCTCATTGCACGAGAGGATACACAGGCATAACTTAACTGTTATCGAACAAAAGTTTCTGTATATTCCCCCTCCTCCAGCATTATTCTTTTGGCCTCATTATTTTGAGCTTTGCACCTTTGTTCCAGCACTGACACTTCACATATTTCTCTTCACTTTCTTCTAGCACTGACACTTGCATTCTTTCCAGCTTTGATACACAAATTGCACTGACACTACCCCTTTAAACACAAATCTTTCAAGCGTGGATCCCATCGAGTACGACGGACAATCTGGGTGCTAATACCTTCCCAGGTTGTAACTAACCCCCTTTCTCAGTTTCTCTGGTCCGCAACCGTCTTATCCATCTCTTTTAGGTTTATGCAGTATTACCTTTCCTTCGGGATAAAAATGCCTAGCTGGCGACTCTTTTCACTCCCTTCTTTCGCCGACCGTTCGCGTCTGTACCCCTCTTGACCAGGTGTCATCAGGTGGGAGCAACAGCTTGGCGACTCTGCTGGGGACCCTTATATTGCAACCAGGGCTTCTGGTTCTTTTTGTGGGTTCCTCCTAGCGCTTGTTTGACTTGTGTTTATTGGGGTGTTATGTGCTATGTGTGTTTATTTAATTTGCTTTATTTACTGCTTTATGTACAACTTTATTTATTGCTTTCTTTACAGTTTTGCATATTTCATGTTGTCATTGCTGGATCTGGTTTATTGTCTTGGTGGGTGGGGTTCCATTGAGAAATTAAGGTCCTATACCTGGGACCTGAGTGACACCTAGGCTAGAGTGGTTCATGTTCTTTCCCATTCCATTTCGGTCTAGTGCGGGAATATGAAATACGGTTCCGATGTGGGTTTCTTCTTGAGAACTCTGTGCTACAGATTTCCTGTAGTGCTAGGGCTATCTGAGAAGCCTGCTAAGTCTGGATGACCTTTACTATGACCTTCAGAAACTGAGGTGAATTAGAGGAGGATCTTTTATGGTTATTGTAAACACTGTACCTCCGGGTTAGAAGTGTTTACACTCCTCATAACTGATCCAAGTCTGAGGATCCTTGTTCTAGAACATTACCTGTGAGGGGGATTGGGCTGTTTACAGGTTTGCAGGAACCTTTGGCCACATCATACCCTGTTACTGTTTCGTTTAAGAATACTCCACTTTGGACAGTTGTTGTGATTAACCCTGGATAAATGACTCTTTATTTGAGTCCCCCACCCTGGTTACTGGATTTCTGAGCCTCCATCTGGACCTTTTGAACATACATGGGCCTTATATCAAGACAGATAATCAGATCCAGCTTGATCATAAACCCTTGCATATCATTTGCATACCTTATCATTACATCATTTAACATTTGTTTATTTGCTTTTCAGGGTATCCACCTCATTATATATTGGTTTTGATTTTGACCCCTTCTTCTGATTAGACCTCTGCTTCAGTTGTCTTCATCAGTTATCTGCTTCAGCTATCTTCATCATCACCAGCATCAGCCTATCAGTGGCTCATTTCCAGCATCAGTCTGTGATCTTCATTAGCACTTATCTTCAGTTTCTTCAGCAACACTCATGACTACTCCCAGGAAGATCAACATATCCTACCATTTCTTTGAGCCTGTGTTGACTAGTATCAGGCAGGTCCAGTCACTCATCACACCTGATTATATCCCTTTGTTTAGAGAGAATTATGGAGGAATCCTGGATATGGTTATGGACCTTGACCCTTCTCAGAGGAGCATGATTCACACATGCTTACAGTTTTATGACCCTCCTTTGAGATGTTTCACATTCCCAGACTTTCAGTTAGGGCCTCTACTGGAAGAGTTTTCTTCATTGATTGGAGTACCTATCGGGGGTGGAATCCCTTTCAACCCAGAGATGCCAGCTCCCAGAAATGAAGAGATAGAAAAGGCATTGTACTTGGAGCCTGCCCTGATTGAGCAAAGCATGACAACAAAGGCTGGGATTCCTGGTTTGCATTTGGATTTCTTGGTTTCTCAGGCCATCCTGAAGGCCTCATTGGGAGAATGGAGGGCAGTCTGTGCACTGTTAGCCCTCAGCATATATGGGGCTATACTGTTTGCAGATGAGCCCAAATTTGTCAGCAAGAATGCCATCCATTTGTTTCTTCTGAAGAACCCAGTGCCCACATTGCTGGGAGATTTCTATTATTCCGTCCATCAGAGGAATGAGAAACAAAGGGGGAAGTTGGTAAGATGTTGTGCTCCTTTGTTTTACACCTGGCTACTCAGACACCCGCCTAAGTCAGATGCCTTCTTGAACCCACATCAGCAGAAGAATTGGGCTAAGAGGTTCATTGCCTTGACTTCAGATGATATCAGATGGTGCACCCAGAGCACCAAATGCAAGGACATTATCACCAACTATGGACAATACCCAAATGTGCCTCTGATAGGAGTAAAGGGTTGCATCAACTACAATCCTTTGCTGTTTAAGAGACAACTGGGTTATGCCTTGGTCCACCCTCCCAGAGGACAAAATTTAGCTGAGACCCTGTATTGTGAAGTGAAACCTAATTCAGTTGTTGTCAGACAAGCATCCTGGGCTTGGGACAACATCCAGACAAAAGGGATGGCTATTCTTGGAAGGTGTAACAATGTTGCTTCAACTTAATACTATGAATGGTCCCGTGCTAGAGCCCAAATTACCAGAATGCCTTTCATCTTGGAAGACATACCTGGGCCATCTACAGTACAGCCAGCAACTACTGTCAGCCTAGAAGAATTTGAGAAGCTGAAGGAAAGGAATGAGAACTTATCTCAAGCCTTGAAGAAGACTCTTTGGGAAAGAAGTGATGGTCGTCTGGACATTGAGAGATTGGAGAAGCTTAGGATGGAGCATCTTGCCAAGATTGAGAAGACAGAGGACTATATCAGGAAATCAAGAGCTGGGGAGCAAATATTGAAGAATGCCTGTAAAGAAGCCAAGATTCAGAAGGCTAGGACTGAGCTCTATCTGCAAGAGAGTCAGGCTAGGTGGGTCAAGATCACTGAAGCCCGTGAACAAGAAGACCAGAAGACCCAAGCCAAGATTGAACAGCTAGAGGCCAAGGAGAAGAAGCAGCAGGAAGCTTTGTTGGCAACCCAGAAGGAGATTTCAGAGTTGAAGCTCAGAGCAGGATTGAAGAGATCAAAGGACTAGGACAGGCATAAGAAGCTGACCACTGCCATTACTACCAGGAACCTCCTCATTAGGACCATTACTGAGCACCCAGCTGGTCCAGTGACTGAGGCACTCCTAAAGGAGGTCAAAGAGGATGAGTTTGGACTGGATGTCCGATTCTTTGTTTGTTGTTATTTCCATTTGATGTACTTTTCCTTTTATTGTATTTTGACCCTCCATGGGCATGTGTTGTAAAACAAACTATGTATTATTCCCCATTTGTAATATATTTTAGTTTGTTTCCATTTGGGCTTTTCTCTCAACAACATCAAGCATCTTCCTCGAGGTCTGGAAAGGTCAAAACCAAGAACCAAACCGGATAACTTGGAAAACAAATAAGCATACAGCATTGCATACTAACTTTGTTTTTGTTTTGTAGGTTTTGTTGTTATTTATTGTTTCTAACTTTGTTTCAACTTCAGGAAACATTGCTCGTCGCCGAGTGTTCCCTGTCAACCGCATGCACCGGTACCCGACTCGTAACAATCTTCCCGGCATTCAAATGGAGCAAGTACATCAGGATCTGACTGAGGTCAGAAATCAGATGGCTAATGAGAGAGTAGAAATGAGAAATCAGATGTCTCAGTTCATGGCAGTGATGACTGGCTTAGCCCAGAGTCAAGAAAGGTTAAGAGAGCTGGTGGAAATACAAACTCCTGAGGAGCCTCATCTGGGAACAGGAGGAACTAGTAACAATGAACAGGGCCAACCTCGTATTGACCCACCCGTATTTGGACCTCATCTGGATCCAGAAGGTAACATCCCAAGAAATATGCAAGGTAATACTGCTGGGGGTAGAATCCTGCAAGAGGATCCCCAAGAAGAACAATTTACTGTTATGGGAGCTGGAGATGAGGTATATGACAGAAGATTGGACGAGATTGCTGAAAAGCTAAGATCTTTGGAATCTCAGAATTCTTTGGGCTTCGATGTGATGGATATGGGACTAGTGGATGGGGTGAGAATTCCCCACAAATTCAAACCCCCATGCTTTGAGAAGTATAATGGTACCTCCTGTCCTCGCACTCATCTGCAGTCTTTCTTGGGAAGGCTCAAAGCTTATACTATGGATGAAAAGTTGTGGATGTTCTACTTTGAGGACAGTCTGACTGGGGCTTCGAGAGAGTGGTATTCACATTTGTCTAGGGCCACCATAAGATGCTGGAAAGATTTGGCTGAAGCTTTCATCAGACAATATCAGTACAACCTGGACATGGCTCCCAATAGAACTCTTATGATGGGCATGTCTCAGTCTTCCAGAGAGAGCTTCAGGGAATATGCCCAAAGGTGGAGACAACTTGCTACTGCCGTCCAACCACCCATGTCAAAGAGGGAAATGGATGACATGTTCATGAATACATTGCAAGGGACCTATATTGATAGATTGGCTGCCTTCTCCTCTACCAGTTTTGCTGACGTGGTCATAACTGGTGAGAGGATTGAAAGTCTCTTGAAGATGGGTAAAATCTCCGACAGTGGTGCAAGTTCATCCAGCAATCCCAGAAAGCCTTTTGTGGGACCCCGAAGGGTCGGTGAAACAAATTCCATTCATGCAAGCAGGGGCAGGCCTCAGTATGTTCACCGGTCAGTAGCAGCAGTTACCATTCCAGCTCCGATTCCTCAATAATCAGCATATCCTCAACAACAACAACCACAATATCAACAACAATCTCACTATCAGCAACAATCTCATTTTCCGTAATAGAGTACATACAACAACAGTAATAACAACCAACAACAGCGTCCTTTCCAACAAAGGCCATCACAAGAAAACAGGGTGATTGACCCAATTCCAATGCCGTATGCTTCACTCTTGCCACAACTCCTGAAGCTCAACCTAGTTGAGTTAAGGACATTGGCACCTCCAGACCCTCTTAATATGCCAAAGAATTATGATGCAAATGCCAGGTGTGCGTTCCACTCAAACGCATCGGGGCATAATACTGAAAAATGCAGGGCCTTACAGATGAGAGTCCAAGATCTGGTAGACTCAAAAGCTCTCAATTTTTCACCTCCCCCGAACGTCACAAGAAATCCAATGCCTAGTCACAACGGGCCTAGGATCAATGCTATTGAGGAGGGCAAACCATCCACATTAATCACCAGTGTTGCACAGATCCGAACACCTCTGGTTGAAATCAAAGCTCAGCTGTTAGAATGTCAAGTGTTCCCTGGATGTGAGCTTGGCTGTGGATATTGCAATATTGCCGTCAATGGGTGTGAAAGGCTGAGAAACAACATAGATGGTCTTATTAAGGATGGTATCCTTCAGATTACGACAACAGTAACTACAACTCCAACAATTCCTTCATCAACAATCACAGATACTCCTACAACGTCAGCAACCATTGTTCCAACAGATTCTACTACAACTCCAACAACTGCTCAATCAATCACTTCAACGGATACAAGTTCAGTCACCATTCCTGCTACAACTTCAACACCTATCCAGTCAACAGTACCTTCTACAACATCAGCAGCAATTAATGAAAGTGTCTCAACGGTTACAATATACTACGATCCCGCAAATGTTCCTACCAACAATTCACAATAAAATGCTACTCCTGTCAGAGCCCTAGTTACCATATATTATGATCCACACACTATTGTGGTACCCTCTGCAGCTGCTATCAGTCCAGTTACTATTACAATGCCTGGGCCAGTTCCTTACGAAATCAATAGTGCCATCCCTTGGCATTATGGCTCAGATCTATACTGCGAGGGGCAAAAAATCACTTTAAATTCATCAACTTCTTCACCTCAGATAGACAATGTGGGGGGAGGTGGAGGCTTCACTAGAAGCGGATGCCTCTTCACCTCGCAAATACCAAGACCCGTTGCCGAAGCAGAAGCCGCTGCTAAGGCAAAAGGGAAGAGCATGGTGCAAGAAGAACCAGTTGCTAAAGAAACTCTGAAGACTCCTTTTGATCAAGAGGTTGATGAGTTCATGAGAATCATAAAGAAAAGTGATTACAAGGTGGTGGACCAGCTTCACCAAACACCTTCCAAGATCTCCATACTATCATTGCTAATGTGCTCCGAAGCTCACCGGAACGCACTATTAAAGGTCCTGCACGCAGCTTATGTGCCGGAGGAGATTACTGTCAATCAGTTAGAGGCTGTGGTTGGAAATGTCAATGCTAGTCATGGACTAGGATTTACCAACGCTGATCTAACAACGGAAGGTCACAATCACAACAAGGCTTTGCACATTACCTTGGAGTGTAAGGGTGCAGTTCTTTCTCACGTACTGGTAGACACAGGGTCATCCCTCAATGTCCTACCCAAGAAAGCCCTTGTGAAGCTGGAGCATGATGGATTGGCACTACGCCCAAGCAACTTAGTAGTGAGAGCCTTTGACGGTTCTAAGAGATCAGTTCTGGGAGAGATAGAGTTGCCTATAATGATTGGCCCACAATTTTTCAAAACGACCTTCTTTGTAATGGATATACAGCCTGCCTACAGCTGTCTATTGGGTAGACCATGGATACACGCCGCTGGCGCCGTGACATCAACCCTTCACCAGAATTTAAAATTCGAGTGGGAAGGCCAAGTCATTACCATTTATGGGGAGGAGGATATTTTCGTTAGCCAGCTGGCTACTTTCAAATACATTGAAATGGATGGGGAGATCCATGAAACAATGAGTCAAGGGTTTGAGGCCCTCAATATTAATGAAACATCTGCTGTGCTGGGAACTTCCATCACCTCATATCAACAGGCCCGAAAGGTTGTTGAGGAAGGTACCGCTCAAGGCTGGGGCAAGCTGCTGCCAGTAGAAAAGAAAGAAGACCGATTCGGGTTGGGTTACAGACCAACTCGACAAGATCAACCAGAGGCTGCAAAGGAGCCCAAGTTTGTCAGCGGGGGAATGCTCACCTCGGATGTTGTGAACAATTTGGAAGATGAGTCAGAAGACGAGCGCAACCTGGAAAGCTAGATACGTCCAAGGATCCCGGGGGACCGTGTCTCAAACTGGTCTTCCCAGGAAATTATAAGAGTTACTCCGGCAGAGTAATTATTATTTCCTGTCTTTAAAGCATGCATCAAGTCCTGCATCTTGCCCAAGATGTCAGGGCTCATTTTGTAATTGGGCCATCTTGTATTTTGTGCAAACGATCAATTAATGAATATCAGGACATCTTTTGCAAATAATGTCTTTTCTTTTTTCCGCTCACTGTTTTTCATTTTTCATTTTTTGTACAAAAATAAAATGGAAATGTTTTTCAAAATAATAACTTCATTTTCACTTTTTCTAAGCAAGATAAAATTGATCACTAAAATGAACAAATCTAAACCCTTGCAGAAAGTGCCATCCAGACTGCACCGACAACAACACTGCTATGACTTCGTATGACCTTGACAATCCGATTAATCAAGCTGATGAAGGGGTTGAAGAAGATTATGAGCTACCTGAAGAGCTAGCCAGGTTGTTGAGGCAAGAGGAGAAGGTTATCACTCCTCATCAGGAGGAAGTTGAAACGGTTAATCTTGGTACAGAAGAAGACTTGAAAGAAGTTAATATCGGGGCCTGTTTGCAAGATTCAGTGAAAGAGCAACTTATTAGCATGCTTCGGGAGTATGTGGATGTTTTTGCTTGGTCTTATTAGGATATGCCAGGTTTGGACACCGACATTGTTATGCACAAGCTGCCTCTGAAAGAAGACTGTCCGCCAGTAAAACAGAAGTTGCGCCGTACTCGCCCAGATATGGCAATGAAGATAAAAGAAGAGGTACAAAAACAGTGGGATGCCGGTTTCCTTGCTGTGACCAGTTACCCGCCGTGGGTTTCTAACATCGTACCTGTGCCTAAAAAGGATGGTAAGGTGAGGATGTGTGTGGATTACCGGGACCTGAACAGAGCCAGCCCGAAAGATGACTTCCCTTTACCTCACATTGATGTATTGGTCGACAATACGGCTCAGTTCTCGGTGTTCTCCTTCATGGATTGATTTTCAGGATATAATCAGATCAAGATGTCACCTGAAGACATGGAGAAGACAACTTTCATCACACCCTGGGGCACGTTCTGTTATAAGGTGATGCCATTCGGACTGAAGAATGCTGGGGCCACTTATCAACGGGCTATGGTAACATTATTCCACGACATGATCCACAAAGAAATTAAATATTATGTGGATGACATGATTGCCAAGTCCCTCACAGAAGAAGACCACCTGGTGAATCTATTGAAGCTATTCAAACGTCTGAGGAATTACCAACTAAAGCTGAACCACAACAAATGCACATTCAGGGTGCGATCCGGTAAGCTGCTGGGATTTATCGTAAGTGAGAAAGGGATTGAAGTTGACCCTGATAAAGTCAAAGCCATCCAAGAAATGCTTGCACCGAAGACTGAAAAAGAAGTTCGAGGGTTCCTAGGAAGATTGAACTACATTTCAAGGTTCATATCTCACCTTATAGCAACTTGTGAGCCTTTGTTCAGGCTGTTAAGAAAGGAATAAACGGTCAGGTGGAATCAAGACTGCCAAAGGGCTTTTGACAAAATCAAGGAATACTTACAAGAGCCTCCGATCCTTATGCCTCCAGTTGAAGGAAGACCTCTAATCATGTACTTGACAATATTAGAAGAGTCGATGGGGTGTGTGCTGGGCCAGCATGACGAGTCTGGTCGAAAAGAGTATGCAATATACTACCTAAGCAAAAAGTTTACCGACTGTGAACAACGTTATTCACTGCTCGAGAAAACTTGTTGTGCTTTAGCGTGGGCTGCTCGCCGACTAAGGTAGTATATGTTGACCCACACTACCTTGTTGATCTCCAAGATGGATCCAGTCAAGTATATATTTGAGAAGCCAGCACTTACCGGACGGGTTGCAAGATGGCAAATGATTCTCACAGAATATGACATTCAGTACACATCTCAAAAAGCCATCAAAGGTAGTGTATTGTCTGATTATCTAGCTGAACAACCCATTGATGATTACCAGCCTATGAGATTTGACTTCCCTGATGAAGACATCAAGTTCATAAAAGCAAAAGATCATGAAGAGCCAATTCACACTGAAGGGCCTGACCCAGAGGAAGAATGGACTATGATGTTTAATGGGGCGGTTAATATGAATGGTCGTGGTGTTGGTGCAGTACTCATTACACCTAAGGGAGTTCACATGCCTTTCTCGACAAAACTCACCTTCAACTGCACTAACACCGAAGCTGAATACGAAGCTTGCATTATGGGTCTTGAGGAAGCCATTGACCTTAGGATCAAGACTTTGACTGTGTTCGGAGATTCAGCTTTGGTAATTAATTAAACCAACAGCAAATGGTAAACTCACCAGGATCATCTGATTCCATACCGGGACTATACAAGGAGATTACTGACTTTCTTCACAACAGTCAAACTTGAGTATATCCCTCGGGATGAAAATCAGTTCCCAGACGCTTTAGCCACCATTTCGTCCATGATCAAAGTTAAAGCTGCCAACTTTGTGCCTCGGATTTCAGTATCCAGACTTGACAGACCAGCATACATATTCTCAATAGACATTGCTAAGGATGATAAGCCTTAGTTCCATGACATCAAATGCTTCTTGGAGGATCAAACATACCCACCTGGGGCATCTTCCAATGATAAGAAGACATTAAGAAGGCTGGCTGGTAGTTTCTTCCTGAATGCTGATGGCTCCCTGTATAAGAGAAACTTTGATATGGTACTTCTCAGATGTGTTGATAAGGCAGAAGCATATTTGTTGATGCACGAAGGATCTTTTGGTACCCATGCGGGAGGGCATGCTATGGCTAAAAAGTTTCTAAGATCAGGTTATTACTGGATCACAATGGATGCAGACTGTTGTGCTTATGCCAGAAAGTGCCATAAATGCCAGATTTATGCAGATAAAGTGCATGTGCCTCCAAATCCTTTGAATGTGATGTCTTCCACTTGGCCCTTCGCCATGTGGGGCATTGATATGATTGGCAAGATTGAACCGACTGCTTCAAACGGCCACAGATTCATCCTGGTAGCCATTGACTATTTCACCAAGTGGGTTGAGGCAACTTCGTATGCAAATGTCACGAGGCAAGTGGTAGTCCGATTTCTGAAGAGAGATATCATTTGTCGGTATGGAGTGCCCGAGCGAATCATTACTGATAATGGTTCCAACTTAAACAATAAAATGATGGCCGAGTTGTGCCGGGACTTCAAGATCCAACACCAAAATTCTTCTCCTTACAGGCCAAAGATGAATGGCGCTGTGGAGGCAGCTAACAAGAATATCAAGAAGATTATGCAGAAGATGGTGGTCACCTACAAAGACTGGCATGAAATGCTACCATTTGCCTTGCATGGGTACCATACATCAATCAGAACCTCCACTGGGGCAACACAGTATCAACTTGTGTATGCTTATGAAGTAGTCCTACCGGTTGAAGTTGAATTACCCTCTTTACGGGTATTGATGGATGTCAAGCTGAATGAAGCAGAATGGGTCCGATCCTGATACGAACAGCTGAACCTGATTGAAGAGAAGAGACTAGCTGCAATCTGTCATGGGCAGTTATATCAGAAAAGAATGAAGTGAGCCTTCGATCAGAAAGTCAGGCTTCGAGAATACCAAGTGGGAGATCTTGTGCTGAAAAGACTCCTTCCTCCTCATACAGACCACAGGGGCAAGTGGACTCCGAATTATGATGGTCCGTTCGTAGTAAAGAAAGTTTTCTCTGGTGGAGCACTGATGCTCAGTACTATGGATGGTGAAGACTTCCAGTCCCCTGTGAATTTAGATGCAGTTAAAAAATACTTCGCATAAAATGACCCGCTGGACATAAAAACAAAATGTGAGTCCAGGCAAAAAGAGGGCATTCCGGCGAGTCAAAAACAGAATAAAAGACTCGGGCAAAAATAAGGGAAAATAAATAAAAAATGTGTACACCCGCTGAGTTGAAAAGCCACATTGGACAGCTCAGGCAAAAATGGGTATCCCGGTGGATTGAAAACCCGAAAGGGCGATCCACGCAAAATTAGGGAATGAGCGAACAACGACACTCTGAATTCGTCTGTATCACTCACGACACGGCAAACTTCGAAAGATTCAAGCATCGGTCAGAATCAGCCTCTTCAAAAGCAAGATGAGAAGAACGTCAATGTCATACGAGTCATAGCAAGAGGGAAGCACGCTGAAGCGTCATCAACATTGCCAGCACCTTTTTGTTTCTCAATTTGTAACAATCTCCTCATTTCATGGGACTTGTTTCTTTGACTGTACTTGCCAATTCAGGGCACACAAATTAATAAAATCAGATTTTCAGTCACATGCTGTCACGTATATTTTATCTTTATTTGCAAAAATGTCCGATGTCTTTAATATAATGATTGCATAAATACAGATGCGTATCTTCTAAACTACATGCTAGCAGGAAATGTATTTGCTCCCAGGAGTGTCTAAATTCCTATGACGGAATCCGGTAAGAGACACCTCGGGGTACTTGTATGCTTTCCTTGTTATAACAGGATTGCAGGTATGTAAAGCGCAACGGGGGACATGAAAGCTACTCCCCAAACCAAATAGCATCAGAAGGAGCTCCTTTCCCCATCAGATTTCACCATCCTCAGCATGATCCCTACAAAAAACCTCTAGGAAGGTCATTCAATGATCAATCCTCCCCGACCGAGTGTTAAACAGGGAACCATCTCCCCGCAGAGTTTCAACCTCTATCCAGAAGATCAATGTTGGAGATTTCACAACAAAGCAACGAAAGCCTCCGCAAACCCCAGCTGGGCTCCTCATCATTAAGATAGGTCTGGCAGTGACTTACTTCCCCGAGCAGAATCATACGTCAGTGCTACCAGTAATCTCTTCCCCAGCTGGGATGTTCTCTTAAAACAAGATCAGCCAGAAACCTCTACGACAACGGGATCCGAATCCCGGATCGGTGTCTTTTGCATAAATCATAGCATTCACATCATATCTTTCCCCAGAGCGTAGCATTCCGTCTAATTCAGAGCATTACGGAAAAAAAATCAAACATATGGCATAATCACAAGCCATGGTTTAAATCAGTCACCTGTGAATATTGACATCCCATCAGCAATATACAAGACACCTCTCAAAATCCCCTGCAGAATGCCAAAGCATTTTCTTTTCCCGGATGCAGATACATGCCCCTTTTGACACACATCCGTGTCATCTTTCCCCAGAAAGTCGTCGGAATACTTGCCTACAAAAATCCTTGACACTCGTCTGTGTCATATTCCCAGCAGAAAGCCAAAGCGTCCCCTTTGCACTCACAAAAACATATTAATACACTCTCCTGACACCCGTCCGTGTCACCTCTCCCCAGCAAGTGGAACACTCGTCCGTGCCTCACGACATTTATTTTCACTCATACAGATACTCGTCCATATCTTGTATACACCCTTATTTCCCCTCAGAGTCGACATTCGTCCATGTTCTTTGTTAACCAGTTGGTACTCGTCCGTATCATCATCTCTGAACATGCGTCAGCGTTTGTTTCTACCGATACTCGTCCGTATCATAGTCTTAAGGATGCTCGTCCGCATCTTTAATCTATACACAGTATCAAACACTCATACCTTTTTCTTGAATTAAGACACTTGTCTGTGTCTACCCTTCCCCAGAAGCAAATCCCAATAAATTATTTCCTTTCTATCTGACATTCGTCCTATGTCATGATACTTTTCGGCAGCCGTACCCTGCCAGGTGATCGTCCTTCACCTTTTGATGATCGTCCTTCATCATCCCCCCAATGGAGTCTCCATTATTGGAACCCCTTTGTTATCCGGAATTCGTCCTATGTCGTGATAATTGGCAGCCGTTCCTTGCTAGGTGATCGTCCTTCACCGTTTTGATGATCGTCCTTCATCGTTCTTATCCGATGGCCGTCCCCATCGTTGATCTTGTTATCTGACATTCACCCAATGTCATGATAAACCCCGAGAGCAGCCGTACCCTGCTAGGTGATCTCCCTTCACCTCTTGATGATCGTCCTTCATCATGCTTATCCGATGGCCGCCCCATCGTCGACTTTTTTCTATCCGGCATTCGTCCTATGTCGTGATATTTTCGGCAACCGTATCTTGCCAAGTGATCGTCCTTCACCTTAGATGATCGTCCCTCATCTTTCTCCCCAACAGAGTAGCCGTCCCTGATAGGTGATCGTCCTTCACCTCCGATGACCGTCCCTCATCACTTATTTCTTCAACCTGATGGTCGTCCCCATCATTTACTTTACCTTTAATCCCCAGAGAGTTTTGTCCCTTTACTTGATGGCCGTCCCCATCATAATCCCTTCATAACCCCAGCATGTCGGCCGTCCCCGTCATTGCTTTATCCCCAGCAGTCGTCCTCTGCTCGGCGGTCGTCCTCTGTCGCCCGCACCTTATAATCATACTTTATTTTATTTTACAATCTATATCCCCTTTCTTCTTCATTCAGTGAGTGCAAATTTTGGACTGTCTTTGGTATTCAACCACAAGTTACCTTGTTTGCCTGTTAAGCCGCTGCTTACATCCTGCACAACTAACTCATGTTTGAATAGGGGCAGCTGTAAACACCCCAAATTTTCCCTCACTCATTTCCCCATGGCTTGTGACCTTTCCATTTGCATAAGTTCAATCATAGCATCTCACATTGCAGTTTTACCTCACTGCATTGGTTCAAAGTCATCTGCATCTAAGGTTTGTGATCTGAGCAATCCCTGAGCTATATGAGCCACTCTAAAGGTCTTCAATCATCTCAAGAGGGTCCATGTATGGTCAAGCATCATATTATATCCTCCCAAGATCAAAGAAGTCAGAAAATCACAAGAATTGAGAAAGGCATGGAAGCAGAGCCAAGCTTAACTGCACAGATGACCTAAAATTAGGGTTTTGGTTTCAGAGGCCATAACTCCAAATTTTTTGGTCATTCTTGTTTCTATTGATCTCTATATGTTATGAGGATCTTGCATACCAATTTTCATGAAGCAATTCAATGGGGAAGGCTTCTGATAAATGGATGACTTCTTGAACAAGTCAGTGCAAAATCAGGGCATTTGAGGCCCCCAATTATCCAACCAAAGGGTCTTCCCCATCATTTTGAATGTGTATGATCTTTATTTGATCTTAGGAGAAGTTAGAAGTTCACAAAATTGAAGAATTTCAAGTCATTTGCAAAGTTGCCATTTTGGGAAAGTGACTTGTAATGAAAACTTGCCATTTTGGGAAAGTTTTTCAACCCCCTCTTTTGATTCAAAAATGCTTCAAATGAAAAATTCTTGGTCATGAAAGTTGTAGATTGGATCATTCCCTTTTCAAAAAGTATAAGAACTTGATCTAATTCATCATAAAACTCAAGTTATGCCCTTGCAAAGTTGGAAAAAATCACAAAATTTCACTTATGCACCAAAGAGGGAAGTTTGCAAAAACACTTGCCAAAGCATTTTATGACCTCAATTTGACTTCTAACCATTGTACAAACATCACACATGACACAAAATTCAGATTTGCCCAAAGAAATTCCAAGTTTCATGCCTTGAACTTTACAAAATCCAAAAGGGGCCAAAACTTCATGAATTTGCAAAATGAATCAAAACCTCTCACACATTTGCTGAATCACCACAAAACCTTTTCCATGGTTATCCTTGAACCAAGCTGACTCGAGCCATGCCTTGAAACAGCCACTGAACCAGCCCATACCTCAAGTACACCAACTCTTGACATTTTTGCAACTTGCCCATACCAATCAAC
Source organism: Lathyrus aphaca (assembly GCA_963966055.1). Lineage (NCBI taxonomy): Eukaryota > Viridiplantae > Streptophyta > Magnoliopsida > Fabales > Fabaceae > Lathyrus > Lathyrus aphaca. The sequence goes on from OZ014525.1 coordinate 220,971,690, forward strand.
ATAGGCCAGCACCCACCCTCTGACCTATCCCAACATGATATGTGTACCAAAAGCAAGCCATTCCATAACACAACACAAGCTAAAACCTCCAAGAACACATCATACACAAAATCCCCAAAATTTGCAAAAGCTATCGAATCTCATAACTCAGCCAACAAACATAAAAACTTCTTCCAGCATTCAACTACACAATCCTCACTGATCATTTCCCACCCTTCATTTTGCCCTAAAACACCCATAATCAAAAACACGATTTCAACATTTCATGAACTGAACTTCTGCCAACTTCATTTTGAGGCCATTTAAACTCCAACCAAGCATCACAAGCTCTTGAGGGGAGTCATTGGAGTGGATTTGAACCAAAGAACTGGCCATAAAGCTCCTGGTTTGAAAGCTCAACTTCAGGTAGCCATGGAATTTATTTTTCCAGAACCTTCATTTTATGTTATAGAATGATTCTATGTGTTCCCCTGATTGCCATGATATGTTTGGTTTCGAAAATAGTTGAGAAATAAGCCTTTTATAAGCTTTTGAAATTTTTGAGATGTTTTCCGTTTTGCTTCGATTCATGTTTTTGGTGATGAATAAATGAATTTTGATGACTGATTCTTGTTGGGGGTGATGTGAGGATCATTTCTGGAGAGTTTTAGGGCTTGGGGTTGCGTATTGAGTGAGATAGCTTGAGAGACTAGCCGGAGAAGATGACCGAAACACTGTTCCGGTCACCTGAAAGTGTTTAGGGTTCAAATTAGGGCTTAATGACGTAATTAGCGTAGTTTGAATCTCAGCCATACAGATGCGCGCGGTGGTCAATTCCCTTCCTTTCTCATTCAAATCTGGACCACTGGATCAGTTGACTTTCATTTTAATTCATTTAATTTTCATTTTAATTGCATTTCTTTCTACATTTTATTAAAAATAGCAAAACACTTCTAAAAAATTTCATTTTTTGCATCATGACTTAAAATATTTTTCTCATTCTGAAAATAATTTTTATTTTATTTTTTGCATAAATTTCGTATTTTTAAAATATTTAAATGTTTATTTCAATTAATTAATGAGAATTAATTAATTAAAATACCATTTAAGTTTCTAAAAATCACCAAAAAAATCACATTGCATCTTGATACATTTAGAAACATTATCAAACCCTTCAGACAAATTTCTTTTTGGTTCTTGACCTATTTTGACATTTTTCTTTGGATTTAGGGTTCTTAAAAGTCATTATTTTTACCCTAAATTAGAAAAATCCTTTCTGCCTAACCATGAAGAGTTTGATGTTGGTTCTTTTTGCATTGCATTCCTCATATCATGTAGTTTCTAGGGTAAAATGGGAATGAATTTATCTTTCCTTTTCAATTTGTTGTGCACTTTTCCTTAAGAGGTACCTTAAAACCCTAGCAAACTTGAGAAAATAATAACTTCCACTAGGTTAAGATTTAGGTCTCCTCCTTTGGGAAGTGAACTTGTATAGGTTTAGGGTACCCTTGATCCCATTTTCAATTTTTTATCTTGTCATTTGCTTCTTATTTTGAATTTTGCTTTGTATCTTGTTCATTAACCCTAATTTTTGTCTTCATTTGCATTCATCCTTCATATGCTTGCATACATGAACTTGCCATGACATTTTGTGCATCCATATGACATATAAGACATCTTAGGACATATTAGAATCATGATTGATCATTGCATCATCCATTTGCCATGCTTTTGCTTTCATTTCATGTCATAGGGATTCATGATCTTCCATGCTTCTTTAAGTTTCATTTGCATCTTCATGACTTGTATGATCATTCACACCTCATGACATGCTTTCATACCATCTCATAACATCATCTTCATCATGAATATGCTTCTGGTTTTGGTTTGCATCTTTGCATTTTATCCCATTTTTATTTCTTTTCATTTCTTGTTGCTAACTTTGCAGGTGGTAAGTTTCTGAGAAGTGAATTTGCCTTCACTTCTCATAATTTCTTTTCATCTCTCTTATGCATCATTTCTGCATTTTACTTTTGTATTAGAGTGAGCTTGCTCATTCATGTTCTCTCCTCACTTTCTTTCTTCAAGCAACTTATCTTCTTAAGTGAAGTAAGTTGGCTTGCTTCTTCTGCTTCTCTTCCATCTTTGCTTCTTCCTTGGTGGCTCATATTGAAGATCTTCTTGCAAGCCTCATTAACCCTAGGAACACCCAAGCATGATCACAATTAGGGTTTGATTATTCCCCCCTTTAGTTTTGCTTTTGTGTCATCTTTGTATCTTCTCTTCTCACCTCTTAATCAAGGACTAAACCTTAAAGGTTTTAAGGCTTTGTGATTAAACTTATGCCTGCATTCTTCTATTAGGATGGAGTGTATAACTTTTATCCTAAGTGTTAAACCCTTAATGTGTTTAATTCCTTTAATCAATCCACCTAATAATCACTAAGACATCAAGCTTGTAACCTGGGCCTTGCATTAGGGTTCTAATTCTTCCTTAATTGGTTAAGAAGGACTAACCCTAGTGTTAATGGACAAGTCCCCCTCAAGTTGTCTTACAAACCATAAAATTCACTTCTTAATCTCACCATTTACTAAAATCCACTTTAATAAAGGTTTTGTTTTGTCATGAGATTAATCCCTAATCATGGATTAAGTTGGGGTATCTTCCTCAGCTTAAATGTTCTCATCTATTATCCTTCTATTAGGATGGTGTAATGGGTCCATTAAATCCTTGATTACGACTTAAACTCATTACTTAACACTAAACAAAAAACTCCAAAAGAATCTAAATAAAGGCAAGTAGGTTAATGATCTTAATCCTACATCATGGTGATTAAGTGTGAGGTGCTTACTTCATACTTAAGGTATTCTCATTACCCCCAATCAGAGGGAGGATGTGATGAGTTTACTAACCCTTGGTTTAGGCTTTAGCTCATTAACTTATGTCAAACTACAAAAAGCAATAAAAAATTGAAAACACAAAAACAAACAATAATCGTCTCCTCCGGGATTCTTTCCTCACCTTATTCACTCACAAACGAGAACTTGCTTCTTCCGTCTAATGCAAGACAGTTTGCATCTGAGCCAGACAGGTCATACACTTGAGCATAGACAAGTAAGCAGTTCACAGTCAATTTATCTTTCAGTATCTTTGAGTCGAACTACGGTGTTCTGACTTCCTCATTGCACGAGAGGATACGTAGGCATAACTTAACTGTTATCGAACAAAAGTTTCTGTATATTCCCCCCTCCTTCAGCATTATTCTTTTGGCCTCATTATTTTGAGCTTTGCACCTTTGTTCCAGCACTGACACTTCACATATTTCTCTTCACTTTCTTCTAGCACCGACACTTGCATTCTTTCCAGCTTTGATACACAAATTGCACTGACACTACCCCTTTAAACACAAATCTTTCAAGCGTGGATCCCGTCGAGTACGACAGACAATCTGGGTGCTAATACCTTCCCAGGTTGTAACCAACCCCCTTTCTCAGTTTCTCTGGTCCGCAACTGTCTTATCCATCTCTTCTAGGTTTATGCATCATTACCTTTCCTTCGGGATAAAAATGCCTAGCTGGCGACTCTTTTCACTCCCTTCTTTCGCCGACCGTTCACGTCTGTACCCCTCTTGACCAGGTGTCATCAGGTGGGAGCGACAGTGAGCAGTTGAAAGCAGGGATCCAAAGTATGATTGATGAGGGAATGTTGCAGTTTGACAAGATGGTAAAAGAAAGCAAAGTCTCCACAGTAACTATCTTCTACGATCCATCTCAAGTTCCTTCACGGGCCAGAGCGACACCAATAACCATCACCACTGCAGGACCAGTAATGTATCAGAGCGATAGAGCCATTCCCTGGAATTATGGTGGCAAAGTATATTGTAACGGCTAGAAGCAAGAGTTGGCCACGTCTAGTACAACCCCAGCTTAAGTATAAAATGTTGGAGTAGGGGGGTTTACTAGAAGTGGGAGATTATTTGCGCCAGGAACACTAAGAAATAGTGTGATACCACCCAAAGACACCGCAGAAGCCCAGGCCAGAGTGTCGCTCCCGGGATTTTCATCCTAGTACAAACGCGAAAGTGGCGCGGAAAGGTAGAGTCGCCAGCCAGACATTTTTATCCCAAAGGAGTGGGAAAGGTAATGTTGCACAAACCTAAGGAAGAAGGAAAAGGACGAGGCCTTGCGAACCAAAGATCTGAGTTCGGGAGTCGATTACGACCTGGGAAGGTATTAGCACCCCAGATCGTCCGTCGTACCCGACGGGATCCACGCTTGCTTGTTTTGTTTCAAAGGGTGAGAAAATACAAATGCTGCTGAATAAAACCGCTACTGGAATAAAGGGAATGGAAAATGATAAATGAACTGAAATAAGAAAAAGAGAATAAAAGGGGAAATGTAGGGAAAATAAAGAATGTGCTCGAACGGGCCCTACCCCGCTGCCTACGTACCTCATCGGGATAATGAGGATCAGAGTCGACGTAGTTCGCCTAACCTAGGCGGGAACTATTTGTTTGTGTTTTTTATGCTGGAACTGCGTATGTCTATGCTCAGGTGTTGCAGGCTCGTCTGGTACGAGTGCGTTTACCGTCTTGCAAATGAGACAAGTCGTCGCGAGTTCGCGTTGTGAGTGAATGAGATGAGAAGAGAAGTTCCCGCAGGATAGTCGGTTATTGCTTTTTTTGTCTTTTATGAGAAGTGTTTTTTTTGAATTTGTTTGTGAACTGTCTTGTACTAAGACCTATCCATCGCGGTGAGTATTTACACCTCGCCCCGAAACAGGACGCGTATAAACACTCCGCAACAAAGTCTCGTGTCGTACAAGATTGTTCGGTTTTTATTAAGTGTTTTATTGCTTTTCTTTTGAGATGAGGAAGAGAATGACTCAAGTTGATAAAAGGAAAAATCTAAGGGACTAAGACTCAATCCTAATTGTTTATTTATTTACAAGATGGTCCTAATGGTTAGTGAAGTTTTCTATTCCTAATGGAAGCTTAAAACTACTAGAATTCAACTTACTTCTTAATGAAGTTAAGTTGATTCTAAGAACAAATGGGAATCCTATACAAGTTGTTACAATAAAAATAAGGCAAAACAATGAAATCAACTATGAGAAATAATATTCTAAAAATGCCTTAAGGCATGAATAATAAATAGTCTTATTTATTTATTCTATTTCTATATGGAAATGAATTTTATACTAAAGTCTAAATCTAGGTCAAACTTAATATTCATCCTAAAACAAATTAAACTAAACCTAAGTCTAATGCTAAATTCTATGACTAAAATTAATCTAGACTATTATTATTTTTACTTGGACATTATATTTTTTACTAGTGGCCTAAACTAATGGGAATTATGCCTAACTAGGCTTAAAACTAATATTCTAAAAAAATACTAACCTTCTAGAAAAAATTGTGAAAATTAAATCATATGATCCTAACACTATCTAAAATAGTATACTAAGAGGGATTCTAAAAATACTTATTTTTCCTATGCCTAAACATTATTTAATTTCAGCTAAAAATTAATTATTATTTCCTAAGGATTTTATCACCAAAACCTAAGATAAAAACATCTAAAAATTCCATAAAATATATCCTAAGAACTATTAGGGGTCTTTTAACTATAGAAAAAAGAATGGCTCAAAAAAGTGGTTAGAAGCTATTTAAATAAAATAAACAAAATTCAGCACAATTAATAATAGAAATTCAATAACACTAATTAATAGAAAAATTCATAATTAAATAAAAAATAATCAAATTTCAGAAAATGAAAATGTCCAATATTTCTAATGTGAATTAACAACCTACTTGATTTTTTTGTAGACTTTTCTCATGCTTTTTCCTATTTTCTATAGATTTGTTTCTAACCTATACTTAACAAAAATCTAAAAAAAGAAAAATGGTGCATTAAAAGTGGCGTCTCGAGATCACTTACTTGAATGACGTGCCGATTCTTCACATAAAAGAAATCCGAGAAAACTTTAAGCAAGGTCTTATGATCTTCATAAGCAAAACAAACGCTTATCATCCATATTCGCTTTATGAAGTTGTACCATAGTCGAAATCGGTTCGATATTGACCAAAAGACATCATGAACTAGTTAATCCAAATTTAATCCCCTAACACTAATTAAAATTAGTGCAAAAATTATAATTGAAAATTAACAAGAAAAATAGATTAATATATTAACCCAAAAAACTACCTTACAAGAAAATCAACCATCAAATTCCTTAACAAGCATATTAATTGGAAATTTCTAATAGATGTAAAACAAAAGAACACCAGGGAGGTGCACTAGAAATCTAGTAGTAACAAGTAACTCAAAGAAATGGCCCAGGCCCAATCTCATGAGAAAAACGCAGAAGGGGGGTGTTGAAAGAAATTTGGAGGGAGTGAGTAACGGATCCATGGTATAGTCACAAGCCCAATCCAATAATTTTCCCTAGAAACCCTAATTCATTCAGTAAAACACAACAACAATCCTCTTCTTCTTCACAAGATGCCGCCGTTTCCCTCTCATCCTCAACGCAGCAATCGCCGGCGAACACCAACAACCATGAATCTTCTAAGAGCAACTAAGCCGTCACAAGATGAGTCAAACTCGCCATCGAAGAACTAAGCTCATTGTCTTCTCCCCTTTGAACACGTCGACGACCCTCTTCTTCTACATTCTCGAACCTTCCGTAACGACGTGGTCGCCTTCGTCACAAACACCTCTTCGACCGATCTCCGCCGTGCGAACACCACCTTTCTTCCTGAGAGAGTAACGTCGCCGGAAACAAATACGACCACGTCTCGAACCTCTTATCAATCGATCACCTCCTCTCCAAACTACACAATGCCGCTCCTTTTTTCCATCAACATGAAAAGATCCATCGCGGCCACATGACTTCTGTTGCGAATCCACAACCCTCAGTTTCTTCTCCGTGCACGATTCAGCGGCAACACGTTCAGGTGAAAACAATTTAATCTTTTTCATCATGTTTTTTCCTGAATCCTTATTCTCCGTGGATTGGAATCGTGTTTGAACTTTCTTTGCAGTTTCGAAAGATTGTTATTGTTGTGGTTTCTGTTGATTCAAAATGTTTGCTTGATGTTGAACTCGCAAAAGGGCCTGTTGAAGATGATGATAATCTTGATGCATAAAGTTCGGTTGATGAGAGATTGGTGGGAGATGAAGATGATTATTGATTCTTGATGTTGGTTGAAGATAAGGATTGATGCAAAGATTCAATCCGCGCGAAGCTTCTACCTTTGTCGTGAGTTTGTGCTGATTTGTTATGCTCATTGACTAGCAATGTCTTGAATCTTGCTGAAACAATATCCACGAATTGAAGTTGTTCTTGTTGATCTTCTGCAGGTTTAATCTAAAGATGGTGATAAGGGGGGTATGAAAGCCGAGAGATTGAAGAAGATGAACTGGTGATGATGTTGATGGTTATGAAGAGGCTGAAGCTTGTCGAGAAGGTCTTGGTTTCGTTGAATTTTGTTGATGGATTGGAGAAGAGGATTAGGATTAATGGTGGTTGGAGAAGATTGAGAGAAATGAAAATGAAGGGTATGAAAGTTGTGGAAGATGGTGAAGGAGAGTATTAAGATTAGCAAGGTGAGAAAACTGTGTAAGAAGCCGGATTGAATCAGAAGCTGCTGACTTATAGGAGCTTTGAAGATGGTTCTGGAAACTTCAGGTACATTCTCCTATAGAATTCAGTTATGATTGTTAGGAATTAGTTATTTTTCGGTTATGAATTTTTTGTGGTTCTGTTTTGGTTCAGTTATGAAACCTTAGTGAATTCAGCTTATTGATTCTCCTGAGTTGCAATCTCTATTTTCATCTTGGTATTTCTTGTTGGTGCAGATTAATGGAAAATGGCTTTCACTGCCTTGGGCCTGAATCGACTTGGGCCTTGACTTCATTAGTAGAGTGCTGGAATAAGCATCCGGCACGGCAGCATATGGCCCGTACATTGGTGACTTCTTAGATGGTTTTTTCTGAGTTTCAATTGAGCTCATGGTTCGAAACTTTCCTGTTATACCAGATCTGTTTCTGTCATCCTTTCTTTCTTTCACTTCTTGTAATTAATCTAGTTATCGTGCAGGATGAAAGATAAGGAACATTGGAAGGAAGATTGGAGAGAAAGAAATGATGATGATGGCTGAAATCAAGCATCTCTCCGGATTTTCTTTTGCTTCTGTTTCTGTTTTTTCTTATGATTCTCAATTTCAATTCCATTGTGTTTAACTCTTATCAATGTAAATTGATATAGCAGAAGAAACTGTATGTGGCCGATTATATGTTAGAAATATGGATCCAAGGACTATGTTTTTATTATCTCTTGTGCCTGAGTTTAATATGTTAATTGGGCTGTGTTAGTCATATGCTTTTTTTTAAATTAATTTCCCATAACCTATACCACCCTTCCTTGACCACAAACAACCAAACAGATACGGCCGTAAGAGCACCCAGTAGTGTAACATTGCCTGGCACAAGCCACTCTTTTAACAATTCTTCAAACAACACCAAAACAATATAAAAACACCCATTAAGCTGATACCCAGCTATCATCATCTTCCAACATGTACTTCTCTAAAAACCTCACCCTTACCACATTTACACAGCCCATCAACCAAAGCAATCAAAGTAAAAGCATCCCTGCTAGACATTTCATAAGCTCCATAAGCTCTTTCATTCCTGTAAAGAAAAAATCAAAACTGAAACATCCCCCATCACCTTTCATGATTCACACCCAAGAGTCCAATTGTGTCATTTCCCATTCTGTCCAATGACTATTGGCACCCTCACATTATGAAGCTTGACGGATGTAACTAAAAGCCCACCAATAAATTCTCACAAATTAAAATGAAATAATTACATCAAGTATATCTTGAAGTTGTCAAGATATCCCTTTGGTTAGATAAAGAGAAGGTTTACTTGAAAGTCGCACGGATGATCCATAGAATTTAATACATATCTTCAACATTTGGGCCGACTAACTCGTAAAAGATCTCCCTGCGGTTGGGCTCAATCATCTTCCCAGACCTGAATTTAAAGCGCATAGTCAAATGGGTTTATGATAATCCTTGAATTCCCCCTTGAATTCTTCGAATCTGTTTGGATCATGCATGAAATGTGATTATTGACAATGCAATGGACATTCGAATATGGATCATGCACCACAAAGAATCCCACGCAATTCCCAAATTCATTTCGTACGCCTCACGGATCTAGACCAATCTTTACATATCAGACCTCAATTGGTAGAGCTCCCTTCCGATCATGTCACGAGAAAAAGATACAAATTCTCCTTGAAGTATCCAAGGACGAAGAAAACAACTTGGAAAGTTATCCTCTTATTCAAAGCGGGTCTAAATGAATATTTCCAAGTGAATATTCTCCCTTATTTAAATCCTTGGCAAATACAAATAACGTATGAAACCCTAATTTCTCCGAGTCCCGATCACATGCCTTATGAATCCATGAAATGCATTATTATGATGTTAATGAATTGATGAGGAATGCCAATGGATGCAAAATGATGAGCCAAATAGAGGGAATAAAGGAGGGCAAATTTTTAGGTATTACAGCTGCCCCTATTCAATCAACTGCAGACCTGAACGAATAATTGCAACAGCTTTTAGACGTTCAAGGTATGGAGTGATTGAATACTCGAATAAAACCTGAAAATTTGCACACTGAGATTAATGGAAATGCCGACTGCCCATTTATATATTTATGTCTTTTTTTGATTTTGACCTCTGAATAGGTAATGGAAAATAAGACCAGGTGGAAATATGCTGGGAAGAATGCCTTCCTCGAATGACGACTCACACGGGATCCTCGGATCCAGTACTAAAACCCTCCTTGAATAGAGACACAATGGTATACCGGCCGCAGGCGATAACCATCAACAACAAAGACTGACCTCAGACAGACTTTGCAAACGAGACAAACTGACCTCAGTCAATAAGCTCAAGAAAAATGAACTACTACCCTCGGATAATAGCAACAACAAAACAAATAAGACCAACCGCAGAAGGACTTGAAGAAAAAAAATGCCATCCTCGAATGACAGATCAAAAGATCCTCGGATCTAACACGAAACCATCCTCGAATGGAGACGTAAAGGTATACCAGCCTCGACTGATAACCAAACACAAAGCTGACCTCAGACAGACTTTGCAAAAGAGACAAACTGACCTCGATCAATAAGCTCAAAAAGTGAACTACTATCCTCGAATAATAGCCACAACAACAAGACCAACCTCGGAAGGACTTGAAGAAAAGAAATGCCATCCTCGAATGACAAATCAAAAGATCCTCGGATCTAAAACGAAACCATCCTCGAATGGAGACGCTAAGGTATACCAGCCTCGACTGATAACCAAACACAAAGCTGACCTCAGACAGACTTTGCAAAAGAGACAAACTGACCTCGATCAATAAGCTCAAAAAGTGAACTACTATCCTCGAATAATAGCCACACAAAACAACAAGACCAACCTCGGAAGGACTTGAAGAAAAGAAATGTCATCCTCGAATGACAAATCAAAAGATCCTCGGATCTAACACGAAACCATCCTCGAATGGAGACGCAAAGGTATACCAGCCTCGACTGATAACCAAACACAAAGAAAATAGGACAAGACGGAACGGGATCGTTGTACATAAACGAGAGCCCAAGCAAACAGGACCGTTGTACTGAAACGGAGACATGAGGAAATGAGATTGTTGTACGGAAACAATACTCAAAGACGAGACCATTGTACTTAAATGATAACCCGAGACGTGACCGTTGTACTTAAACGGAGACGCGAACAAATGAGACTGTTGTACTGAAACAAGACTCACAGACGAGACCATTGTACTTAAATGGAGACTCGGAAGGAATGGGATCGTTGTACTTAAACGAGATCCCAAGATGCGATCGTTGTACTGAAACGGAGACGCGAAAAAATGAGATTGTACTGAAACAATACTCAAAGACGAGACCATTGTACTTAAATGGAGACTCGAAAGGAACGGGATCGTTGTACTTAAACGAGAGCCCAAGACGCGACCGTTGTACTGAAACGGAGACGCGAAAAAAATGAGATTGTTGTACTGAAACAATACTCAAAGACGAGACCATTGTACTTAAATGGAGACTCGAAAGGAACAGGATCGTTGTACTTAAACGAGAGCCCAAGACGCGACCGTTGTACTGAAACGGAGACGCGAACAAATGAGACTGTTGTACTGAAACAAGACTCAACCGGGGATAACAACAAGACGTGGTAGAAGTAACCACCCTGGGAAACGAAGTTGCATTCTGTGGGTAACACTTCAATCTGATTGGAGATGTAACGGGTCTTATGTGATATACCTCAAAACTGGCCCATGCTGGTATGCATATGTTTGGATTTATGGCGTAATGCTCCATGAGGATGGAAATGCTACGCTTTGGAGGATGCAAACGTGATGATGATTATGCATATGCAAATGCAAAGAGATCTTCTAACAAGAAGACTGCAAGTATCCCAGATAACTTGGCTGGGGAGAAACGATGATCACTGCATTGATCTGGTTCATCCTGATGAGGAGGAAACAACTCTGCGGGGAAAATTGTTAATAATTCACTGGCTCTGAATAGCCGCCACTGCCAAAAATAAATTGGACTTTGAGATTGGAGTGCCAAGACCCTGCTGGAGAAGGGCTCTTCTTGAACTCTGATGGGGAAATGAAGACCTCCTGACTTGGCTGCGAACCGAAGGCATGACACTGCTGAGGAAGAAATTGCTGGGGAGGAATGACACTCCCTATACTGCTAAGAATTGCCCCTGTATTGAGGGGAAGTCTCTGCTTGGGGAGGACACCAACTTTCTGTTACCTTATTGAGAGATTTCAACTTCCACCTCTACTGGGGATGATGGAGGATGTCAATGATAAAGCTTCCCGCTGAAGATAAGAGCTCAAGTTGCCACTTGCTGGGGATAAGAGATAAATCCTCTCATGTTGTGAATGAGAGATGGAAGGCGTCTCATGCTGGGGATGAGAGACAATGATATCCTTCTGCTCAAGAAGTAACCTTCCATTTGCCGCACTACTGGAGAAGGGATTGTCTAATGAGACTTGCTAAGTAATTTTGATCAATGAAGCTTGCTGATGAAATAACTCTTGCAGTACTGTGCCGACACTGGCCTTGCCCCTAGCCCCGGGTTGATAGGTTGTCAACTAATCATGAGTGAACAATGGTTCTTTGAAATTTTCAACTCGCCTCAGATTAAGGTCTGTCAGAAGTAAATGTCTCAAGAGGATTTTACAGAAAACATGGCATATGAAATGCCTCAGTGTCTTCAAACTCTTGGAGAGATTCGTTGGATCTCGAAATAACTGCCCCAGACTGCATGGTCTGCGCAAGAATTTTCCTCGCGAGGATTCATGAAAAACCTCATATCACTGTGAGATAGTGTGTCCCATTATTTTGAACTCTGGATAGGTGCCTCTGATTAACCGTCTTCAGGATAAAGTACTTCCCATGCTCTTGGGATGGCCTGCCCCAGTACGAGCCTCAAAGTGATCACCTCTGACGGACTGTGCTTTGAAGAAAACACCTATGCCAATCGTTCTTTGAGAGATTGGATCTCGAAGTGATTGCCCCAGTTTGGCTGAAATTTGAATAATGCCTCCGCCTGATGGCTCTTTGAGAGATTTGAATCTCGAAGTGATTGCCCCAGCTTGGCTGAATTTTGAAGAGATTGCTCGACATGATTTCCCCAGATTAGTTGGCTCTTATCACAACTGGTTGGGAAAGTCCTTACTCAATGGAGTTTTTTTGAAAAGTGCACCTCAATACGATCATCCTTCGGAAGTTTCAGACTTCTCAACTTGGCAAGATTAAGCTTTTGAACTGAGATTCCATATGTAAATTTTTATGATGCCCAACAAATATATGCAAGCAGAAAATGTTTATTCTAAGAATGAAAATTCTAATGCAACACACATGTTAATCTTGAAGTTTTACTGAAAAAGATGTCGCAAACCTTTGTGAGCGAATCACTGGTTAAGATACGACATTAATTTTTTTGAATAATAGAAAGCATGCACATGCAACACCAACAAAGATCTTTCAAGCACCACTCATAGGAGTCAGGAACATAGTCTCGTGGTAGTACGCTCTCAAAAATAACCCTGTTTCAGTTAGGACTTTTGAGGGTTGTATTGTGGACTAGTTCACGGTTATAGAAATAAAAGATATAGGCTCGAAGTTTATTTGTGCCCACCCATCTTCGTGATGTTCTCCATTCCTATTTTCAGCTAGCTTTCACAAGCGTTCACCTCTCAAAAAGGGTTTTGTGATGGTTGAGGAACCAATTACACTAACGGTGTAAGCACCAAACAGGTTGTTGTTGGGAGTCAGTCACCCCTTAGTCTTTTGTGTCTGTGCCACACGACTTTGTTCTTGTTTGAGGATCTTTCTTGTGTAATCCTTTTCGTTTTTCACTTTTGCATTATTTTCCTTATCCCTAACTTTTGCCTGGACTGATTCTTGTGAATCTTTGATTGTGAAGTCCAGCGGGATGCCCTAACTTTTGCCTAAGTCGCTTGTTTTCGAGTTTCGACTTAGCGGGCTTTCTCATCATTTTTTTTTAAATTCTTTTTTTTTTTGAACAAATCGTGTGACACTGTTTGTCTTGAATGCTTTGCGGGGGTCGTGACTGTCTCACTCCTTTGTTGTTGAGGAATAACCATTGTGGTCTCCGGTCTTTGGACCTCTTGATTGGGATAACCATTGTGGTTTCTGGTCATTGGACCTCTTGATTTGGTACAACGAAAGGTAATGGATCCTCAAATTTGCACTCCTTTTTGAAATTTGAATGCTCGGTCAAACTAACTGACGCCTACCCTGCCCCTGGGTTAAGTGCGAGGGTTTTTCATGCAAAAAGAAACTCCTACTTCAAGGCTCAAACGGGTTGGCGAGGGTCTATCTCCCTTATATCTCCGGTGTTTAGGATTTGAAACAATGCCTGTACATCGTCAACAGGGTCTTTCTCAAAAGCGAACAATTAGAGTTTTTGCGTTTTCATTTCGTCATCCTCCCTGATAGAGTTTAAGCACAACAGTTGGTATTGCAATGCACATACACAAAATCATGAGTGAATACGAATGGATTACTTCAAGAAAAACATGTGCATTTTATTATGGTTAACATTCAAAAATAAATGAGTTTCATGCATGCATACAAATGTCTAAACAAATAACATAAACTACAAATGAAAATGCAGTAAAGAAGCTGAACATTGCCATCATTGAGGAGACTTGACTCCGTCTGGACTTATTGCTTATGAAGATGCCCTTGCAAACTAGGATGCCAATTTGATGAGGAGACTTCAATATATGGGCAGACTTTCTGGCATGATGACCTTTGAGTCGATCAAATTTTGCGCCTTGTGCCTGAACACATCACAGTTGTCAATTGTATGCCTAAATGCCCCTGAGTGGTACTTGCATCTAGCCTTCATATCATGGTTTCCATTATTGAGGAGGTATGACTCCGTCTGGACTTATTGCTCTCGGAGACTTTCAGCAGTCAGTAGTCTGGATGTTTACTCAATCAAATTCGTGACCTTGTTTTTACCTTTGTCTCTGAAAGACTTTCAATCTTCAATTAAATGGCCAGGTGCCCCAGAATGGTAGTCAGACTTGGCATTCGGAATTGAAACCCCAAAGGAAGATTTATCGGAGATGATCCTGATGTGACTAGCTCAATCAGCTTGAATCTGAGCAAATGAGGAAACTTGTTGCGTGTACTACCTCGGAATATGATCAAACTTCTTCTCCAGTTGTTCTGGCCTTTACCCTTATGCTCTGCCCTTAGGACTCTCTTGGGAAGCTGAAATTGGATCCTGACAAACGACATCTGAAGGGAAGAGGTTGATAAATGAAGTTAATAAATAAGGTTGCTCGGAAAGATCTTGCACGATCTCCTGCCTACGTATCTCCATTGACCAATGGAGAATCAGAGCAGCGTAGTTCCCCTCACTAGGGATGAAAATAACTTCGTTCACAATTTCCATAACCAAGCTCATCTGAGTCTTTATCTGGTTGACTTCCTGTTTCAGCAGTTTCTGGTTTTGAAATAAAGCTTATACCTCTGCCCTGAATGGCCTCAGCTGGGTATTCCTTCGATTACCTCCACCCGGAGTTGCTTCAAATATATACCTTGATGATTGTGATTCAAGTTGTCCATTCTGATGAGAAATCAAGTCAGGAAAAGAATCTGTCTCTGAACACCTGTCAAGAATGCAAGGATGTATGCAAATGCCATGTTCAATTATTTCTGAGGAATCTATCTGCTTTGATTCAAGTTTTGGCACAGAAAATTCCAACAACATGACTCAGATATGTGATCCTCGGAAATAACTGAACATGTGTGCAGAAATGCTATGATGTGATGTATGCAGCAGGCATGTGATCAATGGTCTGATGTTGGTGCCGGTGTTGAGCAATGAGTCAAGTGTCCAAATAGAACCATAATAGTAGCACCATCTCTGTATAGAACCCCATAACTGAGAACCCAATAACTGTAAAACTGGATCACATAATAGCATAATCACTGATGGTGTTGAAGCTGAACAACGAGCCAAGTGTCTGTGGAGAGTCATAATAACAGTCATAATGTCAAGGTCGCAATGGTAATCACAGTAACAATTTCTCTGAATAGAACTCCCGAATCACAGAATCAGAGAACCATAGAACACTGAACAATACTGACAAAGTGGGTATGTTGAAGTTTAGGGTTCCTGCAAACCTGTAAACCCCTCCCAATCTCACGGGTGTGCTACTCGGGTCAACATCACAGACTCTCAAAGCCGAATAGCAATAATACGTTCACCATTTCCGAGAAATGGCTCATGACCAAATCAGGAAATCGGTTTGGCATTATGTACTACTCAGGGAGGTCTCAGTTGAGTCCGGAAAAACAAGCATCCCTCACAAGTTTCCAGCTTCAAGCACTGAGTCGAGAAACAATAGTACATTCATCCCGAAGGGTACAATACTATCGTCATACGATCAGTTTGCTTTAACTGAATTCCTATGAGAGAACCAGGCCATCCTATGCGAGTTCCCAATGGACCCTCGGATGCGAGTGGGTTTGCCAACAAATGTGGTCTGCCACTGTCATCACTGGAGAGGGTTGTTTCCATTAAGGTCCTCAATGATCGGTCCCCAGCTGCACATAACTATCAAGGTTGTACCCTGAAGTGGGGAAGAACCCCCACACAGAATAGTCCCAAGACAGTCGCAACCTGGGTGTGGAACACATCACCACTCATCATGTAACCATGCGAGCACAACGTGTCCACGCTAATCCTATAGTGCACTCAAGCCGGGTATTTGGCTTATCTCACAGTAACTCCCACCCACAGAAAAAATGAAAACCAGCACAACCAGACAGTCCAGTATAATATGATGCATGGAAAATAAAATACTGAAAGCGATAAATAAATGCGATAAAGTAAAGCTGTAAATAAAAACAGTAAAGCTAAACTAAAGCACACAACAGCAAACAAACACCCAAAGAAGCAAAACCAAACAGGCGCTAGGATTGACTCTACAAGGGAAACCGGAAGAATCAGGTCTTGTCCCCAGCAGAGTCGCCAGCTGTCGCTCCCGGGATTTTCATCCTAGTACAAACGCGAAAGTGGCGCGGAAAGGTAGAGTCGCCAGCCAGACATTTTTATCCCAAAGGAGTGGGAAAGGTAATGTTGCACAAACCTAAGGAAGAAGGAAAAGGACGAGGCCTTGCGAACCAAAGATCTGAGTTCGGGAGTCGATTACGACCTGGGAAGGTATTAGCACCCCAGATCGTCCGTCGTACCCGACGGGATCCACGCTTGCTTGTTTTGTTTCAAAGGGTGAGAAAATACAAATGCTGCTGAATAAAACCGCTACTGGAATAAAGGGAATGGAAAATGATAAATGAACTGAAATAAGAAAAAGAGAATAAAAGGGGAAATGTAGGGAAAATAAAGAATGTGCTCGAACGGGCCCTACCCCGCTGCCTACGTACCTCATCGGGATAATGAGGATCAGAGTCGACGTAGTTCGCCTAACCTAGGCGGGAACTATTTGTTTGTGTTTTTTATGCTGGAACTGCGTATGTCTATGCTCAGGTGTTGCAGGCTCGTCTGGTACGAGTGCGTTTACCGTCTTGCAAATGAGACAAGTCGTCGCGAGTTCGCGTTGTGAGTGAATGAGATGAGAAGAGAAGTTCCCGCAGGATAGTCGGTTATTGCTTTTTTTGTCTTTTATGAGAAGTGTTTTTTTTGAATTTGTTTGTGAACTGTCTTGTACTAAGACCTATCCATCGCGGTGAGTATTTACACCTCGCCCCGAAACAGGACGCGTATAAACACTCCGCAACAAAGTCTCGTGTCGTACAAGATTGTTCGGTTTTTATTAAGTGTTTTATTGCTTTTCTTTTGAGATGAGGAAGAGAATGACTCAAGTTGATAAAAGGAAAAATCTAAGGGACTAAGACTCAATCCTAATTGTTTATTTATTTACAAGATGGTCCTAATGGTTAGTGAAGTTTTCTATTCCTAATGGAAGCTTAAAACTACTAGAATTCAACTTACTTCTTAATGAAGTTAAGTTGATTCTAAGAACAAATGGGAATCCTATACAAGTTGTTACAATAAAAATAAGGCAAAACAATGAAATCAACTATGAGAAATAATATTCTAAAAATGCCTTAAGGCATGAATAATAAATAGTCTTATTTATTTATTCTATTTCTATATGGAAATGAATTTTATACTAAAGTCTAAATCTAGGTCAAACTTAATATTCATCCTAAAACAAATTAAACTAAACCTAAGTCTAATGCTAAATTCTATGACTAAAATTAATCTAGACTATTATTATTTTTACTTGGACATTATATTTTTTACTAGTGGCCTAAACTAATGGGAATTATGCCTAACTAGGCTTAAAACTAATATTCTAAAAAAATACTAACCTTCTAGAAAAAATTGTGAAAATTAAATCATATGATCCTAACACTATCTAAAATAGTATACTAAGAGGGATTCTAAAAATACTTATTTTTCCTATGCCTAAACATTATTTAATTTCAGCTAAAAATTAATTATTATTTCCTAAGGATTTTATCACCAAAACCTAAGATAAAAACATCTAAAAATTCCATAAAATATATCCTAAGAACTATTAGGGGTCTTTTAACTATAGAAAAAAGAATGGCTCAAAAAAGTGGTTAGAAGCTATTTAAATAAAATAAACAAAATTCAGCACAATTAATAATAGAAATTCAATAACACTAATTAATAGAAAAATTCATAATTAAATAAAAAATAATCAAATTTCAGAAAATGAAAATGTCCAATATTTCTAATGTGAATTAACAACCTACTTGATTTTTTTGTAGACTTTTCTCATGCTTTTTCCTATTTTCTATAGATTTGTTTCTAACCTATACTTAACAAAAATCTAAAAAAAGAAAAATGGTGCATTAAAAGTGGCGTCTCGAGATCACTTACTTGAATGACGTGCCGATTCTTCACATAAAAGAAATCCGAGAAAACTTTAAGCAAGGTCTTATGATCTTCATAAGCAAAACAAACGCTTATCATCCATATTCGCTTTATGAAGTTGTACCATAGTCGAAATCGGTTCGATATTGACCAAAAGACATCATGAACTAGTTAATCCAAATTTAATCCCCTAACACTAATTAAAATTAGTGCAAAAATTATAATTGAAAATTAACAAGAAAAATAGATTAATATATTAACCCAAAAAACTACCTTACAAGAAAATCAACCATCAAATTCCTTAACAAGCATATTAATTGGAAATTTCTAATAGATGTAAAACAAAAGAACACCAGGGAGGTGCACTAGAAATCTAGTAGTAACAAGTAACTCAAAGAAATGGCCCAGGCCCAATCTCATGAGAAAAACGCAGAAGGGGGGTGTTGAAAGAAATTTGGAGGGAGTGAGTAACGGATCCATGGTATAGTCACAAGCCCAATCCAATAATTTTCCCTAGAAACCCTAATTCATTCAGTAAAACACAACAGCAATCCTCTTCTTCTTCACAAGATGCCGCCGTTTCCCTCTCATCCTCAACGCAGCAATCGCCGGCGAACACCAACAACCATGAATCTTCTAAGAGCAACTAAGCCGTCACAAGATGAGTCAAACTCGCCATCGAAGAACTAAGCTCATTGTCTTCTCCCCTTTGAACACGTCGACGACCCTGTTCTTCTACATTCTCGAACCTTCCGTAACGACGTGGTCGCCTTCGTCACAAACACCTCTTCGACCGATCGCCGTCGTGCGAACACCACCTTTCTTCCTGAGAGAGTAACGTCGCCGGAAACAAATACGACCACGTCTCGAACCTCTTATCAATCGATCACCTCCTCTCCAAACTACACAATGCCGCTCCTTTTTTCCATCAACATGAAAAGATCCATCGCGGCCACATGACTTCTGTTGCGAATCCACAACCCTCGGTTTCTTCTCCGTGCACGATTCAGCGGCAACACGTTCAGGTGAAAACAATTTACTCTTTTTCATCATGTTTTTTCCTGAATCCTTATTCTCCGTGGATTGGAATCGTGTTTGAACTTTCTTTGCAGTTTCGAAAGATTGTTATTGTTGTGGTTTCTGTTGATTCAAAATGTTTGCTTGATGTTGAACTCGCAAAAGGGCCTGTTGAAGATGATGATAATCTTGATGCAGAAAGTTCGGTTGATGAGAGATTGGTGGGAGATGAAGATGATTATTGATTCTTGATGTTGGTTGAAGATAAGGATTGATGCAAAGATTCAATCCGCGCGAAGCTTCTACCTTTGTCGTGAGTTTGTGCTGATTTGTTATGCTCATTGACTAGCAATGTCTTGAATCTTGCTGAAACAATATCCACGAATTGAAGTTGTTCTTGTTGATCTTCTGCAGGTTTAATCTAAAGATGGTGATAAGGGGGGTATGAGAGCCGAGAGATTGAAGAAGATGAACTGGTGATGATGTTGATGGTTATGAAGAGGCTGAAGCTTGTCGAGAAGGTCTTGGTTTCGTTGAATTTTGTTGATGGATTGGAGAAGAGGATTAGGATTAATGGTGGTTGGAGAAGATTGAGAGAAATGAAAATGAAGGGTATGAAAGTTGTGGAAGATGGTGAAGGAGAGTATTAAGATTAGCAAGGTGAGAAAACTGTGTAAGAAGCCGGATTGAATCAGAAGCTGCTGACTTATAGGAGCTTTGAAGATGGTTCTGGAAACTTCAGGTACATTCTCCTATAGAATTCAGTTATGATTGTTAGGAATTAGTTATTTTTCGGTTATGAATTTTTTGTGGTTCTGTTTTGGTTCAGTTATGAAACCTTAGTGAATTCAGCTTATTGATTCTCCTGAGTTGCAATCTCTATTTTCATCTTGGTATTTCTTGTTGGTGCAGATTAATGGAAAATGGCTTTCACTGCCTTGGGCCTGAATCGACTTGGGCCTTGACTTCATTAGTAGAGTGCTGGAATAAGCATCCGGCACGGCAGCATATGGCCCGTACATTGGTGACTTCTTAGATGGTTTTTTCTGAGTTTCAATTGAGCTCATGGTTCGAAACTTTCCTGTTATACCAGATCTGTTTCTGTCATCCTTTCTTTCTTTCACTTCTTGTAATTAATCTAGTTATCGTGCAGGATGAAAGATAAGGAACATTGGAAGGAAGATTGGAGAGAAAGAAATGATGATGATGGCTGAAATCAAGCATCTCTCCGAATTTTCTTTTGCTTCTGTTTCTGTTTTTTCTTATGATTCTCAATTTCAATTCCATTGTGTTTAACTCTTATCAATGTAAATTGATATAGCAGAAGAAACTGTATGTGGCCGATTATATGTTAGAAATATGGATCCAAGGACTATGTTTTTATTATCTCTTGTGCCTGAGTTTAATATGTTAATTGGGCTGTGTTAGTCATATGCTTTTTTTTTAAATTAATTTCCCATAACCTATACCACCCTTCCTTGACCACAAACAACCAAACAGATACGGCCGTAAGAGCACCCAGTAGTGTAACGTTGCCTGGCACAAGCCACTCTTTTAACAATTCTTCAAACAACACCAAAACAATATAAAAACACCCATTAAGCTGATACCCAGCTATCATCATCTTCCAACAGGTACTTCTCTAAAAACCTCACCCTTACCACATTTACACAGCCCATCAACCAAAGCAATCAAAGTAAAAGCATCCCTGCTAGACATTTCATAAGCTCCATAAGCTCTTTCATTCCTGTAAAGAAAAAATCAAAACTGAAACATCCCCCATCACCTTTCATGATTCACACCCAAGAGTCCAATTGTGTCATTTCCCATTCTGTCCAATGACTATTGGCACCCTCACATTATGAAGCTTGACGGATGTAACTAAAAGCCCACCAATAAATTCTCACAAATTAAAATGAAATAATTACATCAAGTATATCTTGAAGTTGTCAAGATATCCCTTTGGTCAGATAAAGAGAAGGTTTACTTGAAAGTCGCACGGATGATCCATAGAATTTAATACATATCTTCAACATTTGGGCCGACTAACTCGTAAAAGATCTCCCTGCGGTTGGGCTCAATCATCTTCCCAGACCTGAATTTAAAGCGCATAGTCAAATGGGTTTATGATAATCCTTGAATGCCCCCTTGAATTCTTCGAATCTGTTTGGATCATGCATGAAATGTGATTATTGACAATGCAATGGACATTCGAATATGGATCATGCACCACAAAGAATCCCACGCAATTCCCAAATTCATTTCGTACGCCTCACGGATCTAGACCAATCTTTACATATCAGACCTCAATTGGTAGAGCTCCCTTCCGATCATGTCACGAGAAAAAGATACAAATTCTCCTTGAAGTATCCAAGGACGAAGAAAACAACTTGGAAAGTTATCCTCTTATTCAAAGCGGGTCTAAATGAATATTTCCAAGTGAATATTCTCCCTTATTTAAATCCTTGGCAAATACAAATAACGTATGAAACCCTAATTTCTCCGAGTCCCGATCACATGCCTTATGAATCCATGAAATGCATTATTATGATGTTAATGAATTGATGAGGAATGCCAATGGATGCAAAATGATGAGCCAAATAGAGGGAATAAAGGAGGGCAAATTTTTAGGTATTACACAGAGCAAGAGGGAAGCAGCCAGTGGTTCTCAACGATCTCGCACCAATAACTGATCCGGACCTTACTTTCGATAAAGAAGCTGAAGAATTTCTGAGGATTATCAAAAAGAGCGACTACAAGATTGTGGACCATATGCAGCAGACTTCGTCGAAGATTTCCATCTTATCCTTGCTCATGTGTTCTGATTCCCATAGGAAGGCTCTCTTGAATATTCTGAACAAGGCGTATGTTCCTCAGGATATTTCAGTAAATCAGTTGGAAGCGGTGGTATCTAGTGTTAATGCCAGTCACAAATTGGGTTTCACAGACATGGATCTAACTTCTGAAGGGCGAGCTCATAATCGGGCACTACATATCTCCTTAGAATGTAAAGGTGCAGTACTCTCTCACGTGTTGGTAGATACTGGATCTTCGTTTAATGTCTTGCCCAAGAAGGCGCTTATGAAGTTGGATTATGATGGAGTAGTTTTAAAGCCCAGCGACCTAGTAGTTCGAGCATTTGATGGGTCGAGGAGATCGGTGTTCGGGGAAGTGGAATTACCAATTAAAGTAGGTCCGCAAATCTTCAATACCACGTTCTACGTAATGGATATACAACTTGCATACAGTTGTTTGCTCGGAACACCTTGGATACATTCAGTAGGAGCAATATCGTCCACACTTCATCAAAAGCTAAAGTTCGTCTGGGAGGGTCAAATTGTAACTGTCAGTGGGGAAGAATACATTTTTGTTAGTCATCTGGCTTCATTCAAGTATGTGGAGATGGACGGCGAAATAGTCGAAACTCCATGTCAGGCTTTTGAGCCCTTGAAGACTGAACAAGCGTCTGCAGTGGCAGCTTCTCCTGAAGAACCGAAGAAGGGGGTTTCCGTGGCCTCTTATAAGCAAGCGCTTGAGTTGGTAGAATCTGGGATACGAGAGGGCTGGGGCAGTCCAGTAGAAGTGCCAGAAAAGAAAGATATGTTCGGAATTGGTTACCATCCTGGGAAGTCATCGTCTGGACCAAGTGCTAAAGGTTGTCAAAGCCCGATTACTTTCACGAGTGCGGGAGTGGTGGATTATGGAAACATCAGTGCCGTGCAGGATGACGCATTTAATAGTGACTGTGACTTAGACGAGTGGATCAGGCCTGCCGTTCCAGGGACTCATCTTAGCAATTGGACATCAGAAAGGCTTATTTTAGTCACCTCTTTTGAAGAGTAATAATTTTTGTTTCTGTTTTTCCTGTATTCAAGCACTATGTCTTGCTCGGGGCATAATAGCTCTTTGTAAGGGTTCTTTTGTTCTTAACACAATTCATAATCATAAATAAAGCTGAAGTTTCACATTCATTCATGTTGTTCTTTGTCTTTCGTTTTTGCTTTTTTGTTTTTCAAAAAGAAAGAAAAGTTTTAAAATGGCAATGTTTCTCATTTTCTCAATTTTTTGCTAAAGCCTTGCATGAATCACCATTCATGCAGGTGCTCGTCACCGGATCTTATCAATGACGACCCTGTTATGGCTGAGTATGACTTCGACAATCCAATTTATCAAGCCGATGAGGAAGGTGAAGAGGATTGCGAACTACCTGAAGAATTGGCTAGACTGCTTAAACAGGAGGAGAAGATGATTCAGCCGCACGAAGAAGCTGTCGAAGTAATAAACCTGGGTACTGAAGAAGACAAGAAAGAAGTCAAGATCGGGGCTACATTAGAAGAATTTGTCAAGACTCGTTTGATTGCTATGCTTCGAGAGTATGTTGATGTCTTCGCATGGTCCTACCAAGATATGTCTGGTTTAGACACTGACATTGTGGTACACAAGCTGCCTCTCAGAGAAGATTGTCCTCCAGTGAAGCAGAAGTTGAGGCGCACACATCCTGATATGGAAATTAAAATAAAAGAAGAAGTACAAAAACAGTTTGACGCTGGCTTCTTGGCCGTGACCAGTTACCCTCCGTGGATTGCCAACATTGTGCCGGTTCCTAAGAAAGACGGTAAAGTCAGGATGTGTGTAGATTACCGGGATTTGAATAGGGCCAGCCCCAAAAATGACTTCCCTCTACCTCACATATATGTACTCGTCGATAATACTGCTCAGTTTTCCGTGTTCTCCTTCATGGACGGATTTTCTGGATATAACCAGATTAAAATGTCTCCCGATGACATGGAAAAGACAACCTTCATCACTCCTTGGGGCACCTTCTGTTACAAGGTCATGCCATTTGGTTTGAAGAATGCTAGAGCCACTTATCAACGGGTGATGGTGACGTTATTTCACGACATGATCCATCATGAAATTAAGGTTTATGTTAATGATATGATAGCAAAATCCCAAACAGAGGAAGAGTACTTGGTTAATTTAGCAAAGTTGTTTGACAGACTCCGGAAGTTCAGACTGAGGTTGAATCCGAATAAGTGTACCTTCGGGGTCCGTTCTAGCAAGCTACTCGACTTCATTGTTAGTGAGCGAGGAATTGAGGTTGATCCAACCAAAGTTAAAGCTATCCAGGAGATGCCTGAGCCGAAGACGGAAAAGCAAGTGCGTGGTTTCTTAGGGAGACTAAACTACATCGCACGTTTTATCTCTCACCTAACGGCCACGTGTGAGCCCATCTTTAAGCTTCTGAGGAAGAATCAGGCCATTAAATGGAACGAAGACTGCCAGCAAGCCTTTGAACGAATCAAAGAATACATGTTAGAACCTCCAATTCTTATGCCTCCAGTGCCACGAAGACCTTTGATTATGTATCTTACCGTGCTTGAAGGATCGATGGGATGTGTGTTAGGTCAGCAAGACGAGTCTGGTCGAAAAGAGCACACCATTTATTACCTTAGCGAAACGTTTACCGATTGTGAGATGCGCTACTCACTCTCGAGAAAAATTGATGCGCTTTGGCATGGGCTGCTTGCCGACTAAGACGGTACATGCTTGTCGTACCCCGAAAAATACGACCTCACGCGATCCAAAAGGACGGGAGCCGCGCGCCGGACAGACTGAAGAGTCGCCACCTAATTCTATTTATTCCCGAAGAGGAAAAGGGAAGATATAGATACAACCCGGGAAGAGAGAGATAAGGACAAAGGTCTCACAACCATTGCCTGGGTTCGGGAGTCGGTTATGCAGGGGGAAGGTATTAGCACCCCCTACATCCATCGTACTCGATGGGAACCATCTAAGTTATCATGCGCGAAAGGATGTCTATGCTTAAATGAATTACTTGATAGAGGGAAATGAGTTGAATTATAAGTTAGATTGATCCTAGGTGCTTGGCAAGGATTGAGATCCTTGTGCCTACGTACTCCCGTGTGCAATGGGAAAGTCAGAGCCTCGTAGTTCGGCCTACTACGGTTGATGGTTGTTGATTTTATTACCTTTCTTTGATGAAAGGGTTTAGGAGTCGGATTGCACTAAAGACTGTGGATAGTTTATTCCTTCCAACAAGACAAGCGTCTTGCGTCGAAAAAATCGGAGCGAGTAACGAGAGCTCGTTATCCTCCTTTCTATCGCTTAAGGCTTGTGGCGTACAATTTCTTCTCGTATTATTAATGTGTTTTATTTCATAAGACCGCTTGACGTTGGATCAAGGGTTTGGATCTAAAAGTAACATTTCGGTTTTTTGAGGTTTGAGGGTGAATGCAAGTGGAGGTTTATTTTGTGGTTTGTTTAGCGAGGCACGGTGCGCTCGGCTCGCAAGGTGAAATGGATCTTAATAAACGATAACTGAAAAATAAAGTGCGAGTGTGTGAGAGTGCAACCGCTTGGCGTTGGACCAAGGGTTCCCGAATAAAATAAAATGCGGAAAATAAAATGCGTACATGAAATGGGAGAGGGATACAAAATAAATTACAGGGGATTGCGAGAAATAAATGTTCTCGTTGTAATTCGCCCAAGAGAAAGCGTGTGTGCAGTGTTTTTGAACTGTTCGAAGGCGTTCGGCCTTTTTATTCGGAAACAACTATTCGAAGGCGTTGGACCTTTTTCGGACGCGTCAAAATTTAGTTCGTTCACTTCCTTAGAGCCGATTTAATGAAATCGTTCTATGATGAGTCGAATCTTTATTTTTGAGATGCGGAAATAAATAAATAAAACTAAATTGAATTGCGAAAATTAAATTAAGATAAAATAATAAATACAAATAATTAAACAAATTAAATAATATTAAGAATAATGAATAAAATAAATTAATTTAAATGTTCATTTGTCAAAATAATAAAATAAAATAAAAAACTAATTAAAAGGAGGGCCTTATATTGACCGATTATCACCGATTTAACGAAATCGGGTGATGCATCGGCCTTTTGTTATGTCATTGGCGCTTTAAGATGCAATTAAATCAAAATTAGATCAATATATAATTATAATAATAAAATAGCAATACGAATTTTTCAAGAAAATGAAGATAAATAAAATTAAGGTGAGGTGAGAAACTTAAAATAAATAACCAGATAAAACAGTATACCACTTTAAAAGAAAACAAACTTAATAAAATGTAGAGATGACTAGAAATTAAGAGGACTAGAGAAGGGAAAAAAAGTGTGACGGGCTAAGTCTGTTGAGCGTGTTTACCGAAACAGATCAAGGGCTAAAAAGCCCACATCCACAAGAACAACACAGGAAAATAGGGAATAAGAAAAAAACATAAATTAGAAAAAAAAGAAAACACTAAATCCAAAACATAAACTCAGTATTACACTATTATCCCCTCTTTATGGAAAAAATGGATTAGAGAAAAAAAATAAAAAACAACCTCTCGCGAATCATTCCCAGCGGCGGCAATCCCTCTCTCGGTTTCTCGCATTGCAAAATGCCTCTCTCTCTCTCTCTCGTCCCTCAATTGGTCCGTTTCTGCGACTTGGTGTTTGTGTTTTGGATTGGTATATTTAGCGGCTTGGCTCTTTGATGACGACGGCGGTGATTTGCGGTTTCAACACGGTTTGACGTTTTGGTGAGTTTAAGAAGATGGTGGCGGGTTTGCAAATCTGGTTTAGGTGTTTAGGTTGGATTTGTGGATTAATGAAGCGAAAGGGAGGGTCTGCGGTAGTATTGAGTTCGGTCTGTGTTGTTTATGTGTGTTCTGTGGTGTTTGGACGATTCTGTTTGAGCGGCGAGAGGGTTGTTCGCGGCTGGTTTTGGTTGCAACGGTTTTATGCGATTTCGGAAATGGGGATGACGATGGTTTTGGTTAAGGCTGGTGAGTTTATTGGTGGTGATGGCGGTTCAGGTTTAAGCGGTGGTCACAGATTCGACGGAAGGTGCTGTTTCCGGCGAGATTGGGTTATGCGCGGTTGAAGTTTGTTCTCACTGTTTGTGGGTGTTGTTGTTGGTTGGTTTTTTTTTGCTTTCGAATCTCACAGAATCTCTCTGCATCTCTCTAACTCTGTTTGTACGTTTTCGATTTCTGAGTTTTTTTTTGTTTTGGCAAAGGTTTTGTGGTTGCAGGTTGAAGGTGTGTGTCTCTGCGTTTTTTGACTTCACCTCAGATCTTTCTTTTTTTTTAAAAGTTTTCGTTTCTGGGTCTGCTCCCCTTTTTTCACAGTGATGTTTGGCCTATTTATGAAGGATGAAAGGAGCAATAGATTTGGATGGAAATTTGATGCCGTTTTTTTGTGTGACGTGGAATTGGTGTACAGCCTGTGAATTTGTTATAGAGTGGAAAGTTTGTTGAGTAGTGGTGGGACGCGTCAATTACGTTTTTGTGTGGGGTAGCATGTTATGTGAAGGCTGGGAAATATAGGAGTGTTGTTGGTAGTATTGTGAAAATGAAGGTGGGCCATGGACAAATTTTTGTGTGTTGAGATTGTGTAGCAAATTGACACGTTTTTAGCTAGTGATGGTTGCTGAAAATTTGAAAATAAACAAACTATAAAAGTAATAATAATAATAGTAATAATAACATTAATAATAATAGTAACAAAAATGAAAATAATAATAGTAATAGTAATAATAAAAATAATACTATGTAATAATAACAATAATAAGTAATAATAAAATAAAATAAAAAAGTAGTAATAATAATAATAAAAAAAATGATAGGAAATAAAAGAAAAAAGATTCCTTTTGTAATTAATTATATTTTTTTTATAGGAAAGAAAGATAAAATAATTGTTTAAAGAAGAAAAGATTTCTGAGAAATAAATAAAAAGATAATCGGACGAAATGTCTACATGCACACACTGGTTTTTTTTAAAGCAACAACACCCGCGCACTCGACTTGACCTGTCCTCACCAGACAAACCTTAACTGGTACGATAAAAGAAATGAAATATTATTTTTCGACTATGTGGCTGGACAGAAAATAAAATAATATATATTTGGATTTTTTGCGATATCCGTTAGACATAAATAAAATTGAATGATGCATATTTTTTGGATTTTTAAATAATAGTTAATAAACAGAAAAAAATAGAAAAGGTAGGACAAATTTGGGGTATGACAGCTGCCCCTATCGAATTGACTTAGACCGAGTAAGATGAACTGGCTCACGTTCAATCTTTGAAGGTATAAGATAATTAGATACTAACAGACTCCAAATTTGTCCGAAAAGAATGAAATTGTGAAAATAGCAGATGATTAGTATCAGAAATAATGGGTAGCACAGTAAAAAAAAAATAAAACTGACACAATAAATCACTTATCCTTGGCGGATGATAAAGCGAATAACTGAAAATAAAATCACTTATCAACAGAAGATGATAAGGCAACAGACTGAAAATAAAATCACTTATCAACAGAGGATGATAATGCAACATACTGAAAATAAAATCACTTATCAACAGAGGATGATAAGGCGAATAGACTGAAAAAATAAAATCACTTATCAACAGAGGATGATAAGGCGAATAGACTGAAAATATAAAATCACTTATCAACAGAGGATGATAAGGCGAAAGACAGAAAAATAAAGAATCACTATCACCAGAGGATGATAGGCGAAAGACGGAAAAATAAAGAATCACTATCAACAAAGGATGATAGACGAAAGACAGAAAAATAAAGAATCACTATCAACAAAGGATGATAGGCGAAAGACAGAAAAATAAAGAATCACTATCAACAAAGGATGATAGTGAAAGAAAGAAAAATAAAGATCACTATCAACAGAGGATGATAGGCGAAAGACAGAAAAATAAAGATCACTACCAACAGAGGATGATAGGTGACATGATTGAAAGTAAAACCACTTATCACCGGGGATGATAAGGCGAATGAAATTTAAATACGACCATTGAATCCGCCGAGGGGACGCTTGGAATCTTCGATTGATATGATCTTGACTTCCGCTGGGGAAAGGACTGGGAACTTGGGTTGATCCTGGATCCTGAATTATGCACCTATGCTTGATTTTTTGAAATGGTATTCCATAATGATGGAGATACGATGCAAGTGCTTATGCATTGCTGAAAGTTAAAATGTTGGGAGTATGAAAAACTGATTTACTTAGGTATGCAAATGATGCACATGTTGTAAATGATTGATGTAAATGATGCTTATGACGTTGATGATGCATATAAGTGATTGAAAGGTGCCAGCTTGGTGGAATTTTGGTCTGGTAGTTGCCAATAATGATTGGACTTTGGGTGGGTGGAGAGCTTGATTCCCCGACACTCGATCTTCGACGATGTATGATCAGAAGATGGATCTAAAAGCTCCAAGTTCGGTCACCTGCTGTTGAGCAAAGTGACTTAATTGACACGTGAAGACTGGTTTGCTTTGAATGATTGCCAACGTCCAACAAAATCTGCTTGTTTAGTTGGGGATAAGAGATAGGAAGATTTGCTCCTTGTTTGTTTGCCCCGGTCCATAGGGTATTTGAAATAAATCTGGTGGGGAACTTTGAGAGTGACCATAACATGACCTGCCCCTAATTGGAATCGGTAGGCGTCTGCCCCTGATTGAGTTGCTGAAGATGATTTTGCCCCTGATTAACGGACTTTGAAATGAATTGCCTCTGATTGGGCTGTTGAGGTAGTCTTGATTCATGTTGGCATCAATGAAGTTCAAATTTCCCTTTTGATTGCCCTTTGTTGGGACTGTACTGATGTCAAGTACTGAATTGCAATTAAATTATTCATACACAAATGGTAGTGTTAATGTAAAGTTCATGTAAGTTTTGAAAAAGTCAATTTATTTGAATGATTGTGATAGTGTGACGAATGGACCGTTAGTCCAGACGAGGTGCTGATTTTGAAAGTGCGTGAAAGATGCAGCAAAAATAATGCGCAATCGAGATTGAAGATTAGCAAATATATGGGAGTCAATTTACGCAACCTTGTTGGTAGCATGCTTTCATAATAAACTGTGTCTCAATTAGGACTTTCGAGGGTCGTAACGTGGTCTGGTTAATGGTTTGAGAAACAAAGGATATAAGGCTCAAATGATTTGTACCCACCCCTGCTTCGTAATGTTCTCCAATCCTACGTTCAGTTAATTCCGCATATGCATTTGTTTTGACTTTGCAAGAATGAAGATGAAGCTTTAAAGTTTGCTTGAAATGGCAGTCATCTTATTTTGCTGGTGACCCTTTGATTCTTGATTTGGTTGTCACTGATATTTGTTTTGCTTTTGCTAAGGATTTGAATTCCTCTTTTGATTTCTTCTCTTTTTTGTTGACTAAGTCTCCCTTTGGGTGCTCAACTTAGCGGTTTTCTTTTTTTGTATTTTGTTTGTTGTGACTGCCAAATCATTTGTTGATGGTCCTCCGACGGGATGTCTCATCTTGCGATTTGAAGGTGTAGTCAGGTTAACTGAACAATTACCCTGCCCCGGGTTAGATGTAAGGGTTGTTTCCGAAAGAAACTCATACTTCTAGGCTCAAAGTGGTTGACTAGGGATTAACTCCTTATATCTCCAATGTTTGGGGATTTGAATAAATGCTTGTACATCATTGATGAGGTTTTATCCGAAAGCATACCGCAACAGTTATGGGTATTTCATTTTCATCATCCTCCCTCAAATATTTGCTAAAGTGCAGTGAGGAAATATTTTTGTGTTTTTTGCGATAAATGATAAATGATGAGCGAATGCAAATAAATTGATTCAAAACATGCATAAACATAACATTAACATAACCAAGTACAGATAACAATGTTCAGAGCAAATAGTACTTAAAGAAATATTACAAAATAACAGAAATGCGGAAATCATAAATGGCGCTGACTGCCTTGATTTGAGGAATTGAACTTCTCTTTGTTAGAACAATTATGGTTATAAACCTCTAAGTGTTTTGATGATAACAAAGATTCTTATTCTAGAATAGAAGTTCTAATGACTACCTTTATTCTTGTGTAGAAGAGAAATTCAATTAAAGGAGACGTGCATTACTAGAAGCTTATTGAGCCATTTATAGAAGATACTCTTAATGAAGAATCCATCATTTAATGACATGATAAATTGGTTGCGCATCAAATATTTATTATCTCTGATTTCCGTCTAGAAGATGATGATATTCATAATGAAGACATTAATTAAAGAATATTTTAATTAATGATTAAGACAAGTATCTCTGGTTATGGAAGGAATTTATGGTATTAACTAATATCCTAAATTAGCTCAAGATGTCTCCAACGGCTACATTTATTCAGAACTATATAAAGGAATCAATTTGAAGAATTGAATGCAATAAACTCACGCAAAAAGACTGAATCATTTTGTGCTAAAATATTGTAACTTTCACTTAGTGATCCTAGCTTGATAAGAAGCAATTTTAGTTACTATATTATTATCATTGTAATAGTTGTATAATATTCCTTGAGTGACTAGTTCAGTCAGAAGACTCAAGAGGACATTGACTATAGGTCAGTGTATGTATTCATTTGTTGAATAGTGGATTAAGACCTCAGTAGAGGCAAAATCACCTTGGCGGGTGGACTGGACGTAGTTTGAGTTCAAACGAACCAGGATAAATTAACTTGTCATTAGAAGTTATTTTTAGTTGTTAAAGAAAACCCAATTCCAACCCCCTTCCTTGTGTTTTGCGTACCTTCAATTGGCATCAGAGCGCTAGGTTCTGAGAAAAACACTTAACCGTCTCAGTAAAAGATCCAGAAGTTAAAACACATGGCAGAAGCTGGCAATAACAACAATGACTACCAAAATGACAAGATCAACGCTAAAACTCCAGTGTTCAATGGTGACAATTTTGACTACTGGAAGGATGTTCTGGAAAGTTTATTTCTAGCTCTAGATGGAGATCTCTGGGACATGGTGACAGATGGATACATTCATCCTGTTGGAGCAGATGGTCAGAAGATTGAAAGAAAAAATATGACAGTTCAGCAGAAGAAGGAATTCAGAAATCATCACAAAGCTAGAACCATACTTCTAAGTGCTATCTCATATACAGTATATGAGAAGATCACTAACAGGGACTCAGCTAAACACATGTTTGATTCTCTGAGGATGACACATGAAGGCAACACTCAAGTCAAGGAGACTAAAGCTCTAGCCCTCATCCAGAAGTATGAAGCTTTCAAGATGGAAGAAGATGAGACAATTGAAAAAATGTTCTCAAGGTTCCAAATCCTGGTAGCTGGACTGGAAGTTCTGGACAAAGGCTACTCAACAGCTGATCATGTGAAGAAAATCATCAGAAGTTTACCAAAAGCTTGGAGGACCATGGTCACTGCTCTAAAGCTATCTAAAAATCTGAATGAAATATCCTTAGAAGAACTGATCAGCTACTTGAGAAGTCATGAGATTGAACTAGAAGAAGATGAACCCCAGAAGAAAGGTATGTCTGTAGCTCTTAAATCAAACAAATCTGTTTCTAAAGCTTTACAGGCAGAAGAAGAAGAAAGTTCTGGATGCTCATCAGAAGAAGATGAATTATCTCTCCTATCCAGAAGTGTTCAACAACTCTGGAAGCATCGTCAGAAGAAGTTCAAAAATACCAGAAGAACCAACAATTATTCTGAATCAACATCTGGTCACAAGAAACCCAGAAGCAAAGAAGTTGTGTGCTATGGATGCAAAGAACCAGGACACTACAAAAGTGAATGTCCAAAACTTCAGAAAGAGAAACCCAGAAACAAATTCAGCAGAGAAAAGAAAAAGAGTCTCATGGAAACATGGGATGATTCTGAATCATCTGAAGCAGAGTCAGATTCTGAAGATGAACAAGCTAATATTGCACTAATGGCAAACATACCAGAAGATGATCACTCATCAGAATCAGAATCAGAATCAGATTCAGAAGAGGTATTTTCTAAACTCTCCAGATCTCAATTAGAAGCTAGCCTCTCAGAAATTCTTGAAAAATATTAGAAGCTTCAATTCAAATACAAAGACATGAAACAAAGTCTGGTATCTGAATTAGAAGAAGTTAGAAAACTAAAAACAGAAAACTCTGAGCTGAAAGAAAATATTTTTGAATGTAAAAACTCCTTTGAGAAACTTAAAGCTCAGAAGGAATCTGAATTAGAAGATCTAATCAATTCTGATAATATCATAAAACAATATGATTATGGTTTTTAAAACTTCCTAGCTAAAAGCATAGGTAGAAGCAAAATTGCATCTATGATCTATGGAGTTAGCAGAAATGATAGAAGAGGCATAAGCTATGAGAAAACTAAAGAAACTCTGAAGTATAAAAAGATTGATGAAATTGTCATAAAACTAATACTCCTCTAAGTTCTCATTTTACCTATGGTCATAATCATGATCTAATATACACTAGCGAGTCATCTTGTTCCACAAGTTCTGATTTGAAACCTAAAATGAATCAGAAGTTTGTAAAAACTAACAAAAAAGGACCCAGAAGAATATGGGTACCCAAAGATAAAATTGTGTATGTTGCAGATGTCTTTAACTGCAAAACTGAAACACCAATCATGGTACCTGGACTCTGGATGCTCACGACACATGACGGGAAGAAAGCATATGTTCCAAAGTCTTGAATTAAAAGATGGAGGCCACGTAGGTTTTGGAGGCAATCAAAAAGGAAAAATAATTGGCTCTGGAACTATTGGTAATGGAAATCTTCCCTCTATCTCTAATGTTCTGTTAGTAGAAGGATTAATGCATAATCTATTATCCATAAGTCAATTAAGTGATAATGGTTATGACATAATCTTTAATCAAAAGTTCTATAAAGCTGTTAGTCAGAAAGATGGAACAATCCTCTTTAGTGGAAAGAGAAAGAACAACATTTATAAAATAAAACTTTCAGAATTAAAAATTCAGAATGTAAAATGTCCGTGGAAACTGAGCAATGGGTCTGGCACAGAAGATTGGGACATGTTAATATGAGAAGATTATCTCAACTTAACAAACTCAATTTAGTCAGAGGACTTCCAAATTTGAAGTTCAGCTCAGAAGCTCTATGTGAAGCATGTCAGAAAGGCAAATTTTCAAAACCTGGTTTTAAAGCTAAAAATGTTGTATCTTCCTCTAGACCATTAGAACTTCTGCACATTGACTTGTTTGGACCAGTGAAAATTGCTTCTGTCAGTGGCAAGAAGTATGGATTGGTGATCGTAGATGACTTCAGCAGATGGACATGGGTAAAGTTTCTTAGACACAAGGATGAGTCAATTGCTGTATTTTCTAACTTCTGCAAACAAGTTCAAAATGAAAAAGAATTTAAAATGATTAAAGTTAGAAGTGATCATGGTGGAGAATTTGAAAACAAACAATTAGAATAATTTTTTAATGAAAATGGCATCTCTCATGATTTTTCTTGTCCTAGAACTCCACAACAAAATGGGGTTGTAGAACGTAAGAATAGAACATTACAAGAGATGGCCAGAACCATGATCAATGAGACTAATATGGCTAAACATTTTTGGGCAGAAGCAGTAAATACAACATGCTATATTCAGAATAAAATCTCTATAAGACCTATTCTTGAAAAGACTCCTTATAAATTGTGGAAGAATAGAAAGCCCAACATTTCATATTTTCATCCTTTTGGATGCATATGTTTTATTTTGAATACTAATGATACTCTGAATAAATTTGACTATAAGGCACAAAAGTGTTATATGTTAGGATACTCTGAACGTTCTAAAGGATACAGAGTATACAACACAGAAACACGTATTGTGATAAAATCTATTTATGTCAGATTTGATGATAAGCTTGGTTCTGAAAAACCAAAGCAGAATGAATTAATTGCAGATATAGAAGTTGATATTTCTACAAACAGAACATCTGAAGATCAATCACCTAAAGAACAAAACAAGACAATTACTTCAACAACTTCTGAAGAACCCACTCAGAAGAAACTATCCAGAAGCAAGGTGAATCATCCAGAAGATAAAATCTTGGGAAAGAAAGATGAACCAATCAGAACAAGATCATCATTCAGAAACTCTGAAGAATCTCTAATGGGACTTGTTTCTCTGATTGAACCAACTTCTGTAGAAGAAGCTCTCTCAGAAAATGATTGGATTCTGGCTATGCAAGAAGAACTTAACCAATTCACCAGAAATGATGTATGGGATCTAGTTCCTAGCCCAGAGGATTCAACATCATTGGCACCAAGTGGATATTCAGAAACAAGCTAAATGAACAAGGAGAAGTTGTTAGAAACAAAGCAAGACTGGTTGCACAAGGTTATAGTCAACAAGAAGGAATTGACTATACAGAAACCTATGCACCAGTTGCCAGGTTAGAATCAATTAGACTTCTAATTTCATTTGCTGTAAACCATGATATCATTCTATATCAAATGGATGTCAAAAGTGCATTTTTAAATGGTTATATTGATGAAGAAGTGTATGTACACCAACCCCCTGGCTTTGAAAATATAAAATTTCCAGAACATGTTTTCAAACTGAAAAAATCTTTGTATGGTCTGAAACAAGCTCCCAGAGCTTGATATGAAAGACTAAGTACTTTTCTTCTGGAAAATAATTTCATCAGAGGGAAAGTGGACATAACCCTTTTCATTAAAAACATTAAAATTGATCTTCTGATATGCCAAATTTATGTAGATGATATAATTTTTGGTTCTACTAAAAGTTCCTTGGGAAAGGAATTTGCTAAGTCTATGCAGGCAGAATTTGAAATGAGCATGATGGGAGAATTAAAGTTCTTCCTGGGAATTCAGATAAATCAAACATCAGAAGGAACATATATCCATCAAAGCAAATATGTCAAAGAACTTCTGAAGAAATTTGATTTATCAGAAAGCATAATATCTAAAACTCCTATGCATCCTACATGTATTCTGGAAAAAGAAGAGGTAAGTAAGAAAGTAGATCGGAAGCTCTATAGAGGTATGATTGGCTCTCTCCTCTATCTAACTGCTTCTAGTCCAGATATTCTATACAGTGTATGTTTATGTGCTAGATTCCAATCAGATCCTAGAGAAACTCACTTAACAGTAGTTAAGAGAATCTTTAGATATCTGAAAGGTACTACTATTCTTGGTCTATATTACAGAAGATCTGAAGATTATAAACTTGTAGGATATTGTGATGCTGATTTTGCTGGAGACAGAACAGAAAGAAAAAGTACTTCTGGAAGTTGTCAATTTCTGGGAGATAATCTAATTTCTTGGTCCAGCAAAAGACAATCAACCATAGCATTATCAACTGCAGAAGCTGAATACATTACAACAGCTGGATGCAGTACTCAGATGCTCTGGATGAAAAATCAGCTTGAGGATTTCAATATTTATGAGAGAATAACATGCAGATCTTCAAATCAACAAGTGTCAACAAGGCTCTAAGGAATCCCATCAGAATTAAAACAAGTGTCCAAATTCTGAAGAGTGACAGAACATGCATTGGGCAACTGTCCTCTACAGAATGACATCTGTTAATCTTCTGGGAAACTGATACGGCTAACTTGACACCAAAAAGGCAAAAATCTCTTGGTAACAATGGCTTCCTCTTCTCAACAACGTAAAGACTTCTCTGATGTGTTCTACGTTGAACCTATGAAGACTCTCACTACTCCTGCTGACAAACTAGAAGTTCTTTGTGAACTCTTTGTGGATTTCAACAGTTTAAAGGATAATGGTTTTGATCTCTTTCTGGATGTTCAAGCTCAGGGCTGGGAGAAGTACTTTGATCGTCTAATGGGACCAGTCTTCCCAAAACTGGTAAAGGAATTCTGGGCCTACACAACAGCATCCAACACTCATGTTACCTCGTACGTGCTGGGTAAAAGGATAATTATTTCCGAAGATCACATTGCCAAACTCATAGAAGCTGATGGCAATGGTATTAAGTGTAGTGACATGGACAGAATGTCTGATACAAAGGTGATAACCAAGGATATATTCACTTCTGGCCAACCTTCCAATAAGATAAAGGATCTGAAGACCCCTCTCAGAATTTGGGCCAAGATCATTCTTGGGACAATCTGTCATAGGAAGGCTACAAACTCTCCAGACTATATCAATATGGATCAACAGTTTCTGCTGTACTTCATTGCTAAACAGAAGAAGATCAACCTTGCACTCACTTTGTTTCAACATCTGAAAACTAGTGTGAAGGAAACTAGAGATGGGGAGAAAACTTAGAGGGATTGGATTCCTCTAGGACATGTTATTTCTGACATTCTCTGTCAAAATAAGTTGGTAGACTTTCTGGCAGAATTAAAGCAGACTCAATTTCTTGAAACAGATGTTGGTAAACCTCTGAATGCGAAGAATTTGAAGAAGATGAAGTTTATAACTTCTATCCAGCAAGAACCTGTTCTTCATTCTAGAGAAGTTATCACCACCAGGAAGATTCCCCTGGAGAACTTCCCCCTCTTCTCTTCTGACACACCTCCAGAGATTGTGGTCAATTACTTGGATATATGCAAGCAACATGGTGTGGACCCTATGTTCAAGCCAACAGAACTCACTCAGGAAACTCCAGATGCTGCCTATGCAAGAACCAAGAAGAGAAAAGTTGGAGAAAGATCATCTCAGAAGACTCCCAAATCAACTAGAAGATCAGGTAAAACTTCTGCCTCTAACTCTGAATTCATTTCTGTAGTAAAAGCAGTTACAGTAGAAGTGTCTGAAAAACCTTCTGACCCAATACCTTCTGTTGATATTCCTTCTACAACTATCCCATCTTCTGAACCACCTCAATCCTCTAATCCTATTCCAACTGAAATACCTGCATCTGCTGCTGTCTCATCCATCCTATCATCTCTTTATCCACCAGAAGCTGAACACAATCAACCACAAACAATTTCTGATTTTGATATTCCAATTGATACAACACCACTGTCTGATATTGACCACTCTCCTATAACTGAAACACAAACTGCCTTGCAACATGTCCTCTCTGATATTGACAATTTCCAACCCCCAGAATCTGTCCAAATCCCATCCTCTGAAAATGTTTCTAGTCTTTCCCCCATAAGAGAAAGTTCACTGTCCTCATATGAGTCTACACCACCAAACTCACCAACTTTTATAAACATCCCTGACACACCACCAGAAGAAGCTGAACATGATAATCCACTTAGAACCTCTGTTAATTTTGAAGCTTTACAAAAATTGTCCTCTATCTCTAACAAAACAGCCATACCTGTACCTAAATCAAAGACCTCTAGAACAGACATTTATGCTTTATTACTTGCTTTTGAAACAGTCATGAAATTGAAGTTAGAGGATTTGAAGTCTGCGTGCTCAGAGCTTACAGATCCAGCTGCTTCTGACTTTCTGTGGGCTACCTTCAGAAAATGGTTTAATGCTGAGACAAAGAGACTCAAGGACATCTTCTATGATATTGCTCACCAGAACTTCTGTGAGTATCTTCAAGCAGTTGTTTCTAACATTGAACAATATAAACCTCTTCTGCTGGACAATAAGCCCTGGACAGAGTCAGAAACTCTGGAAGAACACTCTGGACTTCAAATGGTTCTGGTAACTTCTGAAGAAGACCATGATGATGAACCTGCTCAATCACCAGCAAATATAGAAGTTCCTGAGAATCAAGTTGTCCCAGATGTTGAAGATTCCCTGCCAACAAATTTTGTTCTGCAAACATTGGAAGAGCTAGAGAAGGAAAATGAAATGGTGAAGCAACGCCTTGATAAGCAAGATGAAACCACTGCTGAGTTGAAGATAATGCTTGGCAAGCAAGTGGAATCATCATCTGAGATCAAGTCTCTGTTGGAGGCCTTAGTTACTAAGATGCACTCCTGATTTTTTTGCTTATCTTCTGCTTAACTTTTTCTGTTTTATCTTCTGCTTCTTCATGACTTGTTAAAGTTCTACTGGTTTTGTTGTTACTGGATTTTTAATTATATGGTAAAGTCTTTTGCTTCTATACACTTGCATTGTTTCTTCTGCATCTATTCTTTTTGATTATGACAAAAAGGGGGAGAAACGTAGAAGATCCTGATCCATAGCAGTTTACCATGATTTGCCTCTTACATATAAAACTCTAATAAAACTATTTGAGTTGTGATTCTAAAATAGAAACATGTCAAGCAATCAACTCAGGGGGAGCTAAGACTAATGAAACATCTGAAGGATAAAACCTCTGAAGAAATCTTTAAAAGAAATATTTGATTTGATTCAATCAAAGGGAGTTCCTTTGAACCTTATTAAACTCTATTCTCAATATCTTAATAAATGTTTTGTCATCATCAAAAAGGGGGAGATTGTTAGAACAATTATGGTTCTAAACCTCTAAGTGTTTTGATGATAACAAAGATTCTTATGCTAGAATAGAAGTTCTAATGAATACCTTTATTCTTGTGAAGAAGAGAAATTCAATTAAAGGAGACGTGCATTACTAGAAGCTTATTGAGCCATTTATAGAAGATACTCTTAATGAAGAATCCATCATTTAATGACATGATAAATTGGCTGCGCATCAAATATTTATTATCTCTGATTTCCGTCTAGAAGATGATGATATTCATAATGAAGACA
The DNA here is from genome assembly GCA_963966055.1 of Lathyrus aphaca. NCBI lineage: Eukaryota > Viridiplantae > Streptophyta > Magnoliopsida > Fabales > Fabaceae > Lathyrus > Lathyrus aphaca. The sequence continues at coordinate 221,011,679 of OZ014525.1, forward strand.
TTAATTAAAGAATATTTTAATTAATGATTAAGACAAGTATCTCTGGTTATGGAAGGAATTTATGGTATTAACTAATATCCTAAATTAGCTCAAGATGTCTCCAACGGCTACATTTATTCAGAACTATATAAAGGAATCAATTTGAAGAATTGAATGCAATAAACTCACGCAAAAAGACTGAATCATTTTGTGCTAAAATATTGTAACTTTCACTTAGTGATCCTAGCTTGATAAGAAGCAATTTTAGTTACTATATTATTATCATTGTAATAGTTGTATAATATTCCTTGAGTGACTAGTTCAGTCAGAAGACTCAAGAGGACATTGACTATAGGTCAGTGTATGTATTCATTTGTTGAATAGTGGATTAAGACCTCAGTAGAGGCAAAATCACCTTGGCGGGTGGACTGGACGTAGTTTGAGTTCAAACGAACCAGGATAAATTAACTTGTCATTAGAAGTTATTTTTAGTTGTTAAAGAAAACCCAATTCCAACCCCCCTTCCTTGTGTTTTGTGCACCTTCACTCTTGATTGAATGCTTCAAAGTTGGAGACTACTCAGCTTGGTCTTCAACAACCCTTCAAATGTCTTTACTTGTTGGCACCGTGCGACGGCATTGGATCGTTCTGGACATTTGCATTTCTCGGAGTGAGAGTGAGATCCTTAGAGTTGATCATATCCTGAACCATGTGCTTGAAGGCATGACAGTTCTCGATTGTGTGACCTGGAGCGCCTTTATGATACTCACAGCGAGCATTGGCATCATAGTTCCGGGCATTACCAGTCTGAGGTGACATATCTCTCAAAGTAAGAGATCCTTTTGCCATCAGCTGATTAAAGATCTCAGAATATGTCATAGGCAGGGGATCAATGTGTCTATCATATCCTCTTTGTTAATATGGTGGACGCTGTTGAGGATCACATTGTTGTTGTTGACCAGGCCGTTGTGGATAAGCCGGTTGCTGGTATGGTCCAGGTGCATATTGAGTAGCAGCGACCATAGGATGTGGACGTGGTTGATGAGCCATCTGAGGCGGAAAAAGAGCTTGAATGGCCTGCTGATAAGGCATTGGAGGAATTGGCTGATATGGCACGGGAGCATATTATGCAGCAGCCACATAGGGATACTGATAATAGGGAATTGGAGTAGGTGCACCCTGTTGCGGATTCCTACTTGCAGCAGAAATGGCATTTGTTTCGCCCTTTTTGTATCCGTTGAAAGGCTTCTTGATTCCAGATTGGCTGCTAGAACCTCCTTGAATCTTTCCACTTTTCAGAGCTTCTTCAATTCTTTCTCTGACCATCACCATGTCTGAAAATCCAGAAGATACGCTGCTGATCAACTTCTCATAGTATTTCCCCTGTAAGGTACCCATGAAGATGTCGATCAATTCACGGTCAACCAATGGAGGATGCACTCTGGCAGCTAACTCCCTCCAGCGTTGGGCGTACTCCTTAAAGGATTCGCTCTCCTTTTGAGACATACTCTGAAGTTGAGTACGGTTAGAAGCAAGGTCAGTGTTGTACTTATACTGCTTTTTGAATGCATCAGATAGATCAAGCCAAGTACGAACATTGTTATGTTCGAGTTGCATGTACCATTCTAGAGATGCTCCAGACAGGCTGTCTTGGAAGCAATGGATCATGAGCTTGTCATCTTTGGCATGAGCGGCCATTTTTCTGCAATATATCCTCAAATGCAGCTCAGGACAACTGAGGCCTTTGTATTTTTCGAATTCTGGCAGTTTGAATTTAGCAGGGAACACAACATCTGGAACTAAGCACATGTCTGAGGCACTCAGAGAAGTTGAGTTGTGTCCTTCCATGATTCGGAGTTTTTCAGCTAACTCGCGACACATCTTCATAGCTTCGGATTCTTGAACAACATGAGGATTGGTGATTGGAACAGCAGTATGCATCTCATACTCAACTTGATGATCCTCTCCAGCGTGAGGAAATTGGACTTGAGTTGGAATAGGTTGAGCTTGAGGAATAGCACCAACAGTAACACCAGAGGTAGGTATTGGTTGGGAAGTGACCTCTTCAACAGCAGGAGTGAAGCCTGGAGGCAAACCATAGACCAAAGGATTAGGCACTGGAACTGAAGGCATTGCGCGTGAGGTAGACCCTTGCACTACAGCATTGTTCATTGCGGTAGCAGCTTCGCGACGTTCTTCCATTCTGGCCAAAGCTTGCAAAGTCTCATAAATCTGGTCGATCTTGTTCTTGACCGAGTCAATCTCTTCCCTCATAGCAACTTGCTCTTCTTGAATCACGTCCATCAGTCTTCTAGTATTGGCTCGAGTTAAGTACGGGCGTCTAGCACGATACGGGCGTCGGGAAACCAACTTGATTTACTGAAGATGGAGGAACATGGAATAAGTTTCCGGTTTTTGAATGAAATGCAAGAATGAACAAATAATGAAAATGAGACGATGTGCAATGTCAGAATCCAGGATCACAAGATCAGGGTCCCACGAGCCCAAGGTACAGATGGAGGATACTCTGATCAGGAACTCACTGGGTAGACTCTAAGGTTTAGGGACCCCAAAGTTATCAATTCATATGGCTGTTCATCACACACGCCATAAGCATGACGGTTGATTGACTCCGCCATATGAATCTATTTTGGGTGAGATCTTCGTATCGACAACCCACGAGAGCAAATTTTCTCGGGAGCCTATACTAAGCGATCATCGACACAAGGTTTAAACAAAGCCTCAGAGTTATGGACTTTGCTCAAATGTTTGATGCACATGTCAGCTCTTGACAGTCAATCAACTCCATTGAGAATGTCTATTCTGAGTGAGGTCTTCGTATCGACAACCCACGAGAACAAATTTCCCGGGAGCCAATACTATGCGACCATCAATCGATGTTTTAAGCAAAAGGTTTTAAAGGTCCTCAGAGTTGATGACCCTAATGAAAACAACTGAGCACACACGCCAAGAACTTGACGGTCATCAGTATTCTCATCAGAATCTACTCCAAGTGAGGTTTTCATATCGACAACCCACGAGAGAGGCTCCCTTGGGAGCCCATACTACACAACCTCGCTAACTTAAGTTTATACTCGCAAGCCCGGGTATAGAGCCTTTCCCTCAAGTTTCTTTTGCAAAGTATCGATCCAAGTTATAGTACCAAGGAGCCACAAAATATATAAAATGGAATGCGATAAAGAAAGAGATAAAAATAAACAAGCAAGGCATAAAAGCAAACATCTAAACAAGCATGGGAATCTAGACTAGGCTTGACTCGCATAGGGATGAACCATTCCCCAGCAGAGTCGCCAGCTGTCGTACCCCGAAAAATACGACCTCACGCGATCCGAAAGGACGGGAGCCGTGCGCCAGACAGACTGAAGAGTCGCCACCTAATTCTATTTATTCCCGAAGAGGAAAAGGGAAGATATAGATACAACCCGGGAAGAGAGAGATAAGGACAAAGGTCTCGCAACCATTGCCTGGGTTCGGGAGTCGGTTATATAGGGGGAAGGTATTAGCACCCCCTACATCCATCGTACTCGATGGGAACCATCTAAGTTATCATGCGCGAAAGGATGTCTATGCTTAAATGAATTACTTGCTAGAGGGAAATGAGTTGAATTATAAGTTAGATTGATCCTAGGTGCTCGGCAAGGATTGAGATCCTTGTGCCTACGTACTCTCGTGTGCAATGGGAAAGTCAGAGCCTCGTAGTTCGGCCTACTACGGTTGATGGTTGTTGATTTTATTACCTTTCTTTGATGAAAGGGTTTAGGAGTCAGATTGCACTAAAGACTATGGATAGTTTATTCCGTCCAACAAGACGAGCGTCTTGCGTCGAAATAATCAGAGCGAGTAACGAGAGCTCGTTATCCTCCTTTCTACCGTTTAAGGCTTGTGGCGTACAATTTCTTCTCGTATAATTAATGTGTTTTATTTCATAAGACCGCTTGACGTTGGATCAAGGGTTTGGATCTAAAAGTAACATTTCGGTTTTTTGAGGTTTGAGGGTGAATGCAAGTGGAAGTTTATTTTGTGGTTTGTTTAGCAAGGCACGGTGCCCTCGGCTCGCAAGGTGAAGTGGATCTTAATAAACGATAACTGAAAAATAAAGTGCGAGTGTGTGAGAGTGCAACCGCTTGGCGTTGGACCAAGGGTTCGCGAATAAAATAAAATGCGGAAAATAAAATGCGTACATGAAATGGGAGAGGGATACAAAATAAATTACAGGGGATTGCGAGAAATAAATGGTCTCGTTGTAATTCGCCCAAGAGAAAGCGTGTGTGCAGTGTTTTTGAACTGTTCGAAGGCGTTCGGCCTTTTTATTCGGAAACAACTATTCGAAGGCGTTGGACCTTTTTCGGACGCGTCAAAATTTAGTTCGTTCACTTCCTTAGAGCCGATTTAATGAAATCGTTCTATGAGGAGTCGAATCTTTATTTTTGAGATGCGGAAATAAATAAATTAAATTAAATTGAATTGTGAAAATTAAATTAAGATAAAATAATAAATACAAATAATTAAACAAATTAAATAATATTAAGAATAATGAATAAAATAAATTAATTTAAATGCTCATTTGTCAAAATAATAAAATAATAAATAAAAACTAATTAAAAGGAGGGCCTTATATTGACCGAGTATCACCGATTTAACGAAATCGGGCGATGCATCAGCCTTTTGTTATGTCATTGGCCCTTTAAGATGCAATTAAATCAAAATGAGATCAATATATAATTATAATAATAAAAGAGAAATAAGAATTTTTCAAGAAAATGAAGATAAATAAAATTAAGGTGAGGTGAGAAACTTAAAATAAATAACCAGATAAAACAATATGCCACTTTAAAAGAAAACAAACTTAATAAAATATAGAGATGACTAGAAATTAAGAGGACTAAAGAAGGGGAAAAAAGTGTGACGGGATAAGTCTGTTGTGCGTGTTTACCGAAACAGATCAAGGGCTAAAAAGCCCACATCCACAACAACAACACAGGAAAATAGGGAATAAGAAAAAAACATAAATTAGAAAAAAAAAAGAAAACACTAAATCCAAAACATAAACTCAGTATTACACTATTATCCCCTCTTTGTGGAAAAAACGGATTAGAGAAAAAAATAAAAAAAACAACCTCTCGCGAATCGTTCCCAGCGGCGGCAATCCCTCTCTCGGTTTCTCGCATTACAAAATGCCCCTCTCTCTCTATCGTCCCTCAATTGGTCCGTTTCTGCGACCTGGTGTTTGTGTTTTGGATTGGTATATTTAGCGGCTTGGCTCTTTGATGACGACGGCGGTGATTTGCGGTTTCAACACGGTTTGGCGTTTTGGTGAGTTTGAGAAGATGGTGGCGGGTTTGCAAATCTGGTTTGGGTGTTTAGGTTGGATTTGCGGATTAATAAAGCGAAAGGGAGGGTCTGCGGTAGTATTGAGTTCGGTCTGTGTTGTTTATGTGTGTTCTGTGGTGTTTGGACGATTCTGTTTGAGCAGCGTGAGGGTTGTTCGCGGCTGGTTTTGGTTGCAACGGTTTTATGCGATTTCGGAAATGGGGATGACGATGGTGATGGTTAAGGCTGGTGAGTTTATTGGGGGTGATGGCGGTTCAGGTTTAAGCGGTGGTCATGGATTCGACGGAAGGTGATGTTTCCGGCGAGATTGGGTTATGCGCAGTTGAAGTTTGTTCTCACTGTTTGTGGGTGTTGTTGCTGGTTGGTTTTTTTTTTGCTTTCGAATCTCAGAGAATCTCTCAGCATCTCTCTAACTCTGTTTGTACATTTTCAATTTCTGAGTTTTTTTGTTTTGGAAAAGGTTTTGTGGTTGCAGGTTGAAGGTTTGTGTCTCTGCGTTTTTTGACTTCACCTCAGATCTTTCTTCTTTTTTTTTTAAGTTTTCGTTTCTGGGTCTGCTCCCCTTTTTTCACAGTGATGTTTGGCCTATTTATGAAGGATGAAAGGAGCAATAGATTTGGATGAAAATTTGATGCCGTTTTTTTTTTGTGACGTGGAATTGGTGTACAGCCTGTGAATTTGTTATAGAGTGGAAAGTTTGTTGAGTAGTGGAGGGACGCGTCAATTACGTTTTTGTGTGGGGTAGCATGTTATGTGAAGGCTGGGAAATATAGGAGTGTTGTTGGTAGTATTGTGAAAATGAAGGTGGGCCATGGACAGATTTTTGTGTGTTGAGATTGTGTAGCAAATTGACACGTTTTTAGCTAGTGATGGTTACTGAAAATTTGAAAATAAACAAACTATAAAAGTAATAATAATAATAGTAATAATAACATTAATAATAAAAGTAATAATAATAGTAACAAAAATAAAAATAATAATAGTAATTGTAATAATAAAAATAATACTATGTAATAATAACAATAATAAGTAATAATAAAATAAAATAAAAAAAGTAGTAATAATAATAATAAAAAAAATGATAGGAAATAAAAGAAAAAAGATTTCTTTTGTAATTAATTATATTTATTTTATAGGAAAGAAAGATAAAATAATTGTTTAAAGAAGAAAAGATTTCTGAGAAATAAATAAAAAGATAATCGGACGAAATGTCTACATGCACACACTGATTTTTTTTAAAGCAATAACACCCGTGCACTCGACTTGACCTGTCCTCACCAGACAAACCTTAACTGGTACGATAAAAGAAATGAAATATTATTTTTCGACTATGTGGCTGGACAGAAAATAAAATAATATATATTTTTGGATTTTTTGCGATATCCGTTAGACAGAAATAAAATTGAATGATGCATATTTTTTGGATTTTTGAATAATAGTTAATAAACAGAAAAAAATAGAAAAGGTAGGACAAATTTGGGGTATGACAATGCTGACTCACACTACTCTCTTAATTTCCAAGATGGATCCTGTGAAATACATTTTCGAGAAGCCAACTTTGACAGGAAGAGTAGCCCGGTGGCAGATGATACTAACAGAGTATGATATACATTACACTTCGCAAAAGGCAATCAAAGGAAGTGTGTTATCAGAATACTTGGCTCAGCAGCCAATCGATGATTATCAACCAATGAGGTTCGAGTTTCCGAATGAGGACATCATGTTCCTCAAGTCAAAAGACTACGAAGAACCACTTCCGGAGGAGGGGCCAGACCCTGAATCCAAATGGAAGTTGATGTTTGACGGAGCTGTGAACATGAATGGAAGTGGAGTAGGTGCTGTTATCATCTCGCCAGAAGGGGTCCATACACCTTTAGCAGCTCGATTGACTTTCAAATGCACTAACAATGAGGCAGAGTATGAAGCTTGTATCATGGGAATTGAAGAGGCAATCGACTTACGAGTCAAGAACCTCGAGATCTTTGGAGATTCTGCTTTGGTGGTGAATCAAGACAATGGAAAATGGCTGGTTCATTAACCTCATTTGATTCCTTATAGATATTGTGTCAGGAGGCTATTAACTTTCTTCACCAAAGTCAAGTTGAATTATATTCCTCGGGATGAAAACCAATTCGCCGATGCTCTAGCAACTTTGTCGTCTATGATTAAAGTTTGTCAAGAAAATTTTGTGCCTCGAATTATGGTTTCCCGTCTTGAAAGACCTGCTTATGTCTTTGCAGTTGACAGTGGTGAAGATAACAAGCCTTGGTATCATGATATCAAGCAATTCCTGAAGGCTCAAGAATACCCGGCTGGGGCATCCAGTAAGGACAAGAAGACCCTTAAAAGACTGGCAGGAGGTTTCTTCTTGAATTAAGAGGGCGTGTTGTACAAGCAAAACTTTGACATGGTTCTGCTCAGATGCATGGATAGAAACGAAGCAGACCTGTTGATGTAGGAGGTTCATGAAGGTTCCTTTGGTACCCATGCTAGAGGACATGCTATGGCCAAGAAATTGTTGAGATCGGGATATTATTGGATCACCATGGAATCCGATTGCTGTAAATACTCCCGTAAATGCCACAAGTGTCAAATTTATGCCGATAAGGTCCATGTGCCTCCGAATCCGTTGAGTGTCATGTCTTCACCATGGTCGTTCGCTATGTGGGGCATTGATATGATTGGCAAGATCGAGCCGACAACTTCTAATGGTCATCGCTTCATCCTGGTTGCTATAGATTACTTCACGAAGTGGGTCGAAGCGGCGTCTTACACCAATGTCACTTAACAAGTGGTAGTCCGGTTTATTAAAAGAGACATCATTTGCCGGTACAGAATTCCTGAAAGGATCATTACTGATAATGGTTCTAATCTTAACAACAAGATGATGGCTGACTTGTGTCGAGATTTCAAAATAGAGCATCACAACTCTTCTCCATATCTCCCGAAGATGAATGGCGCCGTCGAGGCGGCCAATAAGAACATCAAGAAGATTGTGCAGAAGATGGTTGTAACATACAAAGACTGGCATGAGATGCTACCATTTGCATTGCATGGGTACAGAACGTCAGTACGTACTTCAACAGGGGCAACCCCGTTCTCACTGGTGTATGGTATGGAGGCAGTCCTACCAATTGAAGTGGAAATCCCCTCCTTGAGGTTGATTATGGATGTTAAGCTAGATGAAGCTGAGTGGCTCCGATCCAGATATAATAAATTGAGCCTCATTGAAGAGAAACGTCTAGCATATGTATGCCATGGACAGTTGTATCAACGGCGGATGAAACAGGCTTTTGACAAGAAGGTGCGACCACAGAGGTACATGCCAGGTGACTTAGTACTAAAAAGGATTCTTCCTCCTCTTAATGATCACAGGGGCAAGTGGACACCCAACTATGAAGGACCGTTCGTGGTTAAAAAGGTCTTCTCAGGTGGAGCCTTGATGCTGACAACCATGGACGGAGAAGACTTCCAATCCCCTGTTAACGCAGACGCAGTAAGAAAATACTTCGTGTAAAAAGGACCCGCTGGATAAAAACAGAATAAAGATCCAGGAAAAAATGGGCATCCCGGCGAGCCAAAAACAGAATAAAAGGCTCAGGCAAAAGTTAGGGAAATCTTGAAAAATGTGTACACCCGCTGAGTTGAAAAGCTACATCGGACAACTCAGGCAAAAAAGGGTATCTCGGTGGATTGAAAACCTGAAAAGGCGATCCACGCAAAAGAGGGATTAACACGAACGACTGCGATCTGCGAGATCTGTAACCTATCTACAGTTGAGGCTATCCTAAGGGTTGAAGACCAGTTCAATTACTTTTTCTCATGAGGCAGAGCGAGCGGAGCGTCTTAAAGATATACGAGTCATAACCGGGTTGAAACTTGATGAGATCCACTTCTCACGTTGCCAATAGGATAATTTGTTTTCCTTTTTGGCTGTTTCCTCTTTCCAGGGAACTGCTTCCTTTGTATTGCTTATTCATGGCCCTTTTTCCGAATCAATAAAAATTCAACTTCGGTCAATTTATGACTATTCTTCTTCTGGTTTTTGTTTTTTCATCTAGCATTGATTGATTGCGAAAACGTCCAGTAAATTGTGATTTACATTGTGTTGTGAACATTTGAATGCTTTCTAACTCATGCAGGGGGACAAAAACATTTAATACAACTCTTAAAGGGTGTCGAGATACCCAGATAATGATTCATACTACGAGCTTGGGGCAGGCAGGTCCCAAACTAACTCTCCATGTTGCAGGTACTATCGATTGTGTTCATGCAGGTACAGGTACCGGTACCGGTGTTGCTAACAGAACTAAAAGAAAATTTCCAGGAGGAGCATTTATTCATGGTTGAACAGGAGCAGGTGTCTTCCAGGGTGTCTCCAATCATCCCCAATAAAGTGGAAGTTGGAATCTCTCTCAGCAAGGTAGCAGAATGCGGGTGTCATCCCCAAGCAGAAGTTTCCCTTCAGACAGGGGCAATTCCTAGCAGTATAAGGAGTGTCTTTCCTCCCCAGCGAGTTGCTTCCTCAGTAGTGTCATGCCTTTGGTTCCCAGCTAAGTCAGGAGGTCCTCACTTCCCCATCAGAGTTCAATAAGGGTCCCTCTCCAGTAGGGTCTTAGCGCTCCAATCTCAAAGTCCAATTTATTTTTGGCAATGGCGGCTGTTCAGAGCCGGTATATCATTGACAACTTTCCCCACAGAGTTATCTTCTCCTTACCGGGATGGACCAGATCAATGCAGTGGTCATCAATTCTCCCCAGTCAAGCCATTTGGGATATTTGCAGTCTCCTTATCAGGAGATCTCTTTGCATTTGCATACACATAATCATCATTACTTTTGCATCCTCCAAAGCGTAGCATTTCCATCCTCATGGAGCATTACGCCATGAATCCAAACATGTGCATACCGACATGGGCCAGTTTTGAGGCGTTACATACAACCTATAACATCATTTTCACCCTGAAGTATTCCCCGCAGAAGATACTTATGCCATTTTCCAGACATCTTGGTCCTTCCAAGTCAATGTTATTTTTCTTCCGTGGCTTAGTCCTGCCCAGCAGTCGCGTATTTCTTCTTTATGGCTTGGTCCTGCCCAACAGTCATATTGATTGAGTTCCATTCCGCTAATGGTCTCGTTAAAGCCCTGTTTCGCCAACAAGTACCTTCCGTGGCTTGGTCCTGCCCAGCAGTCGCATATTTCTTATTTATGGCTTGGTCCTGCCCAACATTCATATTGATTGAGTTCCATTCCGTTAATGGTCTCGTTAAGCCCTGTTCCGCCAACAGGCATCTTCCGTGGCTTGGTCCTGCCCAACAGTCGCGTGTTTTTCTTTATGGCTTGGTCCTGCCCAGCAGTCATATTGATTGAATTCCATTCCGCTAATGGTTTCGTTAAGCCCTATTTCGCCAACAGGCATCTTCCGTGGCTTGGTCCTGCCCAACAGTCGCGTGTTTTTCTTTATGGCTTGGTCCTGCCCATCAGTCATATTGATTGAGTTCCATTCCGCTAATGGTATCGTTAAGCCCTATTTTGCCAACAGGCATCTTCCGTGGCTTGGTGTTGCACCCCAAAATTTTCCCTCACAATACAAGACTTTGTGTGCTAAGAGGTTCACAAGGTTCACAAGACCTTTCATGAGGTTCATGAAGTTTACAAGACCTTTCATGAGGTTCATGAAGTTTACAAGACACTTTATGAGGTTCACAAGGTTCACAAGACCTTTCATGAGGTTCATGAAGTTTACAAGACCTTTCATGAGGTTCATGAAGTTTACAAGACACTTATGAGGTTCACAAGGTTCACAAAACCTTTCATGAGGTTCATGAAGTTTACAAGACACTTTATGAGGTTCACAAGGTTCACAAAGACCTTTCATGAGGTTCATGAAGTTTACAAGACCTTTCATGAGTTTCATGAAGTTTACAAGACACTTTATGAGGTTCACAAGGTTCACAAGACCTTTCATGAGGTTCATGAAGTTTACAAGACACTTTATGAGGTTCACAAGACCTTTCATGAGGTTCATGAAGTTTACAAGACACTTTCATGAGGTTCATGAAGTTTACAAGACACTTTATGAGGTTCACAAGGTTCACAAGACCTTTCATGAGGTTCACAAGGTTCACAAGACATCTTATGAGGTTCACAAGGTTCACAAAGTTCATCATGGGTCAGAAGATTTGACAAATCCCTCAGGCAAGGCATTCTCCTAAGCAGTGCATCCAAAACTAGGGTTTTGACTTTAATCAGGATAAATGGATTTCCAAGACTTCAAGTGAGCTTCATAACATCTTATATGTGTCTAAGAATCCCCATGACAAATTTCAGAACTTTTCTCAAAGGTTTGCTCAGTCAAATGATCAGATAAGTCAAAATTAGTCAAAGCAGTTAAAAAGTCAAACTGAGGTCAACTGTGGTCAAACCAAAGTCAAACTTCATGATTTTTTGCCAACATCAAGTATATGAAGTAAAATTCATCATTTGATCAAGGGTTGATCATGATTCATCAAGGATATTTCAGATCATCAGGAATCAGTGGTTTCTAAATTAGGGTTTCCTCAGGGAAAGTCAACTGAACTTTGACCAGCCATAACTTTCACATGCTTCATCACATTTTTTCCATCCAAATCTCATTTTGAAGGAAATTGAATTCTCTACAACTTTGTGTCTCACAAGCCAAGCCCAAAAATGCTTCATTTGGAAGGTATGAGCTAAGACATTATAGGTCCATTTGAAAGTCAACAAAAAGTCAACAACTTCAAAAGGGCATAACTTGAGAATGGTAAATGATATGGACATGAAACCAATTGGGTTGGTTAGAGGACTCTTCAAGCTTTCGAAAATGTCCAAGAACACCCTCATAGCATTAAAATTGAAGGATGTGTGCCCTTGCAAAGTTGGGAAATTTTTGGGTGGTTTATGAAGAAAATAGGGTCTTAAAACCAAATTTTTCTAAATGGGCTGAACTTTTTGTGACCCAAAGTGTTCCATGACATCATGCACGAAAATTATTTGATATTTTCATAATTTTATTTTATTTAATTTATTTATTATGATTTTTTATATTAAAAATCATTTTAAATTTAAATAAAATATCAAACATGAAAATTTAAAATATATTTTTGTTCTAGAAGGTCATAAATATAATTTGGATTGAATTGATACAACATTGATGAAGATTGGATTGAAATAGAAAGGTCTTATTCAAGAATATATGAAATTTAAGATCTAATCTTTTTCAATCTCCAAAATCAAAAAAGTCCATGCAATGATCCAATATTTCTGACCTAATTCATTCTACTATAAGTATACAAGATAACCTAATGCAGAAGGGACGAATTCGCTGCCTCAAAGAGTAAGTTCACACATCAAAAAAATCACCAAAAATTCAAATTCGGATTTCACAATTCAAGCTCTTTCAAGCCAATTTGAAGGTTGAGACATGTTCAATGAACATCACTGAATCTATTGGGACCATTTGTAGCATCTAAAGCATTGCATATGACCTAAACCGAATCTGTTTTGTTCTTGACTTTGAATTTTTCAATTCTCTTTATTTATGCATTACCAACTAATTTTGTTTATTGATTCGTGATTATTTGAAGCTTGTGATGAATTCTGGGCAGTTTGATTGAAGAAAACATGGCTGAATCGTGTGTTGCCATTTTAGGGTTCTTGACCTTCAAATTAGGGTTTTGCGTTTGAATGAATATAAATGATTTCTAAAAACGTGGATCAATTCCAAATGACCTCTGTACCTTGCTTGCACTCTTAATTTAATGAAATCATGCTGTTTTGATGATGTTCCAGTTTCACAGGTTTCCTGTATTTAAAAATTCGCAGGAAAATTCATAGTTAATTTTGTAGCTAAACCCGCAGGTACCAAGGTTGAAGATGAAGACCATCTACCGCGAAAAATTAATTCAAAAAAGTCACTTAAAATATAATGTTGTGTTTCTGATTGTGTATCACATTGAGCGTGTGGCTCAGTTGGTTTTGACGTTGGTGGGTGATGGTAGAGGGCCAGGGTTCGATCCCTTGGTCAAGTTCTTTTTATTTAAAGGTTCATTTAATTGTTAGAATTAATATATAATTGATTGTTGTGGATTACTTACCAGTTGCGCCCTCCCGGCTGGATGGTAAGTACGCCTGCGTGTTATGAGAAGGTCCTGGGTTCGAATCACCCCCAGGCCTTTTGTGTTATTTTCTTTTGCTTTGTCATGATTTTCTCCAGGATAGCAACAAAACCAAATGGAGTTCTTTCCTTAACACCTGCGCGCGCATAGCCCAGTGGCTGGTGTATTGGTCTAGGCATTGTGAAAGCTCAGGGGCTGGGTTCGAATCCCAGCCCAGGTAAGTTTTTTTTCAATTTATTTTGTTTCTCTTATTTTATTTGTTTATAATATAATTAAATAAGTTTGAATAATAAATTAAAATGTTAATAGCTTTATTTTCTTTTCTACAATTTAGAACTCATCTTTTTAAATGAAATCTTATTAAAAAAGTTTTGTTTATTTTTTGTAAATTATTAATATTGTATAACTTTGTATAGTTATTAATTAATTCTAATTTATTTTTCTAAAAAAAACATATAAACCCTAATTTTCTAAAATCCTAAAATATTTTGTAAAAACCTAATTAATTTTTTATAAACCCTAATAATACTTTTAAACCCTAATTATTTCATGTAAATGTTAATTATGTCCATATTTTTATTATTTAATATAATTCTTGTATATAAATAATTTTTTAGTATATGCTTAAAAATAATTAAAATTTTCTAATTTAATTTTGTAAATATAATTTATTTTCATAATATGTTTATAATTAACCTAATTTTTATAACTTGTATATAATTTAAAACTTTATATTAATTAGTATATAATTGTTTATATTTTCTTCTTACTCTTAAAAAATAATTGTTTATATAAAAATTGAACTTTTAATTATTATGCTAATATTCTTGTTTATTTTATTATTATTAATTCTATTTATTTTCATATATTATTACTAACCCCATTTATATATTGTGATTTATTATTATTATTATTACTAACCCAATTATTTATTATTATTTATTTTGCTTATTTATTTAATTTGTTAATTATTATTATTATGTAATTGTCTCCTTTATGTAATATTTTAGTAGTAATATTTAATATTTATTTTAAATGTTATGGTTAGTAAAATAGGGAGTGAAACATGTTTGTATTTTAAAATTAATTTAGATCACTAATTTAAAAGATAAATATTTAAAATTGTACACTCACACACGTAAGTCGATCTTTGATCGCCATCTCACTTTCTAGGGTTGCCTCTCATGTTGCCTAAACAAAAAGGTCAAGTAGGGTGTATAAAGCAAAGTCCCTCATTTCACATCATCTAGTCCCTTAAACAGATAAAAAGATCAAGTCCCTTCGAATGTTGCCTTCGTAATGATCTTGTCCCTTTCGAATAAAGATGATAAGTCCCTTCGAATTGCTTATACACCCCACAGTTGCCTAAATTACAGATGACCCTTCACTTGTCCCTTACATCCAAGGTAATGACTACCTATTCCTTAATAATAGGGATAGTCTTACCGTTTAAAGGATTCAAGAACAGAAAAGACTTAAACTTAGGGTAGGTTCCTCTTAAGATACTTGCTCACTCTTCAAAACATTTCAAACACTTCATATTTTCAAACAAATTTTCAAAATAAAGTCTTTATATATATCCATACAAGGATCATTATAAAGTGCTTAAGAAAGTTTCTAATCACACACTACACATTTTCTCAAAACAGTTTAAAGTGAGCTAAGTAACTAAGAGCCCATGGATAACCATGGATATAAAGGGTGCTAACACCTTCCCTTTGTATAACCTACCCCCCGAACTCAAAAATCTTTTAAGGTCTTTCCTGTTCTTTTATGCCCTTTCCTTTGGATAAAATAAAAGTCGGTGGTGACTCTTGCTATCCGCAACATTTAACTAAAGTCAGTTCTCCCACCATGTTACAGAACTGGCGACTCTGCTGGGGATTTAATAAAAGAGGGGTACCCTTAGGAATTAGATCACTTTAAAATTGTTTGTCTTGTTTGCTTTATACTTATCTTGTTGGATGCTCTTATGTGTGAAAGATCCTAACCCGGATCTAGTGTACCTTAGGTAAATGGCAATAGATCAAGGAAACTGTACGGCGTATACCGATATGGTTGATCTGGTGGCCATAGTTAGTGTGACTTCTTGGTTGGTGCTTATGTTCCTTAAGTCAAGTTGAGGATAATATGAGGCTGCCATATGTTGTCAATGCACTAACTAACTTTTAGAACCCTAGTTATCCCATCTTGGCCTTTAGAAAGTAGTGAGATAACCGGCTTTGGTGAAGACTGAAGTTGGTTGATACTCGATACTACACTCATTGAGATCTTAAACTTGGAGGGTTTTGGTTGGCAAGTAAGTTGCCTACTGAACAACCACCCTTGTGAAGGATCAATGATATTGAGATCCCTTAGAACCTGGTTACTTTTGTAGGACAGGATGAACCATCTAAACTTCAGGGGAGGGTACTTACCTTTGAACCTCATGCAAGCCTTTAAACCTAGGGCTATTGTGTGACTTGTTTGTGTGTGCCACATGTTTGTGATTGAACATAACATGTTTGTGATTTATCTTTGTTCTTTGTTGTAGGTCATGGCTTCTGCTCGTAGAAACACTATCAGGATCAACTTTGTAGGGATACCTGCTAAGCTTAAAGAGTTGGTTTCTCAAGTGTCTGAACACTCCCAGTTCATCAAGAGACATGGTCACCTATTGGATCTAGTCACCTCAGGATTCAATGAAGACATGATGAGTGTTCTATTCCAGTTCTTTGATCCTAAACACCATTGCTTCATATTCCCCGACTATCAGTTGGTTCCTACAATGGAAGAGTTCTCTAAACTTCTGGGTATACCTGTTCTTGATCAGAAGCCCTTCACAGGCTTGGAGAAAGAGCCTAAACCTGAGGTTATTGCTGCAACTCTACATCTGAAGAAGTTTGACATTGTTCTAGAAACAAGAAGCGGAGTTAAGGGTATTCTTACTAAAGTATTAATGGATAAAGCTCAAATGTTCTTGAAGGCTATGAGCTACGATGCTTTTGAGGAGATCTTAGCCTTGTTAATTTATGGTTTAGTGTTGTTTCCCAATCCTGATCAGTTCATAGACGTTCATGCCATCAACATATTCCTGAGTCACAATCTAGTGCCTACATTACTTGGGGACATCCTGCACTCTCTTCATACTTGTACTACAAGGACAAGAGGAACCTTGATGTGTTGCATACCATTGCTATCTAGGTGGTTTATTTCTCACCTTCCTCGATCAGTGATGAGGAATGAACAAGGGTTCAGGTGGTCCAAGAGAATTATGTCACTCACTCATTCAGATATCCATTGGTGCTCCAGATCTATGGAGAATGTCACCATCATTGACCGTTGTGGGGAGTTTCCTAATGTGCCACTTCTAGGCATAAGAGGAGGCATTACTTACAACCCTTCTTTAGCTTTACGACAGTTTGGTTACGCTCGGAGTGATGGCCCACATGACATGTTGATTCAGGGTATTGTGTTTGACTACGACAACGATCTGCAAGGTTACCATCAGAGGTTCATACGAGCATGGGGAAAAGTGAACAGGGTTGACAGCAAGACTCTGGAGCCTAAGTACACTATTCCTATGGAGGCTTATCTCAGATGGGTGCGATCTCGTGCTCAGACTCTTATGATGCCATATCCTGCCATCCTGCCAGTTACTATGGAACCTATTGCTGAAGGAGATACTTCTTATACCATCCTTCACCCAGACATGCCCACTGACATAGAAGACTTACAGAGGTCCTGGATCCAGTTGAAGGAGCAAAGGGATACTTTCGAGGCTCATTACAAAGCAAGCCAAGAAAGAATCCTGGAACTAACAAAGCAACTTCACGAGGAGCGGAATCTCAACTCATACCTCAACACAAAGAGGAAACGTCCATGGGAGACTTAAAACCCCATCTCTTGTATTTATTTCATTTCATTTTTTGTAAGCCCAAGAGGCAAAACAAATTTATTACTAATAAAAGTTTACCTTCTTGTTTGTTTAAGCAAATTTAAATCCTGCGGTCCTTGAAAACATTGCATACGCATTCACATATCATATCACTGCATCACAGGTTTATTGTGCACAGGTTTCTCATCTTCTCGCTGTTTATTTCAGCAATGGCTCTTGAACAAACAGTTAAGGATCTCCAGGAACAAAATACACAGTTCCAAGAGCTAATCCTGAACTTGTCCAAGGGGCAGGATGAATTGAAGACACTGCTGGCCAAGAAGACCAAGAAGACTAGAAGGTCAGGAGGCTTAATCAACATGGGAAGAAGGTTCAGAGGTCCTGTCAAGACCAAAGAACAGGTTTAAGATTATGAGTCTGAAGAGTCTGAGAAAGAGGGAGGCAGTCTCGATAACACAATGGGGGACTCTGATTCTGAAGCTAACTACTATCATGAGCCTAATGAAGATAAATTCAAGATGCTGGTGGATAGAATGGATGCTATGGAGTTGCAAAAGTCTTCTGGGTTGGATTTTGAATATTTGAGTTTGATATCTGGGGTAGTTATACCCATTGGTTTCAAGGTTCCTACTTTCGTTGTCTATGATGGTGTCTCTTGTCCCAAGCTGCATTTGAGGTCTTATGTCCGGAGAATCCAACCCCATAATGCTGATAAGAAGTTGTGGATCCATTTCTTCCAAGAGAGCTTATCTGGAGCTCAATTGGAATGGTACTATCAGTTGGAGAGTGTCAACATCCGTGATTGGAATGATCTTGCTGAAGCCTTCTATAAGCAATATCAATACAATGCTGATTTAGCCCCTACTCGCATGCAGCTTCAGAGCATGTCTATGGGTGCTAAAGAGAGCTTCAAGGAGTATGCTCAGAAATGGAGAGATTTGGCTGGAAGAGTGCAACCCCCTCTAACTGACAGGGAGTTAGTGGATATGTTCATGTGCATGTTGAATGGTCCTTTTTACAGTCATCTCATTGGAAGCTCATCATCTGGCTTCACTGAGTTGATAATGACAGGAGAACGCGTAGAAAGTGGTATAAGGAGTGGCAAGATCCAAGTGGGTACTTCTTCATCAGGTGCTGCAAAGAAGCCTCCCAGTGGGAAGAAAGAGTCAAATGCTGTTTATGGTCAACCTGATCGTAATAGAAGACATCAATCTGTAAGTGCAGTTCATATCTCCAATCCAACTACTGCAACAATAGAGCAGCCACAGGGAAATCAACAGAGGGCTAGAAGGCAGTTCACTAAGATCAACATGTCAATGGCCCAAGCATTGCAACACTTGTTGAAGGCTGAACTTATCACTCTGAAAGATCCTCCTCAGAATCCTAATGTTACCTCTCCCAGGTACAATCATAATGCACGATATGCATATCATTCGAATTGTCAGGGACATGATACCAATAGTTGCTGGGTATTGAAGAACAAAATTCAAGATATGATTGATGCTGGAGAGATTGAGTTTGACCCTCCGGGTACTCCAAATGTGATTACTGCTCCCATGCCAAATCATGAGAAGACTGTCAATGCCATTGATGAAGATTCACATATTTCCTCAGTTGCAGATCTGACTACACCATTGTCTGTCATTAAGAAGAAGCTAGTACAAGCTGGGTTCTTTCCAGGTTGTCGTGAAGATTGTTTATATTGTACCTATAAGCCGGATAGCTGCTGGAAATTAAGGGATGGAATTCAACGTCTCATGAATAACTATACCATAGTATTTGAGAGGACTCCACCTTCTGTAGAGAGTATGGTTGATCATATAACTAAGCGTGCGAAGGTTGAAGAGGTGGATATGGTTGACAAAGTGCCGGTGAGGATTACTTCTAAGGGTCCTGTCAAAATCACTCATAAGGGTCCAATTAAGATTACTGTTGAAGGCCCTGTGAAGATTATTGCTGAAGCTAGAGTGGCTCCTATGGTCATTACCACTCCTGGTCCTATTCCGTATACTTCTGATAAAGCTGTGCCTTGGCATTATGGGTCTGATGTTTATATCCATGGTGTTAAGCAGGAACCCTTAGCTGATATGCCTGTTGATGTTGATAATATTGCTGGATCTAGTAAGATCACACGAAGCGGAAGAGTCTTCTCTCCTCCAATTACCTCCAAGAATGCAGTTACTCCAGCTGCTACCTCCACCACTGATGCTCGAGGCAAAGGTCCTGTTATTGAACCTATACCAACTAATGTGCCAGTTGCTGATGATCTTGCTAAGCAGATGGAAGAAGTATTGAAAATCATTCGCAAGAGTGATTATGACATTGTTGATCAGTTGGGGCATACTCCCTCCAAGATTTCTATGTTGTCTTTGCTATTGTGTTCTGAAGCTCATGCCAAGGCCTTGATTAAATTTCTGAAGACTGCTCATGTACCAAATGAAATTTCTGTTGACCAGTTTGAAAATTGTGTTGCACACTTGACCTATGATAATGGGTTAGGTTTCTCCGGTGCTGATTTGACTCCTGCCAAGAGGGATCATAACAGGGCTCTACATATCTCCATTGAATGCAGGGGCACTACCCTGTCACATGTATTGATAGACAATGGTTCCTCTCTGAATGTGTTGCCCAAAGAAGTCCTGAATAAGCTGAGTCCTGAAGATGTTGTGCTGAAGCCCAGTAATATAGTTGTAAAGGCTTTTGATGGTTCGAGAAGAGTGGTGCATGGAGAAATTGATCTCCCAATCAAAGTTGGTTCTCAGGTTTTCAATACTACCTTTTATGTAATGGATATTCGTCCGTCGTATTCTTGTTTGCTTGGGCGTCCCTGGATCCATGGGGCAGGTGTTGTAACCTCTACATTGCATCAGAAACTGAGATATCCAGTAGAAGGAAAGGTTGTTACTGTCTACGGAGAAGAAGGATATATGATTATCCATGTGAACACCTTTAAGTATCTTGAAGTGGAAGGTGAATATGTTGAAACTTCGTGTCAGACATTTGAAGTGGTTCCTTGGATTGTTAATGATTATGAAGCTCCTCCTATTGCCAAGAAAGTTCATGTGGTCACCAGAGTACCTCCTACAATGGCCTCCCTTAAAGATGCTAGAGTTGTGGTGGATGAAGGTGGTTGTACTATTTGGGGTCAGCTTCCTGATATTCCGTACAAGTCTGACAAATTTGGTTTGGGTTTCACTGCAGAGTCCTAGAAGGCTGTTCGTCGTGCTCGTGCTGTTCGTATCACCAATCAGGGGATTATGAAAGACCAGATCAATGCTGTGGGTGACTATGATGAAGACTACAACTTGGATGCTTGGATTTTTCCTACTGTGGGTGCTGGACTCAATAACTGGAGGGCTGAAGATGTTATTCCTATCTCCTTTAGTCAGGAGTAAATACTATTACTGTGTTGTTACTTTTAAAGTTTGTAATTTCTTGAACAATTGAACTCTTAAGTCTTGTGCCTTACCCGGGGCACAATGGTGTTCTTGTTACGGGATGTCATTTCATTTGCATACTTCATTCAATAAAAATCAGTGGACGTTTCGTTTTCGTAAATATTGTGTTCCTTGTCTTTCTTTTCTTTTATTTTTGTTTTATCAGCTATGTGTTCTTACACACACCCACATCACTAAAATGCAGATCCTCATCCATTCTGGATCCTGTTGATAACAGTTCTACTATTGCCAATTATAATTTCGAGAATCCGATCTATCATGCTGAAGACGGAAATGAGGACGATTGTGAAGTACCTGTAGAGCTTGCTAGGTTGTTACAACAAGAAGAGAAAACTATACAACCACATGAAGAGCCAGTCGAAGTTGTGAATTTGGGAACTTAAGAAAACAAGAAAGAGGTCAAGATAGGAGCTGAATTAGAGGATAGTGTCAAGAGCAGATTGATTCAGATGTTACGTGACTATGTGGAGATCTTTGCTTGGTCTTATGAAGATATGCCAGGGTTGGATACAGACATTGTGGTTCACCGTTTACCAGTAAAAGAAGATTGTCGTCCAAAGAAGCAGAAGGTTCGTCGCATGCGTCCTGAAATGTCAGAAAAGATTAAAGCAGAGGTAATGAAACAGTTTGATGCAGGGTTCTTAGCTGTGACTTCTTATCCTCAGTGGGTTGCAAATGTGGTACCAGTACCTAAGAAAGATGGCAAGGTACGTATGTGTGTAGACTACAGGGATTTGAACAAGGCCAGCCCCAAAGATGACTTTCCACTTCCTCATATTGATGTTCTGGTAGACAACACTGCTCAACATAAGGTATTCTCTTTCATGGATGGTTTCTCCGGTTACAATCAAATCAAGATTGCACCTGAAGATATGGAGAAGACAACATTTGTTACACAGTGGGGCACCTTTTGCTATAAGGTGATGCCATTTGGTTTGAAGAATGCAGGGGAAACATATCAACGTGCTATGGTGGCCTTGTTTCATGATATGATACATCATGAGATAGAGGTGTATGTGGATGATATGATAGCCAGGTCCTAGAATGAAGAGCAACACCTTGATCATCTGCATAAGTTGTTTGAAAGGTTGAAGAAATACAAGTTGAGATTGAACCCAAACAAATGTACTTTTGGAGTTAGATCTGGTAAACTTCTGGGTTTCGTAGTCAGTGGAAAAGGTATTGAAGTGGATCCTGCAAAAGTAAAAGCTATACGAGAGATGCCAGCTCCCCGTACTGAGAAGGAAGTTAGAGGTTTCTTGGGACGATTGAATTACATTGCAAGATTTATTTCCCAATTAACAGCTACCTGTGAGCCAATCTTCAAGTTGTTGAAGAAAGATCAGGTAATGGAATGGAATGATGAATGTCAGACAGCATTTGATGAAATCAAGAAGTATCTGCTAGAACCACCAATTTTGATTCCACCAGTTGATGGAAGACCCTTGATTATGTACTTAACAGTGTTAGACAATTCAATGGGGTGTGTCTTGGGGCAACATGACGAGTTTGGTCGAAAAGAGCAGGCAATATACTACCTTAGCAAAAAGTTTACCGACTGTGAAACGAGATACTCACTGCTCGAGAAAACTTGCTGCGCTTTGGCATGGGCTGCTCGCCAACTAAGACAGTATATGTTGACTCATACGACCTTATTGATTTCGAAGATGGATCCAATCAAGTACATATTCGAGAAACCTGCTCTCTCCGGAAGAATAGCAAGATCGCAAATGATCTTGACAGAATATGACATACAGTATACTACTCAGAAGGCCATTAAAGGAAGTGTTGTAGCTGATCATTTGGCTCATCAAGCAGTGGATGATTATCAGTAAATGAGTTTTGAGTTCCCTGACGAAGACATTATGATTATTACCAAAGAACCTGGACAATATGACGGACCTGAACAAGGATCCTAATGGACTATGGTTTTTGATGGAGCTTCTAACGCACTTGGTAATGGTGTTGGTGTTGTGATCAGTTCCCCTGAAGGTTGTCATACCCCGATTACTGCCAGACTTTATTTCTATTGTACCAATAACATGGCTGAGTATGAGGCATGTATCCTGGGTATTAAAGTTGCTATTGATATGAAGATTCAGTTCCTTGATGTGTATGGAGATTCAGCCCTGGTAGTAAGTCAGATCAAAGGAGATTGGGATACCAAACATGATAATCTCATTCCTTACAGAGAGTATGTGTTGTCTTTGATCCCACATTTCAAAGAGATTACCTTTGGACATATTCCACAAAGAGAGAATCAGTTGGCAGATGCCTTAGCCACCATGGCATCCATGTTTGAGATCAGCTGGGATGATGAAGCTCCCAAGATTACTATTGATAGATTTGAGAAGCCTGCATATTGCAATGAGATTGACACTGAAGAAGCAGAGGAGAAGCCTTGGTTTTATGAAGTAAAAAGATATCTTGAAGCTCAGGAGTTCCCTGAAGGGGCATCTGTCAAAGATAGGAAGTTTCTAAGAAGGTTTTCTGCTAAGTTCTTTTTGAGTAATGGGATTTTGTACAAGCGCAATCATGATTCAACTTTGCTTCGTTGTGTGGATAAGAAAGAAGCAACTGAGATTATGGAAGATATGCATGATGGGATCTTTGGCACTCATTCTAGTGGTCATACTATGGCAAAGAAAATATTGAGAGCAGGTTACTATTGGTGTACCATGGAAGCTGATTGCTACCAACATTCCAGAACATGTCACAAGTGTCAAATTTATGCTGATAAAGTACATGTACCTCCATCACCATTGAATGTGTTGACTACTCCTTGGCCTTTTGCCATGTGGGGCATTGATATGATCGGTGAGATCAAGCCTACTGCTTCTAATGGACATCGTTTCATCCTGGTTGTTATTGATTACTTCACGAAGTGGGTAGAGGCAGCTTCATTTGCATCTGTTACTAAGAATGTGGTGGCTCGATTCATTAGGAATAATCTCATATGTAGGTATGGCATCCCTGAAAGGATTATTACTGACAATGGCTCTAATCTGAACAACACTATGATTACTGATCTCTGCACGCAGCTCAAGATTAAGCATCACAACTCTTCTCCGTATCGTCCAAAGATGAATGGGGCAGTTGAAGCTGCTAATAAGAACATTAAGAAGATTATACAGAAGATGACTGTTACTTACAAGGATTGGCATGATATGTTACCGTTTGCTCTTCATGGTTATCGTACTACAATACGCACTTCCACAGGGGCAACTCCATTCTCCTTAGTCTATGGTATGGAAGCAGTTCTGCCCATTGAAATTCAGATTCCCTCCTTAAGAATTATGAAGGATGCAGGCCTGGATGAAGATGAATGGATTCAGACTCGACTGGACCAGATAAATTTAATTGACGAGAAGAGGTTAGCAGCTGTTTGTCATGGCCAGATGTACCAGAAACGAATGATCAAAGCTTTTAACAAGAAGGTTAAGCCAAAGGTATATCAGGCTGGTGACTTGGTAATCAAGCGTATCATATTACCACAGGGTGATCCTAGGGGCAAGTGGACTCCTACATATGAAGGACCATTTGTAGTCAAGACAGTATTTTCAGGAGGTGCCATGATACTTACTACTATGGATGGTGAAGACTTCCCACAGCCTGTAAACGCAGACATAGTTAAAAAATACTACGCATAAAAAGAGACCCGCTAGGTTGACTGGCCTAGGCAAAAATAAGGGCATCCCGGCGAACCAAAAAGGTTCGGGCAAAAATTAGGGATATATATATATATATAAAATGTACACCCGGCAAGTCGAAAACCTGAAAAGGCGGCTTGGGCAAAAAAGGGTATCCCGGTGGATTGAAAACCTGAAAGGGCAATCCAGGCAAAAGTTAGGGATTAAAGCGTATGACTATGTCTCGTTTGGATCACCCATATAACTTCTACCATTTGTGCTACTTACTCAAGCTCGAACAGATAAGACTCAATCTAATCGTCTCCGTCTCAACAGCAGAAGATGAGATACTTGAAGATAATGGCAATAGTAGAATTGAAACTCAATAGGATTATTTCTCACATAGCTGATTTTCTTTGTTTTGTAAATTTTTTTACGACGAATGCCTCTTACTAGGATTTCTGTCTCATTGTACAAACTTACCCATGTACGGGTCACTCTTTGATATAAATAAAATTCCATCTTTGAATCCAGATTTACTTTTACCCTATTTACATAAGCAAAACGTCCATTGGTTGTGTTTGAATGTATGTATGCTTTTGAATATGATTGATGTTTACCAGAAATGCATAGATGTTTAATATGATTGATGTTTACCAGAAATGCATGAAAATGCAGTAATAGTATTTACTAAGGACGAACGAGGGAAGGATTTCAACGAAGTTTCACCGGTTTATCCCTACAAGACAGCTACAAATCCCCCGGTAGGGCAAATCCATCTTCATAAGTACTTCAAGTCACATCTCCCCTGGAATTTATATCCATCTCTTTTATCCTCATACGGATAGTCGGGAACTTATTTTTCCAATGGGAGTACGACGAACGAAGACGGGAGGTTATATATACCTTACTATGAAACGAAGACGAGAGGTTATATATACCTTACTATCAAACGAAGACGGGAGGTTATATATACCTTACTATCGAACGAAGACGGGAGGTTATGAATACTATACTATCAGACGAGACAGGATCGAATTCCTCATATTCTTCTGCAACAAATCGGGATTTATTTTCCCTGGCCAGCAGTTGTTATACAAAGATATCCAGACGCTTCAAGTTGCATGATGCATACATACATCATTTACATCATATCATACATATACATAGATACATAATACATTACTTAAGTACATCATATTATACATGCATACATAATGCATAAACTAATGTTATTGTGCAGAATGTTATAATCTTGTTTTTCAGATTAATTCTCCAACAGACAAACTTCATCAACAACTTGTGACTATTGGGCCGTTGTTTATCGTCTCAAAAGGTTACCTCATACCTCAGGACGTTGTTTGTCCTCCTGAAAGCATATCATACCCTGGGACGTTGTTTATCCTCCTGAAAGCATATAATGACTTTGGGCCGTTGTTTATCTTCCCAAAAGTTATACTCATACCTCAGGACGTTGTTTATCCTCCTGAAAGCTATCATGACCTTGGGTCGTTGTTTATCTTCCCAAAGGTTACCTCATTATCATGGGACGTCGTTTATCTTCCCGAAGGCTATCTTGAGACGTCGTTTATCTTCTCAAAAGCCACATCATGACTATTAGGCCGTTGTTTATCCTCCCAGAAGTTATACTTATACCTCAGGACGTCGTTTATCTTCCTGAAAGCTATCATTTCCTCAGGACGTTGTTTATCCTCCTGAAAGCTACCATTTCTTTTGGGTCGTTGTTTATCTTCCCAAAAGTTATACTTATACCTCAGGACGTCGTTTATCTTCTGAAAGCTATCATTTCCTCAGGACGTTGTTTATCCTCCTGAAAGCTATCATTATATCTTCATATTTTGGACTGCTTTATCCTCCAAGAGACATATTTGAAGAACTTTTCTCCAAGTGGCATCTTTAAGCCCACTCAAGCATATACAACTAGTCATCAGTATCTCTCTACGCACCGGTGAGTGCAAATTTTTGGGCTTTTGTGTTCAATCCCCTTCAACCTTCCAGGTCACGACTGGCACATATACCAATCTAACCCCTCAGGTTTCAGAAAATTGAACAGGGGCAGCTATTGCACCCCAAAATTTGCCCTCACAATACAAGAATTTGTGTGCTAAGAGGTTCACAAGGTTCACAAGACCTTTCATGAGGTTCATGAAGTTTACAAGACCTTTCATGAGGTTCATGAAGTTTACAAGAAACTTTATGAGGTTCACAAGACCTTTCATGAGGTTCATGAAGTTTACAAGACCTTTCATGAGGTTCATGAAGTTTACAAGACACTTTATGAGGTTCACAAGGTTCACAAGACCTTTCATGAGGTTCATGAAGTTTACAAGACACTTTATGAGGTTCACAAGGTTCACAAGACCTTTCATGAGGTTCAAGAAGTTTACAAGACCTTTCATGAGGTTCATGAAGCTTACAAGACACTTTATGAGGTTCACAAGGTTCACAAGACCTTTCATGAGGTTCATGAAGTTTACAAGACACTTTATGAGGTTCACAAGGTTCACAAGACCTTTCATGAGGTTCATGAAGTTTACAAGACACTTTCATGAGGTTCATGAAGTTTACAAGACACTTTATGAGGTTCACAAGGTTCACAAGACCTTTCATGAGGTTCACAAGGTTCACAAGACATCTTATGAGGTTCACAAGGTTCACAAAGTTCATCATGGGTCAGAAGATTTGACAAATCCCTCAGGCAAGGCATTCTCCTAAGCAGTGCATCCAAAACTAGGGTTTTGACTTTAATCAGGCTAAATGGATTTCCAAGACTTCAAGTGAGCTTCATAACATCTTATATGTGTCTAAGAATCCCCATGACAAATTTCAGAACTTTTCTCAAAGGTTTGCTCAGTCAAATGATCAGATAAGTCAAAATTAGTCAAAGTAGTTAAAAAGTCAAACTGAGGTCAACTGTGGTCAAACCAAAGTCAAACTTCATTATGTTTTGCCAACATCAAGTATATGAAGTAAAATTCATCATTTGATCAAGGGTTGATCATGATTCATCAAGGATATTTCAGATCATCAGGAATCAGAGGTTTCTAAATTAGGGTTTCCTTAGGGAACGTCAACTGAACTTTGACCAGCCATAACTTTCACATGCTTCATCACATTTTTCCATCCAAAGTTCATTTTGAAGGAAATTTAATTCTCTACAACTTTGTGTCTCACAAGCCAAGCCCAAAAATGCTTCATTTGGAAGGTATGAGCTAAGACATTATATGTCCTTTTGAAAGTCAACAAAAAGTCAACAACTTCAAAAGGGCATAACTTGAGAATGGTAAATGATATGAACATTAAACCAAAGGGGTTGGTTAGAGGACTCTTCAAGCTTTTCAAAATGTCCAAGAACACCCTCATATCATTAAAATTGAAGGATGTGTGCCCTTGCAAAGTTGGGAAATTTTTGGGTGGTTTATGAAGAAAATAGGGTCTTAAAACCAAATTTTTCTAAATGGGTTGAACTTTTTGTGACCCAAAGTGTTCCATGACATCATGCACGAAAATTATTTGATAATTTCATAATTTTATTTTATTTAATTTATTTATTATGATTTTTTATATTAAAAATCATTTTAAATTTAAATAAAATATCAAACATGAAAATTTAAAATATATTTTTGTTCTAGAAGGTCATAAATATAATTTGGATTGAATTGATACAACATTGATGAAGATTGGCTTGAAATAGAAAGGTCTTATTCAAGAATATATGAAATTTAAGATCTAATCTTTTTCAATCTCCAAAATCAAAAAAGTCCATGCAATGATCCAATATTTCTGACCTAATTCATTCTACTATAAGTATACAAGATAACCTAATGCAGAAGGGACGAATTCGCTGCCTCAAAGAGTAAGTTCACACATCAAAAAAGTCACCAAAAATTCAAATTCGGATTTCACAATTCAAGCTCTTTCAAGCCAATTTGAAGGTTGAGACATGTTCAATGAACATCACTGAATCTATTGGGACCATTTGTAGCATCTAAAGCATTGCATATGACCTAAACTGAATCTGTTTTGTTCTTGACTTTGAATTTTTAGATTCTCTTTATTTATGCATTACCAACTAATTTTGTTTATTGATTCGTGATTATTTGAAGCTTGTGATGAATTCTGGGCAGTTTGATTGAAGAAAACATGGCTGAATGGTGTGTTGCCATTTTAGGGTTCTTGACCTTCAAATTAGGGTTTTGCGTTTGAATGAATATAAATGATTTCTAAAAACGTGGATCAATTCCAAATGACCTCTGGACCTTGCTTGCACTCTTAATTTAATGAAATCATGCTGTTTTGATGATGTTCCAGTTTCGCAGGTTTCCTGTATTTAAAAATTCGCAGGAAAATTCATAGTTAATTTTGTAGCTAAACCCGCAGGTACCAAGGTTGAAGATGAAGACCATCTACCGCGAAAAATTAATTCAAAAAAGTCACTTAAAATATAATGTTGTGTTTCTGATTGTGTATCACATTGAGCGTGTGGCTCAGTTGGTTTTGACGTTGGTGGGTGATGGTAGAGGGCCAGGGTTCGATCCCTTGGTCAAGTTCTTTTTATTTAAAGGTTCATTTAATTGTTAGAATTAATATATAATTGATTGTTGTGGATTAACTACCAGTTTCGCCCTCCCGGCTGGATGGTAAGTACGCCTGCGTGTTATGAGAAGGTCCTGGGTTCGAATCCCCCCCAGGCCTTTTGTGTTATTTTCTTTTGCTTTGTCATGATTTTCTCCAGGATAGCAACAAAACCAAATGGAGTTCTTTCCTTAACACCTGTGCGCGCATAGCCCAGTGGCTGGTGTATTGGTCTAGGCATTGTGAAAGCTCAGGGGCTGGGTTCGAATCCCAGCCCAGGTAAGTTTTTTTTCAATTTATTTTGTTTCTCTTATTTTATTTGTTTATAATATAATTAAATAAGTTTGAATAATAAATTAAAATGTTAATAGCTTTATTTTCTTTTCTACAATTTAGAACTCATCTTTTTAAATTAAATCTTATTAAAAAAATTTTGTTTATTTTTTGTAAATTATTAATATTGTATAACTTTGTATAGTTATTAATTAATTCTAATTTATTTTTCTAAAAAAAACATATAAACCCTAATTTTCTAAAATCCTAAAATATTTTGTAAAAACCTAATTAATTTTTTATAAACCCTAATAATACTTTTAAACCCTAATTATTTCATGTAAATGTTAATTATGTCCATATTTTTATTATTTAATATAATTCTTTTATATAAATAATTTTTTAGTATATGCTTAAAAATAATTAAAATTTGCTAATTTAATTTTGTAAATATAATTTATTTTCATAATATGTTTATAATTAACCTAATTTTTATAACTTGTATATAATTTAAAACTTTATATTAATTAGTATATAATTGTTTATATTTTCTTCTTACTCTTAAAAAATAATTGTTTATATAAAAATTGAACTTTTAATTATTATGCTAATATTCTTGTTTATTTTATTATTATTAATTCTATTTATTTTCATATATTATTACTAACCCCATTTATATATTGTGATTTATTATTATTATTATTACTAACCCAATTATTTATTATTATTTATTTTGCTTATTTATTTAATTTGTTAATTATTATTATTATGTAATTGTCTCCTTTATGTAATATTTTAGTAATAATATTTAATATTTATTTTAAATGTTATGGTTAGTAAAATAGGGAGTGAAACATGTTTGTATTTTAAAATTAATTTAGATCACTAATTTAAAAGATAAATATTTAAAATTGTACACTCACACACGTAAGTCGATCTTTGATCGCCATCTCACTTTCTAGGGTTGCCTCTCATGTTGCCTAAACAAAAAGGTCAAGTAGGGTGTATAAAGCAAAGTCCCTCATTTCACATCATCTAGTCCCTTAAACAGATAAAAAGATCAAGTCCCTTCGAATGTTGCCTTCGTAATGATCTTGTCCCTTTCGAATAAAGATGATAAGTCCCTTCGAATTGCTTATACACCCCACAGTTGCCTAAATTACAGATGACCCTTCACTTGTCCCTTACATCCAAGGTAATGACTACCTATTCCTTAATAATAGGGATAGTCTTACCGTTTAAAGGATTCAAGAACAGAAAATACTTAAACTTAGGGTAGGTTCCTCTTAAGATACTTGCTCACTCTTCAAAACATTTCAAACACTTCACATTTTCAAACAAATTTTCAAAACAAAGTCTTTATATATATCCATACAAGGATCATTATAAAGTGCTTAAGAAAGTTTCTAATCACACACTACACATTTTCTCAAAACAGTTTAAAGTGAGCTAAGTAACTAAGAGCCCATGGATAACCATGGATATAAAGGGTGCTAACACCTTCCCTTTGTATAACCTACCCCCCGAACTCAAAAATCTTTTAAGGTCTTTCCTGTTCTTTTATGCCCTTTCCTTTGGATAAAATAAAAGTCGGTGGTGACTCTTGCTATCCGCAACATTTAACTAAAGTCAGTTCTCCCACCATGTTACAGAACTGGCGACTCTGCTGGGGATTTAATAAAAGAGGGGTACCCTTAGGAATTAGATCACTTTAAAATTGTTTGTCTTGTTTGCTTTATACTTATCTTGTTGGATGCTCTTATGTGTGAAAGATCCTAACCCGGATCTAGTGTACCTTAGGTTAATGGCAATAGACCAAGGAAACTATACGGCGTATACCGATATGGTTGATCTGGTGGCCATAGTTAGTGTGACTTCTTGGTTGGTGCTTATGTTCCTTAAGTCAAGTTGAGGATAATATGAGGCTGCCATATGTTGTCAATGCACTAACTAACTTTTAGAACCCTAGTTATCCCATCTTGGCCTTTAGAAAGTAGTGAGATAACCGGCTTTGGTGAAGACTGAAGTTGGTTGATACTCGATACTACACTCATTGAGATCTTAAACTTGGAGGGTTTTGGTTGGCAAGTAAGTTGCCTACTGAACAACCACCCTTGTGAAGGATCAATGATATTGAGATCCCTTAGAACCTGGTTACTTTTGTAGGACAGGATGAACCATCTAAACTTCAGGGGAGGGTACTTACCTTTGAACCTCATGCAAGCCTTTAAACCTAGGGCTATTGTGTGACTTGTTTGTGTGTGCCACATGTTTGTGATTGAACATAACGTCATAACATCATCATGCATCATGAGCATAACATTTTCACTAACCATTTCAAGGACCAAAGGATTTATCTTTGTTCTTTGTTGCAGGTCATGGCTTCTGCTCGTAGAAACACTATCAGGATCAACTTTGTAGGGATACCTGCTAAGCTTAAAGAGTTGGTTTCTCAAGTGTCTGAACACTCCCAGTTAATCAAGAGACATGGTCACCTATTGGATCTAGTCACCTCAGGATTCAATGAAGACATGATGAGTGTTCTATTCCAGTTCTTTGATCCTAAACACCATTGCTTCATATTCCCCGACTATCAGCTGGTTCCTACAATGGAAGAGTTCTCTAAACTTCTGGGTATACCTGTTCTTGATCAGAAGCCCTTCACAGGCTTGGAGAAAGAGCCTAAACCTGAGGTTATTGCTGCAACTCTACATCTGAAGAAGTTTGACATTGTTCTAGAAACAAGAAGCGGAGTTAAGGGTATTCTTACTAAAGTATTAATGGATAAAGCTCAAATGTTCTTGAAGGCTATGAGCTACGATGCTTTTGAGGAGATCTTAGCCTTGTTAATTTATGGTTTAGTGTTGTTTCCCAATCCTGATCAGTTCATAGACGTTCATGCCATCAACATATTCCTGAGTCACAATCTAGTGCCTACATTACTTGGGGACATCCTGCACTCTCTTCATACTCGTACTATAAGGACAAGAGGAACCTTGATGTGTTGCATACCATTGCTATCTAGGTGGTTTATTTCTCACCTTCCTCGATCAGTGATGAGGAATGAACAAGGGTTCAGGTGGTCCAAGAGAATTATGTCACTCACTCATTCAGATATCCATTGGTGCTCCAGATCTATGGAGAATGTCACCATCATTGACCGTTGTGGGGAGTTTCCTAATGTGCCACTTCTAGGCATAAGAGGAGGCATTACTTACAACCCTTCTTTAGCTTTACGACAGTTTGGTTACGCTCGGAGTGATGGCCCACATGACATGTTGATTCAGGGTATTGTGTTTGACTACGACAACGATCTGCAAGGTTACCATCAGAGGTTCATACGAGCATGGGGAAAAGTGAACAGGGTTGACAGCAAGACTCTGGAGCCTAAGTACACTATTCCTATGGAGGCTTATCTCATATGGGTGCGATCTCGTGCTCAGACTCTTATGATGCCATATCCTGCCATCCTGCCAGTTACTATGGAACCTATTGCTGAAGGAGATACTTCTTATACCATCCTTCACCCAGACATGCCCACTAACATAGAAGACTTACAGAGGTCCTGGATCCAGTTGAAGGAGCAAAGGGATACTTTCGAGGCTCATTACAAAGCAAGCCAAGAAAGAATCCTGGAACTAACAAAGCAACTTCACGAGGAGCGGAATCTCAACTCATACCTCAACACAAAGAGGAAACGTCCATGGGAGACTTAAAACCCCATCTCTTGTATTTATTTCATTTCATTTTTTGTAAGCCCAAGATGCAAAACAAATTTATTACTAATAAAAGTTTACCTTCTTGTTTGTTTAAGCAAATTTAAATCCTGCGGTCCTTGAAAACATTGCATACGCATTCACATATCATATCACTGCATCACAGGTTTATTGTGCACAGGTTTCTCATCTTCTCGCTGTTTATTTCAGCAATGGCTCTTGAACAAACAGTTAAGGATCTCCAGGAACAAAATACACAGTTCCAAGAGCTAATCCTGAACTTGTCCAAGGGGCAGGATGAATTGAAGACACTGCTGGCCAAGAAGACCAAGAAGACTAGAAGGTCAGGAGGCTTAATCAACATGGGAAGAAGGTTCAGAGGTCCTGTCAAGACCAAAGAACAGGTTTAAGATTATGAGTCTGAAGAGTCTGAGAAAGAGGGAGGCAGTCTCGATAACACAATGGGGGACTCTGATTCTGAAGCTAACTACTATCATGAGCCTAATGAAGATAAATTCAAGATGCTGGTGGATAGAATGGATGCTATGGAGTTGCAAAAGTCTTCTGGGCTGGATTTTGAAGATTTGAGTTTGATATCTGGGGTAGTTATACCCATTGGTTTCAAGGTTCCTACTTTCGTTGTCTATGATGGTGTCTCTTGTCCCAAGCTGCATTTGAGGTCTTATGTCCGGAGAATCCAACCCCATAATGCTGATAAGAAGTTGTGGATCCATTTCTTCCAAGAGAGCTTATCTGGAGCTCAATTGGAATGGTACTATCAGTTGGAGAGTGTCAACATCCGTGATTGGAATGATCTTGCTGAAGCCTTCTATAAGCAATATCAATACAATGCTGATTTAGCCCCTACTCGCATGCAGCTTCAGAGCATGTCTATGGGTGCTAAAGAGAGCTTCAAGGAGTATGCTCAGAAATGGAGAGATTTGGCTGGAAGAGTGCAACCCCCTCTAACTGACAGGGAGTTAGTGGATATGTTCATGTGCACGTTGAATGGTCCTTTTTACAGTCATCTCATTGGAAGCTCATCATCTGGCTTCACTGAGTTGATAATGACAGGAGAACGCGTAGAAAGTGGTATAAGGAGTGGCAAGATCCAAGTGGGTACTTCTTCATTAGGTGCTGCAAAGAAGCCTCCCAGTGGGAAGAAAGAGTCAAATGTTGTTTATGGTCAACCTGATCGTAATAGAAGACATCAGTCTGTAAGTGCAGTTCATATCTCCAATCCAACTACTGCAACAACAGAGCAGCCACAGGGAAATCAACAGAGGGCTAGAAGGCAGTTCACTAAGATCAACATGTCAATGGCCCAAGCATTGCAACACTTGTTGAAGGCTGAACTTATCACTCTGAAAGATCCTCCTCAGAATCCTAATGTTACCTCTCCCAGGTATAATCCTAATGCACGATATGCATATCATTCGAATTGTCAGGGACATGATACCAATAGTTGCTGGGTATTGAAGAACAAAATTCAAGATATGATTGATGCTGGAGAGATTGAGTTTGACCCTCCGGGTACTCCAAATGTGATTGTTAATGCTATTATTTTATGATTGGCATTATGTTTGGTAAAACTAATATGGCTGGAAAATGTTGAATAAAAAGTTCCATATATTAAATTAACATGGTATAGACTCTGGAAGAACAAGTCAAGACATGATTAAGGAAGTTGTCAAAGAAGATGTTGAATTCAGTTCAGAATGTCCTATCAGATGTTGGGACATTATCAAGTCAAGACATGATTAAGGAAGTTGTCAAAGAAGATGTTGAATTCAGTTCAGAATGTCCTATCAGATGTTGGGACATTATCAAACAGAGTATAAGAACTTAATTCAGGATGTCCCAATAGATGTTGTCATATGTTACAGACAGATGTCAAAGAAGATGTTGAAACATCTGCAAATGTCATGACAGATGTCAAAGAAAATGTTGAAACATCTGCAACTGTCATGACAACATTACTGTCATATGTTACATATAGATATCAAACAAGAAGTGTTGAACTTAGTTCAGGATGTCACACCAGATGTTGTGACACTGTCAAACAGAGTAACAGTTAATGAACTTAAATCAAGATATCAGGATGTCACACCAGATGTTAGGACATTGTATCAGTTGATGGAATAAGTTCAGTTTACAGGATGTCACATCAGATGTTGTGACATTGTATCAGTAAATGAAGTAAGTTCAGTTTTTCAGGATGTCCCAACAAATGTTGAGACATCTCAGACCTGTTACCAGAATTAATTAATGCATAACAGAACTGAGTAAATTCAGGGGAATCTATCTGGAATTAATTATGGATGGACAAAAACAGAACAAGGCGCATTTGTAGGGAGAGTTGTTATGAAACTTCAGCATAATCAGATGAACTAAATCACCTAAAATCTAGGAAGTAACAAACCCTAATTCAAGGTGATGACATTGGATTTATCAGATCTGAATTATGCAGAATATTCTGGAGATATTATGCAATCATATGTGGTGCTGATCTAGAAGATATTAAAGACTCAATTTAAATTGAAGACAAATATTGAAAAATATAGGTTTCTATATTTAGAGATATTTTAGGAGTTGAAGATCTTTTGGAATATTTGTAGCAGATATTTCTGCATATTTGTAGCAGATATTTCTGCATATTTGTAGCAGCTATTGTTGTGATTGTTTAGGCCCAAATCCAGTTGGGAATAGGTTATAAAAGAAACCTTGTAACCTAGTTTAGGATTTAACCCAATCAACCGAAAATGTAAACATTATTAGGGTTGTGTCCTTGTGTCAGCCGTGCATAACAAGTAACTCTATTGTGGCTGTTTCACTTGTGATTCTCTAAGCTTGTAAGCAAGAGAAGTATTGTGTCTTGATTGAAACTTCTAAGTAAGATCAAGCTGTTATGTTTGAAGGGTGACTTCAATTTTATTAATCATTGTAAAAGATCACTGTGTGATTGAAGAGGGAGTGAGTAGGATACTCATATCTAAGTTGTGTCTTAGGTAGAAATTGCATTGGGTAGTTATTAAGTGATAGATTAAACAGGGTGGTTTAAGTCTAGAATTAATATTACTTATAGTGGATTTCCTCCTGGCTTGGTAGCCCCCAGATGTAAGTGTGGAGATACACTGAACTGGGTTAACAATTCTGCTGTGTTCTTTATATCTTTTATGTTTTATGCAGTACCTGAACTGAATGTCCTATCAGATGTCCCAACATCCTGAAGCATGTTTGACTCTGATATATCAGAATTATTTAAGTACTGATATGTATACCTTACCATGTTTATAAGTAACAGATAAGATGTCTCAACATCATATTCGACATCTGAGTCTGTTATACCAGAATTTCAATTGGTATCAGAACAGGCATCCTTGTCTGTTTCTGGATGAGATCTAAGGGGGATACTTTCTGGTTCATGGTAAAGGAAGAAGGATGATATAATGAAAAGCTGTTGGAACTTGAAAGGTTCATATTGGAGTTTGAATGGTCCCTAGAAGTGGAGGATGGACTATTCATCATATGGTGTATATTGGACCAGTCTGGTGTTATCAAGGCTGAAAATTTGCTGGTGAATTGTTGTGTAGCTATGATGTCAGACAGAATGTCCTGACATCTTGGTTCAGAGAATTATATATTTGAAGGAATCTTGTATTTTGTTTTCTGTGAGGATTGGGTTCAACTTCTGTACTGCTGCATATGCCTCTGATATTTTCTGAAGTTATACCAAGTTTGTGTGTTACTTGGATTAGATGCACTGTGGTTGGGAAATGTTCTGGTTGTTCTTGTATGGGGAGTTATATCTGTATCTGAATTGATGATCATACAATGTATAAGGAATTGCTCTATTATTTATGATGTGTTTGATAGTGGTTTCCCAGAACTTCCTACAAAGGCTGGTGTAAAACTTCAGTTCATAATGTCAAGTTTGATGTTCTATCATGTGATTACAGAACTGGAAGAAACTTAGTTCAGAATGGTGTGGTTCTTGATGAAAGAAGAGGTTGGAGCCAAAACAAAAGAGTATAATTATCAAATTTTTCATGCGGGAGTGAAAATCTTGATAAGTTATCTCTTAAGCTTATTTATGGTGACCTAATGAGGATATTCTTCCTGGTTATGGTGTCCTATGTTGTTTAGGTATAGCTGGAGAAAATATCTCTTGTGATGATACATGTTTATGATTGTCTAAATCATGAACTGAAGGAAGTTTCATCAAGAAAGAAGCTAAATTGATATGTCAATCCTAATGGCTTGACACCACACTACACATCAACAGTTTATGGTAAATGTTGAATCAAAGACCTAAAAGATTGTTTTTTTGGGATTTATGAAGCTATGAAGCTGAATACTCATTGAGATGCTACTGTCTATTGTATGTGTGCAAAGTATCTTTCATAATGTTGTAGCACTTCAGTTGGAGCTGATTGAAGAAAAGATAGTAATCTTGAAAGCAATAATGTTTCAGAACCAAGCTTAGTTTTGTGTTCCTGGAGAAGGAAACTGGTGTGATATCCTGCTAACATGATGGATGCTATGGGTGCTAGACAAATGTGTGATGATCACATATGTTTGGAACCTACTCCTAACCTGGAAGAGGAGGCATCTATGCTACATGTTGAAGACTTAGAAATTGACTCTGACACAAAGATCATTGCTTCTGTGGACCCTAGCATAGCCAAAAGGCTTAGGGCTATAAGGGAAAAGAAGACTGCAGGACATTCAACTCCTGAAAAGAAGCAGCCTACTCCAAAGAAAGACAAGGCCAAAGTGGTATTTGGTCCTACTAAACAATGGAGCAAGGTGAATACCCAAAAGAGGAAAGCTGTAACTCCACCAGATTCAGATGTTGAAGAGGATGTTCCAACATCCCAACCAAAGAAGAAACCAGCACCCTCAAGGTCCACCTCTGCTGTTCCAGAAGCTCCTCTGGACAATGTTTCATTCCATCATGTGTCAAGTGTGAGCAGATGGAAATTTGTATACCAAAGAAGGGTAGCACTTGAATGAGGGCTGGGCAGCAATGCACTTGAGTGCACTGAGGTAATTGTCCTAATTTCTTCTGCTGGTTTATTCAAAACAGTATCAAACTTTTCACCTTGCTATGAGCTGCTAGTCAAGGAATTCAGTGTCAACCTACAAGAGGACTGTGCTGAAGGTAAATCAGATGAATTCAGAAAAGTCTATGTAAGAGGGAGATGTGTGGAATTCTCTCCTAGGGTTATCAACCATTATCTAGGGAAAGAATCTGATGGACCTAATGAACTGGGTAAGACAGATAACCAGGTGTGTAAGGTCATTACTGCCAATCAAGTCAAAGCTTGGCCAGCCAAGGACAAACTTTATGGTAGATTGCTAACAAGGAAGTATGCAATGCTGCTGATGTTGAAGCTTCCACTAGGACATCTGCTGGACCTTCAAAAGCAAAGACTCCCATATCCAAAGCTTCCTTGATTGCAGATCTGAAAAACACTTGCAAAAAGCTGGATGCCAGGAAGAAAAAGCTTGAGGAAGTAATTCAAAGGCTGGAGCTGGAAGAGGTTGCTCAGAATACTGATGAATCTGATGATGAATCTGAAAATGAAGAAGCTTCTAAATGTATTTACAAATGTGGGTGATAAATGCATGACCTTGGTCATGATTAAAGCTAGCAATGTGACCAACAATTGCTAGAAGCAAGGGAAGAATGTCAGATTGAGAAGTCTGATCAGAATGGTTGTTGAACTGGTAGTCTCTTCCACTACTAGTCATGGATAGTGGCAGTATGAACCCTTTGTAGAAAGCAAACTAAGAGCATCTGTTTTATAAAATCAAGTGTGGATGTTTATCAGTTGTGCTCTTTGTATGTTCATCAGGGGTGTGAAATTGAGAATTAGGGGAGTTTATGCTCAGCTGGAGTATTGTTTATCCATGACATGAGGAGATCTTGATAATCTTATCTGGAGCTAACCATAAAATCCTTCAAAATTAAAAGATCAGATTGTGTAGAACTATCTGATAAGGTATTATACAAGGATTTAAGATCAATTGTTGTTTGTGGAGTTCACAAATATTTGATTGATTATCCTTGTGATTCAAGATTGGTGATGTTCTAAAAGATGTTGGAACATCTTATCATCAGAGTTTGTGCAGAATCATGGGAGAGGTATTGCATAAGCTGTAGCATTGGCTTCAGTCTTGTGTGACAGGAGTTATGTATTTCTGGAAAGTTTCTTGGCAAGAACTAGTCTGGATATTGTTGATTCTGAAGATGGAGATGAAAGACCATGAACATATCATAATCTTGATGACTACTTGGATTGGTTTATTTCTGATCTAGGTGTAGTCCAGAATGCTCATCATGGAGTTAAGACTGCCTTACTCAAGGAAAGGTGGCATCCTTGGTATAATTATGAGGTGTAGTTCTTAACTATTCCTTCTGAATAATCACACAGTGGGAGGTTTGAAGACTTTGGAGAAACATTGGAAGTTTCTCATCAATATATGTGTTATTGGTAGGAACTTCTGCAAAACCAATAGAATGGAGGTTGTTTACTCAAACTTGATGGATAAATCAAGTCTATGAGAGCATGGAACTCTTGTTCTATAAAGGAAGGAGGTTCTTTCAAGTGGCAGAAGAAGGACCTGAATTTAACAGATGGATGTAGGCTAATAATGTTTAAACATCTATTTCAACATCAGAGTCTAATTGGTGAAGTGACACATAAATCAAGATAAAATGATCTATAGGGATTGAATGCTTCATAAGGCCTTTTATCTTGACAGCTTGGGGAAGATCAACTTTATTGATCAGGATATCCTTGGAAGATTTATTATAAACGTGAAGAAGACAAAAGTGGCAATTGGCTTTTTCATATGAGGATTCATAAAGGAGGTTATCAAAATATGGTAATTGGTTGATCTTTAAAGTGGATTCGAAGAATCAAGATAATCAGAGTGTGGCAGCTGGTTGTTCTTGAGGATTGTCTTGGAACAAATTGCTCTTGGGCAGAGGAGTGATGAGTTGAAGACTCAAGAGGATTTATTCTTCTTGAAGGTGGATGAGAGTTTATCACTCTTTCTGGATTTCTGATTCTAACTGGTGGCACAGTGTAGTTGAAGATTTTCAGTTCTTGGATTACTATGCTATAGTAAGTCCAGTTGGTGGAGCACATCTAGGATCATGGTGATAAGGTCTTGGTGTATGAAAAATGTTCTAACTAAGTGTTAGTACATTATCTGGGGTGTTTATCTACATGGTTTCTATTATTAGACTACCTAATCATATGGGAGAATGATGAAGTAGATGATCTATATTGGAAGAAACATGTAGAAGAGACTGGAAGTGTTCCTCATGCCAAAAAAAAAAACCAAGAACTCCAAAAAGATCAAGTTTTCAGCAAGACCAAAGGCATACCTTCACCATTGTACAACACTTCAAAAGCTTCTGAATATGTGGATGATTCCATAAAGGAGTTGGTAACCAAGATCCTATCTGAGCAAAGAGTGGTAAGTGGCATATCTATCTCTCTGAACACTATGCCAGCCCCACAAGAAGATCAACAAACTCAGGCTGCAAAGGACACTCCTGCTCAACAGGATGTCCCAATAGATGTTGAAACATCTGAGGATCAGCACAAGGCCTCAACTGAAGAGCACATCTCTGTTGATCCACCAGAAGTATATCAGGCTTAGTGTCAAGAACCTGTGTGCTAGAAGATGTTCATCTTGTGTAGTCTGTGGTAACTACAAACCCAGAAAGGAATCAGGTATGCTTTGGTACAAGAAGAGAATGTGTTCAATTGGGAATTGAACAGAGAGTGAGCTCTTGAAAACATGAAGATGCGTCTTATGTTTTCCTTTCATCAATGTACAGAGAAGCATGGAGTATCCTAGACAGGGGGAGTGTGTTACAAGTATGTGCACTTGATTTTGTGGTGTTAAGGGGGAGTAATACCTTAACCAGATAAGGAGAATCCTAAGAGTCTAGAAGGCTATATTACATAAAGCTTCTCTCTGCAGTTTATGTTTCAAGCTTATGGAGATTATATACCTCTATTTTTATGGTACCTTTGTCTTTTTATGGCTAAAAAGGGGGAGAAGTAATAGTGTGAGGTCTGATATGAAGATGTGATGTTAAGGAACTTCTGCATAAGGTACTACTACACCTGTATGTAAATTAGTTTTAGCCAAAATAAGCCAAAGGGGGAGATTGTTAATGCTATTATTTTATGATTGGCATTATGTTTGGTAAAACTAATATGGCTGGAAAATGTTGAAT
Organism: Lathyrus aphaca; assembly: GCA_963966055.1. NCBI lineage: Eukaryota > Viridiplantae > Streptophyta > Magnoliopsida > Fabales > Fabaceae > Lathyrus > Lathyrus aphaca. The sequence goes on from OZ014525.1 coordinate 221,052,962, forward strand.
AAAAAGTTCCATATATTAAATTAACATGGTATAGACTCTGGAAGAACAAGTCAAGACATGATTAAGGAAGTTGTCAAAGAAGATGTTGAATTCAGTTCAGAATGTCCTATCAGATGTTGGGACATTATCAAGTCAAGACATGATTAAGGAAGTTGTCAAAGAAGATGTTGAATTCAGTTCAGAATGTCCTATCAGATGTTGGTACATTATCAAACAGAGTATAAGAACTTAATTCAGGATGTCCCAATAGATGTTGTCATATGTTACAGACAGATGTCAAAGAAGATGTTGAAACATCTGCAAATGTCATGACAGATGTCAAAGAAAATGTTGAAACATCTGCAACTGTCATGACAACATTACTGTCATATGTTACATATAGATATCAAACAAGAAGTGTTGAACTTAGTTCAGGATGTCACACCAGATGTTGTGACACTGTCAAACAGAGTAACAGTTAATGAACTTAAATCAAGATATCAGGATGTCACACCAGATGTTAGGACATTGTATCAGTTGATGGAATAAGTTCAGTTTACAGGATGTCACATCAGATGTTGTGACATTGTATCAGTAAATGAAGTAAGTTCAGTTTTTCAGGATGTCCCAACAAATGTTGAGACATCTCAGACCTGTTACCAGAATTAATTAATGCATAACAGAACTGAGTAAATTCAGGGGAATCTATCTGGAATTAATTATGGATGGACAAAAACAGAACAAGGCGCATCTGTAGGGAGAGTTGTTATGAAACTTCAGCATAATCAGATGAACTAAATCACCTAAAATCTAGGAAGTAACAAACCCTAATTCAAGGTGATGACATTGGATTTATCAGATCTGAATTATGCAGAATATTCTGGAGATATTATGCAATCATATGTGGTGCTGATCTAGAAGATATTAAAGACTCAATTTAAATTGAAGACAAATATTGAAAAATATAGGTTTCTATATTTAGAGATATTTTAGGAGTTGAAGATCTTTTGGAATATTTGTAGCAGATATTTCTGCATATTTGTAGCAGATATTTCTGCATATTTGTAGCAGCTATTGTTGTGATTGTTTAGGCCCAAATCCAGTTGGGAATAGGTTATAAAAGAAACCTTGTAACCTAGTTTAGGATTTAACCCAATCAACCGAAAATGTAAACATTATTAGGGTTGTGTCCTTGTGTCAGCCGTGCATAACAAGTAACTCTATTGTGGCTGTTTCACTTGTGATTCTCTAAGCTTGTAAGCAAGAGAAGTATTGTGTCTTGATTGAAACTTCTAAGTAAGATCAAGCTGTTGTGTTTGAAGGGTGACTTCAATTTTATTAATCATTGTAAAAGATCACTGTGTGATTGAAGAGGGAGTGAGTAGGATACTCATATCTAAGTTGTGTCTTAGGTAGAAATTGCATTGGGTAGTTATTAAGTGATAGATTAAACAGGGTGGTTTAAGTCTAGAATTAATATTACTTATAGTGGATTTCCTCCTGGCTTGGTAGCCCCCAGATGTAAGTGTGGAGATACACTGAACTGGGTTAACAATTCTGCTATGTTCTTTATATCTTTTATGTTTTATGCAGTACCTGAACTGAATGTCCTATCAGATGTCCCAACATCCTGAAGCATGTTTGACTCTGATATATCAGAATTATTTAAGTACTGATATGTATACCTTACCATGTTTATAAGTAACAGATAAGATGTCTCAACATCATATTCGACATCTGAGTCTGTTATACCAGAATTTCAGTGATTACTGCTCCCATGCCAAATCATGAGAAGACTGTCAATGCCATTGATGAAGATTCACATATTTCCTCAGTTGCAGATCTGACTACACCATTGTCTGTCATTAAGAAGAAGCTAGTACAAGCTGGGTTCTTTCTAGGTTGTCGTGAAGATTGTTTATATTGTACCTATAAGCCGGATAGCTGCTGGAGATTAAGGGATGGAATTCAACTTCTCATGAATAACTATACCATAGTATTTGAGAGGACTCCACCTTCCGTAGAGAGTATGGTTGATCATATAACTAAGCGTGCGAAGGTTGAAGAGGTGGATATGGTTGACAAAGTGTCGGTGAGGATTACTTCTAAGGGTCCTGTCAAAATCACTCATAAGGGTCCAATTAAGATTACTGTTGAAGGCCCTGTGAAGATTATTGCTGAAGCTAGAGTGGCTCCTATGGTCATTACCACTCCTGGTCCTATTCCGTATACTTCTGATAAAGCTGTGCCTTGGCATTATGGGTCTGATGTTTATATCCATGGTGTTAAGCAGGAACCCTTAGCTGATATGCCTGTTGATGTTGATAATATTGCTGGATCTAGTAAGATCACACGAAGCGGGAGAGTCTTCTCTCCTCCAATTACCTCCAAGAATGCAGTTACTCCAGCTGCTACCTCCACCACTGATGCTCGAGGCAAAGGTCCTGTTATTGAACCTATACCAACTAATGTGCCAGTTGCTGATGATCTTGCTAAGCAGATGGAAGAAGTATTGAAAATCATTCGCAAGAGTGATTATGACATTGTTGATCAGTTGGGGCATACTCCCTCCAAGATTTCTATGTTGTCTTTGCTATTGTGTTATGAAGCTCATGCCAAGGCCTTGATTAAATTTCTGAAGACTGCTCATGTACCAAATGAAATTTCTGTTGACCAGTTTGAAAATTGTGTTGCACACTTGACCTATGATAATGGGTTAGGTTTCTCCGGTGCTGATTTGACTCCTGCCAAGAGGGATCATAACAGGGCTCTACATATCTCCATTGAATGCAGGGGCACTACCCTGTCACATGTATTGATAGACAATGGTTCCTCTCTGAATGTGTTGCCCAAAGAAGTCCTGAATAAGCTGAGTCCTGAAGATGTTGTGCTGAAGCCCAGTAATATAGTGGTAAAGGCTTTTGATGGTTCGAGAAGAGTGGTGCATGGAGAAATTGATCTCCCAATCAAAGTTGGTTCTCAGGTTTTCAATACTACCTTTTATGTAATGGATATTCGTCCGTCGTATTCTTGTTTGCTTGGGCGTCCCTGGATCCATGGGGAAGGTGTTGTAACCTCTACATTGCATCAGAAACTGAGATATCCAGTAGAAGGAAAGGTTGTTACTGTCTACGGAGAAGAAGGATATATGATTAGCCATGTGAACACCTTTAAGTATCTTGAAGTGGAAGGTGAATATGTTGAAACTCCGTGTCAGACATTTGAAGTGGTTCCTTGGATTGTTAATGATTATGAAGCTCCTCCTATTGCCAAGAAAGTTCATGTGGTCACCAGAGTACCTCCTACAATGGCCTCCCTTAAAGATGCTAGAGTTGTGGTGGATGAAGGTGGTTGTACTATTTGGGGTCAGCTTCCTGATATTCCGTACAAGTCTGACAAATTTGGTTTAGGTTTCACTACAGAGTCCTAGAAGGCTGTTCGTCGTGCTCGTGTTGTTCGTATCACCAATCAGGGGATTATGAAAGACCAGATCAATGCTGTGGGTGACTATGATGAAGACTACAACTTGGATGCTTGGATTTTTCCTACTGTGGGTGCTGGACTCAATAATTGGAGGGCTGAAGATGTTATTCCTATCTCCTTTAGTCAGGAGTAAATACTATTACTGTGTTGTTACTTTTAAAGTTTGTAATTTCTTGAACAATTGAACTCTTAAGTCTTGTGCCTTACCCGGGGCACAATGGTGTTCTTGTTACGGGATGTCATTTCATTTGCATACTTCATTCAATAAAAATCAGTGGACGTTTCGTTGTCGTAAATATTGTGTTCCTTGTCTTTCTTTTCTTTTATTTTTGTTTTATCAGCTATGTGTTCTTACACACACCCACATCACTAAAATGCAGATCCTCATCCACTCTGGATCCTGTTGATAACAGTTCTACTATTGCCAATTATAATTTCGAGAATCCGATCTATCAAGCTGAAGACGGAAATGAGGACGATTGTGAAGTACCTGTAGAGCTTGCTAGGTTGTTACAACAAGAAGAGAAAACTATACAACCACATGAAGAGCCAGTCGAAGTTGTGAATTTGGGAACTTAAGAAAACAAGAAAGAGGTCAAGATAGGAGCTGAATTAGAGGATAGTGTCAAGAGCAGATTGATTCAGATGTTACGTGACTATGTGGAGATCTTTGCTTGGTCTTATGAAGATATGCCAGGGTTGGATACAGACATTGTGGTTCACCGTTTACCAGTAAAAGAAGATTGTCGTCCAAAGAAGCAGAAGGTTCGTCGCATGCGTCCTGAAATGTCAGAAAAGATTAAAGCAGAGGTAATGAAACAGTTTGATGCAGGGTTCTTAGCTGTGACTTCTTATCCTCAGTGGGTTGCAAATGTGGTACCAGTACCTAAGAAAGATGGCAAGGTACGTATGTGTGTAGACTACAGGGATTTGAACAAGGCCAACCCCAAAGATGACTTTCCACTTCCTCATATTGATGTTCTGGTAGACAACACTGCTCAGCATAAGGTATTCTCTTTCATGGATGGTTTCTCCGGTTACAATCAAATCAAGATTGCACCTGAAGATATGGAGAAGACAACATTTGTTACACAGTGGGGCACCTTTTGCTATAAGGTGATGCCATTTGGTTTGAAGAATGCAGGGGCAACATATCAACGTGCTATGGTGGCCTTGTTTCATGATATGATACATCATGAGATAGAGGTGTATGTGGATGATATGATAGCCAGGTCCCAGAATGAAGAGCAACACCTTGATCATCTGCATAAGTTGTTTGAAAGGTTGAAGAAATACAAGTTGAGACTGAACCCAAACAAATGTACTTTTGGAGTTAGATCTGGTAAACTTCTGGGTTTCGTAGTCAGTGGAAAAGGTATTGAAGTGGATCCTGCAAAAGTAAAAGCTATACGAGAGATGCCAGCTCCCTGTACTGAGAAGGAAGTTAGAGGTTTCTTGGGACGATTGAATTACATTGCAAGATTTATTTCCCAATTAACAGCTACCTGTGAGCCAATCTTCAAGTTGTTGAAGAAAGATCAGGTAATGGAATGGAATGATGAATGTCAGACAACATTTGATGAAATCAAGAAGTATCTGCTAGAACCACCAATTTTGATGCCACCAGTTGATGGAAGACCCTTGATTATGTACTTAACAGTGTTAGACAATTCAATGGGGTGTGTCTTGGGGCAACATGACGAGTTTGGTCGAAAAGAGCAGGCAATATACTACCTTAGCAAAAAGTTTACCGACTGTGAAACGAGATACTCACTGCTCGAGAAAACTTGCTGCGCTTTGGCATGGGCTGCTCGCCAACTAAGACAGTATATGTTGACTCATACGACCTTATTGATTTCGAAGATGGATCCAATCAAGTACATATTCGAGAAACCTGCTCTCTCCGGAAGAATAGCAAGATCGCAAATGATCTTGACAGAATATGACATACAGTATACTACTCAGAAGGCCATTAAAGGAAGTGTTGTAGCTGATCATTTGGCTCATCAAGCAGTGGATGATTATCAGTCAATGAGTTTTGAGTTCCCTGACGAAGACATTATGATTATTACCAAAGAACCTGGACAATATGACGGACCTGAACAAGGATCCTAATGGACTATGGTTTTTGATGGAGCTTCTAACGCACTTGGTAATGGTGTTGGTGTTGTGATCAGTTCCCCTGAAGGTTGTCATACCCCGATTACTGCCAGACTTTGTTTCTATTGTACCAATAACATGGCTGAGTATGAGGCATGTATCCTGGGTATTAAAGCTACTATTGATATGAAGATTCAGTTCCTTGATGTGTATGGAGATTCAGCCCTGGTAGTAAGTCAGATCAAAGGAGATTGGGATACCAAACATGATAATCTCATTCCTTACAGAGAGTATGTGTTGTCTTTGATCCCACATTTCAAAGAGATTACCTTTGGACATATTCCACAAAGAGAGAATCAGTTGGCAGATGCCTTAGCCACCATGGCATCCATGTTTGAGATCAGCTGGGATGATGAAGCTCCCAAGATTACTATTGATAGATTTGAGAAGCCTGCATATTGCAATGAGATTGACACTGAAGAAGCAGAGGAGAAGCCTTGGTTTTATGAAGTAAAAAGATATCTTGAAGCTCAGGAGTTCCCTGAAGGGGCATCTGTCAAAGATAGGAAGTTTCTAAGAAGGTTTTCTGCTAAGTTCTTTTTGAGTAATGGGATTTTGTACAAGCGCAATCATGATTCAACTTTGCTTCGTTGTGTGGATAAGAAAGAAACAACTGAGATTATGGAAGATATGCATGATGGGATCTTTGGCACTCATTCTAGTGGTCATACTATGGCAAAGAAAATATTGAGAGCAGGTTACTATTGGTATACCATGGAAGCTGATTGCTACCAACATTCCAGAACATGTCACAAGTGTCAAATTTATGCTGATAAAGTACATGTACCTCCATCACCATTGAATGTGTTGACTACTCCTTGGCCTTTTGCCATGTGGGGCATTGATATGATCGGTGAGATCAAGCCTACTGCTTCCAATGGACATCGTTTCATCCTGGTTGCTATTGATTACTTCACGAAGTGGGTAGAGGCAGCTTCATTTGCATCTGTTACTAAGAATGTGGTGGCTCGATTCATTAGGAATAATCTCATATGTAGGTATGGCATCCCTGAAAGGATTATTACTGACAATGGCTCTAATCTGAACAACACTATGATTACTGATCTCTGCACGCAGCTCAAGATTAAGCATCACAACTCTTCTCCGTATCGTCCAAAGATGAATGGGGCAGTTGAAGCTGCTAATAAGAACATTAAGAAGATTATACAGAAGATGACTGTTACTTACAAGGATTGGCATGAGATGTTACCGTTTTCTCTTCATGGTTATCGTACTACAATACGCACTTCCACAGGGGCAACTCCATTCTCCTTAGTCTATGGTATGGAAGCAGTTCTGCCCATTGAAATTCAGATTCCCTCCTTAAGAATTATGAAGGATGCAGGCCTGGATGAAGATGAATGGATTCAGACTCGACTGGACCAGATAAATTTAATTGACGAGAAGAGGTTAGCAGCTGTTTGTCATGGCCAGATGTACCAGAAATGAATGATCAAAGCTTTTAACAAGAAGGTTAAGCCAAAGGTATATTAGGCTGGTGACTTGGTAATCAAGCGTATCATATTACCACAGGGTGATCCTAGGGGCAAGTGGACTCCTACATATGAAGGACCATTTGTAGTCAAGACAGTATTTTCAGGAGGTGCCATGATACTTACTACTATGGATGGTGAAGACTTCCCACAGCCTGTAAACGCAGACATAGTTAAAAAATACTACGCATAAAAAGAGACCCGCTAGGTTGACTGGCCTAGGCAAAAATAAGGGCATCCCGGCGAACCAAAAAGGTTCGGGCAAAAATTAGGGATATATATATATATATATATATATATATATATATATATATATATATATATATATATATATATATATATATATATATATATAAATGTACACCCGACAAGTCGAAAACCTGAAAAGGCGGCTTGGGCAAAAAAGGGTATCCCGGTGGATTGAAAACCTGAAAGGGCAATCCAGGCAAAAGTTAGGGATTAAAGCGCATGACTATGTCTCGTTTGGATCACCCATATAACTACTACCATTTGTGCTACTTACTCAAGCTCGAACAGATAAGACTCAATCCAATCGTCTCCGTCTCAACAGCAGAAGATGAGATACTTGAAGATAATGGCAATAGTAGAATTGAAACTCAATAGGATTATTTCTCACATAGCTGATTTTCTTTGTTTTGTAAATTTTTTTACGACGAATGCCTCTTACTAGGATTTCTGTCTCCTTGTACAAACTTACCCATGTACGGGTCACTCTTTGATATAAATAAAATTCCATCTTTGAATCCAGATTTACTTTTACCCTATTTACATAAGCAAAACGTCCATTGGTTGTGTTTGAATGTATGTATGCTTTTGAATATGATTGATGTTTACCAGAAATGCATAGATGTTTAATATGATTGATGTTTACCAGAAATGCATGAAAATGCAGTAATAGTATTTACTAAGGACGAACGAGGGAAGGATTTCAACGAAGTTTCACCGGTTTATCCCTACAAGACAGCTACAAATCCCCCGGTAGGGCAAATCCATCTTCATAAGTACTTCAAGTCACATCTCCCCTGGAATTTATATCCATCTCTTTTATCCTCATACGGATAGTCGGGAACTTATTTTTCCAATGGGAGTACGACGAACGAAGACGGGAGGTTATATATACCTTACTATCAAACGAAGACGGGAGGTTATATATACCTTACTATCAAACGAAGACGGGAGGTTATATATACCTTACTATCGAACGAAGACGGGAGGTTATGAATACTATACTATCAGACGAGACAGGATCGAATTCCTCATATTCTTCAACAACAAATCGGGATTTATTTTCCCTGGCCAGCAGTTGTTATACAAAGATATCCAGACGCTTCAAGCTGCATGATGCATACATACATCATTTACATCATATCATACATATACATAGATACATAATACATTACTTAAGTACATCATATTATACATGCATACATAATGCATAAACTAATGTTATTGTGAAGAATGTTATAATCTTGTTTTTCAGATTAATTCTCCAACAGACAAACTTCATCAACAACTTGTGACTATTGGGCCGTTGTTTATCCTCTCAAAAGGTTACCTCATACCTCAGGACGTTGTTTGTCCTCCTGAAAGCATATCATACCCCGGGACGTTGTTTATCCTCCTGAAAGCATATAATGACTTTGGGCCGTTGTTTATCTTCCCAAAAGTTATACTCATACCTCAGGACGTTGTTTATCCTCCTGAAAGCTATCATGACCTTGGGCCGTTGTTTATCTTCCTAAAGGTTACCTCATTATCATGGGACGTCGTTTATCTTCCCGAAGGCTATCTTGAGACGTCATTTATCTTCTCAAAAGCCACATCATGACTATTAGGCCGTTGTTTATCCTCCCAAAAGTTATACTTATACCTTAGGACGTCGTTTATCTTCCTGAAAGCTATCATTTCCTCAGGACGTTGTTTATCCTCCTGAAAGCTACCATTTCTTTTGGGCCGTTGTTTATCTTCCCAAAAGTTATACTTATACCTCAGGACGTCGTTTATCTTCCTGAAAGCTATCATTTCCTCAGGACGTTGTTTATCCTCCTGAAAGCTATCATTATATCTTCATATTTTGGACTGCTTTATCCTTCAAGAGACATATTTGAAGAACTTTTCTCCAAGTGGCATCTTTAAGCCCACTCAAGCATATACAACTAGTCATCAGTATCTCTCTACGCACCGGTGAGTGCAAATTTTTGGGCTTTTGTGTTCAATCCCCTTCAACCTTCCAGGTCACGACTGGCACATATACCAATATAACCCCTCAGGTTTCAGAAAATTGAACAGGGGCAGCTGTTGCACCCCAAAATTTGCCCTCACAATACAAGACTTTGTGTGCTAAGAGGTTCACAAGGTTCACAAGACCTTTCATGAGGTTCATGAAGTTTACAAGACCTTTCATGAGGTTCATGAAGTTTACAAGACACTTTATGAGGTTCACAAGACCTTTCATGAGATTCATGAAGTTTACAAGACCTTTCATGAGGTTCATGAAGTTTACAAGACACTTTATGAGGTTCACAAGGTTCACAAGACCTTTCATGAGGTTCATGAAGTTTACAAGACACTTTATGAGGTTCACAAGGTTCACAAGACCTTTCATGAGGTTCAAGAAGTTTACAAGACCTTTCATGAGGTTCATGAAGTTTACAAGACACTTTATGAGGTTCACAAGGTTCACAAGACCTTTCATGAGGTTCATGAAGTTTACAAGACACTTTATGAGGTTCACAAGGTTCACAAGACCTTTCATGAGGTTCATGAAGTTTACAAGACACTTTCATGAGGTTCATGAAGTTTACAAGAAACTTTATGAGGTTCACAAGGTTCACAAGACCTTTCATGAGGTTCATAAGGTTCACAAGACATCTTATGAGGTTCACAAGGTTCACAAAGTTCATCATGGGTCAGAAGATTTGACAAATCCCTCAGGCAAGGCATTCTCCTAAGCAGTGCATCCAAAACTAGGGTCTTGACTTTAATCAGGCTAAATGGATTTCCAAGACTTCAAGTGAGCTTCATAACATCTTATATGTGTCTAAGAATCCCCATGACAAATTTCAGAACTTTTCTCAAAGGTTTGCTCAGTCAAATGATCAGATAAGTCAAAATTAGTCAAAGCAGTTAAAAAGTCAAACTGAGGTCAACTGTGGTCAAACCAAAGTCAAACTTCATTATGTTTTGCCAACATCAAGTATATGAAGTAAAATTCATCATTTGATCAAGGGTTGATCATGATTCATCAAGGATATTTCAGATCATCAGGAATCAGAGGTTTCTAAATTAGGGTTTCCTTAGGGAACGTCAACTGAACTTTGACCAGCCATAACTTTCACATGCTTCATCACATTTTTTCCATCCAAAGCTCATTTTGAATGAAATTGAATTCTCTACAACTTTGTGTCTCACAAGCCAAGCCCAAAAATGCTTCATTTGGAAGGTATGAGCTAAGACATTATAGGTCCATTTGAAAGTCAACAAAAAGTCAACAACTTCAAAAGGGCATAACTTGAGAATGGTAAATGATATGAACATGAAACCAATGGGGTTGGTTAGAGGACTCTTCAAGCTTTCCAAAATGTCCAAGAAAACCCTCATATCATTAAAATTGAAGGATGTGTGCCCTTGCAAAGTTGGGAAATTTTTGGGTGGTTTATGAAGAAAATAGGGTCTTAAAACCAAATTTTTCTAAATGGGCTGAACTTTTTATGACCCAAAGTGTTCCATGACATCATGCACGAAAATTATTTGATATTTTCATAATTTTATTTTATTTAATTTATTTATTATGATTTTTTATATTAAAAATCATTTTAAATTTAAATAAAATATCAAACATGAAAATTTAAAATATATTTTTGTTCTAGAAGGTCATAAATATAATTTGGATTGAATTGATACAACATTGATGAAGATTGGCTTGAAATAGAAAGGTCTTATTCAAGAATATATGAAATTTAAGATCTAATCTTTTTCAATCTCCAAAATCAAAAAAGTCCATGCAATGATCCAATATTTCTGACCTAATTCATTCTACTATAAGTATACAAGATAACCTAATGCAGAAGGGACGAATTCGCTGCCTCAAAGAGTAAGTTCACACATCAAAAAAGTCACCAAAAATTCAAATTCGGATTTCACAATTCAAGCTCTTTCAAGCCAATTTGAAGGTTGAGACATGTTCAATGAACATCACTGAATCTATTGGGACCATTTGTAGCATCTAAAGCATTGCATATGACCTAAACCGAATCTGTTTTGTTCTTGACTTTGAATTTTTAGATTCTCTTTATTTATGCATTACCAACTAATTTTGTTTATTGATTCGTGATTATTTGAAGCTTGTGATGAATTCTGGGCAGTTTGATTGAAGAAAACATGGTTGAATCGTGTGTTGCCATTTTAGGGTTCTTGACCTTCAAATTAGGGTTTTGCGTTTGAATGAATATAAATGATTTCTAAAAACGTGGATCAATTCCAAATGACCTCTGGACCTTGCTTGCACTCTTAATTTAATGAAATCATGCTGTTTTGATGATGTTCCAGTTTCGCAGGTTTCCTGTATTTAAAAATTCGCAGGAAAATTCATAGTTAATTTTGTAGCTAAACCCGCAGGTACCAAGGTTGAAGATGAAGACCATCTACCGCGAAAAATTAATTCAAAAAAGTCACTTAAAATATAATGTTGTGTTTCTGATTGTGTATCACATTGAGCGTGTGGCTCAGTTGGTTTTGACGTTGGTGGGTGATGGTAGAGGGCCAGGGTTCGATCCCTTGGTCAAGTTCTTTTTATTTAAAGGTTCATTTAATTGTTAGACTTAATATATAATTGATTGTTGTGGATTAACTACCAGTTGCGCCCTCCCGGCTGGATGGTAAGTACGCCTGCGTGTTATGAGAAGGTCCTGGGTTCGAATCACCCCCAGGCCTTTTGTGTTATTTTCTTTTGCTTTGTCATGATTTTCTCCAGGATAGCAACAAAACCAAATGGAGTTCTTTCCTTAACACCTGCGCGCGCATAGCCCAGTGGCTGGTGTATTGGTCTAGGCGTTGTGAAAGCTCAGGGGCTGGGTTCGAATCCCAGCCCAGGTAAGTTTTTTTTCAATTTATTTTGTTTCTCTTATTTTATTTGTTTATAATATAATTAAATAAGTTTGAATAATAAATTAAAATGTTAATAGCTTTATTTTCTTTTCTACAATTTAGAACTCATCTTTTTAAATTAAATCTTATTAAAAAAATTTTGTTTATTTTTTGTAAATTATTAATATTGTATAACTTTGTATAGTTATTAATTAATTCTAATTTATTTTTCTAAAAAAAACATATAAACCCTAATTTTCTAAAATCCTAAAATATTTTGTAAAAACCTAATTAATTTTTTATAAACCCTAATAATAATTTTAAACCCTAATTATTTCATGTAAATGTTAATTATGTCAATATTTTTATTATTTAATATAATTCTTGTATATAAATAATTTTTTAGTATATGCTTAAAAATAATTAAAATTTTCTAATTTAATTTTGTAAATATAATTTATTTTCATAATATGTTTATAATTAACCTAATTTTTATAACTTGTATATAATTTAAAACTTTATATTAATTAGTATATAATTGTTTATATTTTCTTCTTACTCTTAAAAAATAATTGTTTATATAAAAATTGAACTTTTAATTATTATGCTAATATTCTTGTTTATTTTATTATTATTAATTCTATTTATTTTCATATATTATTACTAACCCCATTTATATATTGTGATTTATTATTATTATTATTACTAACCCAATTATTTATTATTATTTATTTTGCTTATTTATTTAATTTGTTAATTATTATTATTATTATGTAATTGTCTCCTTTATGTAATATTTTAGTAGTAATATTTAATATTTATTTTAAATGTTATGGTTAGTAAAATAGGGAGTGAAACATGTTTGTATTTTAAAATTAATTTAGATCACTAATTTAAAAGATAAATATTTAAAATTGTACACTCACACGTAAGTCGATCTTTGATCGCCATCTCACTTTCTAGGGTTGCCTCTCATGTTGCCTAAACAAAAAGGTCAAGTAGGGTGTATAAAGCAAAGTCCCTCATTTCACATCATCTAGTCCCTTAAACAGATAAAAAGATCAAGTCCCTTCGAATGTTGCCTTCGTAATGATCTTGTCCCTTTCGAATAAAGATGATAAGTCCCTTCGAATTGCTTATACACCCCACAGTTGCCTAAATTACAGATGACCCTTCACTTGTCTCTTACATCCAAGGTAATGACTACCTATTCCTTAATAATAGGGATAGTCTTACCGTTTAAAGGATTCAAGAACAGAAAAGACTTAAACTTAGGGTAGGTTCCTCTTAAGATACTTGCTCACTCTTCAAAACATTTCAAACACTTCACATTTTCAAACAAATTTTCAAAACAAAGTCTTTATATATATCCATACAAGGATCATTATAAAGTGCTTAAGAAAGTTTCTAATCACACACTACACATTTTCTCAAAACAGTTTAAAGTGAGCTAAGTAACTAAGAGCCCATGGATAACCATGGATATAAAGGGTGCTAACACCTTCCCTTTGTATAACCTACCCCCCGAACTCAAAAATCTTTTAAGGTCTTTCCTGTTCTTTTATGCCCTTTCCTTTGGATAAAATAAAAGTCGGTGGCGACTTTTGCTATCCGCAACATTTAACTAAAGTCAGTTCTCCCACCGTGTTACACTTGGTCCTGCCCAACAGTCGCGTATTTTTTCTTTGTGGCTTGGTCCTGCCCAGCGGTCACATTGATGAGTTTCTGTTTTGCTAATGGTCTCGTTAAGCCCTATTTCGTCAACAGGCATCTTCCGTGGCTTGGTCCTACCCAGCAGTCGCGTATTTTTTCTTTGTGGCTTGGTCCTGCCCAGCAGTCACATTGATGAGTTATGTTTTGTTAACGATCCCGTTAAGTCCTGTTTCGCCAACAGGCACCCTCGTCGTGACTTGTTTTGCTCAACATTCACAATGCAGATTTTTGGCATTGATTCCGTTCCACCTGGTTCCATTTCCGCTACCTATTCAGAGGTCAAAACAAAAATATACATAAATAATGGGCAGATGGCATTTCTGTTATCCTGAGTTCAAATTTCCAGGTTTTATTCGAGTATTCAATCACTCCACACCTTGAACGTTTAAAAGCTGTTGCAATTATTTGTTCAGGCTTGCAGATGATTGAATAGGGGTAGCTGTAACACCTCAAAATTTGCCCTCATTATTTATTCCCTTAATTGGCTTTTTGTTTGCATTCATCTGCATTTTCCATTAGGTCATATAATCACAATCATGCATTTTCTTTGGCTCCCCAGGATTGGGATCTTGTGACTTGATTCTCCTTGCTCATAGGTGATACATCTAGATATGGTGCATTCAAGACTGATAGAAGGGTTGAAATATCATTATGGTGAACAGTTTCTCATAGAAGGCCATCTAGTGTTAAAGTTTGTTTAATTGGTAAGTTCAGATGTTGGTTTAGGGTTTCTCCTTTGTACTGAAGTTTATTAAGCTGATCCTTAAAGTCTGGACGTTTCGATCACAAAAAGCATCATTTGGATTTCAGAGGTTGTTTAATTCGGGATATACTTGAGGTACTGTTATAGAGCATGGAAAGGAAGATTTGGAATCCATTCATATGAAGTAGTGTGTCGTTGACCTAGTTAGAGTGAGCAGTTCGTCACTCTTCGTCATTACACTGATAAGATACTTATTGCAAGTGGAGGTTCGATTACAATTCAAAGAGATATGTTTGATGACCTCCATGCCATTAATCGATTTAATTGGATTTATTATTAATTGAAGTTTGCTTCTTTTAATAGTAAATTTAGTTATTATCTTTTTGGGCCTTAGTTACAAGGTTCACACTTGGCCCATATCTTCATAAGTTCACACTTGGCCCATATTTTTGTCTCAAGCCCTATTTCCCAAATTATCCATATTAGTTCTAATT
The DNA here is from genome assembly GCA_963966055.1 of Lathyrus aphaca. Lineage (NCBI taxonomy): Eukaryota > Viridiplantae > Streptophyta > Magnoliopsida > Fabales > Fabaceae > Lathyrus > Lathyrus aphaca. The sequence goes on from OZ014525.1 coordinate 221,068,093, forward strand.
CCATTTCATTATTAAATCACATTTTCTGTCCATAATTTTTGTTAAATCCAAAATAAATATAGCTCATATTTCGGTCTGATTAACCATTTTTTAGTCTATGACCCAATTCATGTTTCAAACCAAGTCTTGTCCATTAAAAGCCCATATCACAAAGCCGTTTGGAGACCCTTTGAATGTGTTTCATTGTCCAACGTCCATTCAACTATTCATATTCACTTTTAATTCCTTATCCATTTTATAAGAGTCCATCTTAGTTTTCAAATTCCCTTTTTAAACCATACCATTTTTTATTAATAATTCTAGTTCTAATGACCATTGTTAGGAGACCTTCTTGTTCCATCTAACATACAAAAATTTGCACTGTTAAGAAGTTCAAAGAGCTATTAAAAGTTCTGATTCATATTGGTTAGGTTACACCTCAATAATTAGTGACAAAAGTACCAAAAGACAATAATAAATTGATACACCATAACAAAATAATATGAAGGAAGATTAGTTACAAAAATAATACAGTTATGAAATTGGTACATCAAAATTGAAGAGTTGATATAATAAATGGTGAAATTCAGAAGCATGATAAAAATGTAAGAGAAATCCTTTCAGTTTCCAAGCTTTCCATGTCAGCATGATAATTCTTTACATCTCCAATCTCTAATCTTCGCAACTGACAAAACCCCTCTCCTGCATCAATTCTTCAATCATCTTCTTTAATCCTCACTACTTCAACCTTCTGAAACTCTCATCATTTGTCCATCACCAAATCTCAACTTTGCAACTTTCTTCATCACTATCACTTCATGAAATCCTGCAAAAAACACACTTCATCATCAATGCCACCTTCACTTCAATAACAACAACAAACTTACAAAAAAAACAATTGTCACAGATTACCCTTTATCATCCATCTTCATCATCCTTTAACCTCCTTATCGATCTTCAATATTCAGCATCACCTTCGAACAACAAATTTGAATCCACAAATCTGAAGTAGAAGAAGTGTGATATCAGGAAAATACTTAAAAAAAAGGGATGTCCACTAAGAGCAAATTCAGAACCAAGGAAGTCATATACACAATCTCAAATAAGACTCAGAAAAGTTACACAAAGTTAAAAATAGTTGCAAATTATAACAGAAAATGGGAAAGTCATAACAGAATTGTAACAAGTTCATAACTAAATTGATAACTGAATTCACCTGGGAAAGTTCCAGAAGTATCTCTGATTCATTTCTATAAATCAGAATCACACAATCTCCCAAAGTTTTTCTTCACCAGAAATTTCTCCTTCACACAATTTCTTCAACCTCCCTCAATCTTCTTCTCATCTTCTCAATCTTCCACACAACTTTTCCTCTCCATTTTACTTCGATTCCTGGATCTTCAATCTTTTCTCACATCCCTCTTCTTCTTCAATTCTCTAATCTTCTTCAATATTCATTGTATCTAAGAACCTGCAAAAATTCAGGATCCGCGCTGAATTCAATCCTCACTTCACCCTTCAGAAATGGTTCACAAAATAATAACTTGAATCTTCAGCTTTTATCAGTTATTGACTTTAACTGCATGAGTATCGTCACCACCAATCTACAACCACCTTAGGCACCATCTTCGTCCAGCTTCTTTCTCTGCCTACAACATAATAATCAACAGAACAAGACGGATTCAACTTCCAAATCTCTGATAATCCGCAAATACAAAAAAAATCGACGACTTCGATTATAAGAAGCGTCGTCGAATCACAACGATAATTCAGAAAGAAGGAGAAAGAGTTCGATAATGATTCGTCCACAGTTCCGTTGATCGACATAACAAGAACAACAACGCAAGATTTGGAAAAGTGAAAGAAGGAGTGTGACGCGAATCCATACCTGAATCGTGTTCGGCGTCGTCGGCAAATTCACAAGGTACAGTCCTCTCTCACTTTGCTCTTGTGCAGTTGTAAACACCCCAAATTTTCCTTAACTAAGTTCACACCATGGCTTGTGATCTTTCATATTTGCATTAGTTTAAACATATCATCTCATATTGCATTTTTGTTTCACTGCATTAGTTCAAGTTCATCTGCATCTAGGGTTTGTGATCTAGGAAATCCAGGATCTATCTGAGCCACTCCAAAGGCCACCAATCATGCCAAGAGGGTCCATGTATGTTCAATCATCATTTTATATCCCCCAAAGATCAAGGAAGTCAAAGAATCACAAGAACTTGCAAAGCATGGAAGCAGAGACAGGGTTTAACTACACAGATGACCTGAAATTAGGGTTTTGGTTTCATAGGCCATAACTCCAATTTATTTGGTCATTCTTGTTTCTAAGGGCCTCTATATTTTATAAGGATAATGCATACAAAGTTTGATGAATAAATTCATAGTGGAAGTCATATGTTCACTGGGTAATTTCTTGAGCAAGTCAGAGCAAAATCAGGGCATCTGAGGCCCCCCAACATGGAACCAAAGTGGATTTTTCATCAAATTGGAGTTATATGATCTTTATTTGATCATTGAAGTGCTTGTAAGTTCACAAAATTGAAGAAAAGTGGGCTAAACTAAAAGTTGCCAAAAATGGAAATGACTTGTAATGTAAACTTTCCATTTTGGGAAAGTTGTTCAACCTCCTCTTTCTCAACCAAAAATGCTTCAAATGAAAAATTGTTGGTCATGAAAGTTGTAGATTGGACCATTCCCTTTTCAAAACGTACAAGAACAAGTTCTAATTCATTATGGAACTCAAGCTATGGCTTGTCAAAGTTGGCAAAAATCACATAATTTTCAAGAATGCACCAAAGAGGATTCTTTGCAAAACCACTTGCCAATTCATTTTGTGACTTCAAACACACTTATAATCATCATACAAACATTGTACATTGCATAAAACTCAGAATTACCCAAAGAATTTCAAGATTTCATGCCTTGAACATCAAGAATTCTCAAAGGGGCCCAAACTTCATGAATTTGCAAAACACCACATAAACTTCCATCCACTTGCTGCATTGTCTCAAGACTAATTCTATGGACATCCTTGATCCATGCAGCGCATGGACAAGCCAATGAGCCAGCTACACCATTGCCCATACCTTAAGTACAACACTTTTGACTTTTTGGCAAAAACACCCATACCAATCACAACAGTCCACCACCCACTCTCTGCCCAATCCATACTTTACAAGCATGCTCCAAGGGTTCATTTTCATAACACACACAAGCCTAACACTCCAAGAACTCAACATTCCACAAAACTCTCCATCTTGCAAAAACCTTCGAATCTCTCAGCTCACTCACTCAATCTTCAAACCAATTTCACAATTGATCTCAAAATCACTCACTGACCATAAACCAACCATTAAAATAGCCTCAAAGCACCCATAGACAAAACACGATTCTTGGCCAGTTCAGTTGTTACAACACAAACCAGCCACTCTCAAGGCCTTTCAAGCATCAAAGCTTCATCAGGAGGTCAAAGGGAGTCATTTTGCACAAAGAAAATGGCCAGAAAGCTCAAGTTTGAAAAGCTTCATCTCAGGTAGTCATCTCAAATCATTTTTCCAGAACTCCTTTTTTATGTTACAATGTGAAAGGGCATGCTTCACTAATCACTCTGAGCTTTGTATTTTCGAAAATGGTTAAGAAATGAGTTTGTATGAATGTTCTGAAATTTTTGCCATTTTTAATCTTTCCTTCGAATCTTGTTCATGAGCAATTATAAATCTGTTTTAGGGGTGGATTTGAGTTTAGGAGAGTGAGAGGGTTTGATCTGGAGCTTTAGAGCTCCAGAAATGACCTAGGGTGTAGGCTGGGGATTTTCAAGGGAGAGGGCAGCCGGAAAAGACGACCGGAGCTCTTCTCTGGTGGCCTGAAAGTGATTAAATGTTCTAATTAGGGTTAGGGCTTTGTTTGAATGTAGGCCGTTTGATTTTGCTTTCCCGCGTGTGATGGACGCCTAGGATCATTTCATTAGTTTTAATTATGGATTAATTAATTAATTAAGTGAGATTAGATCAGTTTGAATTGTAGCCACGGGATCTGGCGCGTGGTCAACATAAAATCCTCAGTTTTAAATCCAGACCATCCGATGTAATTACTTCTGTTTTATTCAATTTTTATTTCAATTTTTTCTCATTTATTTTGCAGCTTTTATTTAAAATAGCTAAAAAACCCTAAAAAATATTTTAATTATTGCATTTTTACTTCAAATAATTTTCTTAACCCAAAAATATTTTTATTTTTATTTTTTGAATTAATAATCATTTTTAAAAAAATTTAAATGTTTATTTTAATCAATTAATGGAAATTAATTAATTAAAATATCATTTAGGTTTCTAAAAATCCCAAAAAAAATCACATTGCATCTTTAAACATTTATAAACATTATCATACCATCCATGCAAATTTATTTTTTGTTTTGAACAATCTTTGATAATTTTCTTGAATTTAGGGTTCATAAAATTTACATTTTAGAACCCTAACTTCAAGAATTCTTTTCTTCCTAACCATGAATGGTATGACAATGAATATTTTTGCATTGATCTTCATTTGACATGTAGTATCTAGCATAAATTTGTCACAAATTTCTTCTGCATTTTTTATTTGATTTGCATTTTTTCCCTTTAGGTACCTTAAAACCCTAAATAACTTAGACAAAATCATAACTTTCATTAGGTTAAGAGTTAGGTCTCCTCCTTTGGGGTGTGATGTCATATGGGGTTAGGGTTCCTTTGATTGCATTTTCAATTTTTTATCTTATCATTTGCTTCTGTTTTTGGCTTTTGCATCTCATGTTGCATGAAAACCCTAATTTCTCATCTCCATTTGCATACATCTTGCATATGCTTGCATACATGAACTTGCCATGTTATGCATTCATTTTATTCCATGAACATTCATGAACTTTCATGTTTCCTTTATGCTCCATTTGCATTCCCATCTCTTGTATGATCATTCACAACTTTTGACATACACTTGCATCATCTCTTAGCATCATTAACATCATGAACATGCTTCTGGTTTTGGTTTGCATCTTTGCATTTGCTTCATTTTCATTTCATTTCATTTCTTTTTGCTAACTTTTCAGGTGGTAAGTACTTTGAGAAGTGAATTTGCCTTCACTTCTCATTCCTCTTCTCATTCTCTTTTATGCATCTTTGCTGCATTTTATCTTTGCTTTAGAGTGAGCTTGCTCATTCATGTTCCTCCTTCACTTTCTTTCTCCAAGTAACTTACCTTCTTAAATGAAGTAAGTTAACTCCTTTCTTCTGCTTCTCCTTCTTTCTTTTGTTTCTTCCTTGGTGGCTTTTCTTGAAGATCTCTTGCAAGCCTCATAAACTCTAGGAACACCCAAGCATGATAACAATAAGGGTTTTGATTAGTCCCCTATTAGTTTTACCTTTGTGTCTTCTTTTGTGTCTCTTTTCTCATCTCATAATCAGAGACTAAACCTTTAAGGTTTTAAGGCTTTGTGATTAAGATTATGCCTGCATCCTTCTCTTAGGATGGAGTGTATAACTTTAATCCTAAGTGTTAAGCCCTTAATGTGTTTAAACCTCTTAATCAATCCATCTAATAATCACTAAGACAATAAGCTTGTAACTTGGGCCTTGCATTAGGGTTCTAATTCTTCCCTAATTGGTTAAAAAGGACTAACCCTAGTGTTAATGGACAAGTCCCCCTCGAGTTGTCTTACAAACCATAAAATCCACTTCTTAATCTTACCATTAACTAAAATCCACCTTAATAAAGGCTTTGTTTTGTCATGAGGTTAATCCCTAATCATGGATTAAGTTGAGGTATCTTCCTCAGCTTAAATGTTCTCATCTATTATCCTTCTATTAGGATGGTGTTATGGGTCCATTAAATCCTTGATTATGGCTTAAATTCATTACTTAACACTAAACAAAACTCCAAAAACATCTAAATAATCACAAGTAGGTTAATGATCTTAATCCTACATCATGGTGATTAAGTGTGAGGTGCTTACTTCATACTTAATGTATTCTCATCACCCCTAATCAGAGGGAAGATGTGATGAGTTTACTAACCCTTGGCTTAAGCTTAAGCTCATTATCTTATGACAAACACAAAAAGCAATAAAAGATTGAAAACATAAAAAACAAACAATAATCGTTTCCTCCGAGATTCTTTTCTCATCATCTTCACTCACAAACGAGAACCCGCTTCTTCCGTATAATGCAAGACAGTTAACACCTGAGCCAGACAGGTCATACACTTGAGCATAGACAAGTAAGCAGTTCATCAGTCAATTTGTCTTTCAGTCTCTTTGAGTCGAACTACGGTGTTCTGACTTCCTCATTGCACGAGAGGATAAGTAGGCATAACTTAACTGTTATCGAAAAAAAGTCTCTTTCTCTTCCCCCCTCTTCCAGCATTATTCTTTAAGCCTCATCCCTGAGCAATTCATTTCACATCTCTTTTGCACTGACACCTGTACATTCTTTTTCCAGTTTTTGCACACAGATAAGACACTACCCCTCTAAACACAAACTTTCAAGCGTGGATCCCGTCGAGTACGACGGACAATCTGGGTGCTAATACCTTCCCAGGTTGTAACCAACCCCCTTTCTCAGTTTCTCTGGTTCGCGGCCGTCTTATCCATTTCTTTCTACATTTATGCAGCATTACCTTTCCTTCGGGATAAAATTGCCTAGCTGGCGACTCTTTTTACCTTCATCTTCATGTTCTCTCTTTCGCCGACCGTTCGCGCTTGTACTGGAATGCAAATCTTAGGGAGCGACAGCTTGGCGACTCTGCTGGGGAAACCTTATACTGCAACCAGGGCTTCTGTTTCTTTTTGTGGTTTCCTCCTAGCGCTTGTTTGATTTGTGTTTACGGGGGTGTTACGTGCTAATTGTGCTTTATTTATTGCTTTATGTACAGCTTTATTTACTGCTTTCTTTACAGGGTTTTATACATCATACTGTCATTATCATTGCTGGATCTGGCTTCTATTTTGGTGGGTGGGGTTTCATTGAGAGATTAAGGTCCTATACTTGGGACCTGAGTCGCACCTAGGCTAGAGTGGCTTCATATTCTTTCCCATTCCATTTTGGTCTGGTGCGGGAATATGAAACACGGTTCAGATGTGGGTTTCTTCTTGAGAACTTTGTGCTACAGATTTATTGTAGTGCTAGGGCTATCTGGGAAGCCTGCTAAGTCTGGATGACCTTTATTTTGACCTTCAGAATCTGGGGTGAATTAGAGGAGGAACTTTTATGGTTATTGTAAACACTATACCTCCGGGTTAGAAGTGTTCACACTTCTTATAACTGATCCAAGTTTGAGGATCCTTGTTCTAGAACATTACATGTGAGGGGGTTGGGTTGTTTACAAGTTTTGCAGGAACCCTTGACCACATCATACCCTGTTACTGTTTTGTTTTAAGAATGCATCACTTTGGATAGTTCTTGTGATTAACCTTGGACATGTGGCTCTTTATTTGAGTCCCCCACCCTGGTTACTGGATTTATGAGCCTCCATCCGGACCTTTGAACATACATGGACTTATACCAAGGCAGATAATTAGATCCAGCTCTTGATCACAAATCCTTGCATATCATTTGAATATACCATCATTGCATCATTTAACATTTGCTTATTTGTTTTTCAGGGTATCCATCATTTCATATTTGGTTTGGTTTTGACCCCTTCTACTGCTTAGACCTCTGCTTCAACTATCTTCTTCAGCATCTCCATCAGTCTGTCAGAGACTCATCTCCAGCACCTGCATTAGTCTGTCAGAGACCTACCTCCAGCTTCTTAGTTTGTGATCTGCATCAGCATTTGTCTTCAGCTTCTTTATCAGCACTCATGGATACTCCAAGGAAAAGCAACATATCTTATCACTTCTTTGAGCCCTCCTTGACTGGTATCAGGCAGGTCCAGTCCCTTATCACACCTGACCACATCCCACTGTTTAGAGAGCACTATGGGGGTATTTTGGACATGGTCATGGATCTTGATTCATCTCAGAGGAGCATGATCCACACATGCTTGTAGTTTTATGATCCTCCACTCAGGTGCTTCACCTTTCCTGATTTCCATATGGGACCACTGCTAGAAGAGTTTTCCTTGTTGATTGGAGTTCCCATCAGGAGAGGGATCCCCTTCAACCCAGAGATGACTGCTCCCAGAAGTGAAGAGATAGCTAGGGCAATGCATTTGGAGCCTGCCCTTATTGAGCAAAACATGACAACAAAAGCTGGGATTCCTGTCTTACATCTGGACTTCTTGATTTCTCAGGCCACCCTGAAAGCTGCAACATGAGAATGGAAGGCAGTCTATGCACTTTTAGCCCTCAATATATATAGGGTTATTTTGTTTGCAGATGAGCCCAAGTTTGTGAGTAAGAATGCTATCCACTTGTTCCTGCTGAGGAACCCAGTGCCTACATTGCTGAGAGACTTCTACTACTCCATCCATCAGAGAAATGAAAAGCAAAGAGGGAAGTTGGTCAGATGTTGTGCTCCTCTTTACTACTCTTGGCTGCTCAGACACTTGCCAAAATCAGATGCCTTCTTGAACCCCCATCAGTAGAAGAATTGGGCCAAGAGGTTCATTGCCTTAACATCAGATGATATCAGATGGTGCACCCAGAGCACCAAAGGCAAAGACATTATTACCAGCTGTGGGCAATACCCTAATGTGCCTCTGATAGGAGTAAAAGGTTGCATAAACTACAACCCTTTACTATTTAAGAGACAATTGGGATATGCTTTGGTTCATCCTCCCAGAGGACAAGATTTGGCTGAGACTCTCTACTGTGAAGTTCAACCTAACTTTGCTATTGTCAGACAAGCTGCCTGGGCTTGGGACAACATCCAGACCAAAGGGACAACCATCCTTGGAAGGTGCAACAATATTGCTTCATCTCAGTACTCTGACTGGTCCCGTACTAGAGCTCAGATCACCAGGATGCCTTTCACCTTGGAAGACACACCTGGACCTTCTACAGTACAGCCTGCAACAACTATTAACTTGGAGGAATTTGAAAAGCTGAAAGAGAGGAATAATCAGCTAGCTGAAGCCCTGAAGAAGACTCTCTAGGAGAGAAATGACATTCGTCTGGACATTGAGAGATTGGAAAGACTCAAGATTGAGCATCTGACCAAGATTGAAAGGACAAATGACTACATCAGGAAGGCAAGAGCCGAGGAGTTGGTTCTGAAGAATGCCTGCAAGGAGGCCACGATTCAGAAGGCTAGGGCTGAGCATTATCTGGAGGAAAGCCAGGCTAGGTGGATCAGGATCACCGAAGCCCGTGCACAAGAAGACCAGAGGACTCAAGCCAAGATAGAGCAGCTAGAGGCCAATGAGAAGAAGCAGCAGGAAGCTTTGTTGGCAGCTCAGAAGGAGATATCAGAATTAAAACTCCGGGCGGGGTTGAAGAGATCAAAGGATCAGGACATGCATAAGAAGCTGAATAATGCCATTGCTACAAGGAACCTCCTCATTAGGACTATTACAGAGCACCCAGCTGGTCCTGTGACTGAGGCCCTCCTGAAGGAAGTCAGGGAGGATGACTTTGGATTGGATGTCTGATTCCTTTTGCTTGTATTTCTTTTCTTTTGATGTACTTTTTCTTTTGATTGTTGTATTTTGACCCACCACGGGCATGTATTGTAAACAAACTATGTATTTTCATCATTTGTAATATATCAGTTTGTTTTATTTATTGGTGGGCTTTATCTCTCAACATCATCAAACATTTCCTCGAGGTCTGGAAAGGTCAAAACCAAAGAACCAAACCGGATACCCTTAGAAGACAAATAAGCATATTGCATTTCATACTAACATTTTCTTTGTTTTGTAGGTTTTTGTTTGTTATTTGTTTCTTACTTTGTTGTGGATCTCAGGAAACATTGCTCAAAGACGAGTGTTCCCTGTCAACCGAAAACACTGGTACCCAACGCGAAACAACCTTCCGGGCATTCAGATGGATCAGCTACAGCAGGACCTGAATGAAGTAAGAAACCAAATAGCAAACGAAAGGGTTGAGATGAGAAATCAAATGATCCAGTTTATGGTTGTGATAACTGGCTTAGCTCAGAGCCAAGAAAGGCTGAGGGAACTGGTGGAAAGGCAAACTCCTGAAGAGCACCACCCTGGTACAGGAGGAACCGACAATAATGAACGCGGGCAGCCTCGCATCGACCCACCAGAGTTTGGGCCCCATTTGAACCCAGATGCTAATGTCCTAAGAAATGCACAAGGAAACACTGCTGGAGGCAGAATCTTGCAGGAAGATCCTTAGGAAGAGAAGTTCACAGTTATTGGGGCTGGGGATGAGGTGTATGACCGAAGGTTGGACGAGATTGCTGAGAAACTGAGATCTCTAGAATCCCAGAATTCCCTAGGCTTTGATGTAATGGATATGGGGATGGTAGATGGGGTGAGAATTCCTCACAAATTCAAACCCCCATGATTTGAAAAATATAATGGTACCTCCTGCCCACGTACTCATCTGCAGTCTTTCTTAGGGAGACTCAAAGCTTATACCATGGACGAGAAGTTATGGATGTTCTATTTTGAGGACAGCCTGACTGGGGCATCAAGAGAATGGTATTCGCATCTGACCAGGGCCACTATAAGATGTTGGAAAGACTTGGCCGAAGCCTTCATCCGTCAATACCAGTACAACCTAGACAGGGCTCCCAATAGAACCCTTTTAATGGGCATGTCTCAGTCTTCAAGGGAAAGCTTCCGGGATTATTCTTAGAGGTGGAGACAGCTTGCTGCTGCTGTCCAACCACCCATGTCTGAACGGGAAATGGCTGACATGTTTATGAACACTCTTCAAGGAACTTATATCGACAGACTTGCTGCTTTCTCTTCTACCAGTTTTGCTGATGTAGTTATAGCTGGTGAGAGAATTGAGAGTCTTCTGAAGATGGGCAAAATCTCTAACAACGGTGCAAGTTCCTCCAACAATACAAGAAAACCTTTTTCAGGACCCCTAAGGGCGGGCGAAACAAATGCTATTCATGCAAGCAGGGGCAGACCCCAGTACTCTCACAGATCAGTCTCAGCCATTACTATCCCGGCTCCACCTCCGCAACAACCACTTTTTCCTCAACAACAACAACAACATCACTATTAGCAACAACCTCATTTTCCGCAACAAAGATCGTACAACAATAACAACAACAACCAACAGCAGCGCCCCTTTCAACAGAGGCCATCTCAAGCAAATAGGGTAATTGACCCCATTCCTATGCCTTATGTCGCTCTACTGCCACAACTCCTGAAGCTCAACCTGGTTGAGTTAAGGACGTTGGCTCCACCAGATCCTCTCAACTCCCGAAGAATTATGATGCCAATGCTAGGCGTGCCTTCCATTCCAACGCACCGGGTCACAATACTGAGAAGTGTAGATCCTTGCAAATGAAGGTTCAGGATTCGGTCGATTCCGAAGCTCTCAATTTCGCACCTCCTCCAAATGTTAACAAAAATCCTATGCCTAATCATGGTGGGCCCAGGGTTAATGCCATAGAGGAGGACCAACCATCTGCACTGATTGATAATGTTGCACAGATTCGAACACCGCTGGCAGAATTCAAAGCTCAACTCTTAAGATGCCAGGTATTCCCGGGCTGTGAGGCCTGCTGCTAATCGTGCAAGACTGCTATTAATGGTTGTGAGAGGCTAAGGCTTGGCATAGATGGCCTTATCAGAGATGGAATTTTGCAAATTACCACAACGGCGTCTACAACATCAACAATTCTTTCTTCACCAACATTAGATCCTCCTAGAACATCAACAATTCCTTCTTCAGCAACAATAGATTCTCTTACAACTGCAACAACTATCATTCCCACTGATTCATCCACAACTCCAGCAATCACTCCATCCATTATTTCAACAAACCAAAGTTCAGTTAGACTTGCTTCTACAACATCAACACCCATCTTATCAACGGAACCGCCTACAACACCAACAAACACTAACGAAGATGTCTCAACGGTCACAATCTATTACGACCCGACAACTGTTCATCCCAACAACAATTTTCAACAACAAACTGCAACACCTCCTGTCAGATCTCCAGTCACAATCTATTACGACCTGCATACCATCACAGTTCCTTCCGCTACATCAATCAGTCTGGTCACTATTACGGTACCTGGACCCGTTCCTTATGAAAGCAGTAATGCCATACCTTGGCACTACGACTCTGATCTCTACTGCAATAGAAAGAAGATCACTCTATATTCATCAACCTCTTCACCACAAGTTGACAATGTTGGGGGAGGCGGAGGCTTCACCAGAAGCGGACGCCTTTTCTCCTCACAAATACCAAGACCCAATGCTGAAGCAGAGGCTGCTGCTAAAGCAAGAGGGAAGAATGTGGTGCTTGCAGAGCCAACTGCTAAAGAAACTCCGAAGACGTCTTTTGAACAAGAGGTAGACGAGTTCATGAGAATAATCAAAAAGAGTGATTACAAAGTGGTGGACCAGCTTCATCATACGCCCTCCAAAATCTCTATCTTGTCGTTGTTAATGTATTCCGAAGCCCATAGGAATGCACTCTTGAGGGTCCTGCACGCAGCCTACATGCTAGAAGAGATTACGGTTAATCCGCTGGAAACAGTGGTTGCAAATGTTAACACCAGTCATGGACTGGGCTTCACAAATGCCGATTTAACGACGGAGGGACGCAATCATAACAAGGCTTTACACATCACCTTAGAGTACAAAGGTGTTGTTCTTTCTCATGTGCTGGTAGACACTGGGTCCTTGCTCAATGTCCTCCCAAAGAAAGCCTTGGTGAAGCTGGAATATGATGGTTTGGCATTACATCCAAGTAACTTGGTGGTGAGAGCATTTGATGGCTCTAAGAGATCAGTTCTTGGAGAGATTGAATTACCCGTGATGATTGGCCCACAAATCTTTAAAACTACTTTCTTCATGATGGACATACAGCCGGCCTACAGCTATTTGTTGGGTAGACCCTAGATTCACGCCGCTGGTGCTGTTACATCTACCCTTCACCAAAAATTAAAATTTGAGTGGGAAGTCCAGATCATCACAATCTGCAGGGAGGAAGACATTTTCGTTAGCCAGCTGGCTACTTACAAGTATATATAGATGGATGGGGAGATCCACGAGACTATGAGTCGGGGGTTTGAAGCCCTTAACATCAATGAAGCAATTTCTGTGTCTGGAACTTCTATCACTTCATATCAACAAGCCCGGAAGGTTGTTAAAGAGGGTACCGCTCAGGGCTGGGGCAAGCTGCTGCCAGTAGAAAAGAAAGAAGACAGATTCGGGTTGGGTTACAGACCAACTCGACATGATCAACCAGAGGCTGAAACGGAGCCCAAATTTGTCAGTGGGGGAATGCTTACCCCGGATGCTGTGAATAGTCTGGAAGAAGAGGAAGAAGAAGACCGCAACCTGGAAAACTGGATACGTCCAAGGATCCCGGGAAACCAAGTCTCTAACTGGTCTTCCCAGGAAATTATAAGAGTTACTCCTGCAGAGTAATTATTATTTCCTGTCTTTTAAGCATGCATCAAGTCTTGCATCTTGCCCAAGGTGTCAGGACTCATTTTGTAATAAGGCCATCTTGTATTTTGTGCAAATGATTAATTAATGAATATCAGGACATCTTTTGCAAACGAGTCTCTTTTTTGCTCACTGACTTTTCATTTTTTTAATTTTGTACAAAACAATAAAATGGCAATGTTTTCAAAATAAATAACTTCATTTTCACTTTTTCTAAACAAAATTAAAATTAATCACTAAAACGAACAAATCTCAACCCTTGCAGAGATTATCCTCCAGATTGCACCGACAACAACACTGCTATGACTTCGTATGACTTCGATAATCCAATTAATCAAGCCGATGAAGGGGTTGAAGAAGATTATGAGCTACCTGAAGAACTAGTCAGGTTGTTAAGGAAAGAGGAGAAGGTTATCACTCCTCATCAGGAGGAAGTTGAGACAATTAATCTTGGTACCAAAGAAGACTTGAAAGAAGTGAAGATCAGGGCCCGTCTGCAAGATTCAGTGAAGGAACAACTTATTGACATGCTCCGAGAGTACGTTGATGTCTTTGCTTGGTCCTACCAAGACATGCCAGATCTGGATACCAACATTGTTGTGCACAAGCTGCCTTTGAAGGAAGATTGTCCTCCAGTAAAACATAAGCTACGCCGTACTCGTCCGGATATGGCCATGAAGATAAAAGAAGAGGTACAAAAATAGTGGGACGCCGGTTTCCTTGCTGAGACCAGTTACCCGCCGTGGGTTGCTAATATTGTACCAGTTCCCAAGAAGGATGGAAAAGTACGGATGTGTGTGGATTACCGGGATCTAAACAGAGCTAGCCTGAAGGATGACTTCCCTTTACCTCACATTGATGTATTGGTTGACAACACAACTCAGTTCTCGGTGTTTTCCTTCATGGATGGATTCTCAAGTTATAATACGATCAAGATGTCACCTGAAGACATGGAGAAAACTAGTTTCATCACACCCTGGGGCACATTCTGTTATAAGGTGATGCCTTTCGGACTGAAGAATGCAGGTGCAACTTATCAACAGGCTATGGTGACATTATTCCACGACATGATCCACAAAGAAATTGAATGCTACGTGGATGACATGATTGCCAAGTCCCTCACTGAAGAAGACCATCTGGTAAATCTGCTAAAGTTGTTCAAGCATCTGAGGAAGTATCGGCTGAAGCTAAACCCCAACAAATGCACATTCGGGGTACGTTCCTGTAAGCTGTTGGGGTTCATTGTAAGTGAAAAAGGAATTGAAGTTGATCCTGACAAAGTCAAAGCCATTTAGGAGATGCCTGCACCTAGGACTGAAAAGGAAGTTCAGGGGTTCTTAGGTAGATTGAACTACATATCAAGGTTCATATCTCATCTTACTACGACCTGTGAGCCCCTGTTCAAATTGTTAAGAATAGAACAAACGGTCAGGTGGAATGAAGACTGCCAGAAGGCTTTTGACAAAATTAAGGAGTACTTACCAGAACCTCCGATCCTTATGCCTCCAGTTGAAGGAAAACCTCTAATAATGTACTTGACAATATTAGAAGGATCAATGGGGTGTGTGCTGGGCCAGCATGACGAGTCTGGTCGAAAAGAGTATGCAATATACTACCTAAGCAAAAAGTTTACCGACTGTGAACAACATTATTCACTGCTCGAGAAAACTTGTTGTGCTTTAGCGTGGGTTGCTCGCCGACTAAGGCAGTATATGTTGACTCACACTACCTTGTTGATCTCAAAGATGGACCCCGTCAAATACATATTTGAGAAGCCAGCACTTACCGGAAGGGTTGCAAGATAGAAAATGATCTTAATAGAATATGACATTCAGTACACATCTCAAAAAGCCATCAAGGGCAGTGTACTGTCTGACTATCTAGCTGAGCAACCCATTGATGATTACCAACCCATGAGATTTGACTTCCCTGATGAAGACATCATGTTCCTGAAAGCAAAAGATCATGAAGAGCCTGTTCACATTGAAGGGCCTGACCCAGAAGAAGAATGGACAATGATGTTTGATGGGGCTGTCAATATGAATGGACGTGGAGTTGGTGCAGTGCTCATTACACCTAAAGGAGTTCACATGCCTTTCTCGGCAAAACTCACCTTTGCATGCACTAACAACGAAGCTGAATACGAATCCTGTATCATGGGTCTTGAGGAAGCCATTGACCTCAGGATTAAGACTTTAACTGTATTCGGGGATTCAACTTTGATAATAAATCAGACCAACGACAAATGGTACACTCACCAAGAGCATCTGATTCCATACCGTGACTATACGAGGAGATTATTGACTTTCTTCACAACAGTCAAACTTGAGTACATCCCTCGAGACGAAAATCAGTTCGCAGATGCTCTAGCTACCATTTCCTCCATGATCAAAGTTCATGCTCCCAAATTTGTGCCTCGGATTTCAGTATCCAGACTCGACAGACCAGCATACGTATTCTCCATGGACATTGCTAAAGATGACAAGCCTTGGTTCCATGACATCAAAAGCTTCTTAGAGGATCAAACATACCCACCTGGGGCATCATCCAATGATAAGAAGACGTTAAGAAGTCTGGCTAGTAGTTTCTTCTTGAATGCTGATTGTTCGTTATACAAGAGGAACTTTGACATGGTACTTCTCAGATGTGTTGATAAGAAAGAAGCAGATTTGCTGATGCACGAGGTGCATGAAGGATCTTTCGGTACCTATGCTGGAGGACATGCCATGGCTAAGAAATTGTTAAGGTCAGGTTACTACTGGATCACAATGGATGCATATTGTTGTGCCTATGCCAGAAAGTGTCATAAATGCCAGATTTATGCAGACAAAATGCATGTGCCTCCGAATCCATTGAACGTGATGTCTTCACCTTGGCCCATTTCCATGTGGGGCATTGACATGATTGGAAAGATCGAACCGACTGCTTCAAATGGCCACAGATTCATCCTGGTAGCCATTCATTACTTCACCAAATGGGTGGAAGCAGCTTCGTATGCCAACGTCACCAGAAAAGTGCTAGCCAGATTCCTAAAGAGAGACATCATCTGTAGGTATGGAGTACCCGAGCGAATCATTACTGATAATGGGTCCAATTTGAACAACAAAATGATGGCAGAACTGTGCCGGGACTTCAAAATACAACATCATAATTCTTCTCCTTACAGGCCAAAGATGAATGGCGTTGTTGAGGCAGCTAACAAGAATATCAAGAAGATTGTGCAAAAGATGGTGGTTACATAAAAAGACTGGCATGAAATACTACCATTTTCCTTGCATGGGTATTGTACCTAAATCAGAACATCCACTGGGGCAACACCGTATCAGCTTGTGTATGGTATGGAGGCAATCCTACATGTTGAAGTTGAATTACCCTCCTTACGGGTATTGATGGATGTCAAACTAAATGAAGCAGAATGGGTCTGATCTCGGTACAATCAATTGAATATGATCGAAGATAAGAGATTAGCTGCAATCTGTCATGGGCAGTTATATCAAAAGATAATGAAGAAAGTCTTCGATCAGAAAGTTAGGCTTCGGGAATACCAAGTCGGAGATCTTGTGCTGAAAAGACTCCTTCCTCCTCATACAGACCACAGGGGCAAGTGGACTCCGAATTACGATGGTCCGTTCATAGTAAAGAAGGTTTTCTCTGGTGGAGCACTGATGCTCACTACTATGGATGGTGAAGATTTCTTGTCCCCTTTGAATTCAGATGCAGTTAAAAAATACTTCACATAAAATGACCCGCTGGACATAAAAACAGAATGTAAGTCCAGGCAAAAATAGCGCATCCCGGCGAGTCAAAAACAGAATAAAAGACCCGGGCAAAATAAGGGGAAAATCAAAAAAATGTACACCCGCTGAGTTGAAAAGCTGCATTGGACAGCTCAGGCAAAAATGGGTATCCCGGTGGATTGAAAACCCGAAAGGGCGATCCACACAAAATAAGGGAATAAGCGAACAACTGCATTCTGAATTGTCTGTATCACTTACAACATGGCAAGCTTCGAATGGTTAAAGCATCGGTCAAAATCAACTTTCTTCAGAAAGCAGGATAAGAAGAACGTCAAGGTCATACGGGTCAAAGAAAAGGGAAGCTCACTGAAGCATCGTCAACATTGCCAGCACCTTTATTTTTTCTCAATTTATAGCAATCTCCTCATTTCAGGGGATTTGTTTCTTTGACTGTATTTGCCAATTCAGGGCACCCAAATGAATAAAATTAGAGTTTCCAGTCAAACTTCGTCTTGTACATTTGTGTTTCGTTTGCAAAAAAAAAGTCCAATATCCATAATGTTTGCATAAAAACAGATGTGCCTTTCCAAATTACATGCTTGCAGGAAATGTATTTACTTCTAGGAATATCTAACTCCTATGACGGAATCCGGTAAGGGATGCCTTGGGACACTTGTGCGTTTCTTTGTCTTAACCGGATTGCAGGTATTCAATATGCAACATGGGGCATGCCAAACATACTTCCTCCCCTAACAGTATCCGGAATGCTTTTCCCTAACGGAGTTGCCAAAGCATCACTTCCCCAGTACATCTTCTTCAAACAGCATCAGTAAATGCTCATTGCCCCAGTTGAGTTGTCAAGCATCCTTACCCCCAGCCATTTCCCCACAGAGCTCCAGCCTCTCCCAAGAAGAGCAATGTCTGAAATTCTCACACAACAAAGTGACGAAAGCTTCCTCATCCCCAGCTAGGATTTCTCCTTGCAAGGATAGATCTATCAGTGATCTAGGTCTCCAAGCAGATCCACATATGTTGTATCAGATCTACCAAATGATCTCATCCCCAGCTGGGATATCACTTCAAGCAGATCATCCAGAGATCTTCACAGCAGCGGGATTCGAATCCCGAACCGGTTTCTTTTGCATAATCATAGCATTCGCATCATTTTTTCCCCAGAGCGTAGCATTCCGTCTAATACGGAGCATTATGGAAAAATCAAACATATTGCATGATCACAAGTCAGGTTCGAACTAGATACCTGTAAATACCAACAGTACTTCATCAGCAATATACAAAATACATCCCTTGCACGTGAAAGCCAAAGCGTCCCCTTTGCACTCTCAAAATACAAATACATGCTCCTTTTGATACCCGTCTGTGTCACATTTCCCCAGTAAAGTAGCCAGAACACTTTCTTCTCGACACTCGTCCGTGTCACCTCATATTTCCCCACAGAAAGCCAAAGCGTCCCCTTTGCAAAACACAACACATGTTCATATATACTTTCGACACTCGTCCGTGTCATATTATCCCCTACAGATATAAACCAAACCAAATGCTTATACACTCTCCTGACACCCGTCCGTGTCACATATCCCCAGCACAGTTGCCCAAATAGTTGTCTATTATACACTCCTTTCGACACCCGTCCGTGTCATCTTATCCCCACAGGTTGCCAGAGTACACTCATAACTTGTACACTTTCTCTTCTGATACTCGTCTGTATCATAGTCTTAAGGATGCTCGTCCGCATCTTTAATCTATACACAGCGTCAAACACTTATACCTTTTTATTTCGGAAAGTGTAAGCACTCGTCCGTGTTTACCATCCCCCAGCAAATCTCCAGCAAAACAACTTTTTCTATCTGACATTCGTCCTATGTCATGATACTTTCGGCAGCCGTACCCTGCCAGGTGATCATCCTTCACCTTTGGATGACCGTCCCTCATCCTTTCCCTCAGCGAAGTCTCCATTATTTGAACCCTTTTCTATCCGACATTCGTCCTATGTCATGATACTCTCGGCATCCGTACCCTGTCAGGTGATCGTCCTTCACCTTGGATGACTGTCCCTCATCCTTATCCCCAACAGAGCAGCCGTCCCCTGCTAGGTGATCGTCCTTCACCTTTTGATGATTGTCCTTCATCATTTTATCTAATGGTTGTCCCCATCGTTGATTTTGTTATCTGACATTCGTCCTATGTCATGATAAACTCTGAGAGCAGCCGTACCCTGCTAGGTGATCGTCCTTCACCTTTGATGACCGTCCCTCATCAATGTTTCATTTATTTTCTCGAACCGATGGCCGTCCCCGTCGTTGTTTATCTTACTTTGCAAACCTGATGGTCGTCCCCATCATTGCCTTTATCTTTAATCGCCAGAAAATCTTGATGGTCGTCCCCATCATAATCCCTTTATTTCCCCAGCATGTCGGCCGTCCCCGTCATTGCTTTATCCCCAGTAGTCGTCCTCTGCTCGATGGTCGTCCTCCATCGCCCGCACCTTATAATCATACTATACTTTCCTTTTACAATTTATATCCCTTTTCTTCTTCTCCCCAGTGAGTGCAAATTTTGGACTGTCTTTGGTATTCAACCACAAGTTATCTTGTTTGTCTGTTAAGCCGTCGCTTACACCCTGCACAGCTAACTCATGCTTGAATAGGGGAAGCTGTAAACACCCCAAATTTTCCCTCACTAAGTTCACACCATGGCTTGTGATCTTTCATATTTTCATTAGTTTAAGCATATCATCTCATATTGCATTTTTATTTCACTGTATTAGTTCAAGTTCATCTGCATTTAGGGTTTGTGATCTGAGCAATCCAGGATCTATATGAGCCACTCCAAAGGCCACCAATCATGCCAAGAGGGTCCATGTATGTTCAATCATCATTTTATATCCCCCAAAGATCAAGGAAGTCAACGAATCACAAAAACTTGCAAAGCATGGAAGCAGAGCCAGGGTTTAACTACACAGATGACCTGAAATTAGGGTTTTGGTTTCAGAGGCCATAAATCCAATTTTTTTGGTCATTCTTGTTTCTAAGGGCCTCTATATGTTATAAGGATCATGCATACCAAGTTTTATGAAGAAATTCATTGTGGAAGTCATCTGTTCACTAGGTAACTTCTTGAGCAAGTCAGAGCAAAATCATGGCATCTGAGGACCCCCAACATGGAACCAAAGTGGATTTTTCATCAAATTGGAGTTATATGATCTTTATTTGATCATTTAAGTGCTTGGAAGTTCACAAAATTGAAGAAACGTGGGCTAAACTAAAAGTTGCCAGAAATGGAAATGACTTGTAATGTAAACTTTCCATTTTGGGAAAGTTTTTCAACCTCCTCTTTCTTAACCAAAAATGCTTCAAATGAAAAATTGTTGGTCATGAAAGTTGTAGATTGGACCATTCCCTTTTCAAAAAGTACAAGAACAAGTTCTAATTCATTATGGAACTCAAGCTATGGCTTGTCAAAGTTGGCAAAAATCACATAATTTTCAAGAATGCACCAAAGAGGATTCTTTGCAAAACCATTTGCCAATTCATTTTGTGACTTCAAACACACTTCTAATCATCATACAAACATTGTACATTGCATAAAACTCATAATTTCCCAAAGAATTTCAAGATTCCATGCCTTGAACATCAAGAATTCTTAAAGGGGCCCAAACTTCATGAATTTGCAAAACACCACATAAACTTCCATCCACTTACTGCATTGCCTCAAGACTGATTCTATGGACATCCTTGATCCATGTTGCGCATGGACAAGCCAATGAGCCAGCTACACCATTGCCCATACCTCAAGTACAACACTTTTGACTTTTTGGAAAAAAACACCCATACCATTCACAACAGTCCACCACCCACTCTCTGCCCAATCCAGACTTTACAAGCATGCTCCAAGGGTTCATTTTCATAACACACACAAGACTAAGACTCCAAGAACTCAGCATTCCACAAAACTCTCCATCTTGCAAAAACCTTCGAATCTCTCAGCTCACTCACTCAATCTTCAAACCAATTTCACCATTGATCTCAAAATCACTCACTGACCACAAACCAACCATTAAAACAGCCTCAAATCACCCATAGACAAAACACGATTCTTGTCTAATTCAGTTGTTACAACACAAACCAGCTACTCTCAAGGCCTTTCAAGCATCAAAGCTTCATCAGGAGGTCAAAGGGAGTCATTTTGCACAAAGAAAGTGGCCAGAAAGCTCAAGTTTGAAAAGCTTCATCTCAGGTAGTCATCTCAAATCATTTTTCCAGAACTCCTTTTTTATGTTACAATGTGAAAGGGCATGCTTCACTGATCACTCTGAGCTTTGTATTTTCGAAAATGGTTAAGAAATGAGTTTGTATGAATGTTCTGAAATTTTTGCCATTTTTAATCTTTCCTTCGAATCTTGTTCATGAGCAATTATAAATCTGTTTTAGAGGTGGATTTGAGTTTAGGAGAGTGAGAGGGTTTGATCTGTTACTTTAGAGCTCCAGAAATAACCTAGGGTGAAAGTTGGGGATTTTCAGTGGAGAGGGCAGCCGGAGAAGACGACCGGAGCTCTTCTCCGGTGGCCTGAAAGATATTAAATGTTCTAATTAGGGTTAGGGCTTTGTTTGAATGTAGGCCGTTTGATTTTGCTTTCCCGCGTGTGATGGACGCCTAGGATCATTTCATTAGTTTTAATTATGGCTTAATTAATTAATTAAGTGAGATTAGATCAGTTTGAATTGTAGCCACATGATCTGGCGCGTGGTCAACATAAAATCCTCAGTTTTAAATCCAGACCATTAGATGTAATTACTTCTGTTTTATTCAATTTTTATTTCAATTTTTTCTCATTTATTTTGCAGCATTTATTTAAAATAGCTAAAAAACCCTAAAAAATATTTTTATTCTGCATTTTTACTTCAAATAATTTTCTTAACCCAAAAATATTTTTATTTTTATTTTTTGCATTAAAAATCATTTTTAAAAACATTTAAATGTTTATTTTAATCAATTAATGGAAATTAATTAATTAAAATATCATTTAGGTTTCTAAAAATCCCAAAAGAATCCACATTGCATCTTTTAACATTTAGAAACATTATCATACCATCCATGAAAATTTCTTTTAGGTTTTGAACAATCTTTGATAATTTTCTTGAATTTAGGGTTCATAAAATTCAAATTTTAGAACCCTAACTTCAAGAATTCTTTTCTGCTTAACCATGAATGGTATGACAATGATTCTTTTTGCATTGATCTTCATTTGACATGTAGTATCGATCATAATTTTGTCACAAATTTATTCTGCATTTTTTATTTGATTTGAATTTTTCCCTTTAGGTACCTTAAAAACCCTAGATAACTTAGAAAAAATCATAACTTTCATTAGGTTAAGAGTTAGGTCTCCTCCTTTGGGGTGTGATGTAATATGGGTTTAGGGTTCCTTTGATTGCATTTTCAATTTTTTATCTTGTCATTTGCTTCTGTTTTTTGCTTTTGCATCTCATGTTGCATGAAAACCCTAATTTCTCATCTCCATTTGCATACATCTTGCATATGCTTGCATACATGAACTTGCCATGACATTTCTTGCATCCACATGACATCTAAGACATCCTAGGACACATTAGAATCATGCTTGATCATTTCTTCATCCATTTTCCATGTTATGCATTCATTTTATTCCATGAACATTCATGAACTTTCATGCTTCCTTTATGCTCCATTTGCATTCCCATCTCTTGTATGATCATTCACAACTCTTGACATACACTTGCATCATCTCTTAGCATCATTAACATCATGAACATGCTTCTGGTTTTGGTTTGCATCTTTTCATTTGCTTCATTTTCTTTTCATTTCATTTTGCTAACTTTTCAGGTGGTAAGTACTTTGAGAAGTGAATTTGTCTTCACTTCTCATTCCTCTTCTCATTCTCTTTTATACATCTTTGCTGCATTTTGTCTTTGCTTTAGAGTGAGCTTGCACATTCATGTTCCTCCTTAACTTTCTTTCTCCAAGTAACTTACCTTCTTAAGTGAAGTAAGTTAACTTGTTTCTTCTGCTTCTCCTTCTTTCTTCTGTTTCTTCCTTGGTGGCTTTTCTTGAAGATCTCTTGAAAGCCTCATAAACTCTAGGAACACCCAAGCATGATAACAATTAGGGTTTTTATTAGTCCCCCATTAGTTTTACCTTTGTGTCTTCTTTTGTGTCTCTCTTCTCATCTCATAATCAGAGACTAAACCTTTAAGGTTTTAAGGCTTTGTGATTAAGATTATGCCTGCATCCTTCTCTTAGGATGGAGTGTATAACTTTAATCCTAAGTGTTAAGCCCTTAATTTGTTTAAACCTCTTAATCAATCCATCTAATAATCACTAAGACAATAAGCTTGTAACTTGGGCGATGCATTAGGGTTCTAATTCTTCCCTAATTGGTTAAGAAGGACTAACCCTAGTGTTAATGGAAAAGTCCCCCTCAAGTTGTCTTACAAACCATAAAATCCACTTCTTAATCTTACCATTAACTAAAATCCACCTTAATAAAGGCTTTGTTTTGTCATGAGGTTAATCCCTAATCATGGATTAAGTTGAGGTATCTTCTTCAGCTTAAATGTTCTCATCTATTATCCTTCTATTAGGATGGTGTAATGGGTCCATTAAATCCTTGATTATGGCTTAAATTCATTACTTAACACTAAATAAAACTCCAAAAACATCTAAATAATCACAAGTAGGTTAATGATCTTAATCCTACATCATGGTGGTTAAGTGTGAGGTGCTTACTTCATACTTAAGGTATTCTCATTACCCCTAATCAGAGGGAAGATGTAATGAGTTTACTAACCCTTGGTTTAGGCTTAAGCTCATTATCTTATGACAAACACAAAAAGCAATAAAATATTGAAAACATAAAAAACAAACAATAATCGTTTCCTCCGGGATTCTTTTCTCATCATCTTCACTCACAAACGAGAACTCCCTTCTTCCGTCTAATGCAAGACAGTTAGCACCTGAGCCAGACAGGTCATAAACTTGAGCATAGACAAGTAAGCAATTCATCAGTCAATTTGTCTTTCAGTCTCTTTGAGTCGAACTACGGTATTCTGACTTCCTCGTTGCACAAGAGGATACGTAGGCATAACTTAACTATTATCAAACAAAAGTCTCTTTCTCTTCCCCCCTCTTCCAGCATTATTCTTTAAGCCTCATCCCTGAGCAATTCATTTCACATCTCTTTTGCACTGACACCTATACATTCTTTTTCTAGTTTTTGCACACAGATAGCACTGACACTACCCCTCTAAACACAAACTTTCAAGCGTGGATCCCGTCGAGTACGATGGACAATCTGGGTGTTAATATCTTCCCAGGTTGTAACCAACCCCGTTTCTCAGTTTCTCTGGTTCGCGACCGTCTTATCTATTTCTTTCTAGGTTTATGCAGCATTACCTTTCCTTCGGGATAAAAATGCCTAACTGGCGACTCTTTTCACCTTCATCTTCATGTTCTCTCTTTCGCCGACCATTCGCGCTTGTACCGGGATGCAAATCTTCGGGAGAGACAACGGTGTTTGATGTTGCAATATATGTAGTTTTCATGATGAGTGGAGAATCGAGGTTCCGGTTAGGGTTATGATCGAGACGAGGGTTTCAGTTAGTATTAGGGTAGAAGGCGCAAATATGAGGTCGCTCCACCGTTCACTTCTGTTTTGCTCTGGCGAATATTGACGACGGCGGAATATGTAAGGATCCACGGCGAGGTGAATGATATTGGTAAGTCGTTGAGATTGTAGGGAAGGTGAGATGCTATTGTGGTGTTCGTCTTCTCCAATGGTCATTGACGGCGGCAGATTAGGAATGGAAAAGGGACGGTGGCGGAAACGGAAGAAGAAGGTGAAGGTGGTGGTGGTATCGGAAAACAAAAGAGGGGGAGGTTTTGAGGTGCGGCTTTTATTTGAGGTTGAATAAGAAGAAAGTGAAGGTGATGAAAGGTAGAGGTGGCGGCAGATAGAGAAGTGAAGAGAGGACCTAGGGTTTGGCGTGAACATGTTCATCCCTTTGTCTGCTTGTTTTTATAATTTCATTTGTTTTTAGTTTTAGTTAATTCAATTGTCTTAGTTAATTTAATTCAATTGTCCTAGTTAATTCCCTGAGTCATTAAGAGAAATATTAAGAATTAAGAGAAAATCAAAGGACAATTAAAGCTGTTATTAGAATATTTAAAGAATAATGGTCATTAATTCGGTTTAATTTCACCTAATCCCCATAAGAGCCGTTAGAAAATGAGAGGATAAGATGTTGATAGCCCTTGGGATCCCCAGCCACACCGGCGGTGACACGTGTCACCGTCCGGTAGGCTCCTAGCGCTGCCGATCTGGTGTGTGTAGGGTCATGGTGTCTGGTGTGGACATGCGTGCATGAGCGTTTGATTAGGTTGCCAATAGAAACCCTAGATCAGACGGCTTTGATTAAGTCAACTCAATTGATCGAATTCCACCATATGCTCCTTCTATTTCCTGCATTTTTGGACCCATACTACTGCCTCTCACACCACCCTTTTTAAGCCCATTAAGAAAAACAACTATAAAAAAATACTTACTGAACCCCCTTTATTTTCTTTTAGTTTTTTTAATTTTAGTTTAACATAGTTTAGAAATAAATCAATAAAAAATAGTAAAAAGCACTAGAAAATTTCACAAAATATTAAGTAGCTTAATAATTCCAATTAGAAATTTTTGGCATTTTTATTTTCTGAATTTTAATCGTTTTCGATTTAATTCTGATTTTTATTTTAATTATCATTTTGTTGAATTTCTTTCAACTGTACATGATTTTGTTCATTTTATTTTGTCCCCTTCCAGTAGGATTTTTAACCCATTCTTTTTGTCATATTTAGAGGACTCATAATAGGACCTAGAATAATTTTGGTAGGATTTTTAGATCATTTTATCCCCTGTTTTGGTAGCTTAATCCATAGAAAATCATCGTTAATCCATAAGTAGAATTAAGTGATTTTTAGACATAGTTAACTTCTGAATTTTTAGGATATTTTTTAGCACAATGTAATAGTTAGTTCTAGGACCCTATAGGATTAATTCCATAATTTTTCCAGGACTTTTAATATTTTTAGTGTATTAATCTTTAGGCTAGTTATACATGTAAAATTCAATTAGTTTAGGTTAGAATATTAAGATCCATTAAGGATTAGTTTACTTAGGTTTAATCTTAGGATATTAAATTGACTTAGAATAGTTTAGGTGCTGATTTTTAGAATGATAATATTGGATAATTCCCCTAGTTTTAGGACTTAGGCTTGACATTTCTAATAAATAGACTTAGATAAAGTTTAGGCTTATTTTAGCTTTATACCTTTAAATGTGCATTTTTAGAATTTATTTCTTATGTCCACTTTAATGCCTTGCCATATTATTTGAAGTTTTTCACTTGTATGGGCCTCCCCTTTGTTTTAGAATCAACTTATCTTCCTTAGGAAGTAAGTTGAATTCTAGTAGTTTCTAGTTCCTTTCTTCATTAGGATTAGAAAGCCACACAAACCATTAGGACCACTTGTAAATAAATAAACAAAATTAGGATCGAGTCTTAGTCCCTTAGATTTTGTCCTTTTTTTCAACTTGAGTCCTTCTTTCTCATCTTCAAATAAGATCCAAAAACACTTAACAAATAAATGAATGGATCCCTTGTGTATAGCCTTATTCCATGAGGCACTTTCACTCATTTCATCTTGGAGTGGTGTAAGCTTGTCTAGCATGATGTACAAGTCTCAGCAAGGGGTTGTTTCACAAAGAAAACATAAAAGATACTTCTTCACAAAAGCAACAAAAACACTTAATAAAGTTCAACAAGCTAGTGAACTTAAACTCTAATCCTAGGAAACCAGTATTGGATAAATTCTCCTTGCTGGGTATGCTTGTTCTATTATTCCATCTTGGAATGTAGTAGCAAGTACACATTCCATGGAAAAGAGTTTGAATTCACTTCCTTATGCCAAATTCATACAAAAACTCTTAAAAGACAAAAACAAATAATAAGCGACTATCCTGCGGGAACTTCTCTTCTCATCTCATTCACTCATAACGCGAACTCGCGACGACTTGTCTCGCATGCAAGACGGTAAACGCACTCTTACAAGACGAGTATGCAACACCTGAGCATAAACATACGCAGTTCCAACCATAAAAAACACAAACAAATAGTTCCCGCCTTAGTTAGGCGAACTACGTCGACTCTGATCCTCATTTTCCCGATGAGGTACGTAGGCAGCGGGGTAGGGTCCGTTCGAGCACATTCTTTATTTTCCCTACATTTCCCCTTTATTTCCATTTTCTTTTCCAATTCCTTTTCTCCGTTCCAGTTCCAGTTAGCAGTTCATTTGTTCAGCAGCAGTTATATTCTCTCTCACCCTTTGAAACAAAACAAACAAGCGTGGATCCCATCGGGTACGACGAACAATCTGGGGTGCTAATACCTTCCCAGGTTGTAACCGACTCCCGAACCCAGATCTTTGGTTCGCAGGACCTTGTCCTTTCCTTCTTCCTTAGGTTTGTGCAACATTACCTTTCCCATTAATTCGGGATAAAAATGTCTGGCTGGCGACTCTACCTTTTCCGCGCCACTTTTGCGTTTGTACTAGGATGAAAATCTCGGGAGCGACAGTGAGCAAGTAATTAAGAGGTACCTACCCTAGATTAAGTCTTTCATGTTCTCGTATGTTCTTTCAGTGATAAGACTATCCCTATTATTAAGGAATAGGTAGTCATTATCTTGGATGTTAAGGGACAAACGTAGGGTCGTCGTATGGTCATAGAAATCAACTTTTAAGGGTGTCTTTAGCAACCTGAGAGGGACTATCATCTTTTACCGAAGGGACAAGATCATTATCGTAGGCAACCCCATAGGGACTTGATCTCTTTTAAATCTGTGAGGGACTAGATGATTTATTTATGGAGGGACTTTGCTTAAGACACCCCCCCTTTCGAGGGACTTAACCATATTATTTTAAGGCAACCAAGAGGGATACCCTAGGAAGTGCAGGTGGCGATCTTAGATCGACTTACGTGTGTGAGTGTTTATTTTTCAAATATTTATCTTTTTTAAATTAATTTTCTAAGTTAATTTTAATTACATTTAGGTTATACACACCCTAAAATTACTAACCATAGCAATTTAATAAAGTAAATAAAATACGGAAATATAAAATCTACGCTATTACATGGCTTATGGGCAATTACAAAATAATCGAGCAAGAAAAATAAATTACAATATAGTAACCTATACATTTTTCTAATAAGATAAATGAAATAAAAATTAAATATAGAATAATAAAGTAACATTAGATAAATAATAAAGCAAAGAGAATAACAAGATAAAAATATTAAAATAAAATATTAGGGTTAGTAAGTTAGATTTTTTTTAGAATTTAAATAAGTTAGAAATTAATTAAAAGAAATAATATGTTTAAATAATAATAAGAATAAAGTATTTACAAAATATAAAAAAAAAAGTTATTATGAAAATATTCTAATTAGGGTTTAAGTTTATTAGGGTTAATAGGAAATTTAGGGTTTTAGAAAATAATTGGAGTTTTAAGTAATTAAAGTTTTAAATATTTATTTACAAAAAAATATATATAATAAAAATTATGTACACAATTATTATAAAATTAATTAAAACAAATAATTAAGAAAAATTATGAAATTAATAAAAAGTATAAAGTTTAATTATTATTTTAAAAAAAGAATTAGTGGTTTTAAAATTAAACAGATTAATTATTTATTAATAATTATAAAAATATAAAAAAAAGAAGTAAAATAACAAAAATAAAAGTGGGGAGACTTGGTTTTGATCCCAGGACCTCCCCCTTACCATAACAAAACCCTGCCACTGGGCTAGCGTGCGCTAGTGAACAAGGAATGAACCCTAATCAATAAATATTAAACCTGGTAAATATGATGAAATAAAACAACCAAAACGCAAAACCTGGGAATCGAACCTAAGTTCAAACGCTTCCATACACACATCAAAACCACTGGACCACCTGCGCTTCTGAGAATTAGTATACAAACTATTAATTAAATAATAATACAACATTTAAAAATCAAATTTCGCACGCAGCTTCGTCTTCAACCTTCGTCTGTTGGCTTAGCCTTTAGTGACGATTTCCCGTCGCTAAAGGTTATAGTGACAGTCTTGTTTCTGTCACTAGATACCCTGCAACATCAAACATCCAGAATACAAAATATAAATGCGTTCCAATTGTTCAAAACGATCAATAACAATCCCCTAAGTTCAAATATGTCCATAATTTGGTCTAAAATTACTTATTTCCTGAAGCCCTGATTCATAGTTTTATGAACCCTAAAAATGGAGTTTGACCGTCCCTGCATCAAACATCAAATTAATGTATCCAAAATTACTCTAGACCTTCAAACAAACAAGAATACACAAATAAAATTGATTAATAATGCACAAATAGTGAGAATCGAAAACAATAAGAAAACGATGAACATGGAATCAGTTATGGCATATGTATGTGATTCAGATGCTTTTGAAGGTTGATGTGTTCAATGAACATCATAGAAGGTATTGCAACCTTTAAAATACTTGGAAATTGCCTAAAAATCAAAATCCGAATTTGACTTTTCTTGGTTTTTTCTTGACTTTGATCCTTATGTTCTTACCTCAAAAATTCGTCCTTTGTGTTTGTATTGAGTTATACTCTTATAGTGGAGTGAGATTAGGTCAAAAAATAGTGGATTCTATGGGCTTTTGGATGACTTGATGGTGAAGAAAGATCAATCATAATTTTGACAAAAAATCATATCTTTTCATACTCCAAAGGGTGTGCACGAATTTTGGAGTGTATCAAACCATCTTAATGTTATTTATGAGCTTCTAGAACAAGAATCAAATCTAAATATTGAGTTTTCATATTTTATTTTGATTTAAATTGATTTTTAATGAATAAAATCAAAATAAATATAAAATAAATTATAAAAATATGAATAAATGAGAATTGTGTCATGCATGATGTCATGGTAAAGATTGGATCACAAAATTGCAAGCCCATGTGGAAAGAATTGGTTTTAAGACCCCATTTGCTCAATATACTTCTAAAACATTTCCCAACTTTGCAAAGGCACAAATCCCTCAATTTTAAGGCTATGAAGGTGTTCTTGGACATTTTAGAAATATTAGAGAGTCCTCTAACCAACCTCTTTGGTCTCATGTCCATATCCTTTATCATTTTCAAATTATGCCCTTTGAAAGATGTTGACTTTTTGTTGACTTTTGAAATGACCTGTAATGTTTTAGCTCATAACTTCTAAATGAAGCATTTTTAGGCTTGGCTTGTGAGACACAAAGTTGTAGAGAATTTAATTTCCTTCAAAATGAGCTTTGGATGAAAATTTTTTGATGAAGCATATGAAAGTTATGGCTGGTCAAAGTTCAGTTGACTTTCTTTAAGAAAACCCTAATTTAGAAACTCCTGATTCTTGATGATCTGAAACTTCCTTGATGAATCATGATCAAATCTTGATCAAATGATGAATTTTACTTCATAAAATTGATGTTGGCAAAAAATCTTGAAGTTTGACTTTGATTTGACCACAGTTGACCTCAGTTTGACTTTTTTAACTACTTTGACTGATTTTGGCATATCTGATCATCTAACTGGGCAAACTTATTGGGAAAGCCGTGAAACTTGACATGGGGATTCTTGAATACACGTGGGATACCATGAAGCTCACTTGAAGCCTTGAAACTCATTTTAACTTGAAGAAACACAAAACCCTAGTTTTGGACACCTTGCTTAGGAGGAGGCATTGTCTAAGGAAACTTCCATACTTCATGACCAATTGGGAGTCTTGAGGACCTTATGATCATTTAGAAGTCTTGAGAGAGATTGTCTTGATTGCGGGAGGGAAAATTTTGGGGTGCAAAATCTGCCCCTTGTTCAATTTTCTGAAATCTGAGGAGTTAGATTGGCATGTACGCCATTTGTGACTTGAAGATTGAAGAGGATTGAACACAAAACCCCCAAAAATTTGCACTTGCTGGTGTGTAGAATGATACTATTTGTTGACTGTTATGCTTGAATGGGCTTAAAGATGACATTCGAATAAATAGTTTTCTGATATGCTTCTTGAATAATGAGATAACCTGCGGGAAGAATAAACGACGTCCCGAGGTAACAAGATAACCATTGGGAAGAATGAACGACAACACAAGGTAAGTTGATTTCTGGGAAGAATAAACGACGGCCCAAAAACTGAGATAACATGCGGGAAGAATAAACGACGGCCCGAGGTAACAGGATAACCATTGGGAAGAATGAACGACGACCCAAGGTAAGTTGATTTCTGGGAAGAATAAACGACGACCCAAAAATTGAGATAACCTGCGGGAAGAATAAACGACGGCCTAAGGTAACAGGATAACCATTGGGAAAAATGAACGACGGCCCAAGGTAAGTTGATTTCTGGGAAGAATAAACGACGGCCCAAAAATTAAGATGACCTGCGGGAAGAATAAACGACGGCCCGAGGTAACAGGATAACCATTGGGAAGAATGAACGACGGCCCAAGGTAAGTTGATTTCTGGGAAGAATAAACGACGACCCAAAAACCGAGATAACTTGCGGGAAGAATAAACGACGGCCCGAGGTAACAGTATAACCATTGGGAAGAATCAACGACGGCCCAAGGTAAGTGTATTTCTGGGAAGAATAAACGACGACCCAAAAATTGAGATAACATGTGGGAAGAATAAACGACGGCCCGAGGTAACAGGATAACCATTGGGAAGAATGAATGACGACCCAAGGTAAGTTGATTTCTGGGAAGAATAAACGACGGCCCAATAATTGAGATAACCTGCGGGAAGAATAAACGACGGCCCGAGGTAACAGGATAACCATTGGGAAAAATGAACGACGGCCCAAGGTAAGTTGATTTCTAGGAAGAATAAACGACGGCCCAAAAATTGAGATAACTTGCAGGAAGAATAAACGACGGCCCGAGGTAACAGGATAACCATTGGGAAGAATGAACGACGACCCAAGGTAAGTTGATTTCTGGGAAGAATAAACGATGGCCCAAAAATTGAGATAACCCGCGGGAAGAATAAACGACGGCCCGAGGTAACAGGATAACCATTGGGAAGAATGAACGACGGCCCAAGGTAAGTTGTTGATGAAGTTTGTCTGCTGGAGAATTTACCTGAAAAACAGGTTAAATGTATGCCAAATATAATGATATATATAACAACTTGCAAGATAATATTTTATGAGAATGCGTATGATGTGATATGATATAATATGATGTATGTATGAACGAATGAATTATGTCGGGAAGCTGATCAGTAGCTTCATATAACAACTTGCTGGCTGGGGAAAATAAATCCCGATTTGTTGTTGAGGAGTATGAAGACTTCGTTTCCGTCTTGTTTAAGAATATTGTACTTAGAACCTTTTCGTTTTCATTCGCCGTGCTTCTTATTGAAGGAATAAGTTCCTGAATATCCTAACTGAGGATAAAAGATATGGACATAGATCCGGAGGACTTAATTCTTCGGAGGATATGAAACTGCTTGAAGACTTCGTCGAGCGGGAAGTATGAGATATTACTTGAAGTATTATGTATGGATATCTGTAAAGATTACCCTGTGGGGATAAACCGACGAAGCTTCGTTGAATTCCTACCTCCGTTCGTTCTTATTAAATGTTATTATTGTATTTTATGCATTTCTGGTAAACATCAATCATATTCAAAGGCATATATTCATTCAAACATAATCAATGGATGTTTTTCGCTTTAGTAAAAGGGGAAAAGTAAAGCTGAATAAAGAGGGAAAAGTAAAGTTGAATAAAGGAGGAAAAGTAAAGCTGAATATAAAAAATGGAATTTTTCTTATTCTTTATAACTAGACATGTTTTAATACGGAGACGGAAATCCTAGTAAGAGGAATTCGTCAAAGAAATTTTTACAAGGAGAAATAGCTATGTGTACATGACCCTATTGAGTTTTAACTTTGCTATTGCCATTATCTTCAATTATCTCCTCTTCAGCTGTTGGAGAAGAAATGATTGGATCGATCGGTATCTGTTGAACTTGACGTAGATAACACAACTAGTAGAGGTTGCATGAGTGATCTAACGAGACATAGTCATACGCTTTAATCCCTAACTTTTGCCTGGATTGCCCTTTTAGGTTTTCAATCCACCGGGATACCCTTTTTTGCCCAAGTCGCCTTTTTCAGGTTTTCGACTTGTCGGGTGTACATTTTTTTATATATATCCCTAATTTTTGCCCGAACCCTTTTGGTTCGCCGGGATGCCCTTATTTTTGTCTAGGCCAGTCAACCTAGCGGGTCTCTTTTCATGCGTAGTATTTTTTAACTATGTATGCGTTCACAGGCTGCGGGAAATCTTCACCATCCATAGTGGTAAACATCATGGCACCTCCATAAAATATCCTCTTAACAACAAAGGGCCCTTCATAGGTGGGGGTCCATTTGCCCCTGGGATCACCCTGTGGTAATATAATGCGCTTGATTACCAAATCACCAGCCTGATACACTTGCTTCCTAACTTTCTTATTGAAGGCCTTGATCATACATTTCTGATACATCTGACCATGACAAACAGCTGCTAATCTTTTCTCATCAATCAAGTTTATCTGGTCAAGTCAGGTCTGAATCCATTCATCTTCATCTAAGCCTGCATCCTTCATAATTCTCAAAGAGGGAATCTGGACTTCAATGGGTAAAACTGCTTCCATACTATAGACAAGGGAAAATGGGGTTGCCCCTGTTGAAGTACGCATGGTGGTACGATAACCGTGAAGAGCAAATGGTAACATCTCATGCCAATCCTTATATGTAACTGTCATCTTTTGCAAGATCTTCTTGATATTTTTGTTGGCGGCTTCCACTGCACCATTCAACTTTGGATGATATGGAGAAGAATTGTGATGTTTAATCTTGAACTGCGTACAGAGATCAGTAATCATAGTGTTGTTCAAATTAGTACCATTATCTGTGATAATCCTTTCAGGGATGCCATATCTGCATATAAGATTATATTTGATGAATCGAGCCATAACATTCTTGGTAACAGAAGCAAATGAAGCCGCCTTTACCCATTTTGTGAAGTAATCAATAGCTACAAGGATGAAACGATGTCCATTAGAGGCAGTAGGTTTGATTTCACCAATCATATCAATGCCCCACATTGCAAAAGGCCATGGAGCAGTTAGAACATTCAACGGAACTGGAGGTACGTGAACCTTATCATCATAAATATGGCATTCGTAACATGTTTTGGAGTGTTGATAGCAGTTAGCTTCCATGGTAGACCAATAATAACCTGCTATCAGAATCTTCTTAGCCATTGTATGCCCACTAGAGTGAGTACCAAAGATTCCATCATGCATGTCTTCCATAATCTCTACTGCTTCTTTCTTATCCACACAGCGAAGCAAAGTTGAATCGTGGTTGCGTTTGTACAAAACTCCATTACTCAGGAAGAATTTAGCTGAAAACCTCCTTAGAAACTTCTTATCATTGACAGATGCCCCTTCAATGAACTCCTGAGCTTCAAGATACCTCTTCACTTCATGGAACCAAGGCTTTTCTTCTACTCCTTAAGTACCCACTTCATTGTAGTATGCAGGTTTGTCAAATCGATTAATAGTAATTCTCAGGGCTTCATCCTCCCAACTGATTTCAAACATAGATACCATGGTAGCTAATGCATATGCCAACTGATTCTCTTCTCGTGGAATATGTCCAAAGGTAATATCTTCAAAATACGGGATCAAAGACAAAACATGATCTTTGTAAGGGATAAGATTAGGATGCCTGGTGTCCCAATCTCCTTTAACTTGACTGACTACTAAGGCTAAATCTCCATACACATCCAAAAATTGAATCTTCATTTCAATAGCAACCTTGATACCCATGATGCACGCTTCATACTCAACCATATTATTGGTACATTTAAAACAAATCTTTGCAGTAACTGGTGTATAACAACCTTTAGGAGAGATAATCACAACACCAACACCATTACCAAGCGCATTAGAAGCTCCATCAAAAACCATAGTCCATCGGGATCCTTGTCCAGGTCCTTCATATTGTCTAGGTTCTTTAGTAACAATCATAATGTCCTCATCTGGAAACTCAAAATTCATAGATTGGTAGTCATCCACTGCTTGATGAACCAAATGGTCAGCTACTACACTTCCTTTGATTGCTTTCTGAGTAGTATATTGTATGTCATATTCTGTCAAGATCATTTGCCATCTTGCTATTCGTCCGGAGAGAGCAGGTTTCTCAAATATAAACTTAATTGGATCCATTTTTGAAATCATTAAAGTGGTATGAGTCAACATATACTGTCTTAGTCGGCGAGTAGCCCATGCCAAAGCGCAACAAGTTTTCTCGAGCAGTGAGTATCTTGTTTCACAGTCGGTAAACTTTTTGCTAAGGTAGTATATTGCCTGCTCTTTTCGACCAGACTCGTCATGTTGCCCCAGTACACACCCCATTGAGTTATCCATTACTGTCAAGTAAATAATCAAGGGTCTTCCTTCAACTGGTGGCATCAATATAGGAGGTTCCCGTAGGTACCTTTTGATCTCATCAAAAGCTACCTAGAATTCGTCATTCCATTCCAATACTTGATATTTCTTCAACAACTTGAAGATTGGTTCACAAGTAGCATTCAACTGGAAAATAAATCTTGCAATGTAATTCAGTCGTCCCAGGAAACCTCTAAATTCTTTCTCAGTACGAGGAACAGGCATCTCTTGTATAGCTTTTACCTTGGCAGAATCTACTTCAATACCTTTACCACTGACAATAAAACCCAGAAGTTTACCAGATCTGACTCCAAAAGTACATTTGTTTGGATTTAACCTCAACTTGTATTTCTTCAACCTCTCAAACAACTTGTGGAGGTGATCAAGGTGCTCTTCTTCATTCTGAGATCTGGCTATCATATCATCCACATATACCTCTATCTCATGGTGAATCGTATCATGGAACAAAGCTACCATAGCACGCTGATATGTTGCCCCAGCATTCTTCAAACCAAATGGCATTACCTTATAGCAGAAAGTCCCCTATTGTGTAACAAATGTAGTCTTCTCCATATCTTTAGGTGCCATCTTGATCTGATTATACCCAAAGAAACCATCCATAAAAGAGAATACCTTATGCTGAGCAGTGTTGTCTACCAAAATATCAATATGTGGAAGTGGAAAATAATCTCTTGGACTGGCTCTATTCAAATCCCTGTAATCCACACACATGCGTACTTTACCATCTTTCTTAGGCACTGGCACCACGTTTGCAACCCATTGTGGATAAGAAGTAACAGCTAGAAACCCTGCATTGAATTGTTTCATCACCTTTGCCTTAATCTTTTCTGACATATCTGGATGCATACGACGAACTTTCTATTTTATCGGACGACAATCCTCTTTCACTGGTAGACGGTGAACCACAATATCTGTATCCAATCCTGGAATATCTTCATAGGACCAAGCAAAAATCTCCACATATTTATGTAACATCTGAATCAACCTGTCTTTGATACTATCTTCTAATTCAGCACCTATCTTGTCTTCTTTCCTATTTTCCTTGGTTCCCAAGTTCACGACTTCAATTGGTTCCTCATGTGGTTGTATAGCTTTCTCTTCTTGCTGTAGCAATCTAGCCAACTCTATAGGTACTTCACAATCTTCCTCCTTTCCATCCTCGACTTGATAGATCGGATTTTCGAAGTCATAATTGGAAATAGCAGAATTGTTATCGATAGGATCCAGAGTGGATAAATATCTGCATTTAGTGATGTGGGTGTGTGTAAGAACACATAACCTTTTTTTGGTAAAAGGAAAAAATAAAAGAAAGACAAAGAGTGCAATATTTACGAAACGAGAAACGTCCATTGATTTTATTGAATGAAAATATGTGAATGAAATGGCAACCCTAACAAGCATACCTTTGTGCCCCGGGCAAGGCACAAGGCTTAAAAGTAATTAATTGTTCAAAGTTACAAAAATAAATAAAAAAGAAATAGCATTTACTCCTGACTAAAGGAGATAGGAATAATGTCTTCATCTTTCCAATTGTTGAGTCCATCCCCCATGGTAGGAAAAATCCAATCGTCCAGGTTGTAACCTTCATCATAATCTTCCACAACATTGACTTGGTCCTTTATGATTCCTCCATGAGTGATACGAGCAACACGAGCACGACGAACAACCTTCTAAGATTCTGCAGTAAAACCCAAACCAAACTTGTCAGACTTGTAAGGAATGTCAGGAAGCTGACCCCAAATAGTACAACCACCTTCTTCAACCACAACTCTCGCATCTTTGAGGGAAGCCATTGTAGGAGGCTCTCTAGTAATCACATGAACTCTTTTGACAACAGGAGGAGCTTCAGTAGCAGGAACGACCCAAGGAACAACTTCAAATATCTGGCAAGGAGTCTCAACAAATTCACCCTCCATCTCAACATATTTAAAAGTATTCACGTGACTGACCATATATTCTTCTTCCCCATAAACAGTGACAAGTTTTCCTTTCACCGGATATTTCAACTTCTGATGTAAAGTGGAAGTCACAACACCTGCCCCATGGATCCAGGGGCGCCCAAGCAAACAGGAGTACGCAGGACGAATATCCATCACATAGAAAGTGGAATCAAAAACTTGAGAACCTACTTTGACTGGAAGGTCCACCTCTCCATGCACCATTCTTCTTGAACCATCAAAGGCCTTCACCACCACATTACTTGGCCTTAACACCACATCATTCAAATTGAGCTTGTCTAGAACCTCCTTAGGTAATACATTTAATGAAGAACCATTATCCACCAATACATGAGACAAAGTAGTGCCCCTACACTCAATGGAGACGTGCAGAGCTTTATTATGATTTCTGCCGGCAGGAGTCAAATCAGCATCATTAAAACCCAAGCCATTATCACTAGTTAGATGAGCAACACAATTTTCAAATTGGTCCACAGAGATTTCATGTGGCACATGAGCAGTCTTCAGGAATTTGATTAAAGCCTTGGTGTGGGCTTCAGAACATAATAGCAGAGATAGCATGGAGATTTTTGAGGGAGTATGCCCCAACTGGTCAACAACATCATAATCAATTTTACGGATAATCTTCAGTACTTCTTCCATCTGCTTAGAGAGATCTTCATTAACTAGTGTTTCAGCTTGGACATGTTCAATCACTGGTCCTTTTCCCCGAGCCTCGGTACTTGGCCCAGAGTTAGAGATATGAACTGGAGCAGCAGCTTTTGAGGTGTTTTTTGGAGAGAAAATTCTTCCACTCCTGGTAACCTTACTGGATCCAACAATATTGTACACATCAAGATTAACATCAGTAACAGGTGCATCAGTCAAAGGCTCTTGTTTGACACCATGGATATAAACATCAGAACCATAATTCCAGGGTATAGCCTTGTCATAAGTGTATAGGATAGGACCAGGAGTAGTAATAATCATTGGAGCCACCTTTGGCTCAGCAGTAATCTTCACAGGACCTTTAGAAGTGATCCTCACTGGACCATTGGAAGTAATCTTCACAGGAATCTTGTTAACCATAGCCACATCTTAAAATTTCACATCTCGAATCAAACCTCCACACAGACTTTCCATAGAAGGGGTCCTCTCAAATAGTATAATATATTTATCTATCAGGCGTTGAATACCTGACCTCAACCTCCAACAACTATCAGGTTTATAGGCACAGTAAAAACAATCTTCCCTACAACCTGGAAATAAATCGGCTTGCACAAGTTTCTTCTTGACAATAGCTAGAGGAGTAGTTATTTCAGCCACAGTACGAAGATGAACAACCTCATCAACAGCATTAACAGTCTTCTCATGTTTGGGCATGGGAGCAGTAATTACATTAGGAGTCTCTAGAGGGTCAAATTCAATCTCTCCATTCTCAATCATATCATGGATCTTGTTCTTTAACGACCAGCAACTGTTAGTATCATGGCCAAGACTATTAGAATGGTATACACACCTTGCATTGGGATTGTAACGAGAAGAGGAGGTATTGATGTTCT
The DNA here is from genome assembly GCA_963966055.1 of Lathyrus aphaca. Taxonomy (NCBI): domain Eukaryota; kingdom Viridiplantae; phylum Streptophyta; class Magnoliopsida; order Fabales; family Fabaceae; genus Lathyrus; species Lathyrus aphaca. The sequence goes on from OZ014525.1 coordinate 221,107,464, forward strand.
ATGGTGGATCCTTCAAAGTAATCAATTATACTTTCAATATATGCTGCAAAGCCTGAGCCAATGACATATTGAGCTTGGTAAATTGCCTCCTAGGCTTGGGATGATTATTCTGTTGTTGCTCTTGTGGTGGAGGTGTAGGATTAGAAATCAAAACAGCTCCCACAGATTGGTTACGATCACTACGACTATGCTGGCTATACACAACATTGGATTCTTTCTTCCCAGGAGGGGGCTTCTTAGTAACACTTGAAGAGGAAACTATTTGAATCTTTCCACTTCGTATCCCACTTTCCACACGTTCTCCAGTCATTATCAACTCAGTGAAGCTAGATGATGAGCTTCCAATGAGATGACTATAGAAAGGACTAGTCAACGTACTCATGAACATATCAACTAATTCCCTGTCAGTCAAAGGGGGTTGGACTCTACTTGCCAGATCTCTCCATTTCTGAGCATATTCCTTGAAACTTTCTTTGGCATCCATGGACATGCTTTGGAGTTTCATGCGAGTTGGTGCTAAATCATAATTGTATTGGTACTGCTTATAGAAAGCCTCAGCAAGATCATTCCAGTTGCGAATGTTGGTACTCTCCAATTGATAATACCATTCTAGTTGGGATCCAGACAAACTCTCTTGAAAGAAATGTATCCATAACTTCTTATCAGGAGTATGAGGTTGAATTCTTCTGACATAAGACCTTAAGTGCAGCTTTGGGCAAGACACACCGTCATACACCACGAAAGTAGGAACCTTGAAACCTATAGGGATGGAGACTCTAGAAATCAAACTCAAATCTTCGAAGTCAAATCCAGAATTCTTTTGTAGTTCTATATCATTCATTCTGTCCACCAGCATCTTATACTTCCCCTCACTAGCAGGATCATAATAATAGTTCTCCTCAAAATTAGAATCTTCCATAGTGTCATGGAGAATGCCTCCTTCTCCCTCAGAATTTTCAGATTCCATATTTTCAACCTCTTCTTTTGTCTTGATAGGTCCTCTGAATCTTCTACCCAGGTTGATAAGGCCCACTGATTTTCTAGTCTTCTTCTTCTTCTTAGTCAGAAGTGTCTTCAGCTCATCTTGTCCCTTGGACAAGTTCAGGATCATTTCTTGAAATTGTGCATTTTGAGTCTGGAGATCTTTAACAGTTTGTTCGAGAGCCATTTCTGCTGAAATAAATAGGGAGAATATAAGATACCTGTTCATAAGAAACCTGTGATGCAATGATATGGTATGTATATGCTTATGCAATGTTTTCAAGGACCGCAGGATTTAAATTTGTTTAAATGAAAACAAGAACAAAATTTTATTAGTAAACACTTAATATAAGTTTTGCCCCTTGAGCTTACAAAGAAATGATAATATAATACAAAAGGTAGATATATGGGGTTTTAAGTCTCCCATGGACGCTTCCTCTTTGCGTGGAGGTACTTGTTAAGGTTTTGCTCTTCGTGAAGTTGCCTTGTTAGCTCCAGAATTCTTTCTTGACCAGCTCCGAAATGAGTCTCAAAAGTATCCTTTTGCTCCTTCAAATGAATCCAGGACTTTTGCAATTCTTCCAAATCAGTGGGCATGTCTGGATGAAGGATGGTATATGGAACATCTCCTTCAGCAATAGGCTCCATAGTGACTGGTAGAACAGCAGAATATGGCATCATAAGAGTCTGAGCACGAGATCGAACCCATCTGAGATAAGGTTCCATAAGAATAGAATATGTTGGCTCCAAAGTGTTGCTATCAATCCTGTTCACCTTGTTCCAAGCTCGTATAAACCTTTGACGGTAACCCTAAAGATCGTTGTTGTAGTTGAACACAATACCCTGAATAAGCATGCCATGAGGACCATTACTCCGAGCATAACCAAACTGACGTAGTGCTAAAGAAGGATTGTAGGTAATTCCTCCTCTTATGCCAAGGAGTGGCACATTAGGGAATTCCCCACAACGGTCAATGATAGTAACATTCTCCATAGATCGAGAGCACCAACAAATGTCTGAATGAGAAAGTGACATGATCCTCTTAGACCACCTGAACCCTTGTTCATTCTTCATCACTGATCGAGGAAGGTGAGAAATAAACCACCTAGACAATAAAGGTATGCAGCATATCAGAGTTCCCCTTGCCTTCTTAGTACGAGTGTGAAGAGAATGTAGGATATCTCCAAGTAATGTAGGCACTGGATTGTGAGTCAAAAATATGTTGATGGCGTGTACGTTTATGAACTGGTCTGGATTAGGGAACAAAACCAAGCCATAGATCAATAGGGCTAAGATCTCCTCAAAAGCATCATAACTCATAGCCTTCAAGAACACTTGATCTTTCTCCATCAATACCTTAGCAAGAATACCCTTAACTCCGCTTCTCGTTTCTAGGAAAATGTCTTATTTCTTCAGATGTAGGGCTGCATCAATGACTTCAGGTTTAGGCTCTTTCTCTAAGCCTGTCAAGAGTCTCTGATCAAGGATAGGTATACCTAGTAGTTTGGAGAACTCTTCCATTGTAGGAACCAGCTGATAGTCGGGGAATGTGAAGCAATGATGTTTAGGATCAAAGAACTGAAATAGGACACTCATCATATCTTCATTGAACCCTGAAGTGACTAGATCCAGTAGGTGACCATGCCTCTTGATGAATTGGGAGTTTTCAGAAACTTGAGAGACCAATTCCTTAAGCTTAGGAGGCATTCCTACAAAGTTGATCCAGATAGTATTCCTACGGGCAGAAGCCATGACCTGCAACAAAAAACAAAGATAAATCCTTTGGTCCTTGAAATGGTTAGTGAAAATTCTATTCTTATGATGCATGATGTCATGATGTTATGCTCAATCATAAACATGTGGCACACACAAACAAGTCACACAATAGACCTAGGTTTGAAGGCTTGCATGAGGTTTAAAGATAAGTACCCTCCCCTGAAGTTTAGTGGGTTCATTCTGTCCTACAAAAGTAACCAGGTTCTAAGGGATCTCAATATCACTGATCCTTCCCAAGGGTGGTGGTTCAGTAGGCAACTTACTTGCCAACTAAAAACCTCCAAGTTTAGGATCTCAATGAGTGTAGTATCGAGTATCAACCAACTTTAGACTTCTCCAAAGCCGGCTATCTCACTACTTTCTAAAGTCCAAGATGGGATAACTAAGGTTCTAAAAGTTAGTTAGTGTATTGACAACATATGGCAGCCTCATATTATCCTTAACTTACTTAAGGAACATAAGCACCAACTAAGAAGTCACACTAACTATGGCCACCAGATCAACCATATCGGTATACGCCGTATAGTTTCCTTGGTCTATTGCCATTTAGCTAAGGTACACTGGATCCGGGTTAAGATCTTTCACACATAAAGCCCAACAAGTAATATAAAGCAAACAAAGCAAACAATTTAAAGTGATCTAATTCCTAAGGGTACCCCTCTTTTACTTAGTAACTCTCCAGCAGAGTCGCCAGTTCTGTAACACGGTGGGAGAACTGACTTTTTAGTCATGTTGCGGATAGCAAGAGTCGCCACCGACTTTTATTTTATCCATAAGGAAAGGACATAAAAGAACAGGAAAAACCTATTTTAAAAGACTTGAGTTCGGGGGGTAGGTTATATAAAGGGAAGGTGTTAGCACCCTTTATATCCAGGGTTATCCATGGGCTCTTAGTTACTTAGCTCACTTAAATTGTTTTTGAAAAGTGTAGTGTGTGATTAGAAATTTTTCTAAGTACTTTGTAATGATCCTCGTATGGATGTATACAAAGCCTTGTTTTGAAATATATTTAGGAAAGTGAGGTGTAAAAAGTAATTTTAAGAAGTGAGCAAGTAATTAAGAGGTACCTACCCTAAATTAAGTCTTTCATGTTCCCGTATGTTCTTTCAGTGATAAGACTATCCCTATTATTAAGGAATAGGTAGTCATTATCTTGGATGTTAAGGGGCAAACGTAGGGTCGTCGTATGGTCATAGAAAGCAACTTTTAAGGGTGTCTTTAGCAACCTGGGAGGGACTATCATCTTTTACCGAATGGACAAGATCATTATCATAGGCAACCTCGTAGGGACTTGATCTTTTTTAAATCTGGGAGGGACTAGATGATTTATTTATGGAGGGACTTTGCTTAAGACACCTCCCTTTCGAGGGACTTGACCATATTATTTTAAGGCAACCAAGAGGGATACCCTAGGAAGTGCAGGTGGCGATCTTAGATCGACTTACGTGTGTGAGTGTTTATTTTTCAAATATTTATCTTTTTTAAATTAATTTTCTAAGTTAATTTTAATTACATTTAGGTTATACACACCCTAAAATTACTAAACATAGCAATTTAATAAAGTAAATAAAATACGGAAATATAAAATCTACGCTATTACATGGCTTATGGGCAATTACAAAATAATCGAGCAAGAAAAATAAATTACAATATAGTAACCTATACATTTTTCTAATAAGATAAATGAAATAAAAATTAAATATAGAATAATAAAGCAACATTAAATAAATAATAAAGCAAAGAGAATAACAAGATAAAAATATTAAAATAAAATATTAGGGTTAGTAAGTTAGATTTTTTTAAGAATTTAAATAAGTTAGAAATTAATTAAAAGAAATAATATGTTTAAATAATAATAAGAATAAAGTATTTACAAAATATAAAAAAAGTTATTATGAAAATATTCTAATTAGAGTTTAAGTTTATTAGGGTTAATAGGAAATTTAGGGTTTTAGAAAATAATTGGAGTTTTAAGTAATTAAAGTTTTAAATATTTATTTACAAAAAATATATATATAATAAAAGTTATGTACAAAATTATTATAAAATTAATTAAAACAAATAATTAAGAAAAATTATGAAATTAATAAAGAGTATAAAGTTTAATTATTTAAAAAAAAGAATTAGTGGTTTTAATATTAAACTGATTGATTAATTATTAATAATTATAAAAATATAAAAAAGAAGAAGTAAAATAACAAAAATAAAAGTGGGGAGGCCTGATTTTGATCCCAGGACCTCCCCCTTACCATAACAAAACCCTGCCACTGGGCTAGCGTGCGCTAGTGAACAAGGAATGAACCCTAATCAATAAATATTAAACCTGGTAAATATGATGAAATAAAACTACCAAAACGCAAAACCTGGGAATCGAACTCAAGTTCAAACGCTTCCATACGCACATCAAAACCACTGGACCACCTGCGCTTCTGAGAATTAGTATACAAACTATTAATTAAATATTAATCCAACATTTAAAAATCAAATTTCGCGCGCAGCTTTGTCTTTAACCTTCGTCTATTGGCTTAGCCTTTAGTGACGATTTCCCGTCGCTAAAGGTTATAGTGACAGTCTTGTTTCCATCACTAGAGACCCTGCAACATCAAACATCCAGAATACAAAATTTAAATGTGTTCCAATTGTTCAAAACGATCAATAATAATCCCCTAAGTTCAAATATGTCCATAATTTGGTCTAAAATTACTTATTTCCTGAAGCCCTGATTCATAGTTTTATGAACCCTAAAAATGGCGTTCGGCCGTCCCTGCATCAAACATCAAATTAATGTATCCAGAATTACTCTAGACCTTCAAACAAACAAGAATACACAAACAAAATTGATTAATAATGCACGAATAGTGAGAATCGAAAACAACAAGAAAACGATGAACATGGAATCGGTTATGGAATATGTATGTGATTCAGTTGCTTTTGAAGGTTGATATGTGTTCAATGAACATCATAGAAGGTATTGCAACCTTTAAAATACTTGGAAATTGCCTAAAAATCTAAATCCGAATTTGACTATTCTTGGTTTTTTCTTGACTTTGATCCTTATGTTCTTACCTCAAAAATGCGTCCTTTGGGTTTGTATTGAGTTATACTCTTATAGTGGAGTGAGATTAGGTCAAATAAATAGTGGATTCTATGGGCTTTTAGATGACTTGATGGTGAAGAAAGATCAATCATAATTTTGACAAAAAAATCATATCTTTTCATACTCCAAAGGGTGTGCACGAATTTTGGAGTGTATCAAACCATCTTAATGTTATTTATGAGCTTCTAGAACAAGAATCAAATCTAAATATTAAGTTTTCATATTTTATTTTGATTTAAATTGATTTTTAATGAATTAAATCAAAATAAATATAAAATAAATTATAAAAATATGAATAAATGAGAATTGGGTCGTGCATGATGTCATGGTAAAGATTGGATCACAAAATTGCAAGCCCATGTGGAAAGAATTGGTTTTAAGACCACATTTGCTCAATATACTTCTAAAACATTTCCCAACTTTGCAAAGGCACAAATCCCTAAATTTTAAGGCTATGAAGGTGTTCTTAGACATTTTGGAAAGCTTAGAGAGTCCTCTAACCAATATCTTTGGTCTCATGTCCATATCCTTTACCATTTTCAAATTATGCCCTTTGAAAGATGTTGACTTTTTGTTGACTTTTGAAATGATCTGTAATGTTTTAGCTCATACCTTCTAAATGAAGCATTTTTAGGCTAGGCTTGTGAGATACAACATTGTAGAGAATTAAATTTCCTTCAAAATGAGCTTTGGATGAAATTTTTTGATGAAGCATGTGAAAGTTATGGCTAGTCAAATTTCAATTGACTTTCTTTAAGAAAACCCTAATTTAGAAACTCCTGATTCTTGATGAGCTGAAACTTCCTTGATGAATCATGATCAAATCTTGATCAAATGATGAATTTTACTTCATAAAATTGATGTTGGCAAAAAATCTTGAAGTTTGACTTTGATTTGACCACAGTTGACCTCAGTTTGACTTTTTAACTGCTTTGACTGATTTTTGCATATCTGATCATCTGACTGGGAAAACTTATTGGGAAAGCCTTGAAACTTGACATGGGGATTATTGAATACATGTGGGATACCATGAAGCTCACTTGAAGCATTGAAACTCATTTTAACCTGAAGAAACACAAAACCCTAGTTTTGGACACCTTGCTTAGGAGGAGGCATTGTCTGAGGAAACTTCCATACTTCATGACCAATTGGGAGTCTTGAGGACCTTATGATCATTTAGAAGTATTGAGAGAGATTGTCTTGATTGTGGGAAGGCAAAGTTTGGGGTGCAACAAGCTGGAACTGTCGAAGTGATCTATAAAGTGCCTTCTCTGATAAGACTGTTGATGTCGGTCTTCAAATTTGCACAACCGTTGGTAGAAATCTTACACGCTTCGCAATGGGCCTCACAACCTGGAAACACTTGGCACTTTAAAAGCTGGGCTTTAACCTCGTCCATAGGTGTTTGAATACTTGGGATATTGTCAATTAGGCTTACGGGTTGATCCTCCTCAATGGAATTTATATTAGGCCCACCATGGCTAGGCATAAGATTCTTGGTAACACTTGGAGGGGGTGCAAAGTTGACTGCCTTAGAATCAATCAAATCTTGAACCTTCATTTGTAAGGCTTTGCACTTCTCTGTTGTATGGCCAGGTGCATTGGAATGGAAGGCACATCGGGAGTTGACATCATATCTTCTTGGGAGATTCTGGGGATCTGGTGGAGCTAGAGTCCTTAATTCGATTAGATTGAGCTTCAGTAACTGTGGAAGTAAGGCATCATAAGGCATCAGAATGAGATCGATAACCCTATTAATTTGTGAAGGCCTTTGTTGAAACGGACGTTGTTACTGATTTTTGTTGTTGTTGTAAGATCTCTATTGAGGAAACTGTTGTTGTTGTGGGAAGTGTTGTGGTTGTTGAGGATACTGTGGTTGAGGTGCTGGAGCAGGAATGGTGATAGCAAGCACTGATCTTGGCATGTATTGAGGCCTACCTCTGCCCATATGAATTGAATTAGTTTCACCTGTCCTACGAGGTCCTAAGAAAGGTTTCCTTGCATTGTTGGAACTAGCACCATTGTCTGAAAATTTCCCCATCTTCAACAGATTCTCAATTCTCTCACCAGCTATAACTACATCACCAAAGCTAGTGGAAGAGAAGGCAGCAAGCCGGTCAATGTAGGTTCCTTGTAGTGTGTTCATAAACATGTCGATCATCTCCCTTTCCGACATAGGAGGCTGGACAGCAGCAATAAGCTGTCTCCATCTTTAGGTATATTCCCTGAAGCTTTCTCTTGAAGACTGAGACATACCCATCAGAAGGGTCCTATTGGGAGCCATATCCAAGTTGTACTGATACTGGCATATGAAAGCCTCGGCTAAATCCTTCCAGTTCCTGACAGTAGCTCTGGATAAGTGAGAATACCATTCACGGGATGCCCCGGTCAAGCTATCTTCAAAGTAGAACATCCATAACTTTTTATCCATGGTATATGCCTTTAATCTTCCCAGAAAGGATTGAAGGTGGGTACGAGGACAGGAGGTACCATTGTACTTCTCTAAGCATGGAGGCTTGAACTTGTGAGGAATCCTGACTCCTTCTACTAATCCCATATCATTACATCAAATCCCAAAGAGTTTTTAGATTCCAAATATCTCAGCTTCTCCGCTATTTCGTCCAGACGACGATCATAAGCTTCATCCCCAGCACCAATTACTGTGAACTGTTCATCCTGAGGATCTTCTTGTAGAACACGACCTCATGTATTTCCTTGGGTATTTCCAATAACATTGACTTCAGGATTGAGGTGGGGCCCAAACTCTGGCGAATTTGTTTGTGGCTTCCCGTGATCATTGTTACTAGTACCTCCAGTGCCTGGATGATTCTCTTCTGGAGTTTTCCGCTCGACTAACTCTCTTAATCTTTCTTGGCTCTGAGCCAACCCAGTCATTACTGCCATGAATTGGTTCATCTGAGCCCTCATCTCAGTTCTCTCATTAGCCATCTGAGTTCTAACGTCAGTCAAATCTTGTTGAGCTTGGTCCATCTGTAAGCTCGAAAGGTTGTTTCTGGTTGGATACCAGTTAACTCTATTGATGGGGAAAACCCTCCTATGAGAAATGTTTCCTGAAACAACAACAAAGTGAGAAAACAACAACAAAAATACCTACAAAACAAAGAATAAGGTTAGTATACAATGCAGTATGTCTATTTGTCTTCCAAGGGTATCCAGTTTGGTTCTCTAGTTTTGACCTTCCAGACCTCTGGGAATGACGATGTTTGAAGAGAAATGAAGTCCAAGAGAAAATCCAGGTAATATATAAACCATATATTACAAATGCAAAAGATACATAGTTTATGATTACAACAAGCTCCCATGGTGGGTCAAAATACAATCAAACCAAGAAGTACAACAAAATCACCATGAGAATTAAAGTACAATCAAAATAAATTACAAGTAAGAGAGAAATTAAACATCCAGCCCAAAGTCATCCTCCTTGACTTCCTTCAGGAAAACATCGGTTACTGGTCCAACTGGATGCTCTGTGATGGTCTTGATAAGAAGGTTCCTGGTTGCAATGGCACTTGTCAATTTCTGATACTTGTCTTGGTCTTTTGATCTCTTCAATCCCGCCCGGAGTTTCAACTCGGAGATTTCCTTTTGTGTTGCTAGGAGTGCTTCTTGATTCTTCTTCTCATTGGCTTCCAGCTGCTCTATCTTAGCCTGTGTCTTCTGATCTTCTTACAAATGAGCCTCAGTAATTCTAATCCATCTAGCCTGACTCTCTTCCAAGTAATGCTCAACTCTGGCCTTCTGAATCTTAGCTTCTTTGCAAGCATTCTTCAATACCAATTCCCCTGCTATGTCTTTTCTATCTTGGTCATATGCTCGATCCGGAGCTTCTCTAACCTCTCAATGTCTAGACGACCATCATTCCTTTCCCAAAGGGTCTTCTTAAGAGCTTCAGAAAGCTGAGTATTCCTTTCTTTCAGCTTCTCAAACTCTTCCAAACTGATTGTAGCTATAGGCTCAACTACTGATGGTCCTGGCACAACTTCTAGGGTGAATGGCATGCGGGAGATATGTTCTCTGATGTGTGACCATCCAATGTACTGAGCTGAAGCTATGTTGTTACACTTGCCAAGAATAGCAGTCCCTTTTGTATGTATGTGGTCCCAAGCCTAGGCTGCTTGTCGGACGGTGGCATGATTATTCAAAATGACACAGTAAAGAGATTCTTCTAAGTCTTGCTCCTTTGGGGGATGTACCAAGGCATACCCTAACTATATTTTGAAAAGCAAAGGATTGTATTTGATGCAACCCTTCATTCCAATAAGAGGTACATTAGGATACTGTCCATAACTTGTAATTATGTCCATGCCCTTGGTGCTCTGAGTACACCACCTGATGTCTTATGAAGTAAGGGTAATCATCCTCTTAGCCTAATTCCTTGACTAATGTGGATTCAGGAAAGCTTTTGTCTTTGGCATATGTATCATCAACCAACTGTAGAAGATAGGGGCACAACATCTGACTAGTCTTCCCCTCTGTTTCTCATTTCTCTGATGCACTGAGTAGTAAAAATCCCATAGCAAGGTAGGAACTGGATTCTTAAGCATGAAGATATGGATAGCATTATTTCTTACAAACTTAGGCTCGTCCGCAAACAAGATGATACCATATATGCTGAGGGCTAGGAGAGCACACATAGTTTCCCACTTCCCAGTTGCAGCATGACTGGAAGCCTGAGTGGTTAAGAAGTCCAAATGAAGCCCTGGGATTCCAGCCTTGGTGGTCATATACTGATCAATGATGGTGACTTCCAAATGTAAAGCCTTAGCTATGTCTTCATTTTTAGGAGCAGTCATCTCAGGGTTGAAAGGAATTCCTCTTCTAATAGGGACACCTAACAATATGAAAAACTCTTCCAACAAAGGACCTATCTGAAAGTCTGGGAAAGTGAAACATCTGAGAGGAGGGTCGTAGAACTGGAGACAGGTGTGAATCATGCTCCTCTGTGATGCATCCAAGTCCATGATCATGTCCAGGATCCCACCATAATACTCTCTGAATAAGGGGACATGATCAGGAGTGATAAGTGCCTGAATCTGCCTGATGCCTGCCAAAGGGTACTCAAATAAATGGTATGTGATGTTGCTTTTCCTAGTTGAGTCCATACTGACAATGGATGCTGATGAAGATAACTGAAGAAAATAACTGATGAAGACAACTGGAGAAGATTATCAGCTGAAGAAGATCTCTGATGAAGATAACTGATGAAGATGGCTGAGCAGAAGAACAGTCAAAACCAAACCAAAGATGATGTGGATACCCTGTAAAACAAATAGACAAATGTTAAAATGATGCAAAATGATGTATGCAGAATGATATGCAAGGGTTTGTGATCAGGTGCTGGATTTGTCATTTGCTTTTGATAGGGTCCATGAGTGTTCATAAGTTCGGATGAAGGTCTAAAAACCAGTAACCAGGTGGGGGACTCAAATAAAGAGCCACAAGTCCAGGGTTATGAAGGAATTAGTCCATAATCAGTATAACCTTAACAATATCAGTAACAGGGTATGTTGAGGCCAAGGGTTCCTGCAAACCTGTAAACAACCCCACCCATTCACAGGTATTGTTCTAGAACAAGGATCCTCAGACTTGAATCTATTATGAGAAGTGTAAACACTTCTAACCTGGAGGTACATTAATCATAAAGGATCCTCCTCTAATTCACCTCAGATGCTGAAGTGAAGGTGCATAAAACACAAGGAAGGGGGGTTGGAATTGGGTTTTCTTTAATAACTAAAAATAACTTCTAATGACAAGTTAATCTATCCTGGTTCGTTTGAACTCAAACTACGTCCAGTCCACCCGCCAAGGTGATTTTGCCTCTATCATTGAGGTCTTAATCCACTATTCAATAAATGAATACACACACTGACCTACAGTCAATGTCCTCTTGAGTCTTCTGACTGAAACTATTCACTCAAGGGAGTTTACTTAACTATTACAATAATAATAATATAGTAACTATTTTTCTTCTAATAAAGCTAAGATCACTAAGTGAATGTTACAATATTTTAGCACAAATGATTCAGTCTTTTGCTCGTGAGTGTATTGTCTTCAAATCTTCAATTTGATTCCTTTATATAGTTCTTGAATAAATGTAGCCGTTGGAGACATCTTGAGCTTAATTAAGGATATTAGTTAATACCATAAATTCCTTCCATAACAAGAGATACTTTTCTTTACCATTAATTAAAATATTCTTTAATTAATGTCTTCATTATGAAGATCATCATCTTTTAGACGTAAATCAGAGATAATAAAGTCTTGATGCGCAACCATTAAACCATGTCATTAAATGATGGATTCTTCATTAAGTGTATATTATATATATGGCTCAATATATCTTCTAGTAATGCACGTCTCCTTTAATTAAATTCCTCTTCTACACATATAATAAAGGTAGTCATTAGAACTTCTATTCTAGCATAATAATATTTGTTATCATCAAAACTCTTAGAGGTTTAGAACCATAATTGTTCTAACAATCTCCCCCTTTTTGATGATGACAAAACATTTATTTAGATTTTGAGAATAGAGTTTAATAGGATTAGAAGAACTCCCTTTGATTGAATAAAATCAGATATTTCTATTAAAGATTTCTTCAGAAGTTTTATCCTTCAGAAGTTTCATTAGCCTTAGCTCCCCCTGAGTTGATTACTTGACCTGTTTCTATTTTAGAATCACAACTCAAATAGTTTTATTAGAATTTTATATGTTAGAGGCAAATCATGATAAACTGCTATAGGCCAGGATCTTCTACGTTTCTCCCCCTTTTTGTCATAATCAAAAAGAATAAATGCAGAAGGAAAGCAATAGTATAGAAGCCAATAAGTTTTCATTAACAAAAATAAAAGCCAATAAGAACAAGACCAGCAGAGCTTAAAAAGTCATGAAAACAGAAGATAAAACAGAAAACAATAAGCAGAAGATAAACAGAAAATCAGGGATGCATCTTAGTAACTAAGGCCTCCAGAAGATATTTGATCTCAGAGGATGATTCCACTTGCTTTCCAAGCATCGTCTTCAATTCAACAGTGGTTTCATCTTGCTTATCCAGCCTTTGCTTAACCATCTCATTCTCCTTCTTCAACTCTTCCAAGGTATTCAGAACAAGATTGGTTGGCAGAGGTTCTTCATCTTCTGGGGCAGCTTGATTCTCAGAGAATTCTTCAGTTTGAGCAGATTCAACATCCTGACCTTCTTCAGACGGTACCAAAACCATTTGAAGTCCAGAGTTTTCTTCCAGAGGTTCTGACTCTGTCCAGGGTTTGTTGTCCAGCAGAAAAGGTTTATTCTGTTCAATGTTTGAAACAACTGCTTTGAGATACTCATAGAAGTTCTGGTGAGCAATGTCATAGCAGACGTCCTTTAGTCTCTTTGTCTCAAGATTAAACCATTTTCTGAAGGTTGCCCACAGAAAGTCAGAAGCAGCTGGATCAGGAAGCTCTGAGCAAGCAGACTTCAGATCCTCTATCCTGAATTTCATTTCTGTTTCAAAAGCAATAAGCAGTGCATAAATGTCTGTTTTTGTGGGTTTTGGTTTTGGTGCAGGTATGGCAGTTTTATTTGAGACAGAGGATAATTTTTGTAGAGCTTCAATATTAACAGAGGTTCTAAGGGGATTTTCATGTTCAGCTTCTTCTGGTGGTGTGTCAGGGATGGTGATAAAAGTTGGTGAGTTAGGAGGGGTAGACTAATAGGAAGACAAGGAGCTTTCTCTTATAGGGGAAAGATTAAAAACAAGGCCATCAGAATTTTGTGGTTGGAAACTGCTATGGTGGTGTGTTTCAAAAGTTTCAGAAGATGGGATTTGGACAGATTCAGGGGGTTGGAAATCATCAATATCAGACAGAACATGTTGAAGGGCAGTGTATGTTTCAGCTGATGGTGAACGGTCTATATTAGATAAGGGGGTTGTGTCAATAAGGATATCAAATTCTGATAGGGTTTGTGGTTGATGGGGTTCATTTTCTGGTGGATAAAGTGAGGATAAGATGGATGAAACAGCAGCAGTTGCAGGTATAACAGAGGAAATATGGTTAGAAGGAGGAATAGGTTCAGAGGATGGGGTTGGTTCAGCAGGAGTTGGTGCAGAAGGAATTGGTGCAGAGGGAATGTCATCAGAAGGTGTTAGGTCAGAGGGGGTTTAAGACATTTCTACTGAAACTGCTTCTACTACAGAAATAAATTCAGAGTTAAAGGCAGAAGTATTACCTGTTCTTCTGGTAGTTTTGGGAGCCTTCTGAGATGATCCTTCTCCAGCCTTTCTTTTCTTGCTCCTTGCTGATGCAGCATCTGGAGTTTGTTGGGTAAGTTTTGTTGCCTTGAACATTGGATCCACACCATGTTGCTTGCAGGAATATAAGTATCTGACCACAACCTCTGGAGGTGTGTCAGAAGAGAAGAGTGGGAAGTTCTGCAGAGGAATCTTCCTGGTGGTTATGACTTCTCTGGAGTATAGGACATGATCCTTTTTGATAGAAGTTATGAACTTCATCTTCTTCAGATTCTTTGCATTTATAGGCTTACCAACATCTGTTTCCAGAAGCTCTATCCGATTTACTTCAGCCAGATAGTCCACCAGCTTATTCTCACTGAGAATGTCAGATATTAAACGCCCTAGAGGAATCCAATCCCTCTTGGTTTTCTCTCCATCTCTTGTTTCCTTCACACTGTTTTTCAGATGTTGAAACAAGGAGTGTGCAAGGTTAACCTTCTTCTGTTTAGCAATAAAGTATAACAGGAACTGCTGATCCATGTTGATATAATCTGGAGAATTTGTTGCTTTCCTGTGGCAGATGGTTCCAAGAATGATTTTGGCCCAAAT